>CM033391.1:41145817-42482332 GCA_019426215.1 Buddleja alternifolia | reverse complement strand
GAGCGGCGCGGGATGGCGCCGCCTCGCCGAAGAGTCCAAGAGGGAGGGTGTTTGGGTCATCGAAAGAAAAGAACAAGAGGTCGAACCTTTATACAGCTCATACAGCAAGCAGCAACAATTTGAAACAACGAAACGGAAGTGCGGGAGCAGATAAATACTTATGTAAAGTTATAGTCACTTTCGAACGTGGGTTGGAGTAGTAGTAGCTTGTCTCTTCCAAGACGTGCGTCAAAATGTTTTGAGAAATAAAGACACAAAAAAAGCAGGGTTTTTACAGGGAGCCGTCAAGGAAAAGAAGGCAGGCATAACTCCTCCTTTTGTATAAATATATGACGGCTTCCAAGAACCTCGGGCCTCGCAAATATGCCAAGAAAATAAGTGGAAGAAGAAAATTCAAAAAATAAAAAAAGAGAAAAAAGGCGAGGTTGAAAAACCCCCTCTCACACGTGACAGGTAACCAGGAGTACCTGGAGCAGTTATGGCGCCTCCAAAGCCATAACTGCAATGATGGTGTGCGAAACCCCATGAGCACGTCTGCGGTTACCAAGGACGTGGGGAAGAGCAGAAAACATCTCCCATCCATTATCTCAGAATACGTCACCACCTAGAGCTCCTAGGTGACTCTTCGAGATCGCAAACTGGGCCAGGGAGGATAAGAGAGCCGAATTTTTCCTTGGGCCTCAATATTGCAATAAACCCAGTCCAAAGAAGTTTATTCAAGCCTAATGTAAGTTGACAGTGCTAGCTTGGCCCATATGTAATTTTTTAAACTCTTACAACTTGACGAAATGTCAAACTTTAAAGTTGAGGAGACTATTGATGTGGGTGGATTTTTACCTAAGTTGGGCCAAGTTGAGAAAGTCCAATTACTAGTAAAGAAAGGTTGATTTTTCTACATAAATGGGCTTAAGCCCAAGTAGCCGATTTGCCTTGCTGGATCCGGGCTGCATTATGGAAGGATTTTGAACAAGAGACAAAGACAAATCGAGATCAATTAAGAGGAAGACATGGCTCAAGAATCAAGCTCTTACTATAATCGGTCTCCTCCAATCAACTCAATCTGGGCTTAATCCTCGCTGGATCTGCTACAAGACGCGCCCCCTGATTTTCAGCTATCCTGATTGGCCATTTTACCATAATTAGATAAGAAAAGAACAAGCTTCATTCCGGCTGCCATGATTAGCTTAAGCCTTCGAGATTTGTATAAATACTCTCATTGAAGATGAATAAAAATAAGACTTTTTTATGCTTTTACATTGTTATTCTGTCAAAATATATATTACCTCATATATTGTTCTCAATTATCTTACGTAATATAATATAAATAATGTTGATGTGAATCGAACACGCATTAGCTTCCCATATAACAGTCATCACTGGGAGATTGTACATGATGCCAACATAACGGTAGCTACTATTTCCAGGGCTGAAAAATCCCAGTTTGAATTTTTGCCCGTTGGAAACTAGCGTTTCGTTATCTCGAATGGATTGATTTCCACTTATGGTGTCGATGGAAGTAGAGAATTGTAAGAAACATGAACATAGAAGCAAAAAGAGTTGAAGAGTGGAATATGATGAGTTTCTAGGGCGGATGAATCCCATGAAACACTTATGACTTTTATTTTTATTTTTTAGTTTTTGGGTTGCTTTTGATATGACTATTTGTTTGATGAGAAATTTTAGAGGTGTAGAAATTGCCATGTTTTGTCAAGGAAAGAAAATTCGAGGTGCGTGTTAAGGGGCTGTAAGTGTTAGGAATATGAGGGGAAGTCAAAGTAAACAAAATTCAGAAGTAAAATTAAGGGGTTTTGACCAAATGGGCATATTGATTGAAATTAAGGGGTTAACGTAACAAAGTGGCAGTAAAAGTTGCTCGGGGAGTCCAAGTTGCGGTCAATAGTTTACTTGGTCACGAGTCACAACTTTGGGTTGTTTGCCGGGTCAGATGGGTTGAATGGGATCCACATAAGATATTCAATTTAGACTCAAAAAATTACCTTGGTGAGTGGACTTTCATTTTTGTTAATTCTAACCGAATGAGATACCCTGACACAACAAATTTGCGTCAATAGTTTTTTAATTATGAGTTACACAAACCATATAAGACTCTAAATAAGAAGATAAAAGTCATAATTTGTGATATAGAATTAAATCCAGGACCTCCAACATAAAAGTGGAAGCTGATATCGCTAAGCTAACAAGCCTTGAGTAGCAATAAATTTTGAATTTTGCTGCATCATTCATTAAGTAAATCTAATGTCACGCCCCGAGCTCACAAGCCCGTTGGACCAGAGAAATCCCATCGAACTCACTGAGCGTAACGTTGAGTTGGGCATTTGAACCATGACCCAAAATGAATATTCATTGTTACACTTGAATCCTAGGATTCTCTTTATAAACTATTTCATTTTCCTCCTTTTCCCAATGTGGGATCATTACATCTAATACAAAGAATACATATTTGCAGATATTATGATGTAAAGTTGTTGATATTGATACTAATTGTCGCTCTATATAGGGTCACTAATTGTTAATAGTGACAATTCAAAAGAATTTCTTGTTACAAAAAATCATTATTGTGATAAAGCAACAAAAAATATTGTTATTTATTATATATCTAATGACAATTTTGACATTGTCTCTTTAAATTTTATCGCTAATATTACTTTTTGTTGTGGTGGATCAAGTTTGATTAAAAAGTGACATAGGTATTAACTTAATAAGGTTCCACTTGAATAAATTCGACTTAAATAAGATGTAAATTAGACACCCTGATATTTTTAGTTTTTATTTAAATCACAAAGTGCTATTGAGTTAATGTCCGGTATCTATGTTATCATTCAAAAGAATAATTTATAGAATGTAAAATGACCCAAAGTTAGTAGTTTTGAGACTTGAACAAACATTCTATAAATTGAGCTTCATTTTGCTATTGATTGCTTACTTCTAATTATTTGGACTCAAAACAGGAGGAAATTCTTGTTTTTGCATTTATTTTTATTGTTATCGTCGATTTTGAATTTTGTCCAATTAACAATCATCTAAAATTTTAATTTTTAGTCCACACTGTGATTGGGGTATATTTTTTAAATAAGTTGTCTATTTCTTTACATAAAAGTGAAGCTCTAGATCTATTGAAATTTTTTCTTCTGTATTGTGCAAATCCAATCATTTTCTATAACAGTTTCATTGCATTTTTTTTAATTTTTTTTATGAAAATCTCAAGGTAAATCCCCGCCGGTCTCTCTGCAGAGCAAACCTGTCCACACGTAATAGCCCGCAAACCACGTGTGGAGGTAAGTCGCCCTAAGTTACCCATAGGCGATGGGCTCGATAAGCGCAAGCCCCCCACGGCGGGACGGAGGATAATACCCTCCACCAGCATCACATGAGGTTTCGAACTCGGGTGAATTCTCATGGCAAATAGCCTTGTGACCAACTCGGCTACACCCTTTGCTTAACAATTTCATTGCATTATTTCCTTTTTTGATAAGAAAAGTTTGTTAGTGTGAGCTAACTATAGTAAAGTCCTTGCTCAAAATAATTTGTGACCAAATTTATGAGCTAAACCACCAAAAAAGCAAAATTGCAAGGTAAGAACCAATGATTTTCAGGTTAGATCGTCTTTGATTTGAGCCAATTTAAACTCACCTCACAAAACTCGATAATAGAACACTCATATCTAAATTTGCTTTAAGGGTCTCCTTTCAAAAGGATATATAGATTTTAAGCCGAAGTCAGAACTATAAAAAAAAATTCATCAACATATATATTTTTCATCCCAATTCCTACAGGGGTTCAAGAATCATTATATTAACATCATTCACAGAACATCTACTTGGATTTTTTGAAGCATTTTCCGTTTCTGAAGACCTTCATATCACAACAAATGCAAGTTGATTAGGACGAGGAAGCTCCGTGATTTCACGACTAAGCATTAAAAGAACTATAGAAATATTTGGCCTTTCTACTGCTATTTCTTGAACACACAACAATCCTACATTTGCATCTCACTATATTCGTTTCCATTCCAGGATCATATATTCCAGGGTCCATCAATTTTACTATCTTCTCTTCATTCCAACAACATATTAAAATGTTAAATTTGATGAAAACTTAATAATTTTCTTTTCATTATGTATAAAGTATAATTCTTTCTCTTCATCATAATAGCTGGAATTCCTCCGTCCACTCAAAATCTCTAGTAACAGCACCCCGAAGTTATAATCGTCTGATTTTTTGGAGAATACTTCGTGTAGAGCATATTATAGGGCCATGTAGCGACTGCAGGTAAGAATTCGGAATCATGTAAGAATCTGTATTGAAAAACATATAGAAAATTGTTGTTAGTCTCACAGAATAAGTCTTGTTGCAATTTTAGTTTCACTTTTACAAACTTGTAAATTTAGTCCTTAGGACGTGACTTTTTGCTTTTTTTCAATCCTAGCAGTTAAAAAAGAGAAGACCCATTATTTAATTTGAGAAGATTTCACAAAATGTTTAACAAAAATGCATGCCACGCGTAAAATTATGCCCTTCTTTGAATGGATGAGACCAAGATTGCAAAAAAAATAAAAATCAGATGAGATTGTTTTAGCAATTTTGAAAACAATGTGGTTAGAAATGCAATATGATTTATTCTATGAGACCAATATTTATATAACTGAGCTTCAGTGTGCTATTGTTTGCTAGTTTCTCTTTTTGTAACAATTTCATTCAATAGTTTCATTTTTTAATTAAAAAAATCGCTAATGTGAGTTAGCTCGAATCAAGTCTTAGTTCAAAAAATATTGTGTGAGCCGAATTTGATCTGAGGCACCAAATAAAAAAATTGAAGATAGATATTATGATGTTTAGGCCAGATAGTATTTGATGTTTAGTCAATCTAAATTCGGCTTGCAAAACCACTCTCATCTCCAGATCTGCTCTAAATGTCTCCTTTCAAAATAATATATAAAATTTAAATTGAAGTTACAAATATAAATTTTTTTGAACATATTTAATTTTTATTCTGAATAAATGGGTTAATGGTTACTGTGTCACATTTATCAATCTAAGTGACATAATATTTGTGAGAATAAAATAACGCATTTTAGGAAATATACCATTTGTTGAACTCTGCAGCGTGATGAAGTCTTGGAAGTTTCAATATAAAATTTATACAAAATATTTATAACAATATTCACCGAAACCCAAATCCTACCGGGGTTCAACAATTGTCACAGTAACATCGTTTACAGAACCTTTACTTGGATCTTTTATGGATTTTTCCGTTTCAGAAGACCTTCGAATCGCAACGAATGCAGGTTGATTAGGTCGAGGAAGCTCGAAAATCTCATGACTAAGCATCGAAAGAATTGTAGAAATATTTGGCCTTTCTGAAGCTATTTCTTGAACACACAACAACCCTACATTTGCATATCTCACATAATCAGTTTCCATTACGGGATCATATATTATCGGGTCCATCAAATTTACTATGTTTTTTCTTTCCACAACTTCCAGGCCTGGAAATGTTCAAAAGATATAAAAGAACGTTAAACTTGGTGAAAACTCACAAGTTGTTGTATTTTCTGTATAAAGTAACTTACATAAGCTATAAGGAACAATTCTTGCCCTTCATCATAAAAGCTGGAATTCCTTCGTCCACTCAAAATCTCTAATAACAGCACCCTGAAGCTATAAACGTCTGATTTTTCAGATATTATTCCATGTACAGCATATTCCGGGGCCATATAACCACTGCAAGTATGAATTTAGAATCATGTAAAACATAGTAAAAATTTGTAGTATATGTCTAATAGGATAAGTTATATTGCAATTTTAACCCCACTATTTACAATCTTGCAAATTTAGTCTTATATGGTGTATTCTTTTGTATGTTTAGTCCCAATTGTTAAAAAATGAAATGGAATTATTAGTTTAATCACTTGCCTTGCACGTGGCCATTACTTAATTTGGGTATATTTCTCCCATTTTCTAACAGATGAGACTAAATTTGCAAAAAAAAGGAAAAAAGCTATTGAATTGCTTTTGCAACTTTGAAAATAATAGGACTAGAATTGCAATAGGCTCTACCCTATGGGACCAATAGTGCTTTTCCCGAAAAACATGCTTCATCATACAAGTCTATTTCTCGGTAAAAACAGATTGAATAGGGACGAATCAAATATGATCGATTCGAGCCCCGTGATAATTCTACACTTAGAATTATCTAACAACCACCGCGTTCGAGTTCGATACGCTAGACAGTGGTTCAGACTTTAACACTTCGATGTGTTGTTTAACTTTAGCTATTTGGACTGCAATTATTTGACCAAAGTAATCGACAAAAAGAGGAATTGAAGACACAAGTCCAGATACAGTAGTTACCTATCAAATATTTAAATCTGACAAAAAGATAAATATTATACCCTCATATTGATCTCCAATTGAATACAAACAGTTTGCTTCGAGCAGCTTGATGAATTCAAGCAGGATCACCAAATATCGGTTCTACTGTATCTACGCTTCTACGGCTAATTCTACGCTACCGACTACTCCTAGCTACACCTACTCTTAGAGAGAAAAGATAAAAGCAAAGTTGATGATTTTTCTGTGTCTCCCTTTCTTCTCCTTGCCTTGCTTTTATCACGTACCCACGTCCATCATGGCCGAAAAACTGCCTCCTAACAGTACTTTTAAATTTCTTTTATTGGCGCGTCTTTGAACTGGGCAACTCCCTCTTTTTTGGATTCGCCTTCAGATTTGGACCCCATCAAGCCCATTTCGTATTTTACTGATCCCATGACTTCAATTGGGCTCACCTGATTTGAGCCCATCTTCAAATAGTCTTGGCTGTATGGGATATTTTATTTCAAGCCCATCTTCGGATTAAGGATGGTTTGGGCTTTCTTATCTGACAAAGTCCATTTTATTTTGGGTGTAAACAAATGCCCCCCTAATACACGTGAATTAATTCAGATTTATGTGTATTAAAGGACATGTTTGAATTCCATGTCATCAAAGGTCGCACCCTTTTGTAACAAATTTAGTACTGGGTGACCATTCGGATTCCAGGTCCTCAAAAGTCACGCCTTTTTATGACACACTACTCGTGAATTCGGCGGCCATGCAAAGGCATATTTTTCTGTATTCACCTTCACTCCACGACCTTTCTATTAATGGTCATGTCTTTTCACTGACAAGTGATAAGGAACCTATAAATTGTTCACCTTTAGAGAACACAAGAACTCAAATTTCATTCCTTCTTCTTCTTCCAGACCTAAAAGCCAACATTCTCCTTGTTAAACCAGTTCTTTGCGTGCTTCGATTTCTCACAGGAATGGCTTTTGCTCCACATCGTTCAATACACAATCTAACCTACTTAGTTCCTCAAGCATCCATTTTGGATTGTAAGGAAGCGTCGGATCCTTTCGCTCAACATACCGTATATTGTCCCTCGATGGGCTTCCGACCGCCGAGGTCAAACCCTTAGCCACATAGCGTTGGGTCCTTGCTTTGAATCATCGGCCTTTGAAGACGAGGCCTCCCATGTACCTAATTTACTTGGGACATGGCCAGACCTCGAGTTTGATAATGCTCCGATTGTCTAAAGGGCGTCCGTAAATTTGCCTGGACTAGCCCAACAAAACCCACCATAGGTTGGATTGGCAATACCGATGCCTTCCCTTGGTTCAATCGCCTCCATCGATTTCATGTGAAATGGGAGAATAATCGAATAATGGGACTAATTCGAATAGCCTGTTATCAAATCCTCCATTTTGAGCTAGTTATGACGGATGCTCTAGCTCTTTCGTGGCATCCCTTATACAACTATTTTGTTTTGCCTCGAGGGTTCCAGACCGTCACCCTCGAAGATGTGGCCCTGATTACAGGAGCATCCTCTCATGGGGTAATACTGCGTACTGGCGAAGCAGAAGCGGGTGCTCGAGCACTCCTAAAGGCCACCAATCTCTGGTTTAAAAACCATGGTAAAAGTGGGGGTGCTAATATTTCTTATTCGGGATTGGTCAAATGCTTTATTGACACAGAAGATGAAGTACCCGATTTTGAGGAGGTACTCTTTTTAAATTATGTTTTCTGCCACCTATTCATGAATGCGGGCTGTGCAGTCAATAAAACCTTTCTGCCTCTTGCTGCCAATATCGCCACAACAATGGAATCTGTCGAATTAGGTCCTTTTGTCCTGGCCCATTTTTACAGGATGATGTATCACATCTATGAAGACCCTTCGAAGTCAAGAGAGTCGCAGGTCCGCTGTGGATGCTGTCTTGCTGGGCATTCTTATACTATCCAGAACTACTAAACATCAAGATTCCTTCACTCGAAGAGGAATCCCCCTCTTCGATGATCGTTCAGCCCATCTCGAAATGGGTATGTTATGGGGAAGCAACCGTCAATCTTTTGATCCCCCTTCCAAAGGCTTTGTACCTATTGGCATTAAGTACCGTGTACAATCCTTTGTACAGTTCTACTTGGTGCCCATTTTTCGAAACGAGACATGATCAACCTTCGAACCATTGGTCTCATGTATCTTTACCCTCTTGGATGTTGAATATCAACTCCTTGAGGCGTACCGATGAAGACCGCCCTTACTGGAGATCCGTTCTTTCTTCTCGAGATCTCTTATATGAAGATAATATTCCAGGGGTCGAAGTTTACAATCCTCAGGTATACTATTTTTGCAAATTTTTATATGTTGTCTTTCGAATACATGCTTCTTATTTATTCACCTATTATCCTCATGTTCTTCGCAGTTGTGCTCGAGGCAATTTGGTATCAGCCAAAGTTTTGCCATTCCCTTTCTGGGTACTTTGAACCGTCCTTGGTCTGGGAGATCCTACACCATCCCTAGGACCAAGAGGGAATTGACAGAGACAACCATTCGAGGGAAACCCTCCAGCCAAGTGGTCATTTCGCCTGTCCCAGTTTTCTGCAGGATCTTTCGAATGGATCCACACTTTGCTGAATTTTGGAACCGAGTTTTGCAGCGTGCTTTCTCGAGACAAATTATTCGAAAGTTAGTTATTCGAAAGTTTTTACCTTCTGAGGTATACTCATTTCACAAACAATTTCGTTTCTTTACAAACTTTAGATGCCTTGATTCTTTACTTTAAATTACTTATGCAGGATGACGCGTATGTTATCCCTCATTCGCTTACTTTGGGGTGGAGATTCGAGAGGGATAGCCCCTTCACCCAATATTGCGAGGGTCTCTTCCAGGCTCTTCGGGCATCTGAAGCTCTGGCGGTGCTTCCTCTCAGGGTTATTCCACCTGACCCTTCTTTGAAGGCGGCAAAAGGGAAGGCTCTAGTCGCCGCCGTTTCTCTCCTATTACTCGAAAATGCAGGACTGGGGGTATTACCATCCAGGAACCTTCTCCAACCCCTCAAACTGATGTTGAGGACGAAAGTGATGACGACGTACCCCTGATAATCCATAGGCGTGCTAAATCCCAACGGACACAAGGCTCTTTCGAAGCTGGTAATCCTCTTTCCCTTTTATTTTTTATTTACACGTACATCTTTCATATACTCTCTCTTATTTATACTTACAGAGTCGTATACTCATAGGTCCTTCAAGCGGGATAGCTGACCCTGAAGTGGTTTCTTCTGGGGAAGTCCCTCCTGAAGAGATTGCCCCCGTCGAAACCCCTATATTCGAACTTGGGGATGAGATCGAGTCTGGTGATCTTGCCATTCAACCTCAATCCGAGGAACGTACTCAAGTTCTTGAAGACCCTTCTTCAGGTATTTCACTCCTATCAATAGTTCCTCTCCCCTTATTCGATGTTGAAACTCTTGACTCGAATCTGTTACCTTGTAGGTTCCCGAAGTGACGAAATTTCATTCGAGAGACCTACCCCTACGGCAGAGCCAGGACTCGTGACTGAGGGTACCTTGGGGACCAGTCTCCTTATCAATCTTTCCCCTCGAGGGCTTAATGATGCAGGAACTTCGAGTTCGAAGCCAACCGAGGAAATTCACGAGCCTACCCATTTCGAAGGTATGTAAAAAGTGCCTCTTTCCTTAGACATTGTCCTTTATCAAAATTTTCTCCCGACACTAACCTTTCTCTGAGTCTAGGTATCGAACTTACTTCCGAGGAGATATTGGAAGATCTAGTCGTGGCTCAATCTCTCGAGATTCAAGATGTTCCTCCCGTTTCGGACCTAGCGACAAATGTTACCCTTCTCGAAGGTAAGTAATCACGCCATTTTTCCATGTTCTCATTCATGTTCTTCTTTATAGTTCCTTAGTTACTTTGTTCAAACATTTTCAGGAACCACTGAATCCATACCCTTCTTGAGGGAAGATTTAAATGAGTCTCTCAACATGATCAAACTTGATCCTACTAACTATGAGGTGATTGGGAGGCTTCGAGAGCTCTTGGATGGTGCGACGCCTAGGATTGCCACCCAGTGTCGCCCTATGTTTACTGTAGCGAGGCAAATGTTCGAGAGTCGCCTTCTTGCTATCCAGGGCCTGATAGATCAAGGTTTTACTCCCTTCAAAGAAGTGATTCACCCCACAGGATCCTCCCAACTAGATCAACTCCAAGTTCGAGTCCCCACTCTAGAGAATACATGAACTGGATACTTAGCCTAAGTTGCCGAATTGGACGCCAGGATTGCCAACCTCCAAGCCGAGAGGGATCGACTCTTCGAACTGGCTAACAAAACTGAAGAGGAGTTGGCTGCCGTTCATCAGCAAATCACTCTTCTAACTCGTGAGTTCGAGACTTTGGTTAGGCCATCTTTACTTGAGAAAGATGCCTTTATTATGGCTATCAATGTATTGATAGATTCCTTGCGATTTATAGAATAGTTTCATAGAGTAGGGTATTTTCGACTGTCCTTGTACTCTACTCACCATTTATAAATAAATTACCAGTTCCTGGTAATCTTTCGAGTATTATCTCTGCATTTTCTTGCCACGTACTCGGTGTATATTTTTTTAGATGTTTCGCATTTAAACTCCTTCCATATTCTTTTCCGTTTAAGTATTGAAGTTTAAATGAATTTCCCGATAATTTGCTTGAGATTGAAAATGGCCCTTCCCACTTAGGCGACCATTTTCCTAAAAAATGATCTTTCGAGCCTTCTGGCAATATCATTTTCCAGACTAAGTCCCCTACTTCGAAGGATCTTGTCTTGATCTTTTTATTATAGCTTTTTTCTATTTTCTTTTTCTGGAGTTCGATTTGCTGTAATGCCATTATTTGAATCCTTTCATGGTCCAACTTCTCCATGGTCATATTCTCGATAAACTCCTCTCGTGTGAGTTTTGATTGTTCTAAAATCCTTTGTGACTTGGTATTTATCTCCATTGGTATAACAACTTCGTGACCATACACCAATTGAAAAAGTGTAACTCCTAGGCTGTCCTTTTTGATAGTCCTTAATGCCCATAAAGTGTCAATTAACAATTCATGCCACATTTTAGGATTGTTTTGTATCATTTTTTAGACACACCCTTTAATTAATTTATTCGAAGATTCAGCCTGGCCATTAGCTTGGGCATAATAAGGGGTTGAGTTTACCAATTTTATCTTAAATTGACCTAAGAATTCGAGCATTTCTGTACTATTAAACACTCTAGCCTGGTCAAAAGTGATAGACTCGGGTATCCCAAATCGTGTTATGATATTTTCCTTAATAAATCACCTGCTTTGAATTTTTGGTTTCGAACGCTTTAGCCTTGACCCACTTAGTGAAGTAATCTGTGGCTACTAAAATATAGTTGTGCCTTTTTGAAGAGGCAAGTTTTATCTCACCGATGATGTCCATAGCCCACCTTCGAAATGGCCATGGCTTTATGATCGAGTTAAGTGCAACTGTGGGTTGCCTTAATACTTTGCCAACCTTTTGGCACTGTTTGCACCCTTTTGTATATTTTATGCAATCTCGAAGGATAGTGGGCCAATAAAAACCATATCAGTGGATTAGCCACCTCATCTTTTGGCTAGCTTGGTGAGCACCGCAAATCCCGTCGTGGGTTTCGGCCATGATAACCAGCGCGTCCTCTAGATCGAGACACTTCAATAACAATCCATGGTAATCTTTTCGATAAAGTTCTTGACCATCATAATAGTAATGGTGGGCCATTAGCTCTAATTTGTTTGAGAACCCCTCTTTGGCTGGATTCTCTAAATATTCTATAATCTCTAAACGCCAATCTTCATTTTCCTTAAAGATATTGATCTTATTAATAAATAACGTCCTTTGTTCGAATGGTATTAAAATTCTTGTTTCAAGTTGGATTGTTGATTCCAGTAAATTTGGATCGATTTTATAACCTGATGCCATTTGGGCTAGATCATTGGCAGTTTGATTCTTTTCTCTTGGCACATATACAACCTCTACTGATTCGAAGTGACTCATTAGTTGATGCACTCGAGCATATGATGCTATTGATACTGGATTGATACATTTGAATATTCCCTTTATCTGATTTATGATTAATTGGCAATCCCCTTTTACTTCAATGTTTCTTGCCCCCATGTCAAGTGATATTTCCAAACCTAAAATGAGAGCTTCGTATTCTGCTCTATTATTTGTACAATCTCCCTCGATCCTTGCGCACATTTTAGTGATCAACTTTGATGGGGATATGATGTATATCCCTACTCCGGCACTATCTCGAGTGCTTGATCCGTTGAAGTACAAAATCCAAGGGACTTTATCGGAGAAGTCAACGTTGAAGATTTTGATCAATTCATCTTTCATTGGAGGGTGATCAGCTAAGAAATCAGCTATTATCTGACCTTTCACGGCCCTTTGAGGCAAGTAACATAAATCAAACTGGAGTAGACTGAGACTCCATTTACTTAATTGTCCCTTTATCATAGGTTGATTGATCATAAATTTGATTACATCAGTTGGTGAGACCACTTCAATTAAATATGAAATGAAATAATGCCTTAACTTAATTGATGCAAAGTATAGGCTCAAACACCATTTTTCAATTGAGGTGTATCTTTTTTCGGCATCATTTAAGATCTTACTGAGATAGAAAACAGATTGCTCATATCCTCTATCGTTCTCTTGCACGATTAGGCATCCAATCGAGTGGTCAGCCGCAGAGATATATAGTCTCAACTTTTTCCCTTTTCGAGGAGGAATTAACACTGGGGGTTGCGTTAAATAACATTTTATGGCTTCGAAAGCCTCTTGTTGTTTGTCTCCCCAAACGAACTCGTTCTCATTTCTTAAACGTAAGATGGGCGAGAATGCCTCTGTTTTCCCAGCCAAATTAGATATGAACATTCGCAAGAAATTAACTTGCCCTAGAAAATGTTGAAGTTCTTTTTTATTTGTCAGAAGCTTGGCTTCCAACACGGCCCTAGCTTTATTTCTATCCACCTCGATACCTCAATTATGAATGAGGAAACCTAAAAAGTTTTCGGCCTCAACACCGAAAGCGCATTTTAATGGATTCATTTTTAATTTGAAATGCCTCATTCGTTCGAAGGCTTTGGTCAAAGAATTCAAGTAGTCCTGATAGGTCTGAGCTTTGACCACTATATCATCTATATATATCTCTAGGGATTTACCTATAAGGTCATGAAACATATAATTCATTGTTCTTTGGTATGTGGCTCCAGCATTTTTTAATCCGAAGGGCATGGCTACGCATTCGAAGGTTCCTATGGAGCCTGGGCATCGAAAAGCCATTTTGTTTCTGTCTTCTTCAGATATTTTCAATTGATAATATCCTGAGTAACCATCCATAAAAGACATCACTTTATGCCTCGCGGCTGCATCAATCAAGATGTCTGCCATAGGCATAGGATACTCATCTTTCGGTGTGGCTTTGTTCAAGTCTCGAAAGTCAATACATATTCTCACCTTCCCATTTTTCTTTATTATTGGGACGATGTTTGCCAACCATTCGACATACCGAACTGGTCTTATGAACTTAGCTTCGGCTAATTTTTCAATCTCATCCTTAATTGTTCCCATTAATTCTGGGGACATACGTCGAGGCGCCTGCATTACTGGCTTAAAGCCAGGTTTAATTGGCAACTCATGTCGGGCTATGTTCATGTCAATCTCAGGCATTTCATTATGAGCCCATGCAAAACAATCTTTAAATTTTTGTAGGATTTCGATTAAATTGTCGTTTTCTAATTGGTTTAATTTTGCACTTATGTAGGTCACTCTCGGACTTTCTATAGTCCCTAGATTGACCTCTTCTAAAGGGTCCTGGATATCCTTTTGGATATCTTCATCAGGTTCCATAACTCCCTGTTCGAACATATCAGCCCTACAATTTTCTTTGTTTTCTAAACATTCGATCGTGTTATTACTAGTAGTTGTACTAAAATTTTCAAGTAAAGCATGGTTGTAAGCAGATAACCCAGAAATGACTTTTTCGATTAGCAATTTCTTAATTAAGCATTCGGTTACATCATTACTTTTAAATTTGTCCATTACAACTAAAGATTTGCAGACCCTTCTACTTCGATCTATGCTAAATTACCATCTACTTCGGCTGTAGACTGCTCCACCTCTTCTCTAATTACAAGGCTTCCATCTCAACCTTCTGCCCCTGCCGTTTCAATGGCCGGATATTGTGGAGCTTGTTCGTTCCTCACTTCGACCTCTCTGGCCAGGTACCTAGCATGACCAATATGGGTGTCAACAAAATAGGAATTTTTCTCGGCTTTGATTATTTCGAATTTATGTCCGTTCCAACAAATCAAAACTTGATGCAGGGTGGAAGGTATACAATAATTTTGATGTATCCAATCTCTCCCTAGTAAGGCATTAAACGATGGTGAACTTGTATTCACTACAAAAGATTCAGAGTACGAGCTCTGGGTCCCAACCCTTATTCGACAAGGTAAGACTACAACCACTCGAGTGGCTTGTCCGGAAAAACCATATACCGAAACATCAGTAGTGATTAGGTCTTTCACGGTCTTTCCTATTTGTGCTAACATTTTTTTGGGTAATATGTTAACCGTAGCACCATTATCTACTAGGAGTTTATTAATTTTAATACCTTCGATTTCAGCCTCCACGAATAACGGCCTCATATGGTTATTGTTGATCTTTTCTTTCGAAAATAAAAGATCAATTAAATTTACATTTTCTGACTTCGTTTCAAACAACCTATGATTCAAAAGTTGAGACTTAGAAATATCACCTGAGCCCGAAATGATCAGGATCTCGAGTGATCTTTCTTCCTCATCTGTTATATCCTCTTTGGCAGTGAATGAAGCTGGTAACACTGTCACCATATTCACTTCTCTGTCTTTTTTTAATTGCAAGGCTCTCTTTAGGGAAGCTTCTTTTGCTTTCAGCTCGGCTTCGTTTGCGGAACCTTCACAAGTGTCATCTCCCAGCAGGATGTCCAGGTCATCACCTGACTCAAATCATCCAATTCTTCATCCTCTTCGAACTTCGCACTCTTTCCTTTCAGAGTAGTCTCTTTGAATTGGTCACTCAATTGGTCCATCTCCCTCTCATATTCATCCATTTCAGGCCTTACTTCCACTTTAGCTTTCAACATGCCTTTGTTCAATGCCTCCTCTTCGATTAGGAGATTAGCCAAAACGGCCTCTTGCTGCATTTCTAAAGCCACGGCAGCTCGAGAGTAAGCTACTTGCTGTTTGATAGCCTTCGGGTGGCTATTTTTCTTCTTCTCGACCTGTCCGCTGGATTCACTTAAACGGCTAAATGGAGAATCTCTTCCTGCCAATGGTGGCCTTCCATAACCTCTGCCTCCTCTTCCTCGAAAATGCCATTTATAGGGTTGGAAGGCGAAGCTGTTGTTCTCGAACCTCTGTGTTTTGTTCCATTCCTTTTGATAGGCCGGAATCCAATCAGGGTCATTCAGGATCACCTGAAGCCTCACCAACTCATAGTGCAGAGTGTCAACACAATGACTGCAGAGCACCTTCTGCATCTGAGTAAGATTCTCAACCACCCTCGAAGGGACCTGATAAACTATTTCACACCTGGGAGTCTCGAGTGCCTCCTTGTATGTTTTCTCCTCAGCCCTTGGGGCCTGAGGAATCACTTCGACTTGTGACTCCTGTTCCTTGCGTTTCCTATCTTGACCAATTTCCAATATCCGTTTGTCTATCACAGATAGGATAATCTTACCCCTCTCGAGCTGTTTGGCCACAAATCGTCTAAAGATTTGGCACTGTTCAGTGGTGTGCATCATGTTCATGCGCCACCCACACATGTCCTCGAGTCCGTCATCATTGATTTTTGGGAAGGTCAAGACTCCTTCGTCTATGAGTTTATTAAAAAGCCTGTTCGCCAGTTTAGCTTCCTTCGAGACCTGTTCATTAAAAGATTCGGATAAAGTGTCAGAACCCTCAAGTGAATCAAATAGCACAGTATTAATTTCGAAATTCAAAACAGGGAAGGGATCCTCATCTATATTCGTTTTTTGATTAACAGGGAAAGTTATCTCATTCGAATCTAGTTTCGACTGTACTAAATTTCGGAACATGACACATTCTTTTGTCTCGTGTGTAAAAGCATTATGCCATTTACAATAAGGTTTTCCTTTGGTTTCTGCCTTAGTCAGGAAATGGTGTTTCCCTTTAACTCTTAGTTTTTTGTTAGCTAACAACCAATCGAATATTTCTTCTGTTTTTGCTACATCAAAAGTATATTTCTTATCTTTTTTCGATTGTAAAGAACCCATTGCCTCACATTCTTTTGGTTCGAGTGCCCCACATTGAAATGGAGGCCCTTTTATGAACTCTGCGAGGTCTACCTCATACGCATCTTCGAATACCCAAGGTGCAGATATTTCGAAGGTATTAAGTTGACACGAAAAATCCTTACGTGTATTAAACAGCAAGTGGACTGGTCGTGTGTAGTAATAAAGTGGACAATAAAGTCCAGGTTGTCGAACCTCAAGGACTTGTATTTTAGTTTATGATTTTAAAGCAATTGAAGAACTTAAACTAAAACAAGAATTAACTAAAATATTATGGAAGTAAGAAATAAGAAACAAGATGTCGAAATCAAGATAGCTATGGAAGAGAGCAACTAAGACGCATGTGTTGGCATAAATTAATCAATTTTCATTATAAACATGTTCTCATATTATTAGACTAATGTTGCTTTGGTGGAAAAAACCTTAAATAATTACTACCCGATTTCTCGGCTGTAATAATCCTATGATTAATTGATGGTTCTCTAGATATGTCTATCCGAGAATCTAACCAACAATCATGCATTCAAGTTCTAGAATTTCCCCGGATTAATCCGGCTAACTGCACCCGGGAATCTCTACCTATCTCTAGGGGCAATTCCCTATTTTTTACGGATTATGTGATGATCCTCTTTGCACCTTAAATTAACTTCTTTCGAACGAATAATTTAAGCAATAAATCATGCATATGGTAGCTAAGCATATGATGCATTCAAACAAGATCAAGACACAAAGCAACAATAGAATTAATATGAAAAACACAATTTATAACTCAATTATCATAATTTAGCCTCAACATGGCCTTAGTTCGAAGAATCTATTTCATCATAAAAGATAAAAGATAGGAACTTAAATTAAGATTCATATTCATAGACAAAAATAAATCTAAATCTAAGAAACTCCTTCGTATTTTTGATGGTTGAACTTCGATCTTCGTCTCTTCCATGCTTCTTGATTTCTTCACCTTCAGAGGTTGTTGATAATCTTCATAACTAATCTAAGGATGATGAAGATGATAGGATGTGTTTAGGCTCCCCCAATGGGGAATGTGTTTTCAAGTGTCTTTGTAGGATGGCCTCCAATCCTCCTTTTATAGCCAAAAGAATTCACCAACCAAGAACATGTGCTTCCATTCTCTTTTATTTCCACCTACCATTCTCTTGCTTTCCATCTACCAAGAATGTGAACTACCATTCTCTTGTTTTCCACCTACCATTCTCTTACTTTCCTCCTACCAAGAATGTGAACTACCATTCTCTTGTTTTCCACCTACTAAGAATGGGAGCTGCCACTTTCGTATTTTCCAGCGCAGGGATAGTGTTTTATTCATAAATTTCTCCACAGACCTCCGAATTGGATGATTCAAGTCCCCATGTAACGATAAGACATAGATCTAAAACTTTGTAGAAGGACACTTCATCAAATTCGGTCTCTAAATTTATCCAAATGGCGTTCCAACGTGGAGATTGTTTCTGATTTGGCACCCAGGTGTGCGGAAATGGTACGAAAACATGATCTTGGCTAACTCCAACTTATTTCTTGCTTGTTTGGTCGTGGAGGTGTGAAGCATCTTGGCCTAAACTTGTTTTATACGTCGTTTTTCAGCCCGTTCTTCGATTGTATCCATTTAAGGTCTGAAATCACTTAATGCACGAATTAAATGCACATGTGGAAAGAATCAAGCGATAAATGAACCTAAAACATAAACGGAAAGGGGCTTAAAAACACGTAAAAACGACTCCTATCAACTCCCCCAAACTTATCAATTGCTCGACCTCGAACAATAAAAGGTCTAGGGCACAAAAAACATCATCAATCAAAAGGAGAAAACAAAAACAACAAACGAACTCACTTTCGTGGAGTAAACGATTGCACTTAGCATGTGCAACAAGCCTTTAAATCTGTGAGTTCCTCAAAGGATGAGTTATAGTTTCGTGAGGGTTTGCAGACGATATACCCACAAAATCTAACAAACTTTCAATTCCAACCAAATGAATACATCTCAACATAATTAACAAGAATAAATGGCACAAAATCATCCTTTTACAGCTCACAAATATATATACATATCAACTATTTTTGCTCATGTGACACCAATACTAGAAAGACTCCATAGGGTGTAGTGAAAATAAATCTAAGGTATTATAGTCGAGAGGCATCTTTACCAAATTTTGGACATTAATCCCATATCTATCAACTTTATGATCAAACACAAAGCATAAGAATCATAGAAAATCTCATAGCCATTTAAATTTCATTATCTCAAACATTCAAACTTTCAATTCATATGAAACTTTCCAATTAACTTCATTAAGGCTAGATCATGTGCAATGTTTTATTCCATTAGGCTTTCTATGACACCCATATAACAAGTTTTAGATCAATGACTCCCAAACTAGATAGTTTTGGGGCATTAAGTGTAAAGACACTCCTAAGGATTTAATCACTCGAGTGTCAAAGGCCACGAAATAAAACTAGATCTTTTAAACAATTCGCTTCTTTTTGGCTTGAGCTTTGCTCAAATTAGCATAATAGTACAGTATATAGGCATGAAACTTTTCACCTCCAGTACATATTAGCCTGACCACTTGTGGTCATACCAAACTTCAACCTTTTTAATTCATTGTTTAGCATAAAAAAAATTACTACTCAACTTATAACCTTATGAAAAATCTAAGTTAATTTTTCCGGGAAAAACTCCTTAAGTGTCTCAAGATGGTTATCCTCTCAACTCCTCTACCCTCGATTTATTGTGCAATGTGAATCATCTAAGAAAATCATTCTCATCTAGGGTCTCCATGAGCAATTTCAAAGATATATATGTTCCATTAAATTCAATTTATTTCAAGAAATAGTGCCATTTTTCCAAGTTAATCAATTTCAATGCATCAATTAGAAGGACTAAAAAAAATCATGCTTGATTTTCTTAACATAAACACATATAAACATGATAGCATACAAATTCCCCCAAACTTGAGCTAAACGAGGAACACATGACATGACAAAAATAGCAAACACATGGTGATCAATCATATGAATGTATTAAAACCACAAAGTACTACCCACATATACCCCCAAACTAAAACTCAACATTGTCCCCAATGTTGTCTCACATAAACGCATGCAAAAGGTATAAGAGTACTTATAATCAAGGATTGTTGAAAAACAATCCTTCATCACAAATATGTTCCAAATCAAACTCATCTCATCAAAATAGGCCTCTCAAAACAACGGGGAATTGCTACTATAACATGCTCAACATACTTATCAAACAAACCATCAAGCATATGAAAACACATGCCAAAAGTGCATGCTTAAACAAAACAAATAAAACGAAAAGCAAAAACAAAAAAATAAAGCAAAGAAAAACAAAAAACAAAAGAAAACTCACAAAGCTTCGGTTGCCTCCCAAGAAACGCTCTTTTAAAGTCACTAGCTTGACTTTATGTAAGAGATTGGCTCAAGGCGTTTTATGTATGAATGCCTTATTCGTTCTCCAATCCACTATTAGGTATCGCTTCAACCTTTTGCCCTTTGTAGTGAAGATTGACCAATTATTTGTGCTACATATCCTAGGGTTAGACCAAACAATCATCCACTCACGAGTTTTTTTATGGTCCCTCAATACCTCTATTACCTTTTCTTGCCTATGCTTAGGATGGTATTGTGGGCTCTCTTCCAAGTTAGAGATAATGTCTCGTCGTTCTTCACCCATCACTTTCACATAGATGAAATCCACGATGTAGGGATGTAGAAGATGATTGGTTCGTTTTTCCTGAAAGTGCTCAACACTAAAAGGATCAAAAGCATCAACGTGAAAATTCAAATCAAAGTCAAGTGGATGCTCAAAAACCTCATAGTTATCAATATTAACCATATCATCTTCTATATTCATTGACAACTTACCATCATCGGTATCGATTACCGATTTACTTGCGGTTAGGGGAGACGGTAAAGAAATGTCAACACCCTCAGAAAGGATAGGAGTCGAATGCTCATCGTTGGAGGAATCTGCTTTTGAATTTTCCAACTTCATGTCATTCAACATCACGGTGTTGAATTCCTCCTTTTGATCTATCTCAGTGGTACCAAGCAATGCCCATGGTACTTTCTCAGATATGTCGCTCGTTAGTTGCTTGAGTTGATGATTCATCTCCTTCATTTCCCGCCGTGCGTCCTTCATCATAAGGTGGAGCTCTCCAATGGTGTTATCAAGTTGTTCCTCCGGAGTAGGAATTCTTTCTTGGTAATGTTGTGGAAAGAACCCTTGTGCATAACACGCTTCAATGACGCTTTGCAGCCATAATTGATTCTCCGGTAGTGTCATATTAGGAAAATTGCTATCCTTTGCGAATTGAATGACGCTTTGCAGCCATAATTGATTCTCCGGAAGGGTCATATCTGGAAGATTTCTAGCCATTGCGAGCTAAGAGTGTAAGAAAATAATAATAATAATAATAATAATAATAAAATTTAATAAAAATAAAATAAATACTTAAAACTTGCAATAAAATCAAAAACTAAAATTAAACAAGTCCCCGGCAACGGCGCCAAAAACTTGACACGAAAAATCCTTACGTGTATTAAACAGCAAGTGGACTGGTCGTGTGTAGTAATAAAGTGGACAATAAAGTCCAGGTTGTCGAACCTCAAGGACTTGTATTTTAGTTTATGATTTTAAAGCAATTGAAGAACTTAAACTAAAACAAGAATTAACTAAAATATTATGGAAGTAAGAAATAAGAAACAAGATGTCGAAATCAAGATAGCTATGGAAGAGAGCAACTAAGACGCATGTGTTGGCATAAATTAATCAATTTTCATTATAAACATGTTCTCATATTATTAGACTAATGTTGCTTTGGTGGAAAAAACCTTAAATAATTACTACCCGATTTCTCGGCTGTAATAATCCTATGATTAATTGATGGTTCTCTAGATATGTCTATCCGAGAATCTAACCAACAATCATGCATTCAAGTTCTAGAATTTCCCCGGATTAATCCGGCTAACTGCACCCGGGAATCTCTACCTATCTCTAGGGGCAATTCCCTATTTTTTACGGATTATGTGATGATCCTCTTTGCACCTTAAATTAACTTCTTTCGAACGAATAATTTAAGCAATAAATCATGCATATAGTAGCTAAGCATATGATGCATTCAAACAAGATCAAGACACAAAGCAACAATAGAATTAATATGAAAAACACAATTTATAACTCAATTATCATAATTTAGCCTCAACATGGCCTTAGTTCGAAGAATCTATTTCATCATAAAAGATAAAAGATAGGAACTTAAATTAAGATTCATATTCATAGACAAAAATAAATCTAAATCTAAGAAACTCCTTCGTATTTTTGATGGTTGAACTTCGATCTTCGTCTCTTCCATGCTTCTTGATTTCTTCACCTTCAGAGGTTGTTGATAATCTTCATAACTAATCTAAGGATGATGAAGATGATAGGATGTGTTTAGGCTCCCCCAATGGGGAATGTGTTTTCAAGTGTCTTTGTAGGATGGCCTCCAATCCTCCTTTTATAGCCAAAAGAATTCACCAACCAAGAACATGTGCTTCCATTCTCTTTTATTTCCACCTACCATTCTCTTGCTTTCCATCTACCAAGAATGTGAACTACCATTCTCTTGTTTTCCACCTACCATTCTCTTACTTTCCTCCTACCAAGAATGTGAACTACCATTCTCTTGTTTTCCACCTACTAAGAATGGGAGCTGCCACTTTCGTATTTTCCAGCGCAGGGATAGTGTTTTATTCATAAATTTCTCCACAGACCTCCGAATTGGATGATTCAAGTCCCCATGTAACGATAAGACATAGATCTAAAACTTTGTAGAAGGACACTTCATCAAATTCGGTCTCTAAATTTATCCAAATGGCGTTCCAACGTGGAGATTGTTTCTGATTTGGCACCCAGGTGTGCGGAAATGGTACGAAAACATGATCTTGGCTAACTCCAACTTATTTCTTGCTTGTTTGGTCGTGGAGGTGTGAAGCATCTTGGCCTAAACTTGTTTTATACGTCGTTTTTCAGCCCGTTCTTCGATTGTATCCATTTAAGGTCTGAAATCACTTAATGCACGAATTAAATGCACATGTGGAAAGAATCAAGCGATAAATGAACCTAAAACATAAACGGAAAGGGGCTTAAAAACACGTAAAAACGACTCCTATCATAAGTCCTTGGCGTTTCCTTAGACTTTCTTCCCTTAAGATATTTTCGTATCTAGTGGCACTTTCTGCCAAGCTTTGAAAATCTGGGAATATCATCCCATCGAATTTTATCCTAAAATCGAAGGACATATTTTGCTGTGCCAATTGCACAAACTCTAACTTGGGTAGATTCAAATGGCACTTGACTCGAGCCCTTTTGAATCTTGATAGGAATTCTTCTATAGATTTTCCTATGTTCTGTCTAATTTTAGCCAGATCACTCATGGATATTCCAGGATCCGTTCGAGCGAAGTGATTTTGAAATTGGAATTGCATTTCGTCCCAAGTATGTATTGAGTTCGGAGATAAGTTAATATACCAATTAAATTCTGACCCTGTGAGAGAACTAGGGAACAGTCTTAATTTAAGGTACTCTTGGTCGGCTGCCTCTCAACACTGACAGGTAAATCGAGATAGATGTTCCAAGGCTGATATGCTATCATCCCCCGAGAATAGTGTAAAGTTTGGAACCTTAAATGTCCTAGGAAAAGGAAAATTCCTATCTACCCATTCGGGGTATGGATTTCTCTGAATCAGTCTTAGGTTCCTTCGAAAGCCAGGACCATACATTCTTTCGATTATTAACTCAATTTGATTTCTCAGAGGATCCTGTACTTGTGGTCCAAAGTTACCCCCTAAGTGATTGTTGGGAATGGCTTGCCCCCCAGCATACGGCATATGGGAACTATTGGGGGGGGGGGGCATGTATAATTCAGGTTATTTGGAAATCCAGTAAAACTTTGATTTCTAGTATTCATATTGTTATTCGGGGTTCCATGAAAATTCGGTCCCTGATATTGGCTTTGCCCCCCAGCTACATATTCTTGGGCAAAGTTGAATCTTATCTCAGGTCCCCCAAAATTCGCATTCAGAAGGTACCCTGCCGAGATTTGTCCCATTTCACTTGGTGGTAGGGGACCACTAGGCCTCGTATTTTGTGTATTAGGCGGGTTCGAACTTACATTATACACATTAGGCTGTGGTGCCTGGTTTTGACTCGGGTCATATTCTGAACATTGTTGTTATTGTTATTATTAGTTTCGAGAGGTGAGGGTCTTGAAGTTTGGTCAATTTCGAATTGACCATTTCTGGGCTCGTTCTCTCGAGGATATCCCAGAGGGACTTCATTTGGATTAAGATACGTACTTTGGGTCCTAGGCTCCATCAATTGTGACACTTTCTCGATTAACATATTATGCTTGCCTATTAAGGGTTCGAGACCTAAGGCCACTTGCGTGTTTATCATATTTGAGAAAACATCATAAGTTTGATTAAAGATTTCACCTAGTTCGGATATGACTCTAGTGAATTCTCTGGCTAAACCATCTCGAGCACTCACGGCAATGTCTTGTACAATTGCTGTGAATATTCGAGCGAATTCCTGTGCTAATGCTCTGTATTGATCATTGAATTCCCTTCTTTGATCTTCTCGAGCACCCGCCAGGGTCTGTTTCATGAGACGGACAAACTGTTCGTACATTTTGTCCGCTCTAACCTTGTTTTTTGCTACCGGTTGAATATCGAATTCCTCGGTGCATTCATCACGAGAGAACTCGTCTGACATTGATAATGATTTGCTTAATCGAATTAAATGTTCTTTCAAGAAATTAACTTCACGGGAACCTCCTCCCACTGTGGTCGCCAAAAATTTGTTTCTGGGTAAAAACAAATTGAATAGGGACGAATCAAATATGATCGATTCGAGCCCTGTGATAATTCTACACTTAGAATTATCTAACGACCCCCGCGTTCGAGTTTGATACGCTAGACGGTGGTTCAGACTTTAACACTTCGATGTGTTGTTTAACTTTATCTATTTGGACCGCAATTATTCGACGAAAGTAATCGACAAAAAGAGGAATTGAAGACACAAGTCCAGATACAGTATTTACCTATCAAATATTTAAATCTGACAAAAAGATAAATATTATACCTCCATATTGATCTCCAATTGAATACAAACAGTTTGCTTCGAGCAGCTTGATGAATTCAAGCAGGATCACCAAATATCGGTTTTACTGGATCTACGCTTCTATGGCTAATTCTACGCTATCGACTACTCCTAGCTACGCCTACTCCTAGAGAGAAAAGATAAAAGTAGAGTTGATGATTTTTCTGTGTCTCCCTTTCTTCTCCTTACCTTGCTTTTATCACGTACCCACGTCTATCATGGCCGAAAAACTGCCTCCCATCCGTACTTTTAAATTTCTTTTATTGGCGCGTCTTTGAACTGGGCAACTCCCTCTTTTTTGGATTCGCCTTCATATTTGGACCCCATCGAGCCCATTTCATATTTTACTGATCCCATGACTTCAATTGGGCTCACCTGATTTGAGCCCATCTTCGAATAGTCTTGGCTGTATGGGATATTTTATTTCAAGCACATCTTCGGATTAATGATGGTTTGGGCTTTCTTATCTGAAAAAGCCCATTTTATTTTGGGTGTAAACAAAGTCAATATGTGCTTACTAAGTTCCGACAACTCTTCTTGTATATGATTGATCTTCTTTGCAACAAAAGATCCTCGCCATGCCAAAGTCTGATATTTTCGGATTCAACTCTTCATCCAACAATATATTACTCGCTTTTAAATCTCTATGAATAATTCTGAACCTCGAGTCCCTGTGAAGGTAAAGAAGGCCTCGACAAATCCCTTCAATAATGAATACGAGTTTTCCCCAATCAAGAAACTCTTATCTACGTGAATCTGAGAGATTTTATCCAAACAAGAGTTAAAAAAATGACAAAAAAGAACCCCCAAAGTCGCATTTTCATTAAAGAAATTGAATTCCATCCAAACGCAACCTAAGTTTTCTCGATTAGCCTAAAAAAATTTTGATTTACCAAAGAGATAAGCATCCAAGCTTCCATTAGGCATGTATTCATAAACGAGCATTGTTTCTTCACTCTCCACACAACAACCAAGGAGTCTAACAAGATTTCGATGTTGGAGCTTAGAAATCACTTCAACCTCATTCATGAATTCTTCTAACCCCTGGTTTGACGAGCCTTTTTACTGCAATTTCTTGTCCATTTGGTAACTTCCCCTGGAAAATCAGCAATACAATTACTTTTGCACATTAGAAAAGAACTTATATAAATTTGAATTGTTTTGGATATATATCAAATACTTTATAAACAGGACCAAAACCACCCTGTCCAAGCTTATTAATCAAGTCGAATTTGTCAGTCGCGTCGAAGAGCATTTCAAATTTAATTAAAGGTAATTCTTCAAGCATGTTTCCTTTGAGGATGCTTTCTAATAAATATATTTCTTCTGTTGACACTATCAATTTATTTTTTCGCTTCTTTCCTGCATTAAATTTAACAAAAAAGAAAATGAGGACACGAAAAAGTTTAGATAATAGAGTATTGAAATAACTTGGAACTATTCAGCATTTCACATTAACTAAATATTTTAATGAATATATATATATATATATATATATATAGGGTATGGATCAAATACATACCTTGGCATTTGGTAAGATCTAAGACCCAATCTAGGCCTTTGATTCAATTTGATCCCAAGGTGTGGGTTTATCTTATTTTTCAAATTATTTATATTGTTTTAATGATGGGAGGGGCATTTTAGGCAGTAAAACGTAACAAACTAAATCTTCCCATAACAGATTCTTGATTTTTCTCCATAACTGATTTTGCTTCCCAGTTTATTTTTATTTCTAATTATAATTCGATCTATTTACAGAAATTATCAATTTCATTACAAGAATCTGAAATTTCTTCATCATTCATCAATTCTGCTTCCAAATTCGTTTTTTCTTTCGAATCATAAATTTTTGAATTCTGCATTTTTTTCTGCATATTATACAGTACATTAATCATCAATATAAATTTTATTATATTCCATTATACAGTCCATATAACGCGATTATACAGTATGGTATTACATGCAAAGAAAGTCAGTTTAATTCACAAACAAATTCTTCAAAAACAGATTTTTCAAAAATAAAAAATCAAAACAAATAACAATGATGTAAGCGAAAACATGGGAAAAAAAATTCACTATGTCGGAATGATACGAAAATTTCACAGTTATAGTGAAACGGCATGCTGAACAAGACGCATCGCTTTGCGATGCGATCTCGTGATTTTAGCCATCTGAGATCATTTAGGGCTTCAAAATTGTGTTTTGTTAGTTTTTAAGACTTGTAAATAACAATTACATATCATATAAACCATTATACAACATCTCATACAGTGTGGCATTAGTGACAAACACAATTAGTGATTTTTAAAATATCATACAGTAGCTTATAACCCATTATACAGTAGTATGTAAACCATTATACAGTAGTTTGTAAATCATTATACAGTGTGTGTTTATAATCATTATACAGTAGTATGTAAACCATTATATAATAGTATATAAACCATTATATAATAGTATATAAACCATTATACAGTGTGTGTTTATAACTATACAGTTACAATCTTATAAACCATTATACGGTATCTTATAGCACAGTATACAATATCATATTAATTAATATACAGTATCATATAAGTCATTATACAGTGAATACAATAGCTAATTAATCCATTATACAATAGTTAATAAACAAATATACAGTAAATACAAACAAGGTAAAGTTTGGAAATAATGGAAATAAATAAAAATGAAAATAATAATCTGACTGAAAATATAAAAACACGAAAAAACCTATTAAAACGATGGAATTTGGGCCCGAGAGGATGGTGCTCAGCATAGTTATGATAAGTATCTGAGTTGTTTTTAAAACGACGTTTCCTTCGAGATTGAAGTAGAGCTTGGGGCCAAATTCCAAAAACAGTTTTTGCCTTTCGAAAATTTAAAATATATATATTTTTTATTTTTTAAAGAAAAATACAGTACATGAGTGGTGATATACAGTGTGGTATTTTAGTGACACCACAATTAGTGATTTTTAAACTATTATATAGTAGGTTATAAACCATTATACAGTAGCTTATAAACCATTATACAATAAATACAACGGTGATATACAGTGTGCGATTAATGATGTACAATTAGTGATTTTCAAACTATTATACAGTATGTTATAACATATTATACATTATCATACAAACCATTATACAGTGTGTGTTTATACATCATACAATTACAATCTTATAAACCATTATACAATATATTATAACACAATATATAGTAAAATATAAGCCAATATACAGAATCATATAACCCATTATACAGTGAATACAATAGCTAATAAGCATTATACAATAGCTAATTAATACATTATACAATAGCTAATACACAAAAATATACAGTAGGAGGAGATTGATATTTCGCGATCGAATTTTCAGTTCGTGAAAATCTGTCATATCCATGGCTATTTTCCGGTCATCTTCCCCAGCTAATTTCCGACCGTCTTCGAGCAGCGCCTCACGCAAATTTTAGAAGTTCAATATTTTAGATTTTGGTTTTTTCAATCTCGATTTTACACAAATTTCAGAATTTCAGAAATTTTTTGGTAATAATCGACCGAAATTTGAGATTAATACGATTATATAAACTCATTCCGTTAATCTTAGGCTGAGATTGGTGAGATATATTGCAGGGAGATTTTCGTGGGTATCAATTTTGAGAGACTTTTTTACCTAACTCAGAGTCCGCCAATCGAATGTACACGAGTAAACTTTTGTACATCAATTAAGCCTTCATCCCACATCATACACCCAAGTCCATCATAATATGCATAAGCCATACACGTACAATTATTCAAACACTCATTCCTACACTCTGTTTCAAACATGGGAAACCATTTAGACTTATCAGGCAATTTTACTCTACTCATCTTCAAAAACCCATCTTCTTTTCCCCCAAAAATTTTCCTCCCACATTGCAGCATAGTTCTTCTCGCGCACCCACTAGTCCAATTTCCTTCATCCCATTCGCCGTTGCTTATCGGCTCAAACCCTGGAAAACAAGTACACATAGGCCTGCCCACACCATAACAAACCCCAAAAGGCCCACATTTACCAAAATATCACAATCACTTTCCTGAGACGTCAACACCACCTCCCAATACTGCATTTTATCACTCCACACCTTCTGCAGTACTAACCCTGAAGCGTTCAACTGATAATAAATCAAAACGGAATTCGAAAGTGTAAAAGTATAATACCCAGATCCAGGATGATCACTAACAAGATCTAAACCATGTTTGTAAAATGATTTCATTCTAGGTACTCCATTAAACACTTGACCATTCCAGGATCCACTTCGCCAATAAGGATATCCGTCTTTCCAAACGAAGGATTGCGGTATCTGTGACGGCTCAATACCGCATGTAAATCTTCCAGGGCCCATGAATTATCAAGCTTTTTTTCTTTTTTGGGTTGCTTTTGATATGAATATTTGATATGATCAGATATTTCAGAGAGGTAGAAATTGGCATGTTTTGTTATCAATATCTTCATACTTTTCTTCTTTTATGTGATATCTCTCCATTTTGTCAAAGAACGAAAATTCGAGGTGCGTGTTTAGTGCTAGAAAATGAAATTCTTAAAGTAAAAGTAAGGGGTTATGACAAAATGGGCATATTGATTGAAATAAGGGAAAGAGGCGGGTTTTTTATTTGATTAATATAAAAAAAATAAAAAATTCTCAAAATAATATAGTTTTAAAATTATTATTTTTTTAATATAAGACGGCATTTGAAATGCCGTCTTCATCGATTTTCTCTTTTTTTTTTAATGAAAATTAGAAGACAACATTTTAAATGTCGTCTTCAATTTAATTTTTTTTTTATATCGATGAACAGTGAAGACGACATTTTAAATGTCGTCTTCACTGTTCATCGGAATTTTTTATTTTTTTAATCCGATGAACAGTGTCTTCACTGTTCATCGAATTTTTTTTATTTTTTAAATCGATGAACAGTGAAGACGACATTTTAAATGTCGTCTTCACTGTTCATCATTAAAAAAAAATTAAATTGAAGACGTCATTTAAAATGTCGTCTTCAATTTTTCTTTTTTTTTGTTTTTTAATTTCGAAAATTTTTAGGGTTAGGGTTTTTTGTTAATTACATATAATTTTTTAAGGTTTTTTGTTAATTTATATCAAATTATAACAATTGACTTTAAATTTCAAAAATTTTCTAATTTTATTTTTCATATTTTATTTTACGAATAATAAATCATTCAAGTGGTTTATTTAAAACGAAAATCATGATTGTCTAAAAATAAAAATTGAAAAAAATAATTTTCACTATTCATGTTTTGTTTTATTTTAATGAAAATCTTCACTGTTCTCATGTTTTGTTTTATTTTGAAGACGACACGTCTTCACTGTTCATAAATACTTAAAAAGGAAAATTGAAGACGACATGCCAAATGTCGCCTTCAATTTTCCTTTTTTTTTTCCTTCCAGAAAACTTATGACAACCAACATTCCATCTATAAATTCACCCAACTTTACAGAATCACTACAAAAAAACAAGGCATCAGCTACGGTGATTTACGTAGCTGATGCCCATATTTTTGTAGATATGGCGACCGAATGGCCGTAGCCCATGTCCGAAGCTGATAAGAGCGTTGCAAAATTTGGCTACGGAGTTAAAAAAACTTGTAGCTAGTACATAACGACGGAATGTTGTTGCTATTCTTGTAGCTATTATAGTCATCACATATTTCGTAGCTACTTTTGTTGTAATAGCAACTGAATATTTGTTGAAATTTTTTAGCAACCTTCGTAACTATTTCAACGGAATATCCATGGCCATTTTCGTTGCTATGAAGCAACAAAAAAAGTTTATGGCAATTGTCGTTGCCATAGTGACAAAACATTCGTAGCAAATCTTGTTGCAATATGATCGCAAAATCCGTAGCAAAGTTAGTTACCGAGGCTACAAAATTTTACTAGCAATTTCCATCATAATAACAACAAACTATTTGTTGCAATATTCATAGCCAAGGTTATCGAATTTACATATACCATAGCGATAGCCACAAGAACTCGTAGCAATGTAATGGTAGAGAATTCGTAGCAATGACAAAATCTCCATAGCAAATGGCATTGTGATAGCAATGGAACATTTACGAGAATCCAAAGCATATCCGTAGCTATCCTGGTATAAAATTATTGTTGGCTACGAAACAATTCCTTGTAGCAATGACAACGAATATGCATTTTTAACCCATTTCTAAAAAAATCGGTAAAAATAAAAACTAAAACCTCAATAAATACAAAGAAAGATGCTAAGATAAATTAAATATCCAAAATAGACAAAGCAAATAAGTTAAACATCATCCAAAGCTACTCATAATATCCTAGGTGCCAACTTAGTATCGAAATTCCTAACACATTCATCGGTGTTAATCTAACTACTCTCGTTCTCATCATCCTCATTTGCATCAGACATACTAGCATTACTCTTAGTATTTTCACTATTGGTTCTATTGCTATCAACGGGACTCTTACCATGTCTTCTACCTTCACGAAGACCACTCATAAATTCTTGTTCTCGTACCCCAGATCCACCGGCATGAGTATGGTTTGTCCACTGGATGTCTTGCAACAGTTGACGTACTGAATCTGAGACTGGGAGATGTTCTCCAATAAGATTAATCATTTTCATATTCATCTCTTTCATATGCTCCATCTCTTTCTTTAAATTCTTAAAGCGTTCATCTGATTCTTGTTGTGCATTGTTGAATGCCTCCCAACGTTTAGATTTTGAGCCTACAGAATGCGCAATGTCACCAAGAATTTGATGAGGAGGCTGACTTCCAAATCCATATACCCGACCTTTGGGCACACCACCACAAGCCTCAATCCATGCATCAGGATTAAAAGTACTTAAAGAATTATCTTCAACCAAATTGTCATACGCATCCTACAAAAACAATCAAGTTCAATGAATAATTTAATGAAAATGATTCTCATATTTCAATGTAAATTCCTTAGATTTAATGTAAGCTACATAGAAGCCCATAAATTATATGAACATATAAAAGAACAAATTAAATTTAAGACTACATTTTGTCTTTTAAATCCAATTATTTTAACATTAGTTTTTGCAGTCAATTGCAAAAGTTATGCACTATAATTCCATACACCAACCACGATTTTTATGTCACATGAAAATCTACTATTCTGGAATCTTAAAATTCATCTCATCAATCTATCAACAAAGAAAATGAATTTTTAATTGTTATAAAACTTACCCGCACCCTCTTAGCTTTGTCGCATATGAATTCCCCTTTTCCTTGTTTTGTCCTATGGGTACGGTCATAAAGCTCAACTTTCGAAACTTTGCGCTTATATTCATCTTCCTGTATAAATACAAAAAATAGTAACATTTTGTAATATACTGATAAACCACAATTTCGCTAAAATTCTTAAATTAAAAAGTTTACCATTTCCTCTTCATGGACTGCAAAAGGCCTTGAGCCACCAGTATGCGTTGACATTGTACCATCCGCCGAACTCCTTCTATTATTTTTTCCAGCATCTGACATTCTTTGGAACTTCTCTGTACTCCAATGATCCTCGCACAACTTGTTCCATGTATTTTCTCCGAGCCATTTAGGACCATGGCCTCTCCAATCCAAAGGTTTACTCGACTTTACTTTTAGTTCGACTTTTTTGCGTTCCTTGCAGATTATATCCCTGTAACGTCGATTTGCAATGCCCCACCACACACGCTTAATATCATCTATTGTTTCAAATGTCCATCTGTATTTGGCCTGTCAAAGAAGGTTTTTCGTTAAAAAGGGGTAAATTGACAATTATATCAATTTTTAAGAGCAAAAATTCGAAGTTAAGATACTATTTAAATAACTTTGTTTGAATACATAAAAATTTAAAACATATGCTCAGAAGAAATATTTTCAAATCTAACCTCAAAGAGCTCCCAAAGACATGTCTTTAGGTGATCCGGAAAGTGTGCCCATGACGGCCAATGGCCTGTTATATGGTATTTAACCGATGCAGAGATCTCTTGAACCACACTTGAAGGTTTGAAACTTTCAGATTACACCATTTCACAACACAAAAGATAAATTTTATTAAGCATAGACATCTATTGCATAGACATATTTTGCAAGTTATTCATAATTCGTTATTAGTTGTACAAGAACAGATAGATGAGCAGGGTCCAGACCTCTATACAAGTAATCCGCAATGTATTGAAGTGTCATTTGTGCAAGTAATAACGAATTATGAATAACATGTGAAAGTCGATTTCTTACATCTGAATTCTATAAATATCAATGCAGTAACATCTTAATAGAGATTTTGGCCTAAAGGGAATTGTTAAAACACATATGAGAAAAGTTGGTTTGATTAAGCAATTATATAAGACTAAAGTACTTTAAACTTAGCATTATCAATATCCGCTGTACAAATAAATAAATAAATAAATATATGTATATATAAGAACTGTTAGACTTAAAGAGATCTGGAATACTACGTTTGGTCCCACAACTGCAAATGTTGGACAAAAGGTAAAGAATTTTATACACAAGGTGTTCATAATTGCTAAAAATTGGGTCACTAATCAACTTAAAGAAATTCAAACATACTTCATGGCATATCTTTTCATTTTCTTATGTAATTAGCAATAAATATAGAAGTGTCAAGCTTCTCGGTGCACTGATGCCAATTAGTCATAGAAAATTTGACCAGGCTTGACTCGAACTCAACTCGTTTACACCCTTATTTAAAATATTAGCAAAAGCAACATTCTGAATGAAAAGAATAAGTTCTTTTTCTCTGAATCTATGATATAAATTGAGTTAAAAGCCTAAAATCCAATCGTTTCTTATCAACTACACATATTTCTCAACAACAAAAATCCCGGACCCACATGTAAAATATCAAATTCTAAACCTTCACTTGTGGAAAAGTTAAGGCACATTAGTCGTCCTAGAACCTTGGCTCTCACTATCCAACAAAAAAGTCCAAACTAAAATAGTATATATATATATATATATATATCAGAGTAAGAAAACAACCATATGAAAATTGCGCAAGTATAATAAGTGAATATATAAGAGAACTGAATCCAAAAATACCTTTGACCAGAGATAGAAATCAAAATTCGTAATCCAGGTTCTGCTGGATGAGGAGTCCCTCGATTGAGCCCTCGTTGTCTGGTTCTGAAGGGAGGAACAATACTAGTAACTAATGGAGGGTAGATGTTGTTAGTGGGGGCTAGCTCCTCCTCTATCTCATTTTCTTGTGCATGTGCATCGTTACCTCTTTCAAGAGTTGGATTATTTTGTCGAAGTTGGGTTCGAGGCCGCCTTCGATTAGGATTTCTCGATCCGCTAATCTGATTTTGTTGTGCACCACTCCTAAACTCACAGTTTTATCAAATAAAAAAATAATGTCAAATTCAAGTATTATAATGTAAAGACTTTAAATTCAAATACAAGACTAATACTATTAACTGCATACTTGCCTAAAACAACTTTATTTTAAGACAATCTTATGAGTATTCTATTATGTAATAAATCATTGGAGAAAATCTAGCGTTTTTTTCCTCTTCTATGTACTTGATATTATATTGCACATTATAATTAACTATTTAATTTATATTAGATAATTTTATTTGCACACACATTGGTGCCCTAGTGTATATATATATATATATATAGAGAGAGAGAGAGAGAGAGAGAGAGAGGGTTGACAAAAAATATACCCAATGGCCTCATTACGTGTTGGGCTAGCTAAGCTACCCAATGTAGCATTGACGCCAATAGGCGACTCTTCGTGCATCTCGTTGTCATTTTCGACCGATAAACTATTGGAATTTGTACCACGTACTGCAGAAGATTGCTCCCTTCTGCCTGGAGGAAAGCATCGACCACCACCTCTTGTTCTAACCATTCTGCATAAAAATTCACAATAATAGACAAATTAAGACACAATTTGACTAAAAGTTCATGAATAAAATAATAATAGTAATATTAATGAGCACAACATAAAAGGAATTATAGAAATTGCTTCAGAAATTCCATTATCTTGTTCTAACCATTGTGTATAAAATTCACAATAATAGACAAATTAATATATATATATATTACAAATTTAATGATAGAAACACATTTTTACTATAAGCTCATACATAAAAACATACAAATTATAAATGTCCACAACACAAAAGGAATCATAGAAATTGCTTCATAATCGATAATTGATCTATAAATAAAAAGATTCATTACATTCATGACTTTAAAGAAAAAAACATCTACTCAATCATCATAATCAATTTCATCATCACAATCAGAAATTTCATTATCTTCATTCTCGTGTAAATTTTCTTCATCATTGGAAAAGAGATTCTCGAATGCTCCCTCCTCATCATCCTCTTCTTCTTCTCCCTCTTCTTCTTCTGCAATATCAAATAAGTGAGCTTGAGGTCGTGCAAGATCTTTTGGATCAACTTCTTGTAAATCAAAATCTGGATTTAATGGATCATGATCCTCCTCAACAAAATTCATGTTAGTTCTTGGTTCAGAAATTGAGCCCTCCATCTCTTGAAAAGGACCCTCATGAATTAACTGGTCATTATCATCATGTTCCTCAAGATGAGGGACGTCAATTCTGCTTCTAGCTTTAATTTTGCACACTGCACGCCATTCACCTCTTACTCTACTTCTAGAATGCCTTATCGGGTGCTTTGGGAAGTCTGTATAATATACTTGTTGAGCTTGTTGAGCTAATATGAATTTATCACTGGTATTAAGCTTTGACTTTTGATTAACCTCAACTAACTTCAAACGTGGATGAACTCTGATTCCATTATTAGACGTTGTGTCATACCAGTGACATTTAAATAATACAACCTTATTTTCATTTCCGAAATACTCCAATTCAATTATTTCCTCCAACATACCATAATAATCTGTCATATCATTCTCATTTGAGGTTCCCCAAACCCATACACCACTATTCATCGTTGATTTGGAATTTCCGTACTCCTTTGTATGAAACTTGAACCCGTTCACAAAGTAGCCCTTATAACGTTTTGCCACACGACATGGTAAATAGGACAAACGAACTATACGATCATCAACAGCATTACTAGGATCTTCAACCTATTTACAAGTTAAAAACTAATAAGTATATTTTTCATGATAGTTTATCTTATGAGTTTATATGAAATACATTAACTTACATATTTATTGAACCATCCAACAAAGTTTGTATCGCGCAAGCTGCCCAATTCAATATGATTTATTGACGGATTATCTTTCATCATAGCAGCATCAAACTTCCTGGAATATTGAAATGCTTGAAGCTATTTCTTTAAGAAATTAATGAGTAGGAAATTCCTAAGATAAGGCACTTACACAATTATAGGATTGAGCTCTGTACAATTTAGTAGTATATATCTATGTGCAGCCATCAAATCAACTTCTTCCAAGATTTTATGATCAATTGGGGGACCCAATGGTCGCCCTGGATGAGCAAAAACTGACAAACGCCCCTTAGGATCAACCTGTCCCCATCATCATTTCGTGGGGCACGAGTTAGTCTTGTTTGTGTAGTAGATTCAAAGTATAACGAGCAGAAAGTAGACATTTCCTCAATCAAATATGCCTGAACAATTGAGGCCTCAACTCGCGCTCGATTCTTTACCTTCTTCTTTAAGTGGTGTAAAAACCTGAAGCACATAAATTATCCTAATTAATTGAAAATCTAATATTATTGGAATTCTATTTTTTTCATTATATTAATCCATTTATTAATACCTTTCAAAAGGATACATCCATCGATATTGGACTGGTCCTCCGACATTAGCTTCATAAGCCAAATGCACAATTAAGTGCTCTATTGAATCAAAGAATGCTGGAGGAAAGATTTTCTCAAGCCTACAAATAGTCTCCACAATGTTTGATTCAAGTTGCTCCATGTCTGATACTCGGAGCTTAGTTGCACAAATGTCTCTAAAAAAGCAACTTAACTCAGTTATTGGCTCCCAAATTGCCTTAGGTAGTAGATTACGAAATACAATTGGAAGTAATCTCTGCATAAACACATGGCAATCATGACTCTTCAATCCGTAAAATTTGCATTCCTGTTCATTCACACACCGGGCTATATTTGACGCATACCCGTCAGGTAGCTTTAAATTTTTCACCCACCCACACACTTCTTTTTTTTGCTCCTTGGTAAGAGTGTAGAGTGCTTTAGGTTTCCGAGGCTTTCCATTTGAATCATATACCAAATGCAAGTTAGGACGCGAGCAGTACAACTCCAGATCAGCTCTTGCATTAGCATTGTCCTTCGATTTGTCCTTCACATCCATGACTGTATTAAAAATATTGTCAAAGACATTTTTCTCAATGTGCATCACATCTAGATTGTGTTGAATAAGATTTGTGTGCCAATAAGAAAGTTCCCAAAAGATGCTTTTTTTCACCCAGTTATGTGTCCGGTTAAATCCATCAATCTTTTGCTTGCCACTTTGTGTACCAAATGTGATATTAGGAAGTTTTTCCACTCGTTGACGCATTTGTTCACCAGATAATCGAGGAGGAGGCCGGTCAATCTCAATTCTATTATTATAAAATTGCCTTGATTGATTTCTAAAAGGATGGTCCATAGGCAAGAATTGACGGTGACAATCAAACCAAGATGGCTTCCTACCATTGCGGAGTGAAAAAGACTTTGTTAACTCCATACAATATGGACATGCCATTAGTCCATGAGTACTCCAGCCAGACACCATGGCATTAGCAGGAAATCACTAATCGTCCACAAAAGTGCTGCTCGCATTTGAAAGTTTTCCTTCTTACACACATCATAAGTTTGGATTCCAGCTTCCCACAACATCTTTAGTTCATCTATTAGAGGACGCAAGAAGACATCCAAATTTTTACCTGGGCTCTTTGGTCCAGGGATGACCATACTCAAATACATATATTGTCGTTGCATGCACATACCTGGTGGGAGATTATAGACGGTGAGGATGACTGGCCAACATGAATAAGGAGCACCAGACATGTTGAATGGACTAAAACCATCTGTACACAAGCCAAGACGGATACTACGTGGATCCGAAGAAAATTCCACATACATATATATATAAACACACGCATACACACACACATGCACATATATATATAAACACACACACACACACATATAAACACACACACACACACACACGCATAGACACACACACACATAAACACACACATATAAACACACACACACACGCATAGACACACACACACACACACGCATAAACACACACACACACACGCATGCACACACACACACACATATAGACACACACACACACACACGCATAGACACGTAAATAAACAGACACACATTTTCTTTTACTTTTGCTTTTTCTTTTCCTTTTACTTTTGCTTTTTCTTTTCCTTCTACTTTTACTTTTTCTTTTACTTCAACTTTTGCTTTTTCTTTTCCCGTTACTTTTTCTTCTAAGTTGTATGTGGAGATGCTGAAGAAGCTTAGGAGGAATTTCATTGTTTTCTTGTACACCATCTTCTTCACCAAAACACACACTCATTCACACACACATACATATATATATATAAACACACGCATACACACACACATGCACACACACACGGACATATATACTTTTGCTTTTTCTTTTCCTTCTACTTTTGCCTTTTCTTTTCCTTCTACTTTTGCTTTTTCTTTTCCCGTGACTTTTTCTTCTAAGTTGTATGTGTAGATGCTGAAGAAGCTTAGGAGGAATTCATTGTTTTCTTGTACACCATCTTCTTCACCAAAACACACACTCATTCACACACACATACATATATATATAAACACACGCATACACACACAGTCTAAAGCGGAGACAAAATACCATAATTTGATCATGCATCCTACTTTAACAAACTTATGCCATATTTTGATCATGCATCCTACTTTAACAAAGTCTAAAGCAGAGACAAAATACCATCCGTAGATTGTAAAGCTCATAGCCTAACTATCCTTATTTCAACAAGACTGAGAAACTGAATCAGAAAGAAAAGAGAATTTGTCCTAACCTAGAAGAGGAAGGTGACTTGTTCTGGAGTAAGGTTTAAGGTGTCACTGTAATGTTTTTGTCCTAACAATTGTGCGTCTCCTTTTCAAAACTTGGTGGAAGTTCACAAATGAGGAATCTGCAATTTTTGGGAGATTAGGGAGAGTTTGAGAGGAGAGAGACGTGGGTAAGAGAGAAAGAGGGGAATGATTGAGGGAAAGAAGACTTTTGAATTATTTGGGCTAGTTTGTTGGCGCCCGGTTTAAAGCGCCAAGACGGAAGGCAACCCATTTTCAAAAATGGAGTTACCATAAACGAAAGATGAATAATTTACTGAATGGGATGAATAATTTACTGAGAAAAGATGAATAATTTACATCAAAAATTAATCTTTAGGGAATAAGATGAATGGGATGTTTGGCGCTGAGGACTTATCCAGAATGTCCTCATTTGAAGTCATTTCAATAACCAAACTATAAATAAAATAATTGGTCATTTTCTTACTTTTTGAGTAATTGAATCATGACGACCTTGACTAGAGTTCATATGTAGACAAGTTTTAATTAATATGTCAGATATGAAGAGAAATTGATTGTTAATACTCAATTTTCTTGTAGTATTTGAATCAAGAGAAATGGAATTGCTTAAGGTAGTAACGGAGTAGTAGTTGGCTTAAATAACCAAAACAATGTCATAAACAAAAATTCACTGTTATATAAATAAAAAAGAACGAATATATATAGTATAAATAATATTTTAACACATTTGACAACAAAGTTGACTCGGTGCAATTTTCATTCTCCTCTTAATCTAGGGTAAGCCCCTTTTATGAAACGAATTTGCACATTGTTTGACGCGGTAGATTCATGCATCCTAATTGATGCCCTCTTATACACACCAATTGGATCATCAAAAAATTGATTAACAGAGTAGATATTTAGTGTACCCAACTCAGTTGCTTGCGACAACACGTACAGAATGTAGCTTAGCTCGCATCAGAACCGAGAAGTTGAAGATCGTGACCTCATTCAATGCCTCCAATCCCATTGCTTGCAACTTCCAGTCCTTTACGCAGTAGTTGGATACACTAATGCCCGCGTTTTTTCCATGGTGCACCCTACACATGTAAGTCAATTACATTTTTATTTTAGAAACCCAAACGTCTTCACGTGTTTAATACCATGTCATAACTAATAAGCGACAAACCAAAACTTAAAATATTACCACCAAATCGACTTTAAGCTCATTCAAGCCTGTACATCTACTGATGAGCACCAATGTGACAGCAAGATTGTCAACAGCAGCTTCGAACACCTGATCTCTAGGCGTGCATATTAACAAAAAGTACCCGCTCCATAATGCGATGTAGAGACTCCACATGCGCCAACCTCTAAACAAACAATTAAAAAAACAAAACAGGAAATCAAAACAACTTCTTAAAGCATTGCACTTATTCAAACATGATATATAGATATACCCTAACAAACCAATCGGGACACGTGCTCGTTCGCTGGATAGCAATTCTTTTCGTCATTTTTACAACCTCTCGAAGTAGTCGGTATGTCGAGCAAGTTGATCCGATGTAGTGTCGATGACGTGTTACTATCCATGTAAAGAATGAGCTAACTGCCCCAATACTTGTAAATGCCCCGACCCTTGTTCGTCTTGTTTCAATAAAAATACAAGGACCCTACATTGGGGAGTGTACTTTTTATATTCACATTTCCTTGGCCCCCGATTGAATGCCATCTTGACTATTTTTACAGAAGGCAAATATGCCTCAAATTCTGTTAGTCCTCTAAAATCACAGTTTGAATAACTGCAAATCATTCAACACGGGACACCATTTTCCAAGGCTGGAAGAAAAATGTTGTTATCATGCAACACAATGTGCTTCAATAGGAGTCTTTTTAAATTTCGTAAATTATATCTATCTTCCCACCTACAAATATTCGGTAGATATATTTTAACCGAACAAGAGTTTGTGACAAAAAAGGCTTAGGGAGTGAAGTGGACACCGGCCGCCTAATTTCAGTATACGCACAGAATGATCTTTCCAAACGCCACCCACTCTTGCCTTATCCAATGCAATGGCTCGGCCCCCATTGGTACCTCAAAACTCAAGGTTTTCAACCACCTTTTCATTATGTTTCAAGTTAACGATTAACAAAATGATAAAATCTAAACCATGATAACCCCTTTGTTCGAAACGGTTAATATCATAAAAGAGTAGGATGGAATACCAACAATGTTGAAAATATTTTGATAAAAGACCCAATCGGGCTGCCTCCACAATGCATGTATCCCTTGATAACCTTCCCATAACATGAAAAATTATATCCTCACAAAGGAACTAAGTCCATTAATTGCTTCAGAATCGATATTGATCTATCCATATAATATTCTACATATTCCTGACGTTTAAGAAAAAAACTCTACGCAATCTCATATCATTGTCCTCATCCCAATCAGAAATTCATTATCTTCATATCTCATTGCCTTAAATTTCTTCAGCATGGAAAAGAGCTTCTCGAATCTTTCCTCCTCATCACATGCCCGTCTTCGTCTCGCTCCACTGGGTCTGCTAGTAGTCAGGGGGTTATCTGCGAGCAATTAGCACTGGAATCAGTAGCCACCCCAGCTAAAAACCCACTACTAAGATATAGATACGTCTGTAAATCACAATCTGGATTTAGGCTCTGACCTCCCAACAAAATTCATGTTAGTTCTTGGTTCAGAAATTTGAGCCCCTCCATCTTGAAAAGGACCCTCATGAATTAACTGTCATTATCATCATGTTCCTCAAGATGAGGGACGTCAATTCTGCTTCTAGCTTTAATTTTGCACACTGCACGCCTTCACCTCTTACTCTACTTCTAGAATGCCTTATCGGGTGCTTTGGGAAGTCTGTATAATATACTTGTTGAGCTTGTTGAGCTAATATGAATTTATCACTGGTATTAAGCTTTGACTTTTGATTAACCTCAACTAACTTCAAACGTGGATGAACTCTGATTCCATTATTAGACGTTGTGTCATACCAGTGACATTTAATAATACAACTTTATTTTCATTCCGAAATACTCCAATTCAATTATTTCCTCCAACATACCATAATAATCTGTCATATCATTCTCATTTGAGGTTCCCCAAACCCATACACCACTATTCATCGTTGATTTGGAATTTCCGTACTCCTTTGTATGAAACTTGAACCCGTTCACAAGTAGCCCTTATAACGTTTTGCCACACGACATGGTAAATAGGACAAACGAACTATACGATCATCAACAGCATTACTAGGATCTTCAACCTATTTACAAGTTAAAAACTAATAAGTATATTTTTCATGATAGTTTATCTTATGAGTTTATATGAAATACATTAACTTACATATTTATTGAACCATCCAACAAAGTTTGTATCGCGCAAGCTGCCCAATTCAATATGATTTATTGACGGATTATCTTTCATCATAGCAGCATCAAACTTCCTGGAATATTGAAATGCTTGAAGCTATTTCTTTAAGAAATTAATGAGTAGGAAATTCCTAAGATAAGGCACTTACACAATTATAGGATTGAGCTCTGTACAATTTAGTAGTATATATCTATGTGCAGCCATCAAATCAACTTCTTCCAAGATTTTATGATCAATTGGGGGACCCAATGGTCGCCCTGGATGAGCAAAAACTGACAAACGCCCCTTAGGATCAACCTGTCCCCCATCATCATTTCGTGGGGCACGAGTTAGTCTTGTTTGTGTAGTAGATTCAAAGTATAACGAGCAGAAAGTAGACATTTCCTCAATCAATATGCCTGAACAATTGAGGCCTCAACTCGCGCTCGATTCTTTACCTTCTTCTTTAAGTGGTGTAAAAACCTGAAGCACATAAATTATCCTAATTAATTGAAAATCTAATATTATTGGAATTCTATTTTTTCATTATATTAATCCATTTATTAATACCTTTCAAAAGGATACATCCATCGATATTGGACTGGTCCTCCGACATTAGCTTCATAAGCCAAATGCACAATTAAGTGCTCCATTGAATCAAAGAATGCTGGAGGAAAGATTTTCTCAAGCCTACAAATAGTCTCCACAATGTTTGATTCAAGTTGCTCCATGTCTGATACTCGGAGCTTAGTTGCACAAATGTCTCTAAAAAAGCAACTTAACTCAGTTATTGGCTCCCAAATTGCCTTAGGTAGTAGATTACGAAATACAATTGGAAGTAATCTCTGCATAAACACATGGCAATCATGACTCTTCAATCCGTAAAATTTGCATTCCTGTTCATTCACACACCGGGCTATATTTGACGCATACCCGTCAGGTAGCTTTAAATTTTTCACCCACCACACACTTCTTTTTTTTGCTCCTTGGTAAGAGTGTAGAGTGCTTTAGGTTTCCGAGGCTTTCCATTTGAATCATATACCAAATGCAAGTTAGGACGCGAGCAGTACAACTCCAGATCAGCTCTTGCATTAGCATTGTCCTTCGATTTGTCCTTCACATCCATGACTGTATTAAAAATATTGTCAAAGACATTTTTCTCAATGTGCATCACATCTAGATTGTGTTGAATAAGATTTGTGTGCCAATAAGAAAGTTCCCAAAAGATGCTTTTTTTCACCCAGTTATGTGTCCGGTTAAATCCATCAATCTTTTGCTTGCCACTTTGTGTACCAAATGTGATATTAGGAAGTTTTTCCACTCGTTGACGCATTTGTTCACCAGATAATCGAGGAGGAGGCCGGTCAATCTCAATTCTATTATTATAAATTGCCTTGATTGATTTCTAAAAGGATGGTCCATAGGCAAGAATTGACGGTGACAATCAAACCAAGATGGCTTCCTACCATTGCGGAGTGAAAAAGACTTTGTTAACTCCATACAATATGGACATGCCATTAGTCCATGAGTACTCCAGCCAGACACCATGGCATTAGCAAGGAAATCACTAATCGTCCACAAAAGTGCTGCTCGCATTTGAAAGTTTTCCTTCTTACACACATCATAAGTTTGGATTCCAGCTTCCCACAACATCTTTAGTTCATCTATTAGAGGACGCAAGAAGACATCCAAATTTTTACCTGGGCTCTTTGGTCCAGGGATGACCATACTCAAATACATATATTGTCGTTGCATGCACATACCTGGTGGGAGATTATAGACGGTGAGGATGACTGGCCAACATGAATAAGGAGCACCAGACATGTTGAATGGACTAAAACCATCTGTACACAAGCCAAGACGGATACTACGTGGATCCGAAGAAAATTCCACATACATATATATATAAACACACGCATACACACACACATGCACATATATATATAAACACACACACACACACATATAAACACACACACACACACACACGCATAGACACACACACACATAACACACACATATAAACACACACACCCACAGACACACACCCATAGACACACACACACACACGCTAACACACACACACACACGCATGCACACACACACACACATATAGACACACACACACACACACGCATAGACACGTAAATAAACAGACACACATTTTCTTTTACTTTTGCTTTTTCTTTTCCTTTTACTTTTGCTTTTTCTTTTCCTTCTACTTTTACTTTTTCTTTTACTTCAACTTTTGCTTTTTCTTTTCCCGTTACTTTTTCTTCTAAGTTGTATGTGGAGATGCTGAAGAAGCTTAGGAGGAATTTCATTGTTTTCTTGTACACCATCTTCTTCACCAAAACACACACTCATTCACACACACATACATATATATATATAAACACACGCATACACACACACATGCACACACACACGGACATATATACTTTTGCTTTTTCTTTTCCTTCTACTTTTGCCTTTTCTTTTCCTTCTACTTTTGCTTTTTCTTTTCCCGTGACTTTTTCTTCTAAGTTGTATGTGTAGATGCTGAAGAAGCTTAGGAGGAATTTCATTGTTTTCTTGTACACCATCTTCTTCACCAAAACACACACTCATTCACACACACATACATATATATATAAACACACGCATACACACACAGTCTAAAGCGGAGACAAAATACCATAATTTGATCATGCATCCTACTTTAACAAACTTATGCCATATTTTGATCATGCATCCTACTTTAACAAAGTCTAAAGCAGAGACAAAATACCATCCGTAGATTGTAAAGCTCATAGCCTAACTATCCTTATTTCAACAAGACTGAGAAACTGAATCAGAAAGAAAAGAGAATTTGTCCTAACCTAGAAGAGGAAGGTGACTTGTTCTGGAGTAAGGTTTAAGGTGTCACTGTAAATGTTGTCCTAACAATTGTGCGTCTCCTTTTCAAAACTTGGTGGAAGTTCACAAATGAGGAATCTGCAATTTTTGGGAGATTAGGGAGAGTTTGAGAGGAGAGAGACGTGGGTAAGAGAGAAAGAGGGGAATGATTGAGGGAAGAAGACTTTTGAATTATTTGGGCTAGTTTGTTGGCGCCCGGTTAAAGCGCCAAGACGGAAGGCAACCCATTTTCAAAAATGGAGTTACCATAAACGAAAGATGAATAATTTACTGAATGGGATGAATAATTTACTGAGAAAAGATGAATAATTTACATCAAACAATTAATCTTTAGGGAATAAGATGAATGGGATGTTTGGCGCTGAGGACTTATCCAGAATGTCCTCATTTGAAGTCATTTCAATAACCAAACTATAAATAAAATAATTGGTCATTTTCTTACTTTTTGGAGTAATTGAATCATGACGACCTTGACTAGAGGTTCATATGTAGACAAGTTTTAATTAATATGTCAGATATGAAGAGAAATTGATTGTTAATACTCAATTTTCTTGTAGTATTTGAATCAAGAGAAATTGGAATTGCTTAAGGTAGTAACGGAGTAGTTGGCTTAAATAACCAAAACAATGTCATAAACAAAAATTCACTGTTTATATAAATAAAAAAAGAAACGAATATATATAGTATAAATAATATTTTAACACATTTGACAACAAAGTTGACTCGGTGCAATTTTCATTCTCCTCTTAATCTAGGGTAAGCCCCTTTTATGAAACGAATTTGCACATTGTTTGACGCGGTAGATTCATGCATCCTAATTGATGCCCTCTTATACACACCAATTGGATCATCAAAAAATTGATTAACAGAGTAGATATTTAGTGTACCCAACTCAGTTGCTTGCGACAACACGTACAGAATGTAGCTTAGCTCGCAATCAGAACCCGAGAAGTTGAAGATCGTGACCTCATTCAATGCCTCCAATCCCATTGCTTGCAACTTCCAGTCCTTTACGTAGTTGGATACACTAATGCCCGCGTTTTTCCATGGTGCACCCTACACATGTTAAGTCAATTACATTTTATTTTAGAAACCCAAACGTCTTCACGTGTTTAATAAACCATGTCATAACTAATAAGCGACAAACCATAAAACTTAAAATATTACCACCAAATCGACTTTAAGCTCATTCAAGCCTGTACATCTACTGATGAGCACCAATGTGACAGCAAGATTGTCAAGCAGCTTCGAACACCTGATCTCTAGGCGGTGCATATTAACAAAAAGTACCTCTCCATAATGCGATGTAGAGACTCCACATGCGCCAACCTCTAAACAAACAATTAAAAAAACAAAACAGGAAATCAAAACAACTTCTTAAAAGCATTTGCACTTATTCAAACAATGATAGATAGATATACCCTAACAAAATCAATCGGGACACGTGCTCGTTCGCTGGATAGCAATTCTTTCGTCATTTTTACAACCTCTCGAAGTAGTCGGTATGTCGAGCAAGTTGATCCGATGTAGTGTCGATGACGGTGTACTATCCACTGTAAAGAATGAGCTAACGGCCCCAATACTTGTAAATGCCCCGAACCTTGTTCGTCTTGTTTCAATAAAATAACAAGGACATCTACATTGGGGAAGTGTACTTTTATATTCACATTTCCTTGGGCCCGATTGAATGCCATCTTGAATATTTTTACAGAAGGCAAATATGCCTCAAATTCTGTTAGTCCTCTAAAATCACAGTTGAATAACTGCAAATCATTCAACACGGGACACCATTTTCCAAGGCTGGAAGAAAATGTGTTATCATGCAACACAATGTGCTTCAATATGAGTCTTTTTAAATTTCGTAAATTATATCTATCTTCCCACCTAACAATATAGTTCGGTAGATATAATTTTAACCGAACAAGAGTTTGTGACAAAAACAGGCCGTTAGGGAGTGAAGTGGACAACCGGCCGACTAATTTCAGTATACGCACATAATGATCTATTCCAAACGCCACCCACTCTTGCCTTATCCAATGCAATGGCTCGGCCCCCATTGGTAACTCAAAACTCAAGGTTTCAACCACACTTTCATTATGTTCAAGTATAGTACGATTAACAAAATGAATAAAATCTAAACCATGATAACCCCTTTGTTCGAAACGGTTAATATCGAATAAAAGAGTAGGGATGGAATACCAACAATGTTGAAAATATTTTGATAAAAGACCCAATCGGGCTGCCTCCACAATGCATGTATCCCTTGATAACCTTCCCATAACATGAAAAATTATATCCTCACAAAGGAAACTAAATCCATTATTAGAAATTGTACCTCGTTCCATGGTTGTTTATATGAACTATCCTCTGTTTATACTCTGTTTCTACTCGTGCAAGATGATCCCCTGTCTCCCCTCTTTATATCTCCCCTTTTTCGTGAAAGATGATCCTCACAATTGTCCTCTATTATATTTTGAAATTCTTTGTAGGGTTTGATGGAGGAAGAGATTGTTTGATTTTGATCTAAATGTAATTAACCTTTCGTGACAAAAATAGTGATTATATAGTTAAAGGTAAAGGTTAACTTTAATTTTAATTTTAACTTTAATTAATTAATTCTTTAACTTTTACTTTAACTTTAACACAGTCACATGACTCTTGAAATTAAAGGACACGGCGGCTGAGTAAAAAATGTCTGCTGAGTAAAACCAGACATGTCTATAGTTCCATATATATAGATATAGATAATCTCAAGATCTTTCATCGAGATAAGGAAACAACTTAACTTTAACTTTAACTTTAATTAATTAATTCTTTAAAAAATATCTCTTGACATTAAAGCGAACACAGTCACATGACTCTTGAAATTAAAGGACACGGTGGCATCTGGTGTACACCATCAAACACTCAGACTCGGTGCAATTTTCATTCTCCTCTTATTCTAGGGTAAGCCCCTTTTATGAAACGAATTTGCACATTGTTTGTTAGTAATTTGTTAGTAATTAATAAATATTTGTGTTACACATATGAGATATAATTTTGGCGATTATAATCAAAGGAATAAACTATGTATATATATATATATATATAATTTACAAAATAAAATTTATGGGTATGAAAAGTCAGACAAATAAAATAGTTGAGTGAAACTAGACACATAGGGCTATCAACAAATATATGACACATAATCACGAGATGTCTAAAACAAAACAGTTTTCCATTCACAAATAAAATAGTTGAGTGAAACTAGACACATAGAAAGCTCGGATTTATTTTTTTTCATTTCAAATCTTTGTAAGCTTATTATTTTTTTACTTTAATCTTTGTAAGCTTAATAAAAACTTAATCACAAACTGTTTTTTGTGATAAAATCAACTGGCCACGACTTTGATTGTTAATACTCAATTTTCTTGTAGTATTTGAATCAAGAGAAATTGGAATTGCATAACTTTAACTTTAACTTTAACTTTAACTTTAATTAATATAAGACAAGGTTTATGACATTTGCTTAGTTACTCATTTTGAACTATACAACAATTAAATAACGAGTGTAATTCATTTGCCGCGTGATTAATTTAGATTCAGCCAAACTCCGTTTACCGCATATGACATCCACCCTTTGAGAGTAAATTTGTCAAATTCAAAAGGTAACAAGTTAATTAAGGGCTGATTCACTTTTCTAATGGTTTAACCAAAGAAGTTAGTCAAAGATAACACAAAGATCGACCATGATTCTTGATGGTAGTGGAATCTAATTAAATTCATAAAGATTTGTTTCCTTGTGCTAGTGAAACCATGGGTGGAAATTAAAGCTCTTATAAGGTCATTTAATGCTCCAAGAAAGTGGAATAATTAGCTATATGTAGGTAAGACAAATTAAAGTGAATAATATATAGTTCATATTTTTGGAGAAGATTCTCTTATCCCAATTCAAGTATACTATTCCGGTCTACAAGAATTTTTTGGTGCCTCATGGTGGTCACCTTCAACAAGATAGCAATATATATTCAACACGTGGAAATCCATGTTATGCTCGAAAAGATACTTTCTTTTATTTTATAAGTAAAGAAAAATTAGTAGGAAAAGCCATAAGAAGAATAAAAATTACATGGATACAAGTATTCCATGCTAAGATCTTACACTAAAATAGGCTTTACATGTTTAATAGTGATAATATTTGTTTGAAGTTATCACTCTTGATAATTAATGACAAGAAAATTGTTTGTCACTAGTAAGTAGTAACAATTAGTGACACACTTTTTATGACAACTTAATGACAACAATTTTGATTGTCACTCTATTTGTGTTGTCACTATACATGTGTCATTAATTGTCAAGAGTGATAACTTTTAAAATACTCTTGTCATTAAAAATTCTTATTGTGACAAAACAAAAATTATTGTCACTCATTATATATATCTAGTGACAATTTTAAAATTGTCACTTCAAATTTTGTCACAAATATTACTTTTTGTTGTAGTGTAACCACAACAAAATATAAATGTTGAAGTGACAATATCTAAATTGTCACTAAAATGAAGTGACAATGTTGAACAGTAATCAAAAGTGACAATTTGTATACAAGTCTTTTTTTTTTCCTCGGTTGAAGTACACAGTTCTTGTTACTACTGCATATGAGAGAACTATTTTTGTGACAAAATAAAAATTATTGTTACTTAATAATTAATTTATGTAATTAGTGACAAAATCAATATTGTCACTATTTTTTTTTTTGAGCGAGAGGAGAATTAAGAAGTGGTTTAGAAAATTAAAATTAGCAACAAATCATAATCTTGATGAACTCTAAACTTAACAGATGGGCTGCAACAAAACTTGCTACACGGTGGCATCTGGTGTACACCATCAAACACTCGGACTCGGTGCAATTTTCATTCTCCTCTTATTCTAGGGTAAGCCCCTTTTATGAAACGAATTTGCACATTGTTTGTTAGTAATTTGTTAGTAATTAATAAATATTTGTGTTACACATATGAGATATAATTTTGGCGATTATAATCAAAGGAATAAACTATGTATATATATATATATATAATTTACAAAATAAAATTTATGGGTATGAAAAGTCAGACAAATAAAATAGTTGAGTGAAACTAGACACATAGGGCTATCCACAAATATATGACACATAATCACGAGATGTCTAAAACAAAGCAGTTTTCCATTCACAAATAAAATAGTTGAGTGAAACTAGACACATAGAAAGCTCGGATTTATTTTTTTCATTTCAAATCTTTGTAAGCTTATTATTTTTTTACTTTAATCTTTGTAAGCTTAATAAAAACTTAATCACAAACTGTTTTTTGTGATAAAATCAACTGGCCACGACTTTGATTGTTAATACTCAATTTTCTTGTAGTATTTGAATCAAGAGAAATTGGAATTGCTTAACTTTAACTTTAACTTTAACTTTAACTTTAACTTTAATTAATTCTTTAAAAAATATCTCTTGACATTAAACCGAACATAGTCACATGACTCTTGAAATTAAAGGACACGGTGGCTGAGTAAAAAATGTCTGCTGAGTAAAACCAGACATGTCTTCTCTTCCATATATATAGATATAGATAATCTCAAGATTTTTCATCGAGATAAGGAAACAACTTAACTTTAACTTTAACTTTAATTAATTAATTCTTTAAAAAAATTCTTAAAAGGACATTAAACCGAACACAATCTCAAGATTTAATCATGATGTTCCTTTGATGGAGATGATAGTAAATGACCTTTTTTATTCATCTTTCAGTCCGCCACATAACCCTGTTTTTAACATTCCAGGTAATTAAATCTGAACTTTTTTAAAAGTATTATTATTTTCAATATATACAATATATAGTTCCATTTTCATTTTCATTTTCATTTTCTTTGTGTTTAATTTCAGAACTATTGTGGATGAAATTGGAAGAAAAAACTAAGACGTTAAGGATGAAATTTTTTAAGCTTAATTACATGAAAAGAAATCTTGGGAAGAAAACTAATTCACTTTAAATGAGTTGAGTGGAGCCGAACAAGTTGTTGTTCAAACTTATTTATGTGAAACATTATCGAACTATAAAATTTGTGTTTTATTTTGATTTGATTGTTAATCGAGCCGATCTCAATTATCGAATAGCTTGATTTGTATTTCAGGCTTATATATTTATATTAATAGTACTAAATAATATTTATTTATTTCTAGTTAGTATTAATTACACTTACATGGACGATCAATCCATATCAAACCATCTAAGTAGCTGTAGCTGTATTGGTGGGGTGAGTGAGTTGAGAGGTAGTGTTTTGTTTTTTGATAAAGAGAGGTAGTGTTTTTCTAAGGTAAATATAGGATAAACTTTCAGATAGATGTATGATAAATGTTATGCCCACCATAGTTGACCATTATGACCAAATTACGTAAATGAGAGGCCTTATTCATTGCTTTGTTAGATTTTCAAGTAACTAGGTAGATATATGCATCCTTTCATGTTTCAAATGAGTAGAATAGAATTAAATTCTTATTCTAATTAGTGATGAGAACGCAAAATGGATATTATGACTTTAGAGAATTATAAGTACCATATTTGTTCAAAAAGACACAAATGTTTGGTTTCCAAATATTATATTAATAAATAATATAAAAAAGATATTAATATGAAAAACAATTTTTGCATATATAGCGGAATTATTTCTTAACAGTCACCACTACCCAAAAAAATATAATTGATTCGTTAAATATTTTTTGTTATTATTTTTCGTTTTCAATAGGATTAGATATTAGTAGTAGTGTGATCGTTGATTATTACTACAGTATAGGATTTATATGCACGTGTGTGTGCACATATATATATGTTATCAAATTTATTAATTTGTCCAATGCAAAATATTTTAATATTTACAAATCTCAAGCATCAATATGTAGAGATTTGAGAATTTGATGGCGGCGAATTGTTTCAAATATTTTGAGAAAATATGACTATTAACTTGGCGTATATTTATTATTAATAATATATTTGGCATATACAACTTCCGTATAAAACATTTCTAGTGACAAAGTTCATTGTCACTAATGGTATATATTTTTAGTGATAGTTTCTTATTGACACTAAATATTCTAGTGATAATGATCTTTGTCACTAGTGGTATACGTTTTTAATGACATTTGTAAAGGACACGGCGGCTGAGTAAAAAATGTCTGCTAAGTAAAATCATAAATGTCCTAAATTTAAATGTCGAAGTTATTTGATGTACAAATAATTTGTTAGGTATATCTTAGAATTTCTACATTTAATTTTTTAAATTATAAATTGAATATTTTTTATATAATAGGACAAACTTGCATTAAAATTTATTTTCTATGTTTAAAAAAAGGTAAGTATTGTATCTTCTTCCAATGTTTCTCTTTTTTACTCTTAGATTATTGGTAAGGGCATATTTAGCTTATTAGGTAAAAAATATTATTATTAAACATAAGCACATTATTAGACATTATTTAATGATAGAAATTTGCAGAGTCCTAATTAGAGGAAATTAAGAGTGGTTTGGCAAAAGAATCGGAAAGGAGAAGGGCACTTACAGAACGTGCAGTATTGGTATACCATGATTTCGCGCCTATATTTTGGAATTTTAATATTAATAAAAGATAAATAATTTTTTTTTTTGGTAGCTATAAATAATTTTGTTAAGTTAGTAGTTATTACGAATATGTATAAGGAAAATAAATATTTCTCTTGTAGTATTTTTGTTACTATATCGTAGTATTTTATAGTTAGCCTAATATTGTCATAATTATCATGGATCACTTATTCTAATCACAAAATTACTAGTATTATTGATTTATTAATTCTATGTTGGTTCAAAAATTAGGTAAATCAAAATTATTAATTTTAGTGGATTTCGTTTTAATATTTGAAGTAGAACTATTTTAGTATGAAAAGGTTTATCAAATTTTTTAATCAACTATGCCTGAAATAATCATCACAGTACCGTAATATCTATGAATTAGTCGAGATGGAGAAATTATTTAAATAAATAAATTGTATGATAAATAATTTATTTATATAAAACTACACAACATATTTTTTCGTTTGTTTATTCTAAAATATTTATAAAAATGATGTAGATATAGAACCTAGCTACTTTAGTTATTTTGTGTTTATCAATTACATATATATTTCCCAAGTTACTAAAAGGTTTATAAGTAGAGTTGAAGCACGAATCAAACTACTCAATATTCGACCTGAGATCATCTGATAATAGATTCTGTTCGTTAATACATCAAACCAAGTTTAACAACCATTTGTGTGTTCGATAAGTTTGAAGCTCAACTCGAGCTTGACTCGATTAGTAAAAAATGATAAAATATGTGTAAAACAATCAACTACTCGATTCGTGTTCGACTTGATAAAAGCTTATTTGAGCTCAACTTAATTAACAATCAAACAAAACTCAGACACAAATTTTGAAGTTCGATAATAAAAAGCTAGAACAACAAATTATTTTTCACTCGACTAGACACGTTTACAGTTCTATTTAGAAGTATATGTAAAAACAACAACATCATTATAACTTCATGTACCATATACTATATACTAGAATAATGTATTTTAATTCTTACACCAATCAATCTTATTGTCGGTTAAATTAAGCAGTTTAGATCCGAGATAGGACAAGACCAAAACATTCGATATGTTTTTATTATATTGAAACAATTATGAAATAATTCAAAATTTATTCTAACCCTAAGTCCTAAACCCTAAATCTAATATAACCCCTAACCCCTAAATCTAAACCCTAAACCCTAAACCCTAAATGATATTAAAAAAGTATTAGAAAAACTCATATACTTACAAACTTTTAGTTGATAAAGATAAATAAAAACTCTCTAAAGTAGAATTTAATAACATAACTACATTGGCGGAAAATAAGACTTAAATTTCATATTAAATTCAACATTTTTAGATATTTTACCACCATTTAGTTGAACCAACAAGGACAATTGCAACGAATTTATATACAATGTTGCATCAGCTACAAGAATTGCAACGGGTATACTTTGTTGCACACGCAATAAAATTTGCATCTGATGCAAAGCTTTGTATCTGTTCCGTGTTAAAATTTTTATTATTTAGTGAATTTATTTTTCCTGTGATACTTGTAGCTAATTGGTTGCACCAGCAACGCAACTTGCAACGAATGTATAGAATATTGTATCAGCAACGCAAATTGCATCAAATGTACACTCCAATGCACCAACAACGACTATTGCAACAAAAGTGTATCATGTTGCATTAGCAATAAAAATTGCAATGAATGTATACTTCGTCGCAAATTTTTTTCTATCTACGCATCATCCGTAGCTCCTCGCAATTGCACTAGCAATGGAAATTGCAACAAGTGTTCATTTTGTTGCAAGGGCTACATACAAAATAACTATGAATATAAAATTCATAGCAAGATCCACAACTATTCCGTAGTTATGATTTTTTATTATTTTTAAATTTTTTAATTTATTCTTAGCTATGTTAAATTGTAGCTAATTTGTTGCACTAACGACACAACTGGCAACGAAAATGTACTCCTGTTGCAAATTCATAGCTGATTCGTTGCAAGTTTGTAGCCAAAATATTTCTATCTACTCAATCAACTTTAAAATGTATTTACCTATGGAATATCCGTAGTTAATCTATCATTATAGCTACAAATTTGAGTTCGATGCACTTTTTTTCGTAGCTGATGCCTTGTTTTCTTGTAGTGAATGTTTTCACTCCCACATTTGCAAATTTTCTCATTCTCTCAAATTTAAGAGAGTTTTACTCGTTCATATTTTTCTTCAACTTTCTTTCAGAATACTTGAGAAGAATTAATATCCGGATACTTTTTGAACTTCAAATTATCAGGTATAAATTTACATATTATTATTATTTGTAAACTTTATAATAGTTAATTATGTTAATAGTTTTGTTTGTATTAATTGTAGATCGTACGCATTGTGCTTCGAAATATTTGGAGTCAAATTTACGGATTACAGGTAAATAATATGCTATAATTGGCGGATTTCTCTTTTTAAATATGTTGAAGAGTTGATTGTTTAATTTAATTATAGGTCTTATTTATGTTTATATTTTTGTTTTGGAACTTATTTCAAATTGTATACACATTGGATATATATTTATATTTTGGAAGTTATTTCAGATTTTTAGAGAAAGTAAGGAATGTCTGATGAAATATTTTGAATAGAATTCTGTGTTGTATGATGCTCTTCACAATTTTTTGAAATTTCAATTTTGTAGTAATTTGATGGTCAGAAATTAAATTAAGCATGGTTTCATAAAAAAGAGAACATTTTGTATATGTACATTCTCATATCCATATCAACTTGTGATCAAACTAGAAATAATTAGAAAGAGAAATCAAATTCAAAGCTAATTGGGCAATAATGTTGCTTTGCCGTATCAGATTACACCATTTTAATACTTAGGATTATCTAAATTAAAATTCACACTACTACTATCCTTAATCATATTAATGTAGTCATTTACTCACTTTCAAATTCTCAATTTCCAAGGAATTAAAAACCCACAAAAAAAAAGCGACAAATTAATCTCATTTTCCGCATACAAACTCTCTAGTAGAACTCCTTTTATCTTTTTGCTAAAGGTCTTGTTACAAAAAGAAATTGAAAAATTACTTAAAATTTCTTAAAATAAACTTTTATACGTAAGATTCATGAAAGTATTTTTTCAAATATTTCAATAACATATTTCACCAACTTTTTAAGAACCAACTTCCTGATAACTAATGGGTCTTTCACTCATATATTGATAAATAGTATTGATGATAACTTAACTTTGCATGTTAAATATTGAATTTCACCTCAGAATTTGTCTTCTGGAATAGCTGTTCCAGAACCATTTACATGAGCACCCCCTATATCGGCATGTGGAAATATTCAGGACGATTATTACGTACCTAGCCACTACAGCAAAACGATCAATTTTCGTTCACTCCATTGGCGCCACATGGAGAATTTTTATCTGGACAGGTGGATATGTCTTTTCTAGACCTCGGGCTTGCACCTGCATTTGCGCCTTCACGCCCAGTATTCAACGCTTCGCCCATCCCATGGCCGGTATTGACTACGGCATATCGTGATCGCAGATAGTCAAGTGGGACAACTGTATCAACTCGTCATGAGATTAATTTGAATGATAATAGTACTTGTGACGATGAAGAAACACAACCTTCTGAGATGCAACGTCACTATTATGATTCTCGTGCTCAAGAAGATGAGCAAATAGTTAGAGATCGTAGAAGTAGGCGACCACGTCCTTGTGGTACTGGGGGGCATTTTTAGACAATCATGATTTTCATTTTCAATAAACCACTTGAATGATACTTTTGTTATTTGTAAAATAAAATATAAAAATAGAATTAGAATTTTTTTGAAATTTAAAGTCAATTGTCACAATTATGAACAAGGTAAAAAATAAAAATTATTAACGATGAAAAATGAACAAGGTTGAAAGTTTTCATTTTAACCCTAACTCTAAAAATTTTCGACAAAAAAAAAAAGGTAAATTGCATTGAAAATAATTTTAGCTGGTTGAATATTTACATAATTTAGTTAAAATGTTTATTTAAAAAAAAATTAATTTGAAGACGACATTTAGAATGTCGTCTTCAATAAATATATTTTTTTAAACGAAACAGTGAAGACGACATTTAACGTGTCGTCTTCAAAATAAAACAAAACATGAACAGTGAAAATTATTTTTTTCAATTTTTATTTTTAGACAATCATGATTTTCATTTTAAATAAACCACTTAAATGATTTATTATTCGTAAAATAAAATATGAAAAATAAAAATAAAATTTTTTTGAAATTTAAAGTCAATTGTTATAATTTGATATAAATTAACAAAAAACCCTAAAAAATTATATGTAATTAACAAAAAATCCTAACCCTAACAATTTTCGAAATTAAAAAAAAAAATTGAAGACGACATTTTAAATGACGTCTTCAATTTTTTTTTTTTAATGATGAACAGTGAATTCACTGTTCATCGATTTAAAAAAATAAAAAATTTCCGATGAACAGTGAAGACGACATTTTAAATGTCGTCTTCACTGTTCATCATTAAAAAAAATAAATTGAAGACGTCATTTAAAATGTCGTCTTCTAATTTTCATTAAAAAAAAAGAGAAAATCGATGAAGACGGCATTTGAAATGCCGTCTTATATTAAAAAAAGAATGATTTTAAAACTATATTATTTTTTGAATTTTTTATTTTTTTTATATTAATCAAATAAAAAACCCGGAAAGAGGCGGTGGAGGAGAAGACATCATATGCTGTTCCTTTTATTTTCAATTGAATTAAGCTTTTTTTTTTAAATCGGTCATATATATTATTCAATTGAAAGCTTAAACGCCTGAAATAATATAGGAAAAATTAATGTTTAGGGAGTAAGAAATTATCAAATTAATAAAGATAGAATAATTTTAAACTATTTTATAATAAGGAACTCCTAATATTTAGATTTTATTTAAAAGATAATTTTATTAGAAGCACTATTTTTTCACTTTTTTTCTCTAAAGAAAGTCTTAGAATAAGTCTTTTATCACAAAAAAAGAAGACAACAACAAAACAAAATCACGAATAAGAGGAAAACGACAACCAACACATACAAGAAGTACTCGACAATCTTTTTCTTTCGTATCAACATAATATTCGCAAGTCGATCTTCGGGTTTCTTTCTCTAGTCGAAAAAGTACAAATAGTCTAAGCATCTTATTTATATTTTCGTAATCATTGAATCATTACGCTGATAAAAGTGTTGCTTGCCTTTTTGCATAGTACTATAATGTCAGCTAATTACAAGTTAAGTTTTCATGAACCAACTTTCTTTTGGACTAAAAAATGTATTCGGCCGTAGTGGTATTAGCTAACTAGGACCATGGATTAAACCAAATCAATATCAACCAAAATTCAGTTTTGGACTTATGATTTATTTATTATTATTTTCCTCTAAAATTCGTGGTCTCATTTTATTTAGAGAAATTGCAAAATTAGTCATGTAATTATAGGGAGCTGGCAAAATTGGTCCCATATTATTTTAATTGGCAAAATTGGTCCTGTAACTATCAAAAATTCACAAATTTGATCGGAAAGCCCTAATTTGGTCGGAAATTGGTCATGTGACATGCACATGACCAATTCAATTTGGGAATTTTTTATTTTTAGGTCAAATCAGCTTAGGTGAATTCCAAAGTTGCCAACTTGGAAAAAAATCGGCTTAGGTGGATTTTTAATTTATTAAAAATTCAGCCAAAAAATTTAAAAAAATCCCCAAATTGAATGCCACATGTCAAAGTCCGGCCAAATTAGGGCTTTCCTGTCAAATTTGTCCTCAAATTGCGAATTTTTGATTATTACAGGACTAATTTTGCCAATTGAAATAATACGGGACCAATTTTCCCAGCCCCTATAATTACAGGACTAATTTTGCATTTTTTACTTTTATTTATATGGCTAAAGTTCCTTTTTTTGAGATTCATGTTTTATTTATAGATTGATGGCAATACCTTTTTGGAATTGGAGGTAATAAGTTTTCTTTTAAGATTGGTAAATAAAGTTAAGACAAACTGAACGAAAACAACATGTTGTTGAGGAAATAATTGTTTGGTATTAATCATCTTTCAAAATGTGAAAAATTTGACTACCAGATATTTTACTGGCTTATGAATATTGTGTTGATAGGAAAGAATAAGATTATATGTGTTGGTTGTCGTTATCTTTTTATCAGTGATCTTTTGTTTTGTTGTTCACCTTTTTTTTTTTTTTTGTGTGATAAAAGATATGGAATATTTAGGCTTCTCTAGAGGAAAAGAACGGAAGAAATGTGCTTCTAGTAAAATTGTTTTCTTAAAAAAAAATTAAATTTTAGGAGTTCCTTCTTATTAAATAGTTTAAAATTATTGTGTCTTTATTAATTAGATAACTTCCTACTCCCTAAACACTAATTTTCCCCATAATTTAAATTCTTTTTAGGGACAATACCATAATTAAGAAAAATAAAAGAAAAATTGAGGCAAGAAATCTGAAGGCAACCCTTTGCTTAACTTTTCAGTCGTGGCATGTAAAGAGCAAAGCCACCTCATTGTCTAACACCTTAGTAGCCAAAACCTCCCTTATAATTCTTTTAATCCACAAAACCCACGAGGGATTGATCATTTTTTATTACCAAATATAACCACAAAATATGAAGGAGAGGGTTATCAGTGTAGAGAGAGAGAGAGACGTGTGTGGGTGTGTTGCGGTGACGGTACAGGGCGGCAATTCGTGGTGGAGGTAGAGGTGAGTGTGGTGGGTATTGTTAGTGTATATATTTCTAGATACAATTAGATATTGTATATATTCTATTAGATTTAGATAGACTCAAATCTGTATAGGTAGAGTCTTATATCAGTCTATATATACATGTATATTGTATCATTCACATTCATTCAATAATATACAACATAAATATTACATGGTTCAATTATCTTATGTCCTTTGAACTCTATGCTAATTGTATCTAGAAATATATACACAACCCCCCCCCCCCCCCCTCCCCAATTTGAGCAGTGGGACCAACTCGAAGATTGGCCCGTAACTGTGAGAACTTAGGAGCAGGCCAAGTTTTGATGGAGATATCAGCAATCTGATTAGCAGTGAGAATATATTTCACCAATGGCGAGCTTCTCACGAACTAAGTGGTAATCTATCTCAATGCGCTTCGTACGAGCATGAAACACTAGGTTAAGAACAAGGTAGATAGCACTAATATTATCACAGGAGACACGAACAGGATGCGAAAGAAAAATCCCCAAGTCACGAAGAATATAACGCAACCAGCAGGTCTCAGCAACAGCATAAGCCTGTCCCGCTGCTATTACGTGTGTATAGATACATATATGTGGGTTTGTATGCTTTGCTCTATACATTTCATAGTGTGTCTAGGTAGGGGTGGCATTGGTTGGGTTTAGAGCTAGACTCAGGCCCAATGGGTCTGGTCATTGGGTCTATTTTTGAGACCCAATGTTTTGAGTCCAGATCTGGGTCTGACCCCAAACTTTTGAGTCTAGGGCTAGACTCAATTCCTTCATTTTTTTTTTGGGATTTTTTGTGTATTATTTTTGGGCTTTGTTTGGGTTCTATTTTTTTTCAAGTAGAAATTATTTCTCACACACTTACACATATATATATATATATATATATGTATATTCACTATCCTTGCAGTATGTATACACACACACACATACATATATATATATATATATATATATTTTCACTATACTCTAAGAAAGCCATAAACGTGTTTCCAATTCCATTATCCATGTTTGGATCTAGAATTCTCAAAGCTTGATTTTTAATTTATTTCTAACCAAAAAATATATATAAATATATATATATACATACACACACAACTCATAGCTTATATCCTAACAAAACCAAGCAAAACACAAACATAATGGAATACAATTTTACACAAGGAAAAAAAAACACAAAGAAACCATTTTTCTTTTCCCACTCTTTTCCTCATCAAATGGTCAGGAAAATCTATTGTTTCAAGTTAGTATTAGATTTTCTCTCCTATATTTTTTTTCCTTTCAATTTTCTCTAGAAACCAAACAATGGAAAATATTTTTCCTTGTGTTTTCTTTTCCATTCCCTATCAATTTCTTTGAGCCAAATAGAGCACAAGTCAATGCTACTGGAAATATCTTAAAATTACGTAAATCACATTAAAACACACAAGTTAACTCTGTAATTGTTAACAACATATAGAAATAAGCAAATTATATATATACTAAAGTCATAGGAGTATAATTAGTTCAACCGATGAATAGTCTCAAATCTTTTATCCTAAAGTCAAGAATTCTTGTGTGCATGTTTTGGTGTAGGCCTGTCAATCGGGCCCTATGAACCGAGTTTAGGATGACTTAAGCTCAAACTCATCGGTCTTAAATATTATAGGTTCAAACTCAACTCATAAATATTTTTTTTCGGCTCGGCTCCAACTCAGGTTCACGTTTTTTACGAGCTCCTGGCCTATTTCGGGTCGGCTCATTAATTTTTCTCAAATAAAAAAACGCATCCAAAAGATTCATATTAAGAGACGAATTTCAAATAGTACATTAAATGTTTACGCTAATGAGTATGTATAATTCCAAATTTTACTAATGGAGTCACAAAGTCTACAATACTGATTATGAAAATTCGGACTTTTTTCAATGCATATGAGGTGACATAAAATAATTGAAAATTCTTCCAAAATCTCTTTAGACAAAAAATTTCTACTAATATATACATTTTATTGATTTCGTAAGCTTCATGCTTAAAATACTACAATGCGTTTTATATAAGTTCGCTTAAAAATAATTTTACTATATGAGACAAAGTATTACTTAGAGAAAATTTGAACTTCGGGCTATTCGGACTGAACCTATCAAAGCTCAAGCTCAGTTCATAAATTGGGCGGGTTCAATTTGTAAGCTCAAACTTGGCCCGTCTCACATTCAATAAGGCTGGACTCATGCTTAAGCGGGTCGAACAATCGTGCTTTGGGTAGGCTCGACTCAATTGACAATCCTATTTAGGTGTTCTAGATTCTATCATGAGTCCATGATAAATCCCATTGGCTTTTTGTGATTTATATTATATGTGCACGATCATAGAGAGATTAAGACACAGTCAACAATCTCGAGACCAAAACTCAAAAGTTTTGTGGGGAGTATAAAAAGAATTTTACGAACTCCCAAATCAAAAGTAAGAAATCAATAAATAGACTTATGTGGTGTACGCGAATCGGACAACATTCACGGAGAGGAGGCTAAACAATTTTTCTATATTTGAAAAAGGTACCACGAGATAATTGAAATATGTCTACAATTTATAAAGCATAGTCACAAAAATAATCTCATATTTAAAAATACATAATACACACATGTATATATGCATATATACAAAAATTACCATCCATACGACGTTGGACATCCTCGCGGAGGAATACTGAAGATGCGGCCGTCTAATTTAAGCACAATATTCAAAGTTTGTTTGATGGAATTCGCCACCATTTATTTTGATACTAATGAAAAGGGATAATTACAGTTTTGTTACCTAATGCTGATATTTAAAACACTTTTGGTTCCCCATTTATTGTACTCGATAAAATTGATCCCTAATCTTTCATATTTTAACAATTTTAGTCCGTGCCGTTAAGGGTCGGTCTATAATAGACGGAAAAGCTCATGTGTGTGGCACGTGAGCTGTTTACTGGCGGGGAAATTGGTCGTTTTGGCGCCTGGATTACCATTTCACCTCCTACCTCCATTTTTTGACATTTACACATTAAAGATTGCTTCCAAACACAAAAATCGGCCCCAATTTTTCAAATTAAACACATAAATGGAATAATTACAACACTTACCTTTTCAATCTGATGGTGGGAAGCTCCAATCGACGGCTAATCAAACAAAGAACTTAAAACCTTAAATTTGGTTTCGAATTTTGGGAATTTTCGCATTAACCCATAGATTCTTACAAATGTTACCACAAATCAACAATTGTTTTGCTGCTAAGTAAAATCTAAGAGCAAATTTTGGGAAAATCAAAACAAAATTTTGGATTTTTAGTTTGTTAGGGTTCGAAGGTTGGGCTTTCTCATACAAAGCTTTTAAATGTGAATTCCTCTGATTTTTCACCGTACTAAGAAAGATTAGAAGGTGGGTATTCAAGATTTGAGGCAATTTTATTGGTTTTAGGCAAAGATTTGGATAAGTTTGGGGTGAAATTAGGCTAGGGTTTGGAATTGGGGAGAGAGTTTTTGATTTTTGATTTTTTTTGTTGAACTGCTAAAGTGAATGGGGTTTGACCCATTTCATCTGTCAACAGCTCAAGTGCCATGCACATGAGCTTTTTCGTTTCTTTTAGACGAACCTATAATGGTAGGGACGAAAATAGTTAAAAATTGAAATATTAGGGATCAATTTTGTCGAGTCCAACAAATAGGGGATCAAAAGTGTTTTAGGTGTCAATATTAGGGACCAAAACAGTAATTATCCCGAACGAACAAATAACTTTTTTTCCTCGATAGTACTACTAATAGAAAGAATGAGATATATCATAAGTCCATAGCAAAAAGACAACTTTTATGTTTCATATATATCATAGACTGTAGCTTTGTTGTATATATGTACATTTGCTTTGCTATCTATATCTTGTAGCTCATCATCGCTGTTCATATGGTTTACAAGCTATATTTCTGTATCAGTTTATAAACATATAACATTACTCTCAAGCAGGAAGAAGCAATTTGGTACCAAAAACAAGAATACAATGGCTTGCTCTTGGAGATGATAATACTCGTTTCTTTCATTCGACGACCATTGTTTGACGGAGAAGGAGTAAACTAGAGATGTTACGTATTGACGGGGAATGGTGCTTGGATGACGAATTGATCAAAAATCATGTGTACGAGTATTTTAGGGGACTGTTCTCTACTCAAGTGAGGGTGGGACATAGGCTGCCTATGAGTAAATTTCAAAAAACTCTTTCCCTTGAGCGAAAAACTGATTTGGGAAAGTGGCCAACTAATGAAGAGATACACAGGGTGGTGAACTCGTTTGGCCCACACAAAGCTCCGGGTCCGGATGGGTGCCAAGCGTTTGTGCACCAAAAATTTTGGGATATTATTGGTAAGTCGACGTGTAATTTTGTTAGAGAGGCTTTTGCTTTGGGTAGTTTCAATGGGAGTGTTGGAAATACTTTGATCTGCCTTATTCCCAAAGTGGAACACCCGAGTTTGATATCTCAGTTTCGTCCAATTTCTCTTTGCAATGTACTTTACAAAATCATTACAAAGACCATTACATTGAGATTGAAAAGTTTGATGTCACCGAATCAGTCGAGTTTTATTGCGGGGAGGAGCACACATGATAATATTCTAGTGGTGCAAGAAATGACTCATGGCTTTAAACAGATGAAAAACAAAAAGGGGGGGATGATGCTCAAAATAGATTTAGAGAAAGCTTACGACAAAGTCAGATGGGAGTTTGTGGAGGAAACATTGAGGTTTTACAATTTTCCAATATCACTCATTAATCTGATTATGTTTTGTATTCAAAGCTCGAAGCCCCGTGTACTTTGGAACGGGACTCCACTCAAAGAGTTTCAAATGTCGTGTGGTTTGAGACAAGGAGATCCATTGTCACCATACTTATTTGTGCTTTGTATGGAGAGGCTCGCATATGGGATTGAGGAGGCGGTTATGAAAGGAGATTGGGATCCGACACCGGCTTGTCAAGGGGGACCACGTCTTTCGCATATCTTCTTCGCGGATGACTTAATGTTGATGTCTATGGCCACAAGGAAAAATACAGCCACTATCAAGACGGTGATGCGAAATTTCTTTGAAGCTTCCGGGTTAGTAGTTAATAGAGGCAAATCTAAAATTTTCTTTGCCAAGTGTACTAGAAGGAGAGAGAGAAGACGTATTGCTATGGAGTTGGGTTTCAGATGCACTGATGATATTGGCATGTACTTGGGCGTGCCAATTGTTCATGACCGTGTGTCTCCGGGGACTTACAAGGAACTGATTGATAGAGTACAAACTCGGCTTTCGGCTTGGAAAGTGAGACTCCTCAATTTCGCGGGACGAATAACGTTGGTTAAGTCAGTCATGGCGGCGCTTCCAGTTTACACCATGCAGAGTGTGTGGTTACCACAAGGGACGTGCAATCGACTTGATAAGTTGAACCGGGCATTTCTTTGGGCCACGAGTGCTAATCCTAAATAGTTCCACTCAATCAAATGGGACACCGTTATCAAGAGCAAAGAGAAAGGGGGCCTGGGATTACGAACAATGCGCGAAACAAATGCCGCACTTCTTGCAAAGATTGGATGGAAACTAATCCGAGGGGATAAATCAATTTCGAGCAAAATTTTCAAAAAAAAATATTTGAAACAGGATGATATCTTAGAATGTAGCTTGAGACCGTATGATTCGGCCCAATGGCGTGGTATCGTGAAAAGTGTCAATCTGGTGAAGGAGAATATCCGTTGGCGAGTTGGAAACAGTGAGAATATCTCACTTTGGCTTGATCGATGGTGTGGTAATAAAACCTTAAGTGAGCTTGTTGAAGGGGAAATTGTGGAGGGGGAAGATACATGGAGGGTCTCGGATATCATTAATATTAAAGGAGAGTGGGTTTTACATAAAGTTAAGAGTATTATTCTGGACTCAATCCGTGGACTCATTTCTGAAATTCCTAGGCCTTACAATCAGGAAGCCAAGGATGTGAGAGTGTGGAGAGGTTCGAGCAATGGCATATTCTCGGCTAAAGCAGCTTACAACACCATTGTGTGTAATCGGGATGGAGAAAATGGTGTCAATAAGACTTGGACATGGATATGGAAATTAAAGGGACCTTTGAAGATTAAGGTGTTCTTATGGTAGGTTCATCACAAGAGCATTACCACGAATCAGTTTCGTTTATAGGCACATTTCAGATACTAGCAATTGTCGAGGTGTAATAATACTTGGGAGGATATTACACATGCATTAGGGATGTGTCGAGGCGCGTGTATCTGGGAATTTGTCATCGTCCCTTCTCAATTCATGGAATTTATGAACATGTCAAGTGAGGATTGGGTGGAGCTGAACATGAAAAAGAAATTCCAGAATATTATCATACCAACTTTAGAGTGGAAAGTTATGTTTTTGGCAACGCTATGGATGATTTGGAAAGCACGGAATAATTTTGTTTTTGAGTCTTGAAAGGAAGATGTGAGAGAGATCATTTATAAGATTCGATGCCTAGCCAGTGACTGGATTAGAGCCTTCCCATCGCACACGACAAAATCACTGAGTGAGGAGGAGCTCGTAACTTGGAAGAAGCCACTACCGGGGTGGTCCAAGTTGAATACGGATGGAAGTTTTTTCAAGGAAACTAACAATGTAGCCGCTGGGGGGCTTGTTCGGGATCATCATGGTAAGTGGTGTTTTGGCTTTAGTTGGAATTTAGGAACACATACCATCAATGAAGCGGAGTTACTTGCCCTTCGGGAAGGGCTGAGACTTGCGTGGGAGAGAAGAATCCGTAGAATTGAGATTGAAATTGATTCCGAGGTTACTCTCAAGCTTATACAAGAGGCAAATATTTTAATTCATCCGATGGGGAGTACAATTGAGGATTGTCGTATACTTCTTCGCAAGCCATGGGAAGCAGTGATTCGCCCTACAAAAAGGGAGGGAAATAGGAGTGCAGACTCCTTAGCAAAATTGGGGCAGGAAGTACATGGGCTTCACATTTGACAGGATCCGCCTGAAGTAGCCGACTTGATTATGATGGAAGAAATGTAGTTTTTTAGTTGTTCTTCTTGGTTTCACCAAAAAAAAAGAAGAAGAAGCTAGAGCAGCGACACAATTAGATCTTTAAGGCAGGCTTTTGATTTATATTACCCGAGGTACTCGCAAGGCAGAATTTATTTTCAATACAACATAAAAAGGGAAAATTACACACAAACTCCCTCACATATTATGTAACTACCAAAACTTCCCCACACTTATTGAAAATTACCAACACAACCCCTCATGTTAAGAATTTCTCACAATTACACTCCCTGTGTGTTTAACAATTCTTACAAATTTACCGCTATAAACTTTATAAATAAATCCCTTGAAGGGGTGTGTTGGTAATTTTCAATAAGTGAGAGGGAGTTTTGATAATTACACAATAAATGAGGGGGTCTATGTGTAATTTCCCCTAATAAAAAACTTATGCATCACAGCATAACTATAATCTTGCATTTCGTCGTCACTATGGTGATTTGTGCCGTTTATATCAATACCTGATCTATCCAAATCCCAATGCTCTGTCGCTCTAAGATTTCGCCACTGCAAAATTTTGGTCGTCTTCGATTCCTCCAAAATCGACCCACTCTTGCCGATTCATATTGTTATTTTTAGAGCTCCATGTATTGATCCTCTACAGGAATTGAGGCACCGCATACTGAAACCCTCCGTACTAGCTACAACAATCAATGTATATAAAATTTACTATTAGTGAAAACAAACACTCTTGTGAAAGTTTTTCTTTTGAAAACTTCAATCCTATGGATCTCATGTAGGGGTGGCAAAATGGTTTTGGACCCATGGGTCCAACCCAACCCAATAAATTTTGGGTTGGGTTGGGTCCAAGAAAGTTTTTGTTGGGTAGATTTAGGTTGGGTTCTATTGGTCCAAAAAAATTTTGGGTTCAACTTGTGTCCTTTATGGGTCCAACTTGGGTCCACTATGGGTCCAATTTGGGTCCTATTGGGTCCACTCTGGGTCCTAAATGGGTCCAAGTTGGATTTAACATGTAAAAAATATTTTTTTAAAAAACTTATAAATAATTCTAATATCAATAATATACATATTTACACATACTACACAAATTTTCACACACTACGCATATTTTCACATATTTTACATACATTACACATATTTTCACACATTTTATGCACACTACACATATTTTCACATACTACAGACATTTTCACACACACTACAGACATTTTCACACACCACATATTTTCACATATTTTACACACACTACACATATTCTCACATATTTTACACACACTACACATATTTTCACATATTTTACACACACTACACAAATTTTCACACACTACACATATTTTCACAAACACTACACACATTTTCACACACTACATATATTTTCACATATTTTACACTCACTACACACATTTTCACACACTACACATATGTTCACATTACATATATGGTCTTAAATATCCTCCGAAAACTCGAAATTTCGACCGAAATTTCGAATTTTCGGGGGTCTCGAAGAGAAATCTCACCTTCGATCAAATTTTGCAGAATATCTATCGAAATTTCCCGATATTTACAGATATCTTCGATATTTCCCGAAATCTTAAATTCTTAATAAAATTACTTTGTTAAATATCTACCGAAATTTCCCGAAATTCTCGAAATATACCGAAATTTCGGCTAAACTCAAAATATTTCAAAATTTAAAATAATGTGGTTTTAAATGATGATTTGTATTAAAATTGTGGTATTTTTGTTTTAGTGAAGTTTGTAGGAGATTTGGTTATTACTTTACTTTCAAATCATATTTATTTTATATTTTTCGGCACAAATTTTAATCATACTACTTGATAAAATTCACTATACATACATTATACATACAATATTATTTATGTAAAAGATGCATAATTATGATATTTAAAGTTACACAAAGTTTCGTTGTAACTTTCCAAATATTTCTATAAATATCAAAGTGTTGCGTATGTGTCAAAAATGTTTAGTATGTGTAAAAAGTGTTGTGTGTGTAAGAAATGTATTATGTGTGTAGAAAGTATGTATAAATGTGTGTTAAACTCTATTTGACTTGATTCTATTTTGGGTCTACTCTGGGTCCAAATTGGGTCCACTCTGAGTCCTGGTTGGGTCCACTCTGTGTTCTTATATAAAACTTAGTTGGACCAACTCAACCCACCCAGACCCGACCCATATTGGACCCATGAACTTGGACCCATCATGGACCCAACCCAGTTGGACCCGACCCAAACCACCCATTTGCCACCGCTAGATATGATATAAATTATTTAGAGTCCATTTAAAAATTTTATGTTAGCCCATTACATAAAAGATAACTAGTCATTCAAGAAAAAATGCATGGTGATTTACTCACTATTAATATATGTATCAACCATTTTTACAAAAAATTTAAATAATATTCAATAACAAAAAGTAGATACAAAGTTGCATCTGAATACAAACGATGAACATAATAACTCATTTATTGTACACCATATTCAGCTATCATTTTTCCGTCTCTGTGGATCATATTGCCTTCTCCGGCTTTGTTTCCTATCAGGATCTTTCCTCTGTTTCCACAAACTGCAGTTGTAGCTGGATTATTCTCAGGACGAGCCTCACCCTCAATTTGTCCGTCATCGTTGAGCCTCCCTTCTCTTAGTAATTTCTATGAACGGGCATGTCTCTTGGAGATCAGATGAGTCTTTTAAAGTCTAGTCTGACAATCCTAGGGCACTTGAAAACTGATTTACATTTTAAAACACAATTTGCTAGTAGGAAAAGAGAGGAAGAAAAGCACCAAACTCTTTTTCCCTTTTTGGGCTAGTTTGCGCCAAACCCGACCCGATCTTTTGTTCCAAATCGTGTTTCATCTTCTGTTTCACTTGCTTATATGCATGCCAAGTGTACACAATACAAATTACTTGTCTATTTAACGAAACAATTTCATTATAATTAGGCATTTTCTTAATTTAATTAGTCTCTTAATTAATTGAATACTTGATTAATTATTATGCAATCAACTAATTAGTTTATTAGTAAATAATCCTTAAGCATTCTGAATATGATTTTCTAACTAGTTTAATTATAATCCTTGTACACCACCAAAATTAGTCTAATTTGCATGTTCAGTACTATTGTTTAATGAAAGGAAGTTTAACTGGTACATATGGGTTCCCTATTTTCCTTAGTCCAATCTACTTAAGTTATCATAGTTTATGTATCAGTTAATACGTAATAGTATTACTTAGAACAACTACCAATCATTCCTCAAGGTGGCACTGTTTATAATATGGATATAACTAACTGAACGTGTAGATTCATATGGAGGTCTCATATGATTAATATATGGATTTCATATTCTAGTGATCATTAATGAATACATGAGCTGATAATTAAGTAAACAAAATACTTCATTGCTGAACTGCTAATTAGGAGTGTATCTTCTTAAATTAAAATGAATGCGAGTGACAAAGGTATCTGGATAGATGTATAAAACATGCACGTGATGATGCGTGTACCAGGGACGGATCCAGAATTAGCTTCTTGGAGGGCCCGAAGTGCATTAAAGTAAATTTTTTTAACAATATTTATGAGTATATATATATATAAACCTTATTTTAGTTTTAACAAATAAATAAAATAAAAAATATCATACATAAGAAAAACAAAACTAACTTTCAATAAAGTTACAGTTATTTCGAAATATAAAGCTAACTCTTCAAAACGTTTATTGAAGTTGTACACGACGTTCTTTCATATCATAAAATTCATCTATAATAGACTTTTTCTTTTTTTGAGCAACATCTATAATAGACTTTGAGTACCTAAAACCATATAATTGAATAAGTGAAAACATATAAATATATATTAAATTTTAACAAGTGTTTAACTCGTACATAAAAATACAATTGAAAATAATAACTATATATTATGATTATATTATCTTACGAAAACTACCTAATCAAAAAAATAAACAAATACATTCAAATAAAAATAATTAGTATAGACCTGAAAACAAACTAAGAACATGTAATTCTCTACACTAAAAAGTAAAGCTATAAAATCCTTTCAAAATTATAAATAATATAATACAGTTCGTTCACACCTTGTGATGGATAAACTCTAAATAATCGAATGATGATTAACTTTTTCTTGTATATTTTTACTTCTCAAATCTCAGCTATCCATTTTTTATAGTCTTGAGGAAAAATATAATTCTAATTTTGATAAGAGCATGAGAAAAGTTTTTAAAAAAAGTCTTTATTAATTTTAATCCTAATATATATATATAAAAAAAAGAGAAGTTTTTAATGATAATTACCCTTTTCAAAAATCAAAATAAGGACATTCACATGTTAGAAATCCGATGCCCTTATAATTAAGAAGGAACATGCACTACCACAAAAAAGCTCTATTACAGCGTACCTATGACAGCAGTTTTGAAAAACTGTTGTAATAGGGGTACTCGGTTCGGACCTATGACAGCGGTTCAAGCCGAACCGCTGTCATATGATGTCAGAACAAAATTAAAAATAAAATAAAAATGAATGCGACAGCGGTTCGGCCAGAACCGCTGTAAAAAAATATACATGTGACAGCGGTTCGACCGAACCGTTGTCACAAATACACATGTGACAGCCGTTCTGGCCGAACCGCTCTCACAAATACACATGTGACAGCGGTTCGGCCTAACCACTGCCACACGGACCGGGTTTTCTAAAACCCGGCCCCCCCTTTCTCGCTCTCTCTCTCACTTACTCACACACTCTCTCTCTCTCTCTCTCAACTCTCTCACCACCACCACCGCCATCGTACACCTCTCTCTCTCACTCTCGATCTACTTCTCTCTCTCTCTCTCTCGATCTACTTCTCTCTCTCTCGCGCCGCCGTCCGCCGCCGCCGCTCCGGTATCTCTCTTTCTCTTTCTATATATATATATATATTTAACTCTTTATATATACACTACAAGAAAACAGGGTATCAGAGACCGAAAAATCGGTCTCTAAAAGCCCAAATTCGGTCTCTAAAAATAATTAGCGACGGAAATTTCGGTCGCTAAAATCCGACACTAAACGGCTCGACGCTAATTAGAGACCGAAAAAAATCGGTCGCTAAATTTAGAGACCGAACTTTTCGGTCGCTAAATCGGTCTCTATTTGCACAACTTTTTCAAATACAATCGGTCTCCAAATTTCGTCGCTAACCGACACAAAATCGGTCTCTAAATATTCATCTTTGATTCGGTCTCTAAATCGGTCTCTAAATTTTCATCTTTGATTCGGTCTCTAAATCGGTCTCTAAATATTCATTTTTGATTCGGTCTCTAAATCGGTCTCTAAATATTCATCTTTGATTCTGTTTCTAAATCGGTCTCTAAATATTCATCTTTGATTCCGTCTCTAAATCGGTGTCTAAATATATATCTATAATCCGTCTCTAAATCGGTCTCTAAAATTAGCACGTCTCAATTATAAATGCTGTGTTTTATTCGCTAAATTCATGTCAAACCTGTTAATTACAAATAATCCAACAAAATCAACAAGAAGTAATTACCACAACTTCATAATCCCTTCCATAAAATACAAACAACTCATTAACACCACAATTTATATCTAACACAATATTATCGTAACACAACATAATTCTAAAAAACATCATCTAACTAACAATTATCTCAATTCATCCACTCTAACATCCAACCAAAAGTGACAGATAATAAAATGAGTCACTAAATCATCCAAGCAATAAATTAAAATACGAACTAATGTTTTTCACCAAAACCAATTTATTTCCCATGTTCGGATCCACCGGCATACTTGTGGTTTGGCAATCCCGCTTCTTGAGTAATTTTTTTTAACATCTCCTCGACTTCCTGCATCTTTTTATCTGTTGCTTCTGCTTTTTTCTGCGCCTCTTCTTCTCTCTTTTGAACTTGCTCAAATACCTGTTCCAACCTTTTCTCTCTCTCTTCCTCCCTCTTGCTAGCGTCTTCCTCTATCTTCATAGCAGTAGCTCGCACATCATCTACTACTTTTGTTATCTCATCATGAGATTCTCCCCTAACTCTTGAGTTTACTGTGCTCTGACTGTAACCACTAGAAACGTGGCTACGCGCAACTCCATACATACGACCCTTAGACGAGCCTCCAATCAAATCAGACCATAATGGAAGATCAAACTCAAGTGGAGAGGAATCAATGCAATCTTGTTTCGCCCTGTATTCTTCCTGCACAAACACGTCACAATGATCCATTAGATAGCAGCTCAAAGTTAATTCAATGCTAGTTAAAATGATCCACCATACATGATTTTCTTAAATGCATCGCAAAAAAACAGCTGAAGATCATGTAGTGCACGGTAAATCCACCGTACATGATTAAAATACTTCATAAATATATTCTTGGACCACAATATTTGGACTATATATATATATATATAACCCTTAAATATAATGAACAAAGCTGCAGTTAACTTCCACAAGAACACAATATTGCTTGATAGAGAATAAGAATGGTACAATATACATTTACAGTTACTAGCATGTAAACTTTAGCCGTGGCTGCTACAAAACTTCACCATCATTAAGAAATGAAGAAAACTATTGAGTGCCTTTCTCAAGGTTTTTACCATACCTTTGACAATTTTCCAGAACTAGAATACATTCATCAGTGAAATAATAGGCGGGGACATAATGGTGCAGTAAAAGCCCACGGGGAAGATTCTCTTAACCTGAAGTATAACAAGCAACAAATAAGATCGTAGAGCCTCAGTGACAAGAATTACGTTTGTGAACAATTTCTATTGAGAAAGTGTTAACCGGTAAATATGCACTCACCTGATCAAAATGAAGGAACATGTGGTAGAAAAAGAACACAAACAAAATTACCCTTGCGACCTGAAAATTAAAATTTTACGTGTTACAACTACTTATGACCATCTAAAGTATGATATATAACCAAACATACGAAATTAAAAACATTGAATATTTTCACATTTCAGACAATTTGTTATACTTTATTTAGCATATGAACACAAATGAGCTTATGTGTCATGAAGAAAACAAAGATACTATAATAGTGAATTTAGGCATATGGTGGTCAAATTGTATTGTTTCTGGAAGTAGGCTAATTATCAACCAAAAGAACTTAATAGGAAACTTTGATAAATCTATTTACCAGTAAAACACATAATATGTACGAGTTACTTCCCAGTGCAACCGTAAGATACCTAAGCTACATCCATTACTCTTACTTCCATCACCTTTGTTTGACAGTGCAACAGCCAAATACAAATAAACATCATTTTTGCATTCATTGTCAATAGAATGGTCAAATTCAAGAAACAACCGTCAAGGCTACATTTGGTTCTTGAATTTTGGTGAGGAAAAAGAAAAGAAAAATATTACACGTGCTTCGATTTACAGTACTTTGTGCTTTACTTTTTGATCATTCTCATTTTTCTCTTTGACAAAATCCAAGAACCAAACATAGCCCAAAGGAATCACGTACGAAAACAAACGCCTAATATTCATTTCTCTACAACATTCTTTAGAACAGGATCATGTGAGCTCAATTCTCCTCTCATTATTCAATTAAGATAATGTAAATTTCCTCATTATATATAAATTATATAATATAAAGAAATTTTTTGCAAACAAGCTTTATATCCGACAAAGGGCTATTAAGGCAAAAAGTCCATTGAACACAACCAGGATTACACAAATTTGTGACAATTTTGCAACAAGATTTGCAGGAATTAATGCAATCAAGATTTCTGAGAGCAATCAATTACTTTTTGTTTCATCAGTTATCAAAATCAAATGCTTTGGTTCTCTTCCATATCCTGGAAAGAGTATAAGTGGGACACAACTCAATCAATAAGGTCATCCAGCCGGTTAACTTGCTCGAATAGGATACTCTCGCTAGCATAATATAGTATGATATGCCTTAAAGAATATACCTAAAATTTTAAGCCTAAATCCTCGGACAAGCAAAATCAGTAATAAGATGGATGAAAATCAATAATCCTATATCTTCTTATGGCAACAAGTCCAATAACCTGTGCTGAACATACATATACAATACAAATTCTACACATATTACCAGTAAATGAAATGATTGCTTCTCCAAGAATGCAAAGGAGCTCAGAGACATGAATGTTAACCATAACCAATTAACCACATACCACATAAAAATTGTACAATACAAAACTCCATATGAACTATCCTGTCCTCAAATACAAGAATAAAAGTCATACTCAAACCCAATTTCCAAATTCCAACATATCTCAAGCATCAACAATTTTCAAATTAATAAGCAAACATCATAAATATTTATAGACAACTGAAAATGGAGCATGTATGTATGTATGTTTATTCACAATCAGGGAATGAAGCTTTGTCGACAATCGTTTCAAGAGTATCGTAGACCAATTTACCATCAACCAAGAACTTCAAACCCTCAATATTAGGGTTCCATTTTCGCACATCGAAGTGCTACCAAATTGAGGTGTGGTACCTGGTTAGGACGAGAGGCGGTGGCGGAAGTAGCAGCTCCGGCCGGCGGAGCTTCCGACCATGTCAACAGATCTGAAGTGTTAGTGTAACGGCGGAGAGCGCGGCTGGTGGTCGTCGTGGAAGAGAGAGACAGAGAGAGAGAGAGCTATATGGTGGTGGTGGTGGTGGTGGTGGTGGTGGCGGCTGCGGTACATGGTGGCGGTGGTGGTGGCGGCGGCTGCGGTACATGGTGGCGGTGGTGATAGTGTCGGAGGCGGTAAATGGCGACATAGGTGGTGGCGGCAGCGTTGCTGGTGGTGGTAGCGAGAGAGATAGTCGAGATAGAGAGAGAGAGAGAGAGATGAAATGAAGGGGCGGTGGGCGATATTTTTAACAAACTAGTGTTTGACGTCAGGAATTTGGAAGGAGGAAGACTGGAATGATTTGGGGGTTTTACTTGGAAGTGTTTTGATGGCTGAAATGTTTTGAAAATTGCTTTCTTTTGCTTCTTCAATTCATTTCCCGCTTCTATACTTGGCAAGAAAACGAATTCCCGCTTCTACACTTCTTTTAGTTTATTAGTTTAATTATTTTAATTGCTATTAGTTTATTAGTAATAACTTATTATTTTCTTTGAGTTTTTACTAATAGTTTATTAGTTTAATTGTTTGCTGATAGTTTAAGTAGGACTGACCAATAACTCGACATTGTGTCAATAAATCAAAAATTTCAAAGCCCTCTTCATATATACATTGCCCTTCATTTTTTCGAGAAATTGAAATACTTTCAAGATATATACATAATTGTGTCACTAAATCAAACACCTGGTGTACACCATCAAACACTCGGACTCGGTGCAATTTTCATTCTCTTCTTATTCTAGGGTAAGCCCCTTTTATGAAACGAATTTACACATTGTTTGACGCGGTAGCTTCATACAGAAGGCAAATATGCCTCAAATTCTGTTAGTAATAATTGGAGAAGAGTTGGGTGAAAATTGAAAAGGGAAGAAAAGGATGGATATGGCTGAAATTCGAATTTCTAATTAGTAATAATTTTTTTTTTTTTATAGAAATTGACTAAGGAATGAATTTTGTAAGGCAGAGTGTAACTTATAATTGAACATGGGCACGCCTATTTTAAGTCATGAATTATTAACAATGTGCACAACTGGACAGAACGCAACTTTGAATAAAGTGTGGGCACGCCTAATTTAAAGTTATAATCTGTCAATTCAATACAATTTTTTTTCATGATTAAGTTTAAAATGTTGCCCAATATTACCATAGGATATGCTTCACCTCAAAAAAAAAAAAAAAAAGACGAAAAAAATATATAAAAAAATCATAAAATAAAGAAATTTGATAATATTTTCATATAGTATATATAATATTTCAAGCACATTTGACAACAAATTTGAGGTGTAATGGTAAGTACCTTAGGTGAGATTGGGGTTACTTTATTCTTAATTTAGGGTTTAGGGTTAGTTTAGGGTTTAGGGTTTAGGGGCCAATATCGAGTCGAACCGATTTGATAATTTTCGAGTTCGAATCGAACCTAACTATAATCAAATACAGTTTCACAAATGAAAAATTCGGGTTGGAAATTTTATTCAACCGCCGCCGTGTCCTTTTATTCAACTGCCTTGATTCGATTATTAAGTTTAACTTCTGACACCAACTAATTATTGTTGTTGAGTGGTATTTCTAATTAGTTAACCTAATTAAGTATTAAGTAAGCACTTTACTCTTGGTAAGCACTTTAGTTAACCTAATTAAATGATGTAATATAATGGGTTCAGTTGTTTTTCTTTCCCAATATATAATATAAATGATGTTTCAGCATATTTGACTATAAAATTGACATAGTGCAATGGTGGGCAGTTACAATCGATTAAATTGGCCCCAAGTCCAATTCCAGTTACAAGAAGAAGCCTAGGATGCTAAATTATGGTCAGCAAAGTTAAATTTCCTATTCAAAAAAATAAGATTCCACTTTAATCATATGCTTTTCTATTCCAAATACAATCGATTAAATTGGCCCCAAGTCCATTCCAGTTACAAGAAGAAGCCTAGGATGCTAAATTATGGTCAGCAAAGTTAAATTTCCTATTCAAAAAAATAAGATTCCACTTTAATCATATGCTTTTCTATGGTAATTATGAATGGGATACTGTTAATACCCCTTCATAATTATGAATTCTTGTGACTAAAATTAAGTGGAATAAAGGTAGACGGATCACATGGTATAATATATATACATATATATTATGTCCTTTAATGTCAAGAGTCGTGTGTTTTTTTAACTTTAAAAAGATATATCTATCATTAAATAATGTCTAATAATGTGTTTGTGTTTAATAATAATTCTTTGTACCCTAAAGTTGTTTCCTTATCTCTTTTATCACTATTTTTTTACCGAATAAGCTAAATATGCCCTTACCAATTTCAAGAGTCATGTGACTGTGCTCGCTTTAATGTCAAGAGACATTTTTGGTTTTACTCAGCAGACATTTTTTACTCAGCCGCCGTGTCCTTTAATGTCAAGAGTCGTGCTCACTTTAATGTCAAAAGACTTCGTGTACCTTTACCTTTAACTATATAATCACTATTTTACAAAGAATATAATTAAAGCTAAACCCAAACTGAACCCCCAAATCGCTATTCTAAGTCCCCAAACTGAACCCCCAAATCGCCAAAGCCCCAAATCTCAGTCTTCCCCAAAGCCCCAAATTGCCAAAATCTTCAGCCTTCGCCGCCAGCATCTTTCGTGAGCAATACAACTGTGTTACAATCCGCGAGCGAGACAGAGGATAACCATGGAACGAGGTACAATTTCTAATAATGGACTTAGTTTCCTTTGTGAGGATATAATTTTTCATGTTATGGGAAGGCTATCAAGGGATGCATGCATTGTGGAGGCAGCCCGAATGGGTCTTTTATCAAAATATTTTCAACATTGTTGGTATTCCATCCCTACTCTTTTATTCGATATTAACCGTTTCGAACAAAGGGGTTATCATGGTTTAGATTTTATTCATTTTGTTAATCGCACTATACTTGAACATAATGAAAGTGTGGTTGAAACCTTGAGCTTTGAGTTACCAATGGGGGGTGAGGCATTGCATTGGATAAGGCAAGAGTGGGTGGCGTTTGGAATAGAACATTCTGTGCGTATACTGAAATTAGTCGGCCGGTTATCCACTTCACTCCCTAACGGCCTGTTTTTGTCACAAACTCTTGTTCAGTTAAAATTATATCTACCAAACTATATTGTTAGTTGTGAAGATAGATATAATTTACGAAATTTAAAAAGACTCATATTGAAGCACATCGTGCTAAATGATAACACATTTTCTTCCCGCCTTGGAAAATGGTGTCCCGAGTTGAATGATTTGCAGTTATTCAATTGTGATTTTAGAGGACTAACAGAATTTGAGGCATATTTGCCTTCTGTAAAAATATTCAAAATGGCATTCAATCGGGCCCAAGGAAATGTGAATATAAAAGTACACTTCCCCAATGTAGATGTCCTTGTTATATTATTGAAACAAGACGAACAGGGTCCGGGGCATTTACAAGTATTGAGGCTGTTAGCTCGTTCTTTACAATGGATAGTACACCGTCATCGACACTACATCGGATCAACTTGCTCGACATACCGACTACTTCGAGAGGTTGTAAAAATGACGAAAGAATTGCTGTCCAGCGAACGAGCACGTGTCCCGGTTGATTTTGTTAGGGTATATCTATCTATCATTGTTTGGATAAGTGCAAATGCTTTTAAGAAGTTGTTTTGATTTTTTTTTTTTTTTTGAATTGTTTGTTTAGAAGTTGGCGCATGTGGAGTCTCTACATCGCATTATGGCAAGATACTTTTTTGTTAATATGCACCACCTAGAGATCAGGTGTTCGAAGCTGCTTAACAATCTTGCTGTCACATTGGTGCTCATCAGTAGATGTACAGGCTTGAATGAGCTTAAAGTCGATTTGGTGGTAATATTTTAAGTTTTATGGTTTGTCGCTTATTAGTTATTACATGGTTTATTAAACACGTTCTTTGTTTGGGTTTCTAAAATAAAATTGTAATTGACTTAACATGTGTAGGGTGTACCATGGGAAAACGCGGGCATTAGTGTATCCAACTACGTAAAGGATTGGAAGTTGCAAGCAATGGGATTGGAAGCATTGAATCATGTCACGATCTTCAACTTCTCGGGTTCTGATTGCGAGCTAAGCTACATTCTATACGTGTTGTCGCAAGCAACTGAGTTGCGTACACTAAATATCTATTGTGTTAATCAATTTTTTGACGATCCAATTGGTGTGTATAAGAGGGCATCAATTAGAGCGTATGAAGCTACCGCATCAAACAATGTGCAAATTCGTTTCATAAAAGGGGCTTACCCTAGAATAAGAGAAGAATAAAAATTGTACAAGAATTTTACAGTGGCTCGAAGTATCAATTTGATCCAACATTTGTTTCCTTGTAGTGTCTGTGTCACTAATGGTATACATTTTTAGTGATAGTTTCAAGCCGACAGATTTTTTGCTAATTTTAAGATGAATTATTAGGCACATATATTTTGATAAAACTAGACACATATGGCTATCCACACATATATTTCACATAATCATGAGATGTCTAGAAAAAATCGATTTTGTATTCAAATTTAGCATCAAGATGACAAATTTTTTGCTAATTTTGAATACAAAACTGATTTATAAATTCTTATAAATTCTAAAAATATTCATTTTCAATCAAAAAATCAGAGTTTACTTCACTAGTTTTCTTGCTAAGTTTAATGATCAAGAGAGACCACCTTCGATCGCTAAATATACTTTCTCAAATAGCCCCAAAAGTATAATATCATCAACAAGAAAAGCAACCAAAAAATGAAAAGTTTGTTGTGGAAGGTAAAGATATGAGTAAATCTTCTTTTCCTAATATATAAACATATACATACACATACACATACACATATACACATATACAAATATATATTTATAACCCCATTCACACACAAAAAGAAAATCCTCAAAGTCCACTCCCATAAATTCTCTTCCACATCAATGCACTCTTTAAGCTTATTTCTTCTTTAGCAAATTCGCACAGAAAGAGTGAATTTTTATATACTCTAAAAATGTTCATTTTCAATCAAAAAATCAGAGGTTTACTTCTACTAGTTTTCTTACTAAGTTTAATGATCAAGAGAGACCACATTCGGTCGATAAACAGTCGCTAAATACAAAATAGAGATCGAATTATTTTATTTTATAATATAATTCACAAATGACCACTTTCCATTTTTTTATTCTAATTTACAGAATAAAGACCGAATTATTCGGTCTCTAATTAGCGACCGACTAATTCGGTCACGGAATCGGTCTCTAAAATATAATTTCATATTCTTTTTTTTATTCTAATTTACAAAGTAGAGACCGAATTATTCGGTCTCTAATTGGCGACCGCATAATTCGGTCGCGGAATCGGTCTCTAAAATATAATTTTATATTCCGTCGCGGAATCGGTCGCCAAATAATAATGAAAAATTGATGCTCATCTCGGTCGCTAAATCGGTAGCTAATTTGAAAATTAGAGACCGAATTATTCGGTCTCTAACTTAGGGGAGTAAATCAACCAATTAGCTACCGATTTAGAGACGGAAATCAATCGGTCTCTAAATCGGTCTCTAATTCAGTAGCTAATTTGAAAATTAGAGACCGAATTATTCGGTCTCTAACTTAGGGGAGTAAATCAACCAATTAGCTACCGATTTAGAGACGGAAATCAATTGGTCTCTAATTTTCAAATTAGCGACTGAATTAGAGACCGATTTAGAGACCGATTTAGAGACCGATTGATTTCCGTCTCTAAATCGGTAGCTAATTTGAAAATTAGAGACCGACTTATTCGGTCTCTAACTTAGGGGAGTAAATCAACCAATTAGCTACCGATTTAGAGACGGAAATCAATTGGTCTCTAAATCGGTCTCTAATTCAGTAGCTAATTTGAAAAGTAGAGACCGAATTATTCGGTCTCTAACTTAGGGGAGTAAATCAACCAATTAGCTACCGATTTAGAGACGGAAATCAATCGGTCTCTAATTTTCAAATTAGCGACTGAATTAGAGACCAATTTAGAGACGGAACTCATATCGGTCGCTAATTCGGTCTCTGTTTAGAGACCGAATTCAGTCGGTCTCTAAAATTCCGTCTCTGATGCCTTGTTTTCTTGTAGTGATATATATACATAGTAGCCGACGCCAACGCCGACGCCAACGCCGCTGTTGCTTCCGTCGTCGCCCGCCGTCACCGCCCACCTCCGCCGCCGTGGTCCATTTAGTTTAGGTACTTTTCTTTTAGATAAATATATATATATATATATATACACACACACACATAGAGTATATATAGATTTAAATATTTGAGCATGTATATTTGTGTATATGTGGGTGTGTGTATATATATTTGTGTATATGTGGGTGTATGTATATATATTTGTGTATGTGTGAGTGTATGTATATTTGTGTATATATGAGTGTATGTATATATATTTGTGTATGTGTGGGTGTATGTATATTTGTGTATATGTGGGTGTATGTATATATATTTATGTATGTGTGAGTGTATATATATTTGTGTATATGTGGGTGTATGTATATATGAGTGTATGTATATATATTTGTGTATGTGTGAGTGTATTTGTGTATATATGGGTGTATGTTTATATATTTGTGTATGTGTGGGTGTATGTATATTTGTGTATATGTGGGTGTATGTATATATATTTGTGTATGTGTGGGTGTATGTATATTTGTGTATATTCTTAAGATTTGCCTATTTATTGAAAAATATTTGTGTATATCCGAATTTTGTTGGTTGCAACCTACCCGGGTGAAGATTAAGTCAAAAACTTGGTAAAAATTTTTGCGTTGTTACTCTATCGAATTTTTTCTAGAATAATGGAAAATAAATTAAAATGAAAATTATTTAATTAATTTAACTATCAACTGATAATAAAATTGTTTAATTTAATTAGTTCAGAATCAAAGTGGATCGAAGTTGGATTTTAGCAGATCGTATGTCGGAACAGTATGAGAAAGGGGTGAAAGAGTTCATAAAGTTTACAGTTGACCATGCACCAGATAGAATTAGGATCACTTGCCCATGTTTACGTTGTTGTTTTGGAAAGAGAATTAGTCCACGTGAGTTGGAAGATCATTTGGTGTGTAATGGAATTGATAAAAGCTACAAACGTTGGACAAGACACGGTGAAAGCAGTGTCCCGTTGGATGATTTGGGTGGTACATCATATCCATCACAAGATTTCAACATGAATGATTATGAGCCTGATCGTTTGGAGGAGATGACAAATGTGATTGAGGAGGATTTGCGAAATTGTCCTAAAATGTTTGACAATTTGACAAGTGATTCAAAGACACCACTGTATAGTGGTAGTAAATTCACAAGATTGAAAGTAGTTCTTAACCTATACCAGTTAAAAGCCAACAATGGGTGGAGTGATAAGAGTTTCACAGACTTGCTTGGTTTATTAAAAAGCATGCTACCTGAGGATAATGTGTTACCTAATCGTACTTATGAGGCTAAATGGATGTTAACCTCAATTGACATGGGATATGAGAGGATACATGCCTGTCTCAATGATTGCGTATTATTTAAAATTGACTATGCATCATTGAAGGCCTGTCCAAAATGTGGCGCCTCACGATACAAGAAGAATGGATCTACGCCTGTCAAAACCATGTGGTATTTGCCTATAATACCATGATTTAAGCGCATGTACAGTAGTAAAGAGTTAGCCAAGGACTTGACATGGCATGCTGATAGAAGGCTTGAAGAAAGGATTAAAGATGACAAGATTCGACATCCCTCAGATTCTCCTCAATGGAAAAAGATCGATGATGATTTCCCTGAATTTGGTGAAGAATCAAGAAACCTACGCCTTGTATTGTCTACAGATGACATGAACCCTCATGGCTTGCAAAGTAGCTCACATAGTACATGGCCGGTGATTTTGATGATCTACAACCTTTGCCCATCGCGATGCATGAAGTGAGAGCATATAATGATGCCTATACTCATTTTTGGGCCGAAACAACCTGGAAATGATATAGATGTCTACTTGGCTCCTTTAATTGAGGATTTGAAGGTGTTGTGGGACATCAGTGTTCAAGTATATGACGGGTTCAGAGAAGAAAATTTTAATCTCAGAGTCATGTTATTTGGAACAATCAATGATTTTCCGACAAGAGCAAACCTCGAGGGATATGGTGTACATGGCCAATGTGGATGCCCCATATGTGTCAAGAGTATAGATCAATATCAATTGACACACTCCCAGAAATATGCATTCCAAGGGCATCGGAGATGGCTAAATCGGAACCATCGATATCGTCGGTGGAAGAAAGCTTTCAATGGGAATATAGAAGAAGGCCGAGCTCCTAAGTGCTTAACTGGTGAAGAAGTGTCTGAGAATGTAAAAGACTTGGAGGTTAAATTTGGAAAGACTTTTGCAGGTGGCCTTGAAAAAATTGGGTGGAAAAAAAGGTCAATTTTCTTTGAGTTGCCGTATTGGACGTTTTTACATGTTAGACATTTTCTCGATATAATGCATATTAAGAAAAATGTATTTGATAGTGTCATTGGTACACTTTTAAATGTTCCCGGAAAGACAAAAGATGGCGTAAAGGCACGGTTAGACTTGGTTGAAATGAAGATAAGAGGAAAATTGACACCAACAAATAAGGGGAAACGTACTTATTTGCCTCCAGCAGCTCACACTCTAGCCAGGAAAGAAAAAATTGCATTATGTGAGTTTCTAAATGGAGTGAAAGTTCCAGAAGGGTATTCTTCAAATATTAGCAGTCTTGTATCAATGAAGGATTTGAAGCTAAAGCACTTGAAGACTCACGATTGTCATGTAATCATAGATCATTTGCTACCAATTGCTATACGGGCCATTTTGCCAAAAATGGTGAGAGACACGATAACTAGATTGTGTTTCTTCTTCAAAGCAATGTGGAGCAAGGTGTTTGATCCTGAGCAATTTCCTACACTTCAGAAACAAATTGTCATCACTTTGTGTGAGCTTGAAATGTATCTTCCACCTGTTTTTTTTTTTGATATAATGACTCATCTACCCGTTCACTTGGTTAGAGAGACTCAACTATATGGACCAACTTTTATGAGATCTATGTATCCGGCTGAGCGATATATGAAGGTATTGAAAGGCTACGTGAAAAATCGTAGTCGACCGGAAGGTTGCATTGTTGAACGGTACATAGTCGATGAAGCCATTACATTTTGCACAGAGTATCCGGCAGATTCTAATGTTGCAGAGCTTCCAAAGTCTCATGTTGTGGGAAGGGGAACAGAAGGAGTCGGATTAATGGGAACGCAATTAGTTAGTGTTCATATTACACAAAGGGATCAGGCACACCTATATGTGCTCCACAACACCGATAAGGTTGACCCATATGTTGAAGAGCATAAGAACCAACTTAGGAGATTCAATCCAATTAAAAATGAGAACTAGATTTCAAGAGAGCATAATAAGAGTTTCATTGATTGGTTCCGAAAGTATTTTGAAGAGAAACAGAAAGAGAATCCACAACTTTCAGTTTCAGATAAATTGACACGACTGTCGATGGGTCCTGACAGACTAGTATTTTGTTATTCAGGTTATCGTATAAATGGTTGCACATTCTATACAAAAGACCAAGATGAGCGAAGTACAATGCAGAATAGTGGTGTGAGTCTTGTAGCTCAAGCAATGCATATCTCAAGTGCGAAAGATAATAATCCTATCTATGCCGATTTATCATATTACGGGGCGATTGAACGTATATGGGAGCTTGATTATAGTTGGTTTCGGGTGCCTGTGTTTGGGTGTAAGTGGGTTGACAATAAACATGGTGTCGATAATAGTGATATAGGTTTCACTCGAGTAGACCTTGAAAGGGTGGGATACAAAGATGAACCTTTCATTTTAGCGTCACAAGCTAAGCAAGTGTTTTTTGTTACTGATCCTATTGATAAGAGGTGGTCCATTGTTTTATCGGCAAACAAAAATACTTGTATTGATGATGATTATGGAGAAAGTGAAGATGATGGAGAAAATCCTATCTCATTAGGTGATTCACAATCAATTGATAGTGATGATGACTTGGATATAAGTGATGATGACTTGGATATAAGTGATGATGAATTGTATATGCGACAAGATCACCAAGAGGGGATATGGATTAATCCGTCAGTTCGTCGCCGTACTAAAAAAAATGGTCATACCGATGGGAAGCAAAAGACTGCTAAGCCAACGACAAAAAGAAAACGATGAAAGGTATTAGCTACAGATGTCATAATTGTATGATAGACAATTATATTTTTTATCAATATTTATACTTAGTTGCTAGAAAATTTATATTCTTGAGATTTGCCTATTTTTGTGGAAAATTTAAGGGAAATAGGGGGTTGATTGATGTTAATTTGGTTTAGCTGGGGGTTAATTGTGTTTAATTAGGGATTAAATTTTGTTTATTTTGTGGTTTAGGATAATTACATTCTAGATTAATGGATATGAACCTAACTTCTGTATTTATTACTTCTATTTGAAAATTATTATTGTCAAATGAATCTGCCAAATTTATATGAATCTAACTTCTGTAATTTTTGTCTTTTGTAGGTTGATGGTTTCAAATCCTGATGGTAGTTTTCCCGAGGATGATGTATATGGATCAGATAGCGTTCATGAGGCAGAGATACGGAGAGGTGTCACGACTATGAAAAAAGTTATCAATGCCAGAAGTAAAGGCATAAGGCTACCTGTCGGCTGGAATGACAGAGGTCAGTCAGTTAACCGAAACAAATTAATATTTGTTGGTTATATAGGTGTGCAGGCTCGGCAGAAGGTGTCGATTACCATGAGTGATTGGCGAAAAGTCCCGTCACCAATAAAAAAAAACATTTGGGACGAGATAAAGGTAATTTGGATATTATCATATTTGTAAGTGTTGATGTATTATCATATTCTCTAAATTATAACTTTATATATACTTTGTTGTTTGTTTTTTGTAGTTGGCATTTGATATTGACGAAAGTCGACGAAAGTACGTACTAGCAGAAGCTGGGAGGCTAGCACGAAACTTCAGGAGCTACATAAGCAGAAAGTATGCCCGAGATGATGATGGAAACATTAATGTCAACCCACCCCCACAATATGAGATTTCCCAAGCCGATTGGACGGCATTTTTAGATGTTCGCTTAGGTGAACCTTGGCAGGTAGCTAGTCATTTTAATTTACGGTTTCATTTGTTGGTTATTGCGTTTATATTTAGCTAATAATTTGATAATGTAATAAACAGAAAATAAGTAGGGACAATCAGGAAAGAGCAAAGGACCCTGAATGTCCTTACCGGAAAGCGAGTCTTGGACATGCTCTTGTGGAGCAAATGGGGGTATGTAGTTCATTTAGCAGTGAATCCTTACAATTTTTTTAATAAAAATTCTATGTTAATGCATATATATATTTTTTAATGAAAATATAGATAAAAAGAAGAAGGGATGCGGGATCCGATTGCACAGAGGTGACACGAACACTCGTGTGGAGGATTCATCGTTCCGATAAAACAAATCAAATTGATAACAACAATGTTAGAAGAGTGGTGAATGAAATGGTGAGTTATTGGCAATTTTAGCGCTATAAAGTGTTGTTTGTTTGTTTTGAAATACTATTGAAAGCACAAGGTTCACTATTTTTTTTAATTTTTTAAAATATATTATTACAGGAGAGCATTTCACAAGAGAGTACTAGCCATAGTGGAAATGAGATGAGTCGAGATGACCTATTGGCTAAAGCTCTTAAAAAGAAAGAGCTTCCATGTCGCGTTAGGGGTGTTGGCTTTGGGGTCTCACAAAGAGACTATTTTAAGGATCCAAAGCCCACTACAGAAATGGAGATGGAAAACTTGAGAAACATGGTGAAAAACCTCTCCGAAACTATGGTTGCCATGCAACAACGAATTTATGTTTTGGAAGCCCCTAACTCGCTTCAGCCACATGAAGATGACGTGATTTCTTTGAAAGATAGCAGCCCAGAACCAGGTTATAAGATGCTTCCTGAGGTAAAAATTTGAACTTGTTTATTGATTGACTCTCTATTTCTGTAAATCATACAAAACTTTCTAATATAATGTTGTATATATATATATGTATATATATATATATGTATGTGTGTGTGTGTAGGGTATCATTCCATGTCAATTAGCACTTTCATCACAATCATATCGTGTGGTGGCTAAAGGACATCTATACAATCGACCGGTGACTGATAGAACACTTCACAACTATCCATTAGCCACCAACAATGTGAAAGTGCGCATTGACACTGCAGTTGAGGCGAATACACTCCTACCCGTCCCTCTCAATGATGAAATGTTCACCATTTCTAATGGTCTGGGTACCTTTGTTGCTTGGCCAGCGAGTCTTGTCATTGTCACTGATGCACCGGTATGTAATTAATAGCTAGTCATTAATAAATTATAACAATTTGTTTGAGGTTACTAAATATACTTTGGTGTGTAAGATTCATTTTTTATTTTCTTGCTTAAATAGTCTCTTGGACCATCCAAATCATCTGGAAACCGTAAGTCAGGGACGTCGAAGCGGTCAGCTGTCAAAGGAAAATCTCCAGTGGCCGAGCCTGCAGATGAATTAGACATATGGGCAGACCTTCAACTAGATGGACTCCCTAATGACCTTGTATTTCTGGGAAAGTACACGAAGATGATGAAGATTGGTGCCCAGATCAATATATACATGGACGAATCCATTATGAATTTGTCATTCCCAAAGTTCATTGGAAAGGAGGAGATCTGTCACCTTCTGCGTAGAAAAGAGATAGGAGCCTCTATCATTATAACGTACATAAAGTAAGGTTTTTAATTATTTTATTACATCTGAACTACGATTATTTTCGTTACTCGAAATTCACTTTTTATGCTCAATTTAGGTGTTTGTGGTTTAACTATGTGATCCCCGAAGGAAAAATTGCAAGTTTCGGGTTCCTTAGCCCACATTCCATATCTGCTCAAACAAGCCCGCAAATTAAACAAGTGCAGTACATAGCAGGTGCTATGATATAGAGTGCACAACCGAATAAGTTATTTCTTGCACCTTACAACACGGGTCAGCTACTAAAGACTCGACTTTAATTTGTAAAACTAGCTACGCAAAACAAATTTTTAACTTATCTATTGAATTCTTTGTAGGGGTCTTTGATTGTTGCTTGCAATTGATCCATTTCAAGAGATTGTTTACTATCTGGATTCTGTGCATGATGAGCCGCAATACCGAGATGATATGATGCTAAAAATCAATTAGTAAGTTTTTCATTCAATCAATGTATCCATTATATTTAATATTTTTTTAAACTATATTTATTTCACATAATTGCTTGTTTTTAACATATTTCCTTGTTTTTTATATTTTTTTATAGAGCTGTGCACATATTTCGTGCAAATTGCAACAACCAATCCAGGAAATCCAAGAACTCGGTCTGTCAATGGTTTACCATAAAGGTTAGCGTTTTCTAGTTTCATTAGATTATATATTCGTATAGAAGTTAGTGTTCTAATACAACGTAACTTTGATTGCTTTTGTAGTGCCCTCGGCAGACCAACGAGGTAGATTGTGGCTATTTCGTTATGAGATTCATGAAAGAGATTATTAGCCACAGACAATCTATAATCCCAACAGCGGTACGATACATAATCCAAATATATACTTAATTCTATTCCTTTTGAAATTATTAAACCTTTGGTAGGTAATTGAAACGTCATTTCAGTTTGCAATTAATCTCTCTATATATATATATCTTGCAGTACTTTCATGATTCTCAATCCTTCTATACTCAAGAGCAAATTGATGAAGTACGCTGCGAAGTTGCACGTTACATTTTATTAGCAGCTCCTTAGAAATTCGGTAATGTAGTTTTTGTATATTGTGACTTGTTGTAAATTGAGATTTGATTTATTGTATTTTGTTGATTAATTTAGTTAGTTGATTGTACATTTTGTTGGAGATTATAACATTTTATTGTTGGAGGAAAGAGATGGTAATATTGAAGTTTGGGGTGGTGTTTGTTTATGTTGAATATGTTTTGTTGTTAGTTGAAATTTGTTGGTTGGTTTATTGCATATTACTGTACAGGAATATTATCATAATATGACAATAAATAATAAAAAAAAAAGAAAAAAAATTTTGTACCATGACAGCGGTTCCTGAAGAACTGTTGTCATGGTGTGAACCTGTGACAGTGGTTTTGGCCAAAACCGCTGTCATAGATTCGATTTTTTTTTTTTAGTTTTTCGACAGTGATTTCTTGAAAACTGCTGTCATAGGGTCATCTATGACAGCAGTTAAAAACCGCTGTAATAGGTCTACCCATATAACAGCGGTTAAAACCGCTGTCATAGGCCCAAAAAAACCACTGTCATAGGTCATTTCTGTAGTAGTGATGCACTTTTTAATTGAGAAAAGAATTTAAAAATAAAAAATGCATAAAAACCGCTGTCATATATTTTTAATTGAGGGCAAGGGGATTCAAACCCTACCCTCTTGTAATTCACTCAAATGATGGTCTTTTAAAGAGCACTCTCACCAACTCTGCCACGGCTGCTGTTGTATCCTGTAGAGAACTGAAGGATTATATTCTTGGAGAAAAAATTCGCATGCGTGTACTATCATTTTCAGGTAACCGTGGTTACACAAAGTGTCTCTTAATTAGGGGCGTTGGACTTAAAGCGCTAATCTTGAGATCGAATTATATTTTAACCACTGCTTCTTTATGCAATATTTAGTGTCATTGTCATTCATGTAAAAAAGATCATCTCATAAATGTATTTTACATAAACTGCTAAACACGATTATTTACTTCAACCTAGCTGCTGTACTTTATCGCACCTTAAGAATGTGATGACATATTACATTTGATATCTGAGTGTAATAATTTAGCTCACTCTGGTTATACGATACTATATTAACATGATTATTGGAGCCCATTGTGGCATGATTTATATTGGCCTTTCATAAAACTTTATCTCGTTTGTTCACGAAATGACATGATATTGATTATGTGAACTTACATGATTTGTTGATTGTTACCTAGGTCCAAATTGCGACATGGAGGTTGTGACTCTTGCGGACAACATCGGGCTTGTCGTAATGGTTGGTCACAACCTATTGTTTCTGTCCACGCATGGATGGCTCGTATCATGGTGATAGGGTCTTAGATTTAGACATGTACCTAGGCATATTAGCTCGTTAGAAAGGTATTAGCAAGGTCGCTCCTTGCATTTGTGAATAGGGTACTTATTCTTAAGCGGGAGTCATACGGAAGTTGTCAACATAACAATATCCTAGCTACATTTTGTGATAAACCTCAATTGGGAGTTGTGGCGCCCACCGACCAAGGTGGCCCGTCACACCGCAACGCTAGCTCAATCCAGGAGACCGTCCTTTCTCGACGCAGCGCTAAGCGTCAGAACTATACCAATACTTTATCTGCTGAAACTAAAAAATTTCATTCCAATTAAACCAACAATGCATCCTTCATCAGTCTTACACAATTCAACAACTCTATCAATCAAAAGTCTCCAAGACAATACCTATACATACCTAATTATACATCCTAAAACATAACTCCCTCTAATAACAACGAACCAATGCTTCCTTTACTTCTCATTTCTCCCCTTGTATCCGACATACTAAGTTATCTGGAAAAAAAAAGGAGGGGTGAGTACGAATAACTCAGTGAGGTAGGCTAACAGTTTGCTTTACCTTTTATCTTTGAAGTGGAATATGCAGCAAAAGATTATAACAGAACAAGCATATACAGAGGCAAGTAAATGAATCAATCAAGATATCCAAACAAAGTAAGAACGAAGAAAATAACTCGTGTACTTTAGAACTCATTTCAAACAATTGTGTTCCGACATCCCACTGTCCCATACCAGCAGGAGACTTCACACCTTTCAATACATACCATATGGTTTGAAGTGTCGGGACTCTAGAGGTGGCTCCTATGGGCTCAAGAGGTGGCTCCCGCTGTCGCGTAGCACTTTGCCCTCTATAGCACTTAGCTCCCTTCACTGATCTCTAGGTGTCGGGAGTCTAGAGGTGGCTCCCATCGTGTAGCACTTTGCGCCGAAGCCTCAAGAGGTGGCTCCCACGGTGTAGCACTTAGCTCTCTTCACTCTGTCTTTACGAGTCAAAGCTTTAAATCAAGAAAGGGACATATCAGGGATGGATGCCAGACATCGGGACTCTAGAGGTGGCTCCCGCCATGTAGCACTTTGCGCCGAAGCCTCAAGAGGTTGCTCCCACGGCGTAACACTTAGCTCCCTTAGCCGACGGAGTAGAGCCAAGAAGTACAATGGTCTCAATGAGATGATGAAAGATATGAACTAGGTATTGGTACGACAAGACATAAGATAATTTAAACTAATTAGACTGAAGATCATTTCGAGGAAAGACATGTACTATAGACGCCAAAGGAATAATCACCAAGGATAATGAGATTTTGAATCAAACGAGATATTTAGAAATCAAAAATCATCTTGAACCAATCAAGAAGATACTGATAAGGCATTTGTTAACGAAACAAGGAAATCACAAGTAGGTAAAGCAATTAAAGTGTTTCAAGGAAAAGAGAAACCCTCACAGTTACTACTCGGCGTTGTAGTCTCGTCTCTCGTTCAAAATCGGATATATCGTGCTATGCAAACACATCATCATATTCTTGAACTTTGATACTTTATAACCTAACCAAAAATCGTAAGTCGTACAATACATATAGTAGTACCAAGACATATAGGCAATTTATTTCAAAAAGGTTGCAAGCAAGATACATATGCTTGAGCGCAGTTTCACTACGAAAATCCTCATAAATTCTCAGAGTATGATTTTGCTCTAATATTTTACAGTAACAGGGGAATCATGTTGTGTAAGATGAAATAAAATTTCCAGACTTAATTGACATATTTAAGTGGGTGATTCACTCACCAAACTATGGATGCACCTGGAACGTTTTCAGAAATAGACTTCAATTTCAAAAAAATTTATAACATCCTCTGTTCCTTGAAAACTTCTCATATTTTTTGAAACCACTTCCAACATATATATAAAGTTACAGTAAAAGTTTCAAAATGAAATAGAATTTGTAAATATGACAGTTAAGTTGAAAATAGAAACTTTTCTTAAACCTGATGAACAGCCTGGCAACTTCAATTAAAGATTTTTATAAAATCCCCTGTTACTACAAAAGCTCCCAAATTTTGTTTAAACGTTTACAACACACATATGTTTGTACAAAAAACGTTTTGGAATAAAAACCAGGTTGGTCAAATAGATTCAAAACAGTGGCACCGTTCAATACCACTAATAGACTGGCAACTTTATTCAACGATTTTTAGAAAACTCCACAGAACTCCAATGTTTAAAAACTTTTGTAGATACGTTACAAACATAATCAAGTTGTTCCATAAAATTTAACATAGTCTAGTTCATACGTTTGGTCGTGTAACTATAGCCTTGAACATCGAAAGCGAAAACTAAAATTCAGAAAACAATATTCATAACTTGTAGGACATAATCTAACTACTAAGTCAATAACCCAACAATAATTTTATCTCAAATTATCACTATAGATATTTGAAGCGGTTACCTATCATTGAGAGTGATGAAGGAACCACGTTCCAATTCAGAGTTAGCTAAAACCCCACTTGTAGCAAATTCAGGTTCTATGAAGAAGACTCCCGGTTGAATGTACTTTTCTAGCAACTCCGAACTTCTAGGTGGGAACCAAAACTACCAGGTTCTTCCTCTATTTCTTAGGAAGAGATTAAGACCAATTAAACTTAATTTGGATATCATTTGACCATTCAAAACGAAACTATTCCAACACTGTGCAATCTGCGTTTTTTTAATGGTAAGGAAAGAATGGTTAAGTTGTTTTCTTTGCAGGGGTTGACTCTCATTATTTTTTTGGGTTTCTGCTCTGGAAATAAAGATATGCGGAGAGAGCTTCTAAAGGAATTATTCTTGTATTGTAGTATAAATGTGTGTAATTATGCTAGGTGGCTAAATGTGTGTAATTATGAGGATGTGGAGGAATCCTATCAAACCATGCCGCACTTGGGAAAGCAGGAGGTGTAAGACTTTCATCTTCTTCTTATCATCAAGCAATATCTTTTCCTCAAAAATTATAATTTGGTCCTTGTACCTTTTTAGTTTTACAATTTGACCCCAAACATTTATGAAACGTTCAGTTCAGTCCACTAGACTTGATATCCACTTCCAATTCAGACATAAAATGTATAATATACTTAATATATGCCCACCAAATATTGGTCCTTTTCCTTTATAATAATTTCACTTTGATCCACAAAGTTTTGGAGATTCTTTTATTTGCCCCAAATCAAGAAAGCCTCTACCAAAATTTTAATGCCAAAGAATATCCACAAGATCAAGTAGACCAATTCTGTATCACCTAATTCACTTTAGTCTAGGAAGACAATAGAATCGAATAAATCACGAAATCTAATTAACAAGAATTATATCTCTTACCTTAGCTTAGAGAATTAGGAGACGAAAATATAGGATGTTACATGGAGTGTTGGACCTAAGTGCTACACCGTAATACAATTTCAAAGCTATGAGCGATTCTAGTGCTTTGTTGAGGCAAACCCGGCGGTAGCCACCTCTAGAATTACTCACTAACAATTGAGTGTTATGTGTAACAAGTTTTCCTTATTTAGTAATTATTATTGCGTTGTCTGATTGTTATAACATTATTATGCTGATCACGGGATTTATATGTTATAATGTTCATGCATAATTCCACATTTGCACACATTGTACTTAATGGGCTTAGTAGCTCACCCCTCGCGTCTCACTTTTCCAAGGGTAAAGATGAAGATTGTTTAAGAACATATGTGACTTAATTAGGGTCACAAATTCGCTTAGGTGTGGTAAATGAAGGTATTAATTGTATTCAATGAGATTCATTAATATAATAAAGGGAAAATTGCAGTTTTGATCTCATAGTTCGACCTTTCCCAAATTCGGTCCCATTTGTTATGAGATTCTCACATTGTGTCCTTTAACTTTTAAATATTCTCACATTTGGTCCAGATCGAATTTTTCGTCCAAAATTTAATGGTCAACTCCGTTAATAAATATTTTCACCTATTTTGTTCGGGAGATTTCGTACATGAATGCACCAGCACACATATTATATTTAACATCACTGTTTCTATTCAATATCACGTACTACTATCGCACTAAACTTTCCCAAAAAAATAAACAGTCAAAACGTTGACTAACGGAGTTGACCGTTAAATTTTGGATGTAAAATTCGGCTGGGACTATAATGTGAGAATTTTTAAAAGCTATGGGGGACAATATGAGAATCCCGTAACAAATTAGACCAAAATTGAAAAAGGCCAAACATATGAGACCAAAAATACGATTTTCCCTATAATCAAACATCATGCCCTATTTCATTAAGATTTTGTACGCTTGGTTTTTGTAGAGCTATGAACAACATGACTTGATGTTGAATGGTTTCTGTAATTCGGTTACCAGACATGTGAAATATGGCATGACACGGTCACACGGGTAATATTCGAATCAAATAAAGGTCCTGCCGTAAAGATGTAACTGTACTGTGTTGCTGCTCTATGTGTATATATACTGCAGATTCCCACATATCAATTGGATCGTGTTTGCTGCCGCAATATACGATGATGAGGGACAAAGGGCAGCTCTACCACTAAGGCACTAACCCGACCCGAAATAAAGTTTACAACTTAGTACGTAATAAATTGCAAAAACTTATATAAAAAAAAATTTAATGATGTGTGCATGTATCGTCTTTCGTAAAGGAAAAATAGAAAGTTATTGTTTATATTTTGGGATCAGTTTTCTAACTCTTTCGACCAACTTCATATTCACATTTTTGTTGGTGTACTGGGGAGCCAAGTACTCATAGTTATGCTCAACATTTTCATCTGCTTATTTTTTTTAGTGATGTCAAAAAGTGGGATAATTACAGTTTTGGCTCTTAAGGTTGACACTCAAAACACTTTTGACAACATTTGTTGGACTCGTCAAAATTGGTCCCTAATCTTTCATTTTTTTTAACAATTTTCGTTCATGTCTTTAACTTTCCCCAAAATTGACGGAATAATCCCCTAAAATGACGGAATATTACCCAAAATTGACTGAAAATTCCCCAAAAATTGACGGCAGGGATGAATTTTGTTAAAACTTGAATGATTAGGGACCAAAATTGTCAAGTCCTATAATGGGGGACCAAAATTGATTTAGGTGTCAACATTAGAGACCAGAACTGTAATTATCCCTCAAAAGTCATACTAAGTTGTTGTACCGCAAGCCAATTCCATCTTAAAATTAGATAATATAAAATTCCTACGACGTTTCTTTTTCCGTAAATCACCTGACCAATGACAATGCATGCTGCACGTGCGTTCTACAATTAAATTTTAGACGAGAAAATTGCACTATTGGTCCCATAAGAAAGGGCTTGCAAAAGAAGTCTCGAACTTTACGGGATGGACAAAAGTGAATGCCACAGGATGTAAAAATGTGGATCGTTGGTTAAGTTTTATTTTTCTTAATTTTTTGAAATATTTTTAGTCCTTTTCTGATTTCTGATTTTTCATAACTTTTCTTAAATACTTTCTAATTTTTGAAATATTTATATTTGTTTTGATGCATTTTTTATTTTTCTTAATTTTATGAAATATTTTTTGATTTTAAGTATTATTTCTATTTTTTTTCTGGATTTTCTAAAATGTTTCTATTTTAAGAATTTTTCTATTAATTTTTTGTGATTCTTTTTGAAATTGACTTTTAGAATAATTCTAATTTTATTTTACTGATTTTCTAAATTTCTAATTGTTTGAATTTTTTTTCTAATTTTTAGAAGTTTTTGCATTTGTTTTTTGAATTTTATTGATTTTTTTGACTGTTTTTCTGAATTTTCTAAAATATTTTCAAATTTTAAATTTTTTTTCCATTTGTCATTTTATTTTTATTTTTTTTAAGTTTTGTTATAAAATATTCCCTAATCTTCAGGAATTTTATATTTTCTTTTTCTGAATTTTTGAAAATATTTTCTGATATTCAGAATTAATTTTATTTTATTTTTATTATTTTTCCAATTTTTTCGGAGGAACCCCAAATATTGAGTAATTTGAAAAAAAATCAAACTTAATGGCCATGTGACGTTCACGTGACAAATTCCGTCAAAAAGTTAAAGATTGGGATCAAGCTGCACATGTTTATATGCTTCCGCACTATTTTTTGTCAAGTGCATAAAACTCAAAACCACTCTTGCAACCCCCCTTATCTCGTGGGACCAAAGTGCAATTTTTGCTTTTTAGACTGGAATTAAGATTCGAATCAAATAAGAGATTTTCAATACTTATGGGATGCATTGTGAGACATTTCCAAAGTTTGAAACCAAAAATGAACATTAGAATACTTATAGGACGTAAACTGCAATTTACTCCATAAAAATGATTGTGATTCACCTGTAGAAACGATGCAACGCTATTAGCTTTTTCATCCTTCTCTGCCCTCTTGGTTCAATATGAAGTAATAATAAACTTTTGTTGTATTAGTTTAATAACGTAACACTCAGCTCGTCATATTCGAAAAAAATAAATAATGAAACAAGTAATGTAATGATTTTCATGGCAAAATTTTATTTTTGGTCCTCCAGTTATGCATCGAAATTGATTTTGGTCCCCCAATCATACCGCTCATCAAATATAATCCCTAAACTACCATATTTTTATCAAATGTGGTCTGCCCGTCTAATTTCTCCGTCAAATTGGTAAATAATGGGGTTAATTGAAATATCAAAAATTATATTTTGCACCCCAAAAGAACAAATTTTGAGAATTTCCACCCCAAAAAAGAATAAGTAACAAATTTCACCCTTTTATCATAATTTTGCGAATTTGAAGATAAAACTAGCAATTCACCATTACTTTGTCATGGTTTCTTGTCTCTTTTTATATAGTAATTTTGATCATATACACTTCTTGAAACCCATTTTGTACTGTAAATAGACTCTGCAAATAAAACAACAACAATATGAGAAGCCATTAAGGATAGAATAAATAACAAAAATTAAAAAAAGCAAAGAGGAATTAGAGAATATATATACAAATTCAAATTACGAATTTTAGAGAGAGAGAGAGAGCGGGGGGAGCGGGAGATTTTACGATGGAGCCGGTCCATCATACCATTGGATGCATATGATTTTGGTATATTTTACTGTTTTTATCCCTACAACTAACATTGTTAGATAAATTGGCACCAATGGACGCAGTTCGTCTTAGAATCACCCGAGAAAGAGAGAGCAAATTTGTTAATCTCTATCTTGTTTCATTCACGAGAAAAAAAAATTGGAGATAAGCCATTTGTTTGCAGCGGCCTAGAGACAAACATGATATTATGTGGGTTTATGAGAGAAAATTAGAGGATTTGGATAACTGAAAGGGAGTTACAAATCATTTAATAAATTAGCAAATATCACTACTACAAAAGTACACTATTACATCGTACCTATTACAGCGGTTTTGGAAAAACCGCTGAACGGAGGTACCTATTACAGTCGTTCCCAATGAACCACTGTAATAGGGTATCACGGTCGTGACCTATTACAGCGGTTCAGAGGGTTCATCTATAAACCGCTGTAATAGGCGGTCCAGTGACCTATTACAGCGGTTCGGAGTTAACCGTTGTAATAGGTCACGACCTATTTTAGCGGTTAAGGACTGAACCGCTGTAATAGGTCCAACCTATTACAGCGGTTCAATCCGAACCGCTGTAATAGGTAGCGGGTCTTTAACCCACTAGGCCTGGCGCCCCTCCTCCCATTTCTTAATTCTCTCTCTATACTCTCTCTCACTCTCGATCCACCACCACCAACCCTCCACCACCACTTGTCGCCGCCGCCGCCACCTCCTCCACCACCACCCAGTCTCTCTCTCCACTCGGTCTCTCTCACTCTCGATCGGCACCACCACCAACAACCCTCCACCACCACCACCACTCGTCGCCGCCGCCTTCACCACTGCCACTCGGTCTCTCTACCTCTCTATCTCTCTTTCTCTATATATATGTATATATATATGTATATATTCTCTCTCTCTCTATATATATATATAACTCTTTCTCTTTCTCTATATATATAGCACTGCCGCCGCCGCCACCTCCACCACCACCACCACCACCACTTAGTTTGTGCGAATTTGGGGTAAGCTTTTTAGATATTTATATATATATATTTATATATATAGACACACACACACACTCACATATAGAGTTTGTGCTAGATTAAGTCTCGGGTTTGTGCTATAAATTGAAAATATAACGGGTTTTTGCTATGTGTCTGTATTTGTGCGAATTTGGGATAACGTTTTTAGATAAATGTGAGGAAAATTTTGTGGTCTAAGTAATTCTTGAGATTTGCCTATTTTTGTGGAAAATAGGCAATTAACATTTTGTTTTTGGTTAATTTAGAAATTAGATCTTGAAATATTTTGCCTTTGACATAATATTCATATTAGTTAAAATAAACACAATAAAAATAGGAAGCCATTTCCTTCGTATGTTGTCCACCTCCCCCAACTATACTAATTAGGGTTCCTTCAGAATTAGCAGCAAATTCAAATTCAAATGCAATTGCAATTGCAATTATTAAACGAGTTTTTCATTTCCTCTAATCGGATTACTACAATTCTAGTATGTTTCTCGGTATGAATTTCAATCCTGTAACTAATTGTGTTTCCTATATTTCCTTCTTTTTGGTTTTTGGTTAATTTAGAAATCCGTGTTCTTTGTTTTTGTTAAATATGTTCATCCCAAATTTTGTGATATAAGTAATTCTTGAGATTTGTTTTATGTGATCCAACTGGTGATCAATATTTATAACATGATACTTTATTTGTAGTTTTATGTGATTTATGTGATCTGACTGGTGATCAATATTTAGAACATGATGCTTTATTTGTATTTTTATGTGATTATGTGATCCAACTGGTGATCAATATTTGTAGTTGCTGAAAATATGATGTTTTATGTGATCCAATTGGTAATCAATATTTATACTTAGTTGCTGGAAATATGATGTTTTATTTGTATTTTTATGTGATTTATGTGATCTAACTGGTGATCAATATTTGTACTTGTTGGGTTTGTTGTGGTTGAAAGATCCAAATTTTGTTGGTTGCAAGTTTAGGGGAAGATTAAGTCGAGAACTTTGTACAGAGTTTTGCGTTGTTACTCTGCCAATTTTTTTCTAAAATATTGGGAATGAATCTAACTTCTAATTTATCACTTCCATTTTAAAATTATTCTTGCCAAACGAATCTACCAAATTTATATGAATCTAACTTCTGTATTTTTGGCTTTTGTAGGTCGATAGCTTCAGATGCTACTGGAAGTTTTCCCGAGGAGGATGTACGTGGATCAGACAGCCATGCTGAAAAGGAGATACGGAGAGGTATCACAACTATGAGAAAAATTATCAATGGCATAAGTAAAGGCATAAGGCTACCTGTCGGCTGGAATGACAGAGGCCAAGTAGTTGATCCAAACAAATCAACACTTGTTTGTTATATGGAAGTCTTGGCTCAGCAGGAGGTGCCTATTACCATCAATGATTGGCGACACATCCCATCACCAACAAAAAGAGCAATTTGGGATGAAATAGCGGTAATTTGGATATTATCATGTTTCTAATTGTTAATGTATTTTTTGTTGATTTAATTTTCTCTAAATTATAATTTCATATATACTTTGTTGTTTGTTTTTTGTAGCTGCATTTGATATTGATGAAAGTAGAAAAAAGTACGTACTAGCAGAAACTGAGAAGTTAGCACGTAACTTCAGGAGCTACTTGAGTAGAGTGTGGGTGGATGGGAACATTAATTACAACCCACCCTCACAATATGAGATACCCGAAGCCGATTGGATGGCATTTGTAGATCTTCTCCTAAGTGAAGAGTTCCAGGTAGTCATTTTAATTTACGGTTTCATTTGTTGGTTATTGCGTTTATATATATTTAACTAATACTTTGATTATGTAATAAACAACAACTAAGTAGGGAAAATCAGGAAAGAGCAAAGGAACCTGAACATCCTTACAGGAAATCACGTCTTGGACATGCTCTTGTGGAGCAAATTGAGGTACATAGTTCATTTAACAGTGAATCCTTACAATTTTTTTAATACAAATTCCTCGTGAATAAATATATATTTTTTAATCAAAATATAGATGAATAGAGGAAGGGATGCGGGGTCCGATTGCACAGAGATTACATGAGCACTCATGTGGAGGATTGCGCGTTCCGACAAAAAGAATGAGCCAATGTTATAAGAGTAGTGAATGAAATGGTGAGTTATTTGCAATTTTATCTCTATAATGTGTTGTATGTTTTTTTTATTTTTTAAATGTATTATTACAGAGAGTATTTCACAAGAGAGTACTAGCCATAGTGGAAACGAGAGGAGTCGAGATGATCTATTGGATAAAGCTCTTAAAAAGAAGGAGAATCCGGGTCACGTTAGGGGTGTTGGCTTTAGGATCTCACAAAGAGAGTACTTTACGGATCCAAATCCTTCTAAAGATATGGAGATGGAAAGCTTGAGAAACATGGTGAAGGGTCTCTCCGAATCACTATCCTCCTTGCAACGCCGGTTTGACAATATGCAGGAGTCGCATCAGCCACAAGAAGATGAGGTGATATCTTTGAAAGATAGCTGCCCAGAACCAGTTAAGATGCTTCCTGAGGTAATGATTTGAACTTGTTTATTGATCATGTAACTTGCAACTTTCTATTTCTGTAAAACACACAAAACTTTCTAATATAATGTTGTGTATATATATATATATATGTATATATATATAGGTTAAGGCGCCATGCCAATTAGCACTTTCATCGTCGTCATATCGTGTGGTGGCTAAAGGACAAATGTACAATCGAGTGAAGGATAGAATACTTCACAACCGTCCATTATCCACCAACCTTGTGAAAGTGTGCATTGACACTGCAGTTGAGGAGGATACAACACCCCTACTCGTCCCTCTCAATGATGAAGTGCTCACCATTTTTAATGCTTTAGGTACCTTTGTTACTTGGCCTGTGAGTCTTGTCATTGTCACTGATGCAGCGGTATGTAATTAATAGCTAGTCATTAATAAATTATAACAATTGTTTAAGGTTACTAAATATACTTTGGTTTGTAACATTCACGTTTTATTTTCTTTAATTTATTTAAATAGTCTCTTGGACCATCCAAATCGTTTGGAAACCAGAAATCAGGGATGTCGAAGCACTCAGCTATCAAACTAAAACCTCCAGTGGCCAAGCCTGCACGTGAAGGTGACATACGTGCAGACCTTGTACTAGCTGGACTCCCTAAGGACCTCATATTTCTTGAAAAGTACATGAAGATGATGTCTATTGATGACCAGATCACTATTGACATCGAGGAAAAAATTATGAATTTTCAATTCCAAGAGTTTATGGGAGGGAGGAGATCTACCACCTTCTGCGTCAAGAAGAGATAAGAGCCTCTCTCATGTCAGTAACTCAGCTTTAATTTGTAAAACTTGTTATGCAAAACAAATTTTGAACTTATCTTTTAAATACTTTTTAAGGGACATTGGTTGTTGCTAGTGATTGATCCCTTTCAAGAGGTCGTTTACTATCTGGATTCTTTGCAAGCTGATCCGGATTACCGATATGACATGAAAGAAAAAATCAATCAGTAAGTTTTTTATTCAATCAATGTATCCATTATATTTAATATTTTTTTAAAGTGTATATATCTTCCTAGATTTTACATAATTGCTTGTTTTGACATATTTTCTTGTTTTTTGTATTTTTTTACAGGGTTGTGCTCATATTTCGTCCAAATCGCAACGACCATTTCAAGAATCCAAAAACAAGGCCTGTAAATGGATTAAAATAAAGGTTAGCGTTTTCTAGTTTCAAGAGATTATTCGTATAGAAGTTAGTGTTCTAATACAACTTTGATTACTTTTGTAGTGCCCTCGGCAGACAAACGAAGTGGATTGTGGCTACTTCGTTATGATTCATGAAGGAGATTATTAGCCACAGACAATCTATAATCCCAACAACGGTATGCATAATCCTAATACTCAATTTCTTTCCCTTTTGAAGTTATTAAACCTTTGGTAGGTAACTGAAACGTCATTTGGGTTTGCCATCTCTCTCTCTATATATATATATATATATATATATCTTGCAGTACTTTCATGATTCTCCATCCTTCTATACTCAAGAGCAAATTGATGAAGTACGTTGCGAAGTGGCACAATACATTATTATCGTATGCGATTAGAAATTAGGTAATGTATTTTTTGTACATTGTGACTTGTTGTAAATTGTGATTTGATTTATTGTACTTAAATTGTGAGTAATTTAATTAGTTGATTGTAAATTAATATGTGATCATTTGTTGGAGATTATAAAATTTTGTTGTTGGAGGAAAGAATTGGTTATATTGAAGTTTTGGGTTTTTGTTGTTTATGTTGAATTTGTTTTACTGTGCAGCTGGTTTGTTGTGTTGGTTTATTGAATATGTTGAATTTGTTTTATAGGAAGGTTGCAAAATAGTAGGGAGAGAAAATAAAAACCTATTACAATGGTTCACATCAGAACCGCTGTAATAAGCTTCAACAAAAAAAAAACAAAAACAAAGACCGAAATCCTGTACAGCGATTCACGTCAGAACCGCTGTAATAGGGTACCCTATTACAAGGGTTATAACGTGAACCGCTGTAATAGTGTCCCCCTATTACAGCAGTTATTATTATAACCGCTGTAATATAGGTCCTATTATAACGGTTTTTAACCGTTGGCCTAAACCCTATTACAGCGATTAAAACCGCTGTAATAGGTGAAAAAAACCCGTTGTAATAGGACTTTTTTTGTAATAGTGTATTCTTATCATCAAATTTCTTTTTCTTCTTTTGATTTAACAATAGTTATCTCAATTAGACGTGGATAACCCCATTTTGCAACAACTGTGGTGACCAACTTTTTAAGCAAATATTAACTTGTGGAAAAACGAAAATTTCTATATACGATTTGAGATGCGGATCACCAACTAAATATAATTACTGAAGCATTTTTCTTTCTCCTTAATTAACATCTTATTTTTTGCATTTTATTATTTTGAATACTGTAGTAAAGTCGTAGATATGAATGAGAAGTGGATTGTGATGTAATTTGTGAATAAAAATACGATTAAATGGTGAAATTTGCCAAAAAAATTTTTTTGGGTGGAAAGTGTCAAAAGTTGTGCTTTTGGGGTGGAAAATATAATTTTTGACATTTTTATACCCCAACAGTTACCCATTTGATGAAAAATTAGATGGAGGGACCACATTTGATGAAAATGTGGTAGTTTAGGTATTACATTTGATGAGCAGTGTTATTGGGGGGATCAAAATCGAATTCGGGGTATAATCGGGGGACCAAAAATGAAATTTTCCCGCTTTTCAACTAAGTACTGAAATATGCTTTATATTTCAAACATTGACAGTTCACACGCAGTTCTCACCCCTTAAACAGTGGGAGAGAATTTATTACAGATAGACGGTAGTACAGGTAATCCTAACATATCATGTTCATTTTTACACTAATACAAAATTGCAAATTACATAACTTTTACAGTAAAGTGCTCGAGTATGATAGGCATTTTCTAAATTTTTTGATTTTAACAATTATTTCTAATCTTTTTTTCTATATTTTTTTTAAAACTTTATGAATTGCTTTTTAATTTTTTATATTTATTGTTCCTTTTTTATTTTTCTTAATTTTATGAAATATTTTCTGATTTATGTATTTTTTTTATTTTTTTTGCTATTCTAGATTTTTTGAATTGTTTCTAATTTAAAGAAATTTTTCTATTTGTATTTTGTGATTCTTTTTTTTAGATTGTGACAATTATAGATTTTCAAAATAATTTCTTACTTTTTTCATTTTTTAAAATTTTCTGATTTTTTTTTCTAATTTTCAGAAAATGTTTTGTCTTTGTTTATCCAATTTTATTATTATTTTTTTGAATTTTTTCTGAAATAGTTTCTAAATTTCAGAATTTTGTTGTATTTGTTTTTCTATTTTTTTTACTATTTAGATTTTTTTGAATTTTCATATCTTCAAAATTATTTTAATGTTATTTTTATTATTAGTTTTTTAATTTTTCGGGAGGAACCACAAATATTCTGAGTAATTTGCAAAAATAAGCTTCCAACTTAACAGTCACATGACCTTCACGTGACAAATTCCCTCAAAAAAATTAATTATATGGGGATCACGCTACGCTTTTTTATGTCCTCCAGGATTATTTTGTCAAGCGCGTAAACATCAGAATCACTTTTGAAGCCCTCCTTATCATGTAGGTCCAGAAGTGAAATATTTTCATTTTAGACTGGAATTAAGATCCGAATTAAATATTTGATTTTTACTACTTATCCTATGCATTGTGTGAAATTCCGAAAGTTTGAAACAAAAAATGAACATTAGAATACTTGTAGTGGAGTGAATTTATTATTGGTAGATAGTAGTACAGGTAATCCCGACATATCCTGTTCATTATTACAGTAGTACAGAATTGTAAAGTACATAACTTATATTGTTAATTGCTCGAGTATGATCATCATTTTAAGGAGGAACAAAAGCTATAGAACTTATATATCAATCCTCTGATGAACCTCGATCAACCTCGGTCAGATCTTATATTTTTTTAGCTCGCTCTAAATGAAAACCAATGGCATCCAAGTACCCACCGCTCCTCCCTATGAAACCCACAATTTTCTCATCTTCCAATGAAACGGAGAAGTTGGTTCCTTGTTCAGGTCCGTAGGGCCCATATGCTCCCATATTAGTCCAAAACGTGAGTGACCTGATAACTGGGGTATCAACATAACCTGGCAGTGCAGAGTAGTAGCCTGTCACTTTTGTCAAGATCTCCTCTGGAAATCGCAGGACGATCTAGTTTCCAATGCATGAAGAGTGTAAAGTTAGTTACATGGTATTGAATCTATGAAAATGTTAAATAATTAATCAAGAAAACTTGTCGAGCACCGTTGTCATAGAAATGGATGAGCTGAAAAACACGTTTCAAAGTTAATAACAATATTGGCGGTATTATTTAAATATGTGTTATTGTATTTGGGTCGCATGAGTATCAAACAATAATAACAAATATCATACTCCATATCTCTATCTCTATCTCTATCTCTACTATTATAAAAGTATGGGTGAGTTTCTTGAAACTTTTAATGTACCTAATATATCCCCATCTAACTCACATTTTTAATGGCAAAAGAGTCAAATAATAAATAATAAGAATAAATTATATATATCAATAACAATTATGTATATTATTTTATTAGGACTCTGCAATGGAAATACAAATAAATGTTGAATTGCATTAGGTGCTCTTCTATATTTTTATTTTAAATAGACTAAAAATATAATGCATGTCTCATAGTAATTTGTTGGCACGTTTAGACTGAGCCTCTTCATCTAATCCATCCAAAAATAGGAAAAATAGAATAGATGAAGCAGCTTATTATTATGGGCCATATGGGATATAATTTTACTTAATTTTATGTTTAAAGTATATTATGATTCAATAATAGTACCACAGCTGTTTATTCATCATCGGATAAGATAAAAGAAAACAAAAATACAAAATTACAACCAATTTTGTTGATTTTCTTGTATATATATATATATATTATATCTTCTATCTATCTATCTATCTACTATTACAAAAGTATGGGTGATTTTTTGAAACTTTTGATGTACTTAATATATCCCCATTTCAACTTTTCAATGGGAAAAGAATCAACTAATAAATAATAAAATTAAATTATATATATCAACAACTATTATTTTATTAGGACTCTACAATAGAAATACAAATAGATGTTGAAGTGTATAAATGATAGATATATTTTATGTGGTCAATTGTAAACATCGTTTGGAGAAATCATGTAGTCCCTATTTTATTTTATTAATTCACTAAATTAATCATATATCTGTTATTGTCACTTCAACTTTACAATTCAGAAACAACTATTTAAATTTTTACAATAACTGTTAGACCTATATACTAGCGCAGTGAACAACTCTTACTTTTATAATAGAATAGCTTTAAATTTTAAATATTATAAAAGTTCTACAAATAGGTATTTTATTAATCATATACGTGCAATTTAAAAGTGTCTAATGTAACAGCAAAATTAGTAGGGGTTTACTTTGATCAAATGAGTAAAATGATAGGACTTTAGAATGAAAGTACATATGTATTAATTACGTAAGGATTCTATAAGAAAATTACATATTGAGGACTCTACAAAGGAATAATATATAGACAATAATCAAATGTAAAATTATATATATATATATATATATATATATATAATAGAAATAGAAAATTTATAAAAGTACAAGTTGTTTCTTGAAACTTTTGATATACCTAAAATATTCCCATGTAATTCAATTTTTTATTGGCAAAAGAGTCAAAATGAATAATAAAAATAAATTTCAAATATCTACAATCATAAGAAGTATAGTTACATTAGGATTCTAAATAAGGTTACTTTTTATATATTTATTCATTAAAAGAAGAAACTATATTGGAAGTCCAATATCCTAATATACGGTACAACAAAATTACAATAAATTTACATTTAATATTAATTTTAGGAAATAGGAATGCATATTCAATCAACTTTTTATTTTATATTGTAAGCTAAGATGGATGTGAATGAAAAAACCTAGTTCGACAAACTAATCTATTCTAAATTTATTTTTCATAGATCATTCGGCAGAAATTTTGAATCCTAACTTTAATCTTACATAAATTTAGTGACTTTTGAACCTAAAATATCCTTATGTAATTCAAATTTTTAATGGTAAAAGAGTAAAAATAAATATTAAATAAATTCTAGATATCTATAACAATAAAAAGTATAATTATATTATGTTTCTACTGTTGAATTACATATAGACAAGGTTACTTTGGAAAAAAAACAAATTTACAATACAAATAAAAATAAACTATTCACATCATTATTTATATTTTAATTTTTAATTAATTATATGAATATTACGTGATCGAGAAAATTGAATATCATCACAAAAAGTATACAAGAAACAACTTACACTCAGTTTGGTCCAAGGATATTGGTAGGGAAATGAAATGAAAACATAAGGAAAATTATTTTTCATTGTTTGGTTACTAGAGAAAATGAAAAGAAAACGAAAACAAGTGAGAAAATCTAATACTAATTTGAGTCAATACCATGTTCTCAATTTGGTGGGGAAAAGGGTGGAAAAAGATGTTTGGTTACTAGAAAAAATGAAAAGAAAACGAAAACAGGTGAGAAAATCTAATACTAATTTGAGTCAATACCATTTTCTCAATTTGGTGGGGAAAAGGGCGGGAAAAGAAAAATGGTTTCCTTATATTTTCTTTTCTTTTCCCTACCAATTTTCTTGAACCAAACAGGGTGTTAGTAAAAAGACGCTTGGGAAAGCTTTGCGGTCAGGCGCCATTTTATTATCTTATTTAATTGGAAAAATTACACCAACACTCACTGTTATGATAGGTAATTACACATACTTACCCTCTTATAATTGAAATTATAAATACTTAACACACTATAATTGAAAATTACATTTACCCCCTGGAAACCCTCGGTCAAAGGTCAAACAATAATAAATGACATTTTTACCCAATTAAATTATTTAAAAAAATTAAAAAAAAGATGAAATAATATTTTTGTTACGGCCGTACCCCCTCTTATAATGTGTAATTACCAAAAACCCCTCTTATTTTGAAATTACAACACCTCCCTACAGGGGGCTAATTGTAAGATTTTTAGGGGTTACATTGTAAGAATTCTTTAATACATAGGGGGTGATTGTAAGAAGTGCATTATAACATGGGAGGTTTGTGTAATTTTAAAACTAAGAGGGGAGGTTGGTATAATTTTTCTTAAATGACATTTAGACAGGAGCATTTTTGAAAGTTCAAATAACGACGTCATCAAAAAACTGATCTGAGTGGGTAAATGTCATTTTTTATTATAGTGGGTTAGGTATTTGTAATTTCAGTTATAAGAGAGTAAGTTTGTGTAATTATCTATTAGAGCAGTGGGTGTTGGTATAATTTTTCCTATTTAATTGCTAATATAATTAATTAATTATAATAATAGTAAAAGAAAACAGTAAATCATTGTTCCCTCATGGTCTTGGGAGATATATTGACATCTACTATTATAATTCATATTTGTTACTTTCATTTAGTGATGACTCGCAAAACACTTCATCTTTTATTTAACAGCCTACTTTTTACACTCAAAAGTTTGGCTAACCTTATTTGTGAAGGGTTGATTTTCATTTTATCCGTTCAACTTACTCATTTTGGCATTGCATCAACTATAGTCTTATTGCTATAAAAAAAATTGAGAAACAAAAATAAATAAAAAACTACACAAGTATCCAGATTTGAGTCATAGCGAAGAGATTATTATATGTACACAGGACTATATGAGAGGAAAGATGAAATGAAGTACTCGATCATCAAAATTAAACAAGATAATGTATAAAAAAATCTTGAATTTACACAAAATTTATTTAGTGATATTATTATACAAGTCTTGGTTTTCAATTAACTTAATTTATTCAAATATTCATTCAACTTTTCATATCAATCAATATTTAATTTTCTAAATAATTGTAGTTTATTAATTAGCAGTTCATTAGTTAAGTTTTTTTTTTTTTGAGGGGCAGTTAAGTTATTGTCAGTTTTGGATTTATCAAGTTGAACAATATCTATCTATATGAATTCTTTTAACGAGATCATATGATTCACGTGCGATGCACGTGTTGTTTACTAGTTATAAATTAAAAAACCCGAAAGAATTCCAATAAGCACTAAAATTTTGGAATAAATCCTAACTGGATATTCACTGATACTCTCAGCTATGGTTAACAATAAGCTTGAATGGATTTCTATCTAGAAATTGAGACAATAAATTAATTTAGTTTCATCATGAAGAAAATAAAATCATTTACCTGAGCAGTAGCAGGACCACCATTTCCTCCGTGCTTGGGTGCTGAAAATGTTGGCTTGTCATTCACACCATAAGTTACTTGCATCGAGTCGATGACACCAGTTGGACTATATCGAAGTGTGATTTGGCTCACTCCATCGAAGGCCCCATCATCCCAACGAGTCCCTCCAGGACCTCCCAATAGCCCAACAGTTGATGACTTAAGACTCTACAACACAAATTCATATTGTATTAACATCACATAAGCAAAATCTACAATCCAAAAAACTTTTTGAGACTTCTTCTTTTATGTGTCCATGATGCTTGTGGGTGTGGGGGGTGGGGAAATAATTTGATACAGAAATATAATTGCATACCAGATGAACCATGATGATGAGCTATATGATATTGATAGCAAAGCAAATGTAGATATATACTACAAAGCTACAATGTAGTATTATATATATAGAACATAAAAAGTAGTTGTCTTTTTCTATGGTATCTAATTCTTTCCATTAGTAGTACTATCAAGGAAAAAAAAAGTTAGCTTTTCATTAGTATCAAAATAAGTGGTGGCGAATTCCATCAATCAAACTTTGAATCTTGTGCTTAATTAAATGATAAGGCCGCATCTTCTGTATTGCTCCACGAGAATGTCAAAAGTTGTAAAGATGGAATTTTTTGTGTATAGATGCATACGTGTGTGTCTATATATATGTATTTGTTTTTGTGGTGTACCTTAATATTCTAGACCCAAGATCACTTGGCCTAAAGTTCATATGTATATTCTTTAAATATGAGATTATTTTGAGAATATGGTTTATAAATTGTAGAAAACTTCTTGTTATCTCTTGATACCTTTTTTCACATACTAGTTAAAGAATACGTGCATTGCACGTGTATAGATTCTCGCTAAAGTAATTCAAAAATAGATATGTACACAGTTTATGTTATCTCCACCTTTTTCAGATATAAAAAAATCGCTTCCTCCTCTCCGTGAACGTAGTTCGATTTGCGTACACCACATAAGTCTATTTATTGGTTTCTTATTTTTGATTTGGGAGTTCGTAAAATTCTTTTTATACTCCCCACAAGACATTGAGTTTTGGTCTCGAGATTGTCAACTGTGTCTTAGTCTCACTATGATCGTGCACATACAATGAGACATCACAATGAGCTAATGAGATTTATTATGGAATCATGATCAACCACCTGAACATGCACAGGAAGTCATGACTTTAGGATAGAAGATTTGAGACTCTTCATCAGTTCAACTAGTTCTACTCCAATGACTTTAGTTAGTTCATATAGTTTGCTTATTTCTATGTATTGTTAACAATTATAGAGTTAACTTTAGTGTTTTAATTTGATTTACGTAATTTCCAAATATTTCAGTAGCATTGACTTAGGGTCTCTGGATAAATATGATGTCCAAAAAAGATGGAATTTTGCAACTGGTTTTAATATTAGGAGAGGATAGAAATAGAAAGGTGTCGCTTACCCCTGAGAATAATAGCACTTGGGATTTTTCCATCCCTCTCACTCGAATGAGATTCAAAACATGATCTTTACTTTTGTCTTGTATATTCTTAGATACTTTATTCTTTTTCCATAGGATTGAAGTTTTCAAAAAAGAAAAAATTCACAATAGTGTTGTTTTCACTATTAGCAATTTTTATATATGTTTATTGTTGTAGCTAGTACGGTGGGTTTCATTGTGTTGTGCGTGAATTCCTGTAGAGGAGCAACATATGGAGCTCTAAAATTAACAATATGAATCAGCAAGAGTGGGTCGATTTTGGACGAATCGAAGACGACCATGGTCTTGAGGTGGCGAAATCTTAGCGTGACAGAGCATCGGAATTTGGATAGATCAGGTTTTGATATAAACGGCACAAATTAATCACTGTTAGTGAGGCAAAATTGTAATTTTGGTCCCACAACTTAGTCCATGTGTGCTTTTGGTCCCAATATTTTTGACTTTAGCATTATACGTTCTATAACTCCAAAAAATATGCATTTTTGACCCCAAGATACTATTACGTTATGTATTTGTATGGAATTGACATGTGCGGCTCATGTGGGATCACCAAAAATGTGCGTTTTGGGTCCCATACTCCAAAACCGTGAGCCGCACATGCCAATTACGCCAAATACTCGTAATAGTATATTGAGACCAAAAATACATATTTTGGAGTGATGGGACGTATAATAAAGTCAAAAATACTAGGACCAAAAGCACACATGAGCTAAGTTTTATGGACGAAAATTGCATTTTCCCCATGTTAGTGACGATGGAATGCAAGACTTTAGTTATGTTCTGATGCATATGATTTTTATTATGTTGTATTGGAATAAATTCTGCTTTGAGAGTACCTCAGGCAATATACAAATCTATACTATCTATACACGTATGGATCTTGGAGGCTATTTCTTCCAATTGTAAAAGATCATATCAACCCTTATTAATTAATAACTCATTCATGAATTCAATAAAACTCTACATTTTGCACACTGATCTATATACGCTTACTACCTCTATACTATCTATAAAAGTATGGATTGTTGGAGGGTGCTTATTCCAATTGTAAAAAGACCATATCACTCTTAGTATTAATAACTCATTCAATCAATTCAATAAAACCTACATTTTTCCTCTGATCTATATACGCTTAACCTATAGGAAAATTCTAGCTCAGATTCGGCTTGGCCGCACCCAAGTGTATTTCACAAGGAGAGTGTATTACACTTGCCATATACTTAGTAAGTTATTTTAAAAAGATACATGAATGTGGCCGAGCCGGGGCAGGCTAGAATTTCCCATACCTATAACTATTGGAAACTGAATAGGCTTTGCATTACAAACTTAATAATAAGGCTCCGTTTGTTTGCCAGTAATGGAATCCAAATGGGAATTAGATATCTGGTAATCAGATTCCCAGTTATCTGATTCCATAATTGTGTTTGGTGTGATCTAGTAAATAGAATAAAGTATTTTTAATATTTAATTCATGCACATTTTTTTTTTGGAAAAGTAGCTAATTCATGCACATTTCATAAGAAATGAATTCACATTTGAAATTTCATTAAATTAACCCTTATTTTAAATTAATTTTTTTATTAATTACGTTGGCGTCATCCACGTAAACTTTTGAAATATTTTATATATAAATAAGGTATATCGAATATTTATGATACTACTGTAATATATGTACACATACATATAATATAATATTATTCATACATACATTAAAATATATATAATATAATTTGACTATGACACGTCGAAACAATTAATGGGTCCAAAATATGAAGTACGAACAATAGATTAGTGAATATATATATATATATATATATATATATATATATATACACACACAACACACACACACATACACATATATATGTATATATTATGCAAAATAAAGAAAAAAATAAACTAAAGTATATGAGAATATATATGCATTATACTGAAATATATATGCACACACATACATATAATATATATATATATATATATATATATATGTGTATACATATGTTTCTGTATATATATATATATATATATATATATATATATATATAAATACATATTCATATTTTTATATATATATATATACACATATATAAATATATATGTTATTATCATGTAAATATATATTCAAATATAAAAGCTATATATGTAAATTGTATATATACAAATATACATATGTATAATTTAAATACTATATTTCCTTATATGATGAAATATAATAATATATATATATATATAAATATTTTTATTGATAGAAAAAAGACATAATATGGATAATAAAAATGTCTAACAAGTTATATTTTCACATTCCCCTGAAAAAGGAAATAAGAAACCCTCAAAAAAATAGGGATTTAGATTCCTTGTTTTAGGGTACAGGATTCCCTGTTTTGAGGAATCTGATTACTTTCCCATAATTTAAGTAGTGTTGCCAAACACAGTAATATGATGTCAGGGAATTAGATTCTCAATTTTGATTCCATTCCCTGGCAAACAAACTGAGCCTAAGTATCATTAATTATAGCAATAAGTTTTTTGTAAAATAATGAATGTAATAAGACTCTACACCTTCCCACCATGTACAAGCACTTTGTAAAATGCAAATTCAGGATGATGCCTTGAATTCCATCTTCCCAGTGTGTGAGAGCACGAGAAATATTTTTCTTCATTTCTTATGACATGTTGGTCTTGTAAAGAGTGTTTCAGAATTTTTATTTCAAGTATTTCATTTTTTATTTTCATTATACTTTGTATTGTTTAATCTACATTACTCTTCTTCACAGATGGAAGAAGAGGAAGTTGAAGAAAAAATCTCCATAATGCTCATACAAATTGCATAAGATGCATTCCATGTCCTGTGGATTGTGATGGACGGTGCCCCACAAAATTCATTATTAGTTGAGAGGAGTTTTAGAATATATATGGAAGATCCCCACAAAAAACCAGGTTAATTTTTAGGGATTATCATAAAGAAAGTGTGAAAAAATGGTTCTGTTGGTTAATTGTACTGTCATTATGGGAAAGTTTTTCTAATTATAATATCATGCTTTCTTTTAGGTACTTTCGCTGTTTAATCTTTGAATTGCTTTTTCATAATTTATAGTAATTTATTTTTTTATTTGTGGAATTTTTGATATTCTACTCTTAGTGTTTGTGTGTATATAGAGGATAGAGAGGATTATGCAGCTTTCTTTATTATTATTTTTAGGGTTAAATACAAAACCCCCCCCACCCCCCCCCCCCCCCCCCCCCCCCCCCCCCCCCCCCCCCTCCCCCTCCTTAGGGTTAAATACAAAATCCCGACCCCCCCAAAACAAACTATTCCCTACTGTTTTATATACACCCCTAAACTTTAACATGTACCAAAATGGTCTTCATGAAAATTCATGATTTATGGTAAATTATCTATCCAAAACACAACCTCTATATTAAGCATTTGGTCCTGTATAATTTTTACCCTTATAATTACATTTTTCGTCCCTAAATTTGGACTAAAACACATTGCTCCTCCATGTTTCAGTGTCGACATATTTAGTCCCTCAAATTGTCAATTCGGACATTTTTAGTCCCTACCATTATTTTCGTCTAAATAACGGAGTCCTCACAAAAATCAAAATCAGCTTGTTAGGAGACTCAATGGCGAATTTTAATTTTAAAATCAATTTTGCCATGTTGACACATGAACTTGTCAACTTGGAAAAAAAAAAGACAATGGATATACCTTGTGGATGTTTGAAATTTCCGAATAAGCGCTGTTAACTTGTCACATGTCTCATCTTTAGATGAAAGAAATTCCACCCAAGTAAATACAGAGAAATCATCTACTATCACCAAAGTATACTTCTTACCACTCACACTGATCATTTGAACGGATCCAAATAGATCCATGTGAAATAGTTCAAGTATTCTAGATGTAGATAGACAAGGCTTTCTCTTGAAAGATGATTTAACTTATTTTCCCATTTGGCAAGCGTCACGGAGGCGATCCTTATGAAATGGTCCTTTAGGTAATCCCTCTACAAGATTTAGCATTATAAGTTGAGAGATTGTCTTAAAGTCGAGGTGATTCATTTTTCTATGCCATAACCAACCCGTTTTAGATTCACTTTTAGCCACAAAACATGTAGGGTTGTTATCTATAGTTGAACCCCAATCTACCAAATACACATTGTTTGTTTTTTCACCTTTCAATTTAGTAGATTTAGTCTTAGCGTCATTTATATAGCAACAGTCACGTGAAAATTTTACTTCAAAGCCTTTATCACAAAATTGACTTATGCTTAACAAATTATGCTTAAGACCCTCAACATAATAAACACTTATCATGATGTTCCCCCTATGCACAGTACCTATACCTTTGGTTTTACCTTTGGAGTTGTCACCAAATACAACCTGAGGACCATTGGCAGTTTGATAGTTGATCAAGAGATCCTTGGAGCCTGTTATGTGCCTTGACGACCCACCATAGATCTACCAAACAGACGTATCGGCTCTAGCTCTAGGTACCTGCAATCAAAAGGGCAGTTCTATTTCTTCTTAGGTACCAATTGTAACTTGGGTCCTTTTACATTAGTAGTGTTAGTCTGAATTAGAACTTTCAGAACCCATATTTGTCTCGTCTTCATTACGTGAAGATTGGCCTTCTTGGGTTTCGATTTGTGTTGTGTGTGCTTCTTAGGTGTATACTAATATCCTTGATTATAATAGTAATCATAATCATAGTCATAATCATAATCGTCATAGTATCGATAATATGACCTTAACCTTTGTGGATATTGATGCTGGTATTTCCTTGACACTGGCTTAGGTTGCACTTTTGGTGCTTGACGCAAAGCGTTTGATTCAGTGGTAGAAGGTTTATCCTTAGCCTTTTGAGTGTTTGGATAGACCTTCTTTTGTGAATCCTTCACTTTTGTCTCTTATTTGCCTGAGTCAGTATTGACTTTCTCATTTCGCCTCGTACCATTGTCTCTTGGTTCAACATGTGTTTGACTTTTTGAACCTTTCTCAACAAAGAATCCACCATTTCCTTTGTTGTTCGCCGTAACGTTAGATTTATTTGGTTGTTTACCGAATTTATTGCATCCTAAACCGGTCTTTTCACCAAATAATCTTGTTACCTCAGTCACATTGTCTAGCTTTCTTGATGCTTTAGACAATGATGAGACGAGCTGCTTTGATTTAGCAAGTCTAGCAATCAGCTCAGCTTCTCTCTTGACTATTATATCAAGATCACTTTTTAAATTAGTTATCTCACTCTCAAATGATTTTTTCTTCTCAATGCATTGATGCTGAACTTGCAACTCTGCCTTGAGCGTCACATTATCACTCTTGAGCGATGAAATGATATCGAAGTTATTTTGATATAACTTGGCGGCATCTTGACAATCTTTATAGTATTCTTTTACTTTGTCAAGTAATTCTTCATAAGCGAGAGGATAAGAAACTTCAGTGTTTACCTCAGGGGATGCTTCATCATCTCTGGCCATGAGAAAAATAAGCGCTGAGTCATCCACTGGCTCATCATGATCACTGCTCTCCTCTGAAGACTCCAAATCTTCAGGTGCGGACACTTGTTCTGACTCCGCTAGCAAACCTTGTTGTCGAAGGTTACTCCTGAATTGGTTTCTATCCAAGTAATACTTCTTTGATGGCTTAGATACGTTTGGATAAGGGTAATTTACCTGGTAGTGCCCTGGTTTCCTGTAATTATAACAAAGATTAGTTTTCATCTTTTGTTCATTTGTTAACCTTGCAGTTTGTGGTTTAGAGACCACTGGCGTTGAGAGATTCTGTTGAGTAGATGCTTGGTACTGAATCGGCGCTGAGGGAGAAGGTGCAAAATATTGAGGCGCTTGATACTGTTGTTGAATTGGAGGAAGCGCTTGGAAAGAATTCTGTCTTTGATGCTTAGGACCATTTTCTTTCTTTTCATATCTTAGAAACTTTCTGAATCTGTTCCGTAGCGCTAGTTCCTCATCCTCACTGATATCTGACACTTTTCCTTTGTTACCCGATTTACCCTTGATTGATGCTATTAGCGCTCCAGACTCTATCACTGGACTACTCACTACATCACTTGCTGAATTTAACTCGAACTCAAACGCTTTGAGCTCTGAAAAGGCATCTTCTGCAGATAGAAGATCCAACATGTTTGATTCTCTCATTGCTGTTGTCTTCATCAAAAATCAACTAGGTAGACTTCTGAAAATCTTAACCACCATTTTCCTGTTTTGTAAGTTCATGCCTAAAGATGTTAGTTATGTAACAAGAGCAGTAAACCTTATATATCTAATTGCTCTAGCGTCTCATTCGACAACATCTTAAAACTGTTAAATCTTTCCTTGGCAATGGAAAGTTTGTTCTCCTTGATTTGTGCTGAATCGCCGCAAATTATAGCTAACTTATCCCATATCTCCTTAGTCGTAGTACATGACTTGACCTTGTTGAATAAGTTGTAGTTATCACCAATGCCTGTATATAGAGCGTTTTATCCAACATTATCTATATTGGCTCTCCGATGCTCATCCGTAGACCATTCTTGCTTTGGCTTCTCAACATAGCCATCTGAGTCTCTTCTGTGGCTTCAGGCGCTCAAGTGATGACCTTGAATATTTGAATCGGTCCATCTGAAATGATACAACATATTTCATCATCACAGGAACAAAGATATGTAAACGCTTTGACCTTCCAAGAGTCATATTTTGACTCGGCCAATTTAGGAACTTTAGCGAATGCCATAATAAATTTCTAAAAGCAACTTTTAAAATAGGATCTAAACAAGTTTTTAGGCTTGGAAATTTTAGGCTGTGTTTGGATTTATTTTGGACTGGGTTTTTCACCAAAACCCAGCCCAAAACATGTTTGGTTTGAACTTTTTTGGCCAAATTGGGGCCCATGTTTGGCCAAAAAATCTCAAAATTTTTGTGTCCCCTCCCTCAACTCTTCTCTCTCTCTTCGGTCTCTCTCTCTCTCCTCCCTCTTTTTCCTCTCTCTCTCTCCCCTTTTAGTTTTTGTGTGTGTGTGTGTTTTCGCGTGTGTGTGTGCGTGTGTGTATTGTTGCGTGTGTGTGTGTGTTTTCGTGTGTGTGTGTTTGTGTGCGTGTGTGTGTCTGTGTGTGTGTGTGTTTTCGTGTGTGTATTGTTGTGTGTGTGTGTTTGTGTGCGTGCGTGTATTGTTGTGTGTGTGTGTGTTTTCGTGTGTGTGTAATTGTGTGTGTTGGGGGTTGGGGAAGACGACACTGTTCCCCAACCCCCTCTTTTTTATTTTTTTATTTATTTATAAAATACTATATGAATAAATAATTATTTTAGAAATTATATAATTATATAAAATAATCATTCATTTATATTATAATATTTTCAAAATTATATTATAATATATTTTTCAATCATCAATTAATCATTAAAATAATTTTTTTAGACAAAACTTAACATAAATTGACTGCTACAGTATTTTTTGTTACCTCTGAAAATAAAACCAAACACATTTTCATCAAAATAACACTCAAATGTTACTTCAAAATAGCTAATCCAAACACATTCTCGCGAAAATGATTAAAATGCTAATTTTTCAAAATAAAACCAAACATATTTTCACCAAAATACACAACTCCCAATAAAATGTTTCACCAAAATTTTCACCAAAATCACCCTCCAAAATAAAACCAAACACAGCCTTAAAATTTCAACTTCAACCGCTCTGATACCACTTGTTGGTCCCAAGTGGCATACGAAAGGGTCTAGAAGGAGGGGGGTTGAATAGACCCTGAAGTCTTTTTCAACTTCAAAAAGTTTCGTATTAAAATCGGTTTGGACGCTTGAAAAATATAGGCGCTTGGCTGAGCGTCTACTTGAAGACTATTTTGATAAAGTTAACTTAGACTCAAGATTTGAATACCCTAACCAAGTAGGTTTAAGCGTTCGGTTCTTTAATCAGGGCTAGCACAGCGGAATGATTTTAATTCTTCCTTTTGCAATGTTTTAGCGTCACAAAGTTTTCTTTAGTTGCTTAGCTTTGGATGATTTTATCAATGTGTTTACTTAACCAATTCATGCAATGCTATGACGATAATATAATGACGGTAAAGTAAAGAACACAAAGTTTGAAAGGTTTGTTGGGTGGTGTAATCTCAACTACCCTTCTTTTCCTTAAACACTCAGAGGCACTACTACAGAAATGACCTATTACAGCGGATTTTTTTTACCTATTACAGCGGTTTTAACCGCTATAACAGGTACCGCTGTAATTGGTTAGACCAATTACAGCGATTTTTGAACCGCTGTAATAGGGACCAATTACAGCGGTTTTTTTTTGGAACCGCTGTAATTGGTCAACCTATTATAGCGGTTTTTCAAAAAATGGCTATAATAGGTGTGTTTTTTATTTTTTTTAATTTTTTTTCTTGCTGTACTGTACAAAATTTATTGTAACCAGCTTCCCACAAGCTCAAAATTCAACACACTAACACAACAAACCATAAAATCAATTCAACAGAAACAACAAACGTGAAACCCAAAATTAACTTCACCAAATTAAATGATCATCTCTAACAACAAAAACCCAAAAAAATGTATTGTTCCAATTCGCATAATCTCCAACAAATCAAATTTTACGTATAATCTCAACAACTGATAATGAGTTTACAATCAATTAAATACAACAAATCAAATAAAAATGTACAACAATTTTCAACTTACGCCATACCCAAAGCGCATTGGAAAATGTATTGTGCCAATTCGCCACGTACTTCATCAAGTTGCTCTACAGAGTAAGTGACGTATTGACAATCAAGAAAACACTGCACGATAGAGATTGAAAACACAACAAAGGTTTAATAACTTATAAAAGGAAATTAGAATTTGATGATGAGTATTAATTAGGATTATGCATACCGCTGGTGGGATTGTAGATTCTTCGTGGCTAATAATATCCTTCATGAATTTCATAACAAAGAAGCCACAATCTTTGTTGTTTAACTGCATGGGGCACTACAAAATTGAAATCAAAAATTGTATTAGAACAATAACGTTTATAAGAATAATCTCTTGAAAATATAAAATTACACTAACCTTTATAGAAGTCCATTTACAGGCCATCTTTTTTGATTTGGCCTTTTGGGTGTTACGATTTGCATGAGACATCAACACAGCACTGTTAAAAACATCAAAAAACAAGGAAAGATGTCAATATCAAGCAAATATACATGTGAAATCCAGGAAGATATATACACTTTAAAATTAATATTAAATATAATGAATACATTGATTGAATGAAAAACTTACTGATTGATTGTTTCTTTCATATCAGGTCAGTTATTCGAATCAACGTGCAAAGAATCCAGATAATAAACGATCTCTTTAATTGGATCAATCACAAGCAACACCCAATGCCCCTAAATTAAAAAGCATTCAAAAGATAAGTTCAAAATTAGTTTTGCGTACGTAACAAATTTTACAAAATAAAGTTGGGTGTTTAGTAACTCACCCGGTGTTGTAAGGTGCAATAAACAACTTCCCATCTGCGCAATCTTTCATGGCATTTGTTATATATTGCGCTTGTAAGATACGCTGAGAGGGAGTAATACCTGCTCCCGCAGCTATAGTATGTGGGCTAAGGAACCCGAAATTATTTGTTTTCTCTTCGGCGACCACGTACTTAGCCCACAAACACCTAAATTGATCATAAAATAAATTTGAACAAGAAAATAAACATAGTTCAAATTAATGCAGTAAAATAATTTAAAAACTAACTTTTTTTAATTCATATTTAAAAACTTACTTGATGTAAACTGAAATGATAGAGACTCCTATTTGTTCTTTGCTCAAAAAATGACAGATCTCCTCCCGCCCAAGATACTCTTGATAGGGTTCGTTATTATAGATTGCCTCGGGAATGTTTATAGCGATCAATTGTTCAATAGGCATTATTTGCAGGTACCTTTCAAGAGTTACAAGTGGCTGAGGGAGTTGATCAGCTGTTACATCTGCTGCTCTGTCATCTTCACGTGAAGGGTTGGCCACAGGAGGTGTTCGTTTGACAGCTGAGTGCTTCGTCATCTCTGATTTATATTTTCCAACTGATGATTTGGATTTTTCAAGATACTATTTAAGCAAAGAAAACCAACGTGAATGTTACAAACCAAAGTATATTTAGTAATCTTAAACAATTGTTATAATTTATTAATGGCTAGGTATTAATAATTACGTACCGATGCATCACTGACAATGACAAGACTCTTAGGCCAAGCAACAATGTATCCCACAGACTCAAAAACTGTGAACACTCCTTCAATTGCAATGTCAATCATCACTTTCACAAGGTGGGTGGGTAATGGAAGTGTATGCAGCGTTCTATCATCTGGTCGATTGTACATTTGTCCTTTAGCCACCAAACGATAAGACGGTGTTGAAAGTGACAATTGACATGGCGCCACAAGCTACATATAATATATATATATATATATATATATATATATACCATTATATTAGAAAAAATTGTGTATTTTAATGAATTGTAAGTTATATGATCACTTAATAATTTCATATCATTACCTGAGGAAGGTTCTTAACTGGATCTGGGCTGCTATCTTTCAAAGAAACCGCCTCATCTTCATGTGGCTGCTGCGACCCAGACGCCTTATGCTCGTCAAACTCGCGTCGCAATGAGGATAGTGATGCAGTGAGCATGTGCACCATGTTTTTCAAGTTATCAATCTCCTCATCTTTAGAAGGCTTTTTGTCAATAAAATAGTTTTTTTGTGATACCCCAAAGCCTACTCCCCTAACGCGACCCGAATGCTCCTTCTTGTTAAGAGCTTTAGCCAATATATCATTCCGGGTCCTCTCGCTTCCACTATTGCTACCCTCCTGTGATAAACACTCCTGTAATAATACATTTAAAAATTAGTGAACTTTGCTCTTATAAAAATTTCAAAAAAAACATACAACACATGATATAGCTAAAATTGCAAATAACTCACAATTTCATGCACTACTCTTTTAACATTGACATTATCAATGTTATGCTGGCTATCAGAATGTGCAATCCTCCACACGAGTGCTCGTGTCACGTCTAAGGGGTCTGACCCAGCTTCCTTTCTTTTTTCCATCTATATTATGATTAAATATATATATATATATATATATATATATATTAACAAGGAATTTTTATTAGAAAACTTGTAATGATTCACTGATAAACGAACTACATACCTCAATTTGCTCCAGTTGAGCATATTCAACACGTGATTTTCTATAGGGATATTCAGGGTCCTTTGCTCTTCCGAATTGTCCCTACTTAATGGCTGTTCATTACATAATCAAAGCATTAGTCAATGTTCATATAAACGCAATATGCAACAAATGAAACTGTAAATTAAAATAATTACCAGGAAAGGTTCACTTTTCCGTATATGTAAAAACGCTATCCAATCTTCTTGAGATATATTATATATTTGGGGTGGGCTGGAATTAATATTCCCATTATCATCCTCTACCCACACTCTGCTCAAGAAGCTCCTGAAGTTTCACGCTAGCTTTCCAGCTTCGGCCATGACAAATTTTTGTCTACTTTTTTCAATATCAAAGGCCAACTATAAAAAACAAACAACAAAGTATATATGAAATTATAATTTTGAGAAAATTGAATAAACAAAATTACATTAACCAATTAATTAGAAACATGATAATAACCAGCTTACAGCTATTTCATTCCAAATTGCTGATTTTGTTGCTTCCGAGACGTGTCGCCAATCACTGATGGTAATCGGCACCCTGTCACGAGCTATGACTCCAATGTAACCAACAAATGTTGATTTATTTGGGTCAATTGGTTGGCCATTCCGATTCCAGCTGACTGGTAGCTTTAAGCCTTTACTTCTGGCATTTATGACTTTTTTCATTGCAGCGATACCTCTACGTATCTCACTTTCAACACGTTTGTTTGCAGCAGCCCCAGAATCCATCGACCTACAGAAGCCAAAAATATAGAATTTAGATTCATATACCAAATATACAGTGCCAAGTAACGCCACCATTTTTTTACCAAGTTCTCGACTTAATCTTCCCCCAAAATTGCAAATAACAAAACCAATCCATCAATTCTTTCCAAAACCAATCAAATTTCACAAAACCATAAATGCATTAAACGATGTCAACAAAACAACGCATATTGATCCAATCACGATACATAATCAAAATACATATCAACAAACACGCTATACTCATGATATGTATTCAAATAATAATACTCGTTATCATATAGAGAGAGCGAGAGAGAAGAAGCTTACGATGGTGGTCGTGGTAGTGGTGAAGGGGGCGGTGGTGGTTGTAGAGGAGGAGGAGAGAGCAGCTGTGGCTGTGGCGGCGGTGGTGGTGGCGCCGGTATACAATATCGATCTACAAAAGCCAAAAATACAGAAGTTAGTTTCATTATGCAACAACATAATTTTTCAATTCATAAACTAACAAGAGACGCCCTGACTCATACACTAACAAGTGCTTATATGAAGAAAAGTTTAGGAAATAAGTACATCATATAATTATCACATAAGTTCAAATACCTTTCATCGTTTTCTTTTTGTCATTGACTTAGTAGTCTTTTGCTTCCCCCCAGTACGACCCTTTTGTTTAGTACGTCGACGAACAGATGGAATAATCCATATCCCCTCTTGGTGATCTTGTCGCATATACAATTCATCATCACTGATATCCAAGTCACCATCACTATCAGTGGTTTGTGAATCACGTAAGATAGGATTTTCTCCATCATCATCACTATATGAACTATCATCCTCCATACAAGTATTTTTGTTTGCCGATAAAACAATTGACCACCTCTTATCAATAGGATCGGTGACAAAAAACACTTGCGTAGCTTGTGATGCCAAAATGAAAGGTTTGTCTTTGTAACCCACCCTCTCAAGGTCTACTCGAGTGAAGCCTATTTCACTATTATCGACACCATTTTTATTGTCAGCCCACCTACACCCAAATACAGGCACCCAAACTCAACTATAATCCAGCTCCCATATATGTCCAATCACCCCATAATATGATAAATGAGCATAGATAGGGTTATCATCTCTCGCACTTGAGATATGCATTGCTTGAGCTACAAGACTCACCCCACTATTCTGCATTGTACTCCGTTCATCTTGGTCTTTTTTATAGAATGTGTGACCATTTATACGATAACCTGAATGACAAAATACAAGTCTGCCCGGTGCCATCGACAACCATGCCAATTTATCTGAAACTGAAAGTGGATTCTCGTTCTGTTTCTCGTGAATATGCTTTCGGAACCAATCAGAGAAACTCTTATTTTGCTCTCTTGAAATCCAACTCTCATTTTTATTTGGATTTAATCTCCTAAGTTGATCCTTGTGCTCTTGAACATATGGCTCAACCTCATCGGTGTTGTGGAGCACATATAGGTGTGTCTGATCCCTTTGTGTGCAAGGAACACTAACTAATTATTTTCCAAGTACGCTTTCTCCTTCTGTTCTCCTTCCCACAACATGAGACTTTGGAAGCTCTGCAACGTTAGAATCTTTCAAATATTCTGTGCAAAATGTAATCGCTTCATCAACTATGTACCGTTCAACAATGTAACCTTCCGGTCGACTACGATTTTTCACGTAGCCTTTTAATACCTTCATATAACGCTCAGCCGGATACATAGATCTCATAAAAGCCGGTCCACATAGTTGTGTCTCTCTAACCAAGTGAATAGGTAGATGAGTCATTATATCAAAAAACGCTGGTGGAAAATACATCTCAAGCTCGCACAAAGTGATGGCAATTTGTTTCTGAAGTGCAGGCAATTGTTCAGGATCCAACACCTTGCTCCACATTGCTTTGAAGAAGAAACATAATGAGGTTATAGTTTCTCTCACCTTTTTTGGCAAAATGGCCCGTATAGCAATTGGTAGCAAATGATCCATGATCACATGACAATCGTGAGTCTTCATGTGCTTTAGCTTCAAGTCCTTCATTGATACAAAACTACTAATGTTTGAAAAATACCCTTCTGGAACTTTCACTCCATTAAGAAACTCACATAATGCAATTTTTTCTTTCCTGGATAGAGTATGAGCTGCTAGAGGCAAATATGTTTTCCCTTATTTGTTGGTGCCAATTTTTCTCTTATCTTCATTTCAACCAATTCTAACCTTGCCTTTACGCCATCTTTTGTCTTTCCGGGCACATTTAGAAGTGTACCAATGACACTATCAAATACATTTTTCTCAATATGCATAATATCAAGAAAATGTCTAACATGTAAAGACGTCCAATACGGCAACTCAAAGAAAATTGACCTTTTTTTCCACCCAGTTTTTGCAAGCCCACCTGCAAAAGTCTTTCCAAATTTAACCTCCAAGTCTTTTATATTCTCAAACACTTCTTCACCAGTCAAGCACTTATGAGCTCGGCCTTCTTCAATATTCCCATTGAAAGCTTTTTTCCACCGACGATATCTATGGTTTTGATTTAGCCATCTCCAATGCCCTTGGAATGCATATTTCTGAGAGTGTGTCAATCGATATTGATCTGTACTCTTGACACATATGGGGCATCCACATTGGCCATGTACAACATATCCCTCGAGGTTTGCTCTTGCCGGAAAATCATTAATTGTTTCAAATAATATGACTCTGAGATTGAAATTTTCTTCTCTGAACCCGTCATATACTTGAACACCGGTCTCCCACAACACCTTCAAATCCTCAATTAAAGGAGCCAAGTAGACATCTATATCATTTCCAGGTTGTTTCGGCCCAGAAATGAGTATAGGCATCATTATATGTTCTCCCTTCATGCATCGCGATGGGGGGAGTCTGTAGATCATCAAAATCACCGCCCATGTACTATGTGAGCTACTTTGCAAACCATGAGGGCTCATGCCATCTGTAGCCAATACAAGGCGAAGGTTTCTTGATTCTTCACCAAATTCAGGGAAATCATCATCAATCTTTTTCCATTGAGGAGAATCTGAGGGGTGTCGAATCTTGTCATCTTCAATCCTTTCTTCAAGTCTTCTATCAGCATGCCATGTCAAGTCCTTGGCCAACTCTTTACTATTGTACATGCGCCTAAATCGTGGTATTATGGGCAAATACCACATGGTTTTGACAGGAGCAGATCCGTTCTTCTTGTACCGCGAGGAGCCACATTTCGGACAAACCTTCGATGATGCATAGTCAGTTCTAAACAATATGCAATCATTGAGACAGGCATGTATCCTCTCATATCCAATGCCAATTGAGGTTAACATCTTCTTAGCCTCATAAGTACGATTAGGTAACACATTATCCTCGGGTAACATGTTTTTTAATAGATCAAGTAAGTCTGTGAAACTCTTATCACTCCACCCATTGTTGGCTTTTAACTTGTAGAGGTTTAGGACTGCTTTCAATCTTGTGAATTTACTACCACTATACAGTGGTGTCTTTGAATCACTTGTCAAATTGTCAAACATCTTGGGACAATTTCGCAAATCCTCCTCAATCACATTTGTCATCTCCTCCAAACGATCAGGCTCACAATCATTCATGTCCAAATCCCGCGATCGATATGATGTACCACCCAAATCATCTGAGGTGACACTGCTCTCACCGTGTCTTGTCCAACGTGTGGCTTTTATCAATTCCATTACAAACCAAATGATCTTCTAATTCACGTGGACTAATTCTCTTTCCAAAACAACAACGTAAACACGGGCAATTGATTCTAGTCCAATCTGATGCATGCTCAATCGCAAAATTGATGAATTCTTTCACCCCTTTCTCATATTGCTCCGACATACGATCCGCTAATATCCAACTTCGTTCCATCTTGATTCTGAATTAATTAAATTAAACAATTTTAATATCACTTCATAGTTGAACTAATTAAATAATTTTTATTCTAATTTAATTCCCATTATTCTAGAAAAAATTCGGCAGAGTAACGACACAAACGTTTTTACCAAGTTCTCGACTTAATCTTCCCCCGGGTGGCCTGGGTTGCAACCAACAAAATTCGGATCTTACGATCCTCTAAAATTCAATTTTGATACATCCATCTTGATTCTTAATTAATTAAATTAAATAATTTTAATATCAGTTCAGTTGAATTAATTAAATTATCAAAATTTTAATTTATTTCCCAATATCCTAGAAAAAATTCGGCAGAGTAACAACGCAAAAATTTCTACCAAGTTCTCGACTTAATCTTCCCTCAAACTTGCAACCAACAAAATTCGCATCTTTCAACCACAACAAACCCAACATTCTAATCTTTCACCCACAACAAACCCAAAATGTCCATATTATATAATTCACAAAACCCCCATTTAACATAACATATATATAACAACAATCAAGAAATTAACATATAACCCACATTATATAATTCACAAAACCCAATTAACATAACATATATATATATATAACAACAATCAAGAAAGTAACATATAACCCACATTATATAATTCACAAAATCCCAATTAACATAACATGTATATAACAACAATCAAGATATTAACATATAACACACATTATATAATTCACAAAACCCTAATTAACATAACATGTATATAATAACAATCAAGATATTAACTTATAACCCACATTATATAATTCACAAAACCCCTAACAACAATCAAAATATTAACATATAACCCTCATTTCATAACATATATAAAATATACACAACATATATAAACATATATATATATATATATAAGTATATACCTACAAAATGAGAGAGAGTCGAGAGAGAGACGAGCGGCGGCGGCGGCGTCGACGGCGATATAAGGTGTTGGTGGTGGCGGTATATGGTGGGTGTGGTGGTGGTGGGGCTATATGTGGTGTGTGTGTGTATATATATATATATATAGCTAGAGATATAGAGTAGTAGAGAGAGAGAGAGAGAATAATGGGGTGGTGGTGGCGGCGGTGGTGGTGGAGGAGGTGAGTGAGAGAGAGAGAGATGAGTGAGAGAGAGAGTTGAGAGAGAGAGAGAGGGTCGGCCGATTGGGGGGGAAAATGTTTTAATTTTTTTTTTAAAGCGGTTTTTTGGAAAACTGCTGTAACCGGTCCAGACCGGTTACAACGGTTTTTCAAAAAACCGCTATAACAGGTCCCCGGCGAAAACCTATTACAGCTGTTCACCAATAAACCGCTGTAATAGACCCCTCCGTTCAGCGGTTTTCTAAAAACCGCTGTAATAGAGGCGCTGTAATAGTGTATTTTTGTAGTAGGCAATCCACTAAAATGATTCTTGAAGAATCACACAGACACTTTTACACAATAGAGAGAGATGGATGTTGATGACTTGAGCTCCTTGGTCACATCAATTTCTGCTATAAGACACTTCTATCCTCTTGCTTCTTTTACTCAGAAATAATGCAAGTATCCAACTTAGACTTTACACAGATTGTGAGGCTTGGATGAGGTTTTTCTAACAGTTTGTTTGATTTTGGGAAAGTTCAAACAACTTGAAATATCTCAGTAACAGTGTATGATTCTTCCTTGAAGATGTTTGAGATATTTTAGACTGTCTAGGAATGTATAGAAAAGCTTTGAGGATATTTGGCTATGAATAATTGTAATCTTTTCTCTCAAGTAATTTCAGCAAAGTTTTGGCTTTATGTGCATGAGCATTGGTGATTAGGGTTTGTTGAGAGGTGCTATTTATAGACATTTCTCGGGAATTGTCTGTTATACACATGCAGGAGCGTGTCTCTCACGCAGCGCGTTAAATAGACCTTTTTCTAATATTCCTGAAAATCTATTGGTTGCGATTGGACAGGAGCAGGTTTTGAACTCTGAATATTGACAATCTAGTCAAAAGGTGGCTTGTCCACAAGTCACAATAGCTTACCACATTTAATGCACTTATCAGGCATTTAATGGTTTTTGAATTTATTTTCGTTGGAAATAAATGTCCGTTGATGATTGCATTTAAGTCCTTCATGACTTGAGAATTTATTTCAAGTGAATCCCTTCGTTGAACGCTTGAGTAGCTTGAGCACTTGATTCATAAGTCTTGAAATAGATCTTTAGCGCTTAAGGAATGTTTAAGAACAAATTTCCATCTTCACTTGATTTCAGACGCTGATCTTCAACTTCATCTTTGATAGGCTCACCTACAATTCTATCATAGACTTGGTATCTAATACTTAGTCTAAAATCTAAAAAGATAAAAATAACAAGCCTAACAAAATACATCTTTCAGATGCTTATACAAATCTTCTAATAAAGTATAAACTTACATTTTATTTGGGGTCTAACATAAAAACCTAATTGTCATCATCAAAACGTCTAACATGAAATTTCTAACAATTCCCTGTTGGGAAAAACCTGTGCCTCCAATTTTAATTCATTGCGAGTCTATGTCGGCAATTGGGAGGGCTCAGAGTAGTATGTATAATGGTAAGTCTAGACATATTCGTTGTAGGCATAATACTATTAAGCAGTTGATCTCTAACGGGATTATTTCCATTGATTGTGTGAAATCAAAAGAGAATATTGCAGATCCTTTGATTTAAGGATTGACTAGAGATCAGATATACGGCCTATCAAGAGGAATGGGATTAAACTCTACAAATTAAGAATAGACACATCGGAAACCCAACCATGTTGACTGGAGATCCCAAGATCATGGTTCAATGGGACAACTAAGTTGTGAAAATTCAATATGTCACGTAGGAGTTTAACTCCAAACCCATTGCCTAGGATAAATAAATTCATCCTACAAGTGTAGCAAAGGCTAAGTCGGAACTTTTAATGATTCATGTACTGTCATGAAAATAAAGTGGAGTATGGTAAGATACTCTTAATTAGAAGATCACCTATGTAAGTGTGAGGTGTAGGCCGCCTCAACAATGAGTAAAATGTAAACACTTATGAATCCAAGAAGGGGTGACATGACCAAAATGGACCCAACAGTGAGAACTGAAGCAACTGAGAGTTTATCATGTGAATATCATTGTCTGGTTTTACACGAACGGCTGACCAATTCAAGATATCATGTTCATTGGGGAGCCTAGTAAATCCGATGATATCTCACTAAGAAAGGTTCAAAGCCAAAAGCTACCTCTTCTGATGTGATAAATTTTCGCTTGAACTCTTGAGATCATGCATTGCATTAATTTCATTCCTGTGGGGGATTGTTGGATATTTGTGTATATAAAAAGTGTGTTGGACAGGGCTTTTGCATAAGAAATCCGAACACCGTAAGTATCCAGAATACTAAATATTATTGAATAATATTAATCTACGTTCCGATTAGATAGGTTTAGCATTTCGAATTTCTCAAATCGGATTAAAAACGAATGAGAAATTAAGTGCTAAAGTGGGGTGTTTGAAGTGGGTTATCCCACATTGAAAATGGATCAAAGTTTGGAATGGTTTATAAACCATTGTCTTAAGATAAAGGGTTGGCCCTTTGGGTCATAAGATTTTTGTGGGCTTTGTGAGGGGGAAGGACCTAGCCATGGTCCGGTTCACCACACACGCGCGCGCCGCCGCCGCCATCCGTCAGCCCTCCCGGGTCGGGCTCGGGACCTGGGCCTAGGCCTGGGCTTGAGCTTGCAAGAAATTAATTTTTTAGAGAAAATTAATTCCACAAAATTGATCCATTAATTTTTTATCCAACAGTTGGAAAATCTGATCCGTTAAATAGAGGTTGATCAAACGCTGGCCATGTTTGTTTGAGTTAGCCTTCTAGAAGGTCTCACGTTCGAACGTTGACCCCTTCTAGAAGAAAATCTGAAACGTTCAGGTGGTTTCAGCTGGATTAAAAGCTGAACACGTTTTTGACCCAACGTTCGAACGTTTCAGATTTTCTTTTAGAAGGGGTCAACGTTCAGATTAATTCTCGTATTTAATTCTGTTTATTAGCATTTGATACATTTGTGAAATTTTGATCCAACACTATTTCATTCAGATTTTGTAAGCTTGGTTTTTGTAGAGCTATGAACAACATGACTAGATGTTGAATATGGTTTCTGCAATTCGGTTACCAGACATGTGAAATATGGCATGACACGGTCACACGGGTAATATACGAATCAAATAAAGATCCTGCCGTAAAGATGTAACTGTACTGTTTTGCTGCTCTATGTGTATATATATACTGCAGATTCCCACATATCAATTTGATCGTGTTTGCTGCTGCAATATACGATCATGAGGGACAAAGGGCAGCTCTACCACTAAGGCACTAACCCGACCCGAGATAAAGTTTACAACTTAGTACATAATAAATTGCAAAAACTTACAAAGAAAAAATATTTAATGATGTGTGCATGTATCGTCTTTCGTAAAGGAAAAATAGAAAGTTATTGTTTATATTTTGGGATCAGTTTTCTAACTCTTTCGACCAACTTCATATTCACATTTTTGTTGGTGTACTTGGGAGCCAAGTACTCACAGTTATGCTCAACATTTTCTTCTGCTTATTTTTTTTAGTGATGTCAAAAAGTCATACTAAGTTGTTGTACCGCAGGCCAATTCCATCTTAAAATTAGATAATATAAAATTCCTACAACGTTTCTTTTTCCTTAAATCACCTGACTAATGACAATGCATGTTGCACGTGCGTTCTACAATTAAATTTTAGACGAGAAAATTGTACTTTTGGTCCCATAAGAAAGGGGCTTGCAAAAGAAGTCCCGAACTTTACGGGATGGACAAAAGTTAATGCCAAAGGAAATAAAAATGTGGATCGTTGGTTAAATTTTATTTTTCTTAATTTTTTGAAATATTTCTAGTCCTTTTCTGATTTCTGATTTTTCATAACTTTTCTTAAATACTTTCTAATTTTTGAAATATTTATATTTGTTTTTGATGCATTTTTTATTTTTCTTAATTTTATGAAATATTTTCTTATTTAAGTATTATTTCTATTTTTTTTCTAGATTTTCTGAAATGTTTCTATTTTAAGAAATTTTCTGTTAGTTTTTTGTGATTTTTTTTCTTTTTCTAGATTTTGAGAAATTGATTTTCAGAATAATTCTAATTTTTTTAACTGATTTTCTAAATTTCGAATTGTTTGAATTTTTTTGACAATTTTTCTGAATTTTCTAAAATAATTTCAAATTTTTAGGAGAAGCTTCGGAGAGATCATACGAATAGGAATACGCCAACAGGAGCCCAACTCACATCGATAGGGTCATTCATAAGCCGAGTTCCTCCAGGTGGAATACAGAGCTCTATACCGCTTTTTTAAGAATGTGGAACCAATATGGTATTTATTCGACCTGGCTAGGGAATAGAATCAACAATCGAATAAGTGATGACTTGATTGATCTTGATGTACTATTTTTCAAGCCTTAGCCTTGCTAGCACGCCCAAACACATTCCTCTTCAGCGGCCAAAGCATTAAGCAGTTGTTTTCGGTTCGTTTTGAGTTGAGTTCGAGTTCTGGACTGATGGGAACTGTAGCTAACAAGTGTGCCCTAAGTGGAATCCTATAACTACTCTTTTGACTATATTGGCTGGCAGGACGGGTGCCAAGTTATTAGTAGCTAGGCAGCTAAGCCAGTAGTAGTTCAGTTCAGGTCAGGGCATGAGGCTACATGTTTGATTTGCGGTCGTGATCCCCGCCCTGAGAAGGCGCCTTTTCTCTCGTCAACATAATACTCCTCCCGCTTCTGTGGTTCAGCCTCACTGGATCTCGGCAACAGACGATTTCTATAGTTTCTAGTTCCTTTCATTTTTCCAAACTGGTCCTTCTTGCACAAATATCCATTGCCTCTCACCTTGGTAGAATTTGGTTACTTTGGAAAGATAGCTTGGATGTAACAATCAATTCCATTACAGCTCAAGCTATCCATTGAGATATAATATAGCTTCCCAACCGGACTGAAGAAGACCCGCCTGTTGTATTGGTTGAGTCGGAGACACTTTCACTAAGTAAGGCGGCTAGCTAATCCACGGAAAGTAAGGAGGTAGAAGATCTTTCTTTATCTTTTTTTGAAAGGCTTCATCACATTCTGGAGTCCATTCCATGGATGTATTCTTGCGTAGCAGCTTGAAGAGAGGTTCGCAGGTATGAGTGAGCTGGGCGATGAATCTGCTGATGTAGTTGAGCCGTCCAAAGAATGATTGGACTTGCCTGATATTCTTGGGAGGAGGCATCTCTACAATTGCTTTGATCTTTGCTGGATCGATCTCAATTCCTCGTGGGGCTGGGAGTATAGGCTTCTCGTCTTGTTTCGTACTTTCGCTGAGATGAGATTAGACCACTATGAGTTGCATAATCTCCCTCGGTTTAAGGGAGACTATCGAAGCTATGGACTGCATTTTTTTCCATTTGTTATTATTATTATTTTAACTTTTGTTATAAAATATTCTCTAATCTTCTGGAATTTTATATTTTCTTTTTCTGAATTTTTGAAAATATTTTCTGATATTCAGAATTAATTTTGTTTAATTTTTATTATTTTTCCGATTTTTTAGGAGGAACCCAAAATATTATGAGTAATTTGAAAAAAAAATCGAACTTAATGGCCATGTGACGTTCACGTGACAAATTCCGTCAAAAAGTTAAAGATTGGGATCAAGCTGCACATTTTTATATCCTTCCATACTATTTTTGTCAAGTGCATAAAACTTAAAACCAGTTTTGCAACCCCTCTTATCTCGTGGGACCAAAGTGCAATTTTTGCTTTTTAGAATGGAATTAAGATTCGAATCAAATAAGAGATTTTTAATACATATGGGATGCATTGTGAGACATTTCGAAAGTTTGAAACCAAAAATGAACATTAGAATAGTTATAGGACGTAAACTGCAATTTACTCCATAAAAATGAATGTGATTCACCTGTAGAAACTATGCAACGCTATTAGCTTTTTCATCTTTGGCTGCCCTCTCGGTTCAATATGAAGTAATAATAAACTTTTGTTGCAGTAGTTTAATAACCTAACACTCAGCTTGTCATATTCGAAAAAAATAAATAATGAAAGCTTGGTCAAGTAATGTCATGATTTTCAAGGGACAGTTTCATTTTTGGTCTTCTAGTTATGCGTCGAATCTGATTTTGGTCCCCCAATCATACCGCTCATCAAATATAATCCCTAAACTACCATATTTTTATCAAATGTGGCCTGTCCGTCTAATTTTCCGTCAAATTGGTAAATGTTGGGGTTAATTGAAATATCAAAAAATATATTTTGCACCCCGAAAGAATAAATTTTGATAATTTCCACCCCAAAAAAGAATAAGTAACAAATTTCATCCTTTTATCATAATTTTGCAAATTTGAAGATAGAACTAGCAATTCACCATTACGTTGTGGTGGTTTCTTGTCTCTTTTTATATAGTAATTTTGATCATATACACTTCTTGAAACTCATTTTGTACGGTAAATAGACTCTGCAAATAAAACAACAACAATATGATCAGAAGTCATTAAAGATAGAATAAATAACAAAAATTAAAAAAAAGTAGAGAGGAATTAGAGAATATATATACAAATTCTAATTATGAATTTCAAAGAGAGAGAGAGAGAGCGGGGGGAGGGGGAGATTTTACGATGGTGCCGGTCCATCAAATACCATTGGATGCATATGATTTTGGTATATTTTACTGTTTTTATCCCTACATCCAACATTGTTTGATAAACTGACTCCAATGGATGCAGTCTGTCTTAGAATCACCCGAGAGAGAGAGAGAGAGAGAAAATTTGTTAATCTCTATTTTGTTTCATTCACGAGAAAAAAAAGTTGGAGATAAGCCTTTGTTTGCAGCCGCTTTAGAAATAAACATGATATTATGTGGGTTTATGAGAGAAAATCAGAGGATTTGGATAACTGAAAGGGAGTTACAAATCGTTCAATAAATTAACAAATATTTTTATCAACAAATTTCTTTTTCTTGCCTTGATTTAACAGTAGTTATCTCAATTAGACGTGGATAACTCTATTTTGCAACAACTGTGGTGGCCATCTTTTTAGACAAATATTAACTTGTGGAAAACCGGAAATTGCTATATACAATTTAAAATTCGGATCACCAACTAAATATAATTACCAAAGCATTTTTCTTTCTCCTTAATTAACATCTTATTTTTTGCATTTTATTATTTTGAATACTGTAGTAAAGCCATAGATATGAATGAGAAGTGGATTGTGATGTAATTTGTGAATAAAAATACAATTAAATGGTGAAACTTGTCAATTATTCATTTTTGGGGTGGAAAGTTTCAAAAGTTGTGCTTCTGGGGTGCAAAATATAATTTTTGACATTTTTATACCCCAACAGTTACCAATTTGATGAAAAATTAGATGGAGGGACCACATTTGATGAAAATGTGGCAGTTTACGTATTACATTTGATGACCGGTGTAATTGGGGGATCAAAATCGAATTCGGCGTATCACTGGAGGACCAAAAATGAAAATTTCCCGCTTTTCAACTAGGTACTGAAATATGCTTTATATTTCAAACATTGAAAGTTCACACACAGTTCTCACCCTTGCTAAACAGTGGGAGTGAATTTATTACAGATAGACAGTAGTACAGGTAATCCCGACATATCATGTTCATTTTAACACTAGTACAAAATTGCAAATTACATAATGTTTACAGTAAATTGCTCGAGTATGATAATCATTTTCTAAATTTTTTGATTTTAACAATTATTTCAATCTTTTTTTTATTTCTTTTTAAAACTTTATGAATTGCTTTTTAATTTTTTATATTTATTGTTCCTTTTTTTTTTTTATTTTATGAAATATTTTCTGATTTTATGTAATTTTTTTTTTGCTATTCTAGATTTTTGAATTGTTTCTAATTTAAAGAAATTTTTCTATTTGTATTTGGTGATTCTTTTTTTATACTGTGACAATTATAGATTTTCAAAATAATTTCTTACTTTTTCATTTTTAAAATTTTCTGATTTTTTTTTCTAATTTTCAGAAAATGTTGTCTTTGTTTATTCAATTTTATTATTATTTTTTTGAATATTTTCTAAAATAGTTTCTAAATTTCAGAATTTTGTTCTATTTGTTTTATCTAATTTTTTTTTTTACTTTTTGGATTTTTTTGAATTTTCATATGTTCAAAATTATATTAATGTTATTTTTGTTATTTGTTTTTTTATTTTTCGGGAGGAACCACAAATATTCTGAGTAATTTGCATTGTGTGAAATTCCGAAAGTTTGAAACAAAAAATGAACATTAGAATACTTGTACGTAGGATGTAAAGTGCAATTTACTCCATATAATTGAATGTGATTCACCTGTAGAAACCATGTAAGGCTATTATCTTTTTCATCTTTCTCTGCCCTCATGGTTTTTTTTTTGATAATTGCCCTTTTGGTTCAATGTGAAGTAATAATAGACATTTGTTGTATTAGCTAGTTTAATAATGTACGAATATAATTAGCTTGTCATATTCGAAAGAAGAATAAAAAGAATGAAAGTTTGATCAAGTATTCTAATGCTTTTCAACTAAGTATCAAAATATGCTTTATATTTCAAACGTTTAAAGTTCACACACAATTCTCACCCCTTCCTCATAGAGGCTGGGAGGTCTCTTTCACCTGCATTTGGCGGGAAGGCAACAGGGCAGCAGACATGTTAGCCAAGTTAGGATTACACACCCAATGTAATGCGCCTGATGAGCGTATTCTTCACATTTTGGATGATGACATTTTTGGTCGAACTTGGCCACGTATTTTGACTATTAGCCCGGGTATGTCGGGTTAAAACAAACATTTTGGGTAACCCCCTCCTCTTCATGAATGAAAAAAAAAAAAAAAAATTCTCACCCCTTCCTAAATAGTGCAGTGAATTTATTATTGGTAGATAGTAGTACGGGTAATCCCGACATATCTTGTTCATTATTACAGTAGTACAGAATTGTAAAGTACATAACTTATATTGTTAATTGCTTGAGCATGATCATCATTTTCAGAATGAGCAAAAGCTATAGAACTTATATATCAATCCTCTGATGAACCTCGATCAACCTCGGTAAGATCTTATATTTTTTTAGCTCGCGCTAAATGAAAACCAATGGCATCCAAGTACCCACCGCTCCTCCCGATGAAACCCACAATTTTCTCATCTTCCAATGAAACGGAGAAGTTGGTTCCTTGTTCAGGTCCGTAGGGCCCATATGCTCCCATATTAGTCCAAAACGTGAGTGACCTGATAACTGGGGTATCAACATAACCTGGCAGTGCAGAGTAGTAGCCTGTCACTTTTGTCAAGATCTCCTCTGGAAATCGCAGGACGATCTAGTTTCCAATGCATGAAGAGTGTAAAGTTAGTTACATGGTATTGAATCTATGAAAATGTTAAACAATTAATCAAGAAAACTTGTCGAGCACCGTTGTCATAGAAATGGATGAGCTGAAAAACACGTTTCAAAGTTAATAACAATATTGGCGGTATTATTTAAATATGTGTTATTGTATTTGGGTCGCATGAGTATCAAACAATAATAACAAATATCATACTCCATATCTCTATCTCTATCTCTATCTCTACTATTATAAAAGTATGGGTGAGTTTCTTGAAACTTTTGATGTACCTAATATATCCCCATCTAACTCACATTTTTAATGGCAAAAGAGTCAAATAATAAATAATAAGAATAAATTATATATATCAATAACAATTATGTATATTATTTTATTAGGACTCTGCAATGGAAATACAAATAAATGTTGAATTGCATTAGGTGCTCTTCTATATTTTTATTTTAAATAGACTAAAAATATAATGCATGTCTCATAGTAATTTGTTGGCACGTTTAGACTGAGCCTCTTCATCTAATCCATCCAAAAATAGGAAAAATAGAATAGATGAAGCAGCTTATTATTATGGGCCATATGGGATATAATTTTACTTAATTTTATGTTTAAAGTATATTATGATTCAATAATAGTACCACAGCTGTTTATTCATCATCGGATAAGATAAAAGAAAACAAAAATACAAAATTACAACCAATTTTGTTGATTTTCTTGTATATATATATATATATTATATCTTCTATCTATCTATTTATCTACTATTACAAAAGTATGGGTGATTTTTTGAAACTTTTGATGTACCTAATATATCCCCATTTCAACTTTTCAATGGGAAAAGAATCAACTAATAAATAATAAAATTAAATTATATATATCAACAACTATTATTTTATTAGGACTCTACAATAGAAATACAAATAGATGTTGAAGTGTATAAATGATAGATATATTTTATGTGGTCAATTGTAAACATCGTTTGGAGAAATCATGTAGTCCCTATTTTATTTTATTAATTCACTAAATTAATCATATATCTATTAGTGTCACTTCAACTTTACAATTCATAAACAACTATTTAAATTTTTACAATAACTGTTAGACCTATATACTAGCGCAGTGAACAACTCTTACTTTTATAATAGAATAGCTTTAAATTTTAAATATTATAAAAGTTCTACAAATAGGTATTTTATTAATCATATACGTGCAATTTAAAAGTGTCTAATGTAACAGCAAAATTAGTAGGGGTTTACTTTGATCAAATGAGTAAAATGATAGGACTTTAGAATGAAAGTACATATGTATTAATTACGTAAGGATTCTATAAGAAAATTACATATTGAGGACTCTACAAAGGAATAATATATAGACAATAATCAAATGTAAAATTATATATATATATATATAATAGAAATAGAAAATTTATAAAAGTACAAGTTGTTTCTTGAAACTTTTGATATACCTAAAATATTCCCATGTAATTCAATTTTTTATTGGCAAAAGAGTCAAAATGAATAATAAAAATAAATTTCAAATATCTACAATCATAAGAAGTATAGTTACATTAGGATTCTAAATAAGGTTACTTTTTATATATTTATTCATTAAAAGAAGAAACTATATTGGAAGTCCAATATCCTAATATACGGTACAACAAAATTACAATAAATTTACATTTAATATTAATTTTAGGAAATAGGAATGCATATTCAATCAACTTTTTATTTTATATTGTAAGCTAAGATGGATGTGAATGAAAAAACCTAGTTCGACAAACTAATCTATTCTAAATTTATTTTTCATAGATCATTCGGCAGAAATTTTGAATCCTAACTTTAATCTTACATAAATTTAGTGACTTTTGAACCTAAAATATCCTTATGTAATTCAAATTTTTAATGGTAAAAGAGTAAAAAATAAATGTTAAATAAATTCTAGATATCTATAACAATAAAAAGTATAATTATATTATGTTTCTACTGTTGAATTACATATAGACAAGGTTACTTTGGAAAAAAACAAATTTACAATACAAATAAAAATAAACTATTCACATCATTATTTATATTTTAATTTTTAATTAATTATATGAATATTACGTGATCGAGAAAATTGAATATCATCACAAAAAGTATACAAGAAACAACTTACACTCAGTTTGGTCCAAGGATATTGGTAGGGAAATGAAATGAAAACATAAGGAAAATTATTTTTCATTGTTTGGTTACTAGAGAAAATGAAAAGAAAACGAAAACAAGTGAGAAAATCTAATACTAATTTGAGTCAATACCATGTTCTCAATTTGGTGGGGAAAAGGGTGGAAAAAGATGTTTGGTTACTAGAAAAAATGAAAAGAAAATGAAAACAGGTGAGAAAATCTAATACTAATTTGAGTCAATACCATTTTCTCAATTTGGTGGGGAAAAGGGCGGGAAAAGAAAAATGGTTTCCTTATATTTTCTTTTCTTTTCCCTACCAATTTTCTTGAACCAAACAGGGTGTTAGTAAAAAGACGTTTGGGAAAGCTTTGCGGTCAGGCGCCATTTTATTATCTTATTTAATTGGAAAAATTACACCAACACCCACTGTTATGATAGGTAATTACACATACTTACCCTCTTATAATTGAAATTATAAATACTTAACACACTATAATTGAAAATTACATTTACCCCCTGGAAACCCTCGGTCAAAGGTCAAACAATAATAAATGACATTTTTGCCCAATTAAATTATTTAAAAAAATTAAAAAAAAGATGAAATAATATTTTTGTTACGGCCGTACCCCCTCTTATAATGTGTAATTACCAAAAACCCCCTCTTATTTTTGAAATTACAACACCTCCCTACAGGGGGCTAATTGTAAGATTTTTAGGGGTTACATTGTAAGAATTCTTTAATACATAGGGGTGATTGTAAGAAGTGCATTATAACATGGGAGGTTTGTGTAATTTTAAAACTAAGAGGGGAGGTTGGTATAATTTTTCTTAAATGACATTTAGACAGGGGCATTTTTGAAAGTTCAAATAACGACGTCATCAAAAAACTGATCTGAGTGGGTAAATGTCATTTTTTATTATAGTGGGTTAGGTATTTGTAATTTCAGTTATAAGAGAGTAAGTTTGTGTAATTATCTATTAGAGCAGTGGGTGTTGGTATAATTTTTCCTATTTAATTGCTAATATAATTAATTAATTATAATAATAGTAAAAGAAAACAGTAAATCATTGTTCCCTCATGGTCTTGGGAGATATATTGACATCTACTATTATAATTCAATATTTGTTACTTTCATTTAGTGATGACTCGCAAAACACTTCATCTTTTATTTAACAGCCTTACTTTTTACACTCAAAAGTTTGGCTAACCTTATTTGTGAAGGGTTGATTTTCATTTTATCCGTTCAACTTACTCATTTTGGCATTGCATCAACTATAGTCTTATTGCTATAAAAAAAATTGAGAAACAAAAATAAATAAAAAAACTACACAAGTATCCAGATTTTGAGTCATAGCGAAGAGATTATTATATGTACACAGGACTATATGAGAGGAAAGATGAAATGAAGTACTCGATTCATCAAAATTAAACAAGATAATGTATAAAAAAATCTTGAATTTACACAAAAATTTATTTAGTGATATTATTATACAAGTCTTGGTTTTCAATTAACTTAATTTATTCAAATATTCATTCAACTTTTCATATCAATCAATATTTAATTTTCTAAATAATTGTAGTTTATTAATTAGCAGTTCATTAGTTAAGTTTTTTTTTTTTTGAGGGGCAGTTAAGTTATTGTCAGTTTTGGATTTATCAAGTTGAACAATATCTATCTATATGAATTCTTTTAACGAGATCATATGATTCACGTGCGATGCACGTGTTGTTTACTAGTTATAAATTAAAAATCCCAAAAGAATTCCAATAAGCACTAAAATTTTGAAATAAATCCTAACTGGATATTCACTGATACTCTCAGCTATGGTTAACAATAAGCTTGCGTGGATTTCTATCTAGAAATTGAGACAATGAATCAATTTAATTTCATCACGAAGAAAATAAAATCATTTACCTGAGCAGTATCAGGACCACCAGTTCCTCCGTGCTTGGGTGCTGAAAATGGCTTGTTATGCTTATCATAAATTACTTGCATCGAGTCGATGCAACCAGTTGGACTATATCGAAGTGTTATTACCCTCACTCCATCGTAGGTCCCATCATCCCAAGGATTCCCTCCAGGACCTCCCCACGGCCCAACAGTTGATGACTTAAGACTTTTCTCTGATTCCTACAACAAGAATTCATATTGTATTAACATCACATAAGCAAAATCTACAATCCAAAAAACTTTTTGAGACTTCTTCTTTTACGTGTCCATGATGCGTGTGGGTGTGGGGTTTGGGGAAATAATTTGATATAGAAATATAAATTGCATACCAGATGAACCATGATGATGAGCTATATGATATTGATAGCAAAGCAAATGTAGATATATACTACAAAGCTACAATGTAGTATATATATATAGAACATAAAAAGTAGTTGTCTTTTTCTATGGTATCTAATTCTTTCCATTAGTAGTACTATCAAGGAAAAAAAAAGTTAGCTTTTCATTAGTATCAAAATAAGTGGTGGCGAATTCCATCAATCAAACTTTGAATCTTGTGCTTAATTAAATGATAAGGCCGCATCTTCTGTATTGCTCCACGAGAATGTCAAAAGTTGTAAAGATGGAATTTTTTGTGTATAGATGCATACGTGTGTGTCTATATATATTATGTATTTGTTTTTGTGGTGTACCTTAATATTCTAGACCCAAGATCACTTGGCCTAAAGTTCATATGTATATTCTTTAAATATGAGATTATTTTTGAGAATATGGTTTATAAATTGTAGAAAACTTCTTGTTATCTCTTGATACCTTTTTCACATACTAGTTAAAGAATACGTGCATTGCACATGTATAGATTCTCGTTAAAGTAATTCATAAAAATAGATATTGTACACAGTTTATTGTTATCTCCACCTTTTTCAGATATAAAAAAATCGCTTCCTCCTCTCCGTGAACGTAGTTCGATTTGCGTACACCACATAAGTCTATTTATTGGTTTCTTATTTTTGATTTGGGAGTTCGTGAAATTCTTTTTATACTCCCCACAAGACATTGAGTTTTGGTCTCGAGATTGTCAACTGTGTCTTAGTCTCACTATGATCGTGCACATACAATGAGACATCACAATGAGCTAATGAGATTTATTATGGAATCATGATCAACCACTTGAACATGCACAGGAAGTCATGACTTTAGGATAGAAGATTTGAGACTCTTCATCAGTTCAACTAGTTCTACTCCAATGACTTTAGTTAGTTCATATAGTTTGCTTATTTCTATGTATTGTTAACAATTATAGAGTTAACTTTAGTGTTTTAATTTGATTTACGTAATTTCCAAATATTTCAGTAGCATTGACTTAGGGTCTCTGGATAAATATGATGTCCAAATAAGATGGAATTTTGCAATTGGTTTTAATATTAGGAGAGGATAGAAATAGAAAGGTGTCGCTTACCCCTGAGAATAATAGCACTTGGGATTTTTCCATCCCTCTCACTCGAATGAGATTCAAAACATGATCTTTACTTTTGTCTTGTATATTCTTAGATACTTTATTCTTTTTCCATAGGATTGAAGTTTTCAAAAAGAAAAAATTCACAATAGTGTTGTTTTCACTATTAGCAATTTTTATATATGTTTATTGTTGTAGCTAGTACGGTGGGTTTCATTGTGTGGTGCGTGAATTCCTGTAGAGGAGCAACATATGGAGCTCTAAAATTAACAATATGAATCAGCAAGAGTGGGTCGATTTTGGACGAATCGAAGACGACCATGGTCTTGAGATGGCGAAATCTTAGCGTGACAGAGCATCGGAATTTGGATAGATCAGGTTGTGATATAAACGGCACAAATTAATCACTGTTAGTGAGGCAAAATTGCAATTTTGGTCCCACAACTTAGTCCATGTGTGCTTTTGGTCCCAATATTTTCGACTTTAGCATTATACGTTCCATAACTCCAAAAAATATGCATTTTTGACCCCAAGATACTATTACGTTATGTATTTGTATGGAATTGACATGTGCGGCTCATGTGGGATCACCAAAAATGTGCGTTTTTGGTCCCATAACTCCAAAAAACGTGAGCCGCACATGCCAATTACGCCAAATACTCGTAATAGTATATTGAGACCAAAAATACATATTTTTTGGAGTGATGGGACGTATAATTCTAAAGTCAAAAATACTAGGACCAAAAGCACACATGAGCTAAGTTATGGGACGAAAATTGCATTTTCCCCCTGTTAGTGACGATGGAATGCAAGACTTTAGTTATGTTCTGATGCATATGATTTTTATTATGTTGTATTGAGAATAAATTCTGCTTTGAGAGTACCTCAGGCAATATACAAATCTATACTATCTATACACGTATGGATCTTGGAGGCTATTTCTTCCAATTGTAAAAAGACCATATCACCCTTATTAATTAATAACTCATTCATGAATTCAATAAAAACTCTACATTTTGCACCTGATCTATATACGCTTACTACCTCTATACTATCTATAAAAGTATGGATGTTGGAGGGTGCTTATTCCAATTGTAAAAAGACCATATCACTCTTATTAATTAATAACTCATTCAATCAATTCAATAAAAACTCTACATTTTCCATCTGATCTATATACGCTTAATACCTATAGGAAAATTCTAGCTCAGATTCGGCTTGGCCGCACCCAAGTGTATTTCACAAGGAGAGTGTATTACACTTGCCATATACTTGGTAAGTTATTTTAAAAAATATACATGAATGTGGCCGAGCCGGGGGCAGGCTAGAATTTCCCATACCTGTAACTAATTGGAAACTGAATAGGCTTTGCATTACAAACTTAATAATAAGGCTCCGTTTGTTTGCCAGTAATGGAATCCAAATTGGGAATTAGATATCTGGTAATCAGATTCCCAGTTATCTGATTCCATAATTGTGTTTGGTTGTATCTAGTAAATAGAATAAAGATATTTTTAATATTTAATTCATGCACATTTTTTTTTTGGAAGAAGTAAGCTTAATTCATGCACATTTCATAAGAAATGAAATTCACATTTGAAAACTTTCATTAAATTAACCTTATTTTTAAATTAATTTATTTTTATACATTGCGTCACCTAAACTTGTGAAATTTTTATATTAAAAAGGTTAATATATTTTGATACTAACTGTAATATTGTACGCATAATTAATATTTCAATACTAACTATTAAAATAATAAATTAATTTGACTATGACACGTCGAAACAATTAATGGGTCCAAAATATGAAGTACGAACAATAGATTAGTGCATATATATATATATATACACACACACAACACACACACACATACACATATATATGTATATATTATGCAAAATAAAGAAAAAAATAAACTAAAGTATATGAGAATATATATGCATTATACTGAAATATATATGCACACACATACATATAATATATATATATATATGTGTGTGTATACATATGTTTCGTATATATATATATAAATACATATTCATATTTATATATATATATATATACACATATATAAATATATATGTTATTATCATGTAAATATATATTCAAATATAAAAGCTATATATGTAAATTGTATATATACAAATATACATATGTATAATTTAAATACTATATTTCCTTATATGATGAAATATATATATATAAATATTTTTATTGATAGAAAAAAGACATAATATGGATAATAAAAATGTCTTATATTTTCACATTCCCCTGAAAAAGGGAATAAGAAACCCTAAAAAAAATAGGGATTTAGATTCCTTGTTTTGGGGTACAGGATTCCCTGTTTTGAGGAATCTGATTACTTTCCCATAATTTAAGTAGTGTTGCCAAACACAGTAATATAATGTCAGGGAATTAGATTCTCAATTTTGATTCCATTCCCTGGCAAACAAACTGAGCCTAAGTATCATTAATTATAGCAATAAGTTTTTTGTAAAATAATGAATGTAATAAGACTCTACACCTTCCCACCATGTACAAGCACTTTGTAAAAATGCAAATTCAGGATTGATGCCTTGAATTCCATCTTCCCAGTGTGTGAGAGCACGAGAAATATTTTTCTTCATTTCTTATGACATGTTGGTCTTGTAAAGAGTGTTTCAGAATTTTTATTTCAAGTATTTCATTTTTTATTTTCATTATTTGTATTGTTTAATCTACATTACTCTTCTTCACAGATGGAAGAAGAGGAAGTTGAAGAAAAAATCTCCATAATGCTCATACAAATTGCATAAGATGCATTCCATGTCCTGTGGATTGTGATGGACGGTGCCCCACAAATTTCATTATTAGTTGAAGAGAGTTTTAGAATATATATGGAAGATCCCCACAAAAAAACCAGGTTAATTTTTTAGGGATTCTCATAAAGAAAGTGTGAAGTAAATGTTTCTGTTGGTTAATTGTACTGTCATTTATGGGAAAGTTTTTCTAATTTATAATTATCATGCTTTCTTTAGGTACTTTCGCTGTTTAATCTTTGAATTGCTTTTTCATAATTTTATTATTAATTATTTTTTTATTTTGTGGAATTTTTTGATTATTCTACTCTTAGTGTTTGTGTGTATATATGAGATAGAGAGGATTATGCAGCTTTTCTTTATTATTATTTTTAGGGTTAAATACAAAATCCCACCCCCTCCCCCTCCTTAGGGTTAAATACAAAATCCCCCCCCCCCCCCCCCCCCCTCCTTAGGGTTAAATACAAAATCCCGCCTCCCCCCTCCCCCCCAAAAAACAAACTATTCCCTACTGTTTTATATACACCCCTAAACTTTAACATGTACTAAAATGGTCTCTCATGAAAATTCATGATTTATGGTAAATTATCCTATCCAAACACAACCTCATAATATTAAGCACTATTTGGTCCTGTATAATTTTTACCCTTATAATTACATTTTTCGTCCCTAAATTTGGACTAAAACACATTTGCTCCTCCATGTTTCAGTGTCGACATATTTAGTCCCTCAACTTGTCAATTTCGGACATTTTTAGTCCCTACCATTATTTTTCGTCTAAATTAACGGAGTCCTCACAAAAATCAAAATCAGCATTTTGTTAGGATACTCAATGGCGAATTTTAATTTTAAAATCAATTTTGCCAATGTTGACACATGAACTTGTCAACTTGGAAAAAAAGAGACAAATGGATATACTCTGTGGAAAATATGATCAAAAATAAAAATTTAATGTAAAATAAAAATTATTAAAAAAATAATAAAAATTTAAAATTAATTTAAATTATAAAATGGTAAAAATAATTATAATTAATAAATAATAAAAATTTTAGAAATTAAAATAATAAAAAACAAGATAAAAATAACTAAAAATAATGATAAATTAAAAATTATTTAATATAAAAAATTAATTAAAAAGTCAAAAAAATAACAACTCATGAAAGGCGGTTTTGTAATATTTAGTTTAATTTATTTCCTTATTTTTTAATTTCTTCAAATTATTTAACATATTTAGTAAAATATTTTTCTATCTGAATATTTACTTTAATTTGAGATCTATTTTCTAATAAAATATTTTTCATATTTATTAAAATATAATGAGTAATTTAATATTTACTTTTTTCATATTAGAATATAAAATTAGTTCAAAATATATAATCTGGAATATTTTCTTGTTGACCTTTTTGGTTCACTCCTATTTTCATGTTTTGATGATGACTATATTATTTTATAGGCAAAATTCTAACTATAGTCCCATAGGATCTCGTCATTCTAGTTTTAGTCTCACACTTTACGGGATTCTAAAAAACGTCCCAAAAATTTGAAAAATTGTAATGTTAGTCCTTTTTTTAAGTAACATTAGTCCCGTACTTTATTTTGTATTTTTAAAATTGCATTTTGCCCCCTGAACTATACAAGATATTTTTAAACCCCCCCTAAATAAATATTGATGTGCACTAAGTGAAATAAAATATATCTAGAGGGTTAAGTGAAAAAAAATATGTTTAGGGGGATGCTTAACACATCTTGTATAGTTCAGGGGGCAAAATACAATTTTAAAAATACAAAATAAAGTAGCGGACTAATGTTGTTAAAAAAAAGGACTAACATTACAACTTTTTTGAATTATTGGGATATTTTTTAGAATCCCATAAGGTGTGGGACTAAAACTAGAATGACGAGATCCTATGGGACTAAAATTGAAATTTTGCCTATTTTATATCATGACTAACTTACCTTTCGTCCCTTGTAGGAATCCTTGCCAAATTGGAGATAATTAATGACATCTTCTCATAGGGAAAGTCAAAGATCTCATATGGCTGAAATTTATTTAAGGGAAGTATCATGTTTGTCTCTTCCCTTATTTGCTCCTTTATTATTTACAGCATCTAGATATTTATGCAAATCTCCCTTACCTTATCATATTGATTTGATCTTGCTACCCTATTCTCTTGCCATGTTTTTTTGGTAAGAAGCCGTTATGCACTCTTCATGGAAAGGAGTTGATTTCCTTGATTATCTTTCCTGTTACTTCTATTGATGATTATCAATATAAACTCATTCACTCTCATTCAGCAAGAACTAACGAATTCCATAAGCATCTTTCAGCATACTATTGATAAAATTGTCATATGCGTTTTCGGTACTTTCTCCAATTAAGTTCCAGTGAGGAAGGAGCGGTACCAGAGAGTACTTGGAGTTCCGAGTGACATACACTAGTGGTCAAGTGAAGCATTTGAGTCGAGTCTCTCATAATTCCCTTTTGGAGTCGTTGTTTGTGGATTTACCATCTGGTTCCACCGGTTGGTTCCAAGGGTGTAGTAGAGTGACACTCACTTCATCGTACTGAGTGTGTATTGTCATTTTACGTTTGTAGTGACTGAATTCACCTCTGTGATTCAGCACTTAGTTTAATTCTTTCATCTTCTATAATTTTTTCCTTCTAGATTTTGTTTCTGGAACTTGCAAAGTTCCAGTAGTATTTTATTTCAGTATTTTTCAGTTAAATCTTTTGGTACTTTATCATTCCGCTGTGCATTCTAGCACAATTTTTTTAATATCCTAATTCACCCCCTCTAAGGCATATCTTGAGTTACATTTCTAATTTTTAGATTCTTTTATGTTGTTTATATTTTCAGATTTTTAATTGTTTAATTGAATTGTTTTTATCTATGTCAGAATTTAAAATTAGACAAAATTTAAAAACAGGATGTGAGCATTTTCGTTAGTTTTTTAACGGAAGTTTGAGGACATAGACTTTATTTATTCGCAATTTGTAAGTTGAGGGAGCAAATGTGCTTTAGTCGATAAATTTCAGGACAAAAAATGTATTTTTCCTTCAAAACTACTACTTTTCTTTTTTGTGATTTATACAAAAATAATATGATCGGAATTATGCATGAGCAAATCACAAGAAAGTACAAATATAATTATAAGAGTCTAATAGTTGTAGAGAAATCCTAACTATAATTTATAATGATCATAGATTTGAATGTTATATATACGCACACTTTTCTTGGGACAATTAACAACATAAAAAAAAAATTGATTCTATACCTCACAAATTAATGGAAATAAATGAAATCATACATTACTAATTTGGAATAAATAGTATAATGAAAGACATTCTATTTCAGATATTTTATGCATGAGCTTTATTAATATTTTCAAAATTCTAAGATTTCAATATAAGAAAGATGTTTACAAAGAATCGTGCATCCACATGCTAACGCACGTAGTTTTTGCTAGTCAAATAAAATGTCTGCCTTAAAGATCTAACTGCATGTCTTGCTGCTCTAGCTTCTGTGTTTACAAATTGATACAGAAAAATTGCTTGCAAACCATATGAACCATGATGTGATGAGCTACAAGATATTGATAGCAAAGCAAACGTACAAATATACCACAAAGTTACAATGTATTATATATATGAAACATAAAAGAAGTTGTCTTTTTGCTATGGTATCTATTCTTTCCATTAGTAGTACTATCGAGGAAAAAAAGTTAGCTTTTCATTAGTATCAAAATAAATGGTGGCGAATTCCATCAAACAAACTTTGACTATCGTGCTTAAATGATAAGGCAGCATCTTCTTTATTCCTCCACGAGGATGTCCAATGTTGTACGGATGGTATTTTTTGTATGTATGCATACGTGTGTGTATATACACACACACACATATATATATATATTTATATATATTATGTATTTTTTGTTGTGGTGGCCTTAATATTCTAGACCCAAGATCACTTGACCTAACATAAATATGTATATTCTTTAAATATGAGATTATTTTTTAGACTATGCTTTATAAATTGTAGATAGCTTATTATAATTATCTCATGGTACCTTTTTCAGATATAAAAAAATTGTCTAGCCTCCTCTCTGTGAATGTTGTCCGATTCGAGTATACCACAGAAGTCTATTTATTGATTTCTTATTTTTGATTTGGGAGTTTGGGAAATTCTTTTTATACTCCCCACATAACTTTGAGTTTTGGATTGTTGATTGTGTCTTAATCTCTCTATGATCGTGCACATACGATAAGACATCACAATGACCTAATGAGATTTATCATGAACTCATGATAGACCACCTAAAACATGCACACAAGAAGTCATGATCATGACTTTAGGATAAAAGGTTTGAGACTATTCATCGGTTGAACTAATTCTACTCCAATGACTAGTGTATATAATTTGCTTATTTCTATATGTTGTTAACAATTATAGAGTTAACTTTTGCATTTTAATGTGATTTACGTACTTTCAAGATATTTTCAGTAGCATCGACTTAAGCTCTATATGGTTCAAATAGTTTGGCAAGGAAAGGAAAAGAAAATTCAAGGAAAACAGTTTTTCATTATTTGGTTAGTAGACAAAATGAAAAGGAAAGAAAATAGGAGAGAAAATCTAATACTAATTTGAGACAATATATTTTTCTCACCATTTGGTGAGGAAAAGAGTGTGAAAAAGAAAATGATTTCCTTGTGTTTTGTTTTCTTCGGGTGTAAAGGTTACTTAAGGCAAGGGAAAGATTATTTTGTCATAATCCCAATTATGAGCATTGGAAATAAATAGATAGACTTTTGTGATGTTCAAAAGGAACAATTAATTATTCTTTGTAATATTATGGAATTAGTTCTTTTATTTCTTTGGAATGTTAAAGTGATGCAGATTTCTAAGAAAATTAAGTCTATTGGTTATGTTCGGTGGCAGAGTGGTGGTGGCTTGGTAATCAAAGAAATGGATTTATGTAGCCATGTTCCTGATAGAATTTGAATAAGTGACTATGTCACTAGGAGCTAATGATATAATTTAGATGAGAAAGATTTCCAAGGCCTGTGCCGTTCATTAAGGGGACTATTCAACCAATTATCATGAATTGTGATAACAAGACAGTTATTCACTTGTCGACAATATGTGATTTACAAGTAAGTCTAAATATATCTTTAGAGAATATCGCAATATACTACAATGAAAAGGTTGTAAAGACTAATGAGATGTTAAGCGGAACTCAGATCCAATTATTAAAGTGTTTTTTGGAAAAGAATTTATAAAACCTTGAGGTAAATGGTATAAGTACTAGTGTAAGTTTGGATAGCTAAAGATGTAGCTTACTCTTAATTAAGATATTTGTATAATATCTTTCTAAGAGTTTAAGAAAACTTTTAACTTTAAGCGATGGAAAGGAAACTTGGATACTTTCCAAGTACATCAATTAATTTTGAGTGAAAAATCATATTTCTATGAGGTGATGTACGGATGTACTTTAATCTTTCACAAAATTTGGAGGGTTGGACAATTTGTCCTTAACATGCTTATAGACTTATTCAAGTTGGACTGAGTGTGAGGCCCCCAGTTTGGCATACCACATAGGAAAAATGTGGGATATTTGAATAGTATATAAAGTGAGCCAAAGAATTCAAGTGCAACAATGGATATCCATTTTGGGCTTTGATTCAAATGTCCAACTCAAGGTTACGCTCAGTGGGTTCGGCGGCACACTTCGCGTCCAACAGGCTCGTAGGCCTGGGGCGTGGCAAATGGTATTAGAGCCGCTCACCAGCCGGAACATCGGGAGGTAAGTGCTACACGGGGTAAAGTGCTACACGTTGCGGGAGCCACCTCTTGAGGCTGCGGCGCAAAGTGCTACACACATGGGAGCTATCTCTTGAGCCCATGGAAGCCACTGCTAGAGTCCCGACACCAGGTGACGGGTCCTGGACAGTGTCACGTCGGGACGAGGACGTCGCGTTTTGAAGGAAAGGTGATTGTGGGACCCCTAGTTTGGCATCCCACATAGGAAAAATGTGGGATATTTGAATAGTATATAAAGTGAGCCAAAGAATTCAAGTGGAACAATGGATATTCATATTAGGCCATGATTCAAATGTCCAACTCAAGGTTACGGTCAGTGGGTTCGGACGCACGCTTCGCGTCCAACAGGCTCGTGGGCCTGGAGCGTGACACTGAGTGAAAGCACTCTTTATATACAACTTGCCTATGTGAGTGTAGAATGTCAGGATCACATCAAATGAATTTTTTCTGGTGAAATCCTAAAACACTTGTGAACACAATATAAGCACTTGACTTTTAACATGCGTATTTTTTTCAACCGTCACCCGAATTTTGTTGAACTAATTACTTCAGAGAACTCCTTGATAAGATCAAGGTTTAATGAAGTAAACTGATTTATTTAGTTCAATCTTTAGGTACAATGATACTCTACTTATTGATTACGCCATATTTAGCTATCATTTTTTTATCTTTGTGGTTCATATTGCCATCTTTGGCTTTGTTTCCTGTCACGATTGTGACGCCCCTCATGAGCATATCCCACATTGGGAAAATGATAGAAAATAAATTAGTATATAATGAGTACCCCAGGATTCAAGTGTAACAATGGATATTTATTTTGGGTCGTGATTCAAATGTCCAATTCAAGGTTATGCTCAGTGGGTTCGATGTGAATTATCTAGTCCAACGGGCTCATGGATCCAGGGCATGAAAAATGGTATCAGAGTCGTCCACTAGCCGAAATTTCGAGAGCTAAGTGCTACACGGGGCAAAGTGTTACACATTGCGGGAGCCACCTCTTGAGGATGCGGCGCAAAGTGCTACGCACATGGAAGCCACCTCTTGAGCCCGTGGGAGCCACCGCTAGAGTCCCGGCGCCTGGTGATGGATCCTAGACTGAGTCACGTCACAACAAGGACGTCGCGTTTTGAAGGAGAGGTGATTGTGAAGCCCATCACGAGCGTGTCCCACATCAGGAAACTGATAGAAAATGAATTAGTATATAATAAGTACCCTAAGATTCACGTGTAACAATGGATATCCATTTTGGGTCGTGGTTCAAAAGTCCAACTCAAGGTTACGCTCAGTAGGTTTGATGGGAATTATCTAGTCCAATGGGCTCGCAGGCCCGGGGCGTGACAGCGATCTTTTCCTCTGTTTCACAAACTGCAGTTTTTGCAGGATTATTCTCAGGATGAGCCTCACCCTCAATTTGTCCATTATTGTTGAGCATCGCTTCTCTTAGTAATTTCTATGAACAGGCATGTCTTGGAGACTACATGAGTCTTTTAAAGTTTAATCTGACAATCCTAGGGCACTTGAAAACTAATTTACACTTTAAAACACAATCCTAGGTCATCATCGTTTCAACATTGAAGATACCAATGAATAACAAGTTAGGGATAATAGAAGATACCCTCGCCCACCCCTAATCTATAGGGGGTGAGCGCTTTGCAAAATGTGCGCCCAACTTTTTCACCTTCGATAAACATCTAACTAAACTCCCTGTAGCCTGATCCAACAGAATCTTGAGTAATATTCCATCAAAATTCGATGTACACGCGACACACGTGATATGAGCAAGGGCAAAATCGTCAATCAAAAAGCAAAGTGCTCCATACACCATACAATAGGGGGTCGTCGGAACACCCACCCTTTACCCCACCATTGTTCCTACACCAATGATTGAAACCGCCACTGGCCACCTCATGCTCCCAGCACCAATTCAGAACCACTGGCCACACCACAAAGTCCTCAGATCCACCAAAACCCTCCTCCACCACCATGCCTCACCGCCTCCTCAGTCGCACCTTTCACACCCAGTTCATTTTACAACTTTCAAAATTTGAGAACTCAATATCAACATAGTTAAATGAAAATATGATGATAAGTTAGTTGTATGGTATTGTTCGGACTGAAATAGCCAAATGTAAAAATAATCAATTTACTAATTAAAATTGTAGGTGTTACATTCTCCACCGTAGTGAAATTAGAATTCAGTTAATTCTTATAAGTTAAAGCATGCCCATTTATGCTTACTTTCTAGTTAAATTTTCACATAATTACTACACGAACTAATGACATACACTGATACACCAATTACAAAGTAGTTGAACTAATCAGTTCCTAAACTTTGATTAAGCTTTCTAAATAGCGAAAGATTTTAATCAGGTTGATGATAGATTTAGGTATATTGTATTGAAAATAAATATTGCTTTGCGAGTATCGCGGGTAATATGAATGAAATAAAAAGTCTGCCTTAAATACCCAACTCCTCCAGTGCCAAATTCCACATCCCATTATGTCAACACTTTCTAATCAACACTTTAATTAAGCAGTGTCCCCAGCACTTCTTTTTCTTTAGCACCCTGGTGGCTAAGTCTACAAAACAAGCAATGGAAGATATTCCTTTAATTTTCTTTGAAGATAGCTAGAAAAATTGCATAGTATTATTAATTAGTACCGTATTACTTTCCAACTACTTTGCTATAGTGCTTATTAAAGATATAAAACTTGAGCTATAATGTGACGCCCCACATTTACAAGAGGCAAATTTGATTATCCGCGCCTTTATTTATCTTGATTCGAAGAGTTGAGTACCTGAAAGTTAGAATCGTATTCGTTGCAGTAGATTACATCTATATTCAATTTTGGAAATACTGAACCATCACAATAGCAATATGGGTTGTAACTGAAAATGTTTTTAATATTCAAGGATTGGATTTATTTTATTATGTATGGACTAAACTGCAAATTACATGAGTTTTGGGTTAAAAGTGTTATATATAAATGTTTAGATGTAAAATTGTGATTCTATTATAATAATAACACTAGAGGTGGATTAGGACACGTGCCACCTCTTTGTCTTGTGAAGGTGTCACTGTCTACACCTATATGTTATATACATAGTAGGATTCATACTACTATATATCTATATATCTATATCTATATATATCTATATATACAAGTGATTCCATTTCCTTTCCCCTCAACAAAAAGGTACGCCTCTCTGCCCTTGTGTAGTTTTCATTTGATGTTCTTCCCAATTTGAATGAACTACTCATATCTTGATCTCTTATTCTTAATCTGGTAGTATATGTCGAGCTAAATGGATTTAAAATAAGCACTTAGCTATACTTATTAAATAATTTGGTCTTTTTCTGAAAGCCCTATTAGATTATTGCTAATTAGTTTATGATTTAATTGCTACTTGGACAAATTAGTTTAAATTTGTTAATGGTTATGTTACTTCTGTTAATTACAGTTCTTGCAATTCTTGCTAATGTTAAAATTAATATAATAATTTATCACTGTTATTCGTATTAATCACTAGCCAAGTACTTATCTACTAAGCTTCAAACAGAGGAAGAAAAGAAGAATCTGAGTGTCTTAAACTATGGATAAGGTTCTCCTAAATCTCAATATTCTTCATTAATCACATAGAAATTGTTAATTGGATAAATAATTAGATATAAGTAATTGACTGGATCAGTGTTGAGACTTGAGAGTTCTTCTATAAATTAATTTCACAACAAGACCTTTGTTAATAGTATTTATTATATATATATATATACATATCCATTGACATTGACTGATTGGGTAATCTGTAATTGTGTCATTAATATGGAAACCTTATGTGTTAATCAACTAAACGAATTCAATAGAATCAAATATTTAGTATTAAGAAAGTAACTTATAATATATGTGATTACTTCTAGGCATTTGTGGCCAGCTCATCAGGTGCATCTACATGACCTCGGATTCACCAGATTAATCTAGCGGTGAACTATATTAGAAGAGCAATTAATCTTCTCTGTGAGTGCTTTATTTATAGTTTATTTTATTCTGCAATATTTAGTGTCATTGTCATTCATTCCATATACATGATTGTCAAACACTCTTATTTATATAATCCGGGTGTCGTACTTTATCGCACCTTGGGACCGTGTGATATGTGTTGAATATTGAAACACGTGAAGTCTCCTGCTGGTATGGGACAGTGGGAAGATGGACCATAATTATTGTGGAATGGTTGATATCGGCTTGGCGTAGTACTTTATCTCGCCTGTGCACGAAATGTGATGTTATCTTGATTATTTAGATCCCTTGTGGATTATTGATTATTATCTGGGCCCAAATTGCTGCATGGAGGTTTGTGACCCTTGCGGGCAGCATCAGGCTTGTCGTAACGAAGGCATTCCTCATTAGGAACTTTGAGATAAAGGATATGGGTGAGCCTCATATGTCATGGGCATTGAGATTCACATGGCCTTTGTTTTCATCTACCGCCCGCGCATGGACGGAGCGTACCATGGCGATGGGGTCGTAGATTTAGACATGTACTCGGGCATGTCAGTTTGTTAGCGAGGTCGCTCCTTGCATTCGGTGGATAAGGTAGTTATTCTGAAGCGGGAGTCATAAGGAGGTTATCAACAAAATCGTGTCCTTTGTTATGTGATAAATGGTTTCCTTATTCAATGATGATTATTGCATTGGTTGCCTTGTTATCATATTTTCATGATCATGCATCATGAGACTGATAGATTATGAAGTTCATGCATAACCCCGCACTTGCACACACTGCGCTTAGTAGCTCACCACTTGTGTCTCCCCTTCCCCAGGTTACATATGAAGTATGTTATGCGACAAGCTCAACTTAATTAGGGTCATGAGTTCGCTCAAGTATCATAAATAGAGGTATTAATTTATTTTCAGATTATATCTAGTTATATTGATATAACGAAAATTTCATGTCCTATTTCCCTATAAGTTTGTACTTTTGGTTTTGTAGAGCTCTGAACCACACTATTGGATTATTGGATGATTTCAGTGATTCAATTACCAGACAGGTGAAGTAGGGCGTGACATATAATGTGCAAGTTATCACGATAAAACCAACATCTCCATATGATGATATAAAAGGCATTTGTGTTTGTTCACCGAATCATATATCACCTTCATATAAATGATGATTTCCACCACTCTTGACCGAGTCATTGCTTGATATACTTGCACCAACACCAATTGTGCGATACTTTCCGTGTGCTACATTACTTAAAATATATTTAAATGTTTTAAACAGGTACATATGTTACTACCACCAATTTCATACATATAAGCTAAAACATAAATCTTAAAAAAAAATACATAATTGACATTTCTATGTATATAAAAAAGCAAGGACATAATGGTCGAACAATATACATTGTAATTAATTATTGACTTTGATAATGAAGGAGTATGAATTCTAGATTATTTAAATTAATTATTTTAATATATGCAAGTGAATTTCAGGCATTCTCTGATGCTATCTGGGCACAGAAAGATAGGAGAAGAAAGGGGAAGGGGAAAGATGACAGAGGAATAGAGAGAGGAGCAGAAAGGGAAGGAGAATATTGAGAGCATGCAAAATCTATGTCCTTTTTCATTCATGTCAAAAGTGGTACTTAAATACAAGGATAACCCTAACAAATTCTGATGATGTGGATTGGCACATTCTTAATGGAAATAACAGAATTGTATTCTCTCAATTTGTCCTATCGTATACGTATTCATCAAGTTTAGAAGGCCTAAAGTGGACTCTGGTACTTCTTCATAATTGTGGAACTTGGGCTGCATTTGGGCTTGTATCAATGCCCCCATCTTCGAAAGTAACCTTGTCCTCAAGGTTAAAAGAGGAAAAATCTCGAGTAAAGTCGGAGAGGGTCTCCCAAGTAGCTTCATCTGCAAAATGGTAAAGCCAACGTACAAGAAGTTGTTGAACATTGGAGCCATGTAAGCGAATAGGACAAGTTCTCAGAATTTCAGCCGGGGTTAAGAGTGGTTGGGATCCCAGAAAATCCTGTGGTAAGGAGATATGATCCATAGGGGGAACCCCATTTCAGCGTTTAAGAAGAGAGACGTGAAACACATTGTGATGCGAGAGTCGGGAAGAAGGGTAAGACGGTAAGCGACTTTGCCCATGCGAGTAGTGATTTGAAATGGGCCATTGAAACGATGAGCTAATTTGTTGGATTGTCGGTGAGCAAGGGTGGATTGTTGGTAGGGTTGAAGTTTAAGAAAAACCCAATCATTAACAACAAACTCAATATCGGTACGGTGTTGATCAACTTGGTTCTTCATACGGAGTTTAGCACGTTGTAAATTGGAGCGAAGATGAGATAATATTGAAGTGCGATTTTGTAAAAGATCATTCAAAGATGCCACTGGAGTGGAGTCGGGTAAGTAATCATTCAAAGAGGGAAGAGGTCGACCATAGACTGCTTCAAATGGATTCATTTGAATGGAGGAATGCCACACGGTGTTATAATTCCATTTAGCCCATGGAAGGTAATGGAGCCAATCTTTAGGGTTGTCGGTGGTGAAAGATCTTAAGTAGTCTTCGAGGTAACGGTTAACCACTTCGGTTTGACCGTCGAATTGGGGATGGTAAGCAGTGCTAGTAGCAAGGGTAGTGCCATGAAATTTGAAGAGTTCACGCCAAAATGTACTCATAAAAATGGGATCACGGTCCGAGACAATGCAAGAGGTATGCCATGTAACTTAACAATATCACAAATAAAGACATCAATTACCTGGGCAGCAGTAAATCCCGGTCCCAAAGCCGAAAAGTGAGCCTGTTTGGATAAACGGTCCACGATGACTAATATGGTGGATTTGCTATGTGAAGGTGGAAGATATGTGATGAAGTCGAAAGAGATAGAGTCCCAAATACGGCAGGGTATCGGGAGAGGTTGAAGTAAGACTTGAGGGGCCCGATTGAAAGGCTTTGTTTTTTGACAAACCCGACAATGCCGAACAAAATCCCAAACTGTCGTGCACATATTAGGCCAAAAGAAATTAGCAGCGAGGTGAGCTAATGTGCGTTGGGCACGGGCATGTCCCCTAAGGGCCAAGGTATGAAATTCAACCAATAATAGCGAATGAAATGCTGAAGATTCTGGAACAAAGATAAGCCCCTTGAAGAAGATTAATCCATCAGAAATTGAGTAGTGAGGATGGTCGAACGGGTTGTGGAGTATACCCTGTAGAAGATTATAAGAGGGGCCTGGTTGGGCAAAATAAGCCCGAAGGGACTCCAAAGGTGCCAATATAGGATGAGAGACCTATTGAAGAGCCTTGAGTGAACCGTCGGGAATGCGAGATAAAGCATCTACAGGAATGTTAGTATTACCAGGTTTATAGATAATATCAAAATCAAATCCCATTAATTTACTTAACCATTTATGTTGGGCTGGAGTTTGTATTGTTTGAGTGAGGAGTTCTCGGAAGCTTTGATGGACAGTTTGTATGATAAAGTGGCGGCCAAGAAGGTGTTCTCATAAGCAGAAGTCACTTGCATTCGGGGACACATTTGTTTGATGAAATAGGCAAGGGGGTGGCCATGTTGAAGAAGGACTACTCCTATCCCTGAACCTGAGGCATCGGTTTGAAGAAGGAAGGGGTCGAAAAAATTTGGAAGGGCGAGAATTGGAGTAGAAGTAAGGGCGGATTTGAGGGCTTGGAAGGCAGCGAAAGCGGAATCAGTCCAAATGAAAGCTTGTTTACGAAGAAGGTTAGTAAGGGACGCAAAAATTGATGAGAAATGGGCGACGAATTTCCGTTAATTACCGGTGAGGCCTAAAAAGGCACGATGTTGTTTGACGTTAGTTGGTTGTGGCCAAGACTGGATGGCAAAATTTTTATCGGGATCCATTGCGACACCTGAAGCCGATATAATATGGCCAAGATATGATAGAGTTGGACTATCGAATTCACATTTGGAGAGTTTAATATGTAAGTGATGATTTTGTAATAGGGTAAGGACCTGGTGAAGTTGGTGAAGATGAGTGGACCAGTCGGGGCTATAAATAAGTATATGATCGAAAAAAATGAAGACAAATTTGCAAAGAAGAGTTTGAAATACAGAATTCATGAGTGCTTGGAAAGTCGAAGGAGCATTAGATAGACCGAAGGGCATTACCATAAATTCGTAATGGTCCTCCTGAGTACGAAAGGCTATTTTCGAGATATCCGGTGGATGAAGGCGAACTTGGTGGTATCCTGCACAGAGGTCAAGTTTGGAAAAAACTTTGGCACCATGTAATTCATTGAGGAGTTCATCAACAGTGGGGATCATGAAGCGATCTTTGACTGTGACGGCATTTAAGGCGTGGTAGTCAATGCAAAAATGCCACGTGCCATCTTTCTTCCGAACAAGAAGCATCGGGGAAGCAAAGGGGCTGGTGCTGGGGCGAATTATGCCGTTGGAAAGCATTTCAAAAACTAAGGCTATGTTTGGTTATGTTTTGGGATGGCATTTTGGTGAGAATTATTGGTGAAATTTTTATGGGGACACGTGCAATTTTGATGGGATAATGTTTGATTATGTTTTGGGAGTTAGTTTTTGAGTGATTTTTGGTGAGATAGTGTTTGGTTTTGTTTTAGAGGGAACATAAATTACTGTAACTGTCAAATCATGTAAGTTTTTGTCTGCCAATAATTAAAAATTATAATATAATATTGAGATTGAAATAATTATTATATAGATAAATATATATGTATATATGTAAGTAATAGTAGTGTGTGTGTATATATATATATATATATTAGTGTACATATATATATGTGTAATAGTAGTAATAGTAGTTTATATAAAATTAAAAGAAATGTGTATATATATACACACACACACACACACACATATATATATATATATAAGTAATAGTGTTAATAATAGTTGATATATAATTAAAAGAAAAGTATATATATTCATATATATATGTATCAGCGTGTGTAAGAGTGCGTGTATGACTGTGTGTGTAATTGTGTGTGCGTGTAATAGTGTGTGACTGTGTGTGTGTAATTGTGTGTGTTTGTGTGTGCGTGTAACAGTGTGTGTGTGCGCGTGGGAAAGGGGTGTGAGGGGGGTTGGGGGAGATTGGGGAAGACGATGAACAGTCCCCCCCCCCCCCCTTCTTTTTTCTTTTTTTTAATTTAATTTATAAAAAAATATTAATAAGTAATTTATTTTAAAAATTATTAAAATACAATCCTATTCTTAAATAATTAGGTCACTTCTACTACAAGTCAATTATCAAAATCAAACCAAAACCACGAAATAAGAAACCCTTGCTTCAAGTCACTATTCACGCGGTCAAATCCGCGTTGACCACGCGGTTGACTTGGTCAAACCCGAGTTGACCGTGGTCAAATTGCTTTTGACAGTTCCAAGACTTTTTTTTTTCTGCCATGATATACATTAAGAAAACATACACAAAAATATGGGTAACACACATGCATTTCTCTATCCACACACACAATCAAATCACAAATTTTGCAATGAGATAAATTATACACACCCACACACATAAAAAATAAGTAAAATTTTAAAATAATATATACAAATAACATATATATGTATATAAATATAGATATATATAAATCAAAATACTTTCACTATAACTAATTTGAAAAACAAAATTTGAAAGTTTTACTTTAAAAAATTTCACAAATTTTAATCTATGTTTTATCAATACTATTTTTCATGATAGAATTACAAACAAACAAACTTTTTTCTATTTTAAAGTTTAATGGTACACGGTCAAAGATATGACAAAACATTACAAAAAAAAAAAAGACACGGTCAAAGAGAAGAGAAAGAGTGAGGAGAGAAAATAGAGAAGAGAGAGAGTGAGGAGAGAGAGAGAGAAAGAGGAGAGGGGGATAGAGAGAGGAGAGGGGGACAGTGAATATTAGGAGAAGAGAGAAAAATTTTGTATAAAAAATAGAGGAGAGAGAATGAGATAGGGGACAAAGTGAGAGAAAGATGGAAAATAATGATTATGTTTTTTTGGATGAAAAAAGTTGTGTATTTTTGATGAAATATTGTGTGAAACAAACATTGTTTGGCGGAAATTTTGGACCAAATATGACTTGAAAACATAACCAAACATAGCCTAAGCGCTCAATTTCAGATTTTTGGAAGTGGGGGTAGCGGTAGGGACGAACATTGACAGGCGGCGCATTGGGGAGGAGAGGAATTTTGTTGTCGAAAGGCCGTTGAGGAGAAAGAGTAGAGGGGGATTCGAAGAGTGTAGTGAAGGAATCGAGCAAGGCCGTGAGGGCTTTGTGGTGATCTGGTGTGGTGGATTTGTGAATAGGGTAAGAAGATATTGTCGGTGCAGCAATGGAGATTTGATAGAATGAGACAACAGAGTCCGTATCAAGACTTTTTTTGAGTTGGGTTGGTGAAATGGATGCAAGGGTGGGGTTAGCCAGCCCATCCAAGTGGACTTTAGAAGATCCATAAGTAAATTCCATCCACAAGGCCCTATAATCAAATAAGATTGGGCCCAATTCGGCTAGCTATTGTACACCCAAAACAAGGTCGGCCCCATAGATTGGTAAATTAAATAGGCCCACCAGAAATTTATATTAGCCTAGTAGAAGAGAAATATTGGGGCAAAATCTGGCGTAATCCATAGATGCGCCATTGCCCACCGTCACGTTAAGGTGCGGCGATGGCTGAATCGTGAGACCCAAATAGGTGGCGAGATGATTTTGAATGAAGTTATGGGTAGAGCCGCCGTCAATGAGGATGACAACCGAGTGACCCTTGATGGAACCCGCAATTTTGAGAGTAGTGGGAACAAATTGGCCAATAAACATGAAGCGAAATAGTGGGAGGAATTTCATTGGGTGGTGGAGGTGGAAGGTCGAGGGCCGGTGAATTAGGGGGCGAATCATCTGGGTCGACGGTGAGAAATAGATCTGGGTCAACATCAACCATGAGACTGAGAAATTGGGGTGGTTGGCATTTATGTCCGGGCGTAAATTTGCTATCACAATTGAAACAGGGCCCCTTTTCGCGGTGGACGGCCATTTCAGCAGGCGTAAGGCGTTTAATGGGTAAAGGGGATTGTCGTGGATGTGGTATACTGGGGAGTGGAAGAGCAAATAAGGGTAGCACCAATGGGGGTGGCGTTCAATTGGAGGAGGAAAAATTGTGGATGGAAGAAAGGTGAGTGGATGAATTTCTCTGGGTGTTGAATTTCTCTTCCACAAGCTTAGCCATGCCCAAGGTTTCAAAGAGGGATGACGGTTTGACAAGTAGGATTTCTCATTTGATTTCTGGCATTAAGCCCGAGATGAAGTAGTTGAGGAGATTAGCATTGTTGAGACCTGGGGTTTGTGTGGATAGCTCTTCAAATTGGACCATGTAATCGCTCACAGAGGAGGTTTGACAAAGCTTGTACAAGGTGGCTTCAAAGTTCTGATAAGAGGATGGGCCAAAACGGACGGTGAGATCTTGTACAAACACCTCCCAAGTGGATAATTGGTAGGTACTGGCTAACCATTTAAACCAACGCAAGGCCGGACCGGTCATATAAAATGACGCGACAGGAAGTCGATTCTCCGGCGGTGTAGAGTGATATTCAAAGAAATGTTCGATCTGAAAAAGCCAATCAAGGGCATCCGCACCGGAGAAAAAAGGGATTTTGAGTTTGGGTAAACGGAAGGAGTGCTGTGAATCAAAAACAATGAGGGATGTGTGTGGGTGACTGGTTTGGTTGAGATGGGAATTTGGAGTGGTAGGTAAAGGCAGAAGCGGGGGAGAAGGAGAAGGTTTGTCAAGTTTGGCCATTTTGAGCATGAGATCTGCTAGGAGTTGCTGTTGTGTGGTCATGGATTGAGCAAGGGAGTCATAAGCGGAAGAAGTTTGAAAAGGGATTAAGAATGTTGTTGAACTGTATCACAAAGAACGTCGAGTTTGGAGAAGAGTTTGTCATGAGAGGCGATTTGTTCGTGGAGTTTGGAGAAGGGACTCTTCCAAGGCCTTGGAGCATGTCTGCATGCCGTCAGCCATGGAAGCTCAACGAGAGCACCAAATGATGCTATGTAGGCATAGAAAGATTGGAGAAGAAAGGGGAAGGGGAAAGATGACAAGGGAACAGAGAGAGGAGCAGAAAGGGGAGGAGAATATTGAGAGCATTCAAAGTCTATGTCCTTTTCATTCATGTCAAAAGTGGTACTTAAATACAAGGATAACCCTAACAAATTCTGATGATGTGGACTGACACATTCTTAATGGAAATAACAGAATAATCTTCTCTCAATTTATCCTATCCTATACGGTATTCATCAAGTTTAGAAGGCCTAAATTGGACTCTGGTACTTCTTTGTAATTTTGGAAATTGGGCTGCATTTGAGCCTGAATCATTCTCTTCCCATCTTTCATTGTTAATCTTACTGATACAGAGTTATTTGAGGGAAAAGAAAAGTCTGAGCAACCTTGTTCTACCTTTCCATCTAATTAATTATAAAGTGTTGGGATACTTAGAAAATTATATATTCAAGAAGTTCATGGTTTACTTTATACTAGCTAGTAAAGGGAGATTATGATGATATAGATATTAAAGCAAATGGAACAAATGACATAAAATTTATTAAACAAAGCAAGATAAGCACTTAATACTGGCATTGGTTGGGTCTGGCCCAGATCCAGACCCAGACCTAAGTATTTATTTGGGTCTAGACTCAGACCCAAAACTATACCTAAACCCAGACCCAGATCCAAATCCAAACCCAGACCTACCCAAAACATAAGTCCAAAATTTTCAAAGCCCAAACCCCAAACTTATTACGTTATATAATCTTTTTAACAGATTTTAACCTATTTAAATAACCTATTACCTCCTCCAACAACAAAACCCTAACACCAACCATCAACCTTTTAGCAGCCGCCGCCCCTCCGCAGGAGCTCTGCCGCCGTCATCGCCGCCGTCATCTCCCCCGTCCGCTCCGCCGCCATCTCCGCTGTCACTCCTCTCTCCCTCCTCAAACCCTAATGCCTTTCCCTCTCCCCTTTTTTTTATTTTCAAATCTTTTATTTATATATATGATATTATATATACTCTCTCTCTATATATATATAATAATATGTATATATAATCTTTTTAACAGATTTTAACCTATTTAAATAACCTATTACCTCCTCCAACAACAAAACCCTAACACCAACCATCAACCTTTTAGCAGCAGCCGCCCCTCCGCAGGAGCTCTTCCGCCATCATCTCCCCCGTCCGCTCCGCCGCCATCTCCGCTGTCACTCCTGCCCTCAGCCTTTCTCTTCCTTTCTCCGTCGCCGGCTCTCTCTCTCTCCCTGAATCTCCTCCGCCGCGCGGGACGTTCTTCTTCTCCTCTCCGCCGCCGCCAACACCTCCGCCGCCAAACCTTTCTCCTCCATTCTCTGTCGCCGGCTGTCAACACCGCCTCTTCCTCTTATTCTCCTCTCCGCTAACGCCAACACCACCGCCGCCACACCCTCCTCCTCCCTTCTCCGCCGCCGGCGATGACTCTCCCTGCATATATATATGTATATATATACAGATAGATAGATAATATATATATTTTTACATTTACATTTACATTTCCAGTTTATAATATATATTATACAAATATGTATATTTACAGTTTATATATATATATATATATATATTTTACAAAAGATATTTACATATATTTTCAGTTTATATATATATATATATATATATATGAAATATATGAAAAGATTTCACCAAAATAAAAGATTTTACAAGTTACAAAAGATATGTGTTTGTGTGTGTATATATATATATATTTATTATACAATATCTTTATATTTTTCAGTTTTTTCTTAAAACAAAATTATAGAAAAAGAAAATTAAATTGTTAATATTTAATAATACAAATACATAATAATAAAAAAACGAATTGGGTTTTATACCCATACCCATGGGTCTGGGCCCAAACCCAAAGTTTTGGGTCTAGGCCTGCTTTAGATCCAAAGTTTTGGGTCTGGGTCTGGGTCAAACCCAACCAATGCCAGACCTATAAGCACTTGCCAAAGACGCGCAAGCATTTTCCAGCAATATAAACCTTATATTCACTCTAATACATTGATCACTTCTAAGAGTTCATCCTAATTCCGTCAAGAAAAATAGAATTGAAGTAGATGAATGTCAAATGTTCTTCCTTGCTGGACATGAAACAACCAGCAGCTTTACTTTCTTGGAATATTTTTCTCTTAGCAATTCACGCAGATTGGCTAGAGAAAGGAAGATGAAATTATATTCAGACTTTGGAAAAATTGCATTTTTATCCCATAACTTTGTCCGAGTTTAATTTTGATCCCATTAGTTAAGGATTTCCCATATTTAGTCCTATAACTTTCAAAATATCTCACATTTATTCCCAACCAAAATTTCAGGCTAAAATTTAACGGTTACCCCGTTAATCAACGTTTTGGCCGCCTTTTTTTTTTTGGGAGAATTTGTGTGTGGGTGCACCCACACACGAATTACTATATTTATATTCAATACCATGTGCCACCCACGCACAAAATCTCCCCAAAAAAAGGGGTCAAAGTGTTGACTAACGGAGTACTTGACCGTTAAATTTTGGATGAAAATTTCGGTTTGGGATTAAATGTGAATTTTTTTGAAAATTATGTAACTAAATGTGAAAAATCAGTAATGAATGAAACAAAATTAAAATCGAGCTAAGTTATGGGATGAAACCTCACATGTTAACAATAGTTGTCGTAAGGCAGGGAAGTAATCTTAAAGCATACATGTGGGTTCGACTCTCATTGATGTATGTGGGTGTTTTCTCTACTTATTTGGTAGTTAGTTTGTAATAGTTAATAGCTTATGTTTGTATTTCCTGATAATACTTACTTGTAATAGATTCTCTTGCAACCGATGTAATATGATGTTGTAATCGCTCCTTAAAAAAAAAAAAAATCTTAAAGCATACTTTACCTTGAACTCTAACTCCTTGCGAGATGTTCGATACATTTGCTCTGTGTGTGCATGCTTCAATTCAGTCAGATGTTCTTATCTCTACCCCAAGCAATTAATTCCTTCACTTGTTCGTATGTCACAATTTAAAAGACTTTTGTTCCTAAATCAGTCATTATCTGGAAATTCATTAGAATTGGAATTTCAGCCTAGAAAATTATACCTCGCAGAACATTTCAGCAAATTGTAATTTATTTAATACTAATGTTTAAAATACAATAAAAAAATTTCGTACTTCAAACTCTACAAATCATATATAAATTTTCAAATCCTATTGAAGTTTTATCATGTTCAATTCTTAAATTGAGTCCAAGATAAATACAATTAGCACAAAATTTATGCAAATTATTGCATAATAATAATATTATAGTTTCCAAAGATAAGAATATGACTTTCATAGCTAAAACATAGTAATTATCCTTCTCACCATATTATTAAAACCAATATAAAAACAAAATTACAATATTTTTCATACATTTCACTACATATTAATGATCACGTTATATTTCACTAATGGATTATCCACAAATGTTTTAAGATGATGTATGTACGGCTTTATGAATTACAATTCTTTAAAGAAAGACAATTTGCTAACTAAAAAGATAAATACAGTTTTTTGTTTAAAATTGAGAACTATTGACCTATTACATTCTACATTTAACAATAAAGAAAAATTACAACTCTTAGAAATAAAAATGAAACTAAAATAACTTAAATAATCAATTTGTATTTGCATACTTGATGCTTTCAATCTCAATATTTTTTATATAGAAAAATAAAATATAATATATGGACTAAAATGAGTGCCAAAATGTTAATTATTACTAAACATAAGATTTCCCATTCAGTTGAGGCAAGTCATTCACGAAAATTAACTTAGATACATCAAACCATTAAATTCACTTGGAATGTCAAGTTGTCGCATGTGTTTCGGGAGGCAAATGGTTTAGCCGATTTAATGGATAAAGTTGGATCTCAGCAGACATTGTCAACCTTGGCGGATACTATTCCGAGCTAGAAGCCTGCCTTCAGCAGGATAGAGGGGCGTACATTTTTGGACCCCGGGTTAATTTTGTAGGGTAGTTCTCCTATTCGATTTTAAAAATGAATAACTAAATTAATTTATATCAAATAAGATATATAAAAACAAATGTAAGTTGGGAATTATTTTTTGAAAAGAACAAAAATTATAATACATAAATGTAACATTTTAAAAAATATATTAAAGGGGCAAATCAACTTAAAAATAAATCCATACAATACAAACTATAGAAAAAAAGATAGCAACTTAACCCATTTATTTCCACTTAGGTATGAAATGTTAGGGAAAACTATATATATAGTCTATGCACCATGTTAGTGAACTTTCAAGCAAACTTAGAAAATGGAACCAAATAAAAAATCTTAACACCTAGAAAATGGAACCAAATAAGAAATTAGAAAAAATTCAACTATGGGATAATATATTACAAAAGTGAGCGTAAACACCTCAATGGAAATTAATATAAATTTAGTAAAAGTAATTGGATGATTATCAAAGAAATTATACACATAAACAAAATGTATGCATCCCTTACTAAAGAAAGACATTGAAGAGAAGAAAATTGGAATTTTATCGCGATTTACCTTTCTCTTCAAAGATGGCCTCATACTCGTAAACAAAAAGTCGGGCAGTCAAAAAAGTGTATTTAAATTATACACAAATATTTATTAAAAATTTTTACAAATTTAATCATTAAAAAAAATAGTAAAGCCACAAATTTAGATAGGTAATACCGTAATAGTGACAGAAAACAAATTTATAATAAGAAACTTGTACGTAGAATAAACAGAACGAAAATATATGTCATGCATTCAACAAATTGGAACAATAGAAAAAAAAAATACAAACAACGTCAACAACTTTTTGGAAAGGATCCAAATGATGGTAAAATTTAAATTAAAAAGAGACAAACAAATGGTGAACTCAAATTTATAGTGGAGAAATCTGTTAGATTAGAGAAAACTTTGTAGGGAATTTGTTTTGTTGAGTAACATATTTATAGAGATATATATACTTGGTAAACAAGAAACCCTAACTATAAACAAGGAAAAGATAAATATAAGGAAACATAAAGAAACTTAAATTAATATAAGTACAAGAAAGATATGGAAAGATATTATATTATCTAACACTCCCCCATAGTCGAAACGTGAGTATCTTGAACTTTGAGACTGGACCAAAGAAATCCGGTCATAGAGAATTTGAGAAGAAGCCGGCGACAAAGATAAAAGGTGACGGCGGCCTTAAGAGGCGGCTGCGGCGGCGGCTCCAAGTCCTCGTTTTCCAAGAGTGAGCGGCAGAAACTAACAAAACTAAAGGCGGCGGCGGCTAAGCACGGCGGCCCGCGGCCAAAGAGTGAAGGCAGCGGCATAATATAAAAGGCGGCGACTCCAAGTCCTCATTTTCCATTGGTGAGTGGCAGCAATAATCAACAAAACTAAAGTGGTCGGCGTCTAAGCGCAGCGATCGAGAGACCATGGCTAGAAGCCATGGCTCTGATATCAGGTTAGATTAGACAAAAATTCGTAGGGAACTTGTATTACTGAAAAACATATTTATAGAGATACATGTACTTGGTAAACAAGAAACCCTAACTATAAACAAGGAAAAGATAAATACAAGGAAACATAAAGAAACCTAAACTAACATAAATACTAGAAAGATATGGAAATATATTATTTTATCTAACAAAATCAACATAAAATCTATAATATGAAGAAAAGCTATGAAAGGAGCAACAAAAGTGGAAGATTGACTGTCACGCCCCAATTTTCAACCTTGAAAGGGGCCTAAACGCAAAGTGTGGACCTTTCAATAAAATAATCCATTCCAAAATCTAGCACACCTTCAACAATTTATCTAGTAGGGTCACAACCCTAATAACTTCAACTAAACATATAAGTAAACTTACTATCCATGAGTCAATCTGCAATATTCACCTCTAGGATTGTCCATGTCTATACTCATGATCCTCCAAGTCAATTTCATTGCTCAACTCACCTCTAACTGGAAGAAAGAAAATGAAATATGTAAGCAAAGGCTTAGTGAGCGCCAGTGTCCGTGTGAAAGGTGCTTAAAATAGGTTTTAGACCCAAAAACCATAAGTTAATGAGATGAAATCAATAATACTTTTTATTTTTCAGAAAATCATTAAAATAGTTAAAATAACATTTGCGCTCATGATAGCAGTTAAGTAATAGGTGATATGACACCAAAACTTTAGTATAAACACTTAGTATATGCATTCAATCAATAGGCAGTTACAGTAAACTTTACATTGCACATTTAAGCAGTCGGGGGCCATATTAGTAGTAGCATCGCATCTGATGACTATGCTCATAGCACTTTGGGTCCCGCTGCTTCTTCCTTGTCACCCCTAAACAATTGGCTTAAAAGTCATCACCTTATGCCTCCCCACTTAGGCTCGCGAAGCCCATTTGGTCATATCCCGGGTATGCCACAATTCGATTCCTACAACCCACTCACCCTCAGAACACTCCGTCTTTAGGTGTTGGGATTTGGCCGTGGATAACAGGAATCGTTTTAAGACCACAAGCCCGTGTCTGTCCAGCCGAACCCTAGCCCTATCCACTCCCGACACTTGGGCCTGACACTCAACCAATACAATATACAATCACATAATTTCACATTTGATGCAATAGTGGCCTTTAGGCTCATGATTCAGTAATCAATCAGTTTTATTGAATAAGTGTCAAAACCGATGTTAAAGAGATACTTTCTTGGAAAGTATTTTCACAAAATACGCATTTTCAATAATTCATGACTTTGGCAAAATGTACAATGCAATGGTTAAGCAAAAGTGTTTTAGAGATTATTTGAAAAGCATGGGAAATCATTTTCATTTGATAAAAGACCAAACAATGACAAATGCGTATAAATATATAGTAGAATTTCCTTCCTGTTTTGAAAGACTTACAAATAGAATTTTAGGAGGCAACTCACAGTACACTTCTGAGCTACTCAGGATCGTCACCGAGTGAAATTCCAACTCTACTAACTTGTCAAACTTTGTTTCTCAAAATATATTGTAGCAAACGAACCTATTCGAAAAAAAACATAATTATTTATACACTCACATCATCAAGTTTTTTGATAATTCTAATTCATAATGTTGGTCCCAAGTGGCATACGAAAGGGTCTAGAAGGAGGAGTTGAATAGACCCTGAAGTCTTTTTCGACTTCAAAAAAATTCGTATTAAAAAATTTTGGACGCTTGAAATGCAGATGCTTGACCTAAGCATCTAATGAAGACTGTTTTTATAAAGTTAATTTAGACTTCAAGATTTGAATACTATAACCAAATAGGTTTAAGCGTTTATTCTTTAATCAGTGTTAGCACAGCGGAATAATTTTAGAGTCTTCTCTTTTGAAAGCTTTAGCGTCACAAGAAAATGTTTTAGTTGCTTAGTGTTCTCTTGAGTTTTACTTAACAATTTCATACAAAGATATAATAATATGAAGAATGACTGTAAAGTAAAGAGCACGATATTTGTAAGGTTCGTTGGGTGGTGTAATCCCAACTACGTCCTTCTTCTCCTTTGCATTTGGAGGCAATCCACTAGATTGATTATCGAAGAGTCACACAGAGACTTCTACAAAATAGGGAAACACGAAGAGATGGATATGGATGACTTGAGCTCTTTGGTCACACAGATTTCTGCTACAAGCCACTTCAATCCTCTGCTTCTGGAAAGACGATCTCAAGCTCCTTGATCACACAGACTTCAGCTCCAATAAAGACCTTCCTTAACAAGCTTCTCTTACTCAAAAATACTACTTGTGAAGTCAACAAACTTTCTCACTCAGATGAAAGATGTTGAGGGTTTATTGTAACAGGTTTGTTTGATGTTGGGAAGTTCAAACAACTTGAGATATCTCAATAATAGTGTAGGGTTCTTCTATGAAGATGTTTGAGATATCGGTGACTGTCTTTGGAATGTATTTGAGAAACTTGATGAATTTTGGCTATGGAATTTACAAGCTTTTCTCTCAAATTATTTCAGCAAATTTTCTCTCTCTGCACTCTCTCTAAGGTTTTGCTGGAGGGTACTATTTATAGAAATTCTTGGGATTTATCCATTGGACACAATCAGGTGCGTGTCTCTCACGCAACGCGTCAAATAGTCCCTTTCTGACATTCCTGAAATTCTGCTGGTTCCGATTGGACAGGAGCAAACTTGAACTCTGAAAAGCTGACAGTCTAGTCAAAAGTTGGCTTGTCCACAAGTCATACAGTCTTGTTACATTTAATGCACTTATCAAGCATTTAATGCATTTTGAATTTATTTCCCGTTAGAAATAAATGACCGTTGGTGATTGCATTTAAGTCCTTGATAACTTAGATTTTATCCTTCAGGTGAATCTGAAAGCGGGATGATTGAGTCGCTCGGACGCTTGAGTCACTTGGACGCTTGAGTCACTTGGACGCTTAAGTCACTTGGACGCTTGACTAGACGCTTGTGTCACTTTGACTTTGGACGCTGATCTTCAACTTCATCGCTTAATAGACTCACACAGAACTCTATTAGCGACTCAGTATCTAATACTTAGTCTAAAATCTACAAAGATAAAAATTTCAAACCTGACAATATTTTTATAAAATCATAGACTTACATTTTTGGAGTCTAACATAAAATCCTATCTTATCATCATCAAAACATCTAACATGAAATTCCTAACAATTTCCCCCTTTTTGATGATGTCAAGACCTTAACTCTTATAACTCTTTTATAGTTCAAGAGTTTAAAGAAAAGCCCAAAATAACATAAGTTAGCGTTTTGAAAGTTAGATAAGTTAGCTAATGTTAGATTAGCTTCAACAAGATTTTTCAGCAATAAATCATTCATTCATATATATGGAATTCAAAGCGTATATGATTTATACTGAAATGATGAATACCTGTCTTTTCTTTCTCTTTCCCCTTAAACTGCTTTTCTTTCTCTTTCCCCTTAAACTGCTTTTCTTTCTCTTCTTCCCCCTTCTTGTCATCATCAAGGGAAGACAGCAGTTCAATCGATACTCTAAAGCTTGAGGAAGAGGACCAGTTGGTGTAGGGAAAAATTCGGCCACTTCTATCGACCGCTCAGCGTCCACAGTCGCTTCCACGTCTGGAAGGACCGTGTAAACAATATCCTCTAGCGATTTCCACAGTCGCATCCAAGTCTGGAAGGACAGTGAAAAATTCTCTAGCGATTTCCACCATCGTTGATACCACTTGATGGTAAATCAACATCCAACTATGTCTACCTTCTCAAGACATTTAAAAAAGGTATGCATGATTTTATAAAATGTTTTTATTAAGTGTTGAAGGGAATATTCAAAGCTTAACATATATCATTTAATGATACCACTTGTTGTAAAATTTATGTTGACGCTTGAAATCAAATACTTTTTATGTTTGCGTCTAACATATCATGCACAAATAACTATAAGCGTTGATGATCTATGCATATGAAAACAGTTTTTGATCATTGACGCATGCACATATGTTCAAGTACAATTTTAAGGTTCCCCCTAAATTTGACAACTTGTAACATTTTTGAAAAATGCTTTTTAAACATTATAATAAAGTTAATTCCCCCTAAATTATATTTCTAATGAAAATATGATACATAATGATTAAGCATTTAAATCATTCATACCTCATTCTGGAATGAAGAACATGAATTTCTCTTTTCATATCTAACAAATTTCTTGACTTTCTTAACCAATAAATCCATTTTCTTTTCCTCACTCGATCCTGTCTCTTCCACCTCACTGACTGATTTTCCCTTGTTATTTGTTGTAGCGATTAAGGCTCCAGACTCAGTCGCTGAAGACGAGGTATAGCTGACTTCTCCTAATTCAAATTCAAAAGCCTTTAGCTCCGAGAACACATGTTCTAGCGTAATCATGTCCAACGTTTGTGATTCTCTCATTGCTACAGTCTTTATCAGATATTTGCTTGGAAGACTTCTAAAAATATTTTTGACCATTTCCTTGTTGGTCAACTCCTTATCCAAAGACGCTAATTCAGTAATAAGCGACATAAATCTCGCATCCAATTGATCTAGCGTCTTGCTTGGCAACATCTTAAAATTCTCAAATCTTCGCATGACTATGGAGATCTTGTTCTCTCTCATTTGTGCTGAACCTTCACATATTGTGGCTAACTTATCCCAAATTTCCTTAGTCGTAGAGCACGACTTGACCTTATTGAATAAGTTATCATTGTCACCAATGGCTGTATATAGAGCGTTCTGTCCAACATTATCCAAATTTTCTCTTCAACGCTCATCAGCTGACCACTCATGCTTTGGCTTCTCAACATAACCATCCGGAGTCGCTTCAGTCGCTCCAGGCGCTATAGTGATGACTTTGAATATTTGAATCGGTCCATCTGAAATGATATCACACATTTCATCATCACAAGCACAAAGATAAGTAAATGCTTTGACCTTCCCTGAGTCATAATTTGATTCGATCAACTTAGGAATTCTTGAAAATTTGCCATGAAAATTTTTAAAGTAACTAAAATTTTAAAGGGATCTGAACAAGTAGTTATACTTGGAAATTTAAAATTTCACTTTCAACCGCTCTGATACCACTTGTTGGTCCCAAGTGGCATACAAAAGGGTCTAGAAGGGGGGGGGTTGAATAGACCTTGAAGTCTTTTTCGACTTCAAAAAGATTCGTATTAAAAAATTTTGGACGCTTGAAATGCAGATGCTTGACCTGAGCGTCTAATGAAGACTATTTTTATAAAGTTAATTTAGACTTCAAGATTTGAATACTATAACCAAATAGGTTTAAGCGTTCACTTCTTTAATCAGTGTTAGCACAGCGAAATAATTTTAGAGTCTTCTCTTTTGAAAGCTTTAGCGTCACAAGAAGATGTTTTAGTTGCTTAGTGTTCTCTTGAGTTTTACTTAATAGTTTCATACAAAGATATAATAATATGAAGAATGACTGTAAAGTAAAGAGCACGATATTTGTAAGGTTCGTTGGGTGGTGTAATCCCAACTACGTCCTTCTTCTCCTTTGCACTCGGAGGCAATCCACTAGATTGATTATCGAAGAGTCACACAGAGACTTCTACAAATTAGGGAAACAGGAAGAGATGGATATGGATGACTTGAGCTCCTTGGTCACACAGATTTCTGCTACAAGCCACTTCAATCCTCTGCTTCTGGAAAGACGATCTCGAGCTCCTTGATCACACAGACTTCAGCTCCCATAAAGACCTTCCTTAACAAGATTCTCTTACTCAAAAATACTACGTGTGATGTCAACAAACTTTCTCACTCAGATGAAAGATGTTGAGGGTTTATTGTAACAGGTTTGTTTGATGTTGGGAAATTCAAACAACTTGAGATATCTCAATAATAGTGTAGGGTTCTTCTATGAAGATGTTTGAGATATCGGTGACTGTCTTTGGAATATATTTGAGAAGCTTGATGAATTTTGGCTCTGGGGTTTGCAAGCTTTTCTCTCAAATTATTTCAGCAAAGTTTCTCTCTCTGCACTCTCTCTAAGGTTTTGCTGGAGGGTACTATTTATAGAAATTCTTGGGATTTATCCGTTGGACACAATCAGGCGCGTGTCTCTCACACAACGCGTCAAATAGTCCCTTTCTGACATTCTTGAAATTCTGCTGGTTCCGATTGGACAGGAGTAGACTTGAACTCTGAAAAGCTGACAGTCTAGTCAAAAGGTGGCTTGTCCATAAGTCATACGGTCTTGTTACAATTAATGCACTTATCAAGCATTTAATGCATTTTGAATTTATTTCCCGTTAGAAATAAATGACCGTTGGTGATTGCATTTAAGTCCTTGATAACTTGGATTTTATCCTTCAGGTGAATCTGAAAGTTGGACGCTTGAGTCGCTCGGACGCTTGAGTCAACGCTTGAGTCACTTGGACGCTTGACTAGATGCTTGAGTCAGTTTGACTTTGGACGTTGATCTTCAACTTCATCGCTTAATAGAGTCACACAGAACTCTATTAGCGACTCAGTATCTAATACTTAGTCTAAAATCTACAAAGATAAAAATTCCAAGCCCGACAAAATAAGTAAGCTTTTCAAACGCTTATACAATGTTTCTATGAAATCATAAACTTACATTTTTGGGGTCTAACATAAAATCCTATTTTGTCATCATCAAAACATCTAACATGAAATTCCTAACACATAATATGACGAACTTACTCGTGAACAACCAAAAGTTAAGGCCCAGTAAACTTATCCAACACTTACCCAGCTACAAGACTATGTATAACTCGGATCCAACAAGCGTGAACCTCCATTGTTCACCCACGAACTAGATTACACCAGATCGCTCCACCGTGCACGCGCGTCTCCACCATTATCCTTCTTTTGTCCCTTTATCCTTCTAATAACCAACTAAACTTAATATCCATAGATTCTCAAATAACTAAGGTTTCTTAAAATTCAAATTCCATCTCAACAACCTGACCGAAAGAGGGTAAATTGGTCCTTCAAATTCAACATCCCAAAACTTTCAGACTTAGTCACCTCCTGCCACCTTATAATCAAATCAAGTTTTCGGTCACATTACACCATGGATTTTATCAAGACTTACCAGTATCAACATCTATATTCGAAGGACTTTCTATTTGTTGTCTTGAATTTACAATTGAACCACGGTAAGGGGAATTTCAAAGCAAAGGAATGTGGATGATAGTTTTTGGAAACCAAAACAGCACACTGGCATAGATCTTTAGGAGGCCATTTCTGGACTATTTTCTCATCAATTTTCAACAAATTTTATCATAAAACATATCTAAACTCAATAAAAATTCTAATGGTGGTTTTTCATGTACAATCAGAGCACATAAAAAAGGGTTTTGGGCAACTAAATATGAAACACAGATTCTAGAATTGAAAAGGGATTACTGGCAGTGAGGATTTGGATGAGAATACTGAAATATTTTCTAAATGATTTCCAACAACACTTACCAGTAAAAATATCTACAGTGAATGAGTCTAGGGATAGTCTTGCATGTCCGATCAGACCATTGGAAGGCCTATTTATTGGAAAAAGAAAATAGGATATAATTCTGGAAACCAAAATCTGGGCAGCCTAGCGAACGGTGTGGGGCAATTCTGAAACTTTCGATAGCAGATAATAAAACTCGGATTCCATATTGTTGTTCCTCATCATCTTGCAAATAATTTGAGCTAAAAAACACTCAATTTGGACATCATTTGGTCCCTCAAAACTTGAAAATATAAACATTGCCAGTGCTGAAAATATTGTGCAAAAATGCTGATTTTTCCCCTCTTTATTGTCTCTTGATGTTGTGAGGAAAATGATGAATGCATAGGGGTATTTATAGAGTTGAAAGGTGATCCCTAATGCAAGTACATTTACATTCAAACCCCTACATAGATATTGTTTAGTAATAAATTCAATCCACTTGTTTAGTATAATATCTTGATATATTAGTTATAAAACTACTACATAGTAAATCAAGTAATTTTTGATAGAGTATACTATTAATCATCAAGTTAGTATATTATCATTAAAAAAAAAATTCGGGTATCACATTGATAGCCGAAGAGAGGTGTATCATGGATGAGGTGCTCTGATCTCTTCTTTTCTTCCTTTTTTTTTATTCTGGTAATTTATGGTTGATTGTCATTTAAATACAAAATCTTTCCTAAAATATGCAAACTCTAAATTCCATTATTTTAGCACGTAAATCATGGAGTTGGATACTTCTCAACATACGAAAATTCAAAATTGAAAATTGAAAGTTCAGCAAGTTTGTTAAGTAGTAACCAATATATAATTTTCTAGGGAATTAAATAATTCAAAATTCTGAGAAAATAGTATTTGGTCAATTTACAGTCAATAGCGGTCAAACACCGCTTTGCTATGTATATAGATATCATACAATATGAATTACCAAATCACTAAACAAGAAAATCAAGAATAAAAACTTCAACCAAAAGAGAAAAGAAGCATAGACACAAAAAGAATAGAGAAACTAAAACAAATGATTCATTAAAGTAAACTACAAGAAAACAAGACATCAGCTACGGCGATTTCATAGTTGTTGCTCATGAATTTGTAACTATCGCAACAAAATTGCCATAGCTTGTCTCCGAAGCGGATACGCCCATCGATAAACATTGACAGGAAATTAGAAAATTCCATAGCTAGCACTTAACTATGGAATTCCATAACAATTTTCGTAGTTATGTTAAGCATCCAACATTAGTAGCTATTTTTGTAACCATGGTATTGGAATATTCGTTGCTAATTCACATACAGATTTCATAGTCATTTAGCAAAGGTGAAAAACGCTCCATAGAGTGAGTATCCGGCCCAAATCTGCCTCGTTTGGGGTGGCTATGAGTCCAATTAAATGAGACCAAGTCCGAGTTCGGGTATCAAAATTCAAGACCTAGCCGGGTCTAGGGCGGGTAACGAGTCTAGCAGATGTCCGCCCTCCGACTAGCCCCGGTTATTCATATATTATTTTTTATTTTAAATATCTAATTATGATTTAATATTTATAATTATTAATAAATTATAAATAATGTTTTACTTAAAATATGAGAAAAAAATAAAAGGCGTTCTTTCCAAGTATGAACTTAGCAAGTTGTTGTTCGAAAAAATAAAAAAAAATCAAATGCAATTTCTCATTTGACATTTCTCCCCTAATAGCAAGCTCTCATTTGACTTGTATTTTTGGATGTGTTTACATTGATTTGATGTTATTATATTTATATTGAATGTGTTTGTGAGAAAAAGATAGACCAAAAAATGGCTAGAAATAGAAGTTTATCGGGTCTGTTGGGTACCAAGCAGGGCGGGATGGGTGATGATCGGGTCCGGGCCAAGTTGGGGTATTAAAAATGCTTAATAAGTTGGGTCTCAAACCCTGCAATACCTGGCTCATACTCATCTCGTTGTCATCCCTAAGGGAAATCTCATTTTTGGTCCCGTAAGTGAGCACGAGTACATATTTAGTCCCCCACTGTATGAAAATCTCACATTGAGTCCCATAAGTTCTAAAAAGTCTCACTTTTGGTCCCTTGACCAATTTTCGTTAGAAATTAAAAGGAGCCATGCACGTGATTGTGCGTCATCGTATTAACTGTGACAGATGGTAATTTTGGCACCCCAGTTCAGTTTGCACATTTTTGGAGGGAAAATTGTTGTTAAATAGGAAAGAAAATCAGATTTTTAGGGCAATAGATTGAGAATTAAAAGAGGGGAATAAAAAATCAAAAGTTCGCTTGAATTGCAGCAACTTACATGGGATTTTCGAAGAAAACATTTCTCCCAAATGGACAAGTTGTTTGTGATTGTAAAAAGCCTGCTGTGTTGAGGATTGAGTGGTCGGATTCTAGTCCCAGTAGGAGGCTTCATGGCTGTGTGAAAGACGAAGGTGGATGTGATTTCAAATTGTAGGAAGATCCACCAATGTGCTATAGAGCGAGGATGGTGATACCCGAGCTTCGTAACCGATGCGATAAACTTGAGGCCGAGTTTATCATCATGTTAGGTGTGGTGATGTTTCCCGCCTGTGACTGTTCTGTCATTATTACTAACTCACGAATCACATGCGTGGCTCCCTTTAATTGCTGACGGAAATTGGTTAAGGGACCAAAAGTGAGTCTTTTTAGAACTTATGGGATTCAAAGTGAGATTTTCATAAAGTGGAGGACTAAATTGTTAGGAATCCTATACATGAAAACAGAGAATTGCAGCGGAAAATTCGAGGATTCCTACTGGCAGATCACAAAAATAGATCTGATGATTTTTTATGGGTTTCGCGAAAATTAGAACGAATAAAAATACCTTTTTGATTCGTTTACTGATTCTGCAGAACAGCAATCCTCCAAGGGCTCCTGTCTCTAAAGCTTCACACAAAACGAGCCTTCCAAAGATCCCGAAACTCCTCCTTCTTTGCAGTAGTGGACGGCTAGAGAGGAGAGAGGGGAGAGAGTTCTTTTCCTTTTGTGTTGTGTTTCTTTCTTGTTTTAGGGTTTGTTCTACTATAGGACTCCTTTTAAACTCAACTAGCTTGTGGAACAAGTTGGAGGCTACTCCAACCCTAAGTGGCCGCCCCTCCTAGGGCTTCCTTGAACTGAGTGGGCTTTTAATTAGCTTGTCTAATTTCTAACTCATGCATCTGTATATATTTAATTTAAATCCAATTTAAATATAATATATACTATTAATTAATTCTTTTTAATTAATATACTAATTAAATAATTTAATTTAATCTAATTAAATTAAATATTTAATTAATTGATTTAATCTAATTAAATCAATCAGTCCATTTAATTCTTTCTAAAAGATTTACACAAAAAGATACATCTCGTTCGTTTCTTATAACGCTACTCTTTAGATTCGTCTCAATTGGCAAAGGGAGGAATTACATGAGGATGTGAGTGTCACCTAGCCAGTCCCGTGGACTCACATCGTAACCCAATTGAGTAAGAAATGAATAAATCATTTTACAAACCTCTTGATCATAAATGCCGTGTGAGTATAAGCCCCTTCACTGACGTATCCCGATCAAGTGAGAGTCATGGAAAATGGCAAACTCACTAAACTTGATACTGTGCATTAGATTATAGCATGATGAAATTACTAAACTACCCTCAGTGTCCCACATGAGTTAGTTGTTATGCTTTGGCCAAAGACTTTATATTTCATTAGCCTATAATCGCACATGATACTTATTCGTTTACTATCGAGACAGTGAATCCCATCTTGGCGATCACTGATCAACTGCTACTTGTCTCATTGATATCGCACTTCGAGGTTGACCCCACCGACAAGTGATATGGGCCTAACTACTCTGGTAACAGATCCAATAATACAAGCACATTGATCATGAACCCTCAGGTCTAAGGCTCACGTATACTATTACGATCAGTAATCCAATCATTGACAGTCACTGAGTAAATACCCATGTGATCAGATTACTACGAGTCGTGTTCGAATATGTCAATTCCATTGACATATCTATGATACTTGCTCCCACTATCCCTATAGTGTTCGACTGGCACTCATCGTCAGAGCATGTGTCATACAAGTCGAATCTTAATGCCCAATCAAGATTCTTTGACTTGCGAACCCTTTTAAGTGATAAGGTGTGAGACTCTTTCCATGCCACGTCTTTATTCCATAAAGGGCAAAGAGTCAAACCTTTATTCACATGGACTATATGTTCAATACTTATTTAGATGCCATAAAGATTTATATGAACAAAATACAGATGACTTTATTAATAGAGAAAATAGCAGATACCCCCCAAACTATTAGGTGATGTGCACTTTGCCCCCCAAACTATTAAAAGTTGCAGTCAACACCCTAAACTATCATAAATGTGCACTTTGCCCCCTCGGTCAGCTTCGGGTAGCACCGATGGGGCAAAGTGCTACAAACCGCATAGGTGAGGGGGCAAAACGCACATCACAAGATTTTTTTATTTTTTAAAATTTTTACTAATTTTTTTATTTTTAAATTTTTTATTTTTATACTTTTTTTCATTTTTTTTATTTATTTTCGTGTTTTCGGATTTTTGAATTGTCTTTTTTGTTTTTAGAAAATTATGAATATTTGAATTTATACTTCTTTTCATTGTTTTCTTATTTATTTTCATGTTTTATTTTTATTTTTTTATTTTCATATTTGAAAATTATTTATTTCAAACCTAGAAATAATATTTCAAGAAAAATCCAAATAAATCTCAATATGCATGATTTAAATTGAATGATGAATGGGTAAAAATTTTCCCGAAGCTAACCGAGGGAGGTTAAGTTAATATTAAGAATATTTGAATTTTTTTAAAAAAAAAATAGCAGATACTCCCCAACCTATGAGGTGATGTGCACTTTGCTCCCTCACCTATGCAGTTTGTAGCACTTTGCCCCCTGTGTGCTGCCTGAAGCTGACCGAGGGGGCAAAGTGCACATATATGATAGTTTAGGGTGTTGAGTGCAACTTTTAATAGTTTGGGGGGCAAAGCGCACATCACCTCATAGTTTTGGGGGGGGGTGTATCTGCTATTTTCTCTTATTAATATCATTTTAATAGTTTGTACAACTTAATAAGATACCCTAATCTAACTATTTGTCCTCATTGGCATCTAGGGCATATACCCTGTGCTAATGGCTTAGTGTGTGGGTCAGCTACGCTATCCGCTGAGGCTATTTTCTGCACGGCGATGTCGCCTCTTCCAACGATTTCTCGAATTATGTGATATCTCCTCTCTATGTGTTTGGATTTGTTGTGAGACCTTGGTTCCTTGGCTTGCTCGACGGCTCCGTTGTTGTCACACCATAGTGGCAACGGAAGCTCCATACTAGGAACAACTTGAAGTTCAGTAGTGAACTTCTTTATCCAAACAACCTCCTTGGCTGCCTCCGAGGCTGCCACATATTCAGCTTCGGTGGTCGAATCGGCAGTTGTGCTTTGCTTGGAACTTTTCCAAGACACTGCTCCACTGTTCAAAGTGAATATGAACCCAGAAGTGGATTTTCGGTCATCGATGTCAGATTGGAAATCTGAATCAGTATAACCATCCACTTTCATTTCTCCATTGCCATATGTGAGGATCATATCTTTAGTTCTTCTCAAGTACTTTAAGATTGATTTCATGACGCTCACAGCATATGCAAGATCTGGTCTCGTGCATAACATAGCGTACATGAGACTTCTCACTGCCGAGGCATAGGGGATGATACTCATTTCTCTTCGATCTTCCTCACTTTGAGGACTCATCTTTTTGGAGAGATGAATTTCATGTCTCATGGGCAAAATACCTCTTTTAGAATTTTCCATCCCAAATCGCTTTAGGACCTTTTCTAAGTAGAGGGCTTGGGAGAGACCTATTGTCTTATTCGATCAATCCCTGTAGATTCGAATTTTGGCATTTACACTAATTAAAATATTCAATTAACAAATTATTTTCTATTATTTTATTTACAACATCAATTATATAACCATTACTTTTAATTAACTCCAATCATTTTAGAAAATACAACAAAACATGTCCACTATTTTGAAATGAAAATCAACAAATACATTTCCCCATTTATTTTTCATTGAAAAAAAGAAAAAACACATCCAAGCAAAGCATAAGTGTTCGGAAACACAAAATCTTTTGTGTATGATTTCTATATTCACTTCTATATTCACTTTTGGCTAAGTTTATATATCCTCATTGCTACAGCTAGTACGGTCAAAGCATGCGGGGTGAGTATCTGGTGGGGAGGATTACAATTTTGGTCCCTAAACTTTACCACTAAAACAATTTCGGTTCCCCATTTATCAGAGTCGACAAACTTAGTCCGAGATGTTCCAATTTAAAAAAGAATTGGTCCTACCGTTAACTTTATGTTCAAAAACTAATGGAATAAGTTCAAATCGGGGGGAAATGGGTGGAACCTAACTTCATTTCATCATTTCAGCACAATCTCTAAGTGTCTCAATAAATGCTCCCAAAATCACACCCTTCGAACCGCAATCCAACCAAAAGTTTCTTAAATTTTTTGTAAACTCTACTTTTTTAAAATTCTCAATTTTTATAAGCCCTAATTACGAATTCTTCCCTTTAATTTGACAAAAGTGGAGGTAATTGTGAAAATTGATGTTTTTAGCGTTAAAATCAACCAATTTCCCCTAATTTGAGCTTAGGTGTGACTTTCCGTTAGTTTTTGGATGGAAAGTTAATGGTAAAGATCAAATTTGTCTTAAACTTCAATATTTAGGACTAAAGTTGCCAAGTTTGATAAATGGGGGACCAACACTATTTTAGTAGTCAAGTTCAGTGACGAAAAGTGCAATTCTCCCTATCCGGTCCGTGAAATATTGAAGAGAAACAACACATGGGCACGAAGATAAACCATTTGAATCCGCTAGAAGCCTAGAAAAGATCGAGTTTGGAGAAATTAATGAAGGCCAAAAATTTGAGGTGGATGAAAAAGTGATAAAGCACCGGGATTTTGATAGATCCGGAATTAGGGATGGCAATGAGGCGGTTCTGAGTCGGTTCTTGTAGATCCGAAACCGGAACCGGAACTAGAACCGCATAGATTTCTGGGACCCGAAACCGGAATCGGAACTGCATATTGAAGGACCCGGAACCGCCAAGACCCGGAACCGCGAGACCCTTGAGTACCCGAGAGCCATGTTGGGAAACGGAGCCGCGAGACCTGTGGGTATCCACGAGCCATGTTTGGAACCGGAACCGCGAGACTCGCGGGTACCCGCGATTTTTTTTAAAAAAAATTAGTGAGATTGGTGATAAAGTTTTTATTACAAATCAATTGTAAATTAGTCCAAACCAAAGTAACGTGGAGAATTACAAGACAAAGGTTAATTAATTGAGACTAATTGAGTGGTCTCCTTTTAGAATATTCCCACTTACAGAAAACATATACAGAAATTAATTAATAATTGAGCTAATAACATAATAAAATAATATAAATGGAAATAATATAAACATTAATTACTAAAATTAATTATTAATATAAATAGAAATAAAACATCCAGACACATAACAAATCTTGTTAATATTCTGAAATGAAATGAAAACAAGCTCTAAATCGATCAGCTTGGAGTTTATGGTGAGGAAATGCTTGATCTTTTTATGCTCACTCACTCTCGTGTTCTAATCTGTTTGCGCAAACGCAAAAAGAGCAGCACTATCTGATATATATATATATATATAGTTCTCAAAATTTCAGAAACGTGATATCACGCTTTACTTTTGCGTTTTTCTGTTTGGGGAATAGAAGGGTTAGGATTTACTACTTAGGACTTAGGCAGTGAAAAATTGAGAATTTAAGTTTTAATTTGTGTTTTTTTTAAAATAAAAAAGAGGTTCTGGGTTGGTTCCGGGTCCAACCCGAAACTGAACCGAAACTCCCAGAAACCCGTTGAGTTGGAACTGGATCCGGTTAGAGCTGGGCGGTTCCGGGTCCAACTCGAATCCGTTGCCATCCCTATCCGAAATCAGTGAAAAATTGTCAAGTTTTTCTCGAATTTATTTGGACGTGTGAAACTCCAAATCTCCATGTGGAGGGTTTAATTGCAAAATAAATCAAAGGTTCAAGGAATAATTTTATTATCCTTTCATGTCACCACAAAAAATAAGATTTTTGCCCATGTCATTTAGCAATTGTAAAAAGTCCCTTTGCCATGGTCAAAATTGATTGATCTCGGCTTTGCCTTGATTTTAGCCGTGACATTTGCAAGTATGGACAAAACATTGCACATGACTTATAATTATTGTCAATGTTTGGTTCATTACAAAGACCATAACTTTTCAAGTCTTGTTAAAAAGTATTAGATTAGCATTTCTTCTACCAAGGCTTGGCGGAGCTTAACATAGTTATCATTCTTTTTCCGTCACGGCCGATGTTAGCATGGCCATATGAAACATCTACCATGACCAAATTATTCATGAGTTTAGACTGCTATAGACCACGGCTTCAACCCATAGCATATATTTTCATTGTCAATACTTAATTTTCTTGTAGTGTTCTATTTTAAATTGCAAAAATCATCGTTTGAATGGCGGGATGCCAAAATTTTGTTATGTTGTTCCGAAAATCTAACAATCAGCTAATTATTATATTAATGAAATCTTGATCATGTATTCTATTGATGCTCTTCAAATAAGTACGAAAATATGCTTTATATTACAAACACCGGAAGTTCCCACAATTTTCACCCACAATCAATAGTGAAGTGAATTTATTATAAATAATACAGGTAATCCTGACATTCATGATTTATTTTTTACATAGTACATAACTGTAAATTACATAACTTTTATAGTCAAATGGTACAGTTATAACCATCTTTAGCAGGAGCAAAAGCTATAGAGTTTATTTGTCCTCACATGAACCTCTGCTGGAGCTTCTACATTTTTCTTAACGGCGCTATATAGAAACCAATGGCATCCAAGAGGCGCCCACTCGACCCTTTTAAACCTACGATCCTCCCTCCTTCTAAAGAGAACGGGGTTCCTTCTTCAACTCCGAAGGGCCCAAATGTTCTCCAGTTAGTCTTAAACGTTAATGACCTAACTAACGGATTGCCACTCCGCATTGGAGAGTAGTGACCCGACACAGTTGTCAAGAACTCTTCCGGAGATTGCAGCTTGATCTAGTGTCGAATGCATGGAGGGTGTAAAGTTAGTTTCAAGTATGAAGATATTTAACAATTTATCAAGAAAGCTTTTCAAGCACCATTTTCTTAGAAATAGATGAGCTAACAACATGTTTCAAAGTTAAATAGCTTCAGTTACACTATCAATATATGTTGTTCTATACAGGTCACAATATATGAAACAATAATGAACAATTACTCCATATTATTGAAAGTTGCCAAAATTCCAATAGTCATAAAAAATTTAGAGGCATTCCTTGCTTGATTTTGATTGCTATTCGCAATTGTGGTTAAAATAGGCTTGCATGGATTTCTATCGAGATCCTGAGACCATAACAAATTTTTATCATGAAGAAAATAAAACACTTACCTGAGCAGTATTAGCACCACCACTTCCTCCATGCTTCTCTCCATAAACTGGCTTGGAATTGTTTTCATAAACCACTTGTATCGAGTCGATGCAAGAACCATATTTGAGTGTGATTTCCTTCACTCCATCATAGCTCCCATCATCCCATTTAGACCCTCCTGGACCTCCCAATAGACCAACAACAATTGTATTTTGATCATTCTGGCATCCCTATAATATCACACCAAGAAATCATATTTTATTTATAACATCACACACACAAAATCTACAATAGTAAAATCAAAATTGCATACCATATGAACCATGATGAGCAAGATCTACAAGAGAGTGATATAGCAAATGTATATACTACAACGTTACAATATATTTTATATATAGAACAAGAAAGTTAATTGCCTTTTGCTGTGGTATCTGATTCTTTCCATTATTATTCGGAAAAAAGTTAGCTTTTCATTAGTACCAAAATAAGTGGGGCAAAAAGAAATTGCATCAAAATACTTTGAATCTTGTGCTAAAATGATAAGGGCGCATCTATTGTATTTTGTCACGCTCTACACAGATGTCAAAATTTTGAATAGGATATTTTATTCGTGTGTCTATATATATATATATATATGGGTAAAATGCATTTTACGCCTTAATATGAAAGGGGCATATTGTTCCCTATATTGTAAAAATACTCTGATTATCCCTTTGTATTTTCATAAATAAGTCAAAAGACACCCATTTCATTGAAATGTCAAAAATGCCTTTATGCATATAACTATATATATATTTAAAATAAATTCTTATACAATCACCCAATTTTATTTAATTGTTTGTAATCATTTAAAATAATAGTATATATATATATATGTAGCATTAATATATTTACGAATATATGCATTTTGTTGTAACATATTTAAGATTAAACAAGGATATCAATCTATGTACGTATGTAGCATATATATTTACTAATATATGCAAGTTGTTCTAACATATGTAAGATTCAAAAAAGGATATCAATCCATGTGATAGCTTATATCATAAAATACAATATAGTAATAGACAGGTATTATGATGTTCAATATGCTTATGGTGTATACACAAGTTAGATTCTTCTTAACATATATTTACAGTCCGCATGTTTTACAAAATAAAATTTTAAATTTCAAGCTTATGCCACTATTTTATTTCAATGTTTTAAAAACAATACAAATATTAAGAAATAAATACTTTTTATTTCTCATATTTTAAAACAATATTACATATCAAAATTATTCACATTCTAATATGTGTACATATTTGAATTATATTATGAACGACAAAAGAAAAGACAAACATAATAAGTAGATTAAGGGTAATTTTGTCTTTTTTGCTTGAATGATGAATTTTGAGTATTATTTGCCTTTTTCTTAATAACACAATCGGGTAATCAACTATTTTTTATAACACAGGGGATAATGCACCTTTTTTCGAGAACACAAGGCAGGAATAGTTTTATATTGTGATCTGGCACCCAAACTAGCAGAATAAGTCTAGTATGATTATGTATGTAGATATGTAAGTGAAAGGAATGATTAATCACTCATCTAATAGAATGAGGGCATCTCATATTGTTTCACCTTGTAGTTGTTATGAATCAACTTCAAAAATTTTCTACAATTATAATACTTCCAACTTTTTATTTTTTTATTTAATGAACTTATTTATTTAATTTGGTGTTTTGGTCTTATTAATTAATATGCCCATTTCCTATTTAGCATTATTATTATTTATGACCCTATTATTGACGATTATTTGACATTATTGTTTATATATGGGCCTATTATTGAGATTTTATTGTTTGTTTTTAGATTATTATTCAACTTAATAGGACTATTATTTCATCAAATGTTTTCTAGTGCACTTCCTTCTACACAAACTCTTCTGGGTCCTTTAATTTTACAACAATGGTTGAAGTTTTCCTGTTAGAGTTCAGAGAAATCGGTGAAAAATTGGTATTTGGCCGATCAATCTCTACAATCCTCGCTCCAACAGAAGGAAAAGAGAAAGCATTTTTCTCGGGAGGTAAAGTGTTTGTCTTATTTAGTTGACCAGAATTAATAATACTTGAAGTTAAATCATAGTTATTCTGTAATTAAGATGTCAACCGATATTTCATTCTCCATACTCAATAGATTGGTCAAATGGAAGGATGTGGGAACTCAAAAGGAGGTAAAGTGTTTGTCTTATTTAGTTGATCAGAATTAATAATCGTTGAAGTTAAATCATAGTAATTCTGCTATTCAAAATTTCGACTGATATTTCATTCTCCATGCTCAATAGATTGGTCAAATGGAAGGATCGTTTACATAAAGATGGCAACTATACGTAAAGATTTCCCAAATTAAATATACCTAGTCTTTTTAAAACACAGTTAGACATGATTTATACTTTTAAGTGGAATTAACTGGTAATTAATTCATGGTAAGATTAATTATCCGGAGCTAGTTATATTTCAAGTAATATTCTTCTACTAACATTGATAGTTTAGTTTCATAAATGACTCTTAATACTGTTTTTTAACTTTGTGTCACAAGATATTGTTGTAATTTTTCTTCTTGATTATTCAATTTTCTATTCCACCCATTCAATAAATGATTGTTGGTGTTGTTTATCTTCTTATTTAAATAGATAAGAAGTTGAAATAAAATAAAACTGTTAACAAAACAATATCAATATTTTTTTAAATTATTATATGATTACTTAGATTATACATTATTTTTAGAAATTATATATGACACACAATCAAGGTATTTAATTTCGGTTTTGATGCAGATTTTGGAGTAGTAAATTTAAGAAAATTTCAGGAATATCCAAAATTTCGATTTCGATTTTTTGAGAAATCATGGAAATTTATAGAAATACTTGGAAATTTTCAATAAAAATGTAGATAACTTTAACTATAATAATTATGCATCTTTTACATAAATAATATTGTATATATATATAACATATATTTATAGCGAATTTTGTTAAATAGTATGACTAAAATCTGTGGCGAAAAATATAAAATAAATATGATTTGAGAGTAAAGTAATAACCAATCTCCTAGGAACTTCATTAAAATAAAGTACCACAATTATAATACAAATCATCATTTAAAACCACATTGAGTTTCTCGGAGGATCGAAATCGCTATCATTGGGTTCTCTCTTCCTCCACTTTCATACTGCATGTACAAATTTTTAGTTAAATATTGACAGTATTCAACCCATGACATTGAATATTTGTATGGATTCATTTTGAATCTTATTTAAAAATAAATAATTAAATATTATTTTAAATTTTGGAAAATTTCAGAAAATTTGGGAAATTTCGGTAGATATTCCTCAAAGTTGGATCGAATGTGAGATTTCGCTTCGAGACCCCGGAAATCCAAAATTTCAAAATTTCAGAGGAAATTTAAGACCATGCACACAATTAAATATTCAAGAAGCTAAAAGTTGAAGTAACAAAGAAAATTACTTTATCAATGAACTCGATACATAATTATCATGACAACTTTGAGTTGTTGAATTATAATGAACCTTTAGGCTTTGTATGATTTTCATAGCGAAGAGAAATTTATATGTATTCCTGAATTTAAGATGAATGTGAAGTTCGATGGATTAATATGATTAATAAATATGAATTATATTATCAAATGTTTGTTCAACATATATTACTATGTAAGTTTATGTGTTCTTAATAAGTATGTACTTTAGGAAATAAAGATTCTAAATTCTAATTATATGTTTAGTAAACTTAAATTTTTCAAGTTAAAAGATAAACATCATAGAAACGGTCCTTTCTTAAGTAAATAAGTATAACATTTTTCTTTTGTTTGCATTTGTTGACGACTCATAAATCATCTAATGGAGTGATTTTAGTCCTTATCTTCTAATCATAAGTATCAATTTTAAAAAAAAAGTTATATTTAATCGAAAGGGCTGTTAACTTTAGATTATTTTTTAAAACAAATTTGTAACGCACTAGATTAGATTAATTAACATCTATGAAACTATATTGGAAAATCAGTTGAAAAGTTATCTTTCCATGTAAATCAAATTGAGAATATTAAAAAAATAAAAAAATAGAAGTTCACTATTCTTTCTTTTCTTTTTGTTTGGTTACAATGGGGAAGTTCACTATTCTTTCACTTATGCAATTGCTATTAAGTGAAATTCAAAATTTTATTTTCAATATATGTAATATATAACTTTTTAATTAGTAAATTATCAAATTATTTTTTCAACAAAATCCGTAAAATATTAATAAAGAAGTAACAACTTAATAAATTAGATACTAAAAATGATCAAAACTAACACACGTCAAACCATTCATTATATTGAAAACTAAGTAATAAAAATAAAATTATTTGTATTGGAATGATATTTTAGTAAAAATTACTAAGTTAATAGGTTGTCATCTTTCTTCTTCTTTAATACTTGTTAATTTCTGTCAGTTTGCAATTGATCTCGTGATGCTTCGTTCCTAACAACTAAAATAGAGCATAGGTTTGTTGACCTGTGAGACATCATAGGATCTAGATCTATGAGAAGCGCTTTGTGTTAGCGCGAGCTTTTTGTCGTGGGATCAATGGTAGGAGATGAAGAAAAGGTCAAGTTCAACAAATTCGTTTGTAGGTAGTGCAAAAAGAGGTCGGAGTGAAATAAGAGAAGATGACAAAAGAGCATTGGGATCATTTAGATCGCCAGACTAGTAAGAGTAATCTCGTTCAACATTAACGAGAAAATGTGGCGGATACGAAACCAGTTAAGCATATTCATGGAGCCAGGGTTTGTTGGAAGAGGGCTAATACATAGCTCGTTCAGTGAGAGCATTGAGTAGATATGTGAAAGATTCGAGAGTGCCATGGATCAGACATAACTAAAAAAATTGGAGCAAAGAGCAGATAGGTGGAAAGATCTTACATTGCCATTGAAGAAAATCATTGTGTAAAGATGTCAGCAACACTATAGGTTGACCAAGTCGGATGTTCTCCAGTGCAAAGAAGAGTGCCACACTAGATTGAAGCCCATGGAGGAGCATGAGGGAGTGTTCCCAAGAATCGAGATCTGTCTTCAAGTGGGAGATTGATGGGTTTGTGGAGATTAATTGATACTAATGATTGGTGAAGTCAAGTAAGCCAAGGAAGAAGCCAAAGAAACATCTCGGGGATGGTCAAAGTAAGTTTGACTAAGGTCAATGTGGGGTTGACCATGGTCAACGCCGGTTTAACCGTGGGATTGGCAGTGGAGCAGCGTGGGATTGTGTTTTTATATGGGTTCGGCTAAGATTTAGTTGACTAGTGCTAGGATTATTTTTCGTAATTATCTAAGAATATGATTGTGTTTTCTATTCAGAGTAGGTTTTAATTTAGTTTCCTTGTATATCAAGTCCTTATTCTTATAAATATGGACATTTACGTTGTAATTGATGATTGAATATGAGAAATAAAGATGTAGATCTAGTGTTGGGCCATGGATGTAGGCAATGCCAAACCACGTAAAAATCCGTGTAGTCATCTTTAATGGTTTTTTAATTCTTTTTTTGTTTCTAACAGTTAGCAATTGACCTCGTGATGCCTCGCTCCTAACAATTCACACTTGAGTTATCTTGAGATAACATGTCAAAAAGAGTTGATTAACAAAATATATGATTTTTACCACTAAATTTTGGGGGCAAACAGTTGAGAGTAGCTAGCAGTGAGACAATTTTTAAAGTTATGTGACCAAAGGTGAAATTTTATAATGGATTGGACCATAATTGATTTGGGGCAAAGTTGTGGGACGAAAAATAAAATTTTCTCAATACATATCATGACCCCATATTGTAATGGCTAAAACATTGTTATTATAACAATGGGCTATAAAATGCTATATTATAACAATGGGCATTAAAATGCTATAGAATACCAATAAACTCAAAATTTTAGTTTTGAAATGGAAAATAAAACAATCAAATATCTCATAATATGGAATGATACTTGATTCCATACATATAAAATGATAATCGAAATAAAAAGAGAAAATAATTGTGAAACTAAACGGTTGAATATAATATAACGAAAATTAAAGAGAATAAAGCTTGTTTCAATACAAAAGAGTTAATAATGGGCTCACCTTAATTTTCTAAGGAGCTAATAATGAACAAATAATCATAATTTAATTTTGAAAACAAATTTACTCCATACTTCTCTACTGAAAATAGCTTGTCATTCGAGTCATACACTTCGCTTACGATTTATCGAGTCGAAACAACAAGCATAAATTCCTATCTATGTCCACTATTTCGCTTCCCATGTTCTCATAGACACAAAAATACTATAATCACACCAAATCTGTAAAAGCTTTCTTTCTTTCATCATATTAATTATTTATGCACCAATACAAGAAAGAAATGAAAGTTTGGTCAAGTATTTCAGTGCTCTTTAAATAAGTTAAAAATATGCTTTATTACACTAACAAGTTTCACACAGTTTTTAGCCCATGCTCAACATTGGAGTGAATTTATTATAGATAATACAGGTAATCCTGACATATCTTTTTCATTTATTCTACAAGTACATAACTGTATTACATAACTTATAAGATTGAAAACTCAAGTATGATCACCATCTTTAGGAGGAGCGAAAGATATAGATCTTAGCATTCCTCTAAAGAACTTATTTTGGACATTTGATATTGTTTAGGCTTGCACTATATGAAAGCCAATGGCATCCATGTACCACCCGCTCCTCCCTTTGAAACCAACAACCTTTCCTCCCTCCATTGAAAAAGAGAAAGGGGTCCCTTCTTCAACCCCGTATGGTCCGAATGTTTTCTGGTTAGTCTTAAATGTGAGTGACCGGATCACAGGTGTACCAAGACCCCGATCCAAAGCGTAGTGGCCCGTCACGGTTGTCAAGAACTCCTCCGGAAATCGCAGCTTGATCTACAACCCAATGCATGAAATGTAAAAGTTAGCTTCAAATATCGAATGTTTGAAAATGTTCAATAAGATTCAAAAGATCTCTCAAGTATACCATTTTCTTAAAAATAGATAGCTAAAAACATGTATAAAGTTAATAACATTGACCATAATGTCAGTAAGTGTTCCTTCACACGATACTAAACAAATATTTCACATTATACAACACTCCAAAATTCCAAAATCGCTAAAATTACAGGAAAATAATATATATATATATAGTACATATTTAAAAGCAGTAAAAAGAATTATTGGATAAAACATTATTTAAACCAAACATAATGTCATTTGTCATGTGAGATAGTTTGATTTTATCATCAATTCAACTAAGAATTTTACTGAATCACGAATTTTTTTGCATATGCATAAATTTGGAGAATAATAAGTTCGTCTAATTATCTCGAACCAACAAGTACTAATCCAAACCAAATACTATTGGCTAATACTTTAAATTATGAACATTGGACTTGTAAGGATTTCTATCAAGAACTTATAATTTAAATAAATTTTGGACATGAAGAAAATAAAATTATTCACCTGAGCAGTTTTAGTTCCATGAAGTTGGCCCTGATTAGTTCCATGTTTCTCTCCTGAAACTGGCTTGCAGTTTTTATCATAAATTACTTGTATCGTGCTAATGCAAGAACCATATATGAGTGTGATTTCCCTCACTCCATCATAGGTCCCATCATCCCAGGTATTCCCTCCAGGGCCCCCCCATGGCACAACACCAATTGCCTTTGGATTTTTCTCGCATCCCTATAAAATCACACCAGAAAATTATATTTTATATTGTTAGAATAAGAAAAGAAATTATGAATAGGAACGAAACAGTTCACCCAAATCAAGCAACGCTGACGTAGAAGGAAGATAAGATTTTACCCATAGTCGAAAGAGGTATAAAGAAGTACATAAGCTATCAAAAATATGCCTGAAAATAATCTTATAATTTTTGGCGGGGTCCAAATAAAAAATATTAACATCATAGTGTGTTATCCAAGTCCTAAAATTAATCCTATATTTATAGCGAGGACCATGTAAGAAATAATTAAAATCATATGCACAAAATCTACGGTCACAATAACTTGTTAAGACTTCTTCATATATTTTTTTTGCATGTCCATCTTGTTTGTGTGTGTGGGGGCGGGGGGGCGGGGGGGCGGGGGGAGAGTGATATTGAAATCAAAATTGCATACCATATGAACCATGATGAGTACAAGAGATGGATAGCAAATATTATTTACTTAAAACAACCCTACACTGTACTATATATATATATATATAGAACAAGAAAGTTAATTGCCTTTTGCTACGGTATCTCATTCTTTCCTTTAGCTTTTCGTTAGTATCAAAATAAGTGGGGCATAGGAAAAATTCCATCAAAACACTTTGAATCTTGTGCTTAAATGATAAGGCCACATTATTGTATTTTGTATTGTTCCACAAAAATTTCAAATCGTTTTGCATATGATCTTTTGCAGTGTGCAATATGATTAATTATGTATGTAGATATGCAAGTGCAAGGAAATGATTTTTCACTAAGAATGTATATGAAAATATTGTTTCACCGTGTAGTAGTTGTAAATATGTTTCAAAATTTCTACATTTGTAATTACTTTCAAGTTTCAACTCTTTCTTATATTATTTAATGAAACTTAATTATTGAGTTTATTATCTTATTAGACATTATTATTTATGGCCTTATTTTGAAATGTTATTATACGATTATATTTAACATTTTTATTTATGGACATATTATTTAGATTGTATTATTAATTTTATGATTTGTTTTTAGGGAAAATTACATTAGGTACCCTTGAGGTATTGCCTAATTACGGTTTACACCCCCTAGTTTAAAATATTACATCTAACATCCTGTAGTTTTATATGTTGATGTAAGGTTGTACGGATTAGTATAATTATTGGTGTTATTTGTTATGCATGGTAAACAGTATGAGTGTATATGTTAGGATTTGTATAATTATGGTGTTATTTGTTAGGTTTAGAACTTCTTGAACTTAATGAATTTCTTGCATTTGTGTTTCTATTTGGTGTAATATTAGCATTTATGGTGTAATATGAGGATTAACTGAGAAACCTTATTAATTCATGAACATTAGAGGATTTTGCCCAACCTTACATCAAAATATTAAACTACAGGATGTTAGATGTAATATTTTGAACTAAGGGGTGTAAATCGTAATTAGGCAATACCTCAAGGGTACCCAGTGTAATTTTCCCTTTGTTTTAATTAAGTTTAGTATTCAACCTAATAGGACCTTTAATTCATTCCAATGGTCATATTTATATTTTACATTTAAACAAGTAAGTAGTTCATTTTTCTTAAAAGTTTGTGAGATTCTTTTTGTACTCCGATGTGGACGGGTTCTTGTCTTCCTACAGTCGTGTACACAGGATGAGATATCGTTTTGCATTAACGAGGTTTCATTGTGGACTCATGATCTATGCAATAACCTGGACGTATAGAGATACTCATGGCTTTAGAATAGAAGGTTAATTTGAGACTCTTCATGGGTACAACTATAAGTTTTTCTTCTGCTTTCATGATTTTTATATATAATTTGCTTTTTTTTTCTTTTTTTTGTGTTCTTAACAATTATCGAGATGAATTAATTTACTTAGTGGATTAAATTAATTATTTGGTGCGGTAATTAATTAGCCTAACAGGATTGGACGAAATCCCATAAAGAATTAACTAATTGGCTTTCTCAATTAATTGGACCTTTAATTAATCTTTTTTGAATTATTAATAATTACCGGGTCGCAGTTGGACTCGTGTAAAAATATTTTTTGGTCCAATTGAATTAGCATTATTTATAAGAAACAATGTCAATTCTGGTGAAAGATATGAATGATATTTCGATTATATTAAAAGACACTTAGAGGATATATACCATGTCTAGATAAGATAACATTTGGAATAAGATTACAGTTGGATTTTGATTAGGAGAGGAGAGAAAATGAGAGGCTCACCCACCCTGAATTAAATGACAAATATATGCATAGGTGATTGGAATACGAATAGAGAAAAGTCTGTGTCGAAAAGATAGTAGTCGCCCCTCTCTCTCTCTCTCAAAAAGAAAAACCCTAGCCATTATTTTTTTCTCTTTTTCTCTGCCGACGATGGTTTGGTGAAGCAGTCGCCTCCTTCACCACTGTTGCCACGATCATCGTCGGCGGGCTGAATTGGAGCACCCTATTCAAATTGTATATCCCAACTTGAAATCTGACGAAATGGTGATGGGTCTAACGAGATAGAGACGGATCTGACGAGATGAAAACGGGTGATTCATAAGAATTTATATAGCTTTTTAGATAGTTTGTTTAGTATTTTATTTTCTCTCTCGTACGAGAGTTTGCTTTCTCTCTCTCTCAAATGAGAGTTTCATCTCTCTTGAATAAGAGTGTGGTCTTTTGCACAAGAGTATTTTTGTGCTCGTTTATTAGTTCTTAAGTTTTGATATCTTGAAGAACTTGATATTTGGTATTTCAATTGTTTTTTACTACATTTTTAGAGACAATTCAGTTGTATTGTTTTTGACGTTGTAAACTGTTTATTGGATGAAATAAAATCACCGCTTCTCCTTAAAAAAAAAAAAAGAGAAAACTCTATGTTTTATAACATTAGGAACTTTTTCTCCTGTCTCTCTCTCTCTCTCATCAGATCCTAGACTTTATCTTCTCTTTTTTTTTTTCTTTAACCTTTTAAGGGTAAAATAAACTTTTCTATCCTAAAATATTATTTTTGTCTTAAACACACTCTTAAAATGCAAAACGTAAGAAACCAATTGATCATTTTAACTTTCGTTACGTTTTAAAGGCTAAAATCTTATATGGCATCACGCAACTTGCATTATGAGCATTTAAATTGTTGTTAGAAATTTTGTGGATATCTTTTATCCTGGTTTTTCTTAATATATGGAAACAGAAACATATCAAATCGGTCTCTCATTTGAGCTTCCTACAAGTATTACACAGAAGCCGCTAATCTATTGGGTAATTTACACTTATATAGTTTACATGTAGGATGACATACCAAATACACCCTCTCAATTAAAAATGGATTAAGACCCTCAATACTTAAATAAATTGCCTAGACAATAATTAAATAAAAAATTTAATTTCTTAACAAATGATAATTCAGAAAAAAAAAAGACAATCCATATATCTAGGATTGAAAAACGAACCAAACTACTCGATATTTGACTCGAGCTCATTCGCTAAAAGCTCGTTTGAGCTCGGTTCATCAGCGTATCAAACCAATCTTGAAGAATTTTTTGTGTTTGATAAGTTTTGAAGCTCGGCTCGAGCTCGGTTCGATTAGTAAAAATTGATAAAAACATATACAAAAAATCAAACTACTCGAACTCAACTCGTGTTTGGCTCGATTAAAGCTCGTTTAAGCTAGGCTCAATGAAACAATCAAAAAAGCTCGAACACAAATTTCGAAGCTCGATTATAATTCAAACAAGCTCGAACAACAACTTGTTCGGCTTGATTCTACTCATTTACACCCCTATCCATATCATCTAATCCTTGCAATCCGGATGGCGGGAGGCACTCCATAATTGATAAGTCCTTATTTTAAATAATTTTATGCCCCATTTTACTATAATGTGATCGGTACTTTGATCATTTTTTATCTTCACATATTGATTTCATTGGTATTTATTTATTTATTTTGGGTAAAGTTTCTTTAAGCATGAAAGACGACAAAAGTGATTCAATTTGAGTTTGGAATTGAAAAGAGAAAAAAAAAAAAAAGTTAGCGGAAGAAGGATTTTACAGAACTTTCATTTTTGTCTAGTTAAAGGCCAAGTCAGATTTGGTCTCCTTCTCGAAAGTTGTAGAGCTATGTCATAACTTCACATGGGAACTTCAATCACCTAATTCTGATGTTTTTGTAGAGAGGGAGTTATGCTAAAAATATGATCACCACCAATGAAGAGGCAGAACCCTCACGCTCGCGGGCGCAGAGACCGTTGGCGTAGCACGTAAGTGAGGGGCAAATTCATAGTTAGGGCATATTTTGTGGGGCTACTTTAGTTTGACTTATTTTAAAAGCTCCGGAGCGGTTTTTCAGAGTCGGTTTTGCCTCAGGACATAAGTGACTGGCAAATTCATCGTTGGACTAATTTCGTGGGACTGCTTCACTGTGACCTTTTTTAAAGCCTCATGTCCAGTTTTAAAAAATAGAGTGATCATAGAAACCTGTCCTTTCTTAACTAGATAAGTATATTATTTTTCTTTTGTTTGCTTTTATTAACTAGTCATAAATCATCTATATAGAGTGATTCTAGTCCATAACTTCTAATCATAAGTATCAAATTCGGGAAAGTTACATTTTTCGTCCTTGAAGTTGTCCACCAAAAACATTTGGTCCCCATGCTCCAGTCTCTACAGAATTGGTCCGTCAACTTGTCAATTTCAGTCACATTTAGTCCCTACCGTTAACTTTTCGTTCAAACAAAGAGAATCCCCACAAAAAAAAAAAAATTAGGGTTTTGTTAGATTTTTCAATTTTCAAATCAATTGTGCCTAGGTGGACACATGACTTGCCAACTTGGAAAAAAATAAAAAATAGTAGCCAAATCCAATACCCCACGAGGAAATTGGATAAAAAAAATTTATTTAAATTTTTTATAAAAAATAAATATATTTAAAATTTTAATATAATTTACTAAGTTCTTTTAAAAAAAAATTAATTCAAATAAAAAAATTTAAATAATAAAAAACTAATGAATTATTAATATAAATAATCGAAAATTAATTTTAAAAACTAACAACATGAGAAAGGCAGAGTTGTAACATTTAATTTAATTCTTTCCATTTTTTTAATTTCTTAAAATTATTTAATATATTTAATAAAATATTTTCCTTATTAATATTTAATTTAATTAGAGATCTATTTTCTAATAAAACAATCATATTTATTAAATTATTTTGTAATTTAACTTTCAATTTTTTGTCATATTATGATATAATAATCTTAAATATTTTTCTAATTTTAGATATTGTTTAATGTTTTTTATATTTTTTAAATATTTTTCTATTTTTAAATTAAAAAAGTATTAATAAAGAAATAACTAAATTAATATATTAGATATTAAAAACGATCAAAACCAACTAACACTTTCAACCATTCTTTATATTGAAAACTGATCAATAGAAATAAAATTATTGGTATTGGTATAAGTTTTTGCAAAAATTACTAAGTCAAAAAGTTTTCATCTGTTTTTCTTCTTTAATACTTGTTGATTTCCGTCAGGTTGCAATTCACCTCGTGATGCTTCGTTCCTAAGAAGTGGAAACATAGCCATAGGTTTGTTGATCTGTGAGACCTCATAAGATCTAGATCCATGGAACGCTTTGTGTTAGCATGTGTTTTTTGCCGTGGGAGCAATGGTAGGAGATGAAAAAAGTTTCTTGATAGGTAGCACAAATAGAGGTCGGAGTGAAGAAGATGACAAAGAAGGGTTGGGATCACTAAGATCGCCATACTAGCAAGAGTTATCCCGTTCAACGTTAACGAGAAAATATGGAGGATGCAAAGCCAATTAAGCATATTCTCGGAGCCAGGTTTGTTGGTAGAGGGATAAGACATAGCACGTGTATTGAGAGCATTGACCAGATATGTGAGATATTAGAGAGTGTCATGGATCAGACATAATTCATGTAGTTGGAGCAGAGAGAAGATATGTGGAATGATCTTAGATTGCCATTGTAGAAAGTCCTTGTGCAAAGATGTCAACAACACAATCTGACTAAGATGGATGCTCTCCAGTGCGGAGAAGGGTGCCACACTAGACAATTGAAGCCCATGCAGGAGCATGAGGGAGTGTTCCCGAGAATTGAGATTAGTCTCTAACTGGGAGATTGAGGGGTTTGTGGAGACTAATTGATACTAATGATTGGTAGAAGTCAAGTATGCCAAGGAAGATGCTAAAGAAACATCCAGGGGATGGTCAAAGTAAGTTTGACCATGGTCAATGTGGGCTTGATCAGGGTCAACGCGAGTTTAGTAAGTTGGACCATGGTCAATGTGGGCTTGATCAGGGTCAACGCGAGTTTTGTCGTGGGATTAGTAGTGGAGCAGCATGGGATTGTGCTTCTATGTGGTTTTGGCTAGGGTTTGACAGTTGACATGTATTAGAATTGTTTTTCCTAATTGCCTAAGAATAAGATTGTGTTTTCTATTTAAAGTAGGTTTTAGTTTCCTTGTGTATTAGGTCCTTAATCCTATGAATATGGGATTTTACATTGTTATTGATTGTTGACTCTGAGAAATAAAGATGTAGATCTAGTGTTGGGCCGTGGATGTAGGCAATGCCGAACCACGTTAAAATTCATGTTGTCATCTTTTGTGCTTTCTTACTTCTTTTTTATTTCTGGAAGTTAGCAATCGACCTCGTTTTGCCTCGCTCCTAAAAATTCACACATGAGTTATCTCCAAATAACCTGTCAAAAAAGTTGATTAACGCAGTATATAATTTTGACTATTAAATTTTAGGGCAAATTTCAATTGAGAGTAGCAGCAGGACATTTTTTAAAGTTATGTGACAAAATGTGAAATTCTATAACGAATTGGACCATAATTGAATAGGGGTAAAGTTGTGGGACAAAAAATAAAATTTTCTCAAATAACATATCATGAGCACATATTGTAAAAGCTAAAACCTGTTAAAAGAGTTTAATGGGTACTATAATGCTATAGAATAACAATAAACTCAAAATTTTAGTTTTGATAATGAGAAATAAAACAATCAAATGTCTCATAATATGGGATGATACTTGATGCTATATCATATAAAATGAATAATCGAAACAAAAAGAGAATATAATTGTGAAACTGAACAGTTGAATATAATATAACGATAATTAAAGAGAATAAAGCTTGTTTCAATACGAAAGAGTTAATAATGGGCTCCCCTTAATTTTCTGATGAGTTAATAATGAACAAATAATCAAAACTTAATTTCGAAAACAAATTTACTCCATACTTCTCTGCTGAAAATTGCTTGTCATTCGAGTCATACACTCCGCTTATGATTTGTCGAGTTGAAACAACGAGCATAAATGCCTACCTATGTCCACTCGAGGACGACACGGAATAACTTGGAAGTTAGAGTGAGTTGCCTCCCAAAAACTATATCTATGATTTTCAAAACTGGAAGGAAGTGTATTTCAACATGTATATATAATTACATATATATACCTTGTTGGTCTCAAGTGGCACACGAAAGGGTCTACAAGGGGGAGGGGGGTTGAATAGACCTTTAAGTCTTTTTCGACTTCTAAAAATCGTATCACTTTTGAAGTATTTGAATGCTTGGAGAGCTTAAGCACTAGGTCAGGCACTTGAGAAAAGATAACTTAGACTTAGTAATTTCAACGCTTGCCAAAGTAGGGCAATGTTTAGTCACTTAATCAGGGTTAGCACAACGGAAGTATTTTTATAGTTTAGCGTTCAGTTTTAGTCAAAGTAGTCACTTGACTGTTTTAAAACCTTTTTCAAGATGTATGCAATATGAATAGTAAAGCAATAAAACAGTAAATGACACAAAATATTTGTAAGGTTCACTGGGTCGTGTAATCCCAGCTACGTCCTTCTTCTCCTTGGTCACACAGATTTCTGCTGCACGCCACTTCTATCCTCTTACTTCTTTCACTCAGAAATAGTACAAGTAACAATCGATCTTGGAACTCCTTGGTCACACAGATTTCAGCTCCAATAAAGATCTTCTTCAACAAGCGTCTTTTACACAAAAATACTGCTTGTGAATCAACAAATTTTCTGACTCAGATAAAAGATGTTGAGGATTTTTGTAACGAGTTTGTTTGATGTTGGGAAATTCAAACAACTTGGAATATCTCAGTAATAGTGTAGAGTTCTTCTAAAAATAGATTTGAGATATTGGTGACTGTCTTTGGAATGACTATGAAAAGTTTGGAAGGATTTTGGCTATGGAGTAGGTAAGCTTTTCTTTCAGCAAAGTATAGATCTTTTTCTTGTGTTTTTTTGTATATTTTTCTATATACAAGATTTGTGACTTTTTTCACGTATATATGACTTATAAGTTCATCTGCATCATCATACATTAGGGTTTTGCTGAGGGGACTATTTATAGGTTCCTTGGGATTTTGTCCGTTGGACACAATTAGGAGGACGTCTCCCTAAACATTCCTTGAGTTCTGACATTTTTGATTTTTGGACATTTTTAAATGGTCAGACATGTTCTTGGTTTCATAAATCCGACAATCTTTGGTCAAAAGGTGGCTTGCCCATAAGGTATAGTGCTTATATTTTAATAACACTTATCCAACTTTTAATGCATCTTGTTTTATTTTCGTTGGAAATAATTTATTGATTAATACATCTAAGTTTTTAATGACTTGGGTTAAAAATACCTTCAGATGAATCTGAGAGCTGAGCGCTTGAATCTTTTGGACACTTGGCTTAAAGCAGTCTCTAAGCGCTTACCAGACGCTTGTCTTTGAGACAGTCTCCTAAGCGCTATCTTTGATAGACTCACTCAGAATTCCATCATCGACTTAGTGTCAAATGCTTGGTCTAGAATCCATGAAAATATTCCTTAGCGTTTGATTCACAGATCCTGGAACAGTTCCTTAGCGTTTGACGGACGCTTGGAATAAATCTTTATCTTCACTTTGACTTCAGACACTTGATCTTCAACTTCATTACTTGATAGACTCACACAGAACTCTACTCGTGATTTGGTATCACATACTTAGTCTAAAATCTATAAGGATAAAAATTACAAGCCTAATAAAATAAATAAGCTTTCAGACGCTTATGCAAATATTCTATGAAAGCTTATACTTACATTCTTTTGGGGTCTAACATAAAATTCTAATTGTCATCATCAAAACATCTAACATGAAATTCCTAACAATTTCCCCCTTTTTGATGATGACAATACTTACTCTTTTATAGTTTCAAGAGTTAGACAACCAAAAAATAAAGGTTAGCGTTGGTTAGTAAGTGTTAGTTAAAATTAGTTAAGCTTCAACGAGATGTTTCAGCTGAAAAATGCACTTTATATATATCATTGAAAGTACAAGCATTTTACAACTGAAATAAAGAAAGCATAAAGACAGAAGAGGCAAAAGTAAAATCAAGAGCTTTAATGACGTGGCTTGATCTTGTATTTCTTGGGCATATTAATGCGGATTGCTTCAGTTATTTGATCTTCTAGCGTCATCATCACAACATGATCTTTGTTGATTATAAACTTGTTTTCATCCCCTTGTCTTTCCTTGAAAGAAACAAAATGTTTATTCCATTCATCTGGGTCAATACCCATGTACCTTAGGCAAATTTTGAAGGTTCGGCTTAGATCAGTCATCTTCCTTTCCTTAGCTAATTCTGTTGGATCAGTAGGTTCTGGAATAGACGCTCTTTGAAGAGGAATATCGAATTGTTCAAGCCTCGCTCTGGAAAGTACTGGAAGGTCTGGGTAGAGCACTATTGAAGGTTCTCTTAAGGTTCTACTGTGCGCTCCAGCAGAGGCAATCACTCCAGAAACAATTACCCAAGATGGATAAGGGAAGCGTTGTGCTGAAGTTTGCGCAGGAAGAGGAGTAGGAGTATGTTGACGCTTAGGCAGCGGAGGAGGATCTTGAGCTTTTGAGCTTGAAGTTTTCCTCTTCTCCCCTTTTCTTTTCTTTTCCCCCTTATTGCCATCATCAGTCTGTCTGAAATGCTCAGTGAGGAGACTGACTTGACTAGCAAATTGGGCTACAGAGGCCTCTAAGTTGTTCAGGCACTGATCAAAGTGTTCCTTCATAGCTAGTTGACGAGCTTGATTAGCGTCAGTCAGTGAGGTCTCTAGAGCAGTAAAGCGGGCGTCAATATCTTTTTTCAAGGACAAATGATTGGCCTAAGTAGCATCAGTCATTTGTTGAAATTGTTTAAGGCATTCAGCCATGACTGATTCGACAAAAGGAACCGCTTGAGAGACGGGGCGCTTAAAGCGAGATGTGTGCTTGAGAGATTCAAGAGGAACTTGCTAGGCAGGATCAAACATCGTTCCTTGAAGCTCTGGTTCAAGATCAGAATCATCAGAGGCAACAGAATCAAAGGTGTCAGGACTATCCTCTGGAGGAGACGCTTGAAGCTGTTCTTCTGGACGCTCAGCAGTATGTGACGCTTGAGGCGCAGAAATGTTTTCAACAGGCGCTTCAGCAAGCGCTGACTCTTCTCGATGAAAATTCGTGAATTGAAAATTCATGCTGACAAATGGCTCATCTGCATATGGATATGTGTCACTTTGAAGAAGTTCATTCAAGTGTGGAAGTGGAAGACATGTACCTTGAATGAATGTGCGCAAAGGACTATCTATGGCCCTTATGTATATGGGACCTAAGATATCCAGCACATGATTTGGAAATATTTTAGAAGGCGCTTGAGTGATTGAAAAGAGAGCATCTGAGCAGTACTGCCGTGAAAATCCAATCAGCCTATCTGTTGGAAAATTTTGGAGTCTCTGCGATTCAGGAACATAGGCGCTGTAATATTCTTCTAAATACGGATAGATGGCTTGAGCAAGCTCTTGGTTCCGTTCCAGCAGAGAGAGGACAAACTCATAATGGTTGAGTACTTTCTTTCTGATGGAGGGGAACAGTGGGAATCCACTGAAAGAGTTGATCCTTGACCCATTCCATTGACGTAGATTTGTGGTGAAGATTCTGTCAAAATGAGCGATAGGTGACATTATCTTAACCATAAGATTGAAAATGTCGTCACAGTGGCTGCGAGAGTTGTTTAAACAAGATTCTGGGAAACTGCCACTAGTTGACGCTTGAGCATTGAAGTGTAGAGGAGTGTTGGCAAATCTGTGCAACGCTTGGCGTAGAAACTGCTCTATCTGTTGACGCTCAGATGGTAGCTTGAGCACTGGTCCAACTCGTTGTTGATGCTTCTGCAGGCAGTATTTAGAAAATTTACGCTTCTTGTCATGCATGCCTAAGCCAAAGAGGTGGGGAGCGCTGACTAGCTCTTCAAACTTGTATCGGTTGCCAACATACGCTTCAGCCCAGTTGACCTCAGTCATACAGTACTCAGATCCTGCATTAATGATAGCTCGGAAGCCTTCATGATGAATATCGCGAATTGACTCAAAGTAATACCTATCTATTTGATAATTGGCATTCCAGACGCTATCAAAATATGCATCAGCTTCAGTCTGAATCACATCCATAAGAGACGCAAGACGCTCACCGGTGTGTGCACCTTTATTTTTCCAAAGGCGGAGAGGGTTGTCTGAATATATGTTTTCATCACTATTCACCAATTTTAAAGAGTGAGAGTAGCCTTCTCTGTTTAAGAGCTCCTCTGTTGGATTGACAAGTTCATTAGTACGCTCATAAACGCGGATATTGTAATCTCCGAGAGCAAAACTGGTTGGTTTGCTATGCCCATAATCTCGATAGTAAGCTAAGTCCACATCAGAGCGTGGAGTTCTTCCTCCTTTCCTTTCTTCTTAAATAGCAAGCGAAGGCGGAATCTGACGAGGAGTCTTGCCGAGTTGAATAGCCAGATAGTATGCTTTCTCAATAGTTGTTAGCTCTGAGTTGAACAAAGTATCTCGCACGGACTGATCAAACTCAATTAGCTTGACTATATCATTTTCTGCATTTATGAAGCTTTCTTCATTATACCCTACAGGAATGAAGTCTTCTTCTGGCTCTGGAGGCATATAGTCGACTGAGTGGTCAATAGTCCTCAGTGGGTCCAGCTTGAAGAAGTGTCGGGGCACTATAATATTTTTAGCAACGCTCTGACCTTCTGAGCGTGCCTCTGTTGTTACTGGTAGATCAAGTGATGGTTGAACCTCTTGGATATCAGGTTCTTCAGTATCTATGGCAGCATCCTGAGCGATGGCCACGACCTCATTCATATCAACATCCAGATGGACATCGATAGGCGCTTCAGCAGCAGCTTGAGGAAGAGCTGTACAAGATGTATCCTCTGTAAGGGGAGGATCTTCTACATAAATAGGTAAAGAAATGTTGTGGGAAGAAATAAACTTACCCTGAGAACTAGTCTCAACAGCAATAGTTACTTGGGCGCTTGGCTCAGTAGTCTCAGGCTCTGCAGGAGTAGAGTTAACTTAACACTTGCCTGATCCTCTGCGCTTCTTGAAGATACGCTTCACATCGACCCCTTCTATTAGTTTGGGCGCTTGGATGGGAGCAGCAGTAGGTGCTTCAAAGTCAATGTTTTTGATGATCTTTTCTAGCTTATTTTTCTTCAAGGGAAGCTTATCTGCCTCATCTTCATCAGTTTCTTCGTTATCCTTGAGAGTAGGAGTAGGTTTAGCGTTGGGCTTACGGGGAGCCCTCTTCTTGGTAACAGCCGGACGCTTAACTGCTTCCTCAAGAGCAGGACGCTCAGCCTCCTCATCTGACGCTTCACGCACAGCTTAGCGCTCAGAGAGAGGTCTAGCAGCTCCTCCAATCTTGGGTGGGTTGAAGAGATTGTTGATAATTCTCTTCCCATAATTCTCTTGGTCAGAGTAAATCCAGCAGAATTGGTACATTCTGCTCTGAAGAGCAAGTCACTAAGAATTAATCTATATGGCTTGTTGGGGGTGCTCAGACTGTCTTTGAATCTGCTAAAGACATAAGCACTCCAGTTGATTTTGATGTTGAGCAGTATGGCAGTCATCATCTGAAATTGGATTGGGCTCACCTTGTCAAAGGTACCCACTCTGCATTCCATATTTTTGCTGTAGAAATCAGCCAATACGTGATATCTGTCGACAATATCCTTCTTTTCGAAATAGGGCTTGTATGGAACACCTTAATATGCACTTATTATGGTCCAAATTTCTTTAATCTGTTCATCAGTGTTGGTGTTCAAATCATCTCCCTGATTGGGCAGTTTGAATTTCTTGGCAATGGTGTCGGCAGTGAGGATGAATTCCTTGGAGTCCTTCTTGGAAACGGGAAAGATACAAGAAATGGAAGTTTCGTCTTCTGATAGCTTAGCGTTCTTCCAGAAGAATGTGACTTCTCCAGGGAATATGTAGGAGTATTTGGTCAAGAATGTCTGAAGCCCAGCCTCGGCAACAGAGTTCATCAACTCCGACAGATTGATTTCAGTGTGTTCGTATAGGAACTTCTAATCCACTACAAGGCCTTCAGTAACCTTGAAGATGTCGTCAGTGGAAGCAGCAGTAGATTTCTTTGGTGCCATTTTTGAAAGATTTGAGAAGGAAAGTTGACATTTGCTTTGAGGAATATGAGAGAGAGAGAGAGAGAGAGAGAGAGAGAGATTTTTGCAGAGAGCTTGAGTTGAAATGGTGATTTTTCTGCAAATAATTTTGTTTTAAATGATACAGTTTTGAAAATTGTGTTTTCTCTCTTCGTTGGGATCTTGACACATGGAAGACATTGAATCTCAGCCTTTAAGAGTAATAACTGTGGACGTGAGTTTGTAAAAGTAGGAGCAGTTAAATTTGGTAACTCCCACATATAAAATTTTGACGTCGAGTAAGGAATTGAAAGAAAACGTTTTGAGATTTTTCGGTGTGATACACGCGCGTATGAGATGTTGACACGTATATGACCATGAACTGTTCGAGAACCGTTATTTTTGAAAAGCTTTTTAAGTACCTGCCAATTTTTTATTATTAAAGCGTGTAAAAAGGATTTGGTTCTATCCATCCCATCAGAAGTTGACACTTAAAAAACATTTTAAGGAGATTTTGTATGTTGACGCTTGAATGAACTTGGAATTCTATTGAAGTCCTTTTGTACTTGTTGAGCGTTCAACATATGGACCACTACCACTTGTTGATACCACTTGTTCACTTGTTGGTTTTAACTTAATGAGGAAATATAAAGTGTATAGAAAAGTATAAAACGTTTATTTTCCAAGTGTACCAGGGTCATGGACACGGTTATTATGAAGACTATATATATTTTAGTGTCAGCGTGCATTTTAAGAGTTTCAATGTTATTTAAAATATTCAGCGTGGGACCCAAAAATACATGGATAGTGCATTTACACGTGTACATGTGTTGAACCATCTTTTTGTAAAACAATGAGTACCTTTTAGTTTTCTTGGACAGAGGTATGGGATGTCAAGTCAGCATTAATTGCTTGACTAATCCACTATTTTTGTTTAGCGTTGGGTATAGACGCTTGAGTTTGAAATTTATTTTGATAAGTGCTAACTGGGAATACTTTCAAGCGTTCAGTTTCTTTTAAAGTGAGTTCAGACGCTAAGAAAGAGAAGTTTGAGAGCGTCTAAATAATTTCATTGCATATCGCTAAGTGCTTATGACCAATGCAAAGGAAAACATTTTCTGGTCAACTTCACTTAAGTAAAGTTATTTCTTTTAAGGTTCCCCTATATGAGTTCCCCCTAAAATTAACAACTTATTAATATTTCCTTTTTGAAACATAAGATAAAGTAAATTCCTCCTAAATTTTATGCCTGTAAAACATGATGTTTCGAATGATTAAGCATTTAAATAAATCATACCTAGTTCACTTCTCAAAGTGAGAAATTGTTGTTCGTTGAGTGCTTTGGTGAAGATATGCACCAATTGTTTTTCTGTACCAATGAAGTCCATGGAGATATCTTTCTTTTGAACATGGTCACGTAGGAAATGATAGCAGATGTCAATGTGTTTGGTTCCAGAATGAAGAACAGGATTTTGAGTCATGGCTAAAGCACTTTGGTTATCACAATGGACTGGGGTTGGTCCTAAGATTATGCCATAATCTCTAAGTTGTTGCCTCATCCAAGGAGTTTGTGCACAACAGCTTCCAGCGACTACATACTCGGCTTCAACGGTAGAAGTCGCTATGGATTGTTGTTTCTTACTATGCTACGAAATTAGTCTATCACCTAGAAATTGACATGTACCACAAGTACTTTTTCTATCTATTTTGCATCCTGCAAAATCTGCATCTAAGTAACCAATTAGTTCAAAAGGAGAATCCCTTGGATACCACAAGCCCACATTTTGTGTGCCTTTTAGGTACTTAAAGATCTTTTTGGCAGCAATTAAGTGTGATTCTCTAGGATCAGCTTGAAATCGTGCACACATGCATACCAAGAACATAATATCAGGTCTACTAGCTGTAAGATAAAGAATTGATCCAATGATACCTATATAATTAGTGATATCCACTTTCATCATTATCTAGCTTAAGCGTTTGGCTCATTGGAATTTTTGAAGATGATGCATTTTCCATACCAAATTTCTTAATCTTATCTCTAGTATATTTAGTTTGGTTTATAAATATTCCATTAGGGAGTTGTTTAACTTGTAATCCTAAGAAGAAAGTTCATTCACCCATCATGCTCATTTCAAATTGATCTTGCATCATTTTCGAAAATTTCTCACATAGACGCTTATTAGTAGATCCAAATATAATATCATCAACATAAATTTGGACTAAGAGAATATCTTCATTATAGGTAATTTTAAATAATGTTGTGTCAACGCTGCCTTTTGAAAAGCCTTTACCTATAAGGAAGATAGAGAGAGTGTCATACCATGCTCTTGGTACTTGTTTGAGACCATAAAGTGCCTTATCCAAATTGTAGACCATACTTTTGCCATGGTTGTTGATGAATCCTGCTGGTTGCTCCACATATACTTTTTCTTGGAGTTTACTATTCAGAAATGCATTTTTTACGTCCATTTGATATACTGTAAATTTGTTGAATGCAGCAAACGCTAGGAACATTCGAATTGCTTTAAGACGGGCTACTGGAACATATGTCTCGTCAAAATCAATACCCTCTTCTTGGCAATATCCTTGAGCGACTAGTCTGGTTTTGTTTCTTACAACAATACCATTTTCGTCCATGTTGTTCCTGAAAACCCATCTAGTTCCAATAACTCCTTGGTGAGTTGGTCTTGGTACTAGCGTCCAAACCTTACTTCGTTCAAATTGATTAAGTTCTTCTTACATGGCTTCTACCCAACTTGAGTCATTAAGCGCTTCATCCACTTTCTTTGGTTCCATCTGAGATAGGAAGCTTGCAAACATGGCTTCATTTATTGTAGCGGCTCTTGTCTTCACAGGTGCTCCAATATCTCCAATTACTAGTTCTGGTGGATGGTCTCTAAGCCATTTTCGATCTGGTTGGAAAGGGTTGAGAGATTGATCAGGCGCTTGGCTTATTTCTTGTGTAGGCGCTTGACTATCATCTCGCGTAGGCGCTTCAATATTCACAGTCCTAGTTTGCTCTTGATGAACATTCTCTTCATGATCATCAACGTTTCTTGCAATATCATCATTGTTAACCTCACGAGTAATCTTAGGATTTGACACATCGATCTCATTGTCTTCATCAATATCACTATCATCACACAGATTGATTTGTGACGCTTGTTCAGAGAGATCTTCAATTCCTACATCATTAGCATCAACCCTGCTCGGTTCTTGGTTAGCATCATCAAACACAACATGAATGGATTCTTCAACCTTCGATTTGATCTTATTTAAGATGCGAAAACTTTTTCCATTTTTGGCATAGACTAGAAAGATTCTTTCATCGGCTTTAGGATCAAATGTTTTTAGATTTTGGGATCCATTGTTATGAATGAAACATTTTGAACCAAATACATGAAAATATGAAACATTTGGCTTACGTCCCTTCCATAACTCATATGGAGTCTTCTCATGTTGCTTTTTGATCATACACCGGTTCTGAGTGTAGCAAGCGGTATTGATATCTTCGGCCCAAAACCTTTGAGGCAGCTTAGACTCAGCCAACATAGTCCTAGCGGCTTCTTTAAGCGTTCTGTTCCGTCGCTCGGCAATTCCATTTTGTTGAGGTGTTCTAGGGGCTGAATACTCATGAACTATTCCAAAATCTTTACAAAACTTCTCAACAATATGATTAGTGAATTCAGTTCCTCTATCGCTTCTAATTCTCGTCATCTTTAGATCTTTTGAATTTTGTAATTGACGAATTAGCGATGTGAGCTTGTCACTAGTTTCATCTTTAGATGCTAGAAATTCTACCCATGTATAGCGTAAGAAATCATCAACTATTACTAGTGAATACTTTTTACCACTAACGCTCATGATTTGAATAGGCCCAAACAAATCTAAATGCAATAATTCAAGTATTCGAGATGTAGATAGATGAGGTTTCTTCTTAAAAGATGATTTAACTTGTTTACCCATTCGACATGCATCACATAAGCGATCTTTATTAAAAGAACCTTTAGGTAATCCCTATACTAGATTTAGCGTTATTAACTGAGAGATTGCCTTAAAGTTGAGGAGATTCATTTTTCTATGCCATAACCAACCCAATTCATTTTGATTCTTAGCTACGAAACATGTAGGGTTGTTATCTAATGTTGAACCCCAATCTACTAAATACACATTGTTTGTTCTTTTTCCTTTCAATTTAGTAGATCCAGTCTTAGCGTCATTAATATAGCAATAGTCAGTTGAAAATTTTACTTCAAAACCTTTATCACAAAATTGACTTATGCTTAAAAGAATATGCTTAAGACCCTCAACATAATATACATCACTGATCATGATGTTTCCCCTATGCATGATACTTATACCTTTAGTGTTACCTTTTGAATTATTACCGAATATAACTTGAGGACCATTGGTTGCACGATAGTTGATCAAGAGATCCTTTGAGCCAGTCATGTGCCTTGACAACCCACTATCTATGTACCAAATTGAAGTATCGGTATTGGCTCTAGGTACCTGCATTCAAAGGGCAGTTCTAATTCTTTTTAGGTGCCCATTTTGTTTTGGGTCCTTCTTTGTTAGTAACGTTAGTCTGAATTAGAATTTTCGGAACCCATATTTGCTTTGTCTTCATTACGGGAAGATTAGCATTCTTGGGTTTCGATTTGTGTTGTGTGTGCTTCTTAGGTGTATAGTAATATCCTTGATTATAGTAATAATCATAGTCATAATCATAATTATCATAGTATCGATAGAATGATCTGAATCGTTGTGGATATTGACGTTGGTACTTCCTTGGCACTGGCTTAGGATGCACTTTTGGTGCCAGACACTGAGCGTTTGATTTACTTGTAGAAGGTTTCTCCTTAGCCTTTTGAGCGTTTGGATAAACTTTCTTTTGTGAATCATTCACTTTGGTCTTTCCTTTGCCTGAGTCAATATTAACTTTCTCATTTGGCCTCGTACCAATATCTTGAGTCTCATTCAGCGTTTGTCTGTTTGAACTCTTCTCAACAAAGGCTACACCTTTTCCTTTGTTGGTTGTCATAACCTTAGACACTTTGGTTTTAGGACCAGGTTTATCACAACCTAAACCAGTTTTTTCACCAAATAGTCTGATTACTTCAGTCACATTATCTAGCGTTCTTGATGTTTTGGATAATGATGAGATAAGCTACTCTGATTTGGCAAGTTAGCGATCACTTCAGCTTCTCTCTTGACTATTATATCAATATCACCTTTTAATTGAGTAATTTCACTTTCAAGCGATTGATTCTTATCAATACATCGTTGCTAAATTTGCAACTCTGCCTTGAGCGTTACATTATCGCTTTTGAGCGTTGAGATAATATTAAAGTGATTTTGAAATAATTTGGCGGCATCTTGACAATCTTTGTAATAATTTGTTACTTTGTCAAGTAATTCATTATAAGAAAGAGGATGATATAATTCAGTGGTTACCTCAGATAGCGAGTCCTCAGACGCTTCATCATCTCTTGCCATGAGACAAATAAACGCTGAGTCGCTTGATGGCTCATCATCACTGCTTTTATCTGATGATTCCAAGTCCTCTTCAGATGTGTAGCTAGAGAGGTTTTGATTCTGCTAGCAAGCCTTGTTGCCTAAGATTGTTCCTGAATTGGTTTCTATTCGCTTGGTCTTGCTTTGTAGGCTTAGACACATTTGGATAGGGGCAATTAACTTGAAAATGCCCTGGTTTCCTGCAATTATAACAAAGATTAGTTTTCATCTTTTGTTCATTTGTTAATCTTGCAAATTGTGGTTTTGAGACCACTGGCCCTGAGAGATCTTGCTGAGAAGACGCTTGATACTGAATTGGCGCTAGAGGAGAAGGTGCAGAATATTGAGGCGCTTGATACGGTTGTTGAGTTGGAACAGGTGCTTGATATGATCTTTGTCCTTGATGCTTAGGATTGTTCCCTTTCTTTTCATATCTCAAGAATTTTCTGATTCTATTTAGAAAAGCTAGTTCCTCTTCCTCACTCATATCTAAAACTATATCTATGATTTTCAAAACTGGAAGGAAGTGTATTTCAACATGTATATATAATTACATATATATACCTATATATTTCCTATCGTGTTTTCTCGTTTCAAAGAAATTGAAGCTCAAAACTTTCAAAGTTACCTTAGACACTTAAGAGTAACAATTTTCTTGATTGCATGCATGAATGATTTTAAAGAAAAATTTCATACTTGTTTCAAATGCATATTTTTGCAAGACTGATTTCAAAGTAAACATCGGTTTCATGGATTTCATGAAATTACTCCATCATGTGGCTCTTGTACCGTGATCATACATCGTAATTCCATTCAAGTGATATGTGTTTCATATTACGTGGTTAAGTGTCGGGCCCAAATGTTGGGCGTGGATAGGGCAGGGTTCGGCCAGTCAAACATGGGTTTGCAGTCTTAAACGGTTCCCGCTATCCATGGCCAAATCCCAACACCTAAATACGGGGTGTTCTAAGAGTGAGTGGGTACTAGATTGTGTGGCATACTCCGAATATGACCAATCAGGCATCGCGAGCCTTTGTGGGGAGGTATAAGGTGATGGCTTTTAAGCCACGTGTTCAGGGGTGATAAGGAAGAAGCAGCGGGACCTAAAGTGCAGTGGGCGAGTCATCGAACGCGATGTCGTTGCCTACACGCCCCTTCCTGCTTAATGTGTTGTGTGAAATTTACGTGTTCATTGCGTGCAAAAGTCAGTCGTTACATTGCAAGAAAAACTCATTTGCTAAACTACATGTACTATTTACTTGTGACATGCTTATTGCATAATTGCATGAACTGCCATTTGGACATCTTGATACACTTTTTTTTAACTAAAATCCAATTCTTTTCTAAACTCTTATTTATAAACGATTTTGTAACTGTTACTCCAGTGATCACGGAATGAAGCTTATCTCATTTCACCTTGCTAAAAATCTTTGAGGTTAAATTTTTCAAAAATAAAACACCTTTCACATGATCACTGGCGCTCACTAAGCCTTTGCTTACGTGCTTCATGACTTTCTTCCTTCCAGTTATAGGCAAGTCGAGAAGTGAAACTAGATTGAAGGATCGAAATATAAACTCGGACAATCCTAGAGGTGAACGATGTAAATTGAGTCATGGATATTAAGTTTGCTTAGCTATTTGGTTGATGTATTAGGGTTATGACCTGATAAGATAAATTATTTAATTGTGTCCAGATTTTGGTTTGTACTATTGTAAGGATAGGCTAGCGCTTTCAAGTTGGATTCTTTAGGACTAAATTTGGGGGAGTCACACTCACTCCATTGTAGATCCCGTCATCCCAGGAAGATAAGATTTTACCCATGTTCGAAAGAGGTATAAAGAAGCACATAAGCTATCAAAAATAAGCTTGAAAATAATCTTATAATTTTTGGCGGGGACCACATAAAAAATATTAACATCATAGTGTGTTATCCAAGTCCTAAAATTAATCCTATATTTATAGCGAGGACCATGTAAGAAATAATTAAAATCATTTGAACAAAATCTACAGTCACAATAACTTGTTAAGACTTCTTCATATTTTTTTTTTGCATGTCCATCTTGTGTGGGGTGGGGGAGGGGGGGGGGGGGGGAGTGATATTGAAATCAAAATTGCATACCATATGAACCATGATGAGCTACAAGAGATGGATAGCAAATATTATTTACATAAAACAACCCTACACTGTACTATATATATATATAGAACAAGAAAGTTAATTGTCTTTTGCTACGGTATCTCATCCTTTCCTTTAGCTTTTCGTTAGTATCAAAATAAGGGGGGCATAGAAAAAATTTCATCAAAACACTTTGAATCTTGTGCTTAAATGATAAGGCCACATTATTGTATTTTGTATTGTTCCACAAAAATTTCAAATCGTTTTGCATAAGATCTTTGGCAGTGTGCAATATGATTAATTATGTATGTAGATATGCAAGTGCAAGGAAAATATTTTTCACTAAGAATGTATATGAAAATATTGTTTCACCGTGTAGTAGTTGTAAATATGTTTCAAAAATTTTACATTTGTAATTACTTTCAACTCTTTCTTATATTATTTAATGAACTTAATTATTGAGTTTATTATCTTATTAGACATTATTATTTATGGCCTTATTTTGAAATGTTATTATACGATTATATTTCACATTTTTATTTATGGACATATTATTTAGATTGTATTATTAATTTTCTGATTTGTTTTAATTAAGCTTAGTATTCAACCTAATAGGACCTTTAATTCATTCCAATGGTCATATTTAAATTTTACACTTATACTAGTAAGTAGTTCATTTTTCTTAAAAGTTTGTGAGATTCTTTTTGTACTCCGGTGTGGACGGGTTCTTGTCTTCCTACAGTCATGTACAGAGGATGAGATATCGTTTTGCATTAATTGAGGTTTTATTGTGGACTCATGATCTATGCAAAAACCTGGACGTATAGAGATACGCATGACTTTAGAATAGAAGGTTAATTTGAGACTCTTCATGGGTACAACTATAAGTTTTTCTTCTGCTTTCATGATTTTTATATATAATTTGCTTTTTTTTTTCTTTGAATGATTAATAATTACCGGGTCGCAGTTGGACTCGTGTAAAATATTTTTTGGTCCAATTGAATTAGCATTATTTATAAGAAACAATGTCAATTCTGGTGAAAGATATGAACGATATTTCGATTATATTAAACGACACTTAGAGGATATATACAATAACATTACAATTGGATTTTGATTAGGAGAGGAGAGAAAGTGAGAGGCTCACCCACCCTGAATTAAATGACAAAAATATGCATAGGTGATTGGAATACGAATAGAGAAAAGTCTGTGTTGAAAAGACAGCAATCGCCCCCCTCTCTCTCTCTCTCAAAAAGAAAAACCCTAGCCATTATTTTTTTCTCTTTTTCTCCGCCGACGATAGCTTGGTGAAGCAGTCGCCTCCTTCACCACTATTGGTGGAGCACACTATTCAAATTGTATATTCCAACTTGAAATATGACGAAACGGTGATGGGTCAAACGAGATAGAGACGGATCTAACGAGATAAAAACGAGTGATTCATAAGAATTTATATAGCCTTTTTAGATAGTTTGTTTAGTATTTTATTTTCTCTCTCGTACGAGAGTTTGCTTTCTCTCTCTCTCAAATGAGAGTTTCATCTCTCTTGAATAAGAGTGTGGTCTTTTGCACAAGAGTATTTTTGTGTTCGTTTATTAGTTCTTAAGTTTTGATATCTTGAAAAATTTGATATTTGGTGTTTCAATTGTTTTTTACTACATTGCTAGAGACGGTCTCAGTTGTATTGTTCTTGACGTTGTACACTGTTTATTGGATGAAATAAAATCACCGCTTCTCCTTAAAAAAAAAAAGAAGAGAAAACTCTGTGTTTTTTAACATTAGGAACTTTTTCTCCTCTCTCTCTCGAATCAGATCCTAGACTTTATCTTCTCCTTTTTCTTTTTTCTTTTTTTTTTGTCTTATATATAGTTTTGGATTCTTTAACCTTTTAAGGGTAAAATAAACTTTTCTATCCTAAAATATTATTTTTGTCCTAAACACACTCTTAAAATACAAAACGTAAGAAACCAATTGATCATTTTAACTTTCGTTAGGTTTTAAAGGCTAAAATCTTACATGGCATCACGCAGCTTGTAGTATGAGCAATTAAATTGTTGTTACAAATTTTGTGGATATCTTTTATGTTGGTTTTTCTCAATATAAGAAGACAGAAACATATCAAATCGGTCTCTCATTTGAGCTTCCTATAAGTATTACACAGAAGCCGCTAATCTATTGGGTAATTTACACTTATATAGTTTACATGTAGGATGACATACCAAATACACCCTTTCAATTAAATAAATTGCCTAGACAATAATTAAATAAAAAAATTAATTTCTTAACAAATGATAAATCAGAAAATAAAAAAAAATAAAAAAAGACAATCCATATATCTAGGGCTGAAAGATGAACCAAACTACTCGATATTTGACTCGAGCTCATTCGCTAAAAGCTCGTTTGAGCTCGGTTCATCAGCATATCAAACCAATCTTGAACAATTTTTTGTATTTGATAAGTTTTGAAGCTTGGCTCGAGCTCGGTTCGATTAGTAAAAATTGATAAAAACATATACAAAAAAGTCAAACTACTTGAACTCAACTCGTATTCGGCTCGATTAAAGCTCGTTTAAGCTAGGCTCAATGAAACAATCAAACAAGCTCGAACACAAATTTTGAAGCTCGATTGTAATTCAAACAAGCTTGAACAACAACTTGTTCGGCTCGACTCGACTCATTTACACCCCTATCCATATCACCTGATCCTTGCAATCCGGATGGCGGGAGGCACTCCATAATTGATAAGTCCTTATTTTACATTATTTTATGCCCCGTTTTTGTGATCGGTACTTTGATCATTTTTTATCTTCACATATTGATTTCATTGGTATTTATTTACTTATTTTGGATAAAAGTCTCTTTAAGCATGAAAGACGACAAAAGTGGTTCAATTTGAGTTTGGAATTGACAAGAGAAAAAAATAAAAAAAGAAGTTAGCGGAAGAAGGATTTTACACAACTTTCATAGAGCAATGGAATTTTCGTCTAGTTAAAGACCAAGTCAGATTTGGTCTCCTTCTCCAAAGTTGTAGAGCTATGTCATAACTTCACATAGGAACTTCAATCACCTAGTTCTGATGTTTTTGTAGAGAGAGAGTTATGCTAAAAATAATATCACCACCAGTGAAGAGGCTGAACCCTCACGCTCGCAGGCGCAGAGACCGTTGGCGTAGCACGTGAGTGAGGGGCAAATTCATAGTTAGGGCATATTTTGTGGGGCTACTTTGGTTTGACTTATTTTAAAGGCTCCAGAGCAGTTTTTCAGAATCGGTTTCGCCTCAGGACGTAAGTGACTGGCAAATTCATCGTTGGACTAATTTCGTGGGGCTGCTTCACTGTGACCTTTTTTAAAGCCTCATGACCAGTTTTAAAAAATAGAGTGACCATAGAAACCTGTCCTTTCTTAACTAGATAAGTATATTATTTTTCTTTTGTTTATATTTATTAACTACTCATAAATCATCTATATAGAGTGATTCTAGTCCATAACTTCTAATCATAAGTATCAAATTCGGGAAAGTTACATTTTTCGTCCTTGAAGTTGTCCACCAAAACACATTTGGTCCCCATGCTCCACTCTCTACAAATTTGGTTTGTCAACTTGTCAATTTCTGACACATTTAGTCCCTACCATTAACTTTTCGTTCAAACTAAGAGAATCCCCACAAAAAAAAAATTAGGGTTTTGTTAGATTTTTCAATTTGGTGATTTTTCAATTTTCAAATCAATTGTGCCTAGGTGGACACATGACTTGCCAACTTGGAAGAAAAATAAAAAATAATAGCCAAATCCCAATACCCCACGAGGAAATTGGATAAAAAGAATTTATTTAAATTTTTTATAAAAAATAAATATAATTAAGATTTTAATATAAAATACTAAGTTATTTTAAAAAATAAAAAATTTAAATTAGTTCAAATAATAAAAAATTTTAAAAATAAAAAACTAATGAATTATTAATATAAATAATCTAAAATTAATTTTAAAAAATAACATGAGAAAGGCAGAATTGTAATATTTAATTTATTTCTTTCCTTTTTTTTAATTTCTTAAAATTATTTCATATTTAATAAATTATTTTCTTTATTAATATTTAATTTAATTAGAGATCTATTTTCTAATAAAACAATCGTCTTTATTAACTTTCAATTTTTTGTCATATTATGATATAATAATCTTAAATATTTTTCTAATTTTAGATATTGTTTTATATTCTTTATATTTTTTAAATGTTTTTCTATTTTTAAATTATATTATCCTTGTTAGAATTTAGAACTAAACGAGAATTAAATAAAATACCACCTAGGACATTTTCATTAGTTTTAACCGCACATTTGACGACAGGGTCTAAATATGTTTAATATTGCTGAGCTGAGGGTCCAAATCTACCGAGGCTAGAAAATAAGGGACTAAATGTATTTTAGTGGACAACTTCAAGGACCAAAAATGTAGTTTTCCCATGAAATTCAAGAAAAAAAAGGTTATATTTAATCAATGGGCTGTTTACTTTAGATTATTCTCTCAAAAAATATTAAAAACAAATCCAATTAGATTAATCAACATCTATGAAACTATATTTGAAAATCAGTTGAAAAGTTATCTTTCCATGCAAATCAAATTGAGAATATAAAAAAAGATAAAACCAAACAAAAATAGAAGTTCCCTATTCTTTCATTACGCAATTGTTATTAAGTGAAATTCGAAATTTCATTTTCAATATATGTAATATATAACTTTGTGGATAGTAAAATATCAAAAAAAAAATAAAATTGTTTCCAATAAAATTAAAAAAGTATTAATAAAGAAATAACTAAATTAATATATTAGATATTAAAAACGATCAAAAAACCAACTAACACTTTAAACCTTTCATTATATTGAAAACTGATCAATAGAAATAAAATTATTTGTATTGGTATAAGTTTTTGCAAAAATTACTAAGTCAATAGGTTGTCATCTGTTTTTCTTCTTTAATACTTGTTGATTTCCGTCAGGTTGCAATTCACCTCGTGATGCTTCGTTCCTAACAACTGGAAACAGAGCCATAGGTTTGTTGACCTGTGAGACCTCATAAGATCTAGATCCATGGAACGCTTTGTGTTAGCGTGGGTTTTTTGCCGTGGGAGCAATGGTAGGAGATGAAGAAAAGGTCAAGTTCAAAAAGTTTGTTGGTAGGTAGCACAAATAGAGGTCGGAGTGAAGTAAGAGAAGATGACAAAGAAGGGTTGGGATCAGACTAGCGGGAGTAATCCCGTTCAACGTTAACGAGAAAATATGGAGGATGCAAAGCCAGTTAGGCATATTCTCGGAGTCAGGTTTGTTGGTAGAGGGATAAGACATAGCTCGTGTATTAAGAGCATTGACCAGATATGTGAGATATTAGAGAGTGTCATGGATCAGACATAACTCATGCAGTTGGAGCAGAGATAAGATATGTGGAATGATCTTAGATTGCCATTGAAGAAAGTCCTTGTGTAAAGATGTCAGCAACACCATCTGACTAAGATGGATGCTCTCCAGTGCGGATAAGGGTGCCACACTAGACAATTGAAGCCCATGCAGGAGCATGAGGGAGTGTTCCCGGGAATCGGGATTAATCTCTAAGTGGGAGATTGGGGGGTTTGTGGAGACTAATTGATACTAATGATTGGTGGAAGTCATGTAAGCGAAAGAAGACGCCAAAGAAACATCCAGGGGATGGTCAAAGTAAGTTTGATCATGGTCAATGTGGGCTTGATTAGGGTCAACGTGAGTTTTGTCATGGGATTGGCAGTGGAGCAGCATGGGATTGTGCTTCTATGTGGTTTTGGCTAGGGTTTGACAGTTTACGTGTATTAGGATTGTTTTTCCTAATTGCCTAAGAATAAGATAGTGTTTTCTATTTAATGTAGGTTTTAGTTTCCTTGTGTATTAAGTCCTTAATCCTATAAATATGGGATTTTACATTGTTATTGATTGTTGACTCTGAGAAATAAAGATGTAGATCTAGTGTTGGGTCGTGGATGTAGGCAATGTCGAACCACGTTATGATTAATGTTGTCATCTTTTGTGCTTTCTTAATTCTTTTTTATTTCTGAAAGTTAGCTATCGACCTTGTTATGACTCACTCCTAAAAATTCACGCACGAGTTATCTTCAAATAACCTGTCAAAAAAGTTGATTAACGCAGTATATGATTTTGACTATTAAATTTTAGGGTAAATTTCAGTTGAGAGTAGCAGCAGGAATTTTTTTAAAGTTATGTGACAAAAGGTGAAATTCTATAACGGATTGGACCATAATTGAATAGGGGTAAAGTTGTGGGACAAAAAATAAAATTTTCTCAAATAACATATCATGAGCCCATATTGTGAAAGCTAAAACCTGTTGAAAGAGTTTAATGGGTACTATAATGCTATAGAATAATAATAATAAACTCAAAATTTTAGTTTTGATAATGAGAAATAAAACAATCAAATATCTCATAATATGGGATGATACTTGATGCTATATCATATAAAATGAATAATCGAAACAAAAAGAGAAAATAATTGTGAAACTGAACGGTTGAATATAATATAATGAAAAAAGAGAATAAACCTTGTTTCAGTACAGGATAGTTAATAATGGGCTCGCCTTAACTTTCTGATGAGTTAATAATGAACAAATAATCATAACTTAATTTCGAAAACAAACTTACTCCATACTTCGCCGCTGAAAATAGCTTGTCATTCTAGTCATACACTCCGCTTATGATTTATCGAGTCGAATCAACGAGCATAGATGCCTGCATGTGTCTACTCTTTTGCTTGCCATGTTGTCACAGACACAAAAATACGTACTACAATCACACCAAATATGTAAAGGCTTTCTTTCTTTCATCGTATTAATTATTTATGCACCAATACAAGAAAGAAATGAAAGTTTGGTCAAGTATTTTAGTGCTCTTTAAATAAGTTAAAAATATGCTTTATTACACTAACAAGTTTCACACAATATTTAGCACATGCTCAACATTGGAGTGAATTTATTACAGACAATACAGGTAATCCTGACATTTTTTTTTTCTTGTACAAATACATAACTGTATTACATAACTTAAAAGATTGAATACTCAAGTATGATCACCATCTTTAGGAGGAGCGAAAGATATAGAGCTTATCATTTCTCTAAAGAACTTCTTTTGGACCTTCGACATTGTTTAGACTTGCACTATTTGAAAGCCAATGGCATCCAAGTACCACCCGCTTCTCCCTTTGAAACCAACAACCTTTCCTCCTTCCATTGAAAAAGAGAAAGGGGTCCCTTCTTCAACCCCGTATGGTCCGAATGTTTTTCGGTTAGTCTTAAATGTGAGTGACCGGATAACAAGGGTACCAAGACCCCAATCCAAAGCGTAGTGGTCCGTCACGGTTGTCAAGAACTCCTTTGGAAATTGAAGCTTGATCTACAACCCAATGCATGAAATGTAAAAGTTAGTTTCAAATATCTAATATTTATAAATGTTCATAAGATTCAAAAGATCTCCCAAGTATTATTTTCTTAGAAATAGATAGCTAAGAACATGTATAAAGTTAATAACATTGACAATAATATCAGTAGGCGTTCCTCCACACGATACTAAACAAATATTTCACATTATAAAATACTCCAAAATTCTAATATCGCTAAAATTATAGAAAATAATATATTGTACATATTAAGAAGCAGTAAAAACATTTATTGGATAAAACATTATTTAACCAAACATAATGTCATTTGTCATGTGAGTTAGTTTGATTTAATCATTGATTTGACGAAGAATTTTACTGAATCACGAATTTTTTTACATATGCGTAAATTCGGCGAAAAATAAGTTCGTCTACTTATCTCGAACCAACAAGGAGTAATCCAGACCAAATACTATTGGCTAATACTTCAAATTATGAGCAATGGACTTGTATGGATTTCTGTCAAGAACTCATAATTTAAATAAATTTTGATCATGAAGAAAATAAAAGTATTCACCTGAGAAGTTTTAGTTCCATGAAGTTAGCCCTAATTAGTTTCATGTTTCTCTCCTGAAACTGGCTTGCAGTTTTTATATTATTTAATGAACTTAATTATTGAGTTTGTTATCTTATTAGACATTATTATTTATGGCCTTATTTTGAAAAGTTTTTATATTATTTAATGAACTTAATTATTGAGTTTATTATCTTATTAGACATTATTATTTATGGCCTTATTTTGAAATGTTATTATACGATTATACTTAACTTTATTATTTACGGACATATTATTTAGATTGAATTATTAATTTTATGATTTGTTTTAATTGAGCTTATTATTCAACCTAATAGGACCATTAATTCATTCCAATCGTCATATTTAATTTTTACACTTAAACAAGAGGCCATTGCGTAGTTCATTTTTCTTAAAGTTTGTTAAATTTTTTTTGTACTCCGATGTGGACGGGTTCCTGTCTTCCTATAGTCGTGTACACAGGACGAGATATTGTTTTGCATTAACGAGGTCTTATTGTGGATTCATGATCTATGCAAAAACCTGGACGTATAGAGATACCCATGGCTTTAGAATAGAAGGTTAATTTGAGACTCTTCATGGGTAAAACTATATGTTTTTCTTCTACTTTCATGATTTTAATATATAATTTGCTTTTGTTTTTGTGTTCTTAACAATTATTGAGATGAATTAATTTACTTAGTGGATTAAATTAATTATTTGGTGTGGTAATTTAATCAGCCTAATTGGATTGGATGAAATCCCATAAAGAAATTATCTAATTGACTTTCTCAATGAATTGAACCTTTAATTAGTCCAATTGAATTAGCATTATTTATAAGAAACAATGTCAATTCCGGTGAAAGACATGAGCGATATTTCGATTATACTAAGAGACACTTAGAGGATATATACCATGTCTAGAGGATATATACCACTTAGAGGGTTGGGTTGGAGTACCCTTCTTCAACTTGTACATCACATCTTCAAATCTGACGAGACGACTATGGATCTAACGAGACAGAGACAGATCTGACGAGATGAAGATGGGTGATGCATAAGTTTTTATATAGCGTTTTAGATTTTTTGCTTAGTATTTTACTTTCTCTCTTGCATGAGAGTTTGTTTCTCTCTCGAATAAGAGTTTTATCTCTGCATGAATAGGAATTGCATAAGAATTTTCTTGTGTTCGGTTGTGAGTTTTTAAGATTTGTTATCTTCAAGAACTTGATAGTTAGTGTTTCAAATGTCTTTACTACATCGTTTGAGTAAATATGAATTGTATTATTCTAGGCGTTGTAAACTTCAATTGAATGATATATTAGACCGATTTTTCTTCAAAAAAAATAAGATAAGATTTGGAATAACACTACAATTGGATTTTGATTAGGAGAGGAGAGAAAGTGAGAGGCTCACCTACCCTGAATTAAATGATAAATATATGCATAGGTGATTAGAATGTGAATAGAGAAAAGTCCGTGTTTTATAACATTTGGAATTTTCCTCCTCTCTCTCTCTCTCTCTAATTAGATCCAAGACTTTATATTGGTTTTCTTTTTTTTTTTTGTCTTATATATAGTTTTGGATTCTTTATTCTTTTAAGGGAAAGATAAACTTTACTATCCTCAAATATTATTTTTGTCTTAAACACACCCTTAAATAATATAACTTGAGAAATCAATTGATCATTTTAACTTTCGTTAGGATTTAAAGGCTAAAATCTTATATGACATCTTGCAGCTTGCATTATGAGCATTTAAATTGTCGTTACTAACTTTATGGATATCTTGTATCCTTGTTTTTTTCTAATATATGGAGACAAAAACATATCAAATGGGTCTCTCATTTGAGCTTCCTTTAAGTATTGCACAGAAGTAGCTAATCTATTGGGTAATTTACATCTATACAATTTACATGTAGGATGACACATCAATAATACCCTTTCAATTAAAAATGGATTAAGACCCTCAATACTTAAATAAATTGCCTAGACAATAATTAAATAAAAAAATTAATTTCTTAACAAATGATAAATCAGAAAAGAAAATTACGATCCATATCATCTGATCATTGCAATCCGGATGGCGGGGGGCACTCCACAATTGATAAGTCCTTATTTTAAATTGTTTTATGCCCCGTTTTACTATAATTTGATCGGTACTTTGTGTTAGAATACTTTTTAGTATTATGTTAGACTAGGTCTCTATTATTATTACTTTCCTTATTTATCTTTACTCTTGTAACCTATATAATCATTGTTTCATCTCATTATTAATCTAAGGAGAATTATACCTTAACATGGTATCAGCCTAAACCTAAAATCCTAGTCCTAAGTACTCTTTTCACATCCGCCTCCGCTGACAAATTCCAGCCATCTCCGTCGCCGGTTTTCTTTATTTTAGTGATATTTTATTTTATACTCGGCCTTCCCCTTCCGCATAAGTTGTTGTCATTCTCCTCAACGCAACATATTCTCACTCTATAGCCTCCATCCGCACTAATTCATCCTTTACATCGGATCTTGGTGCCACAACTTCCTCGGCTATCATCATCGTTGTTTTCTTCCAGTAATTTATCTTGTTCAATTATTTTCTATCTCGTTTTTTGTTAGTTATTTCGTATCGTGTTTTGATTTCCCCATAGCCAATCCCGAAGAAACCCAAGAAACCGTCCCCACCCCTCCTAAACCGAATGCTATATAACCCGCCCTTGCTGCCGGTAATGTTTATTCATCCTTTGGTTTTAAATTATCCGATAATGACTCTAATTATAAGCTTTGGCGAGGTATATTCATGGACCTCTGCCGCAGTTACCACTTTTGGTCACCTCTCGGGAAAATCCAAACCTAATGGTGATCCAGATGATAATTGGTTTGCTTTAGACTCCACTATTAAAAGATGGTTTTACTCCACCGTTGATATTAAACTTCTCAAATACGTTGATTTGGAGTATGCCATATCTCGCGATCTTTAGTTTGCCACAGAAGAAAATTTTTTGAATAGTAAAGCCTCTCGATCTTTACAAATTAGTGAGCGTTTTCATAATCTTCAAAAAGGCTATCTATCCATCTCGCAATATTGTCAAGAGATGAAGTTCCATGCCGACTCTCTTTCTGATTTAGATAGCCCTATTTCTGATCAAATCTTTATTTTACAATTATTAAAAAGATTACCTGAATCGTATTCCCTCTTGTCACGATAATCACTACCACAAAACCCCTTCCGGCATACTCTGAAATTCACAACCTACTTTAACTTAATGAAACTCGCAAAAAACGGTTTCACTCCACCCCCACCTAATCATGACTCCTCCACTGCCCTTTTTTCCCAAAATACTAATTCCAACCAATATCGAAACACGAATCGAAATAATTTTTGAGGTCGAGGTAATGGCAGGTAGAATAAACGGAATGGCTTCAACAATAATAGTCACTCTCACACTGGCCCAAATCAGCGCCCACCTGGCTCGCCCCAAGCTCCACCGGGCTTCTCCTATCACTGGGTTCCTAATCCCTCTAATGGCCCCCGTTTGCACGGCCCAGCTTTCATGCATTTTTCACCCCAGCACTCCGCCCAGCTGCTCCATCCTTCAATTCAGCGAATTGGGCCCAATTCCAGCAGCAACCTAATTCTGCCCAATGGTCGGCTCCAACTTTCAACCACTCAGCTCCACCCAGCAGCCCTCTCTACTTCAACAACTCGGCCCAACCACTCAACAATTACACATCCAGCCTACTACCACCATCACAGTCCACCAGCTCGGCCCCTTTTGCGCCTGGTTCAGCCCACACGGACCCCTCGTCTCATGCTCCCATTGATCTCTCCTCTCTCTTTTCCACTATGACTCTTCAGCAGCTTGTACTTCTTCTTCAATAATGGTTGGTAATGGTGTTGTTCCTCCGGTTCAAACAATTGGTCACTCTACTTTCCAATCCAAGTCTCGTCCCTTTCATCTTAACAATGTTCTCGTTTCCCCATCCTTAGTTAAAAATCTAGTTTCTGTTCGTCAATTCACTAAGGATAATAATTGTTCAATAGAATTTGACCCCTTCGGTTTTTCTGTCAAGGATCTTCACACTGGAACTCTCATCCTTCGCAGTGACAGCAATGGAGACCTGTATCCTCTCCATGGCGCCCTTACCACACCCCTCTCCTCTCAGTCCTTCCTGGTTCAGTCCCCGTCTATCTGGCATCGTCGTCTTGGTCATCCTGGAAGCTCTGTTTTTTATTCTCTTTATAGTAGAAATTTTATTTCTTGTACTAAATCTAGCTCTAAGTCGTTTTGTTCTGCTTGTCAGTTTGGTAAAAATAATCGTTTATCTTTTTCTAGTTCATACTCTCGTAGTTCGCATTTATTTGATATTATTCATTCGGATCTTTGGACCTCTCCCATTCCTAGTTTAAATGGTTTTCATTATTATATTGTTTTGTTAGATGATTTTTCTCATTTCCAAAAAAAATTAGAATTTTTTTCTTATGTTAAAACTCAATATCATACCATAATAAAAAAAATTCAATGTGATCATGGTGGTGAATTTGACAATAAATGTTTACAAGATTTCTTTGCAAATAATGGCATCCAGTTTCGATTTTCTTACCCTCACATTTCTCTGCAAAATGGAAAATCAGAACGAACTATTCAAACTATTAATAATATGATTCGTACTCTTCTTTTTCAAGCTAATCTCCCTCCTCCCTCTTTAACATTTTACCCGCTACCACCCTTTCTTACCAAACTCCTTTCGAACTCGTCTACCATACGGCCCCCACATACATGCATCTTCGCACTTTTGACTGTCTGTGTTTTCCCAATCTTTCTGCTACCACTCCTCACAAACTGTCTCCTCGCTCCTCTGCATGCTTATTTTTGGCTATCCTTCTCATCATCGAGGTTATCGTTGCCTAGATTTAGCCACTAATAAAAGCTTAATCTCTCATCATGTTGTGTTTCATGAATCTACTTTTCCTTTTTCGTCTCTCTCCACTCCATCAACACCGTCCTCTTATGACTTCCTCGGCTCCGACGACGACCCATCCCCTCTTCTCTATAACTCATCTCTGCCATCCTTCTCTTTTCCTTCATCTCCACCAAACCCTCCTCAAGCTATTTTTTCCTCTGATTCGGCTCCCACATCCGCAGTTTCCACCCATCCTATGGTCACACGTTCAAATCCGGCATTACCAAACCTCGCCAAATTTTCAACCTGTCTGCCTCTTTTCCTTTCGGCTGCTTCCCTATCCCTCGTTCTTATGCTCAGGCTCTGCGTGATCCTAATTGGAAAGCTGGTATGGATGATTAACTCTCCGCTCTCTCTTCTAATCATATGTGGGATCTTGTTCCATGTCCTTCTAATGTTAATCTTGTCGAGTCTAAGTGGATTTTGCATCATAAATTCCATTCTGATGTCACCCTTGAGCAGTATAAAGCACGTCTCGTTGCTCAAGGCTTCACCCAATAGCTTGGAATTGATTACGAAGATACATTTAGTCCTGTCGTCAAGCTTGCCACTATACGCACGATTCTTAGTATGGCTATCTCTCACTCCTGGCCTCTTCACCAGCTTGATGTTAAAAATGCATTTCTTCACGGTACTCTTTCAAAAACCGTCTATATGAAACAACCACTTGGCTACTCGAATCCTGCCTTTCCTATTCATGTATGTCATCTAAAGAAGGCGTTATATGGTCTCAAACAAGCTCCTCGCACTTGGCATCATCGTTTTGCTACCTTTATCACCTCTCTCGATTTTACCAGTAGTCGGGCGGACTCATTTCTCTTTATTTATCGTCACGATTCCTTTACTGCGTTCTTACTCCTCTACGTCAACGATATCGTTCTTACCACTTCTACCTCTTCTCTTCTCGCCCACATCACGTCTCTCCTTTCCCGGGAATTTGCCATGACCAATTTAGGCCCTTTACGCTATTTCCTTGGAATTTCTGTTACTCGTTCTTCTTCTTCTCTTTTTCTCTCGCAAGAAAAATTTGCACATGAAATTTTAGATCGTGCTAACATGTCTTCATGCAATCTTGTTACCACTTCCGCTGACACTCACTTTAAACTCTCCTCTTCCTCTAGTGCCCCTTTTTCTGATCGCACTTTATATCGTACTCTTGCCGATGCTCTCCAATATCTCACTTTTACTCGTCCAGACATTGCCTTCTTGGTTCAGAAGTTATGCCTATTTATGGACGATCCTCGTGAACATCATATGACTGCTCTTAAACACGTCCTTCGCTATCTTAGGGGTACTATCTCTAAGGGTCTTTTTCTTTGTCCGTCCTTGACTTCTCAGTTGATTGCTTATTCTGATGTTGATTGGGCTGGTTGCCCCGATACACGCCGTTCCACTTCGGCTTATTGTATGTTTCTTGGTGATAATCTTCTTTCTTGGTCTTCTAAGGGTCAGCATGTAGTTTCTCGATCCAGTGCCGAGGCTGAGTATTGTGGAATTGCTAATGTTGTTGCTGAAACTTCCTGGCTCCGTAACCTTCTTCTCGAGCTCCATTGCCCTCTTTCCAAAGCCACTATAGTTTATTGTGATAATATAAGTTCCGTCTATATCTCCTCGAACCCAGTTCAGCACCAAAGAACTAAACATGTTGAATTAAATTTACATTTCGTGCGTGAACATATTGCTCTTGGTGATGTGCGTGTCCTGCATGTTCCATCATCTTGCCAATTTGCTGACATTTTGACCAAGGCTTGTCATCGTCTCTGTTCATGGAATTTCACCAGACGTTTCGACTGCGGGGGAGTGTTAGAATATCTTTTAGTATTATGTTAGACTAGGTCTCTATTATTATTGTTTCCCTTATTTATCTTTATTCTTGTAACCTACATAAACATTGTTTTATCTCATTATTAATCTAAGGAGAATTATACCTCAACACTTTGATCACTTTTTATCTTCATATATTGCTTTGATTAGTTTTTTTTTTTAAGGATATGTTTATTTAAGCATAAAGGACGACAAAAAAGATCCAATTTGAGTTTGGAATTGACAAGAGAAACAAAAGAAGCTAGTGGACGAAGGATTTTACACAACTTTCATGGAGCAATGGAATTTTCGTCTAGTTAAAGGCCGAGTCAGATTTGGTCTCCTTCTCCAAAGTTGTAGAGCTATGAAAATCTGATACGAATGAGCCAGAAAGTTTTGATGGGCTGAAACAAACACAAGATATTGGGCTCAAGATAGAAGATATTAATAAAGCCCAAAAGAACTAAAAAGAAGCTCGAATGGCTTAAGGATTATGCTTACCCTAGAATAGACCTAGATATTTTCAGGTAAATGAAATAACAGATGTCCTTAGATCCATGGTCTAGGTTTCAATTCATGTTTTTTTTTTTAGAACATTTCAATTCATGTTTTGTATTTCACGTTTTCGGTGGTGATGAAATGAAGGAGAAAATTGCAGAATATTATTCTTCTCTCTCAAATCCCCATTCTTAGGAGTTTATTATTCCTTTCTCATATAAGGAATTAATTCAGTCTCTATCAAAATCTATTTCTTTTTGTTATACTAGTAAAGAGCACGTGCGTTGCACATGATTCATTAGAATTGATTTAAGAAATAACTTTATTTAAATAAAAATGAATCATTCATTATTGTTGAACATATAAAACAATTGGTTTCATTAATAATGTATATACATATCTTCTTGTTCTTGGGGAAGAATATCATCCATAGACATAGTTTTTTACGCTCAAGATCCCTCATTTCCAATTGTATAATTAACGGAATCATTTGTATTTAAAGAAATATTTTAGAAAACAATAATGTTGAATAGAGAAATATATATTGTTATAAAATTGGTAATAATTCTATGTGAACAAACTTCGTTAAATAGTTTTCATCTATGGATAGACAATAATCTAAAAGTATGATGAAAATACTTAGTACTGCAAGTCTTGAATTATAAAATCCTCAAATTCAATGCATATACTATATAATAAGAATAATTGCATTTAAATTTGCTCTTAAATGATATTGTTTTCTTCAAAAATAACAAAGATTTCTATAAAGAAGAAAACAATGACCGTCATTTTATATTGCTCTTATATTTGTGTATGTGTAGATGGGTGTATGTATATTTGTGTATATGTTGATGGGTGTATGTATATTTGTGTATTTACGAAAATATTTCTTGGTTGAAATGTTGCGGTATCGGAATGATCTCGGGATTTTAGCCATCTCAGATCGTTTAAGGCCTCAAATTTGCGTTTTTTTATGAAAATAGGGTATTTTTGTAATAAAACACAAATTTGAGTCCTTAAACAATCTCAGATGGCTAAAATCCCGAGAGCGCAAAATTTTGCATTTTGTTCAGAATGTCATTTCGCTATGACCATGCGAATTTCGTGTCATTCCGACACGATAACATTTTCACAGCGAAAATGAATTTTTTTAAAAAAAAAAACTACCTATTACAGCGGTTTTTTCCACAACCGCTGTAATAGGTCCCGGAAAAAAAATTAATTTTTTTTTAACAGCGGTTATTTGTGTAACCGCTGTAATAGGTGTCTATTACAGCGGTTTTTAACCGCTGTAATTGGCCAAAAAAACCCGTTGTAATAGGTCATTTCTGTAGTAGTGGAGAAGCCAAGGAGCTTTAGCATTTTGATCATTTCGGTTATTCAAGTCTGCACTTAAGGAGGATGCACGCATCTTTCGCTGTTTTCACAATTCATTAATATGTTAACTATATTTTTTTTTCTCCTTCTCATTGATGTTTTGGTAACGACTTCTCTTTACCACAATTCTTGGTATGTTCGTGCTCTTTGTTTTGTTGCGCTCCTTAATTATCTATATGAACTTCTGAATTTTGATTCTTTTGGTTATTCAAGCCTCCACTTGAGGAGGACGCACACATCTTTCACACCTTTCGCAATTAATTAACATGTGGATATATTTTTTTCTCTCCTCCTCATTTAAGTTTTGGTAACAACTTCTCTTTACCATCACTGTTGGTATTTTCATGCTATTCATATTCTTGCGCTCCTAAACTTTCTCTATATATTGTTGTCATTCACTGGTATTCAAGTTCGCATATTTCCTTTTCATCAAATTCAATCTTTTTTTTTTGATCATCTATTTCGGTAGCACCAACAAAGTCAATATTTTTGTAAATTAATAAATCATGTTTGCATAATTAAATAATTGAAGTTATCGTCTTTTGTATTTAAATGGAAAAAGTCAACATTAAACTATGAAGTGCATTCAAAGTATTTTTAACATAATATCTTCTCTAAACTCTAATACAAATTTTTATATGAAGCTCATTAAAATTATTTTTATATAGACAAAAATTGAGAAGAAAAAGAATTCGAATTTAAATAAACTTAAAAAATTGATCAATGTAAAATTCCTATTGGCCCCTTGTACTATAGGAAAGGCGTCAAACACACCCTTTGTAGAAAAAAAAACCTCTAATTTATAAAAAAATTCTTCAAACACTCATTTGACGTGATGGACAAAACCACCTTTGAATTTTGAAAAAAAAAATGATAAAATATGATTGTGATACTATAAATGAGATAAACTAAACTTAGTCTTATCTTAATTTTTATTTTTAGTAATAATAGATTTTTTTCTTTTGAAACATCAGCCTCTGTTGATACTTTAATCAACTGAAATAACTATTGGTAATCCATATGATTCATTGTTAGAACAATGCTTTTAAAAAAAATTAATTATTTTTCTTTTAAGTATTATATTACTCATTAAGATAAAGTGATAGACCTATTCAAGAACATAATCAAATAATTTTAATGACTTACTGGACTTGAGATGTAGTTGGAACGAATTCAAATTATATAGTTTGTTATGATATACAATTTTGTTACTATACCCACTCAAATCATATTGCTATCCTAATTTTTTCTAAGCTCTCTATTGAATTAATAATGTTCTTCAAAATATATAACCCTATTATAAGAATTAATTATGTTAATTATATATAATCATTTAGTAAATAGATATTTTCTATTTTTTGGGATGAGTTTAAATGAGTTAATATTAAATTAGGTTTACTATATGTAGTAAATTAGGTTTACAAAAGTGATGAACACAATGGAGGGGCAACAACATACAACCAAAACTAAGTTCATAGGTGTAAACCAGATCAGTTTTGATCAAGCATATACATTTTGTTCCTGAAGTCTAATATAAAAACAAATACTTAACAAAAGAATTAAATAAAAGAACAAATACATTTTTGATTTGGACGGAAAAGTTAGTATAGAAAATCATAAGTTCACGACAAAGTCATGCATACAATAGGAATACTTCACACTGCCAGAACTTTTCTTGGTACTCATTTAGCATAACCCCGTTTGTAGTTGGAAAATTCACCTACCAAATGGAAGATTAATAAATGGAATTTACAGCAAAGCCAGAAAGAACTAAATGTGACTCCTTCCAATATGATTCTTGTGAACGATTCATATTAATTATATACATTAAACATTCATCTCCTACTTAAAAAACTACCGCATATATGTTCAAAAAGATAAAGAAACTAAAGTATCATATATAAAGCATGTATATGTATTACCAAGATTAATATATTCTCGACATTTACGACACACAATTAAATTTTCTCCAAGTAAAACTACCGCATATATATTCAAATTAAAAAGATAAAGAAACTAAAGTATCATATTTAAGCATGTATATGTATTACCAAGATTAATATCTTCTCGACATTTTCGACACACAATTAAATTTTCTCCAAGTCCTGCAAGTGATTGCATCGTTATATATATATGTGTTTGTGTGTGTGTATATATAAAGCAAATCAATTGTATGACTACCCTTACGATTTAGATTATATACATCATAAGGAAGAGTCTCAAACAAAATAGTCATGATGCAATCACAAACAAAATTAAATTATACCTTCATTCAAAGTCTATGCTCAAAATATGTAGTTGTGAACAACTTCTCTCAAGCATATTTACTTCAACAGTCTTTGCCTTGTTCGGCTGCAAGATTCTTGAAGATGAAGAGTAATAACCGATTTGGTTCCAAACTGATGAATCCATCTATCAATACCAATGAAAACATGATGTCCGACTTGTATTATACTGTGGATTAGGAGCTACACTCAAAATTATGCTCCAAATTACATATTAATGATCAAGCCAGAAGTTAATGAAGACTGATACTTGTGCAGATGAAGCTATGTGAATGCATAATTCTTGGAATTCAAATTCCCATCATATAATAATTTAATCATCAATTCAAATTCCCATTCATATGAATAATATTCATTGAACAAAATATTAATTATATACATTGAACAACTTTATTTACTATTAATTACAAGTTCATGCACATTCAATTCATAAAAATAATAAATGATAATAAATGATTTTCTTATATATTTTAGGATAATATTAGATTATTAATATAGGGATATTTTGGTCTTAACAAAAGAATCAAGAGATGTAAATCATCCAAAATTATTCATACTTTTAGAATAGATATAGATTAAAAGAATTCTACTACAAGCATGTTTCTTATTTATTAATATTAACTCAAATACTTTCCAACTACTATTTGACCCCAAGGCTGGGGTCCAGCATAGATGAGCAACCCCGACCTTCATGCACTCAATCTGGGAGCAATCCTTCCGAAGAATGGTTACAACAATATGCTCAGAGACGGAGCCATGAATATAAATTTGGGGGAGCGACTACAAAACAAAAGGAATAAAATTTAAATTTTGGATTTTAAATTTCAAAAATAAATAGGGTAAGGGGGTGCCCCCACCAACTGCACATGTCCGCTCAATGTCCTTGCAACGTGACCACGGTATGATGATTACAACCCCATGAACCGGATAATGGACACGACTTCAGCATCCAATTAAGGAAGATCTTTTGCTATAAATACCTCGAGATGGACTAGATAAGAAGTTTTTGGCAAATTTTCAGCAAACAATTACTTTATACTCTGGAATCTCCAATTTTATCTCTAATAGAAGATTCCTTTTTCTTCGTGGTGATTCTCTAGTTCTTGGATATTTGTATACGATTTATATATATATATATATATAGGATATGGATCAAATACATCCCTATAAGTTAGGTAAGATATAAGACCCAATCTAGACCATTTAAATCAATTGATCACAAGGTCCATAATAATGCCCATTTTATCGGATATAATATTTAATTTAATGATGAAAAAGGCATTTTAGGCGATAGTCATAACAAACCCATGCAATTAACATGCAGATCAAAATCAAATCCCATATATTACGCAGTAACATAATCATCTTCTCATTTTAATTAATAAATCCAATATCAGATAAAAGAATTGCACGAACAAATACAGAAATTCTCAGATTCATATTCCATGAAGTTCTTATCAAATTAACATCGTCTTTCTCAGTTGGAATTAGTATCAGATATCATATATATCTTCGTTTCATCTTCGGCGATTTGAGATAGTATTCAAGTCTTATATAATCGATACATCATCGGCAATTTCAATCGGAATTAGCGATTTGTCAACATCAATTCAAGAGATATTCATCAACAAGGCAGCATCGTCGTCAATTGAGCATATATGTTCCTAAGAGGAGGAAATGCGCTGCATGTGGAAAAGTCGATGGGCATAATGTAAGAACGTGTCCCTCCAAAGAAAAATAGGAGTGTTTTGTTTTTTTTATAATTGTTAATATACGAATGAAGTAGTGTTCAATGTATAATTTAGGATTATACTCTGTATAATGAAGTTGTTAATCAATGTATAATGAATCAAGGAACCAGTTTTTTTGTTAATTAATATATTATACAGCAAATTCATCACCATTATACAGTATCATATATTACATTATATAGTTCATACATGGGACATATACAGTGTGTAATGAACTTGTTAATTAATGTAAAATGAAACATGAATGACAGTAAAATGAAGCGTTATTCAGTGTATGTTAAAAATGCCATGTATCTTGTATATATTTGAGTGCTTTTTTTTATTATACAGTTTAATTATATAAATTAATTGAGTATTTTTTATTATGCACAATGAAATATCGCTGGGTTGTTAGACTGCATTAAAGTTACTGTATAATGTAATTGTATTAACTGTATAATTAACTATCAATTGTTGTATAATATGTATATTTTAGTTGCTTTATGTATTATGAACACTTAATTACATTTTATATGAACAAAACAATAAGAGGATATGTGCAATGAACAACCTTTATATATTTAAACTGCTCATACAAAAGTTATATTGCAACAAAAACTAATAACTAATTAAAAAAAAACTGTACAATGAATTTAAAAAATCCAGAATATTGCAATCCCATCATGTTGCTTATATCTAACCCTTCTTCCTTTGGGCTTGTTCATGCTCAAACTCCTTTGATCGTATGATGATGTCGTCCTTGAGTACGTTCAGATCGCAAGTAAGTATCTTTTCCAAATAAAGCGACCTCAATCTAGTGAGTTTTGCAACTTGTGATTTCTGCATTATATAAAAATTAAAGTTAGATAGACAGGAAATTAAAGATTTTCAGAAAAATTTATACATAAAATTAAAAAGTGTAAATAATTAAGTTTACTGATCCCAATTCTGGATCCCAATTCTTTAATCCTCCACCGAAGTAGGTCTCCATGTGACGCATTACAATCATTTAACATACAGTACAATAAATTCCATTTATTCAGCATATGTATATACACCATACAATTCTCTATACTATAAACTAATATTCAGTATCCTGCAAATCAGAATTCATTGAATACTAAAAAAACCAATGCAAAATACAATTGTATACTAAAAAACACTGAATATAAAGTATATTAATAAAAATCCAACATACAGCACCACATAATGCATTATACAATAATCCAAACATGAATATACAGGAAAGTTAATCATTGTATACCAGTATACAGAACAAACATTGATGTAAAACCATTATACATGCCATTTTATACCATTATACAGTGTATGATAACATATTATACAGCACAATATAACACTACATACAGTATGTTAGAATACATCAATCAATTACAATACAATAACCCATTATACAGTACATTATACATGATTATACAGTAACATTGAATTCATTATATAGTATATGTAAACACAATATTCAGTAACATTATACACACTAGTTTTAAAAAAAAAAACCCAGCATTTCTTTACACAGATAAGTATTCGAAATGAATAAATCACTCCTTATTTGCATACAAAAATCAACAAAAACATATTTATGTGTTCCAAATATATTCGTATTGATGCAGAAACGATCAAAATCAACAAAATACACAACATTATCACCCAGAATTTTCGAGGATGAACTGAAAATTGTATTTTCGACTGTTACCTGACGATTTTGATGGATTTTTTGACCTCATTGTGTGCGTTCAAAAAAATCAAAATCGGGAGAAAATTACAGCGTTGCAAGAGTGTGTAATCGAAAATATGAAGTTATATTTTGAAAATAATTGACGTATTTAATGAGATTGGAATCGTGAGTAACTGTTAAATGATTGTGGGTTCAAAAATGGGAGAGATCTCAGGGATGATCGTGGAGCGAATTTAGGAATTGATTTGCTGTATAATGGCGTGAATTTTACCAGTTTAACCCTAGGTCAGCGTTTTTATATGTTTCCGGCGTGTTTCAGTGATTAATTTGGGATGTTGGATTTAATTGATCCAATGGTGTATATTGGGTCTTATATTTTATCTAAGATAGAGTATGTATTGGATCTTGACCCTATATATATATATATATATATATTAGTCTGGATAAAAGAATTATATCACTGAGCCAATAAAATGAACCAATGACCCAATCAGCTTTCTTGTCCGGTCACAAGTTTGAGTCCGAAATCACCAAGAATTAAATACAAATTACACACGAATTGAAACAAACGATACACATGTAGTTTAACACCATTAGAATATGGAAGTGAATTTATTCTTAATTATCAAAAACAAAAAACAAAAAAGCGAATTTATTCTAGTTATAATTAAGGCGCTAGTCAAAATGACTAATATTAAAACACACAGTTTGCTCAATTAAGCTTGTAATATATAAAAACCAATGTTGTCTATAAACAAGCCACTCCTTCCTTTGAAACCCACAATCTTCCCTCCTTCAATCGGAATAGAAAATGGTGTTCCCTTTTGCACTCCGAATGGGCCATACGTCCGCCAATTTGTCTTAAACGTGAGCGAGCGCACCATAGGGTTGCCACCAAGATGCATAGGGTTGGCAGTAGCCGCTCACACCAGTGAAGTACTGATCTGGGAAATTTAGCTTCACCTGAGATCCAATACATGAAAATTATTAAGATTGTGCTTAGGTTCGAACTGAATCAAACAAGGTTCATAGAATTCCGGGTTTTCACCAGCAGTTGCTCACCCGAGGCTCGCCCATCACGCCTAAGCAATTTACTACATTGTTTTTTAGAAAAATCTAATTTTTCTTCAGATTATCATTAACCCCAATGCAATTTAACTTTTGGGAAATTTACAAATGACCTGAAAATCTACTTGCAATATATGGTAGCGCACATAAGCAACAATGCAAAATTCAGTCAAGACAAGATTATAAAGGGCAAAATGCACTTCACCACCTCTAAAATTCACCTTTTAGCACTAAACCTCCTCAAAATCAATAAAAGAGGCTATGCCCCCTAAAAAACTTAAATGTGTAGCACTTTGCCCCAAAATCAATATTCATGTGAAATTTTTACTAAAATCTTAACCGCGTGTTAATCTTTGTCTATTTGTATGGTTACAAAAGTTGTTTTTTATTTTCACATCAAAACAATTTTTTCCCAAGATATTTTTCCTTAGAAATTTTAATTATCGCCTCAGAATTCATGTTTTTCAAAAATGCATAAAGCCGCTTTTCGAATCCAGGTTGATCGCTTTTATCATCATTTTACATTATACAGCATAGTTGGTTTCTGTATGAGATTGCAAATGAAATTTATGACCTTACAAGTAGATTAAGATTGGCATGCTACTCAATATAAGAGAAAATTTTCACATTAACATTGATTTTGGGATAAAGTGCTACACATTAAAATTTTCAAAGGGGCATAGTCTCCCTTTTTAGTTATAAGGGGGTTTAGCGCTAAAAGGTAAATTTTAGAAGGTGAAGTGCATTTTGCCCTATTATAAATGATATAAATATCCCATGCGTGAGACCCTAATCAAGAAATACATCTCGACGTTTGAGAAATTACCATAAATTCCTCTGTCAATAAAAGGTTATTACAAATTCACCACATTATCAGTAAAACCACATTATCAGTAAGAACATATTACAATTTTGCATCGTGTTTATCAGGACAAGGCCTGGTGGGTGTCTCAATATTTGCAAAATTTAAAAATTTCAGGGAGCTCATGGCAATAAGTGAGGGGTGTAAATGTTATTATCCCAATACTAATAAAAGAAAGAAAGGAAAATGAGAAAAACACTTCTCCAAGTGCAACGGGGCCTTCTTGATGGCTCATTAACTTAAGCTAAGATAATCAGTTTCATGCTTATTAATAATAAATTGATTTTTTTCTTGATTAATATTTCTCGAGTCCATGCACCACTGCAAATGAAAGAAAGAATTCCCTGAGCATTAGCATTACCCCCGGGCCCTCCATGCTTCTCGGATAAAACATGCATACCATTCTTATCATACAGTATCCGTATTGAGTCGATACAGAGACCATATATGAGCATAATTTCCCTCACCCCATCATAACTTCCATCATCCCAAAAATGTCCTCCAGGACCTCCCCATGGTACGAGAAATATTGCCTTCTTTTCCTCACGTCTCTGCTCCTTCTCCCGTTCCTACAACATCACATCAGAGTGAGGTGAATTAAAGAAAACAACAATCCCTGCCAAACGTAGAATTTAATCCAGAATTGCATACCATGTATAGAGGAAGAACACTTGCACAATGCATGTGTTAATTTGTCTAGAGGTAGATATAGTCGAAGAAAGTGATTGCCTTTCTCGCAGTGGTATCTGATTCCATCTGTAAAACTTTCGCTTTCTAATTAAGGTATCAATTCCTCCATAATGTAATTTGAATCTTGTGCTCAGATGATCAGGTAAGCATCTAATGCACGAATACGACACAAGTTTGGCCTTGGCGTGTACCTGTGTATATGTTTTAGCAACATGCAAATGGTTGCCTGTGTATATATTAAATTTAAGGATAATAATACTCACACCATCACTTACTGAGTAATTACCACAAGCACCTAGGTCTTTTGCAAATTATCAAGACACCTCAGTCGAATTCTGACAGCCCGAAAACCAAGGGGTGAAATTGTAATTTGCCTTTACTCACAGGGGTGAGTATAATCTGCTTATATTGATTGGGGAAATTATGGTAATTTCTCAAACCGTGTTTTTCGTAATTAGGTCTCATGCACGTGATGTCTATGTAATTCACCTTTAACTTTAAACCACAGGCCCACGAGAAAAGGGTCTACATGCAAGGCTCCTGATAGCAACTACTTCGAGCTCGTTCTCGTTCTGCGAAGATGGTTAAACCAAACCTATTGTACCACTTATAAATCATTTCAAATTCCCTCTCACAATCCATGTGGGGCATCAGAATAAAATAAATGCAAGTACATCTTAATTTACTGTAAAGATAAAAGAAGATGAACAAACTGTGGTCTAAGAAATTCAGTCTTGCATTTCATTCAAGAAAATTTTCCCATTCATAAAATTCCATTGCAGAAGACCTGGAAAAATAACAATGATTATGGAATAAGTCTGCTTCATGCTAATGACTACATCGTCTAGGTCTCCATTTGAAGTCATAATATGTCTTGTGAGTTCTCGATGTTAGAATTTGAATATTCTCTAGGTAATGTCGCCAACATTTGTTTGAGTAAAATCTGCAGCAGTTCGGATTATCCTCTCTGTTCATTATCATTGTGCTTATTAACTGCAAATAAGGACAAAAAATAATGAGATGCATAAAATACTGACTGGACAACGAGCGATAACAAGAATAAATTACTTTAAAATGCATAACTTAATCAGCCTTCGCTAAAAAGTTATGCACAATGCTATTCGTCCACTAAACTGAAAACAGAAGCCTTATTGAACCAAATAAATTGAATTTAATACATATTTAATCACCTTGAGTTGAAAAGGAAATACTAACTAATGACAATTGCAAGAATTTATTTGGAAGAGTTGATAGCTCTTTGACCTCATTTGTGCAATCAAAAGAGTGGCATGCATTCAGAATTCGGAAATGAAACCAAGGAAGAGGAAAAGAGAATGTTCCTAGGACCTAGATAATAAAGCAAAACAATTAAATCAATTCTGCACAAAGCTTTTCTTGAAGAAAAAAACATAAAACTAAAGCAATTGCTGAAACACAGCCAACTTGTTTCACATATTTAAGATGTTGACCTGTGATTGCACTAAATCTACCTTACCTTTAATAATTCACTGCTGGGGGATACTAGAGTAAGATTTCTCCCATGGCATTCCCGTAACCAATTATCAACAATTGTCAGAACACTTCTTGATGATGCCGTCAGTTCTAAGTTTGAAAAATAGTTAGGAAGGAGATGGGCTTCTCTCGGTTCTTCATAAATTTTCAAAGTCTAGAAATAGCATCAGAAAAGAAAAATGTGAATACAGAGAAAGCTAAAGTATACTAGAATATTTATTTTCACCACGAACTAATAATTACTGGTACCTTATTGGAATATACGATCAATTTAAACCCCTTAGACCGATCAAAGTTCCCAAAATATTTTTGATACTCAACAATAAACTGAGACGTCCTCATACTGGGACCAAAGGTAAACTTTCCGTCACACAGACGCAAAATGTTCAAAGAAGAGAATGGCAATGTCTGGCCACTATACTGGAAGGAGGAAAGATTTGGAGCATCAAGATTAACTTCATGCAATTTCACACACTGAATTAAGGCCAAGATCTTCAATTTCCCGCTCAAAATTGTGAGTCTTTCCAGGTTAATACATTCATGAAGCACCAACTTCTCAAGTAAAGGACACTTGGAAAGGCAATCTTGAAATAGAGTGTCGGTCATTTTCCTGTCCTTCAAAGTCAAAATTTTCAAATTTCCCGAACCCTTGAGGTTGATTTTGCATTCTTGATTCTTTTTTGCATGAAACCAAAAGGTTTCAAGGTTCGGTGCCTCAATTTCAATACAAATTAGCCTGCCACACTCATGTATCTCCACCCTCCTAAGCTTGAGAAGAGCCGAAATAGCTAGACGTGATAATCCACTGCAGTTGACAAACCTCAAATCCTCAATCAATGGGCAACTCTGTTCAAATTTCTTGACCACATAGTCATTTACTAGAATTGAGTCTTTTATGGAAAATACTCTCAAATTAGAGAGCTTTATCAATGTGAAACCAAATAACAAAAACCCTCCCAACTTCAAAGATGTTATTGACGAGGACAAAAACACGGAAGGAGGCACAAAGAAGTGTTTCTTGTCTGTATTCAGATCTATACTTAGTTCCTTCACATTTTTTTCAAGAGCAGCAAGTATCCAACGTGTCATACAAGTCCCCAACACATTATTAGTATTGTTCAAATACAACCTGAATTTATCTATGCGAGGAACTGAATCAAGTCTCGAAGACATTGACTTCTCAACGTAACTCTTGAACTTCTTTTTTTGCAGTTCACGGGCTTTAATACGATTATGCTTTCCTTTTCCCCCTTGGACTCGGAACCATCTCTCATCAAAATCAAAAACCAGGTATGAATTGAACATGCTTTTCCATTTCTTAGACAAAACGCTAGTCCTCATCACATCTTTTGTACATCGTAGATGCGCATAAATATGATGGATAATTGGTTCAGGCAAATCCGAGATCCGATCAACATTAGCATTTTCATCGTGTACTCCATTATTTACCCCGATCTTCCGCTTCTTCCTAACTCTATCTTTATTCAGATCGACATTGAGATGCCCTATTTTTCGTTTCCCCAATACGCCTAATTCGCCACGACCAATCCCCGTTGCCTTTAAAATCAAATTCTTTTGATCATTTGTGCCTAGTCTAATTCTTGATCTCCTAATAGAATGATGCCTCTTAACAAGGTTTCGAAAGCAAATTCTCTTCCACAACATTATTCTCGCAGATCAATTTTCTGGTGAAATCCATCAATACAAGTAATTAGATATATATAATACATAATTCTCCTAGACACTACAATTTCTAATCTCAGTAATAATCATGCGAAAATTTTAACAGAATCAACCAACATTACAAAAAACCTCATTCAATGAATCAAAAAAGACCTAGAATTGGCCAAAGAAAATACAATTCATATATTATTTACAAAGTATTGGAATTAAGATTGAGAGAATTGACTATTGAAAAAGAAATTAAAGTGCGGGACGAAAAATCACGTACCTTTCTGGAGAGAAATGGGGAAGAATAATTCTAATCAAATCAACTGTAAATTAGTAGTAATAATCTTTGAGGGTTCTTGAAGGCCGTACAATTACAAATCAGTAATATACGTATTTTACTTTCATTGTGGGCCGGGCTATGGGTTTGGCATCAAGGGATTAATGGGCCGACCAAACGTTACGAAAACAAAAATAATACAAAAATCCATAATAATTAATAATATTTATAAACCTAAAATAAAGTTCCACCAACCTTTCTTCTAAAACCCCAATTAATGATAGACAAAGTTTACAACTAAATTACACTTCAAATTTTATGTTACAATGTCATTAATTACTTTATGTATATATTTATTTATTTTAGTGGAACTTTCAAATTGTGTTAATTACAACTTTATATTAATTTTTTTGTTTTTTGTGTTCATCCCCAAATTTTGGTATATTCTCAAAAATATTTATTTATCTCTAATTTAACTCAAATATTACAACAAAAAAATCACATATATTATTCAAATAGTTAAAAATAAAAAATAAAAAAATTCTAATTATATTCATTAATTGAAAAAACCTGAAAAAACTTTTTTTAAAAATATAAATTAAGATTTTTAGTATAAGTAATTAAGAGTAGTTTTTAGTACAAATAATTAAGAGTAATAATCATTGGTTTTTTTGAATGAAATGTTGATCTGTTGAAATGACGACCCAGTAGCCCATTCGGTGCACTAATACCTTGCAAGGGAGTTGATCGGAGAAAGATAAGTTTAAATATGCATTTAATTTGGTTGGGGTAATAACCTCGTTAGCCTGTTTCAGCCAAGTCCGATTTGGGCTAAAATTTTCTTTACGTGTATTTAATTTTTTTGCGTTCAACTAACTCTTTTATTTTGCTGCATTATTTCTTAAACCTCTCATCCAAAAATATGATGTACCGACTGAAATTCCAATGGCTTTTACTCTTTGAGAAGCTCATTCTATCAAAGTTTTCCATTTACGCGTGTGATTAGTTATATTTGTTGTACAAAACTTCACTAATGTGTCAAAATGCTAATAATGAAGAATGATTATTTTGAGGCGAGAGAGAACTCTCTATCTTTAACTCTAAATTGCCCCACCTAAGTAGTACAAATTACTGCAACAAGCGTCCCAAAATACTACGATATACATTCTGAATTCAAAACCACTTCAAATTCAAAACCTAACGAACTTTTCGCTACTTAGAACTCTTGAGAGAGAGAGAGAGAGAGAGAGAGAGAGAGAGAGAGAGAGAGAGAGAGTTGAATGTTTTGGTGTGTCTTCCATTAAGCTGGAGGGGCCTATTTATAGGCTTGAAAATCCAACCAATTAAATACAAGAAATAAATTAGCAGTCTGAAACTGCCACCCACGTTCAAACGTGAGCAATGTGACATTTGAACATGAGGCCAAAACATCTTCAGCTGTTAATGAAGCTGAAACGTTTCAGATATTTCTTCTAGAAGGGTCAACGTTCGAACGTCCAAAATGCCACGTTCGGACGTTTAACGCTTAACGCTCGAACGTCAATACTGCAACGTTCTAACGTTAGACCTTCTATAAAGCTAATTCAAAAAATGAACACACGTGGTCAGCGTTTGTTCAATTTCAATTTAAACAGATCAGATTTTCAGTTTGTTGGATAAATTCTTAATGGATCAATTTTTGTGGAATTAATTTTTGTCCAAAAAATTAATTATCTTGCAAGTCCAAGCCCCCAACGTCCCACGTCCCACGATCCGAGCCCAGCCCGGTTTGGGCGGGCGGACAGACAGTTTTGGCGTTGTGCGCGCTCGAGCGTGTGTGATGAACCGGACCATGGCTAGGTCCTTCCCCTTTAAAAAACCCACAAAGATGTTATGATCCAAAAGGGTCAACCCTTTGTCTCAAGGCAATTGTTTATAAACCACTTAAAACTTTGATCCATTTCCTATGTGGGATAACCCACTTTAACACTTGATTTCCCATTCATTTCAAATCCGATTTGAGAAATTCGAAATGCTAAACACATCTACTCGGAACGTAGAATCACGGATACTTATGTTGTTCGAATTTGTTATGCAAAAGCCATGTCCAACATTCTTTTCATAACCAAATATCCAACAATCCCCCACACCAATGAAATTAATGCAATGCATGATCTTAAGAGTTCAAACGAAAATTTATCACATTAGAAAAGGTTGCTTTTGGCTTTGAACCTTTCTTAGTGAGATATCATCGGATTTACTAGGCTACCCAATGAACATGATGTCTTGAATTGGTCAGTCATTCGTGTAAAACCAGATAATGATATTTACATGATAAATTCTCAGTAGCTTCAGTTCTCACTGTTGCGTCCATTTTGTCCGTGGCACCCCTTCTTGGATTCATAAGTGTTTTTATTTTACTCAATGTTGAGACGGCCTACACCTCACACTTACATAGGTGATCTCCTATTTAAGAGTATCCTACCATACTCCACTTCATTTACATGACAGTATAGGAATTATTAAAAGTTCTGACTTAGCCTTTGCTACACTTGTAGGATGCACTTCTTTATCCTAGGCAATGGGTTTGGAGTTAAAACTCCTAAGTGCCATACTGAATTTCCACAACTTAGTTTTCTTATTGAATCAAGATCTTGGGATCTCAAGTCAACATGGTTGGGTTTCCGTTGTGTCCATTCTTAATTTGTAGACTTTAATCTCATTCCTCTTGATAGACAGTATATCTGATCTCTATGCAATCTTTTCGTAAAAGGATCTGCAATATTCTCCTTTGATTTCACATAATCAATGAAAATAATCCCGTTAGAGATCACCTGCTTAATAATATTATGCCTACGACGAATATGTCTAGACTTACCATTATATATACGAATCTGTGCCCTCCCAATTGCCGATATACAGTCACAATGAATTAAAATCGGAGGCACAAGTTTTTCCCAACAGGGAATATCTTCTAAAAAATTTCTTAGCCACTCAGCTTCTTCACCAGCTTTATCTAAAGCTATGAACTCTGATTCCATTGTGGAACGGGCTACGCAAATTTGCGTAAAAGATTTCCACGACGCCGCTCTTCCATCAACGGTAAATACATACCCACTTGTGAACTTAGAGTCGTTTGTGTCTGATATCCAAATTAGCATCGTTGTATCCCTCTATTACAACTGGATATCTTGAGTCGTGTAATCCATAGTCTTTAGTATACTTTAAATACTTAAGAAGTTAAAGCATTCCAATGCCCTACTCTAGGATTACTTGTAAACCTACTCAACTAGCTCATAGAATAAGCTAGATCAGGGCGAGTATACTTCATGATATACTTCAAACTCCCAATGACCCTAGCATATTCTAACTGCGGTACGGGTTCTCCATGATTCTTGCGTAGATGAACGCTCAAGTCCATTAGCGTCTTAACTGGTGCACTATCGCAAGGAAGGAACTTTTCCAAAATCATCTCAACGTAATGAGATTGCGATAAGACGAGTCCTTCAAAATTCCTCAGGATTTTATTCCCTAATATGACATCTGCAAGTCCCATGTCCTTCATGTCAAAGTCTTTCTTTAACATTCTTTTAGTATTCATGATAATTTCATGATTACTCCCATTATCAACATATCGTCGACATATGGGCACACTATGACATACGCGTTATGTGTTTGTCTATCATACATGCATTTATCACACTCGTTGATCTTGAAACCATTTGATAACATCATGCTATCAAATTTTTCATGCCACTACTTTGGCACATGTTTAAGTCCATATAATGACTTCACAAGTCTACATACTTTCTTCTCCTTTCCAACGGCAACATACCCCTCAGATTGTTCCATGTATATTTCTTCATCTAATTCTCCATTCAGAAACGAAGTCTTAACATCCATTTGATGTATCTCAAAGTTATGCAGCGCGACAATAGCGATGAATAATCTTATGGATGTTATTCTCGTTACAGGAGAATAAGTATCGAAGAAATCAAGACCCCCTGTTTGTCGGTATCCTTTGACTACCAAATGGGCCTTATACTTATCAATAGTTCCATCAATCTTATACTTTCTTTTCAGAATTCATTTATAGCCTAAAGGCTTACTTCCCTTTGGAAGATCAACCAACTCCCAGGTATGGTTGTGCAAAATAAACTTATTCTCACTATTGATAGCTTATTTCCAGAGTTGAGCATCTGGACCGGACATAGCTTCCTTAATCGTTCTTAGCTCTCCTTCTAATGTATATGGTACCAAATGATTTTGGAACTCTTACCCTTTTGCTATGACGTGGTTCTTCATCCCCGGGATTAGAGCTGCCCGTAGACTCATGATGTGTTTTTTTAAGATGAACTTGTTCGTTTCTTTCCTTGCTTGGAAAGATCTTCTCAAAAAATGAAGTATTTCTAGATTCAATGATAGTACCTTCATGAATCTCCGATGTTTCTGATTTATGTACCAGAAATCGATAAGCACTACTATTAAGTGCATAACCTATGAATATGCAGTCAATAGTTTTAGGCCCTATCTTAACTTGTTTGGGTTTAGGTACTTCTACCTTAGCCAAACATCCCCATACTTTGAGGTACTTGTAAGAAGACTTTTGACCTTTCCAAAGTTCGTACGGAGTCTTACTCCTGCTTTTATGGGGACTTTTGTTAAGGATATAATTGGCGGAGAGGATCGCCTCCCCCCACGTATTCTGCAGTAATCCAGAATTTAACAACATCGCATTCATCATTTCCTTGAGAGTGCTGATAAGAGGCATTTTTACGTGTTTTTAAGCCCCTTTGCGTTTATGTCTTAGGTTCATTTATCGCTTGATTCTTGCCACATGTGCGTTTAATTCGTGCATTAAGTGATTTCAGGTCTTAAATGGATACAATCAAAGAACGGGATGAAAAACGACGTATAAAACAAGTTTAGGCCAAATTGCTACGCACCCCTATGCCCAAGCGCCTAAAAATCCACGCCCGGGCGCCATATCTACACCACTTTCCACGTTCGAGCGCTATTTCCGTATGTTTAGAGGCCGAATTGGATGAAGTTCCCTTCTACAATGTTGTAGAACTATGTGTTAGCTTCAAATGAGGACTTGAATCATCCAAATCGGAGTTTTGTGGAGAAAGTTATGAATGAAATACGATTGCTGCGCAGGACACGTTGCATTTAATTTCAACTTTCTGATTACGGCGCCCAAGCGCCGTAATGCCATGCCTAGGCGTGTCCACACCCGAATTTTGATTCCTTTCAGCCAAAAGATCATCATTTGATGGGGGAATGGAACATTTAAAGCCAAGAGGTCATCACATGTATGGGAGGGATGTCATAAGTATGTTTCTTAGTAGATCTACTTTATGGAATTTTATACTACTCACTTTAAGAGTAGTGGAGGACACACTAGGGGAGACACACACTAGGAGCTCAGATTTTTGGGGTCTTCTTAAGGCATTTTTCTACACACTTGACCGATCACATCTTGGAGGAGGGGAGAGAGAGGCATTTTTGGCCATCACTTTTCACTCATCATCATTCATCACCATTCTTGATCACTTTTGGAGGGGAACAAAGAGAGAGGAGTTAAGGATTGAAGTTCAAAAGCAAGGATCCATCATCAATCAATTGAGGGAGTTTTAATTATTTGCATTTACATGTTTATTTCCATGAGTATGTATATGTTTGTATTAGATTTTCTTAAGGCTTTGATGAGAGGCTAATATTGTAGAACTAAGGCCATGTGAAAGCCAATTTATGAATCAATATATGTGAAGTGAATTTTCGTATTAATTCTCATATTGCTTTGTGTGTTGATTTTGAGCTTTTATTACAATCATGTGCTTGATCACCATATGCTTGCTTTCTTGCCTAGTCTAGTCATTCGAGAGAAGATAGGTTAGGGTTCAAATGAATCAACACATCATCCGAAACTAATGTGGAATTGCTCCTAGAAATAGGTAAAGATTTCCGGGTGCGGTTAGCCGGATTTATCCGGGGAAACTCTAGAATGTTAATGCGTGGTTATTGATTAGATTCTCGGATAGACATATTTAGAGAACCATCAATTAATCATAGGATTATTATGTGCCGAAACATCGGGTAATAATTATCTAAGGAATTTCCACCAAAGCAATAGGAGTCTAATAATTCGAAGAGTAGCTCATCTATATTGACGAGTAGATTCGGTTGTAGCATGTGCCTTAGTCATTTTATCATACGTGAGATTTAATCTATAGTTCGTTTCTTTTTGGTTCGTCACTTGTTTACTCGTTTTATTGCAATCTACTTTTGTTCATTTTCATTAATCATAAACTAAAATTCAAGTTTCCGTGGTTCGACAATCCGGACTTTTTGTCCACTTATTACTACATACGTCTAGTGCACTTGCTATCATAGCACGTTAGCTTTTAGCGTGTCAAGTTTTTGGCGCCGTTGCCGGGGACTTGTTTATTTTAGTTTTGATTTTCGTTTACATTTTTCATAATTCTTAGTTTTCGTTTATTTCTTGATTTTCTTTTATTTTCGTGATTAGTCTAATTTTGTTCTTGTATTTAATTGTTAGGTTCTTGAGGTGCATGACCCGCTCCTCAAACAAGCCTCTATACGAGTTGGAGCCCGAAATTGAACGAGTTCTTCGGACTAGTAGGCGAGCAAGAGAAATGGCCAATAATCTCAACCAAAACCCGAATGGAAATTTCCCGGACATGAACTCACCGGAAACTAGGGAGTGGTTACAAGGTGTTCTACAAGCCATGCAAGCGGTACCTCCTCCACAACTCCCGTCGGTTCGGGGTAGCTTACCACCTAGGGTCCATACCATTCCGGGGCCCGTAGTCGTGCCTAATTTCTTCACACCAAACTACCACATTCCGGCTCACATTTTTAATATGGTGCAAGGAGACCCTTTCTATGGAGAACCGCACGAATCACCACACGCTCATTTGGAAACCATAGATGAGGCTCTTGTGACCATTCAATATCACCCACGAGATCTTGATGCGATTCGTCTAAGAGTCTTCCATTTCTCATTGAAGGATAGGGCGACAACATGGTACAAATCCTTACCTCCACAATCTATTACAACATGGAGTGAGTTGGTCGATGCCTTTTTAAATAAATTCTTTCCACCCTCAAAAATCAATGAGCTACGGAGTAATATAAAAGGGTTTAGGCAAAGGAGCAATGAATCTTTAGCCGAGGCTTGGGCTAGATATAAGGGCATGCTCCGTAAATGTCCCGATCATAATTTTGGGTTGAATGAACAAGTACTCCATTTCTATGATGGGGTTAGGTCACGTATTCGGCATAGACTCAACGCGGGTGCGGGAGGAGATCTCCTTGGGTTAGACTGTCAAAGTGTATGGGACAAAGTCGAACAGTTGGCCCGAGAAGATGAGCTTTACCCCAACGATGAAGAGGCCTCATCCTCTAAAAAGGTTGCTTGTATTGAGGAAGTAGTAGAAGAAGTAGTAGTCTTGGAACCGGAGGTTGGCAACGTTAATTATGTGGGGAATCAAAATCAACCTCGGGTGAACTTTCATATACCCGAGAATTTTCCAAAAAGGCCCAACCCCGCACAGAACGCACAACCAGGGATCTATCAACCGGGGATCTATCAAGCTCCATGGCCACCCTTCAATAACCCACCCCCGAGGCAAGGCAATTTCAATGGACAAGGTCAAGGTCAAGTGCAAATGCGACCTCCCACAATCGATGAGAAACTAGATGCTCACATGAAAAAGTCCGATACATCTTTCAACGAACTTCGGGGTATGATAAAGGATATGTGTATGGAGATGAAGGATTTGCGAACACAAGTAGGGCAACTTTCTAATGCGGTTAACGGTAGAGCCCCGGGGACTCTCCCAAGCGACACGGAAAAGAACCCGAAGGCCCAATGCAATGCCATAGCCTTGAGAAGTGGCAAACAATTGGAGAATGACACTGCCAGTACATCCGCGCCCGAGCGCCCCGACATGCACGCCCAGGCGCCTGATCTACCCTGTTCTGGACAAAATTCTCTGTTTCTCGCGCCCGAGCGCCCCGACCTACACGCCCAGGCGCCTACAGATCCGCGCCTAGGCGCCAATATACGCGCCTAGGCGCCACCCACAAACCTGCCAGATGCATATGTTCTGCATCCCGCGCCCGAGCGCCCGAAATGCACGCCCAGGCGCCAACAGATCCGCGCCTAGGCGCCGATATACGCGCCCAGGCGCCGCCTACTGTTTCAGTGGATTTTCATCCGTCTAATCCAACGCTTTCTCCCCCTATCGAAGTTCGTCTCCCCTTCCCAAATGCTCACAAAAAGAAGAAAAAGGAGATGGATCCGAGCTTTCTTCGAATTTTGGCAATCCTTCGGGAAGTGAGAATTAATATTCCGTTTATTGACGCCATTCTCCAAATGCCGAATTATGTGAAGTTCTTCAAGGACATACTCTCCAACAAGCAGAAGTGGGAAGAGAATGAGACGGTGTGCCTCACGGAAGAATGCTCCGCCGTATTGCTCAATAAATTGCCAACTAAGCTCCAAGATCCCGGGAGCCTCACAATCCCGTGCACGATTGGATCCCTATCATTCAAGAAGGTGTTATGTGACTCGGGGGCCAGCATCAATCTTCTTCCATACTCACTATTTAAAAAGTTAGGCCTTGGAAATCCCAAGCCGACCTCAATGAGCCTTCAACTAGCCGACCGATCGATCAAGAGGCCCAAGGGGATAATCGAAGACGTTATTGTCCAAGTCGACAAGTTTTATTTTCCCGTTGATTTCGTAGTACTCGACATGGAAGAAGATGTGGAGGTACCATTAATCCTAGGGAGACCATTCCTAGCCACGGGTAAGGCGGTAATTGACATTGCTAATGGTAAGCTTACCTTGAATGTGGGCGATGACAAAGTTACCTTTGATGTTTACAAAGTCCTTAAACATCCTATTGATCATGACTCGTGTTATCGAATTGATACATTTGACCATTTGATTGTTGAGTATTTACAGGACAATACAATTGAAAATTCTCTCGAACAGAATCTTATGAAATCCATGCAAGTGGACTCGGAGAAAGATGATCTAGTGGAAAGGGTTCTAAGCTTGGAGTACAAATCTTCCTCTCATTCGGGAGGATTCATCAAAGTTGATAGATCATTGTCAGGATCACCTCGCCCATCTATTGAAGAACCCCCCTCTCTCGAACTCAAACCCCTCCCCTCCCACCTTAAATATGTGTACTTGAACGACGACGAAACACTCCCATTGATCATTTCCTCATCTCTTTCAGGATCACAAGAAGAGCAATTAATGACGGTGTTGAGATCTCACAAACGGGCTTTTGGGTGGAAACTTGCGGACATCAAAGGCATTAGTCCAGCGATATGTATGCACAAAATACTTATGGAGGACTCCACCAAGCCTACACGCCAACCCCAAAGGAGATCAAACCCACAAATCCAAGAGGTAGTAAAGAAGGAAGTGATTAAATTGCTCGACTCAGGTATAATCTATCCTATTTCTGATAGTGCGTGGGTGAGCCCTACCCAAGTGGTGCCTAAGAAAGGGGGGATAACGGTAATTGAGAATGCGAATAATGAGCTTATCCCAACTCGTATAATTAGTGGGTGGCGTGTATGTATAGATTACCGTAAGTTGAATGATGCCACACGTAAGGATCATTTCCCCCTCCCCTTTATTGACCAAATGCTTGAACGATTAGCCGGGCATGATTTCTATTGTTTTCTAGATGGTTACTCCGGCTATAATCAAATTGCCATAGATCCTGAGGACCAAGAGAAAACCACTTTCACTTGTCCTTATGGCACATTTGCTTATAGAAGGATGCCATTTGGCTTGTGTAATGCCCCGGCCACTTTTCAAAGATGCATGATGGCTATTTTTCATGATATGGTTGAAGATTTCCTTGAAATTTTTATGGATGACTTTTCTGTTTTCGGAACAACTTTTGATATTTGTCTTGCTCATCTAAATGTTGTGCTTAAACGTTGTGAAGAAACCAACCTTGTTTTGAATTGGGAAAAATGCCATTTAATGGTCCGGGAGGGGATTGTGCTTGGCCACAAGATCTCTCAAAAAGGGATCGAAGTGGACCAAGCCAAGATTGAGGTCATTGAAAAACTTCCCCCGCCCACTTCGGTAAAAGCTGTTAGGAGTTTTCTCGGGCATGCTGGTTTCTATAGGCGATTCATCTTGAATTTCTCTAAAATTGCGAAACCGTTGTCTAATTTGCTTGTCAAAGATGCACCTTTTGATTTCAATTCTTCTTGTATGCAGGCCTTTCTTGATTTGAAGGAACGCTTAGTTTCCGCCCCTATCATGTCATCCCCCGATTGGAGCTTACCATTCGAATTGATGTGTGATGCGAGTGACACCGCGGTTGGAGCGGTCCTTGGCCAAAGGAAGGAAAAGGTATTTCGAACCATTTACTATGCTAGTAAAACTCTTAACGATGCACAATTGAATTATGCCACCACGAAAAAGAATTACTAGCCATAGTCTTTGCATTCGATAAATTCCACTCTTACCTCGTGCTAAACAAAGTGATAGTTTACACCGATCATTCGGCTTTAAAATATTTGCTTGCCAAGAAAGATGCTAAACCAAGACTTCTTAGGTGGATTTTGTTACTCCAAGAATTTGATTTAGAGATAAAAGACAAGAAAGGCACCGAAAATGTAGTAGCCGACCACCTCTCACGATTAGAGCTAGTGAATGATCCGTTAGATGAGATACCAATTCGTGAGGAATTCCCGGATGAACACCTCCTTGCTATTTCTGACAAAATTTCACCTTGGTATGCTAACTTTGCCAATTACATTGTTACGGGCCGTCTTCCCCCGGATATCACTTTTCATCAAAAGAAGAAATTTCTATTTGATGTAAAGCAATATCTTTGGGACGAACCCTTTTTATTCAAAGTTTGTGCAGATGGCTTAATTCGACGTTGCATACCCGAAACGGACGTGCATGCTATCCTATCTCATTGTCATGATATGGCGGTAGGTGGCCATTTTGGGCCTTCCAAAACGGTAGCTAAGATCCTCCAATCAGGTTTCTTCTGGCCTACTCTTGTTAAAGATGCACATCATTATGTCAAATCTTGTGATCGCTGTCAACGAATGGGGAACATCTCTAAACATCATGAAACGCCCTTAAATAGCATGTTAGAGTGTGAGTTGTTTGATGTATGGGGTGTGGATTTCATGGGCCCTTTCCCCAGTTCTTGTTCAAATAAATATATCCTTGTTGCGGTAGACTATGTCTCCAAATGGGTGGAAGCCGTGGCCTTGCCTACTAATGATGCTCGGGTTGTCACTCGTTTTCTGAAGAAGCATATTTTTACTCGATTTGGAACTCCCCGAGCCATCATTAGTGACGGGGGCACCCACTTCTGCAACAGGCAGTTTGAACTTTTATTGACCAAGTACGGGGTGAAGCATAAAATTTCGACCCCATACCACCCACAAACTAGTGGCCAAGTGGAGGTCTCGAATAGGGAGATTAAGCGTATTTTAGAAAAAACTGTCAACGCATCAAGAAAGGATTGGTCCCTTAAATTGGATGATGCTCTTTGGGCTTATCGGACCGCCTATAAAACCCCAATTGGCATGTCCCCGTATCGTCTTGTTTTTGGCAAAACATGTCACTTGCCCGTTGAACTCGAGCATCGTGCTTATTGGGCCATTAAGTTTCTAAATTTTGACTCTCAAAGTGTAGGTACACAACGTTTGCTACAACTCAACGAGCTCGAAGAATGGCGTCATCTTGCCTATGAGAACGCGAAACTCTATAAGGAGCGGACCAAAATGTGGCATGACAAACATATTCTCCCCCGGGAATTCCACAAGGGAGAGCGGGTGTTGCTATACAACTCTCGACTCCGACTCTTCCCCGGGAAGCTTAAGTCTCGATGGTCGGGCCCATTTTTGATTTCCCAGGTCTATCCATCCGGCGCCGTCGAGCTTACAACAGATAAAGGACATACTTTCTTGGTCAACGCTCAACGTCTAAAACCTTACTTAGGGATGGATGGACCAAGAGACAAAGAGTCCTTCATCCTCGCGGACCCTTCATGATTCTTCGCTTTCAGTCGAGCTAATGACTCTAAACTAGCGCTTCTTGGGAGGCAACCCATGTTTTCTTTCCGTTTCCTTTTCTTTTTCCCTTATTATCCCGTTTGTTGCTTTATTTTCTAGTCTTACATCTTTGTTAGTTTGTGTTTTAAGTGTTTTGTCTCTCCCCTTTTGAAACAGGAAATGAAATTCTTTACAAAATATTTCTGAACGGGGCGCCCAAGCGCCGAGACAACGCCCGCCTAGGCGCCCGGTTCTGAAAGGGGCGCCCAAGCGCCGAGACAACGCCCGCCTAGGCGCCCGGTTCTGAAAGGGGCGCCCAAGCGCCGAGACAACACCCGCCTAGGCGCCCGGTTCTGAAAGGGGCGCCCAAGCGCCGAAACAACGCCCGCCTAGGCGCGGGCATTACCAGTCAAAAATCCAGGTACGCTGTGTCGCGCGCCTAGGCGCCCAAACACGCGCGCCTAGGCGCCCGTTTCTGATTTAAACATATTTGTGGGTCAAACGGTCAAAATTCTTCACAAACTCTTCACAACTCCTCTCCCAAGCGATTTTCGGCGACACTCTCACCATTTCCGGCCATCTCCACCGTGTTTCACCGCCACTTTCCATCAACATCACTCGCTGCACAGTGGCCCCTCTTTCACATCCAACTCGGTGCGAAAATTTTGGGGAAAAAGGTGAGTTTTGGCTTTACCCTTCTTCCATTTCCGATTCATAGACGACGAGTAGGTGCCTTACATTATATTTTGAGGATTATTTGGGGCTTCGTCCGATTGTGGATTGAATTTTTTTGTTATTGCATTTGAGGACTTCTATTGGATTTGTGGATTGTAATAAAAATTGGGGGTTGTTGTTGTTGAATTGGATGATCTATTGTTATCAATTCGTGGGTTGTTATCAATTTGTGGGTTGAAATTGAATTTGTGGGTTGTTGTTGTTGAAATTGGATGCTATATTGTTGATTAAATCTGTGGATTATTGCTTAAAGAATTGAGGAATCGGTTAAATCCGTGGATTGTTGCTAGATTGTGGGTTGCTCTCTGATTTTGGTGTGTTGTTGGGCGTTGACGATTGTTGTGTTGGGTTGGTTGCATTTGGGTTGATTTGAGTAGTTGAGAAGTTGATCATTGTTGTTGCAAATGACGAGAACTACCAACAGACCGTCCAAGGGTAAGAAAAAAGTGGGTGAGGGTTCCTCTAATGAGCCCGAGACTCCCGATAATACCCGTTTTGAAAACTCCCAAGTCCAAATTATGTGTCAGAGTTTGAGCACCCCCCGCACCCTTATTAAGGAGCACTATTTAACCACCCGGGGACAGCCCTCTGTGCACGAATTGATACAGTTCCATCACTTACAGTTTTTCTGTCAAAAGCCCGAGGCCATTCGTCTTCCTTGGGTCCTGGAATTCTTCAGCTCCGGGGTTTATGATGAGATTGAGACACGAGGATGGCTGGGGACTACCCTTTTGGTACGGGGCAAACATGTCAATTATGAGTTGAGACAGATTAGGGAGAGCATAGGCACCCCGACCCCTCAGACATGCGAGTTCACCACTCTTTACAATGCAGGGCGCCTCCGAGTTAGCCTGTCGGATATTTTGCGGGTTATTGGCCGAGAGGGGTGGGAATGGGTACCCGGAGAAGCTCATGTCCCCCGTAGGGCTCTATTACCCGAGGCTGCTTTCTGGCTCGACTTCATCCGATTCAATTTAATACCGAGTACCAATCGATCAGAGGCAAACAAGGAACGGGCCACCCTCATCTATGCTATTATGTCCAAGAAAGCTGTGGACTTTGCCCGGGTAATCCACAAGTCTTTGACGGACCACTTTAGGAAGTTGAAGAATGAGTTAGGGCCGTTGATTAACAAAGAATTGGCTAAGCAAAAGGGCGAAGGTCCCACTCGGAAGATTCCCATCATTCTCCCGTCACTGATCACAGCTTTATGCAAGGCAGCTAAGGTTCCCACATTTCCTATGGAGCGTACTGAGCTCCCTGGTTCTTATCTCACCGTGGTAGATGACGACTCCCAGGCTCCTCCACCACCAGCTACTTCCAAGAGGCCTCGCCCGTCTTCATCCCGGTCTACTAGATCCCCACAGTTTCCACCTATGGATGCCGCCGCCATTAGACAATTAAAGGATGAATTGAGGGATGAGTTGCGAGATGAGATGAGGGTGGTCATGTCCGACACTTGTGCTTATTTCCGTCAGCTTCTTGTAGAGCATGATGAGTTTGTCGGTCGGGGGCCGTTTGATTATTCTACTCCTCCACCTTACCCGCACCCCCCGCCTCAGCAGCCCGCAGATTTGCACGAGTCAGGTGCTCTCGTTCCTGTAGGAGGTGATGATGAGGCTCATAATGATGAGGGTAGCCCGTTGATTGATTTGGATGATCTCGGCGGAACGGATGAGGATTACATTGACCGTTTTGGCACCACCGATTAGGCTTATCTTGTTTTATTTCCATGCATGTTTCGTTTTGTTTTTGGATATCTTTTGTTGGGTTGTTGGATATTTTATGTTTTATGTTTGGATGCTTGATGTTTTCTTTCCATGCATGTTTCTAGTTTTTGTTTGTCTCGTTTTGTTTTATTCTATTCTATCCAATGTTTGATGCTTTGTATGGCTAGCATTTGTTTACCTATGTAGTGATCGACACAGTGATTGCCATCCTTGGACTTGATTGCCTTAAGTGGACTCGGGTTTGCTTTTCAGCTTCCCTATGGTGACGTGTACTTTGCCCTTCTCTTTTTCAAACATTGGGGACAATGTTCATGATAAGTGTGGGGGGGTATACTAGATCCATTATAGTCATGTTGATTCATGTTTTACATATTTCGGTCCAAGTTTGGGGGGTGCTGTACCTCTACATGTGAAATGTGTGCAATTTTAATTTTTTTTTTTGGATAGAATTTCAACCCTTCACTTGAGGCATTGAGTATGGTTAATTTGAATACATGGTATATTTTCTCTATCAATTTGGTTTTTAATGGCTATACACATCGTTCCTTGCTTATGGGATCCTAACTAGACTAGATTAACCTTAAGATGATTCACATATGCACCTAAATCGAAGGTAGAGGAGTTGAGTGGGCAATCATTTTGAAACACTTAAAGTCTTGATCCCGGAAATATCAACTTAGAATTTTCACATGTGTTATGAGTTGAGAACGTTAACTTCGTGTGCTTAATAATAATAAAAAGAGGTTGAACATTGGTATGACTGAAAAAGTCAGGCTTAATAGATACTGGGGGCGAAGAGCACCATGCCTAGAATACTGTACTATTTTGCTAATTTGAGCTAAGCTCAAGCCAATGCAAGTGTTAAGTGAATAAGGACCTAGTTTGATTTTGTGGCCTTTGACACTCGAGCGATTAAGCCCTTAGGAGTGTCTCCACATTTGATACCCTAAAGCCATCTGGTTTAGGAGTTATTGGCCTAAAGCTCGTTACACGGGTGTCATAGAAAGCCTAAGAGGATCAAACATTGCACATGGTCTAGCCTCTAATGTTTCGAGTTGAAAGTGCATAAGTTAAATCCGAAAGTGGAATGAAGTGATGAATTTTTAAGTGGCTATGAAGTTGTATTCAATTCTCGTACCATGTGAATAATCAAAAGTTGATAAATATGGGGTTAATGCTTGAAAAGTGGTAAGAATGCCACTTGACTATAATACTTGAGATTTATTACACTACACCCTTAGGATGATCTTTTCAATGTTAAGGCGTAACATGAGCAAGTGTGTGATGTGTAATTTGAGCTTAAACAGATGAATTCATACCATTGTGTGCTATTAATCATTGTAATTTACGTTGAGTGATCGGGGTTGAAAATCTTTCGATTTTGTGGGTATATCGTCTGCAAACCCTCACGAGACTATAACTCGTCCTTTGAGGTAACTCAAAGGTTCAAAGGCTTGTTGCATTCGCTAAATGCAACCGTTTACTCCACGAAAGTGAGTTAGGTAGTTTTCTTTTTGTTTCTCTCTTTGATTGATGATGTTTCCTTATCTTAAAACTCTTATTGCTCGAGGACGATCAATTGATAAGTGTGGGGGTGTTGATAAGAGGCATTTTTACGTGTTTTTAAGCCCCTTTGCGTTTATGTCTTAGGTTCATTTATCGCTTGATTCTTGCCACATGTGCGTTTAATTCGTGCATTAAGTGATTTCAGGTCTTAAATGGATACAATCAAAGAACGGGATGAAAAACGACGTATAAAACAAGTTTAGGCCAAATTGCTACGCACCCCTATGCCCAAGCGCCTAAAAATCCACGCCCGGGCGCCGTATCTACACCACTTTCCACGTTCGAGCGCTATTTCCGTATGTTTAGAGGCCGAATTGGATGAAGTTCCCTTCTACAATGTTGTAGAACTATGTGTTAGCTTCAAATGAGGACTTGAATCATCCAAATCGGAGTTTCGTGGAGAAAGTTATGAATGAAATACGATTGCTGCGCAGGACACATTGCATTTAATTTCAACTTTCTGATTACGGCGCCCAAGCGCCGTAATGCCATGCCTAGGCGTGTCCACACCCGAATTTTGATTCCTTTCAGCCAAAAGATCATCATTTGATGGGGGAATGGAACATTTAAAGCCAAGAGGTCATCACATGTATGGGAGGGATGTCATAAGTATGTTTCTTAGTAGATCTACTTTATGGAATTTTATACTACTCACTTTAAGAGTAGTGGAGGACACACTAGGGGAGACACACACTAGGAGCTCAGATTTTTGGGGTCTTCTTAAGGCATTTTTCTACACACTTGACCGATCACATCTTGGAGGAGGGGAGAGAGAGGCATTTTTGGCCATCACTTTTCACTCATCATCATTCATCACCATTCTTGATCACTTTTGGAGGGGAACAAAGAGAGAGGAGTTAAGGATTGAAGTTCAAAAGCAAGGATCCATCATCAATCAATTGAGGGAGTTTTAATTATTTGCATTTACATGTTTATTTCCATGAGTATGTATATGTTTGTATTAGATTTTCTTAAGGCTTTGATGAGAGGCTAATATTGTAGAACTAAGGCCATGTGAAAGCCAATTTATGAATCAATATATGTGAAGTGAATTTTCGTATTAATTCTCATATTGCTTTGTGTGTTGATTTTGAGCTTTTATTACAATCATGTGCTTGATCACCATATGCTTGCTTTCTTGCCTAGTCTAGTCATTCGAGAGAAGATAGGTTAGGGTTCAAATGAATCAACACATCATCCGAAACTAATGTGGAATTGCTCCTAGAAATAGGTAAAGATTTCCGGGTGCGGTTAGCCGGATTTATCCGGGGAAACTCTAGAATGTTAATGCGTGGTTATTGATTAGATTCTCGGATAGACATATTTAGAGAACCATCAATTAATCATAGGATTATTATGTGCCGAAACATCGGGTAATAATTATCTAAGGAATTTCCACCAAAGCAATAGGAGTCTAATAATTCGAAGAGTAGCTCATCTATATTGACGAGTAGATTCGGTTGTAGCATGTGCCTTAGTCATTTTATCATACGTGAGATTTAATCTATAGTTCGTTTCTTTTTGATTCGTCACTTGTTTACTCGTTTTATTGCAATCTACTTTTGTTCATTTTCATTAATCATAAACTAAAATTCAAGTTTCCGTGGTTCGACAATCCGGACTTTTTGTCCACTTATTACTACATACGTCTAGTGCACTTGCTATCATAGCACGTTAGCTTTTAGCGTGTCAAGTGCGATTCTTGCGATCAACAACGCCATTCGATCGAGGTGAATATGGTGCCATCATTTGATGAATAATTCTAGAGTTGGTACAGAATTCATCAAAAGGTGCTCTGTATTCTCCACCTCTATCACTTCGGATAGCTTTTATCATTTTCCCAAGTTGATTTTCAACTTCCGTTTTGTAATGTGTAAATGCTCCAAGCGCTTCATCTTTACTTCTTAGTAAATACACATAACAATACTTTGTGCAATCATCTGTGAATGTAATGAAATAATTTTTCCCACCTCTAGTTTGCACAAACTTCACATCACAGATATCACTATGAATAAGTTCTAGAGGTGCAGTGTTTCTTTCCACAGAAGGAAATGGTTTTTTGACTTGTTTTGCCTCAACATAAATCTCGTATTTATGTTCATTTCCAACCTTAAACGTTGGTAAATAAGTTCAAGTTGACCAATCTTCGAATAGTATTATAATTTACATGTCCTAGTCTAATATGCCACAAATTAAAATACTCAAGCAAATAAACAGAATTCTCAATATTTTTATTGCTTTCGTTTTCAATTACAATAGAGCGGATTACATTCATTACATTCATCTTGAAAAGGTCCTACATAAAATCCTCTCTTTGTCAAAGAAAACCTATCAGCCTCGAAGACTATCTTGAACCCATTCTTGACCAAAGCTGAATCGGATACCAAATTCTTGCGAATCTCCAAAACATGCAGAACTTCAGTCAATGTCAGCTTTTTGCCTGAAGTCATCTTTAGCACAACTTTCCTCATTCTGACCATTGGAGACGTGGCCGAGTTACCTATGAATAATCTTCGTCCATTAGTTGGGGTATAGGACGAGAAAGCATCTCTGTCAGAACAGATATGGCGAGTAGCCCCAATATCTATGAACCACTCCCTCAAGTTGTCTGCCTAATTGGCTTCGAACACGACGGCAGTGAGATCAAGATCAGTCAGATCGATCTGCACCTGGTGGTCGGACAGGTTGTCGATCATCTCATTGATGCCCTAGACATCATCTCTAGCCAAGTGTACCTGGTTCTTGCCTTTGTTCTGATTTTGACCAGAACCCTACCCTTGAGACTTATTTTTCTTTGGCTCTTTGCAGTCTCTAGCCCAGTGTCCAGGACAGCCACAGTTGTAATAGCAGTCTCCCTGTTTCAACTTGCATTTCGTTTTCTAAGAGTTCTCTTTGGACTTCCTTTAAAACTTTCTTTTTCGGTTAGAAATTTCCATAACTTCTGCGATGTTTGCCATTGCCTGCATCGGAGGCTTCTTGTCAGAAACCCAGTTGTCTTTCTCAATTCTGAGTCAAACGACCAAGTCTTCCAGACTCATTTCCTTTCTCTTGTATTTCAATTCATTCTTGAAATCCTTCCAAGACTGCGGTAACTTCTCGATGATAGAAGCTACCTGGAAAGTTTCACTCAAAGCAATGTCCTCAACATGAACTTTATGAATAATTATCTGAAGCTCTTGGACTTGACTCATCACGGACTTAGAATCCACCATCTTGAAGTCTAAGAACTTCGCGACCACGAACTTCTTCAGTCCGGCATCCTTAGTTCTATACTTCTTATCCAGTGACTCCCAGATGTCTTTAGCAGTCTTAACCGACAGATAGACGCTGTAAAGGGAATCATCTAATCTGCTGATGATGTAATTCCTGCAAAGGTAACCACAATTGTGCCAGACATCATATGCCACTCTCAATTGGTTTTCGGTCAAATCCTCAGGTACATAAGGAGGATCCTCCCTTAAGAACCTCGACAAGTTCAGAGTCGTGAGGTAAAACAACATCTTTTGCGACCACTTCTTAAAGTCAACCCCGCTGAACTTTGACGGCCTTTCGGCCTGAGCCGGAATAATCGAATTAACCGGTGGAACCACTGGTGGATTAGCTCCAGAGCCAAAACCGGAATCGAAAGCAGAACCAGAATCAGAACCAAAATTTGACACCACCGCTGGAGCCAGAGCCAATACCGAGACCAAGACTAGCACCCGGTCTAAGACCAAAATCAAAAGTAGCGCCATCAACATCTCCCATATTAGCCATTTGAACAAAGTGACAACTTTTGAACAACGACAAATTTAGCATTAAGTTTGTTGTACAAAACTTCACTAACGTATCAAAATGCTAACAATGAAGAATGATTATATTGAGGCGAGAGAGAACTCTCTATCCTTAACACTAAATTGTCCCGCCTAGGTGGTATGGGTTACTGCACCAAGCGTCCTAAGATATAATGATATACGTTCTGAATTCAAAACCACTTCAAATTCAGAACCTAACGAACTTTTCGCTACTTAGAACTTTTGAGAGAGAGAGTGAGTGAGACAAAGTTGAGTGCTTTGGTGTATCTTCCATTCAGCCTATTTATAGGCTTCGAAATCTGACTAATTAAATACGAGAAATAAATTAGCAGTCTGAAATTGTCGTCCATGTTCGAACGTGAGCAATGTGACGTTCGAACGTGTGGCTAAAACGTGTTCAGCTGTTAATGCAGCTAAAGCGTTTCAGATATTTCTTCTAGAAAGGTCAACGTCGAACGTCCAAAACACCATGTTTGGACGTTCAACGCTTAATGCTCGAACGTCAAAACTACAACGTTTGAACGTTAGACCTTCTAGAAAGCTAATTTAAAAAATGAACACACGTTGGCCAGCATTAGTTCAATCTCAATTTAAACAGATCAGATTTCCAGTTTGTTGGATAAATTCTTAATGGATCAATTTTTGCGGAATTAATTTTTGTCCAAAAAATTAATTATCTTGCAAGCCCAAACCCAGTCCCATCTGTCCGGGGGGCCGGCGGCGGCGCGCTCGCGTGTGTGGTGTTCAAATTTCTTATGCAAAAGTTATGTCCGACATTTTTTTCATAACCAAATATCCAACAATATTAAAATCTCTATATAATGTTTTACACTATAAATCTATATATCCGACACGTTTTACGCCTTCATATTGCAATTAAAACTTTAGATAGGAGAGTAAAAATGTAAAAATTATTTATTATTATCCAATTCTATTTTATGATTCATTTTGTGCATCACATGCACGCCAAATGTGTATATGATCCACGGTCTACTTACAAAAAAGAGAAAGAAAAAAGATCCATGGTCTGAGAAAAGAGGGTTTGAACTGATACAGAGAAAACATTAGTTTATAAGCTAAAAAAATTGGACGAACTTTCCAAAAAACGGTCTAAAGCACCGAGAGCAAACTTCCTAGCTAATAGGAAACAAAGGCTAGTAGGCTCATTGTTATATAAACAGAGTCCACCATCAAAGATATCTTCGAAAAATTCATCTGTTATATACTCTTTCCCAAATGTAGTCGGGTGGGGCCCACCCCTCAATCAGTCGACCCAAGTGAGGCTTCTATTGCTAGCAATGAGGGGATTCAATGCTCAGCATGGTCCGGAAGTAATGCTCATGCATGTAGCATCCAGGTCTGCAAACTGCTCAAACTTGTGGTAATAATGTCTTGTGCAAGTTTTTTTGTCAATTTCGAACCATTGAGACCCTTTACGCCATTTTGTAATGTTGACCTCGGGAGACATGTTAATGTTATAGCGTCCCCTACCATACGAGCCGTATTCATTGTTGGAAATCGAATGTAAATAAAGTACGTGTGACGTACTTCCGGTAATAAATTCGAACAACACGTGTGCATTTCGAATTTCTCTAATTCGAGTTCGGACGAATGAGAAATTAAATGCTGAAGTTGTGGTTTGATTTTGTGGGTTTACCGTGAATTTCTTCTGATCCAACGGTGTAAAACGATGAGGAGTTAAAGATACTACTTATTACAATCGATGGTCACGATCGTACGAGCTGTATTTTTAACACACATGTGATTGGTCGTATTTATGACGGTCAAAACCGTTACGGCCGTTACATGTGAGTCATTAAATTGGATTTAATTACATTTATGTGAGTCATTAAATTGCATTTAATGACACTTATGGCCACTCATGTTTCTAACACCTATATAAACCCCCCTGGGATGTTCATTCTTTCTAAGAGCGAATAACAATTCCTCTTCATTTCTATGTTCATTCTCTCTAGTTTTGTTACTCCGGGAATAATAAAATCGAGAGTTGAATCATTATTGTTATTGAGAGTTCGAAACAGGGTTTCGTTCGTGGGTCTCGATTTTGAAGTGGTTCAATCCCGAGAAGAATCGTTGTATCTTAGGACACAAATTGCACGAACCCATACCACCAATACCAGGGCTATAGCGAGGAAATATTGTGTTAAGGATAGAGAGTCGAACTCTCACCCTGATTCAGATTTTACATATCCATTTTATCACAGTCAAATTTTTAACCAACAAACTTAACACAATATAATTTATGTAATTTGATGTGAGAAAATGGATCAAATCTGAACTTTTTGTTCGGAACAAAGATCTGGAAAAATAAGAAAATTTGTGATTTGGAATCACAATAATTTGAGCTAAAACAAATCTGATTTTGATGTTCATGGAATTTTGATTAGATCGAAATTCTAGTTATATGAAATCTGAAAATCGAGATTTTAATCAGGTTTGACCCGAAGGATGGAATGCCATGGAAATGGAAGGTGCGATTTTCGAATCTCACAAAAAACAAATCTGCTCGGAGCAGGTTGACTTTTCTGGAAATTGGTGTGGGTGTTCTTCTGGGAAGAAACCATCGCCGGAAAAACCATCGGGATTTGCGCTATTGGAGATGACAGTCTAAATCCATGAAAAACAGACCCTGGGCGTCGTTCGATGCAGCCGGAAATCAAAGCCGATTTGCATCGCTGACACTGAATCGCGATGAGCGAAAACCGTTGGATCTGGTGGTGGCGTGAATGTCGTCGCTTGGAGTGACGTTTGAAGGTCATTGAAAACTCCATAGATATGGCCGCTGTTTGTTCGGATTTTTCGTCGATTAATCGTCGATGTGTGAAATCGTTGCCGGAGATGTGACGTGCGCGAGGCGATTGGATGCGCCGCCTGGCCATCGAACTCCGCCAAACATCGCCGCTCAAATGGCCGCTGAAATCGCCAGATTTGGCCATTAAAGTGGGTTGTTGGGTTTGGTGGTTTTGACCTCAAAATTCATCGTTCCGGGAGCGGCCTTTGTCGGAGAGGTGACGAACGGAGGCGGTGGCGCCGGGCGCCGCTGCCATGACCGGCGAAGTCACGGTCAACGGCGCTGCTACGCCGCCTGGACTGCGTATTTTGGAGGAAGAAGAAGTTGTTTGCCCGTAAGGCAACAACATTGGTTTGTTTTAAATATTGTGAGTGGGTTGGGCCCAATGTATTTAATTCCATTTATCTTATTAGGCTTGGCCCAAAACACTTGTAATTCCTACTAGAATTGTCCCATAGTACAATGAGAGTGGTTTTGGGCCTGCAGATTTCAATTTTGAATAATTTGGGTTGGCCCAACAAGGAATTATTCTAAATTATAGCTGGGCTTGGCCCAGAGTACTAATATATTGAGGTGGACTTGTCCCTGCGTATTTAGATGCATGATGGGCTTGGCCCAGTGCTAGCTAAATTATACTCAGCAAAGTGTTGGGTTTGTATATTAGGCTTGGTCCAATGACACCTATTTTAAATTAAATTGGGTTGGACCCAACATATTTAAGTTTAAAATGAGAGTGGGCTTGGGCCAAGGGACCTTAGTTGAATTAAATTGGGTTGGACCCAATTGACTAAAATAAATGGGATTTAATTTATAATAAGTTAAATTGAATTTAATTTATTTAAATTAAATTGGAGTTGATTTGGTAATTGATTAAATTGGATTTAATCATTGGAATTGTTAGTCCATGACAAAAAAATTAAATCGGATTTAATTTCATTAGACTTGGTCTTCTCATGGGAATTAAAATTGAATTTAGTTTCAATTTGAGTTAATTTGATTTAATCTTTTCCATGGAATTAAATTGGATTTAATGGAATTAGATTTAATCTTTTCCATGGAATTAAATTGGATTTAATGGAATTAGATTTAATCTTGTCATGGAAATTAAATTGGATTTAATCATCCTATCAAAATTAAATTGGATTTAATTTTGTTGTAATTTTGGGTTTGATAATTAAATAAATTAGATTTATTTTAATATGACCAAAATGATGGCGCTTGGAGCGCTGTTGCTCATCGGGGATAGCAACGTTAGATGTCACAAATCGCATCGCCAGAAGTTGTTGGTATTATTTATCCCAAAAATAATCTCAAGGAGATAAGGGGATTTAATCAATTCTGGTGTATCGCAGAATTGTGGGGGAGGGAGGCGATCCTCTCAGCGACTATGTTTTCAAAAAGTAGCCATTGTTAGTTATAGTTGTAGTGTTACATTGTACTATTAAATTCGTCTAGTTAATTTTGTCGAGGGGATTGGGTTTTAAGTGCGACCGTTGTGATGCCTCCAATCTTTCCTGGGAATTAAATCTAGTGTGGTTTTCTAGTACAATATTCACTCTCTATTTCTATATTTGGTGGAATATGACTCTGAGTTCCACAACAAGTGGTATTAGAGCTCGGGTATTCTGAGAATGCTCTGTGGTTGCAGTTTAATCTGATTTTCCACATCAGAAAAGTTTTCCCGGGATATTTGACTTTGAAAATGTGGAGGTTTTGGATTACCAAAAATCCAAACAAATCAAGAACTGGTCAAGGACCATTGAATGCATATTGGATATGCACTTCATAGCGTATCTCGTACATAAAGTCAGAAAATTCTGATATTCATGAAGGCAAATCATGGAATATAGAATCGCTGTCTTTTTTAAGGATACAATGATGCTAACTGGATATCAGACACAAACGACTCTAAGTCCACGAGTGGTTCTGTTTTACCATCGGTGGAGGAGCAGTGTCATTGAAATCTTCTAAATGAACTTGTATAGATCATGTCAGAATTCATAGCTTTAGATAAAGTTGATGGAAAAGCTGAGTGACTACACAATATTTAGAAGAGAACCCAGGTTGAAATCTTGGACGTATAAGGGTAAAAACAAGGTTTTAACCAAGTTCCAAACCTAGTTCCAAACTAAGTGCACATCTTACACTCCCGCTGATGAGCGGATGATGTTTATGGAAAACTTGATTACGTCACTTGTGGTTGGAATACGTAAAGTGGTGTTGTGCATAAACTTGGACGTCGTCACTTTAAACTATACAGTTGTTGAGTGAGATCGGTCCTACTGTTTGTGGCACATATTCTCTGAAGAGAGAAACGTCTAGACGACGTGGTGTACGAGGTACACAACTTGGTCAATAATACGAAGGATTTGACCATTGGAGTAAAATCGAGAAAGTCGATCAAACATCCGATGGTGCATCGTTCAAAGAATTTGATGCAAGTGTGGTAGTATTCACCATGGTCTAATGATATTTCCGAACGCCAAAATCATACTCTAAAGAAGATAATGATGCGTTGGATAAATTCAGAATTGTGGGGGACGTGGTCCTAGATAACTACATTCTGAACGAAGGTCCCACATAGTAGTAAGAGTAAGAATCTGCCTGAAAGATGACAAGATTTCCTACAGTTACGTACAAATGTGGGGGCTGTGGGTTAAGGTAAAAACACCCAAAACCTTAACAAGGTTACAAGGCGTACTTGGTAGCCGAAAGGAACCTTCAAATGGTAGACCTTGATTTCGTCTTTTCATGTTTTCGGGAATGGGAATTAAATCCATAAAATATTCATTGTTGTTGCTAATTTGCATAACCATGAGATATTTGAAATGGATATTAAGACTGCGTTCCTTAAACAAAGGATTAGATGAGGAAGTTCACATGGAACTAACCGAGGGGTATGTTGAGTCGGTATACAGACTCGAACATAGCTCCAAAGTAGTGGCATGAAAGGTTTGGCAAAATATTATGTTATCAAACGACTTCATAATCAATGAGCGTGATACATGTGGTTTTTAAACAAAACACATAACTCATAGTATGAAATTTCACTAAGGTTCAAAGCCAAAAGCTATATTTTCAGGTGTGAAAGTTTGATATGTTGATTATGTAAGTAATCATGACTACTGAAAGGATGTTGAAGAAGGATTTCGACATAAATGATATGGGTCAAGTAGACGTCATATTAGAAATTAAGATTTCTAACACGATCCAAAGACTTGTCTTACTGAGACTGTACTTGGAAAATTTAGTTTCCATAACAGTGCTCTTGTAAGAAAGTGACTAAAGACTTGGTTGGGAACCATGGTGAACCCATATTGAAATATGCGCATATGCCCAGTTTGATATATTGAGACAATAAGTCAGCAATAGCACGTGCATACAATTGTGACTGTTAGTCAGCAATAGCAAAGGCATATAGTAGCATAAGTAATGGTAAGTCTAGACATGCTTGTCGTAGGCACAATACCATTAAGCAGTTGATCTATGATGGCATTATCTCCACTAATCATGGAGGATAAAGTAGATCCTTTGACGAAAGGATTTCCATAGAGATCAAATAGATTTCCTATCAAGAGGAATGGGGTTAAAGACTACAAATTAAGAATGGACACAGCGGTAACCCAACCACGTTGACTGGAGATCCCAAGATCATGGTTCAATGGGACAACTAAGTTGTGAAAATTCAGTGAGGCACTTAAAGAGTTTAATATACTCTAAACCCATTGCCTAGGATAAAGAAGTGCAACCTGCAAGTTGTAGCAAAAGGTTAAGCCGGACTTTTAATGATTCCTATACTGTCTAAATGAAGTGGAGTATGGCAGGATACTCTTAAATAGGAAGTCACCTATGTAAGTGTGAGGTGTAGGCCGCCTCAACATTGTGTAAAATGTAAACACTTATGAATCCAAGAGGGGGTGCCACGGCCAAAATGGACACAACAGTGAGAACGAAATCTGTTCGAGAGACTATGGTGTGAATATCATTGTCTTGGTTTACACGAACGGCTGAACAATTCAAGACATCGCGTTCATTAGGCAGCCTAGTAAATTCGATGATATTTCGCTAAGAAAGGTTCAAAGCCAAAAGCTACCTCTTCTGATGCTATAGTTTTTCACCCGAACTCTCAATGTGTCTGCATCTGATAATTTCATCTGTGTGGGGGATTGTTGGAAATCGGATGTAAATAAAGTACGTGTGACGTACTTCCGGTAATAAATTCGAACAACACGTGTGCATTTCGAATTTCTCTAATCCGAGTTCGGATGAATGAGAAATTAAATGCTGAAGTTGTGGTTTGATTTTGTGGGTTTACCGTGAATTTCTTCTGATCCAACGGTGTAAAACGATGAGGAGTTAAAGATACTACTTATTACAATCGATGGCCACGATCGTACGAGCTGTATTTTTAACACACATGTGATTGGTCGTATTTATGACGGTCAAAACCGTTACGGCCGTTACATGTGAGTCATTAAATTGGATTTAATGACATTTATGTGAGTCATTAAATTACATTTAATGACACTTATGGTCACTCATGTTTCTAACACCTATATAAACCCCCCTCGGATGTTCATTCTTTCTAAGAGCGAATAACAATTCCTCTTCATTTCTATGTTCATTCTCTCTAGTTTTGTTACTCCGGGAATAATAAAATCGAGAGTTGAATCATTATTGTTATTGAGAGTTCGAAACAGGGTTTCGTTCGTGGGTCTCGGTTTTGAAGTGGTTCAATTCCGAGAAGAATCGTTGTATCTTGGGACACAAATTGCATGAACCCGTACCACCAATAGCAGGGCTATAGCGGGGCAATATTATGTTAAGGATAGAGAATCCAACTCTCGCCTCAATTCAGATTTTACATATCCATTTTATCACAGTCAAATTTTTAACCAACATTCATCAAACGAGCCAATGAAGCTGAACCTTGATCGATCTAGATATGTAGTGATAGACGATGGTGAAGTTGTAAAGAGGATGCATGCCTCTGAGAGAAGGACGAACCACTCTTTGGAGATATCGAGCAATGCGTCAATGAGGAGTCGTCGTTCAGCATCACACGCACTCATCATTCCCCATTCAGCAACATTCACATGAAAAACAAATTATTTCAGATTTTTCTATTTCAAAATGGTATAGTATACTGGTTTACAATTTATTGATGCACAATATGTGTATATGATTCATTTCAACTTTGTACTTTTAGAAAGGCACAATACATTTTGTACCCCTGAACTATTCACTTTGTCACATTTACATTCTTAAACTATAAAACGTACCAAAAAGGTCCATAACTTTACTGATCAAACCTTTAAAAGGTTGAGGATATGAATATTTAATATGAATTTACTATTTTGCTCTTAACATATAAAAGGAGTTTGTCTATGTCTTCTTAAATATCACCTACCTAGGAGATGTAATATAATTAAGTTTTTATACTACTACTACTACCAAGAATATTTGTTGAATGTTATATACAATATTTTTAATTACTAATTATATGTTTTACCGTTCATTATCTAATATTTTGTTAGTAATAAGATGTGGTTAAGATTTCTATTTTTACACAATCGGTTATAACCTAAATTAATGACAATAGCTATTTAAATTATAATTGTTATAATAATTAAATTAACACATATATTGATATTTTAAAAGAATATTATCTATTTAGTCGTAATATGCTATAGACATATCCAATAGGCAATTACCTTATTGTGTTATTAATAATCAAATTATAAAAATTACTTAGTTAGTTTACTAAATCTAATTTTATATTTAAATATGAGGTCGATGAGGACACAACATCAACTAATAAAGATTACAATTTCAAGTAATCATTCTTCACGTTGGTAGTATTCTTAATATTAATAATCATAATCATGATATGTTTATAGCATTTAACATGCGCACAACATAACATTATTTAAATATCTTATACTAGTTATTCAAAAATGAATGCTAAACCACAAATATTTTTATATTTGTAATATCAATTTACGAATCACTATTAATTTGATTACTTCTTTAATTATCGATATTTAGTAACTATTAATTAATTCAGAAATAGCCTAAATATGAAAATTATCAAACATTTTTGTGCAATGATAGTTTATATAAATATATTTAAAAAGTCCTTAAACTTACTATTTTATTAATAAATATATTTAAAAAGTTCTTAAACTAATCAACTAGCTATAAATATATTTTCAAATGGTTAAGTCTTAATTGTAAATGAAAATTTTAACAATATCATAGTAAAGAAGGGTATTATAGTCTTTAAGAAGTTGGTCAATCGAGTTATTAACAAAGAAAAAGAGAATAGGGCCCTTTTTGGTACGTTTTATAGTTCAGGGACCTAAATGTGATAAAGTAATTAGTTCAGGGGTACAAAATGTATTTTGCCCTTTTAGAAATCTACATTGTACTCATGTCATGCATGGGTAAAATGTAATATAAGATGAAATGTTAGGAATTTCATGTTAGATGTTTTGATGATGACAATTAGGATTCCATGTTAGACCCCAAGAAATGTAAAGTATAAAGGCTTTCGTAGAACAAATGTATAAGCGCCTGAAAGCTCGTGTTTTTATACTAGGCTTGTATTTTTATCTTTATAGAGTTTAGACTAAGAATGTGATACTAAATCACTAGAAGAATTCTGTGTGAGTCTACCAAGTGATGAAGTTGAAGATCAAGCGTCTGAAGAAGCAGTAAAGATAAAGATTAGTCTCAAGCGTCCGTCAAACGCTAAAAGACTATCCCAGGTTACGAACTCAGCGCTCAAGATTTGTTATGGACCTTAGACCAAGTACTTAACACTAAGTCAATGATAGAATTCTGAGTGAGTCTATCAAAGATAAAGTGAAAGAACAAGCGTCTAAAAATCGGGCAAAGATTGTGACCTTTCTCAAGCGTCTGATTAACAAAGAAGGCTACTTTCAAAAAGCCTAAACTCCAAAGGCTCAAGCGCCTAGTTCTCCAAGCATAACCTGAAGATTCAAATCCAAGTTATCAAAGATGCATGAATCAACGGAAATTATTCCCAAACGAAAATAAGACAAGATGCATCAAAAGTCGGATAAGTGCTATTAAAATATAAGCACTACAACTTATGGGCAAGCAATATCTTTGACCGAGACTGTCAGATTTATGAAACCAAGACCATGCCTAACCAATTAAATATACCCAAAGTTAGGATTGTCAGAACTCATGGAATGTTTAGGGAAACGAGATTCCAACCGTGTCCAACGGACAAAATCTCAAAACAAACTATAAATAACCTTTTCAGCAAAAGGGACATAATATATACATATAAAAAAACATCTGGACGTAAAAATAAGAAAAAGGGTCCAAAACGTTGCTAAATTTATTTGAAAGAAAAAGCTTATAAACTCCAGAGCCGAAATCCTTTAAGCTTCTCAAATACATTCCTAGACAGTCACCCATATTTCAAACCTCTTTTTAAGAAGAACCTACACTACTATTAAGATATCTCCAAGTTGTTTGAACTTTCCAAAAACAAACAAACTCGTGACCAAAACCATCAACACCTTTCATCTGAGTGAGAAAGCTTGTTGACTTACAAACAATATTTTTGTGTAAAAGAAGCTTGTGGAAGAAGATCTCTACTGGAGCTGAAATCTGTGTGACCAAGGAGTTCCAAGATCATATCCAATCTCCCTCTATTTTGTAGAAGTCTCTGTGTGACTCTTCGATAATCATCATAGTGGAAAACCTCCCTGATAAAAGGAGAAGAAGGACGTAGCTGGGATTACATCACCCAGTGAACCTTATAAATATCCTGTGTCATTTACTGCTTTAACTATTTACTGCTTTATTGCTTTACTATTCATATTGCATATTCTTTGATAAAGTTTTAAAACAACTAAGCGACTACTTTTAATTAACAAATCGAACGCTAAGCTATAAAATACTTCCGCTGTGCTAACCCTGATTTAGTGACTAAACTCTGCCCTACTTTGGTAAGCTTTGAAATCACCAAGTCTAAGTTAACTTTTCCCAAGCACCTGAAACCAGCGCTTAAGTCATTATCTCTCAAGCGTCGCACCCAGCGCTCAAAGCTTTCCGAGCGTTCAAATACTTCAAAGTGATACGAATTTTTAGAAGTCAAAAAACGACTTCAGGGTCTATTCAACCCCCCCTTCTAGACCCTTAACATATACCACTTGGGACCAACAAGTGGTATCAGAGCGGTTGAAGTTGAAACCTAAGCGTTTCCAAGCGTAACTGCTTGTTCAGATCCATTTTTTTTTAAAAAAAAATAAAATTATATAGTCGCTTTAAAATTACTTTAAATTTTTCATGGCATTCTCTAAAGTTCCCAAGTTGACCGAATCAAATTATGATTCATGGAAGGTCAAAGCGTTTACTTATTTGTGTTCATGTGATGATGAAATGTGTGATATCATTTCAGATGGCCCAATCAAAATATACAAAGTTATCACCAGAGCGCCCGAAGCCACAGAAGAAACACCTGACGGTTATGTGGAGAAGCCCAAACAAGAATGGTCCACCGATGAGCGTCGACGAGCCAATCTAGACAATGTCGGTCGGAATGCGTTATACACAACCATTGGTGACAATGACAACTTATTCAACAAAGTCAAATCATGCAATACAACTAAAGAAATTTGGGATAAGTTGGCTACTATTTGTGGTGGCTCAGCACAAATCAAGGAAAACAAATTATCAATTGCCAAAGAAAAATTCAACGGCTTCAAGATGTTATCCAATGAGACACTAGAACAATTAGACATGAGATTTACAGCTCTTGTCACAGAATTAACATCTTTGGGCATGGAACTACAAAATCGGGAAATGGTCGTCAAAATCTTCAAAAGTCTCTCGAGTAGATTCCTTATGAAAACAACTGCAATGAGAGAATCAAACAATCTGGACAGTCTAACTCCAGAAGATGCTTTTTCAGAACTCAAGGCATTTGAGTTTGAGTTGAATACGGCCAGCGATGCAGTGAGCAGTCCAGTAATTGAATCTGGAGCGCTAATGACATCAATCAAAGGAAAATCCAGTAGTAAAGGAAAGGCTTCAGATATAAGTGAGGAAGAAGAACTAGCGCTTCTAAACAGATTCAGAAAGTTCTTGAGATATGAGAAGAAAGGAAGCAGTCCTAAACATCCAGGACAAAATTCATATCAAGCCCCTGTTCAAAATCTACAACAATATCAAACGCCTCACTATCCTGCACCATCCTCTCCAGCGCCAAATCAGCATCAAGCGTCTTCTCAGCAAGACCTCTCAGCACCAGTGGTTCCAAAACCACGATTTGCAAGATTAACAAATGAACAAAAGATGAAAACAAATCTTTGTTATAATTGCAGGAAACCAGGGCATTTCCAAGTTAATTGCCCATATCCGAATGTGTCTAAACCTACAAAGCAAGACCAAGCACACAGAAGTCAATTCAGGAATAATCTAAGGTAACAAGGATTGCTAGCAGAATCAGAACCATTTTACACTCCTGAAGAGGACTTGGAATCATCAGATGAAAGCAGTGATGATGAGCCTTCAAGCGACTCAGCATTCATTTGTCTTATGGCAAGAGATGATGAAGAGTCTGACGATTCGCTATCTGAGGTAACCACTGAATTATGTCATCCCCTTTCTTATGATGAATTACTTGACAAAGTAAAAGAATATTATAATGATTGTCAAGAAGCCGCAAAAATATTTCAAAATCACCTTTACATCATCTCAGCGCTCAAGGGCGACAAAGTGACGCTCAAAGCAGAGTTGCAAATTCAGCAACAGTGCATTGAGAAGAACCAATCGCTTGAGAGTGAAATTATTCAATTAAAAGGTGATATTGATATAATAGTCAAGAGAGAAGCTCAATTGATCGCAAACTTGCTAAATCAGAGCAGCTTATCTCATCATTATCAAAAACTTCTAGAACGCTAGATAATGTGACTGAAGTAACCAGAGCATTTGGTGAAAAGACCGGTTTAGGTTGTGATAAATCTGGTCACAAAACCAAAGCGTCTGTGGTTATATCAACCAACAGAGGAAAAGGTGTAACCTTTGTTGGAGAAAGCTCAACCAGACAAACGCTGAATGAGACTCAGAATATTGGTATTAGATCAAATGAAAAAGCTAACACTGGCTCAGTCAAAAGAAAGACCAAAGTAAATGATCTACAAAAGAAAGTATATCCAAGCGCTCGAAGGGCTAAGGAAAAACCTTCTACAAGTAAATCAAACGCTAAGCGTCTAGCACCAAAAGTGCATCCTAAGCCAATATCAAGGAAATACCAATGTCAATATCCGCAAAGATCTAGATCATATTATCGACACTATGATAACCATGATTATGATTGTGATTATTGCTATTATCAAGGATATTACCATACACCTAAAGAGCACACACAACACAAACCGAAACCCAAAAAGGCCAATCTTCCCAAAATGAAGACAAGACAAATGTGGGTTCCGAAGATTCTAATTCAGACTAACGTCACTAACAAAGAAGGACCCAAAACAAAATGGGTACCTAAGAAGAATTAGAACTGCCCTTTGAATGCAGGTACCTAGAGCCAACACCGATACCTTAATTTGGTACATAGATAGTGGGTCGTCGAGACATATGACTGGATCAAAGGATCTCTTGATCAACTATCGTGCAACCAATGGTCCTCAAGTTATATTCGGTGATAATTCTAAAGGTAAAACTAAAGGTATAGGTATCATGCATAGGGGGAACATCATGATCAATGATGTATACTATGTTGAGGGTCTTAAACATAATCTCCTAAGCATAAGTCAATTTTGTGATAAAGGCTTTGAAATTAAATTTTCTAGTGACTTGTGCGAGATAATCGATGTTAAGACATGATCTACTAAATTAAAAGGAAGAAGAACAAACAATGTATACTTAGTAGATTGGGATTCAACATTAGATAACAACCCTACATGTTTCATAGCTAAGAATCAAAATGAATTGGGTTGGTTATGGCATAGAAGAATGAATCACCTCAATTTTAAGGCAATCTCTCAATTAATATCGCTAAATCTTGTAGAGGGATTACCCAGGGATTCCTTTAATAAAGATCGCTTATGTGATGCTTGTCAAATGGGTAAGCAAGTTAAATCATCTTTTAAGAAAAAGCTTCATCTATCGACCTCTCGAATACTTGAATTACTACATTTAGATTTGTTTGGTCCTATTCAAATCATGAGCGTTAGTGGTAAAAAGTATTCACTAGTAATAGTTGATGATTTCTCACGCTATACATGGGTAGAATTTTTAGCATCTAAAGATGAAACTAGTGCCAAGCTCACCTCTCTAATTCGTCAACTACAAAACTCAAAAGATCTAAAAGTGACAAGAATTAAAAGTGATAGAGGAACTGAATTTACTAACCATATTGTTGAGAAATTTTGTAAAGACTTTGGAATACTTCATGAGTATTCAGCGCCTAGAACACCTCAACAAAATGGAGTTGCCGAGCGACGGAACAGAACGCTTAAAGAAGCCGCTAGGACTATGTTAGCCGAGTCTAAGCTGCCTCAAAGGTTTTGGGCCGAAGCTATCAACACTGCTTGCTACACTCAGAACCGGTGTATGATCAACAAGCAACATGAAAAGACTCCATATGAGTTATGGAAGGGACGTAAGCCGAATGTTTCATACTTTCATGTATTTGGTTCAAAATGTTTCATTCATAACAATGGATCCCAAAGCCTAAAGACATTTGATCCTAAAGCAGATGAAGGAATCTTTCTAGGATACGCCAAAAATGGAAAGAGCTTTCGCATCTTAAATAAGATCAAATCGAAGGTTGAAGAATCCATTCATGTTGTGTTTGATGATGCTAACCAAGAACCGAGTAAGGTTAATATTAATGATGCAGGAATTGAAGATTTATCTCAACAAGCGTCACAAATCAATCTGTGTGATGATAGTGATACTGATGAAGATAATGAAATCATTGTACCTAATCCTAAGATTACTCGTAAAGATATCAACGATGATATTGCAAGAAACGCTGATGATCATGAAGGGAATGTTCATCAAGAGCAAACTCAAACTGTAAACACTGAAGCGCCTACGCAAGGAATTGGTCAAGCGCCTGCACAGCCTAATCAAGCGTTAGATCAATCTCTTAACCCGTTCCAACCAGACAGAAAATGGCTCAGAGACCATCCACCAGAACTAATTATTGGAGATATTGGAGCACCTGTTAGAACCAGAGCCGCTACAATAAATGAGGCCATGTTTGCAAGCTTCCTATCTCAAATGGAACCAAAGAAAGTGGATGAAGCGCTTAACGATCCAAGTTGGATTGAAGCCATGCAAGAAGAGCTAAATCAGTTTGAAAGAAATAAGGTATGGACGCTAGTACCAAGGCCAACTCACCAAGGAGTTATTGGGACTAGATGGGTTTATAGAAACAAAATGGATGAGAATGGTACTGTAATTAGAAACAAAGCCAGACTTGTAGCACAAGGATACTGTCAAGAAGAGGGCATCGACTTCGATGAGACATACGCTCCTGTCGCCCGTCTTGAAGCCATTCGGATGTTTCTAGCGTTTGCAGCATTTAACAAATTTACAGTGTATCAAATGGACGTAAAGAGTGCATTTCTGAATGGTAAACTCCAAGAAGAAGTATATGTGGAGCAACCACCAGGATTCATCAACAACCATGGGAAAAGTATGGTCTACAAATTGGACAAGGCACTTTATGGTCTTAAACAAGCACCAAGAGCATGGTATGACACTCTTTCTATCTTCCTTATAGGTAAAGGCTTTTCAAAAGGCAGCGTTGACACAACGTTATTCAAAATTACCCATAATGAAGATATTCTCCTAGTTCAAATTTATGTTGATGATATTATATTTGGATCTACCAATAAGCGTCTATGTGAGAAATTTTCGAAAATGATGCAAGATCAATTTGAAATGAGCATGATGGGTGAATTAACTTTCTTCCTAGGACTACAAGTTAAACAACTCCCTAATGGCATATTTATAAACCAAACTAAATATACTAGAGATATGATCAAGAAATTTGGTATGGAAAATGCATCACCTTCCAAAATTCCAATGAGCCAAACGCTTAAGCTAGATAGAGATGATAATGGAAAGAAAATTGATATCACTAACTATAGAGGTATTATTGGATCACTTCTTTATCTTACAGCCAGTAGACCTGATATTATGTTCTCGGTATGCATGTGTGCACGATTTCAAGCTGATCCTAGAGAATCACACTTAATTGCTGCTAAAAGGATCCTTAAGTACCTAAAAGGCACACAAAATGTGGGCTTATGGTATCCTAGGGATTCTCCTTTTGAACTAATTGGTTATTCAGATGCAGATTTTGCAGGATGCAAAATAGATAGAAAAAGTACTAGTGGAACATGTCAATTTCTAGGTGATAGACTGATTTCATGGCATAGTAAGAAGCAACAGTCCATCGCTACTTCCACCGCCGAAGCTGAGTATGTAGCCGCTGGAAGCTGTTGTGCACAGATCCTTTGGATGAGGCAACAACTTAGAGACTATGGAGTAGTCTTAAGTCCAACTCCTATCCATTGTGACAATCAAAGCGCCTTAGCGATGACTCAAAATCCAGTTCTTCACTCTAGAACCAAACACATTGACATTCGCTATCACTTTCTACGTGACCACGTTCAAAAGAAAGATATCTCCACGCACTTCATTGGTACAGAAAAGCAACTGGCAGATATCTTCACCAAAGCGCTCAACGAACAACGTTTTCTCACTTTAAGAAGTGAACTAGGTATGATTGATCTAAATGCTTAATCATTCGAAACATCATACCTTTGTTAGGCATGAAATTTAGGGGGAATTCACTTTTAAATAATTTATGGGGAACCTACATAGGGGGAACCTTAAAAGAACTAACTATATTTAAGTGAATATGACCAAAAATGTTTCCCCTTGCATCAGTCACACGCACTTAGCACCATACACTTAAATCATTCGGACGCTTATTACACAAACCTTTCTTAGCGTCTGTGCTTCTTTCAAAACACTAAACGCTTAAGCTTATTCCCAGTCAAGCGCTTAGTAAAATGTATTTCAAATGAAGCGTACCTTACCCGACGCTAAACAAAAATTAATGGATTAGTCAATCAATGCAATTAATGCTGATTTGACATCTCTTATTTTTGTTCAAGAAAACCCAAGGGTACTCATTGTTTCTTTAAAAAGTTGGTTCAGCTTATGTACACGTGTAAATACACTCACCATGTATTCTGGGCGAGTACATCTAATGCTGAATATTTTAAAATTATACTCTAAAGTAAACACTGACACCAACAGTATGTTGTCATTTATCGAAACCAGTGTGAGAAAAATATTCCATCTTCACATATAAATGTTAAACTTTTCATTATTTCACACAAGCGTCAAAAGATTGTAAACAATGTGCTTGAACGCTCAAGCATACAAAGGGATTTGGGAAGAATTCAAATTTGTCGAGCGTCAATATAAAACATCCTTGCAAATAATAAAGTATGACGAGCGTCAAATTTCTGATAGAGCAAAATCATATCTACACGCTCCAAATAATCAAAAATTGGCGGGCACTTACATAGTTCTTCAAAATGATAGCTCTCAAACAGTTTGTGATGGTATACGTGTCAACATTTCACACGCGCGTGTACCACACTTAAACTCTGAATCGTCTTATTTCAAATCTCTACTCGGACTTCAAAAAATTATATGTGGGAGTTACCAAATGTAACCGTGCCTACCTTTTAAAATTCACGTCCACAGTTATCTTGCTCAAAGGCTGAGATCTAGTTGACTTCCACGTGTCAAAATCCTAACAAAGAGAGAGAACACAAATTCAAAACTATGTTGCTAAAAACTAATTTTGTGCAGAAAAGAACCCATTTCTACTCAAACTCTCTGCAAAAATCTCTCTCTCTCTAAAAGCAAAAATCTCTCAATTACTCTTTATCAAAAATGGCCCCCAAGAAATCTCTGCTACTGCTACTGACAAAGTATTCAAGGTAACTGAGGGTCTCGTGGTGGACTGGAAGTTCTTATACGAACATAACCAAATTGACCTATCGGAGATGATGGACTCTGTTGCCGAGGCTGGGCTCCAGAAGTTCCTAACCAGATATTCATACATCTTTCCCGGTGAAGTCGATCACTTCTGGAGAAATGCTAACCTGTCAGAAGACGAGACTTCCATCTCTTGTCTATTTCCTATCTCCAAGAAAGAATCCAAGTCATTCACTCTTTCTGCCACCACAATCGCTCATAACTTCACCCTACCGAACGAAGGAGCAACCTTGGACACCATCACTGACGAACAAATTGAAGAAGTATGGGTCAGAATACGAGCGTATGATGATGTTCCGTACAAACAGTACTTCGAAAAGAAAGATATCGTCAACAGATATCGTGTCTTGGCTGATTTCTGCAGCAAAAACATTGAATGCAGAGTGGGCACTTTTGACAAGATTAACCCGTTGCAATTTCGCATGATGACCGCCATCCTGCTAAACATCAAAATTAACTGGAGCGCCTATGTGTTCAGCAGATTCAAGGACTGTCTGCGTACTTCAAACAAACCTTACGGTTTAGTTCTAAGTGACCTGCTATTCAGAGCAGAATGTACATCTTCGGCTGGATTTACTATAGCCAAACACAAATTTTATGGGCCAAGAATCATTCAGAATCTTTTTAACCCACCAAAGATCGGAGGTGCGGCCAGACCTCTCTCTGAGCGCCAAGTTGTGCGTGAAGCGTCAGACGAGGAGGCTGAGCGTCCAGCTCCAGAGGAAGCTAAGCGTTCCACTCCGAAGAAAGCCGTGAAACGCCCGGCTGCTACCACAAAGAGGGCTACATGAAAGTCCAAGGCTCAACCTATTCCATCTCCTCCGCAGGATGATGAAGCTACGGATAACGATGAAGAGGACAAGATTCCTCTCGTAACCCGAAGAACACTGGAACACGTACTTAAACACATAGACTTCGAAGAACCTACTATTGCACCCACTCAAGCGCCACCGGCTGAAGGGGTGAACGTGAAGCGTATCTTCAAGAGACGCAGAGGACTACGTAAGCGTCAAGTCGATGTTACTCCTCTAGAGCCTAAAACTACTGAGCCAAGCGCTCAAGCTACTATTGCTGTTGAGACTAGCTCTCAGGGTAAGTTTATTTCTTCCCACAACAGTTTCTTACCTACTTATGTAGAAGGATGTCGATATGACAGATGTTGTCGCCATCGCTCATGCAGCCGCCACAGAATTTGCAGGCTTAGAGCTTGATGAACCTGATGTTCCAGAGGTTCCACTACTACTCACTCTCCCATCTACAACCGAGGCACGCTCAGACGATCAGAGCGACGCTGACGAAATTATCATTCACCAAAACTTCTTTCAGCTGGATCCTCTAAAGACAATTGATCACTCAGTTGACTATCTACCCCCAGCGCCCGAAGAAGACTTCTTTCCTACCAGATATAATGAAGACAGTCTTATAAATGCGGAGAATGATATCGTCAAACTTATTAAGTTTGATCTCACTGCTCGAGATACCTTGCTCACCTCAGCGCCCCCGCGACAGGTTCAGGAAAGAAAGACCCCAAGAGCAGATGTTGATTTGGCCTATTATCGCTAGTACGGGCACAACAAACCAACTGGTCTTGCTCTCAGAGATTTCAACATACGAATCTATGACCGTGCTTATGGACTCATCAATCCCACTGAGAAGCTCTTAAACAGAGAAGGCTACTCTCACTCCTCAACTCTCGTCAACAGCCCTGCAAATATGTTTTCAGCTAATCCGCTCCGTTTATGGACGAATAAAGGTGTACATGTCGGAGACCGTCCAGCGTTTGTCCTTGATATGATTAAGACAGAAGCTGATGCTTATTTTGATAGCGTTTGGAACGCTAATTATGAACCAGACAAGCATCGCTTTGAGGCAATCCGAGATATTCACCAGCAAGGATTTCGAGCTATCCTTAATGCAGGGACTGAGTACTGCATGACTAAAGTGAATTGGGCTGAAGCGTATGTTGGGAGCAAATACAAATTCGAAGAGTTGGTCAGTGATCCTCATCTCTTCAGCGCCTGTATCCATGATAAGAAGCGAAAATTTGCTCAATATTACTTACAGAAGCGTCAAAGGAGAATTGGGTCAGTATTGAGGCTGGCTCTGATTCGTCAACACACTGAGCAGTCCTTACGCGTAGCGTTGCACAGATTTGCAAACACTCCTCTACGATTTGACACTCAAGCGTCTTCCAGCGACAGTTCTTCACCATCTTGCTTGAATTTCACTTCAAGTGACTGTGACGACAACTTTCGACTGATGATCAAGCTCATGACTCCCCTCGCTCACTTTGATAGAGTCTTCACAGCCAACCTGCGCTCATGGAATGGATCCCGGATAAACTCCTTCACCGGCTATCCACTCCTTCCCTCCATCCGACAGGAAGTTCATAGTCACTATGACTTCGTCTTATCTTCACTGGAAAGAAACCAAGCGCTTGTCAAGATGTCTACCCCTACTTGGAAGACTACTACACCAGTTATGTTCCTGAATCTCAGAAACTCAATGCTCTTCCAACGGACAGGCTGATTGGCTTTTCTCAACATTACTGCTCCGATGCTATCTTTTCCATCAGCCGAGCGCCTTCCAGAATCTTTCCCAATCACGTACTGGATATCCTTGGGCCAATGTACATTCGGGCCATGGATAGTCCACTTCGCACCTTCATTCAAGGTACTTACCTTCCTACTCTACACTTGAATGCACTTCTACAGAGTGCTACATATCCATATGCAGATGAGCCATTTGCCGGCATGGACTTCACCTTTACGGACTTTAGCCGTATCGAATCAGTCAATGTTGAAGCGCCAATTGCAAGGATAGATGCACTGCCAGCGTCACCCATTGCCGAAGCGCCTGTTGAAAGGTTGCATGTCTCGCCAGCGCCCATTATTGCTGAGGACTCCACAGATCAACTTCAAGCGCCTATTCCTGTTGACAGTCCATCTGCTTCTGACTCTACTGCTTCCACAAAGTCTATTATTGACCCGGAGCTTCAAGGGACCGTGTTTGACCCTGCTTATCAAGTCCCAATGGAATCACTCAAACACACGTCTCGCTTCAAGCTTCCCGTTAATCCTGCGGTTTCTTCTGCTCAAGCGACCGTGACTGAAGGCCTTAAGAAATTTCAGCACATGGCTGACGCTACTCAGGCGAGTCACCTGGCCTTGAAAGAAGACATTATCAACCGCTTCACTACTCTAGAGACCTCTCTGACAAACGCTACGCAAGCCCAACTCCTGGTCATGAAAGAACATTTCGATCAGCGTCTTAACACTCTTGAGGCCTCTGTCGCTCAGATTGCTACTCAAATCAGTCTCCTTACTCAGCATTTTATGCCGACTGATGATGGCAATAAGGGGGAAGAGAAGAAAAAAGGGGAGAAGAGGAAAACTTCAACATCAAGCGCTCAAGATCCTCCTCCGCCGCCCAAGCGTCAACATACTCCCACTCCTCCTCCTATACAAAATAAAGAGCAAGATCCCTATCCATCTTGGGTAACCACTTTTGCCCCTACTGGAGCGCCCAGTAAAAGAGAAACTCCAAGAGCGCTCTATCCAGATCTTCCAGTACCTTCCAGAGCACTGCTTGAGCAGTTTGACATACCTCTTTCCAGAGCGTCCATTCCAGAATCTACCAATCCAGAAAAAGTAGCTGCGGAAAGGAAGATGTCTGATCTAAATCGAACCTTCAGAATCTGCTTAAGGTATATGGGTATTGACCCAGATGAATGGGATAAGCATTACGTTGCTTTCAAACAAAAGCAAGTAGATGAAAACAAGTATATAATCAATAAAGATCATGATGTGATGATGACATTAGAAGATCAAATAACTGAGGCAATCCGCGCAGAAATGACCAAGAGATACAAGATCAAGTCACGATCTTGATTGTACTTCTGCTTTTCTTGCTTTCATCTCTTCCTTATTTCAGTTGTAAAAATGCCTGTACCTTCAATGATATATATAATGCATTTTTCAGCTGAAACACCTCGTTGAAGCTCAACTAACCTTAACTAACTTACTAACCAACGCTAACCTTTATTTTTTGGCCATCTAACTCTTGAACTATAAAAGAGTAAGTATTGCCATCATCAAAAAGGGGGAAATTGTTAGGAATTTCATGTTAGATGTTTTGATGATGACAATTAGGATTCCATGTTAGACCCCAAGAAATGTAAAGTATAAAGGCTTTCGTAGAACAAATGTATAAGCGCCTGAAAGCTCGTGTTTTTATACTAGGCTTGTATTTTTATCTTTATAGAGTTTAGACTAAGAATGTGATACTAAATCACTAGAAGAATTCTGTGTGAGTCTACCAAGTGATGAAGTTGAAGATCAAGCGTCTGAAGAAGCAGTAAAGATAAAGATTAGTCTCAAGCGTCCGTCAAACGCTAAAAGACTATCCCAGGTTACGAACTCAGCGCTCAAGATTTGTTATGGACCTTAGACCAAGTACTTAACACTAAGTCAATGATAGAATTCTGAGTGAGTCTATCAAAGATAAAGTGAAAGAACAAGCGTCTAAAAATCGGGCAAAGATTGTGACCTTTCTCAAGCGTCTGATTAACAAAGAAAGCTACTTTCAAAAAGCCTAAACTCCAAAGGCTCAAGCGCCTAGTTCTCCAAGCGTAACCTGAAGATTCAAATCCAAGTTATCAAAGATGCATGAATCAACGGAAATTATTCCCAAACGGAAATAAGACAAGATGCATCAAAAGTCGGATAAGTGCTATTAAAATATAAGCACTACAACTTATGGGCAAGCCATATCTTTGATCGAGACTGTCAGATTTATGAAACCAAGACCATGCCTAACCAATTAAATATACCCAAAGTTAGGATTGTCAGAACTCATGGAATGTTTAGGGAAACGAGATTCCAACCGTGTCCAACGGACAAAATCTCAAAACAAACTATAAATAACCTTTTCAGCAAAAGGGACATAATATATACATATAAAAAAATATCTGGACGTAAAAATAAGAAAAAGGGTCCAAAACGTTGCTGAATTTATTTGAAAGAAAAAGCTTATAAACTCCAGAGCCGAAATCCTTTAAGCTTCTCAAATACATTCCTAGTCAGTCACCCATATTTCAAACCTCTTTTTAAGAAGAACCTACACTACTATTGAGATATCTCCATGTTGTTTGAACTTTCCAAAAACAAACAAACTCGTGACCAAAACCATCAACACCTTTCATCTGAGTGAGAAAGCTTGTTGACTTACAAGCAATATTTTTGTGTAAAAGAAGCTTGTGGAAGAAGATCTCTACTGGAGCTGAAATCTGTGTGACCAAGGAGTTCCGAGATCAAGCGTAACTTGCACCATTTCTGAGTGAAAGAAGCAAGGGGATAGAAGGTCTTTAGTGGAGCTGAAATCTGTGTGACCAAGGAGTTCCGAGATCATATCCAATCTCCCTCTATTTTGTAGAAGTCTCTGTGTGACTCTTCGATAATCATCATAGTGGAAAACCTCCCTGATAAAAGGAGAAGAAGGATGTAGCTGGGATTACATCACCCAGTGAACCTTATAAATATCCTGTGTCATTTACTGCTTTAACTATTTACTGCTTTATTGCTTTACTATTCATATTGCATATTCTTTGATAAAGTTTTAAAACAACTAAGCGACTACTTTTAATTAACAAATCGAACGCTAAGCTATAAAATACTTCCGCTGTGCTAACCCTGATTTAGTGACTAAACTTTGCCCTACTTTGGTAAGCTTTGAAATCACCAAGTCTAAGTTAACTTTTCCCAAGCGCCTGAAACCAGCGCTTAAGTCATTATCTCTCAAGCGCCGCACCCAGCGCTCAAAGCTTTCCGAGCGTTCAAATACTTCAAAGTGATACGAATTTTTAAAAGTCAAAAAACGACTTTAGGGTCTATTCAACCCCCCCCCCCTTCTAGACCCTTAACATATACCACTTGGGACCAACATGAAACACCAATTTACATCAAAGGATCCGAACTCAACATAGAGCTCCATTTAGTAGGGAGCTAATCTTGAAAAAAAAAATTATAGTTTGACAAATTAAGTTTCTAGAGAAAAAAGCATTACTTCCCACATAAATTGAATTGGAATTCAAGGATTTGGAATCTGAAGATTTCAGAGTGTGTCGGCAAAATAAATCAGAGGGATCGATTAGTTCGTGAGATAATTGATCGGTTTGATATGTATTATGAGATGAGATTGCACAACCAAAAACTATTTGTTCTGTTTTTGGTTATTTTCTTATGTATATTTCCAGCACATTCTAGATTAGATTTAACAATCACAGCCGGCATCATTAATTGGTAATTGAATGGTGGATTGAGTACTGCCCGGGCATTGAACCAACTAAGGTATTAAATTTCGGTATCGCTGTCGATATCGAAGTAATAAATTTATAGAAATTTCGGAGATGTTTAAAATTTCAGTTTCAATTTTAAAGAAATTATAAAAATACTTGAAATTTTACAGTGAAAATATAAGTAACTTTAATTATCATAATTAATTATGTATCTTTTATATTAATAATATTCTATATATAATATATGCATAATGAATTTTGTTAAATAGTATTACCAAAACCTGGTGTGAAAATTATGAAATAAATATAACTTGATAGTAAAATAATGATCACAAGGACTTCATCTATCTCATTACAAGAAAACAGGGCATCAGCGACGGAAATTTAGAGACCGCCATAAATCGGTCTCTAATTAGAGACGGATTAGAATTTCATCTCCAATTAGCCACGGATTAGCGACAAATATGCAAATCCGTCCCTTTATTAAAAACATAGACGAATTTTGCTACTGATTTAGCGCCAACATAGAGACGACTAGAAAATCGTCGCTAAATTTGTCGCTAAATGATTGTTGTATCTTACTAAGGTTAGAGACGAAACTTTTCAGTCTCTAACTTTTAAATTTGCGATAGAATTAGCGATGGCAATTCAAATGATTTCTCCCTTACTATTTAGAGACAGAATCAACGATCGAAATACACTTATCATTTTATCCCAAATTAACGACTGAATTAAAGACGAAAAATTCCGTCTCTATACTGTAAATTAATTATAAAATACTAATCAATTTTTCATTACAATTTAGAGAACAAATTTACGATGGACATGAAATTATCATTTTAACCTACATTGGCGACGGAAATAGCGACATCATTCCGTCGCTTTTCTTAAATAAAATTATAAAGTACAAATCAATTTTTCATTACACTTTAGAGACGAAAAAAATTTGCTACAAAAATAGCGATAGAATATTCCATCCCTAGTTTGTAAATTAAATTATAATAGAAATTTTGGTTTTTCAATATACTTTTAGCTACGGATTAGCCAGATAATGAAATTCGCTATGAAAATAGAGACGAAATATTCAATCGCTAATTAGTAAATCAAATTGATTTTCCATTACATTTTAGCAACGGATTAGCGACGAAAAATAAAATTCGCTACAAAAATAGAGACGGAATATTCAATCACTAGTTTGTAAATTAAATTATAAAATAAAAATTGATTTTCTAATAAACTGTAGCGACGAAAAATGAAATTAGCTACGGAAATAGAGACACACATTTCCGACACTAATTTGTAAATTATATTATAAAATAAAAATCGATTTTCCATTACTATTTTGGTGCCACTATACCACAAGGGACACGAAACCTGATATTTTGGTGCATTTATTATATGTCATATTTATGATCATATACTTTAATAAAAGTAATTTTTGCATTTCTAAGATTCTAACCTACGAACTTGAAAATTATCGACTCGATGCCCAACCCTACCTTTGTTAATAAGAATTACTAAAAGTTTTTGAATATGAACTTGGGATAATTGCATATCATACCCCTGTGAAACATGAGACCTGTACACATCCCTCCTGTGTTAAAAAAAATAGCTTGAAATAACCCTATGATTTTCAAAACCCTGCACGAAATTCCCAATTCGTGTTAAATTCGCGGAAGGTAGCATTCACACAGTGTATTTGAAGCAGGATTGGGGGTTTCGTGTAGGGTTTTGAAAATCATAGGGTTATTTTTTACTATTTATTTAACATAGGGAGATGTGTGCAGGTTTCATATTTCACAGGGTATGATATGCAATTATCCCTATAAAATTTTATGTTAAAAAAATAATTAGTCTTACAATAATTAACCTTAGAATCAAACTCATGACTTCCAATTGAAGATATTCGCTAAAAAAAATAAAGAAACGTTAAATAAACGGATTAGTACTCGTATAGATAAAATACGAGTAAAATATTTGAGAGTAAAAATAATTTTTTTTTTATATTATTGAGTTATTAGAGGACACCCCCTCCCCCCAAACATATAAGGTGATGTGCACTTTGCCCCCACCTATTAAAAATTGCACCCGATACCCTAACCTATCATAAATATGCACTTAGCCCCCTCGGTTAGATTCCGACAGAATATAATGGAATATTCCGGCGCATGCAAGGGTAAAATCGTCACACAGGGGGCAAAGTGCTAAAAACCGCATAGGTTAAGGGGTAAAAGTGCACATCACCCAATAGGTTGGAGGTGTTTGCTAATATCTATGTTTTAAATTCAGGTACTCTCCAACCCTTACCTATACCTGATGGCATTTGACAACATATATCCATGGATTTTGTTAGTGGTCTTCCTCCTTCTGGAGGATTGGACACCATTTTGGTTGTAGTGGATAGACTTAGCAAGTATGGGCATTTTGTGGGCCTTAAGCATCCTTATATAGCTGTCACTGTTGCCCAGGCTTTCATGGATTCAATTTTTAAGCTCCATGGACTGCCCAGGTCCATAGTGAGTGATAGAGATCCTATTTTCTTATGCAAGTTCTGGTAGGAGCTTTTCAAATTGCAAAATGTTAAGTAGCATACCTCTACAGCTTATCATCGTCAGTCTGATGGGCAGACTGAGGTTGTCAACAGATGTTTAGGGGGTTATCTACGTTGTATGTGTGCTGATAGACCCAAGGAATGAAGCAAATGGTTACCTCTCGTAGAATGGTGGTACAATACGTCCTTTCATACATCCACTAAAAGTACTCCTTTTGAGATTGTTTATGGCCAGAAACCATCAATGGTACAGCCACATATTGCATATGATTCACCCCTAGATACTATTGATCGCAGTTTGCAGCATCGAGAGGCTACGTTGAGGTTATTGAAACAACATCTGAATATGGCTCAATGATGCATAGAGAAGCAAGCAGACTGCAAGGCAGAAATGAAAGAGAGTTTAATGTGGGAGATTGGGTTTTCGTCAAATTACAACCATATAAGCAATTATCCCTCAAAACAATTTCCTACCATAAATTTAGCCCCAGATTTTTTGGTCCTTTAAAATTCTACACAAAATTGGAAAAGTTACATACACGCTTGATTTACCTTCTAACACGCGCATACATTCTACTTTTCATGTCTCCCAGCTTAGGAAACACATAGGAGCAGCACCAAGTTCAATAAATCTTCCAGTTATGCTAACTTCACATGGACATCTCGTTTTGGAGCCAGAAGCCATTCTTGAACGACGCCTTGCTCCGAAGAATAACAGGCCCATCACTCAGGTTCTAGTCAAATGGTTTAACACACCAATCGAAGATAGCACACGCGGGAGGACTTACACACCATCAGACAGCAGTCTCCAACATTTTGTCCTTGAGGACAAGGACACTTTCAAGAGGAGGGGAATTGATATGATCCTTTTCAATGATCACAAAACCGTCAACATCAAGTAGAAAACACAAAAACGTCAAACAACTTCTTTATTTTATTTTATATACAAAATACAAAAAAAAGAGGAAAAAAGGGAAAAAGGTACAAAAGTAAAACAACGCTTCTTTTAGTTACATTACGTTTTCAATTAGGGTTAGGGGGAATTAATTAGTCTTTAATACTGAGTTAGTTTTGTTAGTTAAATACCCAAATTAGTTAGGGTTATTAGCTGAGCACAAAAGAATGTGCACGCTGCACATGCTTTCTCTCTGATGTATAAATTGAAGAATCAACATGAATGGAATCAGCTTTTGGTTGTGTTTGGCAATTTCCAATCTTCTCTCTCTAACTCTCTCTCTCTCTCTGACCGTTCTCCGTGCAATTTGTGCGTGTATTGGATTTTACCTTCAGAATTGATTCAATTCTTCTTCAATTCTCTAGTTGCTTCAGCTCGATTTCTATATTTAGGTTTGGATCGTATCAACCACCGTCTGATCGTAGTATAGAGAGAATGTTAACCCATATGAATTTTCATGTCTGTGCCATGTAATTATCCATATGAATTTTCATGTCTCTGCCATTTAATTATTGTTAGGATGAGTTTTTGTTAGATATAATATTATATAGTTGTGGACTAAAAAAAATGGTTTCATAGGATTTAGCACTAATTAATATTGGACTTCTTGTATCTCGTTGAAATTGTGGATCGTAATATTAATCAGATTTTTCATATAATAGGTTAAATCATCAAAGGTAAATTGATGTTACTCAGTGGCGCAGCTAAGACTTTGGGCGCGTATGGTTGGACTTGGGCCTTTTATTGATATACTAACATGGGCAATTAAAGAGAGTAGTTACTGTTTTTTTTTTTTTAATATTAATTACTTACTTTAACTTATGAGTATTTTATATTGATAGATTCGATTAAGCGTGATTAGAGTTTGGAATCGTGAAGTACGTGGGAATCGTAAATCTTGGAGCTTGGGGTAAGGGGTTCTTGACACTCTCTACTTTTATTTTCTCAAAATTATTGATATATGTATATACATAATATACTGGTTTAAATATCTCTAAAACGTTAGCTCCTGGGTCTAAATAAAGTACTTCTTATAAAATCTTTTCTTTCCAAGAACAACGAGTATATTCTCAGAAAAAAATAGGGTCAAACATATGAATTGAAAATCACATTTTTGCTTGTGCATTGAAATTGTATTCTAAAATTGTTTGCTTCGTGTGGAGATATTTTTTTTTTTTTTGAGCTCTTGGATTAACCTATGCTTTGTTTGGGGCCCTCCAGGAGATTTGTCGGTGTCCGGAACGCGTTTCATTATTGTTTGGTCGCCCAGCAGGAGTACAGCTGGATCATTGTTTATATTGTCTATGGATATCCATTTAAGCCGACATCCCTTCCCATGAGGCATAGTGGTCTTAGTGTCGATCTGTGAGCTAACAAATTTGTTTGGAATTTTGATTGAAAATAATTATTGCTTATCTCCAGGAAAATTGCTCTTTGAAATTTTATTGCTATTGAATGTATATATATATTTTTTTTCTGAAACTGTGCTTGACTTGGTGGAAAGTGTCATGAACCATTTATTGAGTATGTAGCTCACCCCTTGCTATTGTTTCATATACTAAGGGTGAGTTTGGCTCAACTTTTGCATAATTGATTATGAGATAATTAATTCTTGCAAAATTGATTATGGAATAATTGATTTTTCAAAAAGTGATTATGCATTTGGATTCAACTTTTCATAATTGATTATGAAAATGCAGATTCTAATTGAAATTCCAAAACTAACCTCACTTTTATTTTAAAGACGCCACAAAACAATACACTTTTATCAACTTCCCCTCCAACTCCACAAAACAATTGTTTATATCGGGTTTTCTTCAATATCAGAATTGCCAACTTCACTGAAAAGGAATCATCTTCTTCTTCATCAAATAAATTAATAAATTCAGAAACCTAAGTTAAACAATGTTAAATTATCCATGATCTAGATGCTTGCATAAAAATAAAATTACAATTAGGATCCTTACTACTGAATAGCATTAGCAATTTGAGCAGCTAATTGCTCACGAAAATAATCCATCTCCCTATCCCTTGGTGCATCTCGTGCATGGGTAGACGAGCTTTCAGTGGGCTCTTGGCTAGAATCAAGAAAATCAACTTCATCTTCATATCTTTGGAATTCGACATCTGTTTTTGACTTCTTTTGAATATAGTCGTGAAGAGCCATTGTTGCACACACTATAGCAACTTGGATATCAAAACTGTAAGAATGCATGTTCGGTAGTATTCGCCATTTTGATTTCCAAACCCCAAACGTTCGCTCAATTACACTTCGCAATGATGAATGAGCTTTGTTGAACATCTCCTCGAGGTTTTGTGGCAAGATTCCTCTTCGAAAATCTGGCAAATGATATCGTTATCCCTTATATGGTGCTAGATAACCTTTAATATTTGGATATCCAACATCCACTAAGTAATACTTTCCTGAAAATATGATCATAATGTAATTTTAAAATAATAGTTCTATTATGCAATAGAAGATCATATTTAATAAGACAAAGTACCTTCTGGAGGATGAGGAAATTTCAAGTCTGGATTTCGAATAGCTTGATAAAAGATACGTGTATCATGTGCATTACCTTCCCATCCTGGCCAAACAAACGTAAATCACATATCAAAGTCACAAGTAGCCATAATATTTTGTGTCGCGTACCCTTTCCTCCCAATATAAGGAATTTGTTCATTTGTTGGAAGAACGGCCTTGATATGTGTACCATCAATTGCTCCAATACAATCTTAGATACAATTGAAAATTTAAGGTCAATACTACATTTTGTTCAATAGATAAAAACATGAGAAAAAATCAATAAAGAAAAATGTTGATTCTTTACCTTGAAATGGGGCCAATATTTAGGATTCTTACGAATATGCTCATGAACAATATTGAAATTCTCAGGTGGCTGATAAGTGTGAGTTTTACACATTTGAGAGGTCAATAATTTCTTGGTTTAGGTTCAAATATGTATGAATTTTACCACTTGTGGCTTTGATTTGTGTTTTAAATGAATTCAAAGTAAAAATCATAACAATAGAGAAATCAGCTGGAAGAAAATGCAATAATTCTGTATTTTGGACGCAAAATCTGAGAACGTGTTCTTCTACAAAGTTGTAGATCTATGTCTTCGCTTCACGTGAGAACTTGAATCAGTTGAATCTAAGATCTGAGGAAAACGTTATGAAAACAACACTATTGCTGCGCAGAAGGAAAAATGCTACGGGCAGCTGGACGAATCTTAAAAACTTTTGACACCTAAAGACCATTAGTTGCCTCCTTTAATGATTGTAATGCATGTGTTGTGTGCCCCTTTCATTTATAATGCTGATAGTTGTCTACTTTGGGCATGTGTAGTGTGGGTTTTTACTTATGTTCATGATGAACATTAGTTGTCTTCCTTTAGGCATGTGCTATGTGTACCCCATTTGTATTCTTTTAGTGTATATTAATTGTTATTCTCTAGTGCATACTAGTATAAATAGGGGTGTTGTTTCATGTCAAAATCACCCAACACACAACAACACAAAACACACTAACACTACACTCAAATAGGATACTTTCTCTTACAACAAGAAGGAGAGGTTCGAAATTGGTAGCTAGAGAGGAGATTGGAGCAAAGAAACGAGCAATACGAAGAGAATGACGATTCAACACGAGTTCATCAATTATTAACAGGGAGCTTTTTATTTTCAGAATATTTGTCTATGAATAATTCTATGTTTTTAATTGTTTTTCCAATTATAATTATGAACTAAATTAATTAAACTAAGGCCATGTGAATGCCAATTTTATGAGTAAATATATATGAGTGATTCTTCTAATTATTAGACTATTATTGCTTTGGTGGAAAAAATCTTAAATAATTATTACCCGATCTCTCGGCTGTAATAATCCTATGATTACGTGACGGTTCTCTAAATATATCTATCTGAGAATCAAATCATTAACCATGCATTCAAGTTCTAGAATTTCCCCTGATTAATTCGGCTAACAGCACCCGAAAATCTATACCTATCTTTAGGAGCAATTCCTCATGTTTTTCAGATGATGTGTTAATTCCTTTGAACCCTAATATATATTCTCTCAAATAATAAATTAGGCTAATTAGCAAACATATGTTGATCAAGCATACGATTGGAATAAAAGCATAAAATTGACACACAAAACAATAATAGAATTAAAATGAACAATCACTTCATATATATAAACTCATAAAATTGGCATTCACATGACCTTAGTTTAATTAATTTAGTTCATAATTATAATTGGAAAAACAATTAAAAACATAGAATTATTCATAGACAAATATTCTGAAAATAAAAAACTCCCTGTTAATAATTGATGAACTCGTGTTGAATCATCGTTCTCTTCGTCTTGCTCGTTTCTTTGCTCCAATCTCCTCTCTAGCTACCAATTTCGAACCTCTCCTTCTTGTTGTAAGAGAAAGTATCCTATTTGAGTGTAGTGTTAGTGTGTTTTGTGTTGTTGTGTGTTGGGTGATTTTGACATGAAACAACACCCCTATTTATACTAGTATGCAATAGAGGATAACAACTGATATACACTAAAAGAATACAAATGGGGTACACATAGCACATGCCTAAAGGAAGACAACAATGTTCATCATGAACATAAGTAAAAACCCACACTACACATGCCCAAAAATAGACAACTATCAGCATTATAAATGAAAGGGGCACACAACACATGCATTACAATCATTAAAGGAGGCAACTAATGGTCTTTAGGTGTCAAAAGTTTCTAAGATTCGTCCAGCTGCCCGTAGCATTTTTCCTTCTGCGCAGCAATAGTGTTGTTTTCATAACGTTTTCTTCAGATCTTAGATTCAAGTGATTCAAGTTCTCACGTGAAGCTAAGACATAGATCTACAATTTTGTATAAGAACACGTTCTCAGATTCGGCGTCCCCAATACAGAATTATTGCATTTTCTTCCAGATGATTTCTCTATTGTTATGATTTTTACCTTGAATTCATTTAAAACACAAATCAAAGTCACAAGTGGTAAAATTCATACATATTTGAACCTAAACCATGAAATACGTGACGGTTCTCTAAATATATCTATCCGAGAATCAAATCATTAATCATGCATTCAAGTTTTAGAATTTCCCCGAATTAATTCGGCTAACAGCACCCGGAAATCTATACCTATCTCTAGGAGCAATTCCTCATATTTTTCGGATGATGTGTTAATTCCTTTGAACCCTAATATATATTCTCTCAAATAATAAATTAGGCTAATTAGCAAACATATGTTGATCAAGCATACGATTGGAATAAAAGCATAAAATTAACCCACAAAACAATAATAGAATTAAAATGAACAATCAGTTCATATATATAAACTCATAAAATTGGCATTCACATGGCCTTAGTTTAATTAATTTAGTTCATAATTATAATTGGAAAAACAATTAAAAACATAGAATTATTCATAGACAAATATTCTGAAAATAAAAAGCTCCCTGTTAATAATTGATGAACTCGTGTTGAATCGTCATTCTCTTCGTATTGCTCGTTTTTTTGCTCCAATCTCCTCTCTAGCTACCAATTTCGAACCTCTCCTTCTTGTTGTAAGAGAAAGTATCCTATTTGAGTGTAGTGTTAGTGTGTTTTGTGTTGTTGTGTGTTGGGTGATTTTGACATGAAACAACACCCCTATTTATACTAGTATGCACTAGAGAATAACAATTAATATACACTAAAAGAATACAAATGGGGTACACATAGCACATGCCTAAAGGAAGACAACTAATGTTCATCATGAACATAAGTAAAAACCCACACTACACATGCCCAAAAGTAGACAACTATCAGCATTATAAATGAAAGGGGCACACAACACATGCATTACAATCATTAAAGGAGGCAACTAATGGTCTTTAGGTGTCAAAAGTTTCTAAGATTCGTCCAGCTGCCCGTAGCATTTTTCCTTCTGCGCAGCAATAGTGTTGTTTTCATAACGTTTTCCTCAGATCTTAGATTCAAGTGATTCAAGTTCTCGCGTGAAGCTAAGACATAGATCTACAACTTTGTAGAAGAACACGTTCTCAGATTCTGCGTCCAAAATACAGAATTATTGCATTTTCTTCCAGCTTATTTCTCTATTGTTATGATTTTTACCTTGAATTCATCTAAAACACAAATCAAAGCCACAAGTGGTAAAATTCATACATATTTGAACCTAAACCATGAAATTATTGACCTCTCAAATGTGTAAAACTCACACTTATCAACACCCCCAAACTTAACATTGATCGTCCCTGAGCAATTGAACAAAAGAAAACTAAGATTTAAACAACATCAAGAAAAAGGGTAAAACAAAAACAAAAGATAGCTCACTTTCGTAGAGATTACGATTGCATTTAGCGTATGCAACAAGCCTTTAAACCTCAATTTTACCAAAAGAGGACGAGTGTTGTCTCGTGAGGGTTTGCAGATGATATACCCACAAAATCCAACCAAATTTTAGTCCCTTTATCAACGCGAATCAACTTAATCAATAAGAAACCCATGGCATAAAAATCGACTGTTAAAGCTCAAAAAATTTTATACACATATCAAAGACTTGCTCATGTTACACCTTGACTCGAATAAAAACCTCCAAAGGGTGTAGTGATTGTAAGTGTAAGGCATTATAGTCAAGTGGCATTCTTACCAAATTTCAGACATTAATCCCATATTTTATTAACCACTTAAATTCCATTACTTAATCCATTTAAACCTTAAACTCATATGAAACTTCCATTTAAATTTATTAAGGTTAGGTCATGTGCAATGTTTTATTCCTTTAGGCTTTCTATGACACCCGTGTATCGAGCTTTGGATCAATGACTCCCAAACTAGATAGTTTTAGGGCATTAAGTGTTAAGACACTCCTTGCGGATTTAATCACTCGAGTGTCAAAGGTCACGAAATAAAACTAGACCTTTCATTCATTTTTAACCTAAATTGGCTTGAGCAAAGCTCAAATTAGCATGACAGTACAGTATATAGGCATGTTGCTTTTCACCTCCAGTACATATCATCCTGACTTTATAGTCATACCAATCATCAACCTTTTTCATTAATTATTAGGTATACGAAGCAACTACTCAACTCGTGACCTTAAGAAGAATCTAAGTTAACATTTCTGGGAGAAAGTCTTTAAGTGTTTCAGGATGATTATCCACTTGACTCCTCTACCATCGACTTATCGTGCATTTGTGATTCATCTTATGGAAATTCTACTCTAACCTAGGGTCCCATGAGCAAAGTGAAGACATGTGTATTCCAACATAAAATATATATATATATATATATATATTTTCATGCCATCGAACTTACATTAATTAGTTTCATTGCATCAATTTGGGGACTAAAAATTAAAAATTTCAAGCTTAAAATGAATCACCTACATGAACATTCAAAAGTATCAAAAAATATTATTACCCTTACCCCCAAACTTAAACCTAACATTGCCCTCAATGTTACATCTAGATTCAAACCAAGAAAAAAGGTAAAAGAAATACTTACAAAACCGGAAAGCTTAAAAAGCAAACCGAGGAGTAGTCGGTTGAGTCGAAAATCAAGGCGATCCTATCAGAATGCTCAACATAAATTGGAGTCCCCTACTCACGCTTTTCCATGTGCTCAAAAAGAAGATAAAAATGTTACAAAATTTAAGAACAATTCAACAGTAATACCCCCAAACTTATTCAACAGTTACACTTCAGCCCCCAGAACAATCAAAACTCATCACAATACAAAACAATCACCACAAGCATTAATAGCAACAAACAATCACACAAGCCCCAAACGGCTATGTATGTACAAAAATAAGAAAGACGAGCAAAACCAACCTCCTGGACATAAAATTTCAAAAATACTTTCTGACTCTCACGTTCGTATGTGGGAGGCAGTAATGAAATATATATATATATTTTTTTTCTTCTCGAACCATTTTCCTGTAACAAAACAACCAAGGCGAAATGAAAGATTAAAATGCAAAAATGAAAGCACACTAGACGCTAAAAAAATATAAAGAAAAAAAGAAAAGAAAAGTAAGAAACATGGGTTGCCTCCCAAGAAGCGCTTGTTTATAGTCAATAGCTCGACTGTTCAGAATCGAATTAAGTCGACGGCTCTTGGAACTTGATAGACGAGGTGTCTGCGTTCCAATCAGTTCCCTAGTAATATTTCAACCTGTGTCCATTGGTCAAGAATACTTGTCCATCATCTGTAATGAGCTCCACAGCCCCTGATCAATACACTCGTGTGACTCGAAATGGTCCTGACCAACGAGATTTAAGTTTTCCCGGAAAAATTTTGAGTCTTGAATTATACATCAGAACCAATCCGCCTTCCTTGAATTCCCGTGACAAGATATGCTTGTCGTGCCACTTCTTAGTCCGTTCCTTGTATAGCTTGGCATTCTCGTATGCCTCATGTCTCCACTCCTCGAGCTCATTCAGTTGAAGTAGCCGCTTGTTACCTACAGAACTTGCATCGAAATTAAGGAATTTGATAGCCCAATAAGCACGATGTTCAAGTTCGACAGGTAAGTGACAAGCTTTTCCAAATACAAGGCGATATGGGGACATGCCAATAGGGGTTTTAAAAGCAGTACGGTAAGCCCACAATGCATCATCTAATTTCAGAGACCAACCAGTTCGATGACTATTTACCGTTTTTTCTAAAATCCTTTTTATTTCCCTATTAGATACTTCGACTTGCCCACTAGTTTGAGGGTGATAAGGGGTCGAGATTTTATGTTTAACACCATATTTGTTCAACAATTTTTCAAATTGCTTGTTACGAAAATGTGTACCTCCATCACTTATGATTGCTCTAGGGGTACCAAATCGAGTAAAAATTCGTTTCTTAAGAAATCTAAGAACCACCCTAGCATCATTAGTCTGCAAAGCCTCGGCTTCGACCCATTTAGACACATAGTCGACAACAATAAGAATGTATTTATTAGAACACGAACTAGGAAAAGGACCCATAAAATCAATACCCCACACATCAAATAGTTCGCATTCAAGCACAGTGTTCATTGGCATTTCGTGTCGTCTAGAAATGTCACCTACCCTTTGGCATCGATCACAAGATTTAACATAAGCATAAGCATCCCTAAACAGAGTAGGCCAGAAAAAACCTGATTGTAGAAGCTTGGCAGTAGTCTTAGCAGGCCCGAAGTGACCTCCTATTAGCATGTCATAGCAGTGAGCCAGGACAGATGCCATTTCCTCCTCAGATATACATCTTCTGATAATTCCCTCTACACCAATTTTAAATAAGTAGGGGCTCTTCCCACAAAAATTGCCTAGCATCGTGTAAAAACTTCTTTCTTTGGTGAAAGGTTAGATCAGGTGGTAAAATTCCAGCTACTAAATAGTTAGCAAAATCAGCATACCAAGGTACTGAAATAGAAGAAAGAGCAAAAAGTTGCTCATCAGGGAATTCATCTCTTATGGGGATCTTATCCACTCCCTCATTCACTAACTCGAGCCTAGAGAGGTGATCAGCTACTACATTCTCAGAGCCTTTTTTATCTTTGATTTCTAAGTCAAACTCTTGTAGTAATAAAATCCACCTTAGCAGTCTAGGTTTGGCATCTTTTTTAGCAAGCAAGTACTTCAATGTAGAATGATCAGTGCACACGATAACTTTGTTAAGCACAAGATAAGAATGAAATTTGTCAAAGGCAAAGATAACAGCTAGAAGCTCTTTTTCAGTGGTAACATAATTGAGTTGAGCTTCATTTAAGGTACGACTAGCATAGTATATAGCATGAAAGCTTTTACCCTTCTTTTGACCAAGTACAGCTCCTACGGCTGTGTCGCTCGCGTCACACATCAACTTAAATGGCAAACTTCAGTCGGGAGCAGCCATCACGGGTGCTGAGATCAATTTTTCCTTTAAAGTGAGGAAAGCCTGCATACATGCATCATCAAAATCAAATACTGCATCTTTCATGGTCAAGTTAGACAGAGGTTTAGCAATTTTGGAAAAATTAGCAATAAAACGCCTATAAAACCCGGCATGCCCTAGAAAACTTCGCACGGCTTTGACTGTGGTGGGTGGTGGGAGATTGGCTATCACTTCAATTTTTGCTCGATCCACCTCAATCCCCTTCTTGGATATCTTATGGCCTAGAACAATGTCTTCTTGTACCATGAAGTGGCACTTTTCCCAATTCAAGACTAAATCAGTATCCTCACATCTCTGCAACACGAGGGTTAGATTGTGCAAACATCTATCATAGCTTAAGCCAAACACAGAAAAGTCATCCATGAAGATTTCAATACATTGTTCGATCATGTCATGAAATATAGCCATCATGCATCTTTGAAAAGTAGCAGGTGCATTACATAAACCAAAAGGCATCCGTCTATAAGCAAAAGTGTCATAAGGACAAGTGAAAGTGGTTTTCTCTTGATCCTCAGGTGCAACGGTAATTTGGTTATAGCCGGAATACCCATCCAAAAAACAATAATATTCATACTCAGCTAATCTTTCTAACATTTGATCGATAAAAGGAAGTGGGAAATGGTCTTTTCGGGTACATTCATTCAATTTCCTATAATCGATGCAAACCCTAAAACCAGTGACAATTCTAGATGGAATCAACTCATTGTTATCATTAAGAACGACTGTCGTACCTCCCTTCTTTGGCACTACCTGAGTTGGACTTACCCATGAGCTATCAGAGATAGGAAAAATGATTCCAGCATCGAGTAACTTGATTACCTTTTTCTTCACCACTTCTTGAATTTGAGGATTTGACCTCCTTTGTGGTTTTATGGTGGGCTTTGAGCTCTCTTCCATCAGGATCTTGTGCATGCAAATGGCCGGACTAATCCCCTTGATGTCAGCAATCTTCCATCCAAAGGCCCTTTTGTGCTCCTTCAACACCTTTAATAACTTTGCTTCTTGTGGCTCTGTAAGAGAAGAAGAAATAATCAGTGGCAAAGTTTCATTATCACTTAAATAAACATATTTAAGATGTGAAGGTATGGCTTTTAGATCAAGAATCGGTGGTTCCTTAATGGATGGTTTGGATCTGCTTGACAGTGGCTGATCCAACATCTCAAATTTCCTTATGATGGCACATTGTGTACGCCTCTCCAGACTATGGACAGCCGTCAGTTGTCTATCATCTGCTGACTCAGCATCCTTACATTTCATTATGCATATTTCAAGTGGATCGTCAGAGATGTTTTCCTGAAAATGCTCAAAAATCAAAGGATCACAAACATCTATTTGTAAACACGACTCGTCATCACCGACATGCTTTAAAACCTTGAAGACGTCAAAAGTAACTCTCTCTGCTCCCACATTTAAAGTTAACTTACCATTTGCTACATCGATCATAGCTTTACCTGTGGCTAGGAAAGGTCTTCCTAGGATGAGGGGAACTTCAACGTCTTCTTCCATTTCTAGAACCACGAAGTCCACCGGGAAGTAAAATTTGTCAACTTGCACGATCACATCCTCTACGATTCCCTTCGGGTGTTTGATAGATCGATCTGCAAGTTGAAGACTCATCGAGGTTGGCTTCGGACTTCCCAAGCCCAATTTCTGAAACAACGAGTATGGGAGAAGGTTTATGCTAGCCCCTGAATCACAATATATATTTTCACACACTACACATATTTTCACACATTTTCACACTCACTACACACATTTTACACACACTACACATATTTTCACACCATCACACATATTACACATACTTTACACACACTACACATATTTTCACACACATATCATATATTTTACACACATTTTCACACACATATCATATGTTTTACACACATTTTCACACACATATCATATATTTTACACACACTATACATATTTTCACACACAGATCACATATTTTCACACACTACACATATTTTCACACACAGTACACATATTTTGACACACACTACACATATTTTCACACACTAGACATATTTTCACAAACACATCATACATTTTACACACAGTACACATATTTTCACACACACTACACATATTTTCACACACACATCACACATTTTTCACATACTACACACATTTTCACGCACTACACACATTTTCATGCACTACACACATTTTCACACACACTACACATATTCTCATGCACTACACACATTTTCACACACACTACACATATTTTCACACACACATCACACATTTTTCACACACTACACACATTTTCTTGCACTACACACATTTTCACACACTACACATATTTTCACACACACTACACATATTTTCACACACACATCACACATTTTTCACACACTACACACATTTTCTTGCACTACACACATTTTCACACACTACACATATTTTCACACACACCACATATTTTTCACACACCACACACATTTTCACGCACTACACATTTTCATACACACTACACATATTTTACACGTACTACACATCTTTTTACAATAACTACACACATTTTACATATACTACTCATATTTTACGCACATCACATATTTTTACACACTACACATATTTTCACACACCCATCACGCACTTTAAAATGCGTTAAAATGTGTTATGTGTGTGTGTAAAATATGTGCAGTGTGTGTAAAATGTGTGTAGTGTGTGCAAAATATGTGTAATGTATGTGAAAATGTGTGTAGTGTGTGAAAATATGTGTAGTGTGTGAAAATATGTGTAGTGTGTGTGTAAAATATGTGTAGTATGTGTAAAATATGTGATGTGTGTGAAAATATGTGTAGTGTGTAAAAATGTGTGTAGTGTGTGTAAAATGTGTGATGTGTGTGTGTGAAAATATGTGTAGTGTGTGTGAAAATATATATAGTGTGTGTAAAATATGTGTAGTATGTGTAAAATATGTGTAGTGTGTGCAAAATATGTGTAATGTTTGTGAAAATGTGTTTAGTGTGTGAAAATGTGTGTAGTGTGTGAAAATGTGTGTAGTGTGTGAAAATATGTGTAGTGTGTGTGAAAATATGTGTAATGTGTGTATGTGTGTGTGAAAATGTGTAGTGTGTGTATGTGTGTGTGTGAAAAATGTGTGTAGTGTGTGTAAATATGTGTGTGTGAAAAATGTGTAGTGTGTATGTGTAGTGTGTGTAAAAATGTGATGTGTGTGTGTATGTGTGTGAAAAAATATGTGTAGTGTGTGTAAAATAAGTGTGTGTGTATGTGTGTGTGTAAAATATATGATATGTGTGTGAAAATATGTGTAGTGTGTGTAAAGTATGTGTAATATGTGTGATGGTGTGAAAATATGTGTAGTGTGTGTAAAATGTGTGTAGCGAGTGTGAAAATGTGTGAAAATATATGCAGTGTGTGAAAATATATATTGTGTATGTGAAAATTTGTGTAGTGTGTGAAAATGTGTGTAGTGAGTGTAAAATATGTAAAAATATGTGTAGTGTGTGTAAAAATATGTGTAGTGTTTATGAAAATATGTGTAATGTGTGTAAATATGTGTAGTATGTGTAAAATGTGTGATGTGTGAGTGAAAATATGTGTAGTGTGTGAAAATGTGTGTAGTGTGTGTAAAATGTGTGGTGTGTGTGAAAATATGTGTAGTGCGTGTGAAAATGTGTGTAGTGTGTGTAAAATGTGTGATGTGTGTGTGTGAAAATATGTGTAGTGTGTGTGAAAATATGTATAGTGTGTGTAAAATATGTGTAGTATGTGTAAAATATGTGATGTGTGTGAAAATATGTGTAGTGTGTGAAAATGTGTGTAGTGTGTGTAAAATATGTGATCTGTGTGTGAAAATATGTATAGTGTGTGTAAAATATATGATATGTGTGTGAAAATATGTGTAGTGTGTGTAAAGTATGTGTAAAATGTGTGATGGTGTGAAAAAATGTGTAGTGTGTGTAAAATGTGTGTAGTGTGTGTGAAAATATGTGTAGTGTGTGAAAATATATATTGTGTATGTGAAAATTTGTGTAGTGTGTGAAAATGTGTGTAGTGAGTGTAAAATATGTGAAAATATGTGTAGTGTGTGTAAAAATATGTGTAATGTTTGTGAAAATATGTGTAGTGTGTGAAAATATATGTAGTGTGTGTGAAAATTTGTGTAGTATGTGAAAATGTGTGTAGTGTGTGTAAAATATGTGATCTGTGTGTGAAAATATGTGTAGTGTGTGTAAAATGTGTGAAAATATGTGTAGTGTGTGTAAAATGTGTGAAAATTTGTGTAGTGTGTGTAAACATATATGTAGTGTGTGTGAAAATGTGTGTAGTGTCTGTAAAATGTGTGCAAATATATGTAGTGTGCGAAAAAGTGTGTAGTGTGCGTGAAAATATGTGTAGTGTGTGAAAATGTGTGTAGTGTGTGTAAATATGTTTATTTGATATTAGAATTATTTATAAGTTTTTTTAAAAAATAATTTTTACATGTTGAACCCAACTTGAACCCATTTAGGACCCAGAGTGGATCCAATAGGACCCAAGTTGGACCCAAATTTTTTTTGGACCCAATAGAACCCAACCCAAGTCTACCCAACAAAAACTTCTTTGGACCCAACCCAACCCAAAACCTATTGGGTTGGGTTGGACCCATGGGTCCAAAACCATTTTACCACCCCTAGTATTTTTGTATTTTTTAACCCTTGATGCCATGTTTAATTGACTTTTATACCCTCATTTTATAATACAACTAAATGGAGCTATTTTTTTTACACCATCCTCATTGCAGAAAGTTATTTAAATTGAAAAAATTATATTTTCTATTTTTACAAAATACTTATAAAGCTGAAAAATACATTTTAATTTGCTTCACTAAATTTTATATAATTTTCTTCTGCGCCATTATTGAAAAATAATAACCACCATTTTTCTAATGACCAGCACTACCACACTCCACTCCACCCCATTCTAAGAAATCCCCACCCCAATGCCGCTCAGCTAGCTTCTTGCTAATCCCAAACCCTGCCTCCTCCCTCAATCTAAACAACCTCAACTCCTATCTGTTTTCTATTTAGGCTTCTCCCCCATATCATCTTCCCATTTCTTCTTTATATTTCTTCACTAAAATCTTTTCTTCATTTAAAATTACGACCTGATTTGTAGAATTTTAATTTGTTCTTCAAAGCACACAAATTCAAAACCCTAATTTCTTTAAAAATATCTCTCTCTCTCTCTCTCTTTGAATTAATGAAAATGGCCGTGAAAGTTAGGAATCTATTAAAAAAAAGGGTATAATAGGAAATCTGATAAAAAGTTTATCACCGTTAATTGACTCTCTCTCTCTCTCTCTCTCTCTCTCTCTCTCTCTGAATTAATGAAAATGGCCGTGAAAGTTAGGAATCTATTAAAAAAAGGGTATAATAGGAAATCTGATAAAAAGTTTATCACCGTTAATTGTAGTTGATGGAGTTGGCAAGTGTGCAGCCTTTTTAATTTTTTTTATTCCATTGGGAAGGGGAGGGGGGGTTGGTTGCCCAAAAAGTTCTTAGCTCGACAAACCCGAGCTAATAGTTACTAGACGTGGCCACTTATGACCATCAACATCTAAAAAAAGAAAATAAGAACTACGCACATCCGACACATTTATTGAGTGCATATGGGTATTCAACCCATTTCTAACTAAATCATCAGTTACATGATTTGCTTCTCGCCAAATATGGCATAACGAGACATCCCAGTCTCGAACTAGCATCCTCCGGATGTCAACAATCACTTTGAATTGTTGATGCGCAATGGAAATGTCCCCATTAATACTCGAGATTGTTGTTTGGCTGTCATATTCCAATATCACCTTCTTAACACCAACATCCCATGCTAATTCTAACCCCATTAGAATCATTCGTATCTCGGCTTCCAACACTGAACATGGATCAATACTCCCACCGAAGCCTTTGATCCAGTTTCCTTGATCATCTCTGAGAACTCCCCCTATCCTAACACGATTTCCAAGACCATTTGTGTTAACGGGCACCGAAGCATCCACGTTGAGCTTAATGTACCCCGAGGGTGGTTTGGTCCACCTCGTCCGAACCTGTACTCGCAGTTCATCCAGGTCAAACATATTAGCAAAACGAACACCATCAATTCTTTTAAGTAACATATCTAGACCCAAGTCAGGTCCCGGGACATCGGCGCACTTTCCATGGATAACTTCGTTCTGAACCTGCCATAAAAAGGAGACCGTTTCAATAAAGACCATTGCCCAATCATCACAATTAGCATACCTGTTCGCGGCGTGGGTTAAGTTCCGGTCAATCCAGATCTTATATGCTCCTGCAAACAAAATCGAATGCCATTTGGGATGAACAATGTTAACCTTTTTGGAAAGCAATCGGACACATCTAATTTTAACAATGACAAGGAAATCTCATTTTACCATAACTATTATTGCCTTTCCTTTTTCGCAGGACGCACTTAAGGGAAATGACATAAACCACTGTTTCCTCAAAAGGAAACAATCTCATCAAATCAACAATCTCTTAAAAAGGGAAGTGAATCAATCCATCTCCTTTAATTGCTATAATCGTTTATTAATTGGAAAGTATTCGTTAAGCACAATTATGGAAAGAGCCGTTCCACAATCAACTATTTTTCTCTCATCTCTTCTCTCATAAATTCTGAAAGTATTCTCTCTCAAAAAGCACGAATTCTGAGAAGTGTTTTTAAGCTTACACTCATTACGAGTAATCTTTCTTGCTAGGTACCATCTTCTGTTCCAGTGAGGAAGAAGAAGTACCAGTCGTTGCTTCTGAGTTCCACCATCCAAACACGAGTGATCAGCGAGGAGTTTTAGAGCCAAGCTTCTGTTGTAATCCATATTAGAGTAGTTGTGTGGAAATTCCATCTGGTTCCACACCTAGTCTCTAGGATCCTTGAGCGTAACTCAATTCCTCATATCGAGTGTGTTTGATTATCTATTAAATAACTTTGTTTGTTTTCAAATTGTCAGTTTGGACTTTGTTTTTGGAACTTATACGTTCCATTCTCTCTCATTCAATAAAAGAAGTATTATTCAGTTTATCATTTTCGGTACTTGTTTAGTTCCGCTGTCAAATTTTTAAATCCCTAATTCACCCCCCTCTTAGGCAATTCTTAAGTTACATTTGGCATCAGAGCCAGGTGGCTCATTTCTAAGGGTTTAACCACCCGAGTTGCAAGATGCACATGGCCGCCTCCATTGCCGATACACATGCAGAGGGGAAATCACATTCTCGCCCACCACTTTTCGATGGATCTAACTATGCAGTCTGGAAGGACCGAATGAAGAAGTATGTTATCTCAATAGATTTCAAACTATGGAGAATTATAATGAAAGGTCCAACTATTCTCTCCGCTGTTGTTTTTTGTAAAGTTGATAAATTAAGTTTACCAAAACCATCTCTCCGCTGTTGGAGATTTTTATCATATTCTTTGATTGCATCAACAATATGAATGAACAAAGTTCGAGACATTCGATATCGTCAACAAAATATTTCATCATTATATCGTGGATTAGAGCTAAAATAATCATTAGCCAGATTATGATCTGCTGCTTCACGATCACGATTGATCATTCTATGACTTGGGACAGAGCCACGACAATGGAAAGACTGGTTGGGAAGACTATTTTGATAATACTCCATTATCCTATTATTATTTTGCAGCACAAGTTGAGCCACTGCTTCATCATGATCAAGACTTTGCATGAATAACTCATTATCCATATCATCATAAGAAGAATAAGAAGGAGGATATGGTGTTGGAGATGGAGATGAAGATGAACTCTCAATATTGATATTAGAAGGACCTCCAATATCGAATTCATTTTGAAATTATATTTCTTGCCTAATTTGTAGAAGAGAAAAAAAAAAGTGATTTGTAAACAATGTAGATGAGGAGAGTGATGAGGAATCGATTCAGTAAATTCATTTATTTATAGAATAAGAATAAATGATAAGGAAATCCATCCAGTGGTTAGGATGAGGAGGAAATCCATCCAGCGGTTGATATTGAGATAATATTTTGGATAAGATTCAGATGATGATGATATCTATCCAATGGTAAAGATGATAAGAAAATTCATCCAGTGGCTAGGATGACGAGGAAATCCATCCAACGGATAAGATTGAGATAATATTTTGGATAAAATTCGGATGATGATATATATACATATATGTATATATATAGTAGATGATAAGAAAATTCATCCAGTGGCTAGGATGACGAGGAAATCCATCCAACGGATAAGATTGAGATAATATTTTGGATAAAATTCGGATGATGATATATATACATATATGTATATATATAGTAGATGATAAGAAAATCCATCAAGTGGTTAGGATGACTAGAAAATCCATCCAATGGTTGAGATTGGGATAAGATGATAAGATAAGATTTTTGTCAGGATAAGATTTTTATCTATATATAGAACCACACATGTTATCATATTCCACACCACACCTATCATTTCCCTTGGGGTGTGTTGCTCTTCCTTGGGGTGACTTTAAGTAATTCTCGCCTTTCTTGAGGGTGGCTAATTGTGAATAGGTTGCCCAAGTACTGACTGGTTGAGTCTTGCCCCCCAAGTGATCTTTCTCTAGTGAGATCAAGTTTATCACTGCTTGTTTCCCTTTGTCGCTATGATCCATGCCGTCATGCTTCCTTTTAGGTTTCTTCAAGGCGTTAGCATAATATTCTCTCGTTACCTTCATGTTGCTCACAGCTTCCTCCGTTCCCTCGGGGGTGGGAAGCTTGACCTTCATATGAAAGGTGGATATGACGGCTTGGAATAGTTTTAAGCTCGACCTCCCCAAAATGACATTGTAGGTGGAGGGGGCTTTGATCACCAAGGACTTCACCATTTTTTTGCACCACCGTGAATAGAAATGAGGTTATCCTTAGATACTTCTTATTCATGGAGGATTGGTTAAGGAAACGCCTTCTCAAGTGCTCGAAGCCTGATAATGCTACTGGCGGGCAATTGGTCAAACCAGCTAAGGGCTCGACCTGATAGGGTGGTCCAGAAAATCTTACAGTAGGCCGCGTCACTGACTTCATACATGTCAGGCTTAGCATTGAACTTGCCAACGTGCTCGTGAGGGGGGCTCCAGCTCCCTCATGCTCGTTCAGGTGTAGTGACTCTGCCAAAATTAGCAAGCAGAAAGGACTTCTCTTAGGGGGTGCTACAGCTAGTGGTACCAACCGGATGTCTTCATATCATGCATGGTCCTCCAGATTTCCATCATGGTGAGGTGCGCGCCTTCTTCGGCCCTCTTGCCTTGGCCAGGTCTCTTCGGGGGTCAATAAGACTTGACCTCGACGTGGGGACCTAGGAAGCGTTGGCCTTCTATCTCTTTCCCTCTGTGGCCTCTCGGGGGGTGAGACCACACTATTCTCTTCTTTATCTCGTGCTGCCCCATTCACCAGGGAGTCTGATCGTCTTGATCCATTCCCACCGGGGGTCAAGGACTCCTGACCTCGGCGGAGGGATTGGATAGGCGCTACTCGGTAAGGGCGACTTTTGTCTTGATGCTCCCGACCTCCACAAACCGACTGAGGTTGGGGAGCCTCCTGATTGCTTCTCACGTGGGGGTCTTGCCCCTTACTAGCTGATAGAACAGGTGGTGCCCATAATGGATGTGCCTGGGGGTATTGCTGAATCGCCCTCGCGGCTGCTCACAAAGAGACATCTTTAACTAGAGCAAGCAGTGCCTCTTGGGTGATCTGGAACACCCTGGAAGCAGGGGGTGGAATCACCGCTGGTGTTACGGGCGACACATTTTGCTCGTTCGTCGGGGGCGCTACTTCAGGACCTCCGCCGTCAGTCGGACCGTTGGGGGGGATTTTCTTCTCCCACTTGAATGTTGGGCCGATCTTCAGGCGTTGGGTTAGGAAGTTCATCGGCAACAACTGGCTGATGTTGGTTGGTCATTCTATCTCCGATAGTACGAGCTTGTGACCTAGTTTGCATACTCAGTGGCTGGAGCGATGTTCCCACAGAAGGCGCCAATCTGATGATGGTATAAATCGCCAGTCAGAATTTATCACGTGAATTACCACGTAGGGTAGAGAATCCGATCCAACTCACGACAAACTAGTTTGGGGGTTGATGAGAGTATAAACTGCACCCACTTTAAGGGAGCTGCCTACGTACCCGATGAATGGGGATCAAGTCAGTTCGCAGTTCTTTGTTGGAGTTGCTCTCAGTTCTTACCAATGGATTTTTCTGGAGAGAGTAGATAATGAGCATTTTTCAGCCCCTCCTTTAGGGTATTTATATAGAGCTGAAGGTGAGCTACGGGCTATGGACTTCACTTTGTCAGTGGCCAACCAAGCTTAATAATATTATCCTAAGACTAATAGAATAACCCAACTATTCTTAATGGGTCATCAGTCATCTTGGGCTTGACTAAAATAATAACCATGGATTGGATCCACAGGGGGCGCCCCGACCTGAGTCGGGGACATGCTAATTACCATAATGCCTCTAAACATTTTTGGTGTACATCACAAGTGTATAAATTTTTTCCTAAACATATATACGAGGTTTGAATTTTATACATTTATTATGTTTAGATTTGCAACAGAGGATCCAGATTGCATAAACATTCCAATTTAAATTATTAATGCCGTTGTAAAACAATTTACTCTAATTCACGTTTCCTATGGGCTCTGAAAAGCCAATCTGAATAGCCAGCCTGTTTTTCTAATTTTATATTTTCATATTGCAAGTTGCATAGTTTTTTTTATTTTTATAATTTAAGTTGCTTAGTTAAGAACTATAGACTAATTCACAGATTTATTTATTACAAGTTGCTTAGAAAAAATTATATGCATTTACGTCTTTTATGTGGAGTCTGAATAGCCAGTCTACTAAGCTAATAATTTTATAGCAAGTTGCGTATTATTGCTCAATTGACTGGTTAAAAGTGTTCATGTTTAATTTCTGCATCTTAATATACCAAGTCTTAGCTCATCTTTTTGTCACTTCTTTTAATTTTAGTATGAGATAAATACCATAATATGTAGTTGGATTTTCATAATTCTTTTTATCGTAGCAATTTAATATCTTATCATATTAATACGTGTTGACAAAAAAATAAATTAAAGAAAAAAGAATCGTACAAGATTATGTTTGCAAATTTACAAATAATGAGACTAAAATTGCTTCATTCCCAAAATCAAGGATCGAACCTATGACATTTGATTAAGGGTGGAGGAGCCCTTACCACTCCACCACAACCCCTTGGTTATTGAATGGCCATGATGTTAACCCCATTTTAATGATTGCAACTTGCTAATTAGTAAATTATTATCGGGAAAATTACACCAATACCTACTACTATAAAAGGTAATTACACAAATTTACCTTTTTATAATTGAAATTATAAATACCTAACCCACTATAATTGAAAATTATATTTACCCCCCTGAAAACCCTCGGTCAATGGTCAAATAATACTAAATGATTTTTTTGCCTTTCACTTAAAATATTTAAAAAAATAAAAAAAGTTGGAATAATATTTTTGTTACGACCGTACCCCCTCTTATAATATGTAATTACCAAAACCCCCTTCTTATTTTTGAAATTACCAACACTCCCTAAAGGGGGCTAATTGTAAGGTTTTTAGGGGTTAAATTGTAAGAATTTTTAATTCATAAGGGGTTGATTGTAAGAAATGCATTATAAAAAGGGAGGTTTATGTAATTTCACAAATAAGAGGGGAGATTGGTGTAATTTTTTCTAAATGATATTTGGTTAGGTGTATTTTTGAAAGTTGATATCATCAAAAAATTAATTTTAGAGAGGTAAATATAATTTTTAATTATAATAGGTCAAGTATTTGTAATTTCATTTATAAAAACGGGTAAGTGTATATAATGAATAGCAGTAGGTGTTAAAGTAATTTTTCCATTATTATAGTACTCATTTACGCCTTTTGGTATGGGCGCCAGTGTGTTAATGTAATTATTGTTATATAGCAAGTTGCCTATTGTTGCTTCATTGACTTGCTAAAAGTCATTCTTTTAATTACCTGAATGCTGGTTTTGAAACAAATTGAGTTTCAATTTGCAGCACCCATTTCTGTAGTAAATTTGAGTGGGGAAAGAGAGAGATACGATCATCATCATCATCATCAGATTAATTATGGGTTACTATGCTGCTCTTGTTTCAGTTGAGCAATTACTTGATCAGGAGATAAGCGGTGTGGATGATCAAAACTTTGTTCGCCGCAATTATAATAATATCATCATCAGATGTCTCTATCAAAAGATTGGTCTTTTGATGGCATCTCTGAAAGATTATGAATCCAAAGGCGACGAAGCAAGTGATTGTGTGGAAAGACGAATCAGAGATGCGGCATATAAAGCACAAGATATGATTGAAGAATCATCTCAAATTTCAAATGATGATATTCATCCAGAAGACGACGAAAGTAGTCATGGAGACGACAGGGACTACTTGCGTCCACAAAGCCAATATGAGGAGGGAAATGAATATCAAGACTTGAGGAAATTGGAGGGAGAAGTTGATTTGATTGTGGAAGAGCTGATGATGAGGATCAAGAGAGGCTACCCAAGCAATGAAGATGATCCGCAACCACAAGAATATTCTTCTTCTACTGCTGATATTACTGGTGGATCCTCCACAAACATCATGGTGGGATTTGATGAACACCTCTTTAAATTCCATAACTGGAGTCATTTCGAAACATCATGTTGGCAAGGAAGAATTGGTGGAAAATATTTACAGACTTTTGAAAGGAAGGAAGTATCTCATCTTAATGGATGAAGTATGGTGAAGAAATGACTCATTTTCTTTGACAATGAAGAACACATTTGTCCCACATTGGAAACATATTGTAAAAGGTGGTCTCTTTCTCCTATAAAAGGAGACCACCTCTTTAGTTTAGAATCCATCCCAACATTTGCTCAAGTCTTTAAGGCATTTTGTTTTTCTCTCCTCTATAGTTTTGTATATTTCACTTTTGGTCCTTTCTTTTGTTTAGTGAAATATTTTGGTGGGGTCCGAGAACGTAGGCTAAATTAGCTGAACCTCGTTATATTTGGTGTTCTTTATTTTGTGTTATTCTTCAAGTAGCCATTGTTAGTTATAGTTGTAGTGTTATATTGTGCTATTAAATTCGTCTAGTTAATTCTGTCGAGGAGGTTGGGTTTTAAGCGCGACCGTTGTGACGCCTCCAATCTTTTCTGGGAATTAAATCTAGTGTGATTTTCTAGTACAATATTTCCCTCGCTATTTCTATATTTGGTGTAATATGACTCTGAGTTCCACAACAAGTGGTATCAGAGCTCGAGTATTCTGAGTATGCTCTGTAGTCGCAGTTTAATATGATCTTCCACATCAGAAAAGTTTTCTCGTGCTATTTGGTTTTCGCATTTGGAGGGCTCTTGAAAAATAATTTATAACAAAAAATGGAAGACACCTCAAAAGCATCGTCGTCGTCTATTTGGGCGAGAACCACTGTGGCGAATACGCGATTGGCAGTGGAGTCTTTTGATGACACAGGCCATTTTGGTATGTGGCAAAGCGAAGTTGTAGACGCACTCTTTCAACAAGGTCTATAATTAGCTATTGAAGAAAAGAAACCAAATGATATAGAGGAAAAAGAACGGAAATTTGGATGAGAAGGATTTGGCTCTGATGTTGCTGGGATCCCTTCCTGAGGAGTTTGAGTTTCTTGAAACCACTCTACTTCACGGGAAGGCTGCTGCTGTATCTCTTAGCGAAGTTTGTGATGCCCTATACAGTTATGAACTGAGAAAGAAGGACAAGCAAGTTTGTTCAGGCGGAGATGCAGAAGTTTTGTTCATCAGAGGTCGTTCACAAAACAAAAGGAGTGAAATACTCCAAATTGGAGTTTTGTGAACTTTGTGTTCGTGGGAAACAGACAAAGGTTAAATTTGGAACAGCAATCCATAATACTGATGGTATCTTGGATTATGTTCATTCGGATGTGTGGGTCCCTCAAAAAATGAGTTCTTTGGGAGGGAAGCACTAGTTTGTAACCTTTGTTGATGTTTTTTCCCGGAGAGTTTGGGTGTATACAATGAAGACAAAGGATGAAGTGTTTGAGGTATTTCTCAATTGGAAAAAGATGGTGGAAACTCAGACTGATAAAAAGGTCAAACGTTTCCGTACAGACAATGGTGGAGAATTTAGGAGTGGTCCATTTCAGAAATTTTGTGAGGATGAAGGCATTGTCAGACACTTCACTGTCAGACATACACCACAACAGAACGGAGTGGCAGAACGCATGAATCGGACTTTGCTGGAGAAAGTTCGGTGTTTGTTATCCAATGCTGGGTTGGGTAAAGAATTTTGGGCTGAGGCTGTGACGTATGCGTGTCATCTCGTTAATCGTTTACCATCTACTACAATTGATGGAAAAACACCATTGGAGAAATGGTTTGGAAAGCCTGCTGTTGATTATGATTCCTTACATGTATTTGGTTCCGCTGCATATTATCATATTAAGGAATCAAAGTTGGATCCTAGAGCAAAGAAAGCTGTGTTCATGGGGATCACCTCTGGTATAAAAGGCTATCGCCTTTGGTGTCCAGAAACAAAGAAAATAATCTTTAGCAGGGATGTCACCTTTGATGAATCTACCGTGTTGGAAAAGGTGAATGCAGAACAGCAGGATGGTACTCCCAAACAGGTGGAGTTTGAAAAGTTTGTTGTCCCAGCAGATCAAGAAACTCTTGATCATTCTCCTACGGTAGAAGGAGATTTTGAAGAAGAGGAAGTTCAACTCCAAGAACTTCCACAGCAACTTGAATCAATTGCAACTAGTAAGCCAAAGAGGACAATCAGAAAGTCTGTTCGCTTTGATGATATGGTGGCTTGTGCATCTGCAATTGCCGCTGATGATGTTCCTACCACTTATATTGAAGCAGTCAAAGGACCAGAGAAAGATAAGTGGAGGATTGTCATGAGTGAAGAAATGCAGTCCCTTCATAAGAATCAAACATGGGAACTGGCCAATCTCCCGAAGGGAAAGAAGGCAATTGGATGCAAATGGGTATTTGTAAAGAAAGATGGATTTCCTAGTCAAGGTGATGTTCGCTACAAAGCCAGATTGGTGGCCAAAGGTTACGCTCAGAAGGAGGGCATTGATTATAATGAGGTGTTTTCTCCAGTTGTAAAACACTCCTCCATTAGAATTTTGTTGGCTTTGGTAGCACAGTTGGATTTTGAACTAGTTTAGTTGGATGTAAAAACTGCATTTTTACATGGAGACTTGGAAGAGGAAATCTATATGACTCAGCCAGAGGGATTCAAAGTTGCTGAAAATGAAAATTTGGTTTGTAAACTTCAAAAATCGTTGTACGGATTGAAGCAATCTCCGAGGCAGTGGTACAAGCGATTTGACAAGTTTATGATGGGAATTGGGTACACAAGAAGCAAATACGATCATTGTGTGTATTTGCACAAGCTACAAGATGGATCATTCATATATCTTCTTCTGTATGTTGATAATATGTTGATTGCCTCCCCAAGTCTAATAGAAATTGAGAAGTTGAAGACTCATTTGAAAAGGGAGTTCGAGATGAAAAATCTAGGTGAGGCGAAGAAGATTCTCGGCATGGAGATTTTCAGAGATAGAAAATTGAGGAGGCTTTGTTTGACTCAGAAACAATATCTGAGTAGGATGTTGAGGCGTTTTGGCATTAATGAAAAGTCAAAACCAGTTAGTACTCCGCTTGCTCCTCATTTTAAGCTTAGTGCCGCTTTGTCACCGAAATCTGATGCAGAACGGGAATACATGTCAAAAGTACCGTATGCAAATGTTGTTGGTAGCTTGATGTATGCTATGGTGTGTACGAGGCCTGATATTTCCCAAGCAGTGGGGGTTGTGAGCAGGTATATGCATGATCCTGGAAAAGAACATTGGCAAGTTTAAAGATTGGTTTTGGTGACCCCGTTTGACGAAGAGATTGAAGATTTTGGAAATTCGCCAAGGTGGAGATTTGTTGAAATATGTTGAAAAAATGACTCATTTCCTTTGATAATGAAGAGCACATTTGTCCCACATTGGAAACATATTGTAGAGGGTGGTCTCTTTCTCCTATCAAAGGAGACCACCTCTTTAGTTTAGAATCCATCCCAACATTTGCCCAAGTCTTTAAGGCATTTTGTTTTTCTCTCCTCTATAGTTTTGTATATTTCACTTTTGGTCCTTTCTTTTGTTTAGTGAAATATTTTGGTGGGGTCCGAGGACGTAGGCTAAATTAGCTGAACCTCGTTATATTTGGTGTTCTTTATTTTGTGTTATTCTTCAAGTAGCCATTGTTAGTTATAGTTGTAGTGTTATATTGTGCTATTAAATTCGTCTAGTTAATTCTGTCGAGGAGGTTGGGTTTTAAGCGCGACCGTTGTGACGCCTCCAATCTTTCCTGAGAATTAAATCTAGTGTGGTTTTCTAGTACAATATTTCCCTCGCTATTTCTATATTTGGTGGAATATGACTCTGAGTTCCACAACTGGAGCGTAAAAGTTTGGGACTATTTAAGTAGGGTACTTCCAGACTTCCGTAATGGAAGTCGGATCATATTAACCACTAGGCTCTTAGATGTGGCTAATTATGTCAGCTATTTTCGCTCTATTCATCAAATGCAATTCCTAAATGAGGAACACAGTTGGAATCTACTTCGAGAGAAGGTGTTTGCGGAAGAAGATTGTCCTCCCGAATTGGAGGATAGTGGGAAGTCGATTGCAAATAGCTGTGGAGGACTTCCACTTGCAATTATCGTGGTTGCAGGAGTTCTCTCCAAGGTCAGTAGGACACGTTACGACTGGGAATACTTTGCGGTTAATGCAAGTTCAATTCTGATGTCAGCTGATGGACAATTAAGAAGGTTACTATCTTTGAGTTATAATGGTTTACCCCATCATCTAAAACCATGTCTTTTATATATTGGAGTTTTTCCAGAAAAATATGAAATCTCTGTTTCCAGGCTGATTAAGTTGTGGGTTGCTGAGGGATTTTTGAAGCCAATTCCAGGTAAAAGCTTAGAAGATGTGGGAGAGGAGTATTTGATGGATCTTGTCCGTAGAAATCTTGTTTTGATCACTGTGAGAAGGTCTGATGGCAAAATCAAATTTTGCAGCATCCACAATCTCTTGAGAGAGTTGTGCAGAGAAATAGTGTGTCATGAAAATTTCTTTCATGTCTCTAACGAAAATGGTCTAAAGAATGTACGTCGCTCCTGTCTCTATTCTTCTGACACAATTTCTAGTAGTGCATATGATACTGGTTCACATGTTCGTTCTGTTCTTTGTTTTGAGCATCCCCAAGGATTATTATCATTTGTCTCGAGCCTTAAACTATTGAGAGTGTTGGACGCACTCGGAATGATTTTCACATCATTCCCGGTTGAAATCTTAAAATTGTTTCATCTAAGGTACCTTGCTCTTCGCTTATGCACCATGCACACTATCATGCTTCCTCCATCGATATCCAAACTTCAGTCTTCAAACCATAGTTGTTGAAGGTTTTATCTCGTTACCGTCTCAAATTTGGACAATGCCACAACTAGGGCATGTTCTGATCAGCAATATAAACCTGTCTCCTTTTGATGTTGGTAAAGTTCTCCGTCACGTGCTAGAAAACCTTCAAACACTCTCGACAGTGGAGAATTGCAGATTCTCCAACAATACTCTTGAAAGTATTCCCAACCTTAAGAAACTGAAAGTTTGTTGCACAGAATTTAAGTCCGACTCGACGTGGCTGCAATACTGCCTCGACAATCTTGTCCATCTGCACCAACTTGAGAAATTGGACATCGTGTTTTTGCCTTCTGATGAGCCGAAGAGTGTTGAACACTTCCCTGAGAGCTTTCACTTTTCGGCGAATCTTAAGAAGTTGTCTCTACGTGGTTGTAAACTACCTTGGGAAGACATGACAGTATTGGGTTCCTTGATCAATCTAGAAATACTTAAACTACTCCGTAATGCCGTGTTGGGAGAAGAGTGGGAACCCATAGATGGGGAATTCCTTCGATTGAAATTCCTGGTAATGGAAGACTTAGATCTCAAGTACTGGCGAGCGGAGTATGGTCACTTCCCGTGTCTTGAGCACCTTGAAATCAGACATTGCAAGAATTTAGTGGAGATCCCTCTTGAAATTGGATTAAGGTATGCGGCAGCAAATCTGCTTCGCGTTCGGCAACTCTAATTCAAGAAGAACAAGAGAGCTGGGGAAACAAGCACTTCAAGTTCGCGCGTGTCACAGTTAGAACTTCTGGTAATTGCTCTGTCTTGCTTCCTTAAAGCTACTAATAATAGGTTTACAACAGTTTAACTGATTGTAAACTGTTTATTTGCTTTTCTTGAATATTCAATTGTTTATTTCCTCTTGCAATGTAAGATTGTTGGTAATGTTTTCATTCTTCTGTTTAATTGATACAATATTGTTGAAGGGGAATGAAATTGTAAACGAAAAAATGTCTAACATCTTAGAGAATGATTCTATTTTTTTTCAACATATGGTTTACCTAAAGACGTTCTGCAATTGGTAAAATTATATTTTTGGTCTTATATGTTTGGTCGTTTTCAACTTTGGTATCATTCGTTTGAGATTATCCATTTGTGTACCATAATATTTAAAAAAATTCATATTTGGTCCCAATTGAATTTTTCGTCCAAAATTTAACGGTCAATATTTTGACCGATTTTTTTGGGAACAATTCGTGCTTGAATGCACTCATGCACATATTTTATTCAATGTCACAATGTTTATATTAAATATTGCGTGCTACTCACACACAAAATCTCCCCAAAAAATCGATCAAAATGTTGATTAGCAGAGTTGACCGTTAAATTTTAGATAAAAAATTGGATTAGGACCTAATGTGAAATTTTTTAAAAGTTACGGGATACAATGTGAGAATCCCTTAATAAATGGAACCAAAAATGCGATTTTCTCTTCTACAATCTGAATAGACAACATGTTATACTATTTTGTTCATATTCCACATATGGTCCAAAGTTGCAATATCAATGATTAGGGAAACTTGCATTTTTCGTCCCATAACTTTTTCATAGTTCAATTATGGTCCCATTTATTACGAATTTCTGGCATTAGTTCTATAACTTTCAAAATGTCTCGCATTTAGTCTTAGCCGAATTTTCCATCTAAATTTGGATCAACTCCGTTAGTCAACCATTTGACCGATTTTCAAATGATACTCACTCAGAAGATATCATTGAATCTCAGATTTCAAATGATACTCACTGATGAAAGTTATTCAATTTCTTATTTACAGAAAGTTATTGAACAAGTTGATTCCATTGTGGCAGAGGTTATTAGGATCAAGAAACGCCACAAAGGTGATGATTTGAAACTAAAAGATCATTCTCGAGATATTGCTGGATCCGAACGAGCACCAAGTGGCATAAATATCACCGTCGGATCTGATGAAGACGTAAGAAAATTAAAAGCTCAGCTCCGTGGAGAATCACACAAACTTCAAATCATTCCAATTGTTGGCATTTCACTGTATTGTGAGAGACACAGTGAGCACAATTTTTATTTAGCAACTTATAATCAGCTATCGTATGCTGATTTGCCCCTGTGTCTATAATCCAAGTATTTATATCTATAGCATTCAAAGAAGCAGTAAGGTTAGATATTGTACCTGCCAAGTTTGCAGCAGCAGAGGTACTTGTGTGGGTAGTATCCTGATTCATATTCCCAAGCAAATACATAAGCTGTTGATATTGATGTGGTATAAAGTTTGGAGGTTGAGAGGTGACATCATAAGGATTTGTGATTTGATATTGTTATAACACTCATTTAATCCCATTAAAAGCTGCATCATTTTTAATTGAGTGCAAAAAATTTGTATATTCTTTAGATACTTCAGTTGAAGGGGAAGTGATTTAAGGACTCATATTCATCCCAAGGATGGCGTATCTTATAATAAATTATAAACACTACTAGTGCCCTATGTGATGGTGTTAATCTGCATGTACAAGGAGAAGAGCCTAGCACCATTAACCCTATAAAACTGCTTTTTCAAATCATTCCAAATCACACAAGCAGAATCAGTGTAGACAACACCATGAATTAAATCGCATGATATGAATCTACGAATCCAAGATTTTACCAGTGCAGTGCATCTCTTCCAATTAGGCAGTAGAGGTGATCCTTCTTCAGGTTGTTTGCAAGATCCATTCATAAATTCAATTTTATTCTTTACCTACAATGCATCTAACATTTTACGGCTCCAGATTTTGTAATTTAATCCTTTCAATATCTCAGTGACTAGGTTAAAATTGGGCGTATTCGACGGATGAATATACATAGGATCTTGAAAATCTATATTTGACGCCATTAAAGCTGATCAAGAACCTGTCTTGGACGGAGAAGTTTCAAAAGTTTGAGCCATCGCGAATCCGATTAAAGATTTGCACATGCGGGAGAATTGAATCAAGAATGATTCTGGAATTTCAGGATCAGAAGACAAGAAATAGAATTGATATGGATAAAGGAATCAAATCAATTCGCGAAAAGGAAAACCTTGCTCTGGTGCCATGTTAAGAAGATGAACTCGAAGTAAAGAAAAGAATTCATTAATCTGGAGAGGAATTACAGAGATGGAAAATTACAACTATTAACTGTGAAGAAAAAGAAAGTTGTTAAGCTATATAAGGAAAACTAAAAAACTACCACCTAGCCGTTGGATTAAAAAGGAGAGATAAAAGCGCATGATAAAAGAACTAAAAAGTGCTATTCTAAAAGTGTCATTCTTAACAAAACTGACATTAATCCTCAGAAAAAACTTTCAATGTCGATTTCACTCCCTTCCCCTTTTAGACCTTTTTCGAATACCATTTGTGAACCAAAAATTGGTATCCGAGCGGTTGAAGTTAAAACTTTATCATTTCCGAACTTAACAACTTGTTCAGATCCTATACTCTGAAAACTAGTTGCCGTTTATTTCTTCAAAATTCATAGCATCATGTCTTAGGCTAAAATGCCCAAATTGCATTTTTAGTCCTCAATCATGAAAAAACAAACGCAAATTGTTATTTGGATCACGTATTTGCATGTGATTATACAAATTTAAATTTCATAAAAACCTCAAATGTTACGTATTCCTGCAAAAGAACTCAATTTTAAATACTATGATTAGCTTGCTAGCTACTTGAGATGACCAAAATCCTATGATGCACAGACACGGACACGGGATACGGATACGAAGACGATATGGGACACAGACACGCGATTTTAAAAAAAATTAGTACACAGACGCGGCTAAGACACGAATGTTCATGTGTATTTTTTCTTTTTCCTCAATAGCTTGACACGGACACTGCACGTGTCCGACACTGCACGAGAAGATTTTTCGGAGTGTTCGTGCATCATAGCCAAAATCCCTCTGTACTCATTTTAAAGTCATTTCTTCCTCCAATACAATTCCTCGTTCCTCCTACACAAGTCTGATTATATAGATTTTTTCGGCGATCAAAGATGTTCAATGTGACATCGTCTTTCTCTCCACGACAAAATGAACAAATCGAGATCCATATTGCCTATATTTTGAGTAAAAAATATATATATATTTTTAGAAATTCATATGTATAAGCCATGTGCGAAATATGTATAGTGAATAATAAAAGTATTTTTAATTGATGAATGTAGACAGTTTTGCGCTACTTCACAAGAAAGTCCATAATTTCTATATAACATACACATTCTACATATTCTATAACCACAAACTTCTCGTACACTATACTCATACTTCAAGAATTTACCATAACGCCCTATAGGATACTCAGATTTATTACTGTTTTTTTTTTTTTCATTTTAAAGTAGACTCATAGTTATTTTGGAATATGAATGACACATCATAAAAAAACATATAGTAAGAAACAGTTTATTCTTCAAACTGTATGTTTGAAGAATACGTTTGTGATTCTTCAAAAGTCTAGCTTATATTTGAAAAATAAACTTTTTCATACTAGAGGTTCCTTATAATGTGTCCTACAGTTTTGGAAAGCTTTATGTGTCTACTTGTAAAGAAAAAAATAGTTTGTGATTCAAAGTACCCTACTGTGCGTTATAGACTTTCCTGTTCAGTCGCACAAATCTGTCAATAGATTATAACTGGCGTTTGAAAAATAAAGTATTTCATACTAGACATTTTTCGATAATGTGTCATACATATTTGGAAATCTCTATGTGTCTACTTTCAAAGACAAAAAATGATTTATAATTATGAGCGTCCTACAGTGCGTTATGCCCTTTCTCGTGAATTCGTGCAAAATAGTAGACAAATCTAAGCCGTTTCAAAAACTATTTCATACTAGAAGATTATTGATAATGTGTCATATATTTTCAGAAAGTCCTATGTGTCTATTTTTAAAGGAAAAAATAGTTTATGATTTTGAGTATTCTACATTGGGATTACTACAAGTAAGATGAAGTATGGTTCATTCTTAAATTCTTGAAGTATGGGTACAATGTATGGGAAGTATGGGTTAATAGAACATTTAGTGTGTTTATAGTATAAGGAAGTATAATTACAACTAAGACGAAGTATTCTTAAAACTAAAATTTTTGAAGTGTGGGTACTAGACATATTATATGTTCTATTAACTCTTACTTCATCTACACTGTACCCACAGTTCAAGAATTTTAGTTTTAACACTACCTTTTAGTTGTAGTCATACTTCATACATATATATTGTAGACATACTATATGTTCTATTAATCCATACTTCTTGTACATTATACCCATAGTTTGTAAATTTAAATTTCAATAATGCTTCATCATCTCTTTAACAATTAGACCGTGATATTGTGAATTGTTAACATTTTTAGTAGTATAAACCTTGAAACTCAATGTTTCAAACCCTAAACCCTAAATACTATGACATCGTAAATCCTAAAACTAAATGCTCCTAAACTCAATGGTTGTTATGAGTTATTGTGTTTCTTAGTTGTATAATGATGCATCATCACTTGGTTGACAACACTAGAGTACAAAGGGTTCCCAAAACTCAATGTTCACCTATGCTACTATTAGTGATTATTTTACTTTGTGTGAGAATGAGTAGTTTTGAGATATTGACATTGTTTACACCTAAAAAGAAATGGGCTCAAATTGAAGGGCCCAAACAGCCTCATTAATAAAAGTACGAATAAATGGGCTTAAAGTGAGAAAGCCTAAAATAACTCATACAATGACTAACGAAAATTGAGAAAAAGGACCTAAAGCAATTCAGTCCGATTTTATGATGGAAAGGTCCAAACTGGATATACCAATAAGTTAGAAGCGCACCGAAAGAAGCCCAAAAAGAGAAGAGAGTTACCCAGTTCAGAGACGCGCCAATCAAATAATTTGAAAACGCGGTTGGAAGTGGGTACGTGATAAAGAGCAAGGCGGAAAAAAGAATGAAGGACAACAGAACAACTCTACACAGTTTTTATCTTTTTCTCTAGGAGTAGACATAATCTTAGGAGTAGCGTAATTTAGGTAATCTACTAAATCAAATCCTGGTGATCAAGTGTTGTTGGTACCAGCATATTTACCTTGCTCAAAGCATCTTTGTAACACACGATTGAGGATCAATATGGAGGTATAAAGTTTATCGTTTTATCAGATTTAAGTATTTGGTAGATAATTTTATATCTGGACTTGTATCTTCCTGTCTTATCTGTTCTTTCTTATCAATTGCGGTCCGAATAACCATTTTAAACAACACGCCGAGGTGTTAAAGTCTAAACCACCGTCTAGCGTATCGAACTCGAGCGCAGGGGTTGTTAGATAATTCTAAGTGGAGAATTACCACGGGCTTGAGTTAATCCAATTAGCTCTTCCTTATTCAATTTGTTGTCATACGGAAACAAATTTTTGGCGACGACAGTGGGAGTTGCTTTTTGCATAACTGACTCCCGATAAAGTATAAAATGTCTGAAGATTTTATCCGAGAAGAACTTGGTGAAGATCTGGAGACCCAACCCATCTCGAAACATAAAGTTAGGGCCGATAAGATGTACGAACAATTTGTTCGGGTTATGAAGCAAACTCTGATAAATGCTCGAGAAGATCATCGAAGAGAATTCAATGATCAATACCGAGCATTGGCCTAGGAGTTTGCTCATATATTTACAGCAATAGTACAAGATATTGCTATGAGTGCTCGAGATGGTCTTGCTTGAGAAGTCACCCGGGTTATAACTGAACTAGGTGAAATATTTAATCAAACTTGTGATGTTTTTTCGAACATGATAAATACACAAGTAGTATTAGGTCTCGAACCTTTAATTAACAAGCATAATATTTTAACCAAAAAAGTATCACAGTTGTTAGAACCAAGGACTCAAAGTAGATACATTAATCCAAATGAGATTCCTCTGGGATATCCTCGAGAAAATGGGCCTCGAATTGGTCAGTTCGAAATTGGTCAGACTTCGAGACCCTCACATCTCGAAGGCAATAGTAATGTTAATAATACTAACTCTCAAAATATAAATTCGAATTATAACCAAACATCGCATCCTAATGTATATAATACAAGTTCGAATCCACATGGTAATCAAAATATAAGGTTTAATGGTCCCTTACCACCGAATGGAATTGGACAAACTCCGGCAGGATATCCTCCAAACGTGAGTTTTAGAATTCTTGAGACAGGATTTAATTTTGCCCAAGGATATTTTGTTCGGGGGCAAAACTAGCATCAGGTACCAAGTTTCCCTAGGGGCTCGAATAATCCCATGAATACAGGGAACCAGCTTTTTGCGGGGTTTCAAAATAACCCCAATTATGCTCACACCCCAAATAATTTTCAAATGCCATTTGCTGGGGGGGTAAACCATTCCCAACGGTTATATGGGAGGTAATCTTGGACCACAAGTTCAAGACCCACTCCAAAATCAAATCGAATTAATAATTGAGAGAATGTATGGCCCGGGTTTTCAAAGGAATTAGAGGTTAATTCCCAGGAATCCATATAACGAATGGGTGGATAGGAATTTTCCTTTTCCTAGAACATATAAAGTCCCAAATTTTACACTATTCTCAAGAGATAACAGTGTATCAGCATTAGAACACTTATCTCGATTTACCTGCCAATGTCAAGAGACAGCAGATCAAGATTATTTGAAACTAAGGTTATTCCCTAGTTCCCTGACAGGGTCAGCCTTCAATTGGTATATTAACTTATCTCCTAACTCAATACATACTTGGGAGGAGATGCAGTTCCAATTCCAGAATCACTTTGCTCAAACTGATCCAGGAATCTCTATGAGCGACTTAGCTAAAATTAGGCAAAACATAGGAGAGTCCATAGAAGAATTCTAATCAAGATTAAAAAAGGCTCTAGTTAAGTGCCATTTGAATTTATGTGAATCTGAATTTGTGCAGTTAGCACAGCAAAATATGTCCTTCGATTTCAGGGTCAAATTCGATGGAATGATATTCCTAGATTTTCGAAGTCTAAGAAAACATCAAGGACTTAACACGTTCGAAGTGTCAGCACCTTGGATATTCGAGGATGCTTATGAAGTAGACCTCGCAGAATTCATAAAAGGGCCACCATTCCAATGTGGAGCACTCGAGAAAAAAGAGTGTGAAGCAATGGGTTCTCTGCAATCGAAAAAAGATAAAAAAATATACTTTTGATGTAGGAAAAACAGAAGAAATATTCGATTGGCTTTTAACCAACAAAAAATTAAGGATTAAAGGAAAACACCGATTTCCAACTAAGGCAGAAGCCAAAGGAAAACCTTATTATAAATGGCATAATGCCTTTACCCACGAAACAAAGGAATGTGTTATGTTCCGAAACTTAATACAATCAAAATTAGACTCGAATGAAATAAATTTTCCTGATAGGCAAAAAACGAGTATAGACGAAGATCCTTTTCCTGTTTTAAATTTTGAAATTAATACTTTGGAAATTAATTCACCGGAATGTTTTAACACTTTATCTAAATTTTTGAATGAACAGGTCTCAAAGGAAGCTAAGCTGGCAAACAAGCTCATAGACGAAGGAGTCTTGACCTTCCCAAAAGTCAATGACGATGGGCTCGAGGGTATGTGCAGGTGGCATATGAATACGATGCATACTACTGATCAATGCTAAATCTTTCGGCGTTTTGTTGCTAAACAATTCAAGAGGGGCAAGATATTCTTATCCGGGATAGACAAACGAATCCTCAAATTCCGTCAGGACGGGAAGCCCAAGGAAAAGGAGTCACAAATCGATTCGGTTCCTCCCATCCAACAGGCTGAAGGTAGATCATACAAGGAGGCACTCGAGACCCCCAAGTGTGAGATCGTTTATCAAACCCCTTCGAAAGTTGTGAACAACCTTACTCGGATGCAAAAGGTGCTCTGTAGTCAATGTGCTGACACCCTGCACTATGAGTTAGTAAGGTTACAAGTGATCCCGAATGATCCCGATTGGGTGCCAGCCTACCAAAGGGAGTGGAACAAGAGGCAAAGGTACGAGAACAACAGCTTCAATTTTCAGCCCTACAATCGGTGTTGCACCATCCAGAGCGAACCAGTCCTCCCAAGTAGTTCTTGGTTGGTCGGATCAAGTTTGATAGCATTAAGGGCTTCGCCTAAATCAGCCCTTGAGTTCAACATTCCCTCGGAATAATACACGAAGCAACTTAAGGGCCATAAAGAATCATGCAACCGATGTACAATAACATAACAAATATGCTTACCTTCATGTACAATAACGTTTGTAGGCACAACTACGTTCGAAGTAGATGAGGCATCCCTGATCTCAAGAGATTGAGTCACGATTTGATCTTCGATAATTTCCTCAGGGATGATTTCAATACCTAAAGGAATAAAAGGTTAAATCATAATAGTCGTATTGAGCAGATGTAGCAGTAGCTGGGGCTTTGGCCTTGTCTGCCTTCGAGGGGCGGGAAGGTGTATGCATCCTAATGTATATAATACAAGTTCGAATCCACATGGTAATCAAAATATAAGGTTTAATGGTCCCTTACCACCGAATGGAATGGGACAAACTCCGGCAGGATATCCTCCAAACGTGAGTTTTAGAATTCTCGAGACAGGATTTAATTTTGCCCAAGGATATTTTGTTGGGGGGCAAAACTAGCATCAGGTACCAAGTTTCCCTAGGGGCTCGAATAATCCCATGAATACAGGGAACCAGCTTTTTGCGGGGTTTCAAAATAACCCCAATTATGCTCACACCCCAAATAATTTTCAAATGCCATTTGCTGGGGGGGCAAACCATTCCCAACGGTTATATGGGAGGTAATCTTGGACCACAAGTTCAAGACCCACTCCAAAATCAAATCGAATTAATAATTGAGAGAATGTATGGCCCGGGTTTTCATAGGAATTAGAGGTTAATTCCCAGGAATCCATATAACGAATGGGTGGATAGGAATTTTCCTTTTCCTAGAACATATAAAGTCCGAAATTTTACACTATTCTCAAGAGATAACAGTGTATCAGCATTAGAACACTTATCTCGATTTACCTGCCAATGTCAAGAGACAGCAGATCAAGATTATTTGAAACTAAGGTTATTCCCTAGTTCCCTGACAGGGTCAGCCTTCAATTGGTATATTAACTTATCTCCTAACTCAATACATACTTGGGAGGAGATGCAGTTCCAATTCCAGAACCACTTTGCTCAAACTGATCCAGGAATCTCTATGAGCGACTTAGCTAAAATTAGGCAAAACATAGGAGAGTCCATAGAAGAATTCTAATCAAGATTAAAAAAGGCTCTAGTTAAGTGCCATTTGAATTTACGTGAATCTGAATTTGTGCAGTTAGCACAGCAAAATATGTCCTTCGATTTCAGGGTCAAATTCGATGGAATGATATTCCTAGATTTTCGAAGTCTAAGAAAACATCAAGGACTTAACACGTTCGAAGTGTCAGCACCTTGGATATTCGAGGATGCTTATGAAGTAGACCTCGCAGAATTCATAAAAGGGCCACCATTCCAATGTGGAGCACTCGAGAAAAAAGAGTGTGAAGCAATGGGTTCTCTGCAATCGAAAAAAGATAAAAAAATATACTTTTGATGTAGCAAAAACAGAAGAAATATTCGATTGGCTTCTAACCAACAAAAAAGTAAGGATTAAAGGAAAACACCGATTTCCAACTAAGGCAGAAGCCAAAGGAAAACCTTATTATAAATGGCATAATGCCTTTACCCACGAAACAAAGGAATGTGTTATGTTCCGAAACTTAATACAATCAAAATTAGACTCGAATGAAATAACTTTTCCTGATAGGCAAAAAACGAGTATAGACGAAGATCCTTTTCCTGTTTTAAATTTCGAAATTAATACTTTGGAAATTAATTCACCGGAATGTTTTAACACTTTATCTAAATTTTTGAATGAACAGGTCTCGAAGGAAGCTAAGCTGGCAAACAAGCTCATAGACGAAGGAGTCTTGACCTTCCCAAAAGTCAATGACGATGGGTTCGAGGGTATGTGCAGGTGGCATATGAATACGATGCATACTACTGATCAATGCCAAATCTTTCGGCGTTTTGTTGCCAAACAATTCAAGAGGGGCAAGATATTCTTATCCGGGATAGACAAACGAATCCTCAAATTCCGTCAGGACGGGAAGCCCAAGGAAAAGGAGTCACAAATCAATTCGGTTCCTCCCATCCAACAGGCTGAAGGTAGATCATACAAGGAGGCACTCGAGACCCCCAAGTGTGAGATCATTTATCAAACCCCTTCGAAAGTTGTGAACAACCTTACTCGGATGCAAAAGGTGCTCTGCAGTCAATGTGCTGACACCCTGCACTATGAGTAAGTAAGGTTACAAGTGATCCCGAATGATCCCGATTGGGTGCCAGCCTACCAAAGGTACGAGAACAACAGCTTCAATTTCCAGCCCTACAATCGGTGTTGCACCATCCAGAGCGAACCAGTCCTCCCAAGTAGTTCTTGGTTGGTCGGATCAAGTTTGATAGCATTAAGGGCTTCGCCTAAATCCGCCCTTGAGTTCAACATTCCCTCGGAATAATACACGAAGCAACTTAAGGGCCATAAAGAATCATGCAACCGATGTACAATAACATAAAAAATATGCTTACCTTCATGTACAATAACGTTTGTAGGCACAACTACGTTCAAAGTAGATGAGGCATCCCTGATCTCAAGAGATTGAGTCACGATTTGATCTTCGATAATTTCCTCAGGGGTGATTTCAATACCTAAAGGAATAAAAGGTTAAATCATAATAGTCGTATTGAGCAAATGTTGACATAGTTAACCTTACCTTCGAATGGTGGAACTTCAGCAGTGCGTTCGGTAGGCTGTGAGAAACCCAACTCGAGAGCTCCTTCACCAGTGGCTTCATCTTCCATCACAAGGGCAAACTTCTCTACTGAGGTCTCTTCAGAATCTACAAAACGAAGGATTTGTGAAAATCCAGTCTAAGAAATTGCTGTTCAAACAGAAATAAAGTTATCGCTAGGAGACATACTTGAGGAATGGTCCTCGAGGACTTGAGTACGTTCTCCTGAATGGGATGGGATATTATGTGAGGGCTCCTCGAATGGAATATCTGCCAGTAAGGGCATATCCAATTCGGCCTCATCTTCTATCTCGATTACTGAAGTTTTAGCATATGTGGTTTCTTGCGAAGGGATCACTCCAGAAGGGGTCTCACTCGAAGGGCCTGCGTGCAAATACTTTTCAATATAAACGAAGAAAGATAACACAAAAATCGTGAATCGGAAAGGAAAAACTTACCAGCCTCGAAAGACCCATGTAATTTATGCCTTTGGAACACCATGGGCGCATCCTCATCTTCATCTTCGTCCTCGGCAGTAGTTTGAAGAGCTGGGGAAGGTTCTCGAATGGTAATGCCCCCAGTTCGGCGTGTTCGAGTGACAGGTGGAGATGTAGCAGTAGCTGGGGCCTTGGCCTTGTCTGCCCTCGAGGGGCGGAAAGGTGGAATAGATCTAAGAGGAGGCACTTCTAGAGCTTCAAATTCTCGAAGGGCCTGGTAAAGCCTCTCATGTGCTTGAGCTAAGGGGTTATCCCTCTCGAATCTCCACCTCGATGTCAGTGAAAAGGAGATAACATATGCCTCGTCCTGTTTATATAAACTGAAGTCAAAAGATCAAGATACTTTAAAGTGCAAAACAGAAATGAAAAAAGGAAGATCTTTCGTTACCCATACCTCAGAAGACAACACTATTGATAGTGCATTCATTTGGACGGATCCCGAACAGAGTCTTGTGGCGTCCATGACCAACTTTCGAATGATTTGTCTCGAGAAGTTGCGTTGCAAGACTTGATTCCAGAACTCGGCAAAGTGGAGATCCACTCGAAGGATCCTACAAAAATTCGGGATAGGGGAAATGACAACCTGGCTAGAAGGTTTCCCTTGAATGGCTACCTCGGCTAATTCTCTTTTTGTCTTGGGAAAGATGTTTGATCCGCCTGACCATGGGCGATTCAAAGTGCCCAGAAAAGGCAGTGCGAAGCTTTGGCTGATGCCAAACTGTCTCGAGCACAACTGCAAAAAAGGGTAATATGTAAATAAAAGTGGATATTCACTCGAATTCACTCAGAGTATAGAACATGGAGAATTTTGAAGGAATACCTGAGGGTTGTAAACCTCAACTCTGGGAGTGTTATCCGTATACAGGAGATCTCAAGAGAAAAGGATAGATCTCTAATAAGGGCGATCATCGTCAGTCCACCTCAGGGAATCAATCTCGAGCAGCCAAGATGGCAGGGCCATATGCGACCAGTGATTTGGGGTCTGATCATATCTGGTTTCGAAAAACGGACACCAGGTCGAGACATGCAAGGGGTTGTGCACCGCACTTAGCACTAGTAGATAGGAGGTTTTCTCGAGGGGAATCAGGAGGTTTACGGTAGCTTCCCCATAACATGCCCAATTTGAAATGGGCTGAACAATATTCGAGGATTGGGATCCCTCCTCGGGAGATGGAGTCCTGATATTTAGCAACTCCGGGTAGTATAAGAATGACCAGCATGTTAGTAACCATAACGGACCTGCAACCTTCTTGACCTTCGAAGGGTCTTCGTAAATATGAAACATCATCCTGTAAAAGTGGGCCAGAATGAAAGGGCCCAATTCAACAGGATCTGAAGTAGTGGCAATATTGGCAGCCAGAGGCAGAAATGTCTTGTTGACTGCACAACCTCCATTCATGAATAGGCGGCAGAAAACATAATTCAAAAATAGTACCTCTTCGAAATCGGTGACCTCGTCATCCGTATCGATGAAGTGCTTAACTAATCCTGAATAGAAAATATTGGCACCCCCACTTTTGCCATGGTATTTAAACCAGGTATTGATAGCCTTCAGGAGTGCTCAAGCATCACCCTCCACTTCACCAGTTCGAAGTACAACCCCATAGGGCGATACTCCGGTAATAAGAGCCGCGTCTTCGAGGGTGACCGTCTGAAATCCTCGAGGTAGTATGAAGCAGTTATATGAAGGATGCCACGAGAGAGAAAGGGCATCCGTCATTTCCTGTTCGAAGGGAAGGGTTTTGTAGCAGGCTATCCGAATTAGCCCTAATACTCGATTATTCTCCCAATTAGCATGAAATCGATTGAGGCGATTAAACCAGGGAAAGGGAAGGCCAGGTCCCGAGTAGATTGGGAAAATGCATAGCATCAGCTTCGAAACCAGATGACTCGAAACGAGGACCCAGAGCCAGATGGCTAAGAGTCTGTCCGCGACGGTCGGAGGCCCACTGAGGGACGATATACGCGCATTGAGAGAGAAGACCTTGGCATCGGAGTAATGGGCTTCGAATGCCCTAATTTCCTCGTAAAGGTCCGATGCTTCCTCACAGTCCAAGATAGACGCCTGAGGAATTAGAGAGGTCAGGTTGTGCACTGAATGGTGTGGTGGAAAAGCCATTGTTGCGAAGAAATAGGAAGAAGCACTCGAGCGAAGAAGGAAAATGGTGATTTTCTGCGCTAGTTAGCCCGAGAAGGAAGAAAAAGGAAAATTTTGAATTCTTGTGTATTCCGAGAATGAAATACAAGGATTTATATGTTTGCGTGTCACTGTTCAATGAAGCGACGCACCCAATTAAATGAAGGATAATGGGGAAGATGAACGCAAAAGGGCGCGTCTTTTCGCAGCCGCCAAATTTATTAGAAGTCTGTTACAAAAAGGCATGACTTTTTATGACCTGGAATCCGAATGGTCGTCCATTACTAATTTATTAAAAGTCTATTATAAAAGGCACAATTACTGATGACCTAGAGTCCGAATGGTCATCTATTAGTAAAAAAGAATGACTGTGTCTTTTAATACACGTGACTCTGAATTATTCACGTGTATTAGGGGGCATTTGTTTACACCTAAAAAGAAATGGGCGCAAATTGAAGGGCCCAAACAACCTCATTAATAAAAGTACGAAGAAATGGGCTTAAAGTGAGAAAGCCCAAAATAACCCATACAATGACTAACGAAAATCGAGAAAAAGGACCTAAAGAAATTCAGTCCGATTTTATGATGGAAAGGTCCAAACTGGATATACCGATAAGTTAGAAGCCCACCGAAAGAAGCCCAAAAAGAGAAGGGAGTTACCCAGTTCAGAGACGCGCCAATCAAATAATTTGAAAACGCGGTTGGAGGAGGTTACTAACCGCAAAGGAAGTGGGTACGTGATAAAGAGCAAGGCGGAAAAAAGAATGAAGGACAACAGAACAACTCTACACAGTTTTTATCTTTTTCTCTAGGAATAGACATAATCTTAGGAATAGCATAATTTAGGTAATCTTGTAGATCAAATCCTGGTGATCAAGTGTTGTTGGTACCAGCTTATTTACCTTGCTCGAAGCATCTTTGTAACACATGACTGAGGATCAATATGGAGGTATAAAGTTTATCGTTTTATCAGATTTAAATATTTGGTAGATAATTTTATATCTGGACTTGTATCTTCTTGTCTTATATGTTCTTTCTTATCAATTGCGGTCCGAATAACCATTTTAAGCAACACACCGAAGTGTTAAAGTCTGGACCACCGTCTAGCGTATCGAACTCGAGCGCGGGGCTTGTTAGATAATTCTAAGTGGAGAATTATCACGGGGCTTGAGTTAATCGAATTAGCTCTTCCTTATTCAATTTATTTTCATACGGAAAGAGACATGCACAGGTATGTTTAGGAGCATTATAAATTAAACTTTATACACTTATAATATTATGAAGTTGCATTAAACTTGCAATTATTTATAACGAATTAGTAAGTACATTTAAAGGGAAATATTATTTTGCCCCTTGAATTTGAGAAATGGACGCTTTAATAACCCTGATCTATATTGTCTGTTATATATATAATCATATATATAAAAAATCACGTTACATTACCAAATGTTTGATAAATATATACATGAGTGATCAAAATTTGAATAAAATCTAGTTAGAACATGTGGAGATAAAATTGAAAATTCTCATTCTCGCATTTTAACCATATGGAGTGAATCATTAGTTATAATTTGAAGGACAGAGTGCCGAGTACAAAAACATGATTGGGGTACTGATTCCAAAAGTGCAACATTGAAGCATTTTTCCCAAAAAAAAAAAAAAACAAAAAAAAAAGTTAATGGAAAGGGGACCACTTAATGAACTATATCAAAATCACTGTGCAAATTTAATTCATGAAAATTTCATTTTACGATTTTTATGATGTTGACTTTTTCTCTCTTTTTTTTTCTAGACTTTTTTTGAAAATTAACTAATTTTCCCAAATTGTGCGATATATAAATAGAAACTTTGAAGATTTTATTTATGAAAAAGTTTTGATAACATGTCATCCAAATGCGTTTCTCAAAAAAATCACCGATAATTAAATTTTCTGGAATGAACATGCGATCCAATTAAGGTCTAGCTAACCATTTTTCATCGTTTGAAGTTGATAGGAATATTTATATCACAATAATAAGTACCAAATTTTACTCCCATTATGTCATTTTGGTACCCAGCAAAAAAAATTAATCGTTAACTAATTTAGTTGCAATTGTCAAAATGGTACCTCTTATTGATTTCTATCCATTTCTAGGTAAGAATATTATACGTAAAGAATAACATTTGTCTTGTGATTGATTAATTTCCTCCTCGTACTATGAACCAATCACATAAGTGAAAATCAACTTATATTGTTATTGGCTTGTTAGATCAGAATGAGTACATTTGTGGTCTGGGTTTTTTGAATTACTTTTAATTTCAAACATAAATTGACTGATGTGTAATTATTAATCTAATTATTTATATTGAGAGGAAATAGGGGCATGAAAGAGTTATGAGAATTGATGTGATGGATAAAATGAGTAGCAGATGGGATTAATGTGTTACATTAGGAAGAGAACAGACTATAAAGAGAGTGACAGTAGGATTTGGAAATTTGAAAAATGAGACTGAGAGGCATTTTGGGCAATTTGAGAAATTTTTGAGTGGATGGATGGATGGATCTGGGATGGTCCCAATGGAAAACCAAAATCTTGTGTGGAAACATATCTCCCAAGCCAAACATGATCACTATCATGTATAACGCGCAAGTTGGGTATTAGATCTCAGTTGACTTGCTTAAAGTCATTGTTCACAACAGGCTACATATGAGATCAAATGGCTGCAAAATGAAGATTCAATTAATTAACAACACCAGTTTCTAAAGCAAAACATCCTTTCAATTAAGTTTATACTGCAATATTTTGTGTGTGTGTGTGTGGAAAAAGATCAGAATATGGCTTATTATGCTACTCTTGTTTCAGTTATGCAATTGCTCGAAGAGATAACCCATGATCATTATCGATATCGAAACCTTGCTCTCAATAATAAACAAATCATGAAATCTCTTCATGAAAAGTTCAATCTTTTGGTAGGTTCTCTGGAAGATTATACATCCAACAACGATGAAGCTGCTGTTTGTCTGGAAACACGAATCAGAGATGTGGCATATCAAGCAGAATATATCATTGAATATCAAATTTCAAATCTTTTTTATCGTTCAAAAGTCGAAACTATTGAGATGGTTCTTCGGCATTTGATTTCTACTTTCAAGAAGGTGATACTTCGAAAACATGAACCTCAGAGATTTGAAGAGTACTTCGAATATGATCAACCCTTACAGAAGGTGAAGGAAGAAGTTGATTCTCTTTTAGAAGAGGTTACAAGGATCAAGAGAAGTAGCCATGATAGAAATGAAGATGTGCAACTAAACTATGACTCTGATCCAGATGTTGGTGGATCTGAACAAGCTCCCAACATTGGAAGCACTACGGTGGGATTTGATGAACATCTGACAACAATAAAAGCTCAGCTCTGTGGCGATTCATGCAAATTCCAGATCATTTCAATAGTTGGAATGGGCGGAATTGGTAAGACCACTTTAGCCAAAAATGTGTTTGATGATAGTCTTATTGCATATCATTTTCATATTCGTCTTTGGGTAACTATATCTCAAGATTATCATATTCAAAGAGTTCTTCGTAGCATTGAAGATTCAATAAATGTAGACAATAGGGAAAAGCCTAAAATGAATGAAGGAGAATTGCCGGAGTATATATACAAACATTTGAAAGGAAGGAGGTATCTCATCGTAATGGATGATATGTGGGATACAAAAGTCTGGGACGATGTAAAGAGGATTTTTCCAGATGACCATAATGGAAGTCGGATCATGTTAACCACTAGGCTATCAAATGTTGCTGGCTATGCTGGCACTTTGGGGTCTCTCCATCAAATAAAGTTTCTCAATAAGGAACAGAGTTGGAATCTACTTCAAGAGAAGTTGTTTGGACAAGAATATTGCCCTCGTGAATTGAAGGATCTTGGGGAGTATATTGCTGATTGTTGTCAAGGACTTCCACTTGCAATTGTTATGGTTGCAGGACTTCTCTCCAACGTAAGTAAGGCACGATATGAGTGGAAAAAGATTGCATGTAATGTAAGTTCAATTGTGACGTCATCAGATGATGCACACTTTGAAAAGATACTATCTTTGAGTTTTAATCATTTGCCTCATCATTTAAAACCATGCTTTCTATATATGGGAGTTTTTCCAGAAGATTATGAAATTTGCGCTTCGACGCTTGTCAGATTATGGATGGCCGAGGGACTTTTGAGACCAATTGAATCTAAAAGCTTAGAAGAAGTGGGAGAAGAGTATTTGAAGGATCTAGTTAATAGAAATCTTGTTATGATGATCAAAAAGAGGTACGATGGAGAAATTAAATATTGCAGCATCCATGATCTCTTGAGAGAATTGTGCACAAAGAGACGTTTTGAGAATTTCTTTCATGTTTTGGATAAAAAAATTGTAGGCCGCAGCGCTTACCTTTCCTTTTATCACAGGAGTTCAACTAGACCAGATGATTCTAATCGTTCTTGTCTCCGTTCTATTCTTTATTTTCGGGATTCTGAGGATTCCGAAGGATCGTTGGCCTATAGATGTTTGAGAGTATTGGATGCACAGCGAATAAAACTCAGGTCATTTCCGTATTCAGTTTTTAATCTTTTTCATCTAAGGTACCTTGCTTTTGGCTTCCTAGGGAATGTCCGTTACAGGATTCCTCCAACGATATCCAGACTTCGTCATCTTCAAACCTTAATTGTTGATGGTGTCATCTCATTACCATCTGAAATTTGGATGATGCCACAACTAAGGCATGTTTTTGCTCGGTGTTTATACTTGCCTCCCGTTATTCCAACTGATGCAGCAGTTGCTGGTAAAGTTCATGTCCTAGAATATCTTCAAACACTCTCGTCAGTAATTAATTTTACACTCACCAACGAGATCCTCGAAATGATTCCAAACCTTAAGACCTTGAAAGTTTTATCCTACGAGAACAAGTGGCAGCAGTATTGGAACAATCTCGCCCATTTGCTCCAACTTGAGAAACTGTCAGTCATTTTTGTGGAAAAAGGTCCGAGGTTTGTTGATCCTTTCCCTATGAGCTTTGCCTTTCCGAAAAATCTTAAAACGTTGTCTCTAGGTGGTTGCAAACTTCCTTGGAAAGACATGACTGTAGTGGGTTCATTGCCCAAACTTGAAGTGCTCAAACTATATACCAGCGCCATGGAGGGAGAAGTGTGGGAACCCATAGAAGGGGAGTTCCTCCAGCTGAAATTCCTGTTACTCGAGATGTTACACCTCAAGCATTGGCGAGTAGAAGATATACATTTCCCGAGGCTTGAGCATCTTCGTATCTCATGGTGCGCTCACTTAAAGAAGATCCCTCTTGAAATTGGGGAAATTCCAACTCTTAAATTGATTGAGGTGGTTAATAACCCACCTGTTGCAGATTCAGCAAAGAAAATTCAACAAGAACAACAGAACATGGGAAATGACATCCTTCAAGTTTATGTGTTTCCACAAAATCAATAATAGGTTTTACCAGTGTGTTTTTCTTTGTTAGTGATGATATATGTTCACAGATTGCAGGAATAAGCCTTTCATTTTTGTGGCAATGTACAAAATGCTCAATATATTCATCCACTTCTGTTAGTTAACTAAGTTCAATGTAAGGCATCATTTGGTATTATAACTTGGACAGTAATTTAATCATCTTACTTGGTAATTCTATTTGGAACACGCAAATTAATTATATCTACAGAATACAGATCATTTTTGGATATGAACATGGATTTTTGTGTTCTATGCAAATAGTCATGTTTCTCTAGGGAGGATGAGGCGCATATTGTTGAATGCTAAATTCATTTTCTCTAATTAGTTAATATCTGTATTAGGGCTTGATTGGACTCACACCCCTGGCCCGTAAACCCCATTCGACTAGACATGTGTCTCTAAACCCCACTGAGTTTAACCTAATTGGGCTATGAACCAACTGTCAAAAAGAGATCATATCTATTTCTATATCTATATATATATATATATATATATATATATATATCTATATCTATATCTATATATATCTATTATATTATATTACATTATATATATATATTATATATATATCTATATCTATATCTATATATATCTATTATATTATATTACATTATATATATATATATACTATACTACTATAAAAGTATTGATCTTGGAAGTGTTTCTTCCAATTGTGAAAAGACATTTTAGCCCTTGATTGAAAATGAATGCATTAATGTACACCCCTAACATTTAGTCCCACTAATCCTAACATTAATATTAATACACTTAAAAATACACTTAATACTAAATAAAAATTAAAAATCTCTCCAACTTCTCACCTTTCATCTACAATGGAAGTTTAAACACTTAATAAGAAATTAAATAATATCTACCTCCGAACCTTTCCTCTAGAATGATGTCTTTCCATATGTTATATAATATTATCTACCAATTTCATAATTGCAGTGGGCTTTAATGTAAGGAAAATCTCCCTAATGAAAGAGAGATAAAGAGAATGTACAAAATCATTAATCTTGAAATTCTTCTTTATACTCATATTTTGAAGGATGACATCTTGTGAAGAAGTTCAAGTAAAAAAAATTTTATTCCTCGTGAGATCAAGTAATATCATACGAGCAGCCATCAAAGCATCATTTTTTAATAAAATGATCATAGTTGATCCAATTCCACTTTGTCACCATTGGTTGTTCATCTAAATAATTGGTGCCGGAGATCAAGGAGTTATTTTGAAACAAAATTCTTTAGGGGAAGCTGAAGTTTATTCCAAAGAATTTAAATATGTCTGCTCATCATTTGATGGAATGAGCATCTTTGTCTATATGGATTTTGATGCAGTCAAATTCTGCACCTTAGATTTTTAAAATCTCCTCTTCGGATGAATGCCCTAGATTTGCAAAACAATAGAGTGTTAGAAGGCACGCCGAGGATTTCCCCGTCATTGGCCCTCCGACGCTCAAGTCAGAAATCTCATCCAGAGATTCATGTACAAGGCTAGAAAATATATGGACTTTCCCTAGGGATGACAATGGGGAAGGGTTAGATGGGTATTCCCCCCGAACCCATCCCGGTGGGACAGGTACACCAGATGGATTCTAAGGCAAGTTATGAATATTAAATTTATGACCCGACAGGATATGGAGCGGGTAGTGGGTATGGTGCAACCCGCCCCATTACCTGCCCCCGCTAATATTATTCTAATAAATAAATTTTTAATTTTTATTTAATATCTTCAACATAACTTAAAGTTTGCATAACTTAACTTTTTTTATTTTTTTATTAAATTTTATTTATTAACCAAAATTGATTAGGGAAGATGTGAAGTTGAAAAGTCTCACAAAGAGACAAAAATCCTTTTTTTATTACTGATTTGTATTATTTGTATAGATTTTCATGATGTTTATCTATATTGTAAATTTATTAGTTGTTAGATTATTCGAATTCTGATCGGATGATTGCAGGTTGGATTAATTAATAAATTTTCATGACTCATTCGGGTTTAACGGGTAAAATCCGAACCCGCTAGGTATTTGGCGGGGCGGGGCGGGGTGGTTGGTAAGTGGGGCGGGGCGGGTTGTGGGTATCAATAAAGTTAAATGGGGCGGGTAGCGGGTTTTGCCAAACCCGCTTCTTACCCGCTCTATTGTCATCCCTAACTTTCTGCTCTCAATTGTAGAGATGAAGTGCTTATATATATGTGAATAGTAGGGCAAATAGAATCCTTATTGACATAAAGTTATTGGGGCTAAACCATAGTTAGCCTAACAAAATATTGAACTATGTAAGTTATTGGGCCTTTAAATATTTTACCTACATCAGATTTGTACCCTTCGATGGCGGCATTCTCATTGAAATTATTATGATGTGGGAAAACTCCATTTTATTTTGTCAGAAGGTCTTCCAAGTGATCCCCTTTAATCTCCAAATCTTTAAGTTGCTTGTATTATTTCAATAGCTCAATTCAAATGAAGAAAAATTAACCTGATCAATTCTTCTTATATTTTGGTGATGTTTCTGATATTTAGATTCATGTTCACGGTTACTGATATATGAGACATCGCTAGCCACTCAATTTCTCTTATTCAAGCCCGCAAAGGTAGGGGACCAGCAAGGTGCAAATTAAGCTTGAGGGGCGAAAGTGGGACCAAAGTAAGACTTAAGGGACCACTAATAGAACTTAGCCTTTAAAAAGTTTGCTTTATACTTAAGTTTTATATCAAAATTAAAGGAAAGCATTTTTCCCGAACGTTTCATAGAACCACTTAAACCGAGCAACGTACTAATAATAATTTTTTTTGTTTTACTATTCTAAAATTCGTCAATCAAGTTGAGTGTTAATTAACTTGTTTGATATCATAATTTTTTGTTTGGTATAAAATTAAAAATAAGTGAACTAATGTTATGGTAGCAATCAAAGATAACAACCAAAAAGACATTATGCAATTTGTAACTTTAGAAAAATAGTTGCTCCTTAACTACGATTCAAGTAGGCCCCTTGTAGGAGTGGGCGTTCGGATCGGGTAATTCGGTTTTCGAACCGACCCGATCCGGTTCGGACTAATCAGATCAGGTAAATCGGGTAATTAATTGGATTCGGGTTATTCCGAAGCCGAACATCACTGTTCGGTTCGGATTCGGTTTTCACTTTTATGAATAATCGGGTAATTCGGGTACCCGATGTACCCGAATAAAAAAAATCCAAATTTTTATCTAAAATTAATATTAAAATTAAAAGTGTCAAAGTTGGAGCTAAAAGTGTCAAACATGAAATTAATACATTTTTCCTAAAATTCTAAATAAAAGTGTCAAACCCAACAGGAAAACCATTTTATTCTCCCTGCCTCTGCTCTCTCACGCACGCAGTCATATTTATATGTATATAGCTATTGAGATAATTTGGTAAGAATAATTGAAAAAGATTAAACACTAATTATGATATAGTGGAAGTTGAGCAACCATATTATATAGAGGCCCAAAAACACATTTTTTTGGGTTTTTGCTTTTTGGCCATCTAATTACTGGCCCAAAACCCCCAAAAAAAAATTGGGCCTCCATTTATTCAAAATATTGCCTCTAAGGCCCAAACAAAAAAAATTGTCCATTAACCCGAATCCGAACCGAATAGGAACCCGAACCCGATTGTACCGGATTAAATCGGTTCGGATTCGATTTTAGGTTTCACTACCCGAAAACCGAATAACCCAAATCTGAACAACCCGAAACCGAAAATTCGATCCGAACGCCCACCCCTAGCTCCTTGGTTTCAATGTATTTCACTTTGAATACGTTAGATAGATGATGAGTGGACAAATGAGTAAACAATGTACTGCGCGTGAATTTTATAGATAACTTATAATTACAAAAGGATGAAAAGGACATTGTCGCAATTATCCTCTAACTAGATTTATATATTCTATATTTATTATAGTATTTTTTCAATTTAAAAGACTAATTGATGTCAGTAACAACATTGTTTCATTATTCAAGATGGTGCCAAAAAGCCAATCTTAACATGAGCAAAATATGAATGAAAATTATTGACAAAATAAGAATGACAACAGATCTTATAAAAAGCAAAACTTAATGATATAAATTTTTGAACATATTTGGAGACCTTCTTAAGATATAAACTTTGTCATTTTAGAAACATATGTTCTTCCAATATTTTACTAATTAGAGATCAAGTACATATTTAATTTTCTTTACTTTACAATTTTCTAATATATTTTTATAATTATAATGTCTCTCATAATATAACAGCTCATATGTTTTATGCAATGAATAAATAAATAAATTATACTTATAGTTTTATACATTTTAATTCACGTATAACAAAAAGTATAGTGAAGACTTGTAGTAATCCAAAAATATTACGGTAATAAAACACGTCATCTGTTTTCCCAATTCCAATTACAGTGATGAATGAGATTGAAAGGCTGTGTAGAAGGTATTTGTGGACAGGTGCAACTTCAGGCAGGGGGCAGGCTGCTGTGAAATGGCATAACTTGTGTATTCCCAAAAAGGAGGGGGGCCTGGGGCTTATCTCTCTTATTCAGTGGAATATGGCAGCTATATTCAAGCACATTTGGAATATAGCCACCAAGTCAGATTCTCTTTGGATAAGGTGGGTGAATGCATTGTTGAAAATCTTGATTGAGTAAATTGTGTTTAGCGCGATTTTATTGGAGATTTAAGTGAATTTCACATGTTGAGAGTGGAGTGTCTTTTGCTTAAATTAATCTACGTTTTGAGTAGATAAATTTAGAGTATTTAATTACTCAAATCCGATTTCGGGTGAATGAGAAATTAATTAGCAAAGTGTATCACTTAAAATGTTTCTCATAATTAGAATCAATAATTGATGTGAACAAACGCGAATAAATGATCTCAATTATACGATCGACGGCCGCGGTCGTATCAGAAATAGTTCATTTAGTTTGTGGTCTAAAATGTTCAAATCGAAAAATTGAGGGGCCAATTTGAAAGGACTTACTAAATCAAGATTCAAAGTTTTGGGGTCAAAATTAAAATATGTGGAAAGATAGGGGCTGAATTGCAAGCCGGATGGTGCAACCGCCCACACCAAATCATTTCCCGGAATTGGTGGCTTGTTATAGGTTGAAGAGGCGGGTGTACGGTGCACCCGCCACACCGGATCATAACCATGTCAGGCGGATTTTGTCTTTTAGCTCAGGGGTTGTTTTGAACAATTGCAACTCTTGGGGCTAATTTGAAAAGTCTGAAAAGGTGCAATCAGGGGGCATTTTGTCCAAAAGACACAACCTTTGGGCCTTTATGCAGAAATCCGAAAAGTCACACCTTTTGACCCAAAACCTTTCATTCTCTATAAATAGCCCCACATAGTTTGGATTTATTTACACCAATATCATATTCTCTTCTCTCTTTTATTCTAAGTACTAATTGGAGTATTTTGAATATTCTTTTGTTTCTTAAATATTAATTTTAATATTTTAAGAATAGTGTTGAATATTAAATGCTAAATTGAGCATTTAAAATATTCTTGAAGTTCTTAAATATTATTTTAAGAATTATTTAGTACTAATTTAAGTGCTTTAAATATTCTTAAATATTATTTTAATATTGTAAGAATAAGTCTGCATATTAAATGGTTAGATGGATTTAAGTCATCCATGTCCATCGAGAGAGTTTGGAACAAGTATTTTGTTCACTAGGCTTGGAAATTTGTAGTGGTATTATTTTCGAGACGTTTGTCGTTGTATCTTGGGAGACAATTGCCGTATTCCGTGACCACCAAGTGCGGGGCAATATTGTCTTAAGGAAATAGGGTAGCCCTTGCCTCGACATATCATTATCATTTTGCATCTTCATAAAAACCGCCCGTTACGCGCTAGAATTTTTCCCAACAACTTAAGACAATACCTGGAATATTTTTTTGAAGATGCGTTATTCGATGGAAAGTGATAAAAATGTCAAAATAGTTCTATTCAAGATTATGTACGATGTACATAGGCAGGAAATTAAACTTGAGCATATTATACAGCCAAACGGGAAGTCAATTTCAATTTATCTTATTTTAAAGATTTGAATGATATTTATTGACTAACCTTCTGTATTTTTCTTATGAAGGAAATTTACAGTACATTTGTCTACGCATTTTTATGTGGCAAAGTCCTTGGTTGATATGTGGTGACATGCAAACAGTCACGTCCAATTCATGATAGAATTTGAGATTCGTCTACTGCAATTGGAATTGAAATGCTAGTGTAACTTCTCAAATTCAAGGGGCCGATTTCTACATGATATGAATAAGGAAATACATGAAAGCAATTGAAGGCGAAATATTGGTTACGAAACCAATAATGAGATAAGTTCATTATATGAATTATCAATTTTATAATTGCTTCATTTGATTACATATTGTGTTGAATAATATTAAATGTGATTTAATATCTAGTTATGCAACAATAATGTAATCATGTTAGATAAATTTGAGCATGCGGTATTATGTGATTAAATATTTAATTATATTTTATCTTTGTTGTTTATTCTTGATAAAGAATAAATAATTTTGCATGCATAAAATTACTTTATTTTGCTACTCATATATGAAGTAATTGTTTAGTAGTTTTCTTTCGGCTTATGAATAAATGCAATAAGTGTGATTCTTCACTATGTTTGACAATCTTTAGTATAAAGCCTGATCATAATGAATAAAGAAATGTATTATTTAGATAGTTGATTTAAATTGATTGCATGTTCTTTTCATGTGATAGTGGCGTTTATTTAAAGAAGTCAATTTTGTGTTAAGAATAATTATTGCATCACATAGAGTTGTAGCCTATAATTTTCACCATAAAAGTGAAACAATTGTTGAGGCTAAACTAGTCATGGTTTCATTTAAGCGAAAGAAATCTAGTCTATTTTTAAGAAATTAAAATAGACATTGTGGAAAGTCGGCACTATGAACCTGTAAGGTTTCTAAGTGAGAATGTTTCCAAATGTTTCATATTATGAAACATACTCTCCAAAGAGAGAAATGTGGACGACATATTGTAAAAAGTACACAACTTGGTCAAGAATAAAGGATGTTAATTGTCGGAGTAAGATCGAGAAAGTCGATCAAATGTCTGAAATTAAATCCGAGAAAATGACCCTAAGGCCTTAGACAATTTGGTAAAACCAAATTATAGTTGGTGTACTAACAATAGTCGAAATAAAGATATGTGAAAATTGTCTTTAATTGAGGACAAATCGGACCATATAAATGGTGGATGTTCGTTAAGACAATCCGAACTACACAAATGGTGGGTGATTAAATCACTAAAACCAAGCTAGGCAAATGGTGGGTGGTCGGACCTTAAGCTCTCGACTGTAGTGAGAGGTAACTAAGCGAATGGTGGGTCAACACCGGTGCTACATACATCCGAGCTGGAAAGGCAGATGTATTGAGTATCACGAGTAATTGACGTAATGACCTTTTGAAGGCATTGATTAGAGTTCGTAGATATATAAAATATGCTATGAACTGTGACTACTCTATACGATATATCCAAGTGTACGAATAGAATACACTGAGGAAAAATGGATATTCTTTATTGGCTAGATTTTGTGCCACCTATTCCGATATATTGTACAAAATAGTCGACAGTCGGAAGGGCACAAAATGGCATGTAAAGTGGTAGTCTCGACACATACGTCGATGATATAAAACCATTAGCAGTGATCTTCAGTGGCATTGTCTCTATTGATTGAGTAAAATCAAATGAGAATGTATGGATCCAAATGTATGCCTAAAAGATCAAATAAACTGCATATCGATGGAAATGGGCCTAAAGCCTACATAATTAAGAATCGACATAGTGGAAACCCAACCTTGTTAACTGGAGATCCCAAGATCTTGGTTCAATGGGAGAACGAAATTATGAAGATTCAGTGATGCACTTGAGGAGTTTAAAACTCCTACCCATTCCTAGGATAAACAAGTGCAACCTGCAGAGCGTAGCTGAGGTTAAGCAAGTAGCTTTTAATGATTCCTATACTGTCTAAATGTGTTACGTAACAAAGTGGGGTATGGCAGGGTACTCTTTATAGGAGATCACCTATGTAAGTGAGAAGTGAGGGCCGCTTCAATATAGTAAACACTTATGAATCCAAGATGGTGTTCCATGGCCAAAACGGACCCAATTGAGAACAAAATCTGTTAGAGAAGTTATTGTGTGAGTATCATTGTCTTGGTTTACACAAACGGCTGACCAATTCAAGACATCACGTTCATTGGGGAGCCAAGTAAATCCGATGGTATTTCACTAAGGAAGGTTCAAAGCCACAAACTACCTCTCCTGATGCAATAGCTTTTCGCCCGAACTCTCTCATTGTCTGCATAGTCTGCATTGCGTCTGCATAGTCTGCATTTACATTAATTTCATTCATGGTGGGTATGTTGGAAATCTTGATTGAGTAAATTGTGTTTAGCGCGATTTTATTGGAGATTTAAGTGAATTCCACATGTTGAGATTGGAGTGTCTTTTGCTTAAATTAATCTACGTTTTGAGTAGATAAATTTAGAGTATTTAATTACTCAAATCCGATTTCGGGTGAATGAGAAATTAATTAGCAAAGTGTATCACTTAAAATGTTTCTCATAATTGAAATCAATAATTGATGTGAACAAACGCGAATAAATGATCTCAATTATACGATCGACGACCGCGGTCGTATCAGAAATAGTTCATTTAGTTTGTGGTCTAAAATGTTCAAATCGGGAAATTGAGGGACCAATTTGAAAGGACTTAATAAATCAAGATTCAAAGTTTTGGGGTCAAAATTAAAGTCTGTGGAAAGATAGGGGCTGAATTGCAAGCCGGATGGTGCAACCGCCCACACCGAAGCATTTCCCGGAATTGGTGGTTTGTTATAGATTGAAGAGGCGGGTGTACGGTGCACCCGCCACACCGGATCATAACCATGTCAGGCGGATTTTGTCTTTTAGCTCAGGGGTTGTTTTGAACAATTGCAACTCTTGGGGCTAATTTGAAAAGTCTGAAAAGGTGCAATCAGGGGGCATTTTGTCCAAAAGACACAACCTTTGGGCCTTTATGCAGAAATCCAAACAATCACACATTTTGACCCAAAACCTTTCATTCTCTATAAATAGCCCCCCATAGTTTGGATTTATTTACACCAATATCATATTCTCTTCTCTCTTTTATTCTTAGTACTAATTTGAGTACTTTGAATATTCTTTTGTTTCTTAAATATTAATTTTAATATTTTAAGAATAGTGTTGAATATTAAATGCTAAATTGAGCATTTAAAATATTCTTGAAGTTCTTAAATATTATTTTAAGAATTATTTAGTACTAATTTGAGTGCTTTAAATATTCTTAAATATTATTTTAATATTGTAAGAATAAGTCTGCATATTAAATGGTTAGATGCATTTAAGTCATCCATGTCCATCGAGAGAGTTTGGAACAAGTATTTTGTTCACTAGGCTCGAAAATTTGTAGTGGTACTATTTTCGAGACGTTTGTCGTTGTATCTTGGGAGACAATTGCCGTATTCCGTGACCACCAAATGCGGGACAATATTGTCTTAAGGAAATAGGGTAACCCTTGCCTCGACATATCATTATCATTTTGCATCTTCATAAAAACCGCCCGTTACGCGCTAGAATTTTTCCCAACATGCATATTACTTAAAATCTAGGAGTATTTGGACAGTGGAGAGTAAAGGGTCAGATTCTTGGTTCTGGAAAAGATTATTGGCCATTCGAACTCACTTTTTAGATGCAGTTGATCAAGGCCAAAATCAGTGGAAACATGGCAGATTTAGTATTAAAAGTGCTTATGATCATCAAATGGAACATGTTGAGGAGGTGGATTGGTGCAAGTTAGTCTGGGGTAAAGGCCCAGTAGCTCGACATAGAGTGATTCTTTGGATGAGTATGTTGAATCGACTTAAGACTAAAGACCGACTCAGAGCTTGGATGGAGTTGGATAATCTGAAATGTGAGCTCTGCCAGAGGGAAGAGGAATCTCGGGATCACATTTTCCTTAAATGTGAGTTTACTAAGGCAGTACTCCAACAAGTGTGGAGTAGAGTGAATCTGAAATGTAACAAGGAGGCGTGGGGGGCTGCTGTGGAGTGGGGTATACAAATCAGCAAGGGTAAGTCAAACATGAGTTGTAAAAGAAGAGCTATTTTTGCAGCTTTAGTTTATTTTGTGTGGATAGAAAGAAATATGAGATGCTTTATGGGAGATCGTAGTACTGTGGATAATGTGGTAGGGAAGATATGGCAAGCTATAAGCTGTAAATTTTAGTTGAGATAGGCTTGTAACTGTTTTGAAGTTTAATGAAATTTGCTTACATGTTCCAAAAAAAAAAAAAGGACACGTCATCTGTAATTAGCATGCTAGAGGTTAATTAAAAAAAAGAACATTAATTCTTAAAATTCATTTTTATTTAATTTTTTTACTTTAATTATAAACTATTTTCTAATATAATTTTAAGATTAAATGTCTCTTATAATTTAACAGCTCATATGTTTTTACGTGCAACGTACGTGCTTTTTATTAGTGTAATAAACTCTTTATATACAACTATAATTTCCATTCATTTTCCCCTGTGGGACATTTGCGGGCGCTTCATAGTTGGTTTGCTCGATATGACTTTAACTGATTAGTTTACTAAACGACATCCAATGTTTGGACAGAGACCCCAGCTTGACAGTTGTCCCATTTCTCAACTCACCATCCGATTGACAAACCATCCTTGAGTGTGGGTTGTGATCAGGGACGGAGCTAGGGGGCTGGAGGGTGCCACCGCGCCCCCCCCCCCCCCTCAATTTTTTCATTTTCAAATTTTCAGGTATAAATTTTTAAAAAATTTGTTTTTTCGGCCCCCCTCAAAAATAACAAAAAGCAAAATTAATTTACATTCCTAACTCACAAATTAGCCCAAACTCACATAGTAGAACAATTGACTCAGTTGAATATTCCAGTAGGCTATATAATCAAAACTTCAAGTTAGAATTCTTGTTATAGTTTTACATTTTCTCATCACCCATAATTTGTTCAAATCCCATCAATCGTTTCTCGTCTTTTTTAAATGATAAGTTTCTTTTTATTTTTGCTTTATCTTTTTATAGTCGATTCCACGAAATTGGATATTATTGATGAAATGTAACGATGATTGTCATTTTGAATTTGAGATGTTATAATTGATATTAATCAAATCATACTTCTTAAACTTTTTTTTTTAATGAAACGGTTACATCATTACATCGGATATCGAATCAACAATTGTAATTAGCAATTTCCTATTACAAACTAGTAATAATGAGCTACAAACTAGAAACAAAAAATTACTATATAAGTAGAGAAATAACCCACACGTCTGGTGGGATCGAACACATGACCTCTAAGTCATGGGACCTCAGTCTTCTTAAACTTTTTATGTTATGTTTTATTTAATATTAGGATCATTTTCCATTTTAGTTTTAAAACTATATTTTATTTGATTAGTTATGAAAAACGTATTAAATATTATTTCTATGTCGTTCAACAATTGAAGGGAGAGGATAAGAGAATATCACTATTAACAAAAGAGGTACAGAGTACAAAGTATATAAAAAGTTCTTACTAAACCTAATCCCCAATTTTTCTGCATACATATATATAGCGTACCGTACCTCGGGGGGCAAGCCCCCCGCACCCCCGTACAATCCCTAAGCTACCAGGCAATTGAAACGCATGTATATATCTCGCCGCCCCCCCCCCCCCCCCCCCAATTCCTGGCCCCGTCCCTAGTCGTGATACAAAATCCGATTTAAAATGGACCAGCTAATAAACACGAAAAAAGCAGTGTTGCGTTGAGTTATCAATGGCCATCTCTATCTTAGTATGGTTTCATTTGCAATACTTCTTTGTCTATTGTTTCCAATTACTTGTCAAATTAGACATATGGACAAATATTCACTATTATTTGGACCACCCCTCTTGGCATATTTATCTGGGAGCCTTCCATGCACTAATGTTCTAACCTCTAATTTTCTAATGAAAAACCAAAGAAAACGAGAACTGTCAACGAGAGCTAAACAAGGCTGATCTCTTGGAAAATGACGATTTCGCCCAAGATTTCTTCAACCCTTCAGCACATTCCTCCAATTCAATTACCACATCGTTTTGAGTACCCGATGACCAATCGTTATGATCATCTTCTGTTAACAAGTCAATTCTTCCAAGTATACTCGACGAACCATCATCACTTGTTCTTCGAGAAGAAGTGCTGCTTTCCCCAGTACTACTACTACTATTTTGACCCCGGGAATCAAAGGAAAGATGTCTAGACGAATCATGAGAATATCTACCAACAATGTTGTCTACAGAAACCGCTCGTTGTAGGGGTGATTTTGGTGCACGAAAACTACCTTTTCCACATAATAGCCTCTTCAACTTGGAAAAGACTTTTGTTTTTTTGTTTGAATTTTTTGTTTTCTTATTTTTATCTATCGATGAATCGTCGTTTTCACCATGTAAACAACAAATTTTAAGTCTGCAATTTAACAAACAAGAAATGTTGTACAAAATATATTTAATTGAATCAAACGATTTAATGAGTACAAATCTCTAATTATTTATCCTCTGATTCTTCACTTCAAGAACTTTGATTTGAATATTGGAGCAGAAATCGCTTCTTTGATCTTCTCCAATGTGGATTTGAATATTTATAACGTTGATGCGAGGGCTCGATAGCTTAATCTCAGATCAAACGATGTAAGTGATTTGGGAAAGTTGAAAGCTTCAAGGTTGACTCGTCGCTTTGATCTTCCTTTAACTTGATTTGAACTTCTATAACGTTTATTCGAGGATTTAGCACCTTAATCTCGAATCAAATGTTATAATTTGATGAATTTTGCTTAGAACGCCTTGAAGTTTGCCTTGAACGCCTTCTTGAATTTGAAGAACTTGTAGAGAGAATTTGGGAACTTCTCTTGTCTTCTCTTGTTCAAATGCACTTGTGAACTGGTGAATTGGTCCATGAATCCTTGAATTTGAACCCCTATTTATAGTTGTAGGGGTGGAAAACTTTTCCAAAATGACCATTATTTAATTAGTAATCACTACCATATTTAAGTGGTTGATTTGATTTAATTATGGTTAAATTGCCACATGGCACCTCATAATTGGCCAATGCAAGAAGTATTTAAATATCAATTATTCAATTATCTAATTTAAGGATAAAATTTTATTAAATCCTTAAATATAAATAAATGAGTTTATTTGATATTAATTTACACGTGTCGCCATTTAATTGGCTACAAATTTTATTTGTCTACAAATGCCCCCTCGAGACTTGTCCATGAATGATGTTTGGAAGCGTGTCTTGAGTGGATAAGTCGCGACATTTTTTTTTTTTTTTTTTTACAATTGGATTTCCCAAAATGTACATAAATTTTAAACTTGAGTAAGTGAACCAAAAACTTGGATATATTTGGTACATGATTGGTTCTCGGATCGCTCAATTTGAGCAAGTGAACCAAAATCTCATTTTATCTCCATACATTGTTTATATAAAAGCCCATTAGAGAAAAATGTCAAGGACCAAATTGAAAATCAAATCTTATTGTCAAATTCTTGGTACATGTGTGTGGGCTATTAAAGATGGATTGCCCATTAAAAGGGTGATCCATATGCTAATCCCAAGTTTGGTCCGAAACGAACCTTGCCAATTAATAAAGAAAATCCCAAGTTTTTTTTTTTGTTTTGTTTTTTTTTTTTTTTTTTTTTTTTTCAATGCATCCCTTGATTTGAGGAGAATCTTGCTTGCTTTAGTTCAAACAAAAACTTCTTCCTTTAATTATGTAGTACTTGGAGCATATTAGTTAGCTTTAAATTCCACTTTGTATAACTTTTGAATTTATTAAGAAAAAGAATTTTCCCCATTTCCTCACCTTTTCTTATCTTATTTCTCATCTCTCCTTTCATAACACACTATAAAATTAGAGTTTGAAGAGAATTTTGCTTGCTTTAGTTAAAAAAAAATAAATAAATAAATAAAACTTCCCTTTATTTAGTAGTGCTTTGCTTTAAATTTCGTTTTGTATGATCTTTTGAATTTATTAAGAAAAAGAATTTTCCCCATTTCCTCACCTTTTCTTATCTTATTTCTCATCTCTCCTTTCATAACACACTATAAAATTGGAGTTTGAAGAGAATTTTGCTTGCTTTAGTTTAAAAAAAATTAAAACTTTCCATTTATTTATGTAGTGCTTTGCTTTAAATTTCACTTTGTATGATCTTTTGAATTTATTAAGAAAAAGAATTTTCCCCATTTCCTCATCTTTTCTTATCTTATTTCTCATCTTTCTTTTCATAACACACTATAAAATTGGAGTTTGAAGAGAATTTTGCTTGCTTTAGTTAAAAAAAAAATTAAAACTTTCCCTTTATTTATGTAGTGCTTTGCTTTAAATTTCACTTTGTATGATCTTTTGAATTTATTAAGAAAAAGAATTTTCCCCATTTCCTCATCTTTTCTTATCTTATTTCTCATCTTTCTTTTCATAACACACTATAAAATTGGAGTTTGAAGAGAATTTTGCTTGCTTTAGTTAAAAAAAATTAAAATTTTCCCTTTATTTATGTAGTGCTTTGCTTTAAATTTCACTTTGTATGATCTTTTGAATTTATTAAGAAAAAGAATTTTCCCCATTTCCTCATCTTTTCTTATCTTATTTCTCATCTTTCTTTCATAACACACTTAAAATGGAGCTTTGAGTTCTAGTTAGAAACACACACAAACAACTTATGTTCTTCTCATCTTTCTTTTCATAACACACTATAAAATGGGGCTTTGAGTTCTAGTTAGAAACACACACAAACAACTTATGTTCTTCTCATCTTTCTTTTCATAACACACTATAAAATGGGGCTTTGAGTTCTAGTTAGAAACACACACAAACAACTTATGTTCTTCTCATCTTTTTTTTCATAACACACTATAAAATGGGGCTTTGAGTTCTAATTAGAAACACACACAAACAACTTATGTTCTTCTCCCTCTTCCTTTTCTTTCAACTTGGTAAGCTATGTGTATATCATATTTTGATTTCTCATTTCCTAGGATTTCACATATAACATTGCAATTTTTTTTTAAATTTTTTAATTTTTTTTTTTTTTTGCAAAAGTGCGAACCTTTTGCACAGTTGTGTACTGCGTGCTGATTTTTTTTTTTTTTTTTTTGCAAACTTTCAATAATACCTTGTTTCGTTGTACATTGGCAGGTAATACAATGATTTTTTTCAAAGATACTTCGTCCCCTTCCGGAGATCAATATTTGACAATTCTTGACAACGAGAACCAACCTATGGAGGAAGGTGTTCATCTATCGGTTCATATTTCTCTTGTCGGTCGAAAGGCAAAACGGTGGCCAAGTTTGACAAACTCATTGTCCATGGTGGAATGGTGTGAAGAAATTAATTTGAACAAAACAACTAAGGCATGGAGTCTGCGATCTTCTCACCACCAACCGTCGAATGAGCCACTTATTTTGCCAACACTGGGGCGTAACATCATTGACGGCAAGGCGAAGTGGATTGGAGACGACATCAAATTCCTTGGTGAATTTCACTACATCAAAGGCTACTGGGAGTGGACAGAGGACATCCTTAGCCGGTGCAAAGATAAGTTACTGTCTGCCAGGATCTACGATGCAGTGTATGCCTCGATGTATACTTATGATCGAAACACGAACATCGTGAAAGCCTTCTCCGAGGCTTGGTGTCCCACTACGAATACATTACTGACTTCCATTGGCGAGTTTTCGATATCTCTGTGGGATTTATACGCTCTCGCAGGTCTTCCCATGACTGGACTCTTCTACGACGAAGTCATCCCTAATGCTACGGAGCTCACCGGTATTGACGAAAAGGGGCACATATTTCTCCCTCGCTCATGTGAATACTTATTCCGCGCTTACCATTTACTTCTAGGAGGCTCCAAGGTGAATCAATATTCCCAAGTGTCTGTTGACCAATGGGTGAGGTTTTGGTCCAAGAAGAAGGTGAAATATAGCCAAACTCCTATTCGTAAGGAGAAGAAGTCCACTCGCCTAGCGTCTACTCACAACCCCCTTGGAGATTTAGGTGTTCACGAGAAGTGGTCGACTACGGAGGAGGCGATATTTTCCAAACTCGGCATTAGGGAAACTTTGAAGGAAGAGACTTACTTGGCGGCTCACTTGGCTTGTTGGCTCTGTACCTTTGTTCTTCCTGGGAGAGATGTTAACACTATACGGCCAAGTACTTTCAAGATGGCTGCAATTATGGCTAGTGGTCGACAAGTTAGCTTGACGATCCCTGTTTTGGCAAGCATTTACAAAGGTTTGAATGAAGTTTCGACTTCTATGAGACCAACTAAAGCGAATACTTCGTTCCCTATCCATTTCGTATATGCTTGGTTGGCTTATTACTTCAAGACTCACTACCCAGTTGGGCGTGAATTGCGTGGTCCTAAGATGGTGAAATTCTCTGGCGAAGGGGGTGCAAGATACTTTGATCCAACAGAGGCCCGACGACGCATCCATAAGGGAGAGACTGCTGCTTGGACTTGCCTAATGACCACGACGAGCAAGGATCTCATGTTTATTGATGATGGCGAATACGGGGAGTCTAAGGCGAATCTTTTCATGTCCATTCGCTCGCACTATCTGTCTTTGAGACAGGGTGAAAAGTCCATTGTTGAGCCTTATAGTCCACATAGATTTGGACGCCAATTTGGCTACTATCAGGAGGTTCCTGGTGTTATCAAGTATGATGTCCGAACAGTTACATCAGATGAGGTTCTTCGTTATTGGCGCTTGTGTACTTTTACCAAGTCCCTTTCTAAGGCGATGCTTCTTTCTATTCCCCCAAATGCTAAGAAGCTCTTTTCAAAGAATTATAAAGAATGGTGGGCAAAGACTCATGGTACATATCTTGAGGAGAACATATCGTTCTTGAATGGTTCAAAGCAAACCCCACTTAAAGACAAAAAACACATTGAAGGAGATTGCATGCTTAAAGACATTACTCCTAATCCTCTACATCCTCGTCTGCCATCCCTTATTATTGAATGTAGTGTACCAGCTACTGAAGCTTTTGAGGGGAGTAAAAAGAGAAGTTCTTCATGCGGCTTGGAGGATAGTCGTAGTAGCAACGCGGACCAACACTGGAAGAGACAAAAGAAAGATCTAAATCCACTGCGACATACCGATGCCGATGTTCTGAGTAATCTATCATTATTGGATTTTTCCAAACAGGTTTTCTTCACCTTTCTTTTCTTTCTTCCATTTGAAATTCTTCCGAAACTTTCTCTAATGTAGCCTTTTTTTTTTTAATTTCAGTTACATAAAGAAATTTTAGATGTGAATGCTGCTGAGGAATCTCAAGATGAATCCGATTCACCGGATGTAGCTCCCATAGCATGTAAGAAAAGTCAAGAAAAGACATCCAAACCTGCTAGTGTTGAACAGAGACCACCTTCTCCTGAGGCTTCAGTATTTGTGGGGATGAAATATGTACTTGAGCAGCAACGCATTCATGTTCAGAGCTTATGGCGTATTATTCGGGATAAGATCACAAAAGCAAAAGTTGATGACATCTCATCTTTGAAGGACGAAGTTCAAGTTGTTTATGACTCAATGAAGGTCTTCAAAGATATAGATGTTTCTCACATTGACGGACTATTGCAATCATTGTTTTATAAGGCAGCTGCCTATGATGCCGCGAGATCCTCATCTTCAGAAAGGCTATCCAAGGAGCTTCTTGATCAACAGCTCGGGGATACCAAGGACCGTCTAGGTAAAGCCAAGACTAGAGCAAGCAAAGAGGTTGATCACATCAAATCTACCAAGGAGGAATTGGCATGCGTTGAGAAAGAGCTTAAAGATTTGAAGCGTCGCAAGAAGAAATTATCTTCGTCCTTAAAGAGCCAGGAAGAACTTCTTAAAAGTGCCGAGGTTGATATTCATGGTATTGAGGATGAGATTATTGCTCTTAAGAAGACTGCCCCCTTGAGTGATGAAGCAGCGAAGATTTTGAGTACTTCGATGACGCACCTGACATCTGTCCAAGAGGAGTTGAAGAACATAGATATTTTTTCTTGAGCTTTTTTTTTTTTTTTTTTTTTTCAACTATATTTTAATGGATAACATCACTTTATATGGGAAACATGATTGTTTTATTTTTTATGACTGAACTCAGAGGGAATCTAAGCTGCCTACGTACCCTAATAAAAGGGATCAAGTCATAACGTAGTTCAATGATTTTTTTGATTTTTTTTTTTTTTATGTTTTTTTTTTTGATTTTTTTTTTGAAAGGTTAGGGTACAAACTCATGGATAGTAACGCTTTAAGAATTTCCCATTTATGGGGCCAACTCTTAAGCCGTCTTCGGCGACCAACTTGTACGCGCCATTGGTATAAACTTCTTTAACGACATAGGGACCGTCCCATTTTGATATGAACTTGTTGCCGGTCCGATGCGTCATAATGATGGGCCTTCTTACAGCGAGGACTAAGTCACCAACTTCAAAGGAGCGTGATCGAACTTTCTTGTTGAATGCCCTAGAAAGACGAGCTTGGTAACACTCAAGTCGTTGCTGCGCCTCTAGTCTCTTCTCATCAAGGGCCTCCAACTCTTCAAGCCGTAAACGAGCATTTTCATCTTCAGTAAGTCCTTCTTGTATGGCTATCCTCAATGAAGGGATTTGTTGCTCAAGAGGAACTACGGCTTCTACTCCATACACTAACGAGTAAGGAGTTGCTTGTGTCGGAGTCCTATAGGTGGTTCTATATGCCCATAAAGCTTCTCCAATCCTTTCATGCCAATCTCGCTTTGATTTTGTAACCACCTTTTTTAGTAAATTGCAGAGAGTTTTATTAAAGGCTTCAGCTAGGCCATTAGCAGGGGCGTTGTACATTGAAGATTTTCTCTGTTTGAAATTGAACTTTTGGCACAACTTGTCTATCAGAGCATTGGAGAATGGCTTTCCATTATCGGTGACTATATACCGAGGAACTCCGTACCGATATATGATGTTGATACGGATGAAATCAGCAACATTTTCCTTTTTGACCTCTTTGAGGGGTATCGCTTCAGCCCATTTGGAGAAGTAGTCAGTTGCAGCCAAGATGTACAAGTGCCCAGCAGATGACTTTATCATAGGTCCGACGACATCTAATCCCCATGCATCAAAAGGCCATGAAGCAACAGTAGGGTGTAGTGGCTCAGGTGGTTGGTGGATGAAATTCGCGTGAAATTGACAAGCTTGACACCTCTGAGCGAAATCCATGCAGTCCTTAACCATTGTTAGCCAATAATAGCCCATTCTTTTTATGCGAAAGTGTAACTTCGGGCCAGATTGGTGTGCTCCACAAACTCCGGAATGAGCTTCTTCCATGGCTTGAATGGCTTCATCATCGTTTAAGCAACGCAAGAAGACCCCATCAAATGAGCGCCTATAAAGGGTGTCTTTGTAATAGATGAAGCGGGCTGCTCGACGTCTAACGTCGATTCTCTGGCGTGGATCATCAGGTAATTTTTCGTATTTCAAGTAATCCACCAGTGGTTGCCGCCAATCTTCCTTTCCTATTTCAAATACTTCGACAATGTGATTTTCTTCTTCATCGCCATCTTCATCTTCAAAGATTGGTGGGATGACCCAACTTTTACATATTGGAACTCGTGCTTCTTTTTCAGGCATGGCGAGTGTAGAAGCCAGTTTTGCTAATGCATCAGCCTGTTTATTGTCTTTCCTCGGCACATGCTCAATCGTCACATCCCCAAGCCATCCAACAAGTCGTCTCGCATAGTTGAAGTATGGAAGTAGGTCAGGCTTTTTCACTTCATATGATCCCTCTAATTGATTTATCACTAATTTGGAGTCTCCAAATACTCTGAGGTGTAATTGTTTTATATCGACAGCCATTTCTAACCCAAGGATCAGAGCTTGATATTCAGCAACGTTATTTGAGCAGTTTTCAGTCAGAGTGAAGGAGTATGGTAACACTTCTCCATCAGACGTAATAAACACTACTCCAGCGCCAGCTCCTTCTCTATGAGAAGCTCCATCAAAATACATCTTCCAAGGGGGAGCAACTTCAACCAGTAGAACATCTTCGTCGGGTAGATCATCAGATAACTCCCATTCGGCGGGGATAGGATGATCTGCCAAAAAGTCAGCTAGAACTTGCCCCTTCACAGCCTTTTGGGGAACATAGACAATCTCAAATTGTTGCAATTGAAGGTACCACCTCGCAAGTCTATCGGAGAGCACTGGTTTCGACATCACATACTTTAATGGGTTTGCCTTTGAAACAAGGCGAACAATATGCGCTTGGAAGTAATGTTTTAATTTTTGGATAGCGAAGATAAGAGCCAAGCAAATCTTTTCAATTGGCGAGTACTTCATCTCGTTTGGCATCATCATCCTACTCAAGTAGTACAAAGCGCTTTCTTTCCCATGATCATTCTCCTGTGCGAGTAATGCCCCCACAGAACGTTCTTGAGCAGCAATGTAAAGGATTAATGGGCGTCCTGGGACTGGTGCAACCAGCACGGGTGACTTCATCAAATATGTTTTTATGCTTTTGAAAGCATTTCTGCAAGATTCATCCCATTCAAATGGAACACCTTTCTTCATGAGGCGACTAAATGGTTGACATCGACCGGCCAAATTTGAGATAAACCTTCGAAGATATGCTAGCTTCCCCTGCAGGCTTTTGAGCTCATGGATATTTCTGGGTTCAGGCATTTTCGCGATTGCATCAATTTTTGCTTGTTCAATTTCTATACCTGATGCCGAACAATGAATCCAAGAAACTTTCCCGATGTTACGCCGAATGCGCATTTTAGGGGATTCATCTTCAGTTGATATCTTCGTAAGCGTTCAAAAAACCCTTTTTAGGTCTACGAGATGATCTACTCGCCTTTTAGACTTCACAACCAAGTCATCGACATAGCACTCTACATTTTTATGAAGCATGTCGTCAAAGATCTTTTGCATGGCCCTTTGATAGGTTGCTCCTGCATTCTTTAGTCCGAATGGCATTACTTTATAGCAATATATACCTTTTGGGGTACGAAATGCCGTTAACTCTTCATCCTTTGGTGCCATGCGTATTTGATTATATCCGGACGACCCGTCCATGAAAGATAGAGCTTCGTGGCCGGTAGTAGCATCAATCATGAGTTCAGCGATAGGCAACGGAAAGTCATCTTTGGGACATGCTCCGTTAAGGTCCCTAAAGTCAACGCACACTCGGATTTGTCCATTCTTCTTTCTCACTGGAACGATGCTTGAAATCCATGTAGGGTATTTGACTTCACGGATGAATCCAACTTCAATGAGTTTGTTTACTTCCGTTTCAATTAAAGGGACCAACTCGGGTCGAAATCGACGTTGGGCTTGCTTGATAGGACGAGCCCCTTTTCTAATTGATAGATGATGGACTGCTACCTTTGGATCTAGGCCGGGCATTTCTTTGTACGACCATGCGAATACATCTTTGAACTCATGTAACAACTCAATGTAGGCTTTTTCTTCGTCGACAGTTAGTAAAGCACTTATGTAAATTGGCCTAATATTGTTGGCATCACCGAGGTTAATCTCTTTCAATTTGTCGACCGTGGCTTTGACACCTTCTTCAAGTTCAGGTGGTGCCGTCTCTGCGTCTTCTTCTTCTTCAAAAATATCTTCCTCTCTTGAAGTGATGTGATATGATGACGCCACACTCTCTTTATCGTCCTCATCATAGTACTGGACTTGAGTAAAGACTATAGTTTGCCATTTAGCTTTCAAGACTTTACCGCATGATATAGTCAAATCAGCGCATCCCATGCGAGACGGTATCAGGCTACGAAGGTTCGTAGTGGCACGTGATTTGTTGACTTTGATAGCGTACTTCGCCCTTTTCAAGACACCCCACCTTCGTCTATCGTTTCTCTTATTGCCATTTTTCATTGGAGGACCAAGTCTTTCAAAGACAGATATGCGTCGCGTCTTATTTCCACTTTCGTCAAAGATATACTCTGTTGAGGATAATGCTTCTTCACTCACATAGTTGCTACTAGCTCTTCTTATTGCGATGCGAATTGGATTTTGGGGGACAAACCCAAGACCGATTCGAGGGCTCTGAATAGCGTGCCCACTTTCTCTAAGCATTATCTGAGTAGCATTGAGTCCATGAACTTGTTCACCAGAGACTTCTGGAGGGAGTTTTCCCAAAATAGAGCCTTCTTTTGGGTTGTACCCTACTTTGGTAAGGAGTTTGTAAGCCTTTGGATCGAAGAACTTGTCGGTACGGATTCCTCCATGTTCTTCTTTGGCACCTTCAATTGGGCGGACAAATCCTTTAAGAGGCGGATGAGATGGCTTGTTCATATCAAGTCTCGTCATAGGTAGTATCAATTCTTCTAATGACTCATCTTTGACGAGAGGCAATTCAACTTTTGAGTGATTTTCACCGTTGGAATGTAGAGTATCATTCGCCTCACCCCTTGTAGTTTGTTGATTTTCTTCTCTTGGCTTCTTATCAAGTGACGCTTCTGCCTTTGTGGTCTTTGGTCCTTCAAGGTAGTATTTAGCATCGGCGTAATGCGACTCAGCTTCAGTGAAAGGTTTATCATCGGCCAACACCTTTTTTACTATTCCCTCTTGGCAATATTTGAAGCACTGGTGCCAAGTTGAAGGGACCACACCATTCTCATGCAACCAAGGTCGTCCTAGAAGCATGTTGTAAGAGGTTCTAGCATCTATAACATGGAACAATGCGTTTGACGACATCTCTCCCATCATTAGCTTCATCCTTATGATACCGACAGCTCTTTGCCCCCCTTGGTTGAAGCCTTGGATCATCAGACGACTACTAGAAAGTTCGTCAACAGAAATCCCCAATTTTCTCAACGTATGCAAAGGTAAAATGTTGACCGCAGACCCTCCATCAACCAAAATTCTATTTACCCTTTGCTCATGAGTGTAGCAAGTGACAAATAATGGCCTATTATGAGGGTTGGATCCAAATAACAGATCTTCATCCGTAAAAGCGATTGTTGACAAACAGTGATCAACAGAAGACCTTACCTCAGACAAACTATCTTCTTTTGGAGAGTTTTCTTGTTCATGTGTTGCATTACATGAGCGATAGTTAGCATCGTTAAGCTCTTCGCAGGCACTCCATTTGGCGTCTTTATCTATCATAACCTTAGATGACCCAAACGTGACAGATACGACGTTGGCAGTTACGTTATCTTCTTCAAGAGATATCTTTCCTTGACGAGCCAGCTGCATCACTTTATCTTTGAATATGAAACAGTCGTGAATTGGGTGCCCCACTAGGCGATGATACTTGCAATATTTAGGATCATCTATACGCCCGGCTTCTTCTGGTCGTTTCATCGTAGGCAGATCAATGAGATTTGCATTAAGCAAGTCATCAAATATTCCAGAGACATCGGAGTCAAGGAACGGGTATTGCTTTGCTTGCATTTCTTTCAGAGTTGATCTTCTTTGCACTTTATCTTGCGAAGTATCTCTCTTTCCGTCGTTCTCATCATTTGCCTTGGCTCGCAACTTGATGGGTGTTGCATTCACTGCCATAGACTCTTTGTTTGGGGCTTTGGAAAATGATTTACCCCCTTTCTTGAATTCTTGTTTCTCTACGACCTTCTGAGGATTCTGGATGGGTGGTCCCCCAATTCCACTTGATGACATACTCAGTTCCATATCATGTGCTCGAGTAGCTAGTTCTTCAAATGTCTTGGGTTGAATCCCTTGAAGGATGTACCGAAGACCCCAATGCATCCCCTGGATGCACATTTCTATGGCTGATGCTTCAGATAAGCGATCCTTGCAATTGAGGCTTAAATTCCTCCAACGATTGATATAATCAATAACTGCCTCTTCTTTCCACTGGCGAGAGTTAGTGAGCTCCACCATGCTAACAGTCCTTCGGGTGCTGTAGAAGCGGTTGAGAAATTCATGTTCCAGCTGTTCCCAATTATCAATTGATCCAGCTTCCAAGTCCGTGTACCAGTCGAATGCATTCCCTTTAAGTGACCGGACGAATTGCTTGACGAGATGGTCTCCGTAAGTCCCAGCATTATTACATGTTTCAATGAAATGGGCTACGTGTTGCTTTGGGTTACCCAAACCTTCGAATTGATGGAATTTGGGAGGTTGGTAACCATTCGGCATCTTGAGTCTATCGATTCTTTGGGTATATGGCTTCGTGTAAGCCAACGATGACTTGGAACCTCCATCGAGTTTATCCTTGATAGTTCCCATGATAAATTCCTTCAGCTGATCAATGGGGATCAATCCATCTGACGATACCTGAAAATCTTCAATGGGAGATTTCTCATTTCTCTTTGATTGTTGCCTTTCAGATGCTTCGGCTTCATCGCGGATTTCCGGTTGTTTTTCTTGTGAGCGACTAGCCTCGCTATTATCCATTCTATTCATCAATTTGAGATTTGAGAATCTTGTTCTTCCATATGCTTGGCAAATCCCTCGATAATTTTTGTCAAGTTGGCCATTTGTTCTTCCAGAGTTGTAGCATTTGTCATCATAACAGGAGCTATGTTTGAAGTAAATGAGTAACTTGATGTCGACCGAGGGGAGGTTGGAGGAGATTCATCACCATCGCGTATGTTGCTAAGATGATGCAACTCCTTTTCAACAGATCCAAGGAAATGAGTCGACTCAGAAGATGTTTGAAGTCTTTTGGACATGCTCCTCGTCACGACGCCGATACCATTGACCGTAGCACTTGAAGAAATTGAAGCGGCGATTTGGAACGATGCGTTCTTCGGGGCATTCATTGTGAAACTTTGAACTTTTGATTAAGTGAAGAGATGAGAGGTAGAGATTGTCCCACTGGGCGTGCCAAAATTTGTAAACAACAAATTTTAAGTCTGCAATTTAACAAACAAGAAATGTTGTACAAAATATATTTAATTGAATCAAACGATTTAATGAGTACAAATCTCTAATTATTTATCCTCTGATTCTTCACTTCAAGAACTTTGATTTGAATATTGGAGCAGAAATCGCTTCTTTGATCTTCTCCAATGTGGATTTGAATATTTATAACGTTGATGCGAGGGCTCGATAGCTTAATCTCAGATCAAACGATGTAAATGATTTGGGAAAGTTGAAAGCTTCAAGGTTGACTCGTCGCTTTGATCTTCCTTTAACTTGATTTGAACTTCTATAACGTTTATTCGAAGATTTAGCACCTTAATCTCGAATCAAATGTTATAATTTGATGAATTTTGCTTAGAACGCCTTGAAGTTTGCCTTGAACGCCTTCTTGAATTTGAAGAACTTGTAGAGAGAATTTGGGAACTTCTCTTGTCTTCTCTTGCTCAAATGCACTTGTGAATTGGTGAATTAGTCCATGAATCCTTGAATTTGAACCCCTATTTATAGTTGTAGGGGTGGAAAACTTTTCCAAAATCACCATTATTTAATTAGCAATCACTACCATATTTTAAGTGGTTGATTTGATTTAATTATGGTTAAATTGCCACATGGCACCTCATAATTGGCCAATGCAAGAAGTATTTAAATATCAATTATTCAATTATCTAATTTAAGGATAAAATTTTATTAAATCCTTAAATATAAATAAATGAGTTTATTTAATATTAATTTACACGTGTCGCCATTTAATTGGCTACAAATTTTATTTGTCTACACCTGTCAAAGAGTGAAAATGGGGTTTGCAAATCTGTTCTCTTTTTCTACTTGAATGAGATGATGATGATGAACTGATGATTGAGAAGAGAATGGTTGGCCTCTGTTGGGTGGATGATGAGATGATGATGATGAACTGACGACGTACGGTGGGATGGAGCTTGAGCAGCAGAGGCGGATCTGGTGAGCTTTGAGCAGCAGAGGCGGCGGATTTGGTGAGCAGCAGAGGCGGCGGATTTGGTGAGCAGCAGGTTGGTTGCAAATGTTTTTGTGAAATTTGCTAAGTCCCAAATAAAATATCCCTATTTTGTCTTAACTCTTGGATAAAAGATATAAAAATATTTTGGGCTTTTGTAAGTAACAACAGGTGCCTTAGTGTGGTGGTAAGGAGCTTAGAGTTTAAGTGGGTGGTCTTTGGTTCGATTCTTTGAAGTAGCATTTTAGTTTTTTTTTAAATATTAGTCATTGTTAATTCAATCTAATTAAAATAAATATGAATTATATTTTTTAACTTGAATTACTTCTAGTCTTCAAATATTTTTAATTTAATATTTATTTTTATTTCAAACATACATGAAAAATACAAACGAATATATATAGTATAAATAATATTTCAACACATTTGACAACAAAGTTGACTCGGTGCAATTTTCATTCTCCTCTTATTCTAGGGTAAGCCCCTTTTATGAAACGAATTTGCACAGTAGATGACGCGGTAGCTTCATACACTCTAATTGATGCTCTCTTATACACACCAATTGGATCATCAAAAAATTGATTAACACAGTAGATATTTAGTGTATCCAACTCAGTTGCTTGTGACAACATGTACAGAATGTAGCTTAGCTCGCAATTAGAACCCGAGAAGTTGAAGATCGTGACCTCATTCAATGCCTCCAATCCCATTGCTTGCAACTTCCAGTCCTTTACGTAGTTGGATACACTATTGCCCGCGTTTTTCCATGGTGCACCCTACACATGTTAAGTCAAATACAATTTTATTTTAGAAACCCAAACAAAGAACGTGTTTAATAAACCATGTAATAACTAATCTCTTGACAAACCATAAAACTTAAAATATTACCACCAAATCGACTTTAAGCTCATTCAACCCTGTACATCTACTGATGAGCACCAATGTAACAGCAAGATTGTCAAGCAGCTTTGAACACCTGATCTCTAGGCTGTGCATATTAACAAAAAAGTACTTCGCCATAATGCGATGTAGAGACTCCGCATGCGCCAACCTCTAAACAAACAATTCAAAAATAAATAAATCAAAACAACTTCTTAAAAGCATTTGTACTTATTCAAACAATGATAGATAGATATACTCTAACAAAATCAACCGGGACACATGCTCGTTCGCTGGACAACAATTCTTTCGTCATTTTTACAACCTCTCGAAGTAGTCGGTATGTCGAGCAAGTTGATGACATGTAGTGTCGATGATGATGTACTATCCACTGTAAAGAACGAGCTAACGGCCCCAATACTTGTAAATGATCCGGACCCTGTTCGTCTTGTTTCAATAAAATAACAAGGACATCTACATTGGGGAAGTGTACTTTTATATTCACATTTCCTTGGGCCCGATTGAATGCCATCTTGAATATTTTTACAGAAGGCAAATATGCCTCAAATTCTGTTAGTCCTCTAAAATCACAGTTCAATAACTGCAAATCATTCAACTCGGGACACCATTTTCCAAGGCGGGAAGAAAATGTGTTATCATATAGCACGATGTGCTTCAATATGAGTCTTTTTAAATTTCGTAAATTATATCTATCTTCCCACCTAACAATGTAGTTCGGTAGATATAATTTTAACTGAACAAGAGTGTGTGACAAAAACAGGCCGTTAGGGAGTGAAGTGGACAACCGGCCGACTAATTTCAGTATACGCACAGAATGATCTATTCCAAACGCCACCCACTCTTGCCTTATCCAATGCAATGCCTCGGCCCCCATTGGTAACTCAAAGCTCAAGGTTTCAACCACACTTTCATTATGTTCAAGTATAGTGCGATTAACAAAATTAATAAAATCTAAACCATGATAACCCCTTTGTTCGAAACGGTTAATATCGAATAAAAGAGTAGGGATGGAATACCAACAATGTTGAAAATATTTTGATAAAAGACCCAATCGGGCTGCCTCCACAATGCATGCATCCCTTGATAACCTTCCCATAACATGAAAAATTATATCCTCACAAAGGAAACTAAGTCCATTATTAGAAATTGTACCTCGTTCCATGATTGTTTATATGAACTATCCTCTGTTTATACTCTGTTTGTACCTTAAGCATACGACAGGAGCTGGAGGTTGATGACGACGTGCGGCTGGGCGGAGGTGATGGAGTATGGCTGATTTGGGCGGAGCTTGAGCAGCAGAGGCGGATCTGGTCGGAGCTTGGCAGAGTTGGTTTGTAGATTTTTTGTGAAATTTGCCAAGTCCCAAATAATATATCCCTCTTTTATCTTGACTCTTTGATAAAGATATAAATATATTTTGAACATTTGTAGTTAAAGGTAGTCAACCTTTACCTTTAACTTTAATTAACCTTAACTTATTAGGTAAAAAAAATAGTGATAAAAGAGAAAAACAATGCAATGAAACGATGGACCTAATTAACAACTTTAATTAACCTTTATCGAGGATATGGAATTTCAAGATCTGCCCAAGATCTTTCATCGAGATAAGAAAATAACTTTAGGGTACAAAGAATTATTATTAAATATAAGCACATTAAATGACACGGCGACTGAGTAAAAAATGTCTCTTGACATTAAAGCGAGCACAGTCACATGTCTTTTGATCCTCACTAACTTTATTGTCCAAATTTTACAATCATTTCACTGGAAAATTCTATTTAAGCAAATATTTAGTCTTTCAACTATTGTAAAGATTCTTTTTATAATAATAATAATAATAATAAGAAGAAGAAGAAGAAGAAGAAGAAGTAATGTTTTATGTCATCTCTGATTAGTCACTGTTCTACCATTTCTTTAGTTTTGTTAAGGAAAAAAAAATGCAATAAATGAAATTGATTGACTTTAATTTGCTTGATTAATCTTTACCTTAACAAAATAATATTTTACCACATGAGTCGTTGGTAGTGAAAGGGAGGACTTGCCTTTAACTTTAACTTTAATTAACTTTAAATTTAATTTTAATTAACTTTAACTTTAGCCCAATTACCTTTAACTTTAGCCCCGCCATGTCCGAATTAGCCCTAGCCTAATTGACATTTTTAGTCCCAATGATTTAAATATTTAGAATATATCCCCTCATCTTTACCTTTAACTTTAATTAACCTTAACTTATTAGGTAAAAAAATAGTGATAAAAGAGAAAAATAATGCAATGAAACGATGGAACCAATTGACAACTTTAATTAACCTTTATCGAGGATATGAAATTTCAAAATCCGTCTCTGATTGCCGATGAAAATGAGACTTTTTTTCGGTCTCTAAATCCGTCTCTGTTCGAAATTTAGAGATGGAAAAAATCCGTCTCTCATTCAGTCTCAAACTAAAGATAAATATTTTATTTTTAAATCCGTCTCTAATTCCGACTCTGATTGCCAATGAAAATGAGACCTTTTTTTCGTCTCTAAATCCGTCTCTGTTTGAAATTTAGAGATGGAAAAAATCCGTCTCTAATTCGGTCTCAAAATAAAGATAAAGATTTTATTTTTAAATTCGTCTCTAATTCCGACTCTGATTGCCGATGAAAATGAGACTTTTTTTCCGTCTCTAAATCCGTCTCTGTTCGAAATTTAGAGATGGAAAAAAATCCGTCTCTAATTTGCGTAATTTAAAGCCTTCCTTTAGCGACGGATTCAGAGATGGAATGTTATCCGTCTCTATATACGTCTCTGTTTTATCCTAAATTTATTTTTTAGGAATTAAAGTTAAAGAAACACACGACTCTTGACATTAAAGCGAGCACAGTCACATGTCTTTTGAGACATTAAAGTTAAAAAAACACACGACTCTTGACATTAAAGACACGACGTCTCTTAACATTAAAGGAAACGAAAACTCTTGACATTAAAGTGAGCACAGTCACACGACTCTTGACATTAAAGGACACGACGACTGAGTAAAAAATGTCTGCTGAGTAAAACAAGAAATGTCTTCTCTTCCATATATATATATATAGATATATATAATCCCATTTTTTGCCACAACTGACCACCCCTATCGGAAAACCAAAAACTATTTTCATTTTCATCATCAAACTACGATGGAAACTAGGCAAAACAGTGGATTATTATCTGATATGGAATTTATTGATTGGAATTTCCAACCCGAATTTTTCATTTGTGAAACTGTATTTGATGTTGTTCCTTTGACGGAGATGATAGTAGATGACCCTTTTTATTCATTTTTCAGTCCACCACATAACCCTGCTTTTAACATTCCAGGTAATTAAATCTGAACTTTTTTAAAAATATTACTATTTTCAATATATACAGTATATAGTTCCATTTTCATTTTCTTTTTGTGTTTAATTTCAGAACTATTGTGGGGCAACTCTGGGAACGAAGTGAGAACAGGATTTGAAGATCAACTAAACCAGCAGCAGTTGCTATTTGATAACTCTACCAATAACGCGACAATGGTGACATTTGATGAGAATTTACATGTGGATGAAGGGAAGAAAATAGTTAAAAGTTCAAGGAAAGTAATGCAAACGTTGTCGAGGAAAACGATTTCACAGTATTTTTACATGCCAATAAAACAAGCAGCAAAAGAATTAAATGTAGGGGTAACCCTTTTGAAGGAAAGGTGCAGGGAATTGGGAATTAGGAGATGGCCCCATAGAAAACTCATGAGCCTTCAAACTCTAATCAAGAATGTACAGGAATTGGGAAAAGAGGAAGGAGATGGAAAGTTGAGAGATTTGCAGAAATTGGAGCAAGAGATGAAATTAATGGAAGAGATTCCAGATATGCAATTGGAGGAAAAAACAAAGAGGCTAAGGATGAAATTTTTGCAGCTTAAGTGCAAGAAAAGAAAGTTTGGGAAGAAAACTAGTTCACTTTAACCCCCACCATTTATATTAATTACAAATCGAATAACTTGATTTATATTTCAGCCTTATCTATTTCTTCTCTAACAAGTGTCATTTCTTGAAGTTGTTGTTGTGACATGTAGTATACGAACTCTGAGTTATTTTCATCTGCAGTGCTTTCAACATCTGTTGTTGTGACGTGTCCAAAATATTGAGTTTTTGGATTAGAATTTTTTTTTTAATAATATATATTATACAGTCACAGTCCTCATTCAAGAGGCGTTTCCTTTAAAGAAAATTTTAGTGAACAATCTTGTGATTGGCCCAAATGCACTAATATACTTTCTCAAAATAGCCCCAAAAGTAATATCATCAACAAGAAAGCGACCAAAAAATGAAAAGTTTGTAATGGCAGTAAAAAGGTAAAGATATGAGTAAATCTTCTTTTCCTAATATATAAACATATACATACACATAAACATACACATACACATATACATATACAAATATATATGTATAATCCCACTCACACACAAAAAGAAAATCCTCAAACTCCACCCCTATAAATTCTCTTCCACATCAATGCACTTTTTAAACTCTAAAAATGTTCATTTGCTAAATTTTCTTCTTTAGCAAATTCGCACAGAAAGAGTGAATTCTTATAAACTCTAAAAATGTTCATTTTCAATCAAAAAATCAGAAGTTTACTTCTACTAGTTTTCTTGCTAAGTTTAATGATCAAGAGAGACCACCTTCGGTCGCTAAACAGTCGTAGTTAAAAAAATCATTGCGAAATTTATCTTTTCTTGTAGTGTTATTTCTTCTTTAGCAAATTCACACAGAAATATTCATTTTCAATCAAAAAATCAGAGGTTTACTTCTACTAGTTTTCTTGCTAAGTTTAATGATCAAGAGAGACCACCTTCGGTCGATAAATAGTCGCTAAATACAAAATAGAGACCGAATTATTTTATTTTATAATATAATTCGCAAAAGACCACTTTCCATTTTTTTTATTCTAATTTACAAAATAGAGACCAACTAATTCAGTCACGGAATCGATCTCTAAAATATAATTTCATATTTATTTTTTTATTCTAATTTACAAAATAGAGACCGAATTATTCGATCTCTAATTAGCGACCGAATAATTCGGTAGCGGAATCAGTCTCTAAAATATAATTTTATATTCCGTCGCGGAATCGGTCACCAAATAATAATGAAAAATTGATGCTCATCTCGGTCGCTAATTTGAAAATTAGAGACCAAATTATTCGGTCTCTAACTTAGGGGAGTAAATCAACCACTTAGCTACCGATTTAGAGACGGAAATCAATCGGTCTCTAAATCGGTCTCTAAGTCAGTCTCTGAATCGGTCTCTAATTTACTCTAAATTACCCCATTGGATATCTTTTTAAGAAAAAAAGACCGACCCGAATTCGGTCTCAATTTCGGGCTCAAAATAAAGATAAAGATTTTATTTTTAAATCCGTCTCTAATTCCGACTCTGATTGCCGATGAAAATGAGATTTTTTTTCATCTCTAAATCCGTCTCTGTTCAAAATTTAGAGATGGAAAAAAAATTGTCTGTAATTCGGTCTCAAAATAAAGATAAAGATTTTATTTTTAAATCTATCTCTAATTCCGACTCTGATTGCCAATGAAAATAAGACTTTTTTTCCGTCTCTAAATCCGTCTCTGTTCGAAATTTAGAGATGGAAAAAATCCGTCTCTAATTCGGTCTCAAAATAAAGATAAAGATTTTATTTTTAAATTCGTCTCTAATTCCGACTCTGATTGCCGATGAAAATGAGACTTTTTTTCCGTCTCTAAATCAGTCTCTGTTCGAAATTTAGAGATGGAAAAAAATCCGTCTCTAATTTGCGTAATTTAAAGCCTTCCTTTGGAGACGGATTCAGAGATGGAATGTTATCCGTCTTTATATCCGTCTCTAAATCCGTCTCTGTTTTATCCTAAATTTATTTTTCATGAATTTATTGATGAAATTGAGACGGTTTCCTACGTCCGTCGGTGATCCGTCTCAAATCAGAGACGGATATCATTTCCGTCTCTGATTTGAGACGGATTCGTGTCCGTCTCTGATTGTCCGTCTCTGAAACCTTATTTTCTTGTAGTGTTTGCTTAAGGCCTCGTAGATGACTTTGACTGTAGAGGTCCTACATATATATTATTTGATAATCTAGGCTTCTCATTGTTCATTTTTACTATCATATGAGATACTTCAAATCATAATATTTTTCTATAGTGAATGTTTAAATTTTCTTTATTTTTATCCATTTCTTATTCATTTTTTCTCTACTTGGAATAAAAAGGATAAGAAATCAAGAAAACAGAATGTGAGTTTGAAATTAAAACAAAATTATTCTATCAATTTCCAGATTTTATTTTATTACAATAAAAAATAATGTAAATCTATAAAGATATAACTTTTTGTTGTTTATAAAAAATTAAAGAGGTACTAAGTTATTAAAAACTTGTTCAAGACATTAAACATATAATTCGAGAACCACGCAAAGAAAATCGAAAAATTACATACTTAAGAAAATCAAAAAAAATTCATACTTAAGTTTATTCAAAATAATTTAATCTATTGTTTATTGTACCTACTTTAAAGAAAAATAATTATTCGTTAGAATTGCTTTTAATGAAAAGCTTTCATGAGATTAATTTCTATATAAATATTTATTATTTAATAAGAAAAAGAAAGGAAGAAATGGAATTAGAAAATGGAGAAAAATATAAAATAAAGGTAAAAAGGGACATATATTCCCAATCTATTATCAATTATTGCTCTTAGAAGAATGAAAATATAAGTGAAACTTAGGGATTCTCCTTTTCCATACGTGGTCTCTCGCTTCTTGCCGAAATCATATATCACCCATAAGAAATGCTTGAAAATTGAAATTGTAAACCTGATGCCCAATGGAGTATTCTGCGTAGAAGGAATATCTGTATTTTTTTCTTGGAAAATCTTTTTGCAAACTTGATTGATCCGTCCACCAACACCTCGTTCCACCATCAAGCCTCTTACAAACAACTTTACTAGAATGATAAAAATAACCCGTGTCTCGCTCAATATTCGCACAGACGGCGCCAATTAATGTGTGTGGGTTTCACACCAATAATAATAATGCGATATAATATATGATAATATATAAAGCATAAGAATGTAAATATATGAACAAGAAATTTACGTGGTTCGGTCTAAACAAGACCTACGTCCACGGGTATAAAGTTGTCGCTTGGTTTATTCATCCTCATAGGGGGTATTTATACAAGATTTTGATGGATAGGCTAAAATAGTAAGTCAACTATGCCCAAAATACATAAGGTAATAAGAATAAATCATGACCCATCTATTTTGGTCGAGATCTAATCAGGTATATATATATATATATATATATATATGGTAAAGATAAAGGAATCTACTAGCTTGATCTCCGCAGGTCTTTATATGGAAAGTATCTAAATTGATTAATTTTTGTCTCCAAGCTTGCCTTTTATAGATTTCTTCACTTGTGTAGGTCGGGTCGTCGGGGTTTCCAGCTAAGTCATATGCTTTCTAAAAGAGTCTAAGTCCGTGATCCATTGGTTTTAAGCTCAATAAGTATTGATTTAGTTAACTTGGCCCAAAAACTATTTTCTACTCACATCAGTGGAAGTCATGAGATTCTCATTATACTAAAAAGGGTGTTGATAATAACACGAAATCTTCTATTGCAAAATTGTGTTGCATCTTGTATTGCATATCATGCCTGGACCAAGTGTATATAGTCCATAATAAATTTATATTCAAAAAAATATTTTATACATATGTCGTTCATGTATTAAATGCAACAGGAGGTTGCAACACGGTTTGCAATAAAAGATCCAAACTGATAGATAATGTCAGATCACAAACCCTCTTACCATAGCAAAAATGTGTCCTTTAATAGCTCCTTCTTAGTCAAATAATAAGTTTGGAAATTTTCCATATTATCTCTCTCCTAAAAAATAAATGGAAAGAAGTTCAACACGACATACTTTCTTTCTCTCTCATCTAAGATTCAAATATGCAAACCTTTTGTCTCCATCTTCGTTGTAAGTACTGAAGCATTATAATTCCATTTTAGAAGCAAAGGAAATGAATTCATTCTTCACTTAAATGAAATGCTAGCATTTAACTTGATATAATTTGAGCAAAAGCTCTTTATGAATTTTAGTTTCCCTTCTCCAGCGCTTATGCTTATTATGTGAAAAAGTTTTATCTTCATAAAAGAGAAAAGAAATGCTTTCTCAAATTACTAATGTAAAACTAAATTTATTAATAAGTGTTATTACAGTGATGTTATCATGGCTTGGATTGACATGGTTCTTGCATTAGTGAGATATATAATCATCAAAATTGTTTATAGCCTCGTTGAAATCTAAATACATACTTTTTCATTTAGTCATTTTTTTTTTCTTGTTGATGGAAACAAGGAGTATATTGAAGTGTTTTGATTTCATCTATTTGACAGATTTTTCTAGCCATTTGCTCTTATTTTTTATTTGTGCTTTAATCATTGATTTGAGACCTTTTAGATATTTTAAATAAAAATAAATATTGCCATGAATTATAGCAACTTATTATTTTTTTCATATTTCAATTAGAATTTTTTTTTTAGTGAATTGATATGATGTGAAATAGAAATGGATTGCGTACATTCGACATGTAGCTTTAACTTTGTTTTTGTCATTTACGATGTTCGTAATCGATATGATAACAATAATAATGATGATGATGTGTGTTATGTGCGATGAAAATGCACGCGATGATAACCTAATTGTGTTAAGTTTACCATGTAATGAAATCACACATTTTTCTTTCTTAAATTGAAATGAAGTTCTTTATTTCTATTCACAGAAATAGTAAACATGTGAGATGGATTAAATGATAAGTGATGTGGGTGGAATTCGAATGTTGGGCCAAGCATAAGGACCCAACGTTTATTGGGCTTAAACCTAATGGATTACAGACTTGGACTCTTCTAGAAAGCATACGATTTATCTGGAGACCCTGATGTCCCGGACCATTGTAGCTGGAGCAGATCTATTTGAGATAAGCCTGGAGACAAAATCTAATCAATCACAAGACTTTCTATATAAAGACCTGTGGAGTTCAAGCCTGAGATCCTATATAATTATCATTTATACCTGATTGGATATATCGCAAAATAGGTGGATCATGATTTATTCTCCTTATTTTATGTATTTTTGGCATAATTCACTTACTATTCTAGTCTACCCATTAAAATCTTGTATAAATACCTTATATGAGGATGAATAAACCAAGCGACAACTTTACACTCGTGCACATAGATCTTCTTTAGATCGAACCTCGAAATCTCTTGTTCATATATTTATGACACGAAAAATCCTTACGTGTTTGCACAGCAAGTGGACTGGTCGTGTGTAGTAATAAAGTGGACAATCAAGTCCGGATGTCGAACCCACAAGGACTTGTATTTTAGATTTACAAAATTTAAAGCAATTGAACTTAAATTAAATAACTGCGATTGTATTAAAAGTAATTAAAATTTGATCAAAAGAAGATGATGAATTGAAAATGAAAACGTAAAAACAATACTTGACAAATTGATTAAGATTCTTATGTGAGAAAACAACTAAGGCACATGCTTCAACCGTTCTTACTCGTTAATATATATGAGTGATTATTTGAATTATTAGACTAGTATTGCTTTGGTGGAAAAAACCTTAATTAATTAATACCCGATCTCTCGGTCATAATAATCCTATGACTACGTGACGGTTCTCTAAATATGTCTATCCGAGAATCAAATCATTAGCCAAGCATTCACGTTTTAGAATTTCCCCGGATTAATCCGGCTAACTGCACCCGGAAATCTATACCTATCTCTAGGAGCAATTCCTCATGTTTTTCGGATGATGTGATGATTTCTTTGAACCCTAATTTATATTCTCTCGAATCATAAACTAGGCTAATTAGCAAGCATATGGTGATCAAACATATGATTGGAATTAAAACACAAAATCAATACACAAAGCAATACTAGAATTAATACGAACAATCAATTCATATATATATACTCATAAAATTGGTATTCACATGGCCTTAGTTCAAGTAAATTAGTTCATAATCGTAATTGGAAAAACAACTAAAATCATAGAATTATTCATAGACAAATAATCTAGAAGTAGAAATCTCCCTTATTACGAATTGATGAATTCGTGTAGAATCGTCGCTCTCTTTGTCTTGCTCGTTTCTTGCTCCAAAATCTCTTCTCCAAGCTCTTCCTTCTCCAAGCTCCCTTCTTGTTGTAAGAGAAAGTATTCTATTTGAGTGTAGTGTTAGTGTGTTTTGTGTTGTTGTGTGTTGGGTTTTTGACATGAAACAACACCCCTATTTATACTAGTAAGCACTAGAGGATAACAACTAATATACACTAAAAGAATACAAATGGGGGTACACATAGCACATGCCTAAAGGAAGACAACTAATGTTCATCATGAACATAAGTAAAAACCCACACTACACATGCCCAAAAGTAGACAACTATCAGCATTATAAATGAAAGGGGCACACAACACATGCATTTACAATCATTAAAGGAGGCAACTAATGGTCTTTAGGTGTCAAAAGTTTCTAAGATTCGTCCAGCTGCCCGTAGCATTTTTCCTTCTGCACAGCAATAGTGTTTTCTTCATAACTTTTTCATCCGATCTTAGATTCAAGTGATTCAAGTTCTCACGTGAAGCTAAGACATAGATCTATAACTTTGTAGAAGAACACGTTCTCAGATTCTGCGTCCAAAATACAGAATTTTTGCATTTTCCTCCAGCTGATTTCTCTATGGTTATGATTTTTACCTTGAATTCATTTAAAACACAAATCAAAGCCACAAGTGGTAAAATTCATACATATTTGAACCTAAATCATGAAATTATTGACCTCTCAAATGTGTAAAACTCACACTTATCACACCCCCAAACTTAACATTGATCGTCCCCGAGCAATTTAACAAAAGAAAACTAAGATTTAAACAACATCAAGAAAAAGGGTAAAACAAAAACAAAAGATAGCTCACTTTCGTAGAGAACACGATTGCATTTAGCGTATGCAACAAGCCTTTAAACCTCAATTTTACCAAAAGAGGACGAGTGTTGTCTCGTGAGGGTTTGCAGATGATATACCCACAAAATCGGAAAAAAATAAAAAATCAACCACAATCAATGAAGACAACTCAACAAAATTAACAAGAACTAATGGCACAACATCAACCGTTAAAGCTCAAAATTATATACACGTATCAAAGACTCGCTCATGTTACACCTTGACTTGAATAAAAACCTCCAAAGGGTGTAGTAATTGTAAGTCTAAGGCATTATAGTCAAGTGGCACCCTTACCAAATTTCAGATTTTCTCCCATATCTATTAACCTTCGATCAATCCTAAAGCACAAGCTTTATAGAAAACTTCATAACCACTTATATTTCATCACTTAACCCATTTACACTTTACACTTCACATGAAACTTCCATTTAAACTTCATTAAGGCCAGGTCGTGTGCAATGTTCTATTTCATTAGGCTTTCTATGACACCCATGTATCGAGCTTTGGATCAATGACTCCCAAACTAGATAGTTTTAGGGCATTAAGTAATAAGACACTCCTTGCGGATTTAATCACTCGAGTGCCAAAGGCCACGAAATAAAACTAGACCTTTCATTCATTTTTAACCTAAATTGGCTTGAGCAAAGCTCAAATTAGCATGACAGTACAGTATATAGGCATGTTGCTTTTCACCTCCAGTACATATCAGCCTGACTTTATAGTCATACCAATCATCAACCTTTTTCATTATTCATTCGGCATATGAAGCAATTACACAACTCATGACCTTAAGAAGAATCTAAGTTAACATTTCCGGGAGAAATTCCTTAAGTGTTTCAGAATGATTATCCACTTAACTCCTCTACCCTCGACTTGTCGTGCATTTGTGATTCATCTAAGGAAATTTTACTCTTATCTAGAGTCCCACGAGCAAAGTAACGATACGTGTATTCCATTAAATTCCAATATAAATCAAGAAATTATGCCATTAAATTCAAGTTAATCCATTTCATTGCATTAATTGGTGGCTTTAAAAAAAAAAAAAAAAAATTATGCTCGATTTTCTTGAATTTCGTCATATAAGCATGAAACATGAATATAACTCAGCACTACCTAACACCCCCAAACTTAAACCTAACATTGCCCTCAATGTTACATCTAAACTCAAAATATGAAAAGGGGTAAAAGGAGTACTTACAACCAAGGATGCTGAAAAGCAATCCTTCATCTCATATGGGTTTCAAAACAAACATCTCCTCCAATTAGGATAAGCATCTTAAAACAATGGGAAACCGCTACTATCCATGCTCACTATACTCAAATAGCTAAACCATCAAGCAGAAAAGACACATGCCCAAAGTGCATGTTAAAAAAAACAGAAAGGAAGCTTAAGAAAAACTAAGCAAAATAAAAAAAACTAGAAACCAAAAGAAAAACTTACAAACTTGGGTTGCCTCCCAAGAAGCGCTCTTTTATAGTCAATAGCTTGACTGCTCCGCTCTTTACTTAAGTTGATGGCTCTTGGAACTTGACAGACGAGGTGTCTGCATTCCAATCAGTTCCCCAGTAGTGTTTCAGCCTATGTCCATTGGTCATGAATACTTGTCCGTCATCAGTAATAAGCTCCACAGCCCCCGACGAATACACTCGTGTGACATGAAATGGCCCCGACCAACGAGATTTGAGTTTTCCCGGGAAAAGTTTGAGTCGTGAGTTGTACATCAGCACCAGTTCACCTTCCTCGAATTCCCGTGACAAAATATGCTTGTCGTGCCATTTTTTAGTCCTTTCTTTATACAACTTGGCATTCTCGTATGCCTCATGTCTCCACTCCTCGAGCTCATTTAGTTGCAGTAGCCGCTTATTACCTACAACACTTGCATCGAAATTAAGGAATTTGATAGCCCAATACGCACGATGTTCAAGTTCGACAGGTAAATGACAAGCCTTTCCAAATACAAGACGATAAGGGGACATGCCAATAGGGGTTTTAAAAGCAGTACGGTAAGCCCACAAAGCATCATCTAATTTCAGAGACCAATCAGTTCGATGGCTATTTACCGTTTTTTCTAAAATCCTTTTTATTTCCCTATTAGACACTTCAACTTGCCCACTAGTTTGAGGGTGATAAGGGGTCGAGATTTTATGTTTAACACCATATTTGTTCAACAAGTTTTCAAATTGCTTGTTACGGAAATGTGTGCCTCCATCACTTATGATTGCTCTAGGGGTACCAAAGCGAGTAAAAATTCGTTTCTTAAGAAATCTAAGAACAACTCTAGCATCATTAGTTTGCAAAGCCTCAGCTTCGACCCATTTTGACACATAGTCAACAGCAACAAGAATATACTTATTAGAACATGAACTAGGAAAGGGACCCATAAAATCGATACCCCATACGTCAAACAGTTCACATTCAAGCACAGTGTTCATAGGCATTTCATGTCGTCTAGAAATATTACCTACCCTTTGACATCGATCACAAGTTTTAACATAAGCATAAGCATCTTTAAACAGAGTAGGCCAAAAAAAACCTGATTGCAGAACCTTGGCAGCAGTCTTATTTGGCCCGAAATGGCCTCCTATTGGCATATCATGACAGTGAGCCAAGACAGATGCCATTTCCTCCTCAGGTATACATCGTCTGATTATTCCCTCTACACCAATTTTAAACAAGTAGGGCTCTTCCCACAAATATTGCCTAGCATCATGTAAAAACTTCTTTCTTTGGTGAAAGGTTAGATCCGGGGGTAAAATTCCAGCAACTAAATAGTTAGCAAAATCAGCATACCAAGGGATTGAAATAGACGTAAGAGCAAAAAGTTGCTCATCGGGGAATTCATCTCTTATTGGGATCTCATCCACTCCCTCACCCATTAACTCTAGCCTAGAAAGGTGATCCGCAACTACATTCTCAGAGCCTCTTTTATCTTTGATTTCTAAGTCAAACTCTTGTAGTAATAAAATCCACCTAAGAAGTCGAGGTTTTGCATCTTTTTTAGCAAGCAAGTATTTCAATGCAGAGTGATCAGTGTATACAATGACTTTATTAAGCACAAGATAAGAATGAAACTTGTCAAAGGCAAAGACAACGGCTAAAAGCTCTTTTTCAGTGGTAGCATAATTAAGTTGAGCTTCATTTAAGGTACGACTAGCATAGTAAATAGTATGAAAGATTTTACCCTTCCTTTGACCAAGTACAGCTCCTACGGCAGTGTCGCTCGCGTCGCACATCAGCTCAAATGGCAAACTCCAATCAGGAGCAGCTATCACAGGTGCTGAGATCAACTTTTCCTTTAGAGTGAGGAAAGCCTGCATACATGCATCATCAAAGTCAAATACTGCATCCTTCATGGTTAATTTAGACAGAGGTTTAGCAATTTGGGAAAAATTAGCAATAAAACGCCTGTAAAACCCGGCGTGCCCTAAAAAACTTCGCACGGCTTTCACTGTGTTTGGTGGTGGGAGATTTGCTATCACTTGAATTTTCGCCCGATCTACCTCAATTCCCTTCTTAGATATCTTATGGCCCAAAACAATGCCTTCTTGTACCATAAAGTGACACTTTTCCCAATTCAAGACTAGATCAGTCTCCTCACATCTCTGCAACACAAGGGTTAGATTGTGCAAACATCTATCATAGCTAGAGCCAAATACAGAAAAGTCGTCCATGAAGATTTCAATACATTGTTCGATCATGTCATGAAATATGGCCATCATGCATCGTTGGAAAGTAGCTGGTGCATTACATAAACCAAAAGGCATCCGTCTATAAGCAAAAGTGCCATAAGGACAAGTGAAAGTAGTTTTCTCTTGATCCTCAGGTGCAATGGCAATTTGGTTATAGCCGGAGTACCCATCCAAAAAACAATAATATTCATGCTCGGCTAATCTTTCTAACATTTGATCGATAAAAGGAAGGGGAAAATGGTCTTTTCGGGTATATTCATTCAACTTCCTATAATCAATGCAAACCCTAAAACCGGTAACAATTCTAGATGGAATTAACTCATTATTAGCATTAAGAACAACTGTCGTACCTCCTTTTTTTTGCACTACCTGAGTTGGACTTACCCAAGAGCTATCAGAGATAGGAAAAATGATTCCAGCATCCAGTAATTTGATTACTTCTTTCTTTACCACTTCTTGGATTTGAGGATTTGACCTCCTTTGTGATTGTATGGTGGGCTTTGAGTTCTCTTCCATCAGAATCTTGTGCATGCAAATGGCCGGGCTAATTCCCTTAATGTCAGCAATTTTCCATCCAAAGGCCCGTTTGTGCTCCTTCAATACCTTCAGCAACTTTGCTTCTTGTTGCTCTGTAAGAGAAGAGGAAATTATCAAAGGCAAAGTTTCATTATCACTTAGATAAACATATTTAAGATGCGAAGGTAAGGCTTTTAGATCAAGAATAGGTGGCTCCTCAATGGATGGTTTGGATTTGCTTGACAGTGGCTTATCCAACATCTCAAATTTCCTCACGATGGCGCATTGTGCGCGCCTCTCCAAATTGTGAACAGCTGCTAGTTGTTCCTCCTCAGCTGACTCAGCATCCTTCGACTTCATGATGCAAATCTCAAGTGGATCATCAGAGACATTTTCCTGAAAATGCTCCACAATCAAAGGATCAAAAGCATCTATTAGCAAGCAAGACTCGTCATCACCGACATGCTTTAAAACCTTGAATACATCAAAAGTAACTCTCTCTTCTCCCACATTTAAAGTCAGCTTACCATTTGCTACATCGATCATAGCTTTACCTGTGGCTAGGAAAGGCCTTCCTAGGATGAGAGGAACTTCGACGTCTTCTTCCATTTCTAGGACCACGAAATCCACCGGAAAGTAGAATTTGTCGACTTGCACAATCACATCCTCTATGATTCCCTTCGGGTGTTTGATAGATCGATCTGCAAGTTGAAGACTCATCGAGGTTGGCTTCGGATTTCCCAAGCCCAATTTCCGGAACAACGAGTACGGGAGAAGATTTATGCTGGCTCCTGAATCACATAATACTCGGTCGAATTTGAGTTGCCCAATGGTGCACGGGATGGTGAGGCTCCCCGGATCCTTGAGTTTCTTTGGCAACTTGTTCAATACCACTGCTGAGCATGCTTCAGTCAAGCATACCATTTTATTCTCTTCCCACTTTTGCTTGTTTGAGAGAATATCCTTGAAGAACTTAATGTAGTTGGGCATCTGCAAAATCGCATCAATAAAAGGAATATTAATTCGAACTTCTCGAAGAATTTCTAAAATTCTAAGAAAACTCTTATCCATGTCTTTCTTATTCTTTTTATGTGCTAGGGGGAAGGGGAGACGTATTTCAACAGGTTTAGAGGAAGAGGGAGATAAAGTTTCGGAGGGGGCCCTTTCTGCCTCTGACGTTCGAACGTTGTCCTTCCTAACGTTCGAACGTTGACCGGTCAATGCCCGAACGTTAAGATGGTCACGTTCGGACGTTGGCTGCTGGGAAGGTGCATTTGTCACTTCTTTGCCACTACGAAGGGTAATTGCATTGCACTGGTCCTTCGGATTTTTCTCTGTATCGCTCGGCAGTGTCCCGGGTGCTCTTCCACCCGCATCAGATGATAATCGTGCAATTTGGTGTTGCATCTCTTTCATTCCCGTCATAACACCCTGTAACATCAAACGAAACTCCGCAAATGATTCGTCCGATTTTGTATGTGAGCCGCCAATCTTTCTTCGACAGTCGGAGGTCTTGGAACTTGACCTTGTGGCTTAAAATTTCCAGGTCTTTGAGGTTGATTGTTGTTAAACGGAGGCCTCGGTGCTTGGTAGATGCCTTGTTGTGCATTTTGTGCCGGATTTGGCCTTTTCGGAAAATTCTCGGGTATGTGGAAGCTCAATTGAGGCCTGTTTGAATTTCCGACATAGTTCACATCACCAATGGCTGGCTCTGCCTCCAGATTAACATCTTGTTCTACCTCTTGAGCAACAGCAACCCTTCGGGATTGTGGAGGAAACTCATCGTCATCTTCAGGGTACAGTTCATCCTCCCGTGCCATCTGCTCTAGTTTAGCCCACGCTGTTCTGCTATCGAGACCCAAAAGATCACCACCGGCTCCTGCATTAAGTCTGTGACGAATCCGAGACCGGGCTCCATTAAAGAAGTGTAGCACTCGCTCGTCTCTTGAATAGTTGTGATCAGGGCACCTTCGAAGCAGACTCTTGTATCTTGCCCATGCTGATGCTAACGATTCATCCCGTTTTTGCTTAAAACCCTTGATTTCGCTTCTTAACTCATTAATCCTTGATGGCGGAAAGAACTTGTTGAGAAACTCCTCAACTAACTCTTCCCACGTTTCAATGGATTGTGGGGGCAACGACTTGTACCACAAAGTCCCCTTTATCATTTTAATCGAAAAATGGCAATAACGTAGGCTGATGGCATCAAGATCTCTTTGGCTGGATTGCACTGTAGATAACACATTCTCGAGTGCTCCCATATGGTCATGTTGAGCACTCTTTCGGATACACATAAAATTGTTTCCGCATCTGAACCATGTTGAACATGTGAGGTGGATATGGAAGTTGGTGTGGCAAATTGGGAACACACAGGCCCCGGCGTAGTGTTTACACGTGGTGGTGATTACCGCGAACGATGGGGGTGGTGCCGGAGTACTGGTTGCAGCTTGAAACAGGTTTGTTGAAACCATTCCTGTTCGCTGGGAGATTGATGTCATAAGATGTCCCGCCAAGCTCGCTTGTCCTCTGGTTTTGCACGAAACGTACGCTCGTCTCGGGATCAAATCCTCTAAAACCTCTCCTGAGGCTGGGTCATGTTCACCAAAAAAACCACCTATCAAATAACTAAGCAAAACACAGGATTTAGGCTATAAATAAAATTTAATAATAAAACGATAAAAGCAAGTAAACTAAAAATTGCAATATAAAATCATAAACTAACATAAAACAGTCCCCGCAACGGCGCCAAAAACTTGACCCGAAAAAATCCTTTTTGAGTTCTAGTTTAGAACACACACAAACAACTTCATGTTCTTTATATCATTTTTTTTCATAACACACTATAATGGGCTTTGAGTTTCTATATTAGAAAAACACACAACAATTATGTTCTTCTCTCTTCCTTTCTTTTCAACTTGGAAGCTATGTGTATATCATATTTTGATTATCATTTCCTAGGTTTCACATATACATTGCAATTTTTTTTTAACTTTTTTAATTTTTTTTTTTTTTGCAAAAGTGCGAACCTTTTGCACAGTGTGCACTGCGTGCTGATTTTTTTTTTTTTTTTTGCAAACTTTCAATAATACCTGTTTCGTTGTACATTGGCAGGTAATACAATGATTTTTTTCAAAGATACTTCGTCCCCTTCCGGAGATCAAATTTGACAATTCTTGACAACGAGAACCAACCTATGGAGGAAGGTGTTTCTTCATATTTCTCTTGTCGGTCGAAAGGCAAAACGGTGGCCAAGTTTGACAAACTCATTGTCCATGGTGGAATGGTGTGAAGAAATTAATTTGAACAAAACAACTAAGGCATGGAGTCTGCGATCTTCTCACCACCAACCGTCGAATGAGCCACTTATTTTGCCAACACTGGGGCGTAACATCATTGACGGCAAGGCGAAGTGGATTGGAGACGACATCAAATCCTTGGTGAATTTCACTACATCAAAGGCTACTGGGAGTGGACAGAGGACATCCTTAGCCGGTGCAAAGATAAGTTACTGTCTGCCAGGATCTACGATGCAGTGTATGCCTCGATGTATACTTATGATCGAAACACGAACATCGTGAAAGCCTTCTCCGAGGCTTGGTGTCCACTACGAATACATTACTGACTTCCATTGGCGAGTTTTCGATATCTCTGTGGGATTTATACGCTCTCGCAGGTCTTCCCATGACTGGACTCTTCTACGACGAAGTCATCCCTAATGCTACGGAGCTCACCGGTATTGACGAAAAGGGGCACATATTTCTCCCTCGCTCATGTGAATACTTATTCCGCGCTTACCATTTACTTCTAGGAGGCTCCAAGGTGAATCAATATTCCCAAGTGTCTGTTGACCAATGGGTGAGGTTTTGGTCCAAGAAGAAGGTGAAATATAGCCAAACTCCTATTCGTAAGGAGAAGAAGTCCACTCGCCTAGCGTCTACTCACAACCCCCTTGGAGATTTAGGTGTTCACGAGAAGTGGTCGACTACGGAGGAGGCGATATTTTCCAAACTCGGCATTAGGGAAACTTTGAAGGAAGAGACTTACTTGGCGGCTCACTTGGCTTGTTGGCTCTGTACCTTTGTTCTTCCTGGGAGAGATGTTAACACTATACGGCCAAGTACTTTCAAGATGGCTGCAATTATGGCTAGTGGTCGACAAGTTAGCTTGACGATCCCTGTTTTGGCAAGCATTTACAAAGGTTTGAATGAAGTTTCGACTTCTATGAGACCAACTAAAGCGAATACTTCGTTCCCTATCCATTTCGTATATGCTTGGTTGGCTTATTACTTCAAGACTCACTACCCAGTTGGGCGTGAATTGCGTGGTCCTAAGATGGTGAAATTCTCTGGCGAAGGGGGTGCAAGATACTTTGATCCAACAGAGGCCCGACGACGCATCCATAAGGGAGAGACTGCTGCTTGGACTTGCCTAATGACCACGACGAGCAAGGATCTCATGTTTATTGATGATGGCGAATACGGGGAGTCTAAGGCGAATCTTTTCATGTCCATTCGCTCGCACTATCTGTCTTTGAGACAGGGTGAAAAGTCCATTGTTGAGCCTTATAGTCCACATAGATTTGGACGCCAATTGGCTACTATCAGGAGGTTCCTGGTGTTATCAAGTATGATGTCCGAACAGTTACATCAGATGAGGTTCTTCGTTATTGGCGCTTGTGTACTTTTACCAAGTCCCTTTCTAAGGCGATGCTTCTTTCTATTCCCCCAAATGCTAAGAAGCTCTTTTCAAAGAATTATAAAGAATGGTGGGCAAAGACTCATGGTACATATCTTGAGGAGAACATATCGTTCTTGAATGGTTTAAAGCAAACCCACTTAAAGACAAAAAACACATTGAAGGAGATTGCATGCTTAAAGACATTACTCCTAATCCTCTACATCCTCGTCTGCCATCCCTTATTATTGAATGTAGTGTACCAGCTACTGAAGCTTTTGAGGGGAGTAAAAAGAGAAGTTCTTCATGCGGCTTGGAGGATAGTCGTAGTAGCAACGCGGACCAACACTGGAAGAGACAAAAGAAAGATCTAAATCCACTGCGACATACCGATGCCGATGTTCTGAGTAATCTATCATTATTGGATTTTTCCAAACAGGTTTTCTTCACCTTTCTTTTCTTTCTTCCATTTGAAATTCTTCGAAACTTTCTCTAATGTAGCCTTTTTTTTTTAATTTCAGTTACATAAAGAAATTTTAGATGTGAATGCTGCTGAGGAATCTCAAGATGAATCCGATCACCGGATGTAGCTCCCATAGCATGTAAGAAAAGTCAAGAAAAGACATCCAAACCTGCTAGTGTTGAACAGAGACCACCTTCTCCTGAGGCTTCAGTATTTGTGGGATGAAATATGTACTTGAGCAGCAACGCATTCATGTTCAGAGCTTATGGCGTATTATTCGGGATAAGATCACAAAAGCAAAAGTTGATGACATCTCATCTTTGAAGGACGAAGTTCAAGTTGTTTATGACTCAATGAAGGTCTTCAAAGATATAGATGTTTCTCACATTGACGGACTATTGCAATCATTGTTTATAAGGCAGCTGCCTATGATGCCGCGAGATCCTCATCTTCAGAAAGGCTATCCAAGGAGCTTCTTGATCAACAGCTCGGGGATACCAAGGACCGTCTAGGTAAAGCCAAGACTAGAGCAAGCAAAGAGGTTGATCACATCAAATCTACCAAGGAGGAATTGGCATGCGTTGAGAAAGAGCTTAAAGATTTGAAGCGTCGCAAGAAGAAATTATCTTCGTCCTTAAAGAGCCAGGAAGAACTTCTTAAAAGTGCCGAGGTTGATATTCATGGTATTGAGGATGAGATTATTGCTCTTAAGAAGACTGCCCCCTGAGTGATGAAGCAGCGAAGATTTTGAGTACTTCGATGACGCACCTGACATCTGTCCAAGAGGAGTTGAAGAACATAGATATTTTTTCTTGAGCTTTTTTTTTTTTTTTTTTTTGTACAACTATATTTTAATGGATAACATCACTTTATATGGGAAACATGATTGTTTTATTTTTATGACTGAACTCAGAGGGAATCTAAGCTGCCTACGTACCCTAATAAAAGGGATCAAGTCATAACGTAGTTCAATGATTTTTTTGATTTTTTTTTTTATGTTTTTTTGATTTTTTTTTTTGAAAGGTTAGGGTACAAACTCATGGATAGTAACGCTTTAAGAATTTCCCATTTATGGGGCCAACTCTTAAGCCGTCTTCGGCGACCAACTTGTACGCGCCATTGGTATAAACTTCTTTAACGACATAGGGACCGTCCCATTTTGATATGAACTTGTTGCCGGTCCGATGCGTCATAATGATGGGCCTTTACAGCGAGGACTAAGTCACCAACTTCAAAGGAGCGTGATCGAACTTTCTTGTTGAATGCCCTAGAAAGACGAGCTTGGTAACACTCAAGTCGTTGCTGCGCCTCTAGTCTCTTCTCATCAAGGGCCTCCAACTCTTCAAGCCGTAAACGAGCATTTTCATCTTCAGTAAGTCCTTCTTGTATGGCTATCCTCAATGAAGGGATTTGTTGCTCAAGAGGAACTACGGCTTCTACTCCATACACTAACGAGTAAGGAGTTGCTTGTGTCGGAGTCCTATAGGTGGTCTATATGCCCATAAAGCTTCTCCAATCCTTTCATGCCAATCTCGCTTTGATTTTGTAACCACTTTTTTAGTAAATTGCAGAGAGTTTTATTAAAGGCTTCAGCTAGGCCATTAGCAGGGGGTTGTACATTGAAGATTTTCTCTGTTTGAAATTGAACTTTTGGCACAACTTGTCTATCAGAGCATTGGAGAATGGCTTTCCATTATCGGTGACTATATACCGAGGAACTCCGTACCGATATATGATGTTGATACGGATGAAATCAGCAACATTTTCCTTTTTGACCTCTTTGAGGGGTATCGCTTCAGCCCATTTGGAGAAGTAGTCAGTTGCAGCCAAGATGTACAAGTGCCCAGCAGATGACTTTATCATAGGTCCGACGACATCTAATCCCCATGCATCAAAAGGCCATGAAGCAACAGTAGGGTGTAGTGGCTCAGGTGGTTGGTGGATGAAATTCGCGTGAAATTGACAAGCTTGACACCTCTGAGCGAAATCCATGCAGTCCTTAACCATTGTTAGCCAATAATAGCCCATTCTTTTTATGCGAAAGTGTAACTTCGGGCCAGATTGGTGTGCTCCACAAACTCCGGAATGAGCTTCTTCCATGGCTTGAATGGCTTCATCATCGTTTAAGCAACGCAAGAAGACCCCATCAAATGAGCGCCTATAAAGGGTGTCTTTGTAATAGATGAAGCGGGCTGCTCGACGTCTAACGTCGATTCTCTGGCGTGGATCATCAGGTAATTTTTCGTATTTCAAGTAATCCACCAGTGGTTGCCGCCAATCTTCCTTTCCTATTTCAAATACTTCGACAATGTGATTTTCTTCTTCATCGCCATCATCTTCAAAGATTGGTGGGATGACCCAACTTTTACATATTGGAACTCGTGCTTCTTTTTCAGGCATGGCGAGTGTAGAAGCCAGTTTTGCTAATGCATCAGCCTGTTTATTGTCTTTCCTCGGCACATGCTCAATCGTCACATCCCCAAGCCATCCAACAAGTCGTCTCGCATAGTTGAAGTATGGAAGTAGGTCAGGCTTTTTCACTTCATATGATCCCTCTAATTGATTTATCACTAATTTGGAGTCTCCAAATACTCTGAGGTGTAATTGTTTTATATCGACAGCCATTTCTAACCCAAGGATCAGAGCTTGATATTCAGCAACGTTATTTGAGCAGTTTTCAGTCAGAGTGAAGGAGTATGGTAACACTTCTCCATCAGACGTAATAAACACTACTCCAGCGCCAGCTCCTTCTCTATGAGAAGCTCCATCAAAAATATCATTTCAAAGGGGAGCAACTTCAACCAGTAGAACATCTTCGTCGGGTAGATCATCAGATAACTCCCATTCGGCGGGGATAGGATGATCTGCCAAAAAGTCAGCTAGAACTTGCCCCTTCACAGCCTTTTGGGGAACATAGACAATCTCAAATTGTTGCAATTGAAGGTACCACCTCGCAAGTCTATCGGAGAGCACTGGTTTCGACATCACATACTTTAATGGGTTGCCTTTGAAACAAGGCGAACAATATGCGCTTGGAAGTAATGTTTTAATTTTTGGATAGCGAAGATAAGAGCCAAGCAAATCTTTTCAATTGGCGAGTACTTCATCTCGTTTGGCATCATCATCCTACTCAAGTAGTACAAAGCGCTTTCTTTCCCATGATCATTCTCCTGTGCGAGTAATGCCCCCACAGAACGTTCTTGAGCAGCAATGTAAAGGATTAATGGGCGTCTGGGACTGGTGCAACCAGCACGGGTGACTTCATCAAATATGTTTTTATGCTTTTGAAAGCATTTCTGCAAGATTCATCCCATTCAAATGGAACACCTTTCTTCATGAGGCGACTAAATGGTTGACATCGACCGGCCAAATTTGAGATAAACCTTCGAAGATATGCTAGCTTCCCCTGCAGGCTTTTGAGCTCATGGATATTTCTGGGTTCAGGCATTTTCGCGATTGCATCAATTTTTGCTTGTTCAATTTCTATGCCCTGATGCCGAACAATGAATCCAAGAAACTTTCCCGATGTTACGCCGAATGCGCATTTTAGGGGATTCATCTTCAGTTGATATCTTCGTAAGCGTTCAAAAACCCTTTTAGGTCTACGAGATGATCTACTCGCCTTTTAGACTTCACAACCAAGTCATCGACATAGCACTCTACATTTTTATGAAGCATGTCGTCAAAGATCTTTTGCATGGCCCTTTGATAGGTTGCTCCTGCATTCTTTAGTCCGAATGGCATTACTTTATAGCAATATATACCTTTTGGGGTACGAAATGCCGTTAACTCTTCATCCTTTGGTGCCATGCGTATTTGATTATATCCGGACGCCGTCCATGAAAGATAGAGCTTCGTGGCCGGTAGTAGCATCAATCATGAGTTCAGCGATAGGCAACGGAAAGTCATCTTTGGTCATGCTCCGTTAAGGTCCCTAAAGTCAACGCACACTCGGATTTGTCCATTCTTCTTTCTCACTGGAACGATGCTTGAAATCCATGTAGGGTATTTGACTTCACGGATGAATCCAACTTCAATGAGTTTGTTTACTTCCGTTTCAATTAAAGGGACCAACTCGGGTCGAAATCGACGTTGGGCTTGCTTGATAGGACGAGCCCCTTTTCTAATTGATAGATGATGGACTGCTACCTTTGGATCTAGGCCGGGCATTTCTTTGTACGACCATGCGAATACATCTTTGAACTCATGTAACAACTCAATGTAGGCTTTTTCTTCGTCGACAGTTAGTAAAGCACTTATGTAAATTGGCCTAATATTGTTGGCATCACCGAGGTTAATCTCTTTCAATTTGTCGACCGTGGCTTTGACACCTTCTTCAAGTTCAGGTGGTGCCGCCTCTGCGTCTTCTTCTTCTTCAAACATATCTTCCTCTCTTGAAGTGATGTGATATGATGACGCCACACTCTCTTTATCGTCCTCATCATAGTACTGGACTTGAGTAAAGACTATAGTTTGCCATTTAGCTTTCAAGACTTTACCGCATGATATAGTCAAATCAGCGCATCCCATGCGAGACGGTATCAGGCTACGAAGGTTCGTAGTGGCACGTGATTTGTTGACTTTGATAGCGTACTTCGCCCTTTTCAAGACACCCCACCTTCGTCTATTGTTTCTCTTATTGCCATTTTTCATTAGAGGACCAAGTCTTTCAAAGACAGATATGCGTCGCGTCTTATTTCCACTTTCGTCAAAGATATACTCTGTTGAGGATAATGCTTCTTCACTCACATAGTTGCTACTAGCTCTTCTTATTGCGATGCGAATTGGATTTTGGGGGACAAACCCAAGACCGATTCGAGGGCTCTGAATAGCGTGCCCACTTTCTCTAAGCATTATCTGAGTAGCATTGAGTCCATGAACTTGTTCACCAGAGACTTCTGGAGGGAGTTTTCCCAAATAGAGCCTTCTTTTGGGTTGTACCCTACTTTGGTAAGGAGTTTGTAAGCCTTTGGATCGAAGAACTTGTCGGTACGGATTCCTCCATGTTCTTCTTTGGCACCTTCAATTGGGCGGACAAATCCTTTAAGAGGCGGATGAGATGGCTTGTTCATATCAAGTCTCGTCATAGGTAGTATCAATTCTTCTAATGACTCATCTTTGACGAGAGGCAATTCAACTTTTGAGTGATTTTCACCGTTGGAATGTAGAGTATCATTCGCCTCACCCCTTGTAGTTTGTTGATTTTCTTCTCTTGGCTTCTTATCAAGTGACGCTTCTGCCTTTGTGGTCTTTGGTCCTTCAAGGTAGTATTTAGCATCGGCGTAATGCGACTCAGCTTCAGTGAAAGGTTTATCATCGGCCAACACCTTTTTTACTATTCCCTCTTGGCAATATTTGAAGCATTGGTGCCAAGTTGAAGGGACCACACCATTCTCATGCAACCAAGGTCGTCCTAGAAGCATGTTGTAAGAGGTTCTAGCATCTATAACATGGAACAATGCGTTTGACGACATCTCTCCCATCATTAGCTTCATCCTTATGATACCGACAGCTCTTTGCCCCCCTTGGTTGAAGCTTTGGATCATCAGACGACTACTAGAAAGTTCGTCAACAGAAATCCCCAATTTTCTCAACGTATGCAAAGGTAAAATGTTGACCGCAGACCCTCCATCAACCAAAATTCTATTTACCCTTTGCTCATGAGTGTAGCAAGTGACAAATAATGGCCTATTATGAGGGTTGGATCCAAATAACAGATCTTCATCCGTAAAAGCAATTGTTGACAAACAGTGATCAACAGAAGACCTTACCTCAGACAAACTATCTTCTTTTGGAGAGTTTTCTTGTTCATGTGTTGCATTACATGAGCGATAGTTAACATCGTTAAGCTCTTCGCAGGCACTCCATTTGGCGTCTTTATTTATCATAACCTTAGATGACCCAAACGTGATAGATACGACGTTGGCAGTTACGTTATCTTCTTCAAGAGATATCTTTCCTTGACGAGCCAGCTGCATCACTTTATCTTTGAATATGAAATAGTCGTGAATTGGGTGCCCCACTAGGCGATGATACTTGCAATATTTAGGATCATCTATACGCCCGGCTTCTTCTGGTCGTTTCATCGTAGGCAGATCAATGAGATTTGCATTAAGCAAGTCATCAAATATTCCAGAGACATCGGAGTCAAGGAACGGGTATTTCTTTGCTTGCATTTCTTTCAGAGTTGATCTTCTTTGCACTTTATCTTGCGAAGTATCTCTCTTTCCGTCGTTCTCATCATTTGCCTTGGCTCGCAACTTGATGGGTGTTGCATTCACTGCCATAGACTCTTTGTTTGGGGCTTTGGAAAATGATTTACCCCCTTTCTTGAATTCTTGTTTCTCTACGACCTTCTGAGGATTCTGGATGGGTGGTCCCCCAATTCCACTTGATGACATACTCAGTTCCATATCATGTGCTCGAGTAGCTAGTTCTTCAAATGTCTTGGGTTGAATTCCTTGAAGGATGTACCGAAGACCCCAATGCATCCCCTGGATGCACATTTCTATGGCTGATGCTTCAGATAAGCGATCCTTGCAATTGAGGCTTAAATTCCTCCAACGATTGATATAATCAATAACTGCCTCTTCTTTCCACTGGCGAGAGTTAGTGAGCTCCACCATGCTAACAGTCCTTCGGGTGCTGTAGAAGCGGTTGAGAAATTCATGTTCCAGCTGTTCCCAATTATCAATTAATCCAGCTTCCAAGTCCGTGTACCAGTCGAATGCATTCCCTTTAAGTGACCGGACGAATTGCTTGACGAGATGGTCTCCGTAAGTCCCAGCATTATTACATGTTTCAATGAAATGGGCTACGTGTTGCTTTGGGTTGCCCAAACCTTCGAATTGATGGAATTTGGGAGGTTGGTAACCATTCGGCATCTTGAGTCTATCGATTCTTTGGGTATATGGCTTCGTGTAAGCCAATGATGACTTGGAACCTCCATCGAGTTTATCCTTGATAGTTCCCATGATAAATTCCTTCAGCTGATCAATGGGGATCAATCCATCTGACGATACCTGAAAATCTTCAATGGGAGATTTCTCATTTCTCTTTGATTGTTGCCTTCCAGATGCTTCGGCTTCATCGCGGATTTCCGGTTGTTTTTCTTGTGAGCGACTAGCCTCGCTATTATCCATTCTATTCATCAATTTTGAGATTTGAGAATCTTGTTCTTCCATATGCTTGGCAAATCGCTCGATAATTTTTGTCAAGTTGGCCATTTGTTCTTCCAGAGTTGTAGCATTTGTCATCATAACAGGAGCTATGTTTGAAGTAAATGAGTAACTTGATGTCGACCGAGGGGAGGTTGGAGGAGATTCATCACCATCGCGTATGTTGCTAAGATGATGCAACTCTTTTTCAACAGATCCAAGGAAATGAGTCGACTCAGAAGATGTTTGAAGTCTTTTGGACATGCTCCTCGTCACGACGCCGATACCATTGACCGTAGCACTTGAAGAAATTGAAGCGGCGATTTGGAACGATGCGTTCTTCGGGGCATTCATTGTGAAACTTTGAACTTTTGATTAAGTGAAGAGATGAGAGGTAGAGATTGTCCCACTGGGTGTGCCAAAATTTGTAAACAACAAATTTTAAGTCTGCAATTTAACAAACAAGAAATGTTGTACAAAATATATTTAATTGAATCAAACGATTTAATGAATACAAATCTCTAATTATTTATCCTCTGATTCTTCACTTCAAGAACTTTGATTTGAATATTGGAGCAGAAATCGCTTCTTTGATCTTCTCCAATGTGGATTTGAATATTTATAACGTTGATGCGAGGGCTCGATAGCTTAATCTCAGATCAAACGATGTAAATGATTTGGGAAAGTTGAAAGCTTCAAGGTTGACTCGTCGCTTTGATCTTCCTTTAACTTGATTTGAACTTCTATAACGTTTATTCGAGGATTTAGCACTTTAATCTCGAATCAAATGTTATAATTTGATGAATTTTGCTTAGAACGCCTTGAAGTTTGCCTTGAACGCCTTCTTGAATTTGAAGAACTTGTAGAGAGAATTTGGGAACTTCTCTTGTCTTCTCTTGTTCAAATGCACTTGTGAATTGGTGAATTGGTCCATGAATCCTTGAATTTGAACCCCTATTTATAGTTGTAGGGGTGGAAAACTTTTCCAAAATGACCATTATTTAATTAGTAATCACTACCATATTTAAGTGGTTGATTTGATTTAATTATGGTTAAATTGCCACATGGCACCTCATAATTGGCCAATGCAAGAAGTATTTAAATATCAATTATTCAATTATCTAATTTAAGGATAAAATTTTATTAAATCCTTAAATATAAATAAATGAGTTTATTTGATATTAATTTACACGTGTCGCCATTTAATTGGCTACAAATTTTATTTGTCTACACACCAATGTTGGTAAGACAAGAAGAAGCCTGAGAAGATGACCATTGGTCGGAATCAAGATTGGTAATATTAATCCCTTTTCCCGCGGAACTTTCTTTATTTGAGCATTCAAGCATGAGATGTTTGGTTTTCTCGTCTGAGTTCAGACTTAGCTTCTCACTAACGTCTTTGGTCGGGTAATTTCTAAGTTCATAGCTCAAACAAGCATTCATCCACCGAAGGTACACTAGCTCCTCGTTATCTTTGCATCTATCACCTTGGATTCGCTCGATTTCCTTTGTTAAATCTTCATTCTCTATGTTCAAACGCTTACTTTCTTCTTTGAGTACTTGTACCTGATCAGACCAAAAAAAGAAATCCCATAAATTCACGTAGATTAACCAATTTGTCAAAGAATTACAGCAACAAATAAAGAAATACATCTTCATCGTAAAAAGCACAAAAATTTTCCTTAAAAGCTTATTAGTCAAAGAAGTTCAAGGGTAAAAAGTAACAACATATAACAATGTCAGCGAAAAAGTTAATAGTTCATTTTTTCAAAGAGCATTGAGTTTTTTTAATTGAAAAATATTTTGATTGTTTAAGGGTTATCTAATAATTTCCGTAAAAGATATTATCGAAGAAGTTCAAGGGTATGTAAAAGATCATGTTAACAGTGTCAGCATAAAAATTAACAATTCGTTTTTTTCAAGTATTTTTACTTGAAAAATATTTGAATCATTTAAGGGCTTTTTAATACTTTTCCGTAAAAACAGTAATAACAATAAACGAATTAAAAAAGTACCTCTTCATTGTCTAAAACTGATGGGTATTAAGTATGGAGACAAATCAAATGGATCAAAAGGAAGAAGAAAGAAAATTTCAGCACTGGAAAAGGGTGCCGCGGCACAGCGCCGCGGCACAAATCAAGATTGTGCCCCGGCACAGTGCCGCGGCGCAAAAACGCAGATTGTCCCAGACACGGCTCTTGACACTTGTGATGATGATTCAACGCGTTTTTGATGACTCCACACGGTTTGGACGCGTTTGTAATCATGGTTGGACACATTTTTGGTTCTTCTTTGCCTATATATATCTTCATGGTGTTATGTATTGATTAGTGTAAGAATTGTATAAGAAAAGACTAGAATTATACATACACTATCCTCTTGTAATTGCATTTCATACAAAGAAATAATATCTCTCTAGCATAGGTCCGTGGACGTAGGCATTATTGGCCGAACCACGTAAATCGTTGTCTCGTTTTCTTGCTTTATATTTCGCTTTTAATTCCGTTTATGCGTATTGATTCCTAACAACTGGTATCAGAGCACGGGTTACAGCGATCCGTGTGAATCAATGGCGTCTGAAGATAAAAAAGTGAATATAGACAAGTTCGATGGAAAAGATTTCAGATTCTTGAAAACACAGATAGTGGACTATCTGTACCAGAAGAAACTCCATCAACCGTTGTCGGAGAAAAAGCCTGAAAAGATGTCAGACGAGGATTGGGAATTATTGGATAGGCAAACTCTAGGTGTTATTCGATTAACGTTAACAAGAAACGTGATGTTTAACATCCTAGATCAAACCACGACGGCGGGTTTGATGAAAGCGTTATCCAATATGTATGAGAAGCCATCCGCATCAAATAAAGTCCACTTGATGAGACGTTTATTCAATTTGAAGATGACGGATGGAGGATCGATGACCTTTCATATCAACGAGTTCAACGTAATCATCACACAGTTGAGCTCGGTTGATATCACTTTCGAGGATGAGGTAAGGGCCTTAATTTTATTGTTTTCTTTACCTGATAGTTGGAATGCGACGGTAACTGCTGTGAGTAGTTCGTCTGGCCAAAAGAAGTTGAAACTTGAAGAGATTCGGGATCTGATTCTGAGCGAAGATATTCGCCGGAAGGAATCAGGAGAACTCACATCTGCTGCATTAAGTGCGGAAAACAGAGAAAGAGGTGTTCAACGAGGTGGTCAGAAGGGTAAAGGTCGATCCAAGTCAAAAGGGCGAGGGAAGTCAAAACCGCGCAAGGAGGCTGATTGCTGGGGCTGCGGGAAGATAGGCCATTACAAGAGAGACTGTCCAGAAAAGGCAGGTCAGAGTCACAACCGGGAACATCAACAAGCAAACGCAGCAGCAGACAACGTCGGAGATGCTTTGGTTTGCTGTGTTGACAGTCTAGTCGACCAATGGGTACTAGACTCAGGTTCTTCGTTCCATGCTACTTCATGTAAGAATTATCTAACAAATTACATTTCTGGAAAATTTGGAAAGGTTTTTCTTGCAGATGATGAACCTTTGGAAATTGTTGGTAAAGGTGATGTTGTCATAACAATAGCACAAGGGATGCAGTTAAAACTGCAAAATGTTAGGCATATTCCGGGGTTGAGAAAAAATTTGATCTCGATGGGTCAAATTGACGGTAAAGGGTACACCACGGTGTTCGGTGGTGGTGCATGGAAAATCACCAAAGGAAATTTGGTGGTAGCTCGTGGTAAGAAGTCAGGGACTTTGTACACCACGGAGATTAACAAGGACTCGTTAGCTGCAGTCAATGCCACAGAGGATATACATCTATGGCATAGGCGACTTGGGCATATGAGTGAAAAAGGGATGAGGATAATGGCATCCAAGGGAAAGTTGCCAATTTCAAAATTGGTTGAATTGGGTCTTTGCGAAGACTGTGTACTTGGAAAGCAGAAAAAAATGAGCTTCTCCAAGACGGGAAGAAAACTGAAGGCAGAAAAATTGGAACTTGTGCATACCGATGTATGGGGACCAGCACCTGTACAGTCGCTTGGAGGGTCGAGATACTACGTCACCTTCATTGATGATTCCACAAGAAAGGTATGGGTTTATTTTCTGAAAAATAAATCTGATGTATTTAATATCTTTCAAAGGTGGAAAGCGGAAGTCGAGAATGAGACGGGTCTGAAACTGAAGAGTCTAAGGTCGGATAATGGCGGAGAGTATGATAGCCATGAATTCAAAGATTATTGTGCAGAGAATGGGATTAAGATGATTAAAACCATTCCGGGGACTCCGCAGCAAAATGGAATTGCAGAGCGGATGAATAGAACTTTGAATGAACGAGCTAGGAGCACGAGGCTCTACTCCGGGTTGCCAAAGATTTTTTGGGCTGATGCAATAAGCACGGCGGCTTATCTCATCAACCGGGGACCTTCAGTACCGTTGGACTTCAAAATACTGGAAGAAGTTTGGTCTGGAAAGGAGGTAAATTTATCGCACTTAAAATTTTTCGGTTGTTTATCTTATGTCTTGCAAAGTTCTGATGACAGAGATAAGTTGGATTCAAAAGCACAGAAGTGCATCTTTATTGGTTATGGTGGAGAAAGTTTTGGCTATCGATTCTGGGATTACCAAAACAACAAAATCATAAGGCATAAGGATGTCACGTTCAACGAGAAAGTGCTTTACAAGGATCGACTTGGTGTAGAGACTGAGGATAATGAAGAACTAAAGGCGATATTTGAAGAAATCATTCTAGACGAGGTTACGGAGAATGACACTGAAAATAGGATTGAAGAAGATCCGGAGACTCCGCAACCTATCTTGAGGAGATCAAGTAGAACTCCCAAACCAAACATAAGGTATTCCCCTTCCTTACACTATTTACTTTTGACGGATTCGGGTGAACCAGAATCGTACAAAGAGGCGATGAGTGTAGGAGATTCTCTCAAGTGGGAGCAAGCCATGAAAGATGAGATGAGCTCTCTTGAGAGAAATAAAACTTGGAGGTTGACTAAGTTACCAGAGGGGAAACGAGCATTGCAGAACAAGTGGGTATTCCGGGTTAAGGATGAGCCAGATGGTAGTAAAAGATACAAGGCGAGAATGGTAGTTAAAGGGTTCCAACAAAAGGAAGGCATTGACTACAATGAGATATTTTCATCGGTTGTCAAGTTAACTACTATTAGGATGGTTCTAAGTATTGTTGCTACAGAGAATTTGCATCTTGAGCAATTAGATGTAAAAACGGCGTTCCTTCATGGAGATTTGGAGGAGGACATTTTCATGGTTCAACCGGAAGGTTTTCTGGAAAATAAAAAAGAAAACCTTGTATGCAAGCTAAAGAAAAGCTTGTATGGACTTAAGCAAGCTCCAAAACAATGGTATAAGAAGTTTGACACTTTCATGGCTAGTACTGGATATACTAGGTGTCAAATGGATCATTGTTGCTATTGTTAAAAAATTAGGGATTGTTATATTATACTGTTGCTTTATGTGGACGATATGTTAGTAGTTGGGTCTAACATGGTAGAGATTGATAAGCTGAAAAAGCAACTGTCTACTGAATTTGAAATGAAGGATTTGGGAGTTGCAAATACAATTCTCGGAATGAGGATCATTCGAAATAGGTCGAGTGGGAGTCTCAAGTTGACTCAAGAGAAGTACATTGAAAAGGTACTTGCTAGATTTGCAATCACAAATGCAAAGTCTAGAAGTACCCCATTGGGGAGTCATTTCAAATTGAGTAGGGAACAATCACCTAAGACTAAGGAGGAGCAAGATCAAATGGCAAAGGTACCTTATGCCTCTGCCATTGGGAGTTTAATGTACGCAATGGTGTGTACAAGACCGGATATAGCTCATGCAGTGGGAGTTGTGAGCAGATATATGGCTAATCCGGGGTTAAAGCATTGGGAAGCGGTAAAGTGGCTACTAAGGTATTTAAGGGGTACATCAAGGATGTGTTTGTGTTTTTTGCAAAATAGTATCACTTTAGAGGGCTTCGTAGATGCAGATTTAGGTGGTGATCAAGATGGTCGTAAAAGTACATCAGGGTACATTTACACTTTGGGAGGCACTGCTATAAGTTGGACTTCAAGGCTACAAAGGTGTGTAGCACTCTCCACAACCGAAGCCGAATACATTGCTATTTCAGAAGCAGGTAAAGAGATGGTTTGGTTGAAGAATTTTCTAAGGGAGATTGACAAGGAGCAACGAGACTGTGCACTTCACAGTGATAGTCAAAGTGCCATTTGTTTGGCAAAGAATCCGGTGTTTCATTCAAGAACAAAGCATATTCAATTGAAGTGTCATCATATCCGAGAGATGATTGATGATCGGACTCTGGAGTTGAAGAAGGTGCTTGGTACGAAGAATCTGGCGGATATGTTGACGAAGGGGGTAACCACCGAGAAACTGAGGTTTTGCATGACCTCAGTAGGCCTCAAATTTATGTGATGAGGAGGCCGACTTTTGCTAGAGAGAGAAAGTGGATTCACTTAATGAAGTTATGAACGGGATATCAGGATTGTGTCTTCAATTTTGAGATTGGTCTCCAAGTGGGAGATTGATGGGTATTAAGTATGGAGACAAATCAAATGGATCAAAAGGAAGAAGAAAGAAAATTTCAGCACTGGAAAAGGATGCCGCGGCACAATTCAAGACCATGCCGCGGCACAAATCAAGATTGTGCCCCGGCACAGTGCCGCGGCGCAAAAACGCAGATTGTCCCAGACACGGCTCTTGACACTTGTGATGATGATTCAACGCGTTTTTGATGACTCCACACGGTTTGGACGCGTTTGTAATCATGGTTGGACACATTTTTGGTTCTTCTTTGCCTATATATATCTTCATGGTGTTATGTATTGATTAGTGTAAGAATTGTATAAGAAAAGATTAGAATTATACATACACTATCCTCTTGTAATTGCATTTCATACAAAGAAATAATATCTCTCTAGCATAGGTCCGTGGACGTAGGCATTATTGGCCGAACCACGTAAATCGTTGTCTCGTTTTTTTGCTTTATATTTCGCTTTTAATTCCGTTTATGCGTATTGATTCCTAACAAAAACAGATGGAGCAATCATCTGTACATAATCCAATTTATGAGCCAAATCCGAATTTACCGTCTTCAAACCTTTATTCGACTTCGTCATCTCCTCCAACTCCTCTTTCAATTCGTTCTGTTTCTGTAGCTGCATTACTCTTTCTTGAATTGTTAAAATATGTTCCTTATTTTGTTCGGCTTCAAAGCGAAGTTCTTCTTTAACAGCTTAATCTTGGCTTTTGCAGCTTCTAGCTCATTAACAGCTTTTGCATAATCAGCAACTTGAGCTTCTAATCTTTCGTTATCCAACTTTAATGACTCGATCTTGGGATTGTAAAGTTTAGCTTCCATAGTGTTTAAGCTCAGCATGTCTTGGAGCTCCATTACAGCAGTTTCTTGCTCTTTAAGGCCGTAATATTCGAGCAATTGGATGTCTAAGTTCGTCTCCCTTTCTTCGAGAATTTTGATTTTGCTCCTGAGGCTCTTAATCTCTCTCTTATGTTCATCATTTTTGGATATGATGGAACTCTGAGAAGAGATTTTTGGGAGAGATAAATCATGTAAGGTAAAAAATAAATATGTAATATCAATATGGGAAAGTAGAGTTTTGCGACGATATTTTTAACTATGAAATCATTTTCTTAGTAGTTAATCATGTATCGGCAACAATAAACATGGCACATGTAGATTAATACTTAATATGCACTTATGATTATTATGAGATAGAAAAATATGTATTGTTGCGAAAATAAATGTTTTTCATTTAGCTAATATTTGTTCTGCAGCAATTTAAATTACCGAACAAAACACTATGTTGCAAAATTAAAGATAATTCTTTTGGAAACGACAGAAAGTCAATACTAAATACGTTGACTTGTCCCTATAGTGTTAAATAGCAATGAAATAAGACACTTATGAGTGTTTCAGTAGATGGCCAACGAAAGAGTCTTAACATATTCATGGCTTAATTATATTTACCTATGCTCATTTTAAGAGGGAAAATATATATTGTTCCGGGAAAGGGTAATTTTCACTATAACTCATAATTTGTTTCCAAACAATTTTGTAAAAAAAAACAAAAAAATGGAAATGACAAAAAGTTCGTCGCAAAAGACTCATAATTTGTGATGCAAAAAATAAGACTCATAATTTGGAAAATTCGTCCCCTAAAAGCGCGCTGAAACGCTACGGATAATGTTGTTGTGAATGCTCATGTAAATAGACAGCAAAAATATTACCTGCAATGCCCGATGATCATCCCCGTGATCGCCACTTTCCTCACGTGAAATAGCTCGACCGCCATTACCTGTGCATCAAGCATCGAAAGAAAAAAACAAAAACAATTGAACTAAATTAAAAATTGGAAAATATAAATAAAATAAAATAAGAAAAATAGGATAATCTAACCTGGAGAAACTTTTAAGGGTTTTGATTTAGGGGGCTTGATTCTTTTGATTACGAAAAAGGTATAAATAATTCCACCAACAGAAATAGCCAGAGCCACCCCAAATTTCAAGTGCGCATGATTTATGAGAATTTCCCTTTTCTCTTTAACCAACATTTTTGTCAATGACTCAAAGTTCATCTTTCAATCATTTATCAAATTCGAGAATTTCACAAAAGATTAGCCAAAAGTTCAGGGGATTCGCAAATGGAACGAGAATTCTATTGTGCAACGGATTTGCAGTAATAGATTAATGTTACGTATGATTTAAGAATTCTATTGGGCAAAAGAAAAGCTAAGGATTAAGGAAAAGAACATCAAAATTAAGAACTTATTAGTTATCAACTTGTTTGGTTGTCGAGAGAACAATGAGGAGTCGGGAGGTAATTACTGGTTGTGTTGGAACCTGAGATACGAGCACAGAACCATTTTCTTGTTTTTCTCTAATTTTCCTCACCTTTTTATGAGAAAAATATGTTATGATTAATTACGTCATATTATGTAATGAGAGAGAGTCTTGGTTTCAAAACACTAATATATGGAATGAATGTACTGTAGCTACACTAAAATGGTGCAAAAGTTGCACCATTTAAGCTTTTCACATTGGAGACGGTCTTATAGGTAGATTGTGGTGGTCGGCCTATAACATTGATCCAATAAGGATTAGGCTTTTTATTATAGTATGGTAGTGGGGTTGTGGTGATCATGATGGGGGCAGATGGGGCTATAAAAAAATTATAACCGGAACATATTACAACTCTAACCCTATTATTGTGTTAGAATTAAAAATTGGGGAAAATTACTAAACACCCCTCGAAATAATTTTTATATCCGATATTTCATCTAAAAAAGTCGAGCATTTAGGGATGATGAGTTCATGAACTTAATTACCTTTAACCCTCTAGCTTAAAAATTAATCAATTGTATTTTCATAAGAAAAGTTTTATTAAGGATTTTTATATTAATTATGATTTTAATTTTAAATTTTCAAATTTTTTAATCTTCTTAAAAAAATTTAAAAAAAATGATATTTTAGATTTTACCATGTTTAATTCAAGAATAAATTATACAAAAATATTAGAAATATTTAATATAAAAATAAAATTCTTATTTTACAATTTATCATTAATTAGAACAATTCAAAACAAAAAGACTTTGATAAAAAGAATTAATTGATCAATTCTTTAACGTCACAAGTGGAGTATAATTTAGTCCAAAAGTTGTCAATCATAACTTTGGGCCTTTTTTATTTAATGAAAAATTTGTAAAATGAGTTTTTGAGATTGAACAATATTTTGATGAATTTTTTTAAATATAAATTATTAATTTCGAGGGGTTTTAGTAATTTTTCTTAAACATTTCAGCTGAATTAGAAAAATAACAATTCATGTGAACCTGAACGACACTCGTTCAATCATGTCAAAATCTATGGCCAGTAAATCTACACGTCCCTATCCGGCTCCACCTCTCCTTCCGAACATTCCACTTCACTAAAATATATTATGTGTTAACCTCAAACAGCAAACAAACAAACACCTAAATAAAAAAAAACCTAAGACAATCAAATCAACACAATTCCTACAGCCTAAGAGAAAGAGATTTGTCAGAAGAAAGTAAAAACGATGTCATGGCAGAGTTACGTGGACGATCATTTGATGTGCGATGTTGACGGCGTTCATCTCATCACCGCCACCATCATCGGAGTAGACGGCAATGTTTGGAATCAGAGCTCCGTTTTCCCCAGGATGTATGAAGAAAAATTGACAAGCATACACGTAAACACGTAAATCGGATCAGATTTATACATCTCTCGATTTGAATGTGATTTCGGAATTGTGTTCCAATCTTTGGTGTTCGCAACAGATTTTGAGGCGTGTCTCGGCTTTGAGTATTTCTACAGCCCTACAGCCCTCGATTGAATAGGCTCTGCACTCTTCCTCGCTACAATGGCTACTACTAGAGCTTCCACTATTCGTCCACACATTAAATCTTTGGAGAAACTGGTGATTCTCTAAGAGAGAGAGACAAACAACCTTTCTAGGAATAGAGGAGAGAGTACGAGAGAGAGAGAGAGAGAGTATAGAACTCAGATTTTCTATTGAATGATAGGTGATATCTGATGATGTGATCTCTGGGGAGATACGTCTAACTAAATAGATGAGTTTTCCCAATCACTCGAGGACTCTATCCTACTCTATCTGGGAGAGTCCTAATGCTAATCAAATATGAATACAATCTGGGTCACGGGTTACGACCCGACCCATGCAATCCAACATCTCCCACTCATATATGTTTGACTCGATCTCCTCGAATCTTAGCCTTATATTCATCTCGGATCCTTTCTTTCATATAGAGAATAAGGCGTGTGAGTTGTGACTAAGCGAGAAGAAGCAAGTAAGGAGAGTTATATTAAGTTATTACCGAACTAACAAAACCCTGCAACTGTACAGAAACTCGCTTTATACCCTGAACTATCTGGTTGCACTAGATCAAGCATCTCTGACCCCTCTAGTTATAATAGAGCATGCTTGACTCTCTCGAGTATATGTGCCAATGCTCATGACTATGTCAAACAAATTTTGACTTAGTCTGTTGGCCTATGAGCATTAGGACATCGGTGTTTTATCACCTTTAGTTCTTTATCGGCCTCAAATGCCATTCAGTTTGGACTTGACAGCTTTCCAAGACATGTTCCGACGGACTAAATCAATCATGGCCATTGGATAATATGCTAAATTAACGTCATCAAGCTTACACTTTATGACACGGTTCTAAGTCCCAAGGGGTGCCAAAAAAACACCATGAGGACTTACACAGTGATGAAGCAGGGATCCATTCAGTCACTTCCTCATCAGGTCATCGCAAAGCACATGTATATGAAACATGTTATGATGGAGCTCCCACTCAATTTTGGGCATCTCATGCTCTTAATCATGTATGAACCTTAGTCTAGCAATTCGCGCATTCCGCTACACACAGGCTTTTATGAAATTTGAACCTACTTCATAACTGATCAATCATGATTATCTTATCCTACAAGCTAAGGTGACTTTAAAATATAAAACTCTGCCTTCCTCGCTGCTCCAGGCACGAAGGCGATCACTCGCATCCCTTTTCCTTACGCGCGTGATCTCGAAGATTCATCCTGCTCGCTATCTTAGCTCAAGGGCAATCTTCCGTGTGAGCTGGGACAATCTAAGGCTGGCGACACTCTCACATATCATAGACACAGTACACTAACAAATTAATAAGAATGTCCAAATCTTATTAACATCAAATTGTTCATACATGCAGAAATGCTCAAATCCTACAAAGTCCTACACTGCTAACACGCTTCAGAAACATATCTTTGCGCAAAGGATTAGTAAAAAAATCAGTGACCATATCGCTAGTAGAACATGCCTTAGAACAAATTGACATTGTGCAATACTTTCTCGAATGAAGTGGTGTTTGGTATCGATATGCTTGGTCCTACTATTGTACTTGGTGTCCTTCGTATATGGCAAAGCAGTTTTGTTATCATAATAGATAACAACAACATCGTCAACATGCGTCGTGATCCGCAGACTCAGGAGAAATCTCCTCAACTAATAGCCTTATGGACTGCTGATGTACATGCGACGTACTTTGCTTCCTTAGTGGACAAAGAGATACAAGGTTGCTTCTTGCTACACCACGTGATAGCAGCGCCTCCCAATAGAAATGCATACCTGATGTGGATTTGCGCTCATCTTTGTCCGCAGAGCCATCAGAATCACAGCTCCTTTTAGATATCTAAGTATCCTCTTGACAGCAACCCAATGTTCGGGTCCAGGTGTTGGGAATTATACGAATAAAACGCAGCGAAAAGTAAAATTAATTCCCAAAGCCCGAATCATCTCTAATCCTCGTGTTTAATTGTGTATAGAAAGATTACCGTTCTCGCGTATGTTGATTTCTGAACGTGATCCTTTTCTCTAACGCCGAATTTGTCAACGTCTCTAATTCGTCACGCCGGAATCAAAAACGAAAAACTCCTCCTTTCTTCCTTGTCGAAGACGGCTAGAGAGAGAGAGAGGGGTGAGAGACTTTTTCTTAGAGAGAAAGTTATGTAAGTTGCCTTGTGTTATTTTTCACCTTGCGATATATTTATATCATTATGAAATAATAACCCTAGCATGCAAGAGCCCTATTTGGGCGTCTATTTGGCTGCCCCTTAGTGGGCTCGAAAGCCTTCGGGCTTTCGTCTTGCTTGCTAATTAATTAATCGGATAATTTATTTATCCAATAAATAAATTGATAATCCAATTAATTCAATTCCTAATTAATTTATAATTCAATTTCTCCAAGAAATTAATTAACTCATTAATTTAATTAATTAATTAAATTATCCAATAACTAATTAATTAATTACGGCATCCAATGCCGTGAATTTCTCTCAAGTCTTTATCCTATGTTTTCCCTTTTGCACTTCCATTAAGCACGACTCTTTAGGTTCGTCTCAAAAGGCAATTGGGAGGAATCCAAAGGGGTGTGAGTGACACCTAGCCAGTCTCGTGGCTCACACCGTAACCCAATTGAGAACGAATGAATAGGATCATTCCAAACCTCTACGCCGTGAATATCGTACGTGTATAAACCTTTTATTCTTATATCCCAGTTAAGTAAGAGTCATGGTTTAAAGTCAAACTCATATAACTTGACCATATGCCTAAGCTCATAATAAGTCGAGGTATTTAAATGCTTTGGCCAAAGACTTTCATCCTTACTTATTCATGATCGCATAGGATATTTTACTCATTCACTTATGAGAGAATAAATTCCATATTGCAAATCAGTTAACAATGCTACTTGCCCATCAAGTCGCACTTCGAGGTCGATTCCACCAACAGGTGATTTGAATCTAACTACTCTAATGACAGACTTGATGTCACAAGTACATCTTCAACTCGATTTCTCAGGTCAGAGGTTCACACGTACCTATCACTACTTATCAGTTTCATCATTGACTGTCAATGAGTGAATACCCATGTGATGAACTGATGCGAGCCGTGTTCGAACATATCAGTCCAACTGACACGTCTATGATATAAGTTCCCACTACCATTTCCATAGTGTACGACTGGCACTTTCTCTGTCGAAACTTACATCATACAAATCTTTATTCACTATTGATGCCCAATCAATATTTCTTAGACTTGCGAACCCTTATAGATGTCAAGGGTCAAACCATTCTAGTGCCTTTCCTCCTATCCCATAGGAGGTAGAAGGTTCGCCTTGTCATCAAGGACTTTACATTGTTTATTCACACCTTATAAATGCCTATAAGAAAACAACAATCACCTGCCTTATATTAATAGAAAAACCATAGTTTAGTTACAATGTTTATGCCCTATATATCCTCTTTATGGCATTCGAGGGCATATACTCTAACACCAGGATTACTTTGGTATCTGCTTACCATTCCAATTGCATAGCACAGGTCGGTCGAGTACACATCATAGTATACATTAGACTTCCTACAACGCTCGCATAAGGAACACTAGCCGTGTGATTTCTTTCTTCTTCTATCTTAGGGCATAATTCATTGCTGAGAATAAAACTTTTATCCATGGTGTGTCAACGGGTTTAGCTTTATTCATATGAAATAGTTCTAAAATCCTCTTAATGTAAGTCTGTTGGGACAAACTCAATAGTTTTCTAGAATGATCTTGATGTATTTCAACATTAAGTATGTATTCAACTTCTCTCATGTCCTTAATCTCAAATGTATTTTCGTTGCGACAATCAACTCCATGTCATTTCCAGCTAACAAAATATCATCCACATACGGCGAGAGAAGCAAAAAATTGCTCCCACTTCTCTTGGCATACACATAGTGGTCCTCCTCGAATGTCGTAAAGCCTATTGAGGTGATAGCTCGATGATATAATACCACTGTCTAGACGACTGTTTCAGGCCATAAATGAAACATTTTAAGAGACTAACTTTGCGCTCTTGTCCCATCTTTTGAAATCCAAGAGGTTGATCCATATAGATATCCTCATCCAGTTCTCCATTGAGAAATATCGTCTTCACATCCATCTAGAACAATTTCAGATCAAGGTGGGAGACTATGGCTAGAATGAGGTGCGCCTAAGGTGAACCTCACTACAGGGGAGAATGTTTCTTCATAATATATGCCCTTTTCTGGGTATAACCCTTCACTACTAGTCAAGCTTTCGATCGATCCATCAGATTATGCTTGACCTTGAGAACCCACTTGTTCTCAATAATTTTACACCTAGATGAAAGGTCAACCAGCTCCCAGACTTTGTTTTTAGCTATTGAGCTTATCTCTTCTTTCATAAATGTTATCCACTCATTTGCATTTGGAGAAGTCACAACTTTTTTGTAAGTAGCTGGCTCATTAACATCTATTTAAGTACACATGAAAGATTCCCCTTTGATTTCATAACATCAACAAGGTACCTTTCCATGCTTGCTTCTTTGCATCTGTGGATTTCGAGAGTCTTCTGTCAGTGGGACACTCTTACTGACTCTTGGGTCGCTTTCATCACCCTTATCGATTGATGGGTAAGGTTGTAAAGCCTCACCCTCGCCAGGGTTAAAAGCACTACCCTCAGGGTCTCGCAACTCATATAGTCAAGGGTCCCCTTGGACTTCACATATGCTCAGGAAATCCTCCTCAAGGACATCTACATCTCGGGACTCAATCTCAGTTGTCCCTCTATCTGGATGTTTACTATACATCATATAGCCCTTTGAGTGCTCACAATATCTTATAAAGATATGTTCGCTTGCTCTAGGACCAAGCTTCCTAGATTTATGAGAAGAGCTATGAACAAACGCTACTGACCCTAAGGGCACAAGCCTTCTAAGTTAGGCTTTCTTCTATGCCAAAACACAGAAGAAGTCAAAGGGACTGATTTTGAAGGCACACGGTTCAATATGTAGCCATCAATCAAAATTGCATCTCCCCAAAATGATATTGGGAGATTTGCTTACGCCATCATCGATCTGGACATATCCAGAAGTGTACAATTTCTTCTCTCTACAACTCCATTTTGTTGTGGAGTATGCAGAGTCGTTAATTGTCTTATAATTCTTTTTTCATCACACACTTGTCTGAATTGATTAAATAAATATTCTCTCCCTCTATCAATGCGTAGAACTTTGAGGTTCTTCTCTCTCTGGTTCTCAACCTCTTCCAAGAATCGCTTAAAACAATCAAGCGATTCTGACCGGTGAGACAAAAGATACACTAATCCATAGCACGAATAGTCATCAATAAAAGTGAGAAAATAGAATGCACCGTGTCGAGACCTTAAATTCATGGGCGCGCATATGTCTGAGTAGACTAACTCTAAAGGATAAGTAGTCCTCTTTGCCTTACCAAAAGGCTTCCGACAAGCTTTTCCCGCTAGACATGGTTCACACACAGGAAGGCTGGCCTTAGCGAGTGAGCCTAAAAGGCCTTCTCGAGCTAATCTAGTCATCCATTCTTGCCCTATGTGCCCCAATCTTTCATGTCATTTAACATAATCGAGAAACTATATCAACAGAAGAATAAACATATGCGCAAACACTGGATAATTCTAACATGAAAAATCCATTATTCATAAAACCTAAGCCATAAAGGTCTTTACCAAGAAAAATAAACAAACTAGTTTGCTAAAACAGAAATGAAAAACCAAGTCCCATGAGTGCAGTAACTGCAAGTGAATTACATCGGAAGCTAGGTGCATATTGCACATCACTAAGGATTAGCTCACGCCCTGTGTCGAGCTTGAGCTGGTAGTTTCCAACTCCAAGAACCTCCTCTCGTGCAATATTCTCCATAGCAATGTGGTGGCTGCATGCTGGCACTCGATGGTAACCTACGAATCCTGCTCGATCTCTAGTCACGTTTTAAGCTTATCAGGGCTGTAGAAATCAGATATGGTTATTGGAGTTTCCATTACTGAAATGTATGCGTAATTAAAGTTAGGTACTTGTCTAATTATTTTATTCCATATCAAAGTAAATTTTTATTATTTCTTTTAATCTAGTGGGATCGAAAATTTCGCACTCAACTAGTAATCATACCCCACCAAATTAAAAGTCATAATAAAATTTCACCAATCATGAATAAAATAAAAAGTCCATATACAAAATAACATGCTATAACCGAAAAATAAATTTGAGTTGATGTTCGGGGCTACATGTGGAGACAATTTCTGGCCTATGGTGGTAATAAATGAAATTTATCCCCCAAAATATGTGGCCTTAAAAAAATGGCCCCAAAAATACAATTCCTTGAAAAAGCTAAAAATTCAAAATTACATCAATTCAGGCCTAGTACATCAATCTACAAATAGGGGATACCGCATTACAATCATCTCTATTAACTATCTCACAGCATAATAATAAGAAGAAGAATTAAACACATAATCCATGAGCACCAATGTCACACCCAATTCATCCACATCATGCAATTTTCACAAATTATCATACAAAAAAGCATGTTATCAATTATACTTAAACACTTCAAACAAGTGGATGATCAAATGCTACGCCTTAACAAATATTAAACTACTAACGTACCCAAAAACAAGTCAAAAATGTAAAAAAAAAATTTGAATTTTCTTGGTTGTTCGCCTGCCAAATAGATCCTTAGTACTGCTGGACCAGTCTAACACATTTTCAATCAACATACCATTTGTTTTTATTTTCATACTTGTAGTTATTTTTAAATCTTCACACCTATTTCGTCGAGGACTCGCTCACGTCGTTAATGTTTGAAATAATGTTTCAGTTGCCTAATCTACAAGATCATACAAAATTGAAGACCATTATTCTGAAAAACACACAAAATCACACACAATTCAAAACCAAAATCACACAAAGCACTCTTTTGTTTAATTTATGAGGTGGGTTATACATATAAATATTCCTGATTAGTTCTTGGCAGCTATGAAGTGGGGCCGTTTTATGTTGGGCCGTTGGATCCCCAAGTAGGGGGGGGGTCATTTAGCAATTTAACCCCCCCTCCACTTGTGATCCAACGACCGAGGATTGGTCTCGGCCCAACATAGAATTTTCCTATGAATTGGGTGTGTAATCCCAGTATGGAAGTATGAATCCTCAACTCAATTTTACTTTTATTTATTTATTAAGGATTGGAGGATTCTGCTACACAAATCCATTTTTAAGTCATCCCCAACTCACAGTCTGGAAAATTGAGTTCCAGATTTGCAAATGGGGGAAGCTCTCCCCCCTCCCCGATTCACAAGGCGGCAGAGGTGAGGAAGAACGTTGGTGGTGCAGCGGCGTAGTGGAGGAGAAAGAACGGTGGTGATGGGGTTCCTGAAAGGTGATCTCAGTGGGGGACGCGGCGTGGTGGATGTGGGCAGAGGTGAGGAAGAGAGACGACGACGGCGGATGTGAGAACGACGGTGTGAGTGCTAGAAGATGGTTGTGTGTGTGTGTATATATATATATGGTCAAGATCTAATACATACCCTATATTAGATAAGATATAAGACCCAATATACACTATTGGATCAATTAAATCAAATAGTTCAAAATAACACTAGAAACAGGTAGGAAACCCCAATTGTAATTGGCTGAGGGGTATAATAGTAAAATACACACCATTATACAGCAAGCACGCCCCTAAATTAACTCCACAATCTCTCTATCTCACATTTAAACCCACGCATAATCAACTGTAAATCACGATTTGAATCCGTATTAAAGTCACATCTTTCCAAATGTAACTGCATATTTAGATTTCGCACACCAAGAACCCTAAAATCTCACCCAATCCGAATTTTTTTCAGCAGAAAATGAGGTCGAAAAACCCATCGAGAGTCACAGGTACCAATGAAACAATCCATTTTCAGTTGTTGTTCGAACATATAGAGGATAAATTCATGTATTTTGTTGATTTTGTTGTTAAAAAATACGTTTTTGTTTAATTTGCTGTAACTATACGTTGTTTATTGGGGACAAACAATGTGTTTTTATTGATTTTGTATGCATATTTGTGTAAAACATGCTGTTTATTTTTAAATTAGTGAGTGTAATGCTACTGTATTACGTGTGTGCACACACTGTATATTGCCTTACACATTACTGTATAATGTCTTAGAATATACTGTATAATGGTTTATTATATTGTAATTATATGATGTATAAACACACACTGTATATTGAGTTATATGATACTGTATAATGTGTTATAATATATTGTATAATGTTTTAAATGGCACTGTATAATGGTTCGAAATCACTGATTGTTATGTCAATAATCACACACTGTATATCATCATTGTATTTCCTATATATTTGTGTGAAATATTGTACAATGGAATAATTAGCTATTGTGGAATGTTTAACTATATAATGGATTATATGGTAATGTATATTGGTTTATATGATATTATATTCTGAGTTGTCAGATACTGAATAATGGTTTATAAGAGTATGATTGTATGGTGTATATACACATACTGTATAAATAGAATGTATGATACTGTATATTGGTTTATAAGATACTGTATATCCATATTATTTTTACTATATAATGAAATGTTCTTTTATGAATATTGTATGATGCATTAGCATATACTGTATAATACATTAATTAATGTATAATAAGTTTAGATTTAGTGTATAATATCTTGATTGTTATTGTATAATGCGTTAATCAATACTAAAATATGTATAATACAGCTTCTGGAGAAGAATCATCTGAGTCTGCTTCGGAAGATAGGTATTAGATTGTGCCTGTAGACGCTATGAGCTTCTAAATGTCGTTGAACGTAATTCGGATGACGAATACGTAGAATCAGACGAAGAAACAGAATCAGAACCACAACGCACAACTAGGAAGAGATGTGTGAAACAACCTGCTGTGAAAATACAATCGGAAAGAACAAAAACAGATACTGTACAGAAACATCAACCAAAGGGGAAGAAAAAGTTGGTTGATTATACACAAATACGAGTTTCTATGAAGGTGTTGGTGGATGCTGTTTCAACCCTGACAGAACCGCAATGGGAATGGGTTATACAGTCTGGTTCAGAACGTTTTTAGAGTTCAAAATAAAGGAGTTGCCTCACAAGCTCGGTTTAAAATTGTAAAGGCTTTAAATCCAGGAAACTTTAGATTATCTCTGCCCGGAGGCAAGATTAATATTAAAGAAGAAGATGTGGCGGAGGTTCTAGGTTTTCCACACTGTGAGCAGCGTATAGACCTAACGGTCAAGAATCAAGAGAGGGTGGACCTATGGACAGACCAATTTGGGCTTCATAAGTCCAAAAAATTTAAAATTACGACTCAGATGATATTGACTGAACTGAGGTCTGAGCATCAAGCAACAGAGCAATTCAAGCTGAATTTTATGATGATTCTCTACAATTGCTTGATAGAATCGCCTAGTACAGCATTTGTCAACAAGAAGATGCTGAATTTCAAAGGTGATCTTGATGAGTTGGCAAGTTACAACTGGCCCAGACTTGTTATGGACAGTTTGGCCGACATGAAAAAATCATGGGAAACGGATCCGGCGTCTCGTGTGTATGCGGGTCCTTTTCTTTTTCTGATTGTAAGTGTACATTACCTATTCTAATTATATTTGTGTTCAAAAAATGTGGTTTTGTTGATTACGTATGCCTAATTAGTAATAGATGTTGTATATTTTTTAATTTGTTACTATATTTTAACTGTGTGATGTATACACCCACACTGCATACTGTATTTTATTGTATATCATCTATTGTAAAATTATTTATAATATAATGTATAATGTATTGTAATACACTGTATAATGATTAATAAGTTACTGTCTAATGTGTTGTAATTTACTGTATACTAATTTTTTTTAACTTTTTTTGTTTTCTATTAATGCAGATATTGTATGCTGACAGAGTGAACTACAAGGGCCATGTGGCAGTCCAACGATCAATCCCAACATGGCTTACTTGGACCGACGCCGCTCTACGGGAAAAGAGTACCGTACAACTTCAACAAGGACTTTTTGGGACGGGGGTAATATCAAAGGCACAATGGATGTTGAAGGATGACAAAGGCAAACATGTTGTTCAACACATTGAAGATCCAAAACAACCCCCTTCCTCGCTGGAAACTCCATCACAACAAGTGGAGTCAATCAAGGAATGTAATACGGTTGAAGAGGTATGCATATTTCTGTAAAATAGATAATGTATATTGTTTAATTAATTGCTCTATTTTAACTGTATGATGTGTAGCCACATAATGTATACTTGAATTTTATATACTGTATATTTGTTTGTACTGTATAATGTTTTGTAAGCCACTGTTTAATGGTTTGAAATCATTAACATACAATTACAAATAAAACAGTGTACAGTAACTAATATTTTATTGTACAGTATGTATTAAATAATTATATATTAACTAATATATGACCTTTGTGAGGTTTATATTAACTACACAGCCATTATATAGTAACTTATACTAACAATATACAGTGGCTAATAATTTAGTATAAAGTCATGATAAACAACATACATTAACTACTAAAATGTTATACAGTGGCTAAAAATAACCCATACAGTAATCAATAATATTGTACATTAATTGTTTTTAAAATATACACAGGGGATGCTGGCTAATTTGGAACGGGCTGCATTGAACCTGATGGACAATATTATCAGGTACAATGGATACATGCAGTCGTGTGATTCCCTACTCCCATCAAATCCATGATTGAAAGAAATTGAACAAATGGTGCTCACTACTGTTGGAAGACTGTACAGAAGACAACCAGTGACGGAAGACGAAACACTGGTTGTTCCTCACAACGTGGAGCCTACCGAGCAACAAGAAAAACCTCCATCCCCTGAACAACGTGCAGCCGAGGCTAATCAGCCTATCCAACCGGAAGAAGTCGCACCCGAAACAACGATGAGTACGCCAATGCAGTCACAGCCAACTTTTGATATGTTGTCACAACTAACGCCACCGAAAGTACAACAAGCAGAAGAAGTTACAACACGGGAACCAATGATCCTCTCAATGCCAAGTTTTAACTTGTTGTCACAGCAAAGACCGGATAAAACGCAACGGGCTAAAGCGAGTGATAGTATAATGGCTGGGGCGGTGTCAATTGCTAGACAATACGCTAATGATGCCTCCAATGTCACAGAACAAAAGCCCCCATCGTCTTCAAATGTGACCATTAAACCGGCTGTCGTGGAGATCATTGGCGAACAAAGAAGACCGTTAAAACCAGCGCCAGACACGTGTTCTCCGTACATTCAACGGGTTGTGCAGATAAGCTCAAAGCAGGGTGCAAATGAAAAAAGACTCTGGGATTGGATGAAGCATGTTGATGATGACAACATGTGAGTACATATCATTTTTAAATACATTTGTTTTATTGAGTTTCATGTTAATGCTATATGTATACTGTATAGTAACTCAATGTACACTGTATAATGTAACACTGCTTACTGTATAATATATCATTACAAATTGTAGAATATGTACTGTATATTGTGTCATTACATATTGTATAATGCACATTAACCTTTTGTATACTAACTCATTGCAAATTGTATACTAGTTTTTCAGGACTATTGTTTTCCAGAGTGGTGATATAATGTGCACTATTTGGGATGTAAAGTCCTTGGATCAACGCACTGAGCTTTTATCTGGTGTGATTGATACTTGGTCATTCCTGTTGAACAACGCCGAGGCGACGAGATCACCAACATCGCTGCTCAGATTTTATTTTCACCTAGTCGACACAGTAAAATATATTTCTTATCTTTTGTTAATACATACATTATAATGTTCTGCACGTTAACTAATTTTTTTTTTAAAATGGATAACAGGTTTTTTTCGCGTCAAACAAAGGAGACAAAAGTACTGATGCGCTGCTGCAAAAATTCGAGGATAACATTAAACATCGTTTGAGCATGTTTCCAAGAGTCAGCATAACCGATGTTACGTTGGTAAGTTAAAATCGTTCGTTTGTTATAATTATCGTATTTTATGTAACTTTATTAACACCACTTTCATCCATCAATATATAGACTGTCTTTCCAATTCTTCACGCTGGACACTACTATGTGATATGCTTTAATTTGAAGCAACCAGCTATTGAAATCCTTGACAACAGTGCGATGGATGTGTCGATCGAAAGACAAATATCAACATGTGTCATTCACTTTGGTACCTATCCTTCAAACACTAATATTTTTTTTGATGTCAAATATCATTGTTAAATCTACATTATAACACAATGTATAGCCTCAATTAACTTTAAATTATACAGTAATGCACCGTATGATTATATAGTAAAACACTGTATAATGATGTAATCAGTGACTGTGTACTGATATATTAACATACTGTATAATGGTATAATATTGGACTGCATAATCATTTATTATTCACTGTATAATGATATATTAATATACTATATATTAATATATTTATACACTACATCTTACATTTTTAGTTTGTTGTTTCAAACAAAGAGACATGTTTGTCAAGTTCCTGATGGATATTAACCATCCAGCTGGAAGTGCGTTGTCAATGGTGGAAATTGTAAGGCTTCCAATGTCATGGCGTACACATAGAAACAAATCGGATTGTGGTGTTTTTGTAATGCGTCACATGGAGACTTACCTCGGTGGAGAACTGAAGAATTGGGATCCAGAATTGGGTCCAGAAAACGTAATGTTTTACACTTTTTTATTTATATGTGTGAAAATTTGTGAAAATCTTTATTTCCTATCTATCTAACTTTAATATTTATGCAATGCAGAAATCACAAGTAACGAAACTCAATAAATTGAGGGGGCTTTATCTGGAAAAGATCCTCACTTCCGAGCTGAACACACTCAAAGACGAAATCCTCAGACAGTCAAAGGAAGTGGAACAGGAACAAGCCCAACACAAAAAGGGGAAGAAGGGGTAGATGTAATCAACATGTAATAGATACAACAAGTAGATTTGGTGTTAATAGACTAGATTTTTAAATTTAATTGTACAGTTTTTTTATTATTTATTAGTTTTTGTTGCAATATAACTTTTATTTGGGTTGTTTAAATCTATAAAGTTTGTTCACTGCACATAACCTGTTATTGTTCTGTTCATTGAGTGTGTCATTAAAGTGTTCATAACATATACAGTACATAATATGCATGTTATGCAGTAATTAAAGGTTCATTATACAGTTAATAAAATTACATTATACAGTACACATGTATGCAGTATAAAAAACAACATATTCAGTATAAAAAATACTCAATTGTAGTATAGTATTAAACTGTAAAATACAAAAAACACTCAATTATACAATGGACATTATGACATTTTTTACATACATTGAATAACACTTCATTGTACAGTCAATAATGTTTCAGTATACATTGAAAACTGGATTCATTATACATTGAATAACACTTCAGTATACATTCTATAAGACTATATTATACAGTGAATAATACTTCATTATACAGTAACAAATGTAAAGAAAACACTTCTATTTTTCCTTTGATGGACAAGTTCTTGCATTATGCCAATCAACTTTTCCGCATGCAACACATTTTCTCCTCTTAGGAACATGCTTGGATATCTCCACACTGCTCTTAATCTTTTACCACACCCTTTAGTTCGGCTCATTTGAGGATTTCTGATCCCGAGCTCGTTCTTGATTTGGGGTCCCAATAGTGTCTCGATAACAACATTCTTGTTGTTTTTATTGTTGTCATCCACGCCAACACTCAAATGAGACTTTATATCCACCAATTGATTTTTTATGTATTCAAGTTTTTCTTTGTTAAAACCCGCAATATTTAAACATGCTTAAAAGTCGATCCAAATTTGACTCACATCATTTGTAGTCTTCTGAATCATCGAGCAATATTGTGTGGCGTGGTTGTTGATTGTATCGGACGCCATAATTTCTGCGTTTTTCCTCCACCTCTTTAAAACATACTCGGCGGGCAGTTTGTGTATTCGGCCATGGTTGAATGCAAAGAAAATGTGTCTACACAAAATACCCTTCCTCAAAAATAATCTGCAAGAACAATCAACATGATTCTTCGATACAACATGTTTCACCTACAAAACATAAAAAAATAGTAAACAAAACTGTATCATACAGACTCTATAATGTGCATATACAATAGGTATAACATTGTCATACAGTATGAAAAGAAGGAGATACCTCGTATATCTTTGATTAGTTGTCGGAGTCGCATACGACAAACAATTTTGCACCATCAACAACGTTTAGACTTTGAAGTACCACTTGATACACAGAATCTTTGATCTCCACTTGAACATCGTAGAAAACAGCGCGGGTGTATACCTCTGAAGCATCCTCCTCTATCCGCATAGGGGTGTCTGTTGATGGCTTAGAGACCAAAGACTAGTGATTTAATCTTGCATTATTATTCCTTTGTCTGTCCATAGAACTTTCAAATCTACTATAAAACTCAATGATTGTATCACCCTTCACATAAAACTAGTTAAAGAATGAGTTAACAGACTCTGAAATCGAAGTAGTCCTCAATATCCCACCTATCGAAACATCTCGATAGTATGCGGATACCCATGAATGTCTGTTCTCGTAAATTTCAGAAAGCCAATCAATATGGCTTATTCCGTACTTTGAAATGAGAGCATTCCATCCCTCTTCAAACTCAATTGGAGTGATGTCGTCGTTATACACAAAATTATTAACCTTTCTCACCACTTTAGCATATTTACCTGTATGTGGTGAAATCTGTAAACGTAAAACTCAAATTAATAACATGTTATACAGTATGTTAACTAGAATTATACACTATAAACAGATATCATCATAAAGTTGATGAAAACATAATATACATCGAAAATAGCAAGTTCTATATCCAATATATACTGTCTACAGCTTAATTATACAGTATGACACAAACCTTGGTAGGAAACTTCTTCATAATATGCCACGCGCATAGACGATGCCTAGCAGTTGTAAACATACTAGGAATAGCCTGCTTTATGGTCGGACATTGATCAGATACAATAGAGTTTGGTTCCCATCCCATCGCACGGGTAAAAGCTTCGAAAACCCACGTGTACGACTCAATGTCTTCTTTTGCGATTAGAGAAGCACCAAATGTGACTATTTTCTTGTGGTTATCTATACCGGTAAAAAGAACAAACTGCATTTGATACCTGAAAATGTACTATAAAATAATATGTAAAAAAAATACAAAAAAACAGTAACTAATAAAGTATTATACAATAACTGTATATACATTATACAGTGACTAACAAGGAGTTATACAGTCAATGTATCTACATTATACAACAACTTATAATGTGTTATGCAGTGCATATTCATTAACTATTGAAAAGAATGTACATTATCATATCTTATTATGAAGTAAATGTGCTTACTTGTTGGATCGAAATGTTGCATCGACCGAGCAAACATCACCAAAAAGTTCAAAATTTCGTATTGCAATAGGATCGGCCCAAAACAACCTACTCATACACCCGTCGGCATCTGTGTCATAATCAAATAAAAAACCTTCACACGCTTTTTTCATATTCATAAATTTCCTAACAATCATCTCCCCGTCATTCTCACCGACGTATTGCTTCACATCTCTTTTTGCATTTTTAAAGTCTGTAGACGTCGACCCAACGTTATTAAACCCACCCGCAATTTTCTTTAGAAATGAATGTGATCTAACCGCACCAACATTCACCTTTGATGCATTTAGGCAGAACATTATCTGTGACGAATCAATATTCCGATTGATTTTTAGTAACTATTTACCCTCATCTGTTGCAAGTTCGTGATTGTGCTCAACAAAATTCTTTATAACATATCCCTCTAGAGCACTAAACCTCATTACAATCTTAGCGTTACAATCACATCGACCAATCATAAACTTCTTCTTCCTACTGACATCATCGGAGTTCTTGTAAATACCATAACGACTGCATACAGAGTGTTTCGATAAGACCGTACCATCCTTATGTGTTTCTTGTGAGCACTTACGGACATCAAAACCACATAAACGAGCATAGTTTTTGTAAAATTCTAATGCAATCTTCAAGCTTTCAAATGCCTTACCAATGCAAGGTATAACCTCTGGGGCACACACTGGAACACAATATTTGGAACCTCCAAGTGATGTGATCGAATTGGATGACAATGAAGATCCGACACATTGATTATCAACATCATTATTGCTAACCACTACTGATTCTGTTAAGAATATACAGTATAACACATCATAACATGCATTATGTGTATTACTATTATACACTGTGTAAACAAACAATATTCAGTAACTTATATAATATTATACAGTAAATATACATGTGATATACAGTATGTTAATATGTAACAAACGGTATGTGTTAACATATAGCATAGAATAATTAACGAGACTTCTTACTGTATAATATTGAATAACCCACTGTATAAAATCAATAAATGTTTTGTAAACTGTTTAATTAGTTAATGTATCATAAAAGTATAATGTGTTAACATGCACTGTATATCACTATTGTACTAACTGTATACCTGTGTACATTCTACTGTATATAGTATTCAACTGACTGTGAGGATTGCATATAATTCCACACTGTACAACCCCATTATATGAACTGTATAATGTAATATAATATACTGTATAATGGTGATTAATTTACAGTATACTATATACACAAAAATTGGCTGCATGATCAATTAAACCAACTGTAATCTCAGGTATACGTTGTTGTATATCACATTTATATATACTGTATATTGACGTCTAAGCCGATGTACAACATAAACATACATTTTCCGTAAAACTCTTATGATGATAATTACGCATACCTGTGTCGATCTCAGCCATGAAAACGTAATCAAAAAATATGTTAATGTTTGAAAAAACGCCCAATTGATGATGGTTATGAATTGACGATGAATATATCTTATATTGATGTTGAATTGTCGATAATTCCGGTCTGAAATTGCCGATGATGAATTAATGATATATGAATTGAATATGAATTTAAGGTTTATAGTATCAATCGTAACTTTCTGGGAGCTGAAATTGGAAGGAATAATTAAAAAGGAAAGAGGAATCTGTTATTGCGTATAATAAGGGATTTGATTTTGATCTTGCATGTTATTTGCATGGGTTTGTTAGAGTTATTGACTAAAATGCCCCCATCATCATTAAATTAAAGATTAAAACCGAAATAATGGATTTAATTATGGACCTTGGGATCAAATGGTTTAAATGGTCTAGATTGGGTCTTATATCTTACCTAAAATATAGGGATGTATTTGATCCATACCCAATATATATATATACACACACACTTATATATTATATTAATATTTATTTAGATTATCTTTTATAATTTTGAATATTAAAAATATAATTTTTAAAATAAATATAAACAATTTAACATGGACCATTGATCTTTTTCAAACTCTCTGGCCATGATGAATTGAATTTAATATATATAGATGTTTAATATAGACAGTTGACTTTAGCATATTTGATTCAATGATGGTTAGATTAAGGGTAAAATTGTCCAAAAAAGTCAAAAAATTATAAACACTTGCACAACTTGTGAGTGAGGCGCGTAGAGGGTTAAATTGCCTCTTTATTTTATTTTTCTAGGGGAGGTGGGAGAGGGTTGATAAAAAAAAATCACAAAAAGATAAGTGTCTAATTCAAAATATCACAGGGTACACGTATTTCCCTTTTAACTAATTAAAATTCACTGATTAGTTAACCATTTTCATACGGAAGTAGGACCCACGATAAATTTAACTCATCCCCATATAATTTAATTTGATTAGTGAAACACTCAAGAAGATAAAGAGCAATCCTAATTATCATTATTAATCATCAAGGTTTTTTTTTCTTAATTTTTGTAAGGAACTACTGTAATGAATTCATTTGGATGGAATATAATTAATTCTTTCCAAAAACAAAAGTTGAGAGAATTCTTTCCAAATTAAACAAAGTGAAAAATTCAGTAAAACACTTACATACGCGTTTTTGTGACACTTTTTCTTCTTAATTAATTTATTCTTCTTTTTCTAATGAAACTATCGATTACATGCATCATTACATTAGGAATATCAATGGTAATGAGCTAATTGGCGGAAACTGCATTTTTGATATATTAAAGGATCTTGTACTTTTTTCATACAAAAATTCGTCACGTTTCCGGTAAAAAAATTTGGCAATTTGATTACAAGTTTCACCAGAAAATTCAAAATTGGTCGGAACATTGGCTTGAATTTGGGGTTTTTTTCATTTGGCTGGAAAATTAACCTTCAATTTGAGGGTTTTTGCATGTGGAGGGAAAATTGACATTTAATTTGGGGATTTTAACTCAAATACTTTCAATTTTTTTATTTAATTTGTTTCACTTTTTTGAAATTTTAATTCAAATATTTTTTATCTAAATTATTTATTTTATTTACAATAAGTAAATTTGTATTATTAATATAAATTGTTAGTCCCGAGTGGCATACGAAAGGGTTTAGAGGGGGGTGGGTTGAATAGACCCTGAAGTCTTTTTCGACTTCAAAAATCCGTATCACGTTTAAAGCTTTGAACGCTTAGGAAGTTGAGCACTTAGGTCAGGCGCTATAGAACAGATAACTTAGACTTAGTGATTTTAGCAATTTACCAAAGTAGAGTAAAGTTTAGATCGCTTAATCAGGGTTAGCACAGCGAAAATGATTTTAAAACTTTAGCGTTCAGTTTTGGTTAAATAGTCGCTTAGCAATTTAGCTTGTCTTTTTCAGAATAAGTAAGAGAATATAAAGTAAGACAATAAAATAGTAAATAACACAAGAAATTGTAAGATTCACTGGGTGATGTAATCCCAACTACGTCTTTCTTCTCCTTTTTCACTCGGAGGAAATTTACTAAGTTGATTATCAAAGAATCACACAGAATTTTCCACAATATAGTAAAGAGGTGAAAAATGATCTCGGGCTCCTTGATCACACAGATTTCAGCACCAATGAAGATCTTCTTCTACAAGCTTCTCTCACTCAGAAATACTTCTTGTAAAGGGTTTCAACAACTTTCTCACTCAGATGAAAGGTTGAGGGTTTTGTCACACAAGTTTTGTTTGTTTTTGGAAAGATCAAACAACTTGGAATATCTCAGTAAGAGTTTAGGTTTCTTCTTTGGAAGATGTTTGAGATATTTTTGGCTGTCTGGAATGTATGTAAAAAGCTTGAAAGATTTTGACTATGGAGTGTCTAAGCTTTTCTTGAGAGAATATTTCAGCAAAGTTTTCGCGTGTTGAGCTTTTTTTTTAGGGTTTGCTGGAGTGAGGTACTTATAGGCAATTTTTGGGATCTGTCCATTGGACACATGTGAGCGCGTGCTCTTCACGCGGCACGTGAATCCGCCTTTTCTCTGACATTCCTGAAATCCTGCTAGTTCTGATTGGACGGGAGCAGGTTTGAACTCTGAAAACCTGACAGTCTAGTCAAAAGATGGCTTGTCCACAAGTCATAATAGCTTATCACATTTAATGCATTTGAATTTATTTCCCGTTGAAAATAAATGTTCGTTGAGTGATTGCATTTAAGTCCTTCATGACTTGAGAATTTATTTCAGGTGAATCTGATACTGATCACTGGAGTGCTTTGAGCGCTCGATCCATAAATTTTGAAATAGTTCTTTAGCGTTTAACAGACGCTAAAAACAAATCTTTATCTTCACTTGGCCTCTGACGCTAATCTTTAACTTCATCTCTAATAGACTCACCTAGAATTCTATTAGCGATTCGGTATCTAATACTTAGTCTAAAATCTACAAAGATAAAAACTACAAGCCTAACAAAATTACATACTTTTCAAACGCTTATACAATTGATCTATGAAACCAGAAACTTACATTATATTTTGGGTCTAACATAAAATCCTATCTTGTCATCATCAAAATATCTAACACGAAATTCCTAACATAAATAAAATAAAAAAATTTAAAATATCATTTTATATGCAAAAAAATTCAAATTAAACTATGTTTTTCTTAATATTATGATTTTTATAATTTTTTCTGATTTTTCAAAAAAAATTAAATTTGTTTTCCTTTTTTGTTTTTAATTTCTAATACTTTTATTATTATTTCTTATTGTTTTTTGATATTTCAAAATTATTATAATTTTTTCAATTTTTTTTTCTGATTTTCTTTATATTTTTTCTTATGTTTCTTTAAGATTTTTTAATATTTTGGGGATTTTAATTATTTTGTCAATGGAAATCGGTAGATATTAAAAGAGAATTTTATTTATATCAGAAAATTAGCTTAAAATATTTCTAATATTTTTCTAATTTTTTAATTTTTTTCTTATTATTTTCTGAATTTTCAAAAAATTAAAAAATATATATAATTTATTTTTATTTTTCTGATTTTTGTAATTTTCTTTTTTTAAATTTGTTTTATTTTCTGAGTTTTTATTATTTATTTTGTCAATGGAAAAAACATTTAGTGATAAAAATGATTTAATTTAAATTCAAAAAATAATTTAAGATATCACTTTTACTATTTCTGATCTTTTAATTTTAATATGTTTTTAAAATTTTATTAGTTAGGTTTTTAATATTTTTGTAACTATATTTGCATTTATCTAAATATTATATTTTTTGATTTTTTAATAAATAATTATTTTTTGAACTACAAATTAGTTTGTAACATACAATTTCAATATTTTTAATTTTTTTGGTTTTTTATTTTATTTTTTCAAAGTTATCTTCACATAGGAGTTGGGGGTAATATTGACTTTTCTATTTGGGTGCCACGTAGGCAATTTTCCTCCAAATTTATGTGTCTCATAGACATTTTTCGATGAATTTTGTACTCAAATTGCCAAATTTCTCGCCAGAATGTACTAAAATTGCCAATGTGACACTTTTTGTATGAGAAAAAACTACATGGTTCTTTAATGTACCAAAAATGCAATTTTGTGAACTAATTGACAACAACAATCAGTTTAATGCATAAAGATTGGAGTATTGACTTAGCATATTTAATTTTATTTTATTTTTGAACAGGTTAGCGTATTTAATTTTCGCAATAAATATTTTGTGCAAGAGTTGATTTTATGAAACAGTCGGCCAAAAGCTTCTATTTTAATTTCAGCTTCTACAGCATGCTGATTATTGCGTTTGAAAAACTTAAACATGATTCTATCTTGATTTGTCAAACACCTTCGTAAATCATAATTGACAAAGAATGATTTTGACTTAGGTTTCTAAATGCCATAGTGGTTCTGGTAAAATTTGTCAGTAAGTTAATGTCACGCGATTTGCCACGTGGGGAGGGAATCCGACCCAATACACTACAAACTAGGCCAAGGGTTTACTTATCGTTGTTAGGCAAGCTACCCACATGCTCACAGTGATGGGATCAAGTCAGTTCGTAGTTCAATATTGGAATTACTCTTCAAAGTTGTCAGTGGCTTTTTCTGGGAAGAGTAGATAATGATTCTAGATCAGCTCTTTTGAGGTATATATAGAGTTGTAGGTGAGCTATGGGCCGTGGGCTACAACTTAGCACTAGCCCTTTAGACTATTTATTAACCATAATATTTATTCATTTTATATTAAATAGCCCAACTACCTTTATAGGCTCTTTAACATAACGGACTATATTCATAGTGGGCCGCCAGCCCTATAGGCTTGACTATTATATTATCCGGGGACTTGATCCATGGGATGCGCCCTGGCCCTAGCTGGGGGTAGATTAATTACCATAATGCCTCTAGACATTTTTGGTGCACATCATAATGCCCCCCACTTCAGGGTTTACATAATGGGATATCCGGGAATAGAAGTAATTTTGCTTAGGTTGTGCCACTTAGTCTAGGGTTGCACAGGATCAGGGGCTTTAAAAGCTCCCCCACCAACTTTTATTTAAGTGTAGGTGGGTTGGTGACTTTCACTCTCACACCCATTCATATCCTTACCTTTTCAAAAAACTTTCTCTTGAAAATTTTCTCTCTCTAGGAGATCACTCCCTTAGCCAACTACGGGTAGAAGCCAAGATGACCAAGGTAATTTTGGAATCCTTTGTATTTACTCCTCATTTCGTAATGTCATACTACTAGTGTGAGAAGTGGCTTGTTTATTCTTTTTTTGCCAACACTTAATTGATTTATTTTGTGAGCTCTTCGCCCTCATGGAGCATTTTTCTTCGGGGTCGTTAGTGTTTAGGGCAAATATACCTCTTGAATTGGGGGCGTTAAGCCTCACATACCGAGTAGGGGCGCTGGTTGGCGACCCTGGTGACTAAGGCCGCGAGGCGTTGTGCCACGCGACCTTGCCGCGAGGCGTTATGTTTTGCCCCCGGGGTATAGTGTGCCTCTGGACTATGTTTCGGGGAGCGACTTCGAGGTCAGCTTAGCTCATGTTGGTTTTTGTTGGTTCTTTTTGACTTGTGAAAATATTTTGTTTGTGCTATCGTTTTCAATACCATCTATAAAGAACTTGTTTCTAATTAAACCCCCTATTTTTCATAGGATTAGGGAGCTCTTCTTCCTCTGATAGTGAGGGTCCTTATAGCCGTGAAGACCTCGTGTGTGACTTTTGTGACGCTACTATAACTAAAGTAGAACTTTCCGCCCTATTTGGAGATACCGCGGTGGACCTCAAATTTCCAGTGCCTATAGCGGGTTGATGAATTTTCGGCCCTCCTGAGGGGCACGTGACCCCTTACTTAGAGTATTTCCACTCAGGGTTCACCATCCCCTATCACAAATTCTTTGTGAAAATCTTAACCCACTACCAAATTTGCATAAGTCAATTAACCCCCATTTGTTTCATCTTCCTTATGGGTTTTATTCGTCGATTTTCCGAGTTAAACCTTGAGATAAACTTGGACGCCTTTCAGTCACTTTTTACGGTTAGAATGTGTTCTACCGCGCCTTATGTATATCTTCTCCCCTCAACAACCGCTAGGTTTTTGGAGGATAACATTATCTCTAAGGGTAATTGGAAATCAAAGTTCTTTTACTTCCCTATTACCTACTTGGGTATATCGATGTCGTTGCGTTAGAATGAGGGCGTTGTTCCTCAGAAGATCACCCGTGATCAAAAACAACTTAGATTTATTTTTAGCAAGGTGGGCATGTTTGACCATAAGTTCGACGTTCGCTGGTTATATACTCATGGTATATGTGTCTTTAATTTTTTCTCAATTCATGATGTAGCTTTCAAGCAATGTTTGCCATTATACTTTCGCATATTAATGTTTGGTTCTATATATATATTCTTTGCAGGTGTGAAGGTTGCTAAGGGTGGCAAAGTGAACTCCACCACCCCTCAGACTCCTCTCATCACTGTGACTTCGGCTTCTATGACTACTCGGGGTCATACTGGTGTGGCCAACCCATCAGGGCCCTCGCGCCTCGCTTCAAAAGACATGATCGTGGTTACTAAATCTTCGGGACTTGCCCAATCTGGCTAAGTGCAATGCACACTCGATTTTGACTCCATGATGACAAGTTTCGGCATTAGGGGTGTTCAGGGCCCTATATTGGGCACTCCCGCTAGCCCCCAGGGCACGGTAGTTTAGAAAGAAAATGATGATGAGAGTACACATGGGGGCTTAGCCCATTCCCTTCCTAAATACAACCATGATAAGGAAATGACCTTTCGAAGGGGGTGCGACATTTTCGGGGATCGTGCGCCCCCGTATTCTTATCTCCCTATAGCTCTTCCCGCTAAGCGTATTAGTGATTTCTCTCAGGGGAGTTCTAGTTCCTCCGGCCTTGGCAAGGGATTATTTAATTTTGGTACATACTTGGACCCCAACGTTCATTCTTTTTGGGATACCACTGATTCTGTGACCTCTTGGTCTTTAATTAAAGTGGCTGTGACTGATCACGAATCCAACCGTTTGTATTCTCTATCAACTGAATGCATTGATCAAGAGATCCCTACAGGAACCAGCCGGGTAAGCGTTTCCATGTGCCATTGCCATCATTTAGAGGCTATATGTCTATGCGTTTAATTTTTTGACATGATTTTTTTAGTCAATCCAATTATCCCATCACCTTCAACTTAAGTTCGAAGAATTAGAGAAAGAGTATGGCGAAAGTCACCAGCAAAACCAGAAGCTTCTTTTAAATTCTTTGGAGCTAAGGAGTTGGCTGATAAATGGGAGAAGAAGCATGGTGAGGCCAAGAAGAAGCTTGAAACAGAAGTATCTGATGGTAGCGGCTTCCTTGGCTCGGATTCCGGGAAAAAGACCTTACGTGATGCCCGAAGGTCTGCGGTGGACAAATTTCGCAAAAGCGTTGAATTCATCGACGAGTACAACAAGCGAGCATATGATATTGCCAGAGGCTTCATGGCCAAGACAGTTCTAAATGCCGTACAACTCTTTGGAAGAGTGGTCGTCATCCGGGCGATGATTTCAAGTGGCTATATGGTGATATCTCTGACACTAGCTATGGGGAGGTCGAGGTAGGGAGGCGACACCGCTAGTTGAGATGTTGGTTACCCTTTCAGCGTTTGGCCCTCTTATGCCTCTAGTATTTCGACATATCTACTTGTTGCTCCTTCCTTCGTATTGAACTATTTTTTATTTCAGACTTGATTTGTTATTTATAAGACTTATTCTTGCCTGTTCAATTGTGGGCTAGTCTCTTTTTCGTATTATTTTATGCTTTAGCACATTGCCCTTTGGGTCTTCATAGGTATTGACTATAACTATCTCTTTTCACCTTTAGGGTCGTGAGTGTTATGCCAATTTCTTAATTACTTTGCCGTACCCTATGGCTTTATGAGCCCTAGATCAGGTACTTAGCTATTTTATCGTGCCATTGGTGGAATTTTATGAATTCTATGAGTAAGTGCCCCTTGAGCCTTTTTCTATACTTGAGATTCACTTACCGGCATTTTGTTTTTCTTTAAAACACTAGGCATTAAAAACACTACCTAGCCACTACCGCTCGCTAGCGCTAGATGTTCCATACCTCCTTGCCCCCTACTCCTTAATATGTGCTCTAAAATCTTTAGGAGTAAGTTCGTAAGGGGTGTTTCATGACATCATCTAGTCACGCTCCAATTAGACGGGTATTTCTATGATAACAAGGATTTAATCGTCTCTCATATAGGTTTACTGCCGCTGGGTGTAATTCATCGAGTATAGTGTCCCGCTGTTTAGATGAATATCCATACATGTGTGGTTAAGTAAGGGTGAGCGCTAGGCCCTATGCCTTCAGTGTCGCCCTTCATGAATTCGAGGCCCGCTGCCTTGAGGCTTGTAGCCTTGCATCTCTTTTATTGGGGTGACCTACGTCTCTTGTAAGTGCCTTACGCATTTATTCGTTTACCTTATTTGTGGTCGTTTGACAATATTTATTTTTTCAGGCGGGGTAGCCATTAGTCTTGGTACTTTCGGCTGTGTAGGTTTGCAAGCCAACAATCAATTTTTAGAATTATAATTCCCCCCACTCTTTATGAGTATTCCACATAGAATTATAGCAGGTTTGGATAGCCATAGGTGTTATTTATTTGCGGCATGAGGTAAATTATCACACTAGTCGTATTGATGTAATCTCAGCCTAGAGTTCATGTTGAAAGGGGGGGTAGTTTTACAAACCTCATTCCCTCTCGGTGCTACTGGAAGGATTATAAGGTGGGCTAGCCTCAATCGAGTTTTCATTAGTTCGGGGGGCTTTTATTGCTGCACCTATATTGGCCTCTAAATGGGCCTTAAGTTAATTGAATAGCCTCGGTCATTGGTTCTGATGAGCATTTTTTTAGTATTGCTAAATCATTCATCATCAACGTCGTACACGTTCTAATGGTGTGACAGGCATGTTATTAAAGAAATCTAGCATACATAGTAGCATAAAGGCTGATGTGCCCCAAGGCACTTAGTAATCATATAACGAAAATTCAAAATATCCAACAATCAATTCAAAATGTACGGGGGTGCATCTCGACACCTCAAAACTTAAGTAAAGATAGGTTGTGCTTGTGGGCACCCCTACTCAACATTTGGCTCGTGGCCAACTCGAAAGTGTTCGACAGAAATATAGAAAATAAGATAGTCTTTTAATTTATTTGGTACCTGTTGATGCCTTACTAGGCACAATACCTTGCTAAGTTAGGGGGTATTCCCAAAGGGTGGTTCTCTCACGCTTGGCCTCAAGTCCTAGCGCACCCTTCGCATCCTCGGTACCCTTACGTGTGTCACTTGACGTATGTGGGAGTATCCCTTCTCGGTGTTGGATGCCATATTTTTTATGTGGGCAGTGCCTTCTTGGAGCGACATGTCGCGGTTCTCATCCTCTTCAAAGGCGCCTGAATGCTGGGATATTGTCTGAGAGCTAACTAGTTGGGTCTTGCCCCCCAAGTGACTTTCCTCTAGCGAGATTAGGTTTATCACAACTTGTTTCCCTTTGTCAATGTGGTCCACACTACCATGCTTCCTTTTCAGTTTCTTTAACGTAGCACTCTTTTGCTACCTTCACATCACCTACAGGGGCTGGAAATTTTATCTTCATATTAAAGGTGGATATGACAGCTTGGAATATGTTTAAGCTCGGCCTCCCCAAAATAACATTGTACGTGGAGGGGGCTTTGACCACCAAGAACTTCACCATCTTTGTAGAGCGGGCTGAAAATGCACCCAAAGATATGGGTAGAGACACCTTCCCTAGTGCTTCTACCGTCTCTCCCATGAATCCAATGAGGGGGTGTTAACCGCTTGGAGTTGTGCATTGTCCACCTCTAATTGAGTGAAAGCATTGTAAAAGATGATGTCTATTGAGCTCCCACTGTCCACCAAGATCTTCTTCACCCAAAAGTTGGAGATGGTCGCCGATATCACTAAGGCGTCATTCACTAACGAGATATGGTTCTCCAGGTCTTGCATTCTAAACTCTATACTTAGCGTCTTTGGCTCCACTTGATTCACTTGCTCACCCCTCGGGGAGCTGATAGCATGTAGCCCTATAGCAGCTCTTAATGAAGCTTTCCTAGAATTTACGAAGTCTACTCCTAAAGGGCCTCCCGAAATCACCGCTATGATCCCATTCACTAGGGAGTTGTCCATATCCGTATCCGTCCTTGGGGAATTTTCTTTGCCTCCGTCTCTGCCCCGTGGTCTCGGGGGACCTTGTATGGTGAACCCATACAGTGCTATGAATTTTTGTAGGTAGCCCCTCTTGATAAGCTTCTTTATCTCCACTTGCAGATGGTGGCATTCCTCGGTAATGTGACTTTTATCTCGGTGGAACCTACAGTATTTCTTGGACTTGAGGCGGCTGGGATTATCCTTCATCTTTTTAGGCCATTGAACTATACCTTGCTGCTCGGCGATGGCTAGAATTTGTTTTCGCAGTAGTGTAAGAGGGGTATACTTAGATAATCCCAAATGAGGCATGAATTTGCGTTTCTTAGGCTCTGGCATCTTATCATCTTCTCTTGCCTTTCTTTTATTACCACCGCCCTCTTGCTTTGCAAGACCGATAGTCTCTTCGATCCTAATGTATTTTTTTGCTCTAGCCAAACTCCTCCATCGTCGACGGCAGCTTCCCAGCTACAGACTCCTTAATCTACTATTGCGCAAATTCCTTTGCATTATCCCTGATAATAACTCGTGGTTAACATATGGTACTTCAGACACAGTCATGGAGAAGCGCTATACGTATTCGCTCAAGGATTCTCCATCTTTTTGGACTACCGTGAACAAGAAAGATGTTGTCTTCGTATACTTCTTGTTCATGGAAAAGTAGTTAAGAAAACGCTTAGTCAAACGCTCGAAGCCGATAATGGTACCGACGGACAATTGGTTGAACCAGCTAAGGGCTCGACCAGACAATGTGGTTCAAATTTTTTTACAGTATGTGGCGTCGCTGACGTCGTACATGTCAGCCTTTGCATTGAACTTGTCAACGTGCTCTTGAGGTTCTCTAACTCCCTCATATTCACTTAGATGTGGTATCTTTAATCCTTGTGGTCTGCGAAAATTGTCGGGCAGAAAGGACTTCTCTTGGGGGGAGCTACAGCTAAGGGTACTAGCTGAATATCCTCATACCTTCCACGGTTTTCCAAGCTTTCATTATGACGAGGGGCTCGTCTACGCCAGTCTTCTCACCTCGGCATGGCTTCTTCGTAGGTCATGGAAACTTGACCTCTACGTGGAGACCTAGGAGGTGTTGGCCTTCTATCTCTTCCATGCAGTGGCCTCTCATAAGGTGAAATCACATTGTTCTCTTTCTTTTCACGTGCTGCCTCATTCACCGGGGAGTTAAATTGCCTTGATCCGATCTCGCTGAGGGCCAAAGGCTCCTGGCCTCGGTGGGGATTGGCTAGGCTCAACTCGTTGGGGGCTACTCTTTTTACACGACTCCTGATCTCACGAATTGACTGAGGGGTGGAACTTGATAGGCCCTCTCTTGAGGTGGGGGCGCCTCTTGAAGATTCCTCACCTGGGGGTTTTGCCCCCTGATAGTTGATGGAACAGGCGTCGCACGTGACTGGTGTGCCTGGGCGTACTTCTGGACCACCCGCACCGCTGCCCGTACTGAGGCGTCTTCAACAAGAGCAAAGAGTGCCTCTTGAGTGATCTCGAACACCCTAGTTGTAGGGGGTGGAATCACTGTTGGTGTTACGGGAGGCATGTTTTGCTCATTCACTGGAGGTGGTATATCAGGACTTCCTCCACCACCTTGAACGTCCGGTAGACCTTCTCCACCGACTTGAACGCCTGGCAAACCTTCTGGCGTGGGGTTAGGGACTTCGTCGCCCACTGCAGACGTATTATTACTAGTCATCCTGTCACCAATAGTGCATGCTTGGGACCTAGTTTGCAGACTCAATGGCTGGAGCGTTGTTCCCACAGACAGCGCCAAACTGATGCGGGTAAAATTTATCAGTAAGTTAATGTCACGTGATTTGCCACGTGGGAAGGGAATCCGATCCAACACACGACAAACTAGGCTAAGGGTTTACTTATTTATAGACTGCACTCGATGTTAGGCAAGCTGCCTACGTACCCACAATGATGGGATCAAGTCAATTCGTAGTTCAATATTGGAATTACTCTTCAAAATTGCCAGTGAATTTTTCTAGGAAGAGTAGATAATGATTCTTGATCAGCTCTTTTGAGGTATATATAGAGCTATAGGTGGGTTATGGGTCGTGGGTTACAACTTAGCACTAGCCCATTAGACTATTTATTAACCATAATACTTAGTCATTTTATATTAAATAGTCCAACTACTTTTATAGCCTCTTTAACATAACGGACTATATTTATAGTGGGCCGCCAGCCCTATGAGCTTGACTATTATATTATCCGCGGACTTGATCCATGAAAGGCGTTCCAACCCAAGCCGGGGATAAATTAATTATCATAATACCCTTAGACATTTTTGGTGCAAATCACATAGCAACACACGTTAGAGGTCCAAAAGCTATTACAATGATCTCAATAGTTGAATCAAAATTCCCGCAAGCCAAATATAGATGTGGGAAAAATTTAAAGTGCTTTCATATCAATCTTGCTGACATTGGTGAGACAACGTGGACTCCCATGTTTATTTTATCCAAATGTTGTTCAATATCCACTTCTTCTTTTTGACAAATTTTGACAAAAAAAAAAAAAAAGAGAAATGAAATTGTTACATACATGTTATTTTATGCATATGGGGATTTATTTGGTGGGGATTAGATGGTGACTCGGATATGGATGGCTTCCACTACTATGAAAACTTATCTTCATCCTACTAGGTCAAGAATTAAATACAAACCATAGGAGAAGATAATGTACGGATCTAAAGATAAGGCAAAAAGTAAGGGAAATCAAATATGCTTGAAATGAATCAAACTTAATTTTTTTAAATTATTGTTTTTTTTAAATTCAGGAGGAGGGGAAACCCTATATATTTAGCTCGATAAACCCAAATTGATAGTCATAAAGGAGAGGCGAGCCGCAACTTGTAGCAGCCTGAATTCGAATTCAAAACCTTTCACATAAAGTGAGAGGTGCATACCACTAGACCAACAAATTTTGGGATAATCAAACTTAGTTGAGGGATCTCCAAATTGACTTAATGTAGTACACGATAAGCATGCAACCATGGTCATTCATCCTACACGTGCCCTTCAGGTCTAGGAGTTTATCAATATTAGAAATTTGAGGTCAATTTGCTCGGTACTACACCTAGTGTACAACACCATGTGTCTTGATACATGATACATGACAAGTTCTCATTATTATATTTCTATTTCCATTATTATCCGTTTTTAGGAAAAACTAAAATACATGGGTTATACGTTTTGTATTGAGCCGACTCAGTATTTTCCAACAATTTTAATATCTGAGGACCGAATGTCACTTTAGTGCCCTTGAAACCATGGAATTTTCATACTAGCTCCTAGGTTTGATGCCCACAAGCAAATTGACCTAATTCTCCCTCTTTGAAAATTTCTAGTCTACTCCAAACTCGATCACACCAAAGTTCACTTTTCCTATCTTATCATGCATATTCCCTTGAATTACACTTCATAAAGACACTCATATAATTCATTGCAAAAGGAGAATTTTCTTAGAATAGTATTCTTGATTCTTTTTCTCTTGATTGCTTTATTTTAAAAATGGCAGAAGGCCAATCTCATCATGTGTTCCAAGATTCATGGTTTAAATATGGAGATAATTGTATGATGAACAATGATCATTCTGAGAAATGCACCACATCATCATCATTATCTAATTCCTTTAATAGAAACCCAATAATTTTGGATGAATCTTCTTCTTCCATATCTTCATCCGATTCAGAAGATGATTTATCCTCATCGCCATCGCCATCGCCATCAAACTCGAGTCGAGCTTTGTATGATTTATCAGAGATCATGGCACAATTACCCATCAAGTAAGTGAACTTCAGAAATTTTGTTGATAGTATATTTCTCTCTTTTGCTACACAACTTTACATAGTAGAATCCATGTAAAATAAGGGATTGTGCCAAAAAATTTGAATGTTAAGATAAAAGAGACGTCTTAGCTCACACGTGAGGTCCAGAAATTTAAAATTATAGACAAGTGAAGAGCAGTCTCTGAGTTTCAGTTGCTTTGAGATTACAAATAAGCGAGGGGACGACCTTTCAGTTCAGCCTTCTACTTATTGCTCCGTCTCTTCGTAAAACTACTAGTATTATTTCTTGTGAATAAAGGCGCGCTAAACAAACCTTATATCATATGCAGGAGAGGGCTTTCAAAATTCTACAAAGGAAAATCAGAGTCTTATACATCATTATCAAGAGTGACAAGCATAGAAGATTTGGCAAAGAGATCAAGGAAAGTGAAGGCATTCCTTCCAAAGGCCATTATATCCAAGAAATCCAAAAAGGGTTCTTTATTACCAAGTAAAAGAAGGAGGCTTATGAGTAATGGGACTCCTCTCACTCCTCTACACAAGAATTTAGAATGCCAAGGAAAATGTTTTAGATAATTTAATCATTATTCTAGAGTCTAATTTGTGATTTCTTTTATACTCGTGATTTTGCTAAATTTCCAAGTACTAATTAGATTGCTACTAATATTTTTGAAGTAGACTGATCAATCATATCGATCAATACATAAACGAACATTATGGGCTTAAATACAAATGTGGAGTACCCAACAAAACAATTGGTGTGTTTTTCTCGCCTAGTCAACTCATCCAAATTTACTAGTGATTTTTAGGAAGTATCAAGACTGTAAATTTGGTACAATTACAACTCTATGTTTACGACAAGTCCTATGACCCACCATATAGATAATTGTGATATTCCAGAATTATTAGTTCTGAAGGCTCCTCACAATGACTCAGGTAGACTATACGTGTGATTTTAGCCCAATTGTTGTGGAATTGATTCTCATAGAACGTATTATGATAAAAGTTCCAATTGTTTTGTTTTGCCAAAACGTGATCTTTCAACGTAACACAAAGGCTCAATCATAATCATACAAAAGGGTCATATACTCATCAAAGTCAGTTTTGCATTTCAAACGTAAACATGCATTTCAACTTCTTAACCACAGTACCGGAAGGCACTAACAAAGTATCATCCCAATCTAAAATTCCAATTGAAAAAATAAATTATAATGCAACTGCACATGAGAAACCCAATTCTATTTTCAGAAGTCAGCCCATTGTTTTCCTACCTAAACCAATCCAACCCATACACGAGCTATTGTAAAATATTTAATATGAGATAGAAACACAATTTTGAAGTAGAAAAATTGAAATGCAATTTCGAGGGTCATAGATGGGGTAATTCCTTTGTTAGTTGCACCCTAGGGAAAGTTACACACAAACCACCTCAATGGGTAATTACACAAATTTCCCCTCCACTAATTGATAATTAAAAACACACCCTCTCAAGGGGGATTTATTTGTAAGGTTTAAAGGGGTGCAATTGTAAGAATTGTTACACACACAAGGGGTGCAATTGTAAAAAAAATTTAACATGAGGTGGCGTGTTTATAATTATCAATTAATGAGAAAAGATTTGTGTAATTACTCCATTATTGAGGGAGTGTGAGTGTAATTTTTTCCCTAATTTCTAACAGTTTGTCCAATAGGATATAGGCGATTTCAATATTAGTCCCTAGCCTTACGGAATTGTAAAGTTAGTCTCGTAGGCTAATAAAAATACAATTTTGGTCTTATCTGTAGTCAAAAAATTGACAAAAAAAATTGGTTGTGTGATGTTCACGTCTTCACGCACAAAACTCTTTTATTAGTTAATGGTCAAACATCTCAAGTGAGGCGCACTGCGCACGTGTTAGAATTTGGGACTAATTTTACAATCAATTATATCATATGGGATCAATCACTTTAAAAAAAATAATTATTACCTATATCAATATGTCATGGTGAAAAATCTCTTTGATATAGTTAAAATCAATTGACTACGGCTTTGTTACAATTTTGGCCGTGGTATTTGCAAGCATAGCCAAAACAGTTACTATGGCTTATAACCATGATCAATGTCTTGTTCATTGTAAAAACCATGACTTTTAGCTATTATAAAAAAGTGTTAGGTTAACATTTCTTTCACCACGATTAGTTAAAGCTTAAAATAACTTGCATTTTTTTTACCACGGCTAACTTTAGTGTAACTATATGAAACATCTACTTCGACCAAATTAGTCGTGAGCTTAAACCGTTATAAACCAGGATTTTAAATCACGACATATATTTTCATTGTCAATACTCAATTTTCTTGTAATGAATGTTGTAAGTCTCCCTTATTTTTATTTTCATTTTTCAATTTTACCTATAAACTCTAATATGGGTCACACCATTATTTTATCTTCAGTGATAGCTCGTTAATCCATCTGCATGTGGAGTAAGGTATTAAATCTCAGTATCAGTGACGATATCGGGGTAGTAAATTTATGAAAATTTCGATGGAAATTTTGCGGATATTTAAAATTTTGGTTTCAATTTTAAAGAAATCATGAAAATTTATAGAAACATTTGAAAATTTATAATGAAACTTTGTGTAACTTTAAATATCATAATTATGCATTTTTCACATTAATAATACTTCATGTATAATATATGCATAATGAATGTTGTTGAATAGCCAATGATGTCTTAGCCTAGTGGTAAGACTGACGTAGGGATCATGGGTTTGATCCCACCAGATGTGTGGGTTATTTCTCTACTAATTCAGTAGTTCTTTGTTTCTAGTTTGTAGTTCATTATTACTAGTTTGTACTAGAAAATTGTTGATTACGATTGTTGATTCGATATCAGATGTAATGATTTAACTGTTTCATTCAAAAAAAAAATGAATGTTGTTGAATAGAATGACTAAAACCTTCTGTAAAAAATATGAAATAATGGCAGTAAAATAATAATCAAATATCATAAGAACTTCATTAAAATAAAGTGTACCACAATTTTAGTAAAGATTATTATTCAAAACCACATCAAGCTTTTAAGAGAATTTTTATGAGATCTTATTTATATAATTTGTGTATTCAGACCCGGATTTTTAAACTTATTACCTAATATCACTTTCAGATTCGTATTTGATTTCTTTGCTTATTGGTTTACATAATTGGTCATTTGTTATCTTTTCTTTAATATGAATGATCATTTGACACTAATTTTTTACTATAAAATATTTTTAAAAATAATTATTATTTTAAATTTTGGAAAATATCGGGTTTCGATCAAAATTTCGATGGATATTTAGCAGATGTTTTTTCAAATTTCGGGTTTCGAAAAAAATTTCAAAAAAATTTGGGTTTTAGTTGAAATTTCGGAAAATATTCTGGAAAATTGGATCGAAGGTTCGATTTCGCTTCAGGACTCACTGAAATCCGAAATTTCGACTAATATTTTGATGTTTCGAGCGAAATTTAAGACCATGATGTGGAGGAAAAAACTATTTTGGTGAACATTTGCCCCTCTTTTGTATAACTCTGTTTAGACCTTTTTACGTACAAAGACACATTTTGTCAAAGTTAAATGTTCAAACTTTTGTCATGATCAACTCTACGAGAGTCAATTTTTCTATAATCAATTAAGTAACAATTAGACCAAACTGACCCTTAATCATGGTCTTAAACTCCTGATTTTCAAACTGTCCGAAATTTTCTTTGAGATCAGGAAGTAAAAAATAAGATGAAATTATTCTTATGTGATTAAATTAATATATGTTTAATTATAATATAAATTATCATGTTCTTTTTTTGGGACCATAGTTATCAAGTATAAAATTGGAGATAGGAGAGGGATTGATGGCAATGAGTTTGATCCTCATATAAACTTCATGTGAATTGTGAATAATATATTTTATCGAAAGTATGTGTTTTGCTTTAGTGGAGTTTTCGTGAGCTAATCATTATTTTATTACCGAATCTTTACTATTTTAAATTCCACAACATATTCTACTCATATTAATTTAAAAAAATTAGGAAAAAATCAATATACACCCCTCAGTTATACCCTAAATATCAGTTACCCCTTTGAACTATCAAAACATCACTTACCCCCTGATTTTCAAATTTGTTATTTATCTTTTTAACACCGTTAGGTGAGTTGAAAATTATCATTTATATTTTTCCAAGTGGAATATGTTTGATTTTGATTTTCTTTTTTTTTCCTTTTTTTTTCTAATGTTTTTTTTTTTTTACGATTTTTAGATTTTTTCAATTTTTAACTAATTTATTTTTGTCAGTCGAAATTTTGCAGCCAAGAAAAAATAAATTTATATAAATTTAAAAATTTAATTTAAGATATAATTTCTTGTAATTTCTAATTTTTTTTAAAAAATATAATGTTTTTTAATTATTTTGGTTGCCTTATTTTTTTTATATTTGATTTTTTTTAAAAAAAATTGACATTATTTTCTAATTTTATTTAATTTTCTATTTTTTTTTATTTTTTATTAAATTTTACTTTTTATTTTATTTTTCTGAGTTTTAAATTTATTTATTTTATTAATGGAAAAAAAATTGCCATTAAAAATAAGTTTACTTAAATTTGAAAATTAATTTAAGAAATAATATTTACTATTTTCTGATTTTTAAATTTCTTTTTAATTTTTTTAAATAATTTTTTAATATTTTGTAACTATATTCGCTTTTAGTTAAACATTGTATTATCCTATTCTTTTAATAAATAATTATTTTTTTCAAACTTCAAATTGGTTTGAAATATACAAATTTCAATATTTTCTAGATTTTTTTTATTTATCTTTTTCAATTCTCACATGGGAGTTGGGGGTAATATTGACTATTCCCCTCATTTCCCTCCAAATTTAGGTGCCACGCAAGTAATTTCTCTTTAACTATTCGTCGACCTGTTTACATTCTTTTTGTCGATTTCATTATCATTTTCTTGTTTAGTTTAAAAGGAATCAGATATTATTAGTAAAATAATTGAATTACATGTTGAAATAATTATGTATTTTTTTAACAAAGTAAAATATTGTGTCATTATAGTTCATGGGATCCACATGTAAAAAGGTAAATTCTTGTGTGGAAATCAGAACTGTGCTTTATATATAGGCTTATGTTGTAGATGTGATGAACATTTTGGCCAAAATTTTCAAGTACTATCTGGCCAAATAAAACGAGACCAAACACATGTTGGCCAAAATATATGTTGAAAATAGAAATAAACAAAGCCCAAAATTCTCAAATTTGGTGCCACATAGATATTTTTTGGCGAAATTTGTACTGAAATTGCCAAATTTCTCAACGGAGTGTACCAACTTGCCAATGTGCCATTTTTTGGGTTAAAAAAAGCGTGCAGGGATTTTTAGTGTACTAATTTTGTAATTTTACCCTTAGTGGTTTTTGTACTGATATTTAGTTAGTGAAAGTGAATTCTGAACACGTAATGTTATGTGGCTTACTAGTTTTTCTAAACTTATTTCAATAAATTGCAATCAATAATTATAGAAATTAAATGATATTTGTAGGAAATTGAAGAAAAAAGAGGAAAAAGAAAGGGGAAGAAGGAAGGAGAAGAAGACGCTACTTAAATCTGTGGTAAATTCTTTTTACCATAATAACATTAGTTAATGGTATTTTTGAGTTTACAAAATAATATATTCCACTTGGCATTAATAAAAAATGATACTTGTCAACTCACCTAACGGTGTTAAAATAAAAAATAACTAATGGATTTGAAAATCAAGGGGTTTTGATGGTTTTGGGGTGTAATTGATATTTAGGGTATAGTTAAGGGGGTATATTGATTTTTTCCCTAAAATTTACTGGTATATATATATATATATATATATATATATATATATATATACACATCATATACACAAAATTGTTAATGTAAAAGAATGAATAATTGTCTTAATTAAAGACATCAAAAATTTCACTTAAAATGTTTTATTATTTGTATAAATTATCATGATTTCTCTAGAATCAATACCAAAATTATGAATCGGGAGAATCGCAATATTAGTCCCATAGTATATAGGTCATTACAAAATTTGCCAAATTTTATTGGATTGCAGAATTAGTTCCATGGGATAAAAAGAGTTGCAGTTTTGGTCCTGACTAACGTGAGTACTGTGGTCATGGTTTTCAAACTCGAACCAGACCAGCCGGTTTAATCGGGAACCTGTCACAAGCCTGGTCCGAGTTTGTATATAGAACGGGCAGCAACAAACCCAGTATGAAGTGGTGCAGAACCGGAGAAACTGGTGAATCGGCGAACCGGGGAACCGGCGAATCTGGTTGCTGGGTGTTTGTTTCAAATCTTTTCGCCCCTTCTTTTCTCCTTTTTTTTCCTTATTTTCGAGCCAAAAAAAGTTGAAAAAGAAAGGAGACGTGAATTGGGAACTTAAAGGCTATGTTTGGTTACGTTTTCAAGCCCATTTTCGTCCGAATTTTTGGCCCACTTATGTTTGGATCACACAATTTTTGACCAAAAAAATTGTCAATTTTTGGTCTAAAAAAAGAATAATGATTGTGCTCCCTACACACTATCTCTCCTCTTTTCTCTCACTCTCTCACGTTCTCTCTCTCACCAAATTTGACACACTCTCTCTCTTCTCTTTCTCTCACTCTGTCACTTTCTCTTTCTCTCACACTTTAATACAAAATCTTTTTTTCTAAATGGAAATTAGAAGACGACATTTTATATGTCGTCTTCATAAATAAAAAAAAATATGAACAGTTGAAGACGACATTCCAAATGTCGTCTTCGCTGTTCATAATAAAAAAAAAGAAAATTGAAGACGACATTTGAAATGTCGTCTTCAATTTTCTTTTTTCTTTTTAATTAAATAAATTAAATATAATTTTATAATTAAATATAATTTTTTCTATATATATATATTTTTTTATATATAATTAGAAGACGTCATATAAAATATCGTCTTCATAAATTAAAAAAAATAAAAATTAACAGTGGAATGTCGTCTTCACTGTTTATAATAAAAGAAAAGAAAATTGAAGACGACATTTAAAATGTCATCTTCAATTTTCTTTTCTTTTTTTAATTTTCGTAAATTAAATATAATTTTGTAATTAAATATAATTTTTTCTATATATATATATATATATATATTTATATATATAATTAGAAGACGACATAAAAAATGTCGTCTTCATAATTAAAAAAATAAAAATGAACAGTGATGTCGTCTTCACTTTTTATAAATAAAAAGAAAGAAATTTGAAGACGACATTTGAAATGTCGTCTTCAATTTTCTTTTTCTTTTTTTAAATTTTCGTAAATTAAATATAATTTTTTCTATTGTTGATATATATATCAACTACTATTACTTATATATATATATATACACTACTATTACTTACATATATACATATATATTTATCTATATAATAATTATTACAATCTTAATATTATATATACTACTATTACCTACATATATACATATATATTTGTATATATATACATATATATTTATCTATATAATAATTATTATAATCTCAAAATTATATTATAATTTTTAATTATTGACAAACAAAAACTTACATGATTTGACAGCTACAGTAATTTATGTTCCCTTTGAAAACAAAACCAAATACTATCTCACCAAAAAATCACTCAAAAACCAACTCCCAAAACATAACCAAATATAATTCCATCAAAATTGCATGTGTTCCCATAAATTTTTCACCAATAATTATCACCAAAATACCATCTCAAAACATAACCAAACATAGCCAAAGTTTCTGTTTCTCCAGGTTTCTTTCTTCTTCCTCGTATTCTTCTCTTCTCGCCTTCTCTAGAGCTGGACGTGCAGTGGCCTATGGCTTCTTTTTGAAAAAAGTCAATATTTGTATATATATATATATATATATATATATTATAATAATATAAAATGAGTGGGCTATGTCAGATTACTTTAATTAAAGTGGGTGAGGATATTCTCACTCATTTTAAGTGGTTGAGTTTATTTTCTCTATTTAATTACTTGTTTTCATTTTTTACTATGTCTAAGTTCATATATATATATATATATATATATATATATATTGTATACGGGTCAACCAATTTTTTAAAGCGGTCCAACCGATCGAACCAGTGACCCAATAAATTTTCCGGTTCAATCACCGGTCTGAGTTTAAAAACATTGACTGTGGTTTGTGTGAACATCACCCATCTATTTTTTATCAATTTTTTGACAGACATGATTAAATTTGCAAGTTTTTTTTTTTTTTGTTGGTGTGGGACTATTTTCATATGAGTTGAATCCCATTTACCCCCCTGTGATAGTCCTAATTATTTTAAAAAAAACCTGTGGTATAAAAATTCACAAAACACCACCTATAAAAAAAATAAAGGTACCCACTGCCTCCCTTGACTAATTTTGCCTACAACTTTTATTGTGAAGACAAAAATGCCCTTATACTTTATCATTATTTACACCATTTTTTTATTTTATTTATAATTACTTTAATTTTAATTTTTTTTCTAATCTTCTTCCCCAATCATCTTCTTCTTCCCCAAAATTGAAACCCCAACCCTAATTTTTTTTATCTCTACACCACCACCAAAATTATACTTTTGAATTTAATTTATGAAAATATATTTTAATAAATAAATAATATATATACATAAGTATATGTATATATATATAATTGTACAGTTATCGGCACCTCTGCCCCTCAACCGCGCCATCGCCGCCACCACCGCACCAGTCTCCGCCTCCGTTCACCGTCACCCACCGCCCCTTTTGCCACTCAACGTACAGCAAAATAGATCTTTCAAAACCATAGTGGCCTAACCCACCATCGTCGGCGCTGCGTTGCCATTGCCATCCAACCACACACACAACAAAAGTGAAAAAAAGAAATGCAGATGGCGTAGCACACACACACAACAAAAGTGAAAAAAGAAAAAAATGCAGATTGCCATCCAACCAAACAAACAACAGCAAGCTTTCCAGATTTGAGTTTGTGGTTTGCCTTTTGCTATGGAGTAGCAGATTGGAGGTAAATGATTTGGGTTTCTGTTGAGTTTTGATGGCAGTAGAAGCTGTGTCGGCGACGGGCAGCGAAGGTGGGTGGAGTGATTTGCAGATGGTGGCCGGATTTGAAGATAGAGGAGGAGGCAGTGAAGTAATTTGCAGATGGTGGCGGGCGGCGGCGGTGGTGGGGAAGATGGTGGTCATGGTGTTGGTGATAAATTGGTGTAGAGAAAAAAATTAGGGTTGGGGTTTTAGTTTTGGTGAAGAAGGTGAGAAAAAAAATAAAAGAAGGCGGAGATGGCGACGGCGACAGAGTTGCAGAAGGCGGCGGTGGCTGAACATGGCAGCGGCCGGTGGCGTGAGGATGAGTAGTGGTGTGGGGGTGGTAGCAGGTATACATACATATACTTATGTGTATATATATAGTATTAATATATCTTTATAAATTAAAAATTAAAAAGTATATTTATGTATAAAATATGTTTTTAAATTAAATAAATAATTAAATATAATATGTTTAATATGGACCATTGATATCTTTTAGATCTATGGATGTAATTAATCAAATTTAAAGAATATATAGATATTAATCTGGACCGTCGATTTTATCCGATTTGATCTAATGGTTGTTAATCAGCGGCAAAATTGTCCAAAAAGGTCAAAAAATTATAATCAGTCGCACTACGCGCGAGTGAGGCGCGTAGAGGGCTAAATTGTACTTTTATTTTTTTCATAAGGGGGGTTCTGTGAATTTTTATACCGCAGGGGCTTTTTTGAATAATTAGAACTATCACAGGGGGTTAAATGAGATTTAACTCTATAATGATCTATATCCTACAAAACCAATTCTCTCTTTCTAACAATTCCAAAATATCCATCTTTCTCAAAGTGAAAGGTCAATGTGGGGACCTTTTCTTGTTTGAAATCAATTCCAAAGATTACCAAAAATATCATTGATTAATACGGCTGTCGTTAATGGTATATTTGACTAAAATAAAAACACCCGTTACATTTAAAATTCTCTTTTGATCAACTCAATACCCTCTTTTCAAAATTCAAAAATATTTGTACTATTTTTCTCGATTTGCGCTATATATAGTCTTGTTTAATGCTTAATGCATTAATTAATTCCCAAGATTACATGCTACATGCTAACTTGGATAAAAGTTAGATTATCTTTGAAAGTGTTGATGATGATTTGAAGAGACAATTCCTGATGGCAACCGAGTATATTGAAGAAGAAATGCCAATAAGATACTTGAGAGTACCCCTTATCTTAGCTAGATCGACAATTAAGAACTGCGAGCCCCTAATAAAATCCTCATTAGAATTACCTCCTGAACAACCAAATATTTATCTTTTGCAAGGAGAGCTTTAATAATTAAGTCTATTTTTTATATATAATTAATGACAACTTAGTGACAATACATATGGAGTGACAACTATATTTGTAGTCACTAATTATCAATAGTGACAACAATTTTCTTGTCACTAATTATCAAAAGTGACAACTTGTATGCAATTCTTTCCACTATTAAACTTGTACGAACTATTTTTATGATAAATTAAAAATTCTTGTCACTTAATATTTGGGATAATAGCATTCACCTCCCTCGAATTATGGACATTTAGCATCCACCCATTCATATTTTGTATTTTGGCATGGACCTCCCCTCCTTCAATTTTTTATTCAATTTTTTAACTAAGACTAGAATATCCTTCCCTTTTGAGCTAAAAAAGTTGAATATCACTAAATAATGCGGATATATGCATCAATCTCCCCTGAACTATGAACAATTGGCATCCACACCTCTCACTTTTAAAATATTGGCATGAACCTCCCTTCCTTCAACTTTTCAATTAAATTTATTAATTAAAGACTAAAATGCCCTTTATTGTTAGAGCTAAAAATGTTGAATTAGACTTAATAATTTGTTGGGTTATTTTTTCCAAATTATCATTAAATGACATTGTAATAAAATACAAAACATAATCATCCAAAATTAAAAAAATTTAGAGATATATTTCTAAAACTCTTAAACCATAAATTAATAATTAAAAAAACCTCAAATCTTAAATTCTTAGGTTCAAATTTAAAAGAGGTACGATGAAAAATTAACTTATGGCTATTGCATAAATAGCAAACCTATATATACATATAGATATATATGTGTGTGTGTGTGTGTGTGAATTTCACTTAACTGAATGAAAAGAAAATCCCAAATATCACCATAAATCCTCAATTCCGAATATGAATTTTACTAAAGACAATATAAAAGAAAAGTACTTGACAAATTGATTCAATATTGCGATAGAAATAAAAAATGATATAACAAATAAAAATAGCACAATTAAAACAGAAAACATATGTCCATGATAAACTATTCACGAAATTGGGAAAGATTCTTTATATAATTTAAGGTTTAGGGATTTTAGATATATTCTAAAAAGAAATTTATTTTAAATATTTTATTGCAAAGTAATTTGATAATATTTTGACAGATTTTGATTCAATTAGACCTTTTTAGCTAAAATGTGAAGGGTATAATAGTCTTTAACTTGTAAAGTTTAGGAAAAAGTTGAAGGAAGGGAGGTCCGTGCCAATATGAGAGTGTTTGGCTAAACTTATAAGCTCTTTAAAACATTTTATAAGATGTTTAAGAGTTTATAAACTCTTATAAAGTGTTTGGTAATTTGTTTGGTAAGCTCTTAAAATAAGATGTTAGGAGCTTATAAGCTCTTAAAAAATAAGCAAGGAAACCCAACTTATTTCTTAAGATCTTATAAGTTGAAGAGTTTATAAACTCCAAAAACATCTTATAAGCACTAAGAGCTTATAAGCTATTTAAAATAAACTTAGCCAAATAAGGGGGTGTGGATGCCAAATACCTATAGTTCGGGAGAGATCAATGCAATTTTTCCTTAAATAATGTGTTGAGAATGAAAAATCACTAAAACATCATTGAATGGCATTATTAGTAAAATAAAATAAAGCATCCAAAATAAAAAATTCTAGAAATATCACTATAAAACTCCTAAACCTAAAATTAATTAGAAATAGAATTATGCTCTTGATTTATCGTGAATTTCTTTGGTGATTCAAAAACTTATTGTAACCAAAAATAAAATTCAATAAATTATTTCTGAAGTATGTTAATCTTAATATAATTTTTTTAATAAACATAAATAATTTTAATTCCCACAATTCTTATATATTTTCCTTTAAAAAAAACTATAAGCACCAAAAGAAAAATCTCGTGAATCTTTTTATAATCCAAAATTCCATATGTTCAAGTATTATTTTTTTAAAAATAAAATCCAACAATATTTTTCGGAGAATTACTAATTTAACTTGTATATTGCACTGAGAAAAATATTTTAAAAGCTATACATACAACTCTTATATGCCACCACCTTTTGTTCTTAAATAGATATAGTAATATATTTAAATAATAAATAAAAATAATTTATTATTATAAAAAATAAATTAAATAGATATAATTTATAGTAATAATTTACAAAAAATAAAAAATATTGTTATAACTTATACGTTAATAAAAATTCAAAGCTAAAAAAAGAGCACAACATTATCTCTTCCTATCTTAATTGAAAATCCAGGAAAACCCAAATTGTACTCAATGCAATCATAGAAAAGAAAAGGCACTAATTTCTTTTTTGTTTATGATTTTAAAATGAAATGAAAATTGTCAAACTAATAATATTTTTTAATGACAATTAGCGTTAGTTGAACTAAAAGAGTTAAAATTAAGATAAAAGGATACAAGATTAGAGTAGGGGAAGTTTTTTCTCTTATTTTAAAAATTATGCATTTTAGAATTATATTCCTAGACATTTTTTATTTAAGATGCATTTTTTCATTACTATACAAGTACTCTTTCATTCTCCAATCAATTATCCAATTATTTAAAAAAAAATAGTCCAAATGTGAAGGAGTTTTTAGTCTTTCATTGATAAACCTAATGAAAAAGTTGAAGAAGGGGAGGTTCATGCTAAGATACCAAATGTCTATAGTTAAGGGGAGGTTAATACAATTTTTTCTTAATATTTATAATTAGTGACAATTTTACTTTGTTACTTAACAATTTGTGATTAATGTGTTATTTTTATTTTTTTTCAGGTGACTGTCATGATGACAAAAGACACATTACCTAAACAACCTCAGAAATATGTCTTTTACTAATTACAATATTTCAAGAAAGAAAAAGCTCATATAATGTCAAGAGATTTCCTAATATCGACCAAATAACTGCAAAGACATAAACTATTAGTCATTAGTGTTGAGAAATTTGATATGCTTTTTCACCTATAATCTTTAAGAGATGCCACGTCATCTTCAAAACTTTGGCTACAGAATAGTATAACCTAAAAAGTAAAGAAGTTACATTAAAAGTGTCAACTAAAAAAAGGTGTAAAAAAAAGGTGGTGCTTTATGTGTTTTTCCAAAAATGGGATCTAAATTTTTTTTGGGTTTGGATTTATTTTTTTAATAAATCGATTACATGATACATATCATAATATCAAATTGCAGCAAATTAAGACCAACTAAAAACTATTATAATCACCTAACAATTAACTACTATGAAATAGGATTTAAATTTGGTGCGGATCTTCAGTAATTAAAAAGTGTAACATATTAGTGCTTGATACGTGGATATTGAATTATAAATTATGAGAATTAGTTATAGCATTAGATTCAATATTTGAAATAAAAAAATAATGTTAATTACACTGAAAAATTCCTTCCTTTCTTTGATTTTACCCTATGATGCACGGATACTTCTAAAATTGAAGCCATGCAGTATCGTATCCGTATCGGATACGATACTTGTCGGATACTTGTTCGATACATATCAGATACTTATTTGATGTATCCAATAATTAAAATAAATAAAAAAGATTGGACATCGTATCCAATACTTCCGAATGTCATATCTCATACAGATTTTGAAGTATCTGATACACATTGGGTATCTGGCGGAGTATTTTTTGAATATTATATAATATTTTTTATGTTAAAATAGGAATATAATAATGACTTTTATCCTATGTTAAAGAGTTAAACAAATAAAATAAACTTAAAAGAGGAAATCCACTTTGGTGTCACTTCTTAAATATATATATATTTTTTTCTTACCTCACGTGATATCTATCATTTATACTTTATTACCGAAGATTTTGGATAAAAATGTAATTGTTGGTACTGATGGAATAACGTTTGTACACTGGAAATGATAAAGTTTTTTGGTTACCTTCAAATATTTTTAAACATATAAACAATAAAATGGTGTCAGTATTGCAGTTTTATTTAAATTAGTAAATATATTGACTCAAATTTATTTTTAAATATTATATATATATATGTGTATCCCCAACGTATCGTACCCTGTAATTTTGAAATTTGTCGTATCTCGTATCCGTATCGTATCGTATCCGTATTCTCATATCCGTATCCATACATCATAGATTTTGCCTCTCTCTTCCTCTGGCATCTGGCAAAAGAGAGGAGGAGAAGATGTCACAAAATACTGTGAAAGAGGAAATAACATGAAAAAGTAATCTTTATAACTCTTTTATATTTGGTAAAATTCTGCTATTCTTGCCCGTCGATCTAGTCCAATTTGAATGAACCACTTAAAGTATTATGTATTTATCTTGATTTATATTTTGAATTTCTTTCTTTATTCTATTTTGTTTTTCTTTATTCTATATTTACTATTGCCCTTGTACAAACACAAGAATATTCCTATATTTGGTACGTGATAAAATCAGACTAGATCAGGAAAAGCTTTTATATTTATTAGGGGCCAAGTGCCACATTGCAAAAACAAACATGAATTGGAATTTGTGCCCTTGTTAGTGTGAAAGGGTGCATCCCAAAATAAGGTGGGCTATTCTCACTGTGATGGAAGCCACTTGCAAGTATTAATATGTTCACACCAAATACAATATAATATAAAATTTGAGCGGGAAAACAATTGCGACCATGTTGTTCAAAATAAAGAGCAATTTCATGAAGAAGTAGAACTGCTATCATCACCAAAAATTACGCGTTTTTGCTATTTTGGTATTTTTGTTAACTTGAAATGTAGGTAGACCGTTACTATCATCATTAAGATTATGCAATTTTACTAAGTTGGTATTTAAAAAGAGTTTAGTACACATCGGGTGTCGTCGCACCATCATTGTCGACATTACTAGAAAAAAGAGATAATTCACCACTAACTTCATAATTAGTAACTGATTTTGTGATATAATCAACCAATGAGAACTATAAAGTTCGATGACAACTTTTACATTACTTATCTTCTTTAGGAATTATGTCGAGTTACACTTGAGTTAGGTGGATTAATTTTGAGATAATGACGATGAAACTCTAGTATATATAATCACAATCATCTGTATATAATAAACTTCATGTATTTTTTATTGCATGGATAATCGTGATGATCCCGAAACTCACATCGCCAAGAACTCTTAAGAATGCCTAGCATGTGTTATAATACATTTGATTATCCAAAAACACATTGTTCATTATGTAACACAGTAAAGTGTCCTTAAATTTGGAGATGATATTCCATGAAGCAAACCAATTTCATCAAGATAATTATCCATAGTAGCATCTAATGTTCAAAATTCATCAAGAAGAAAAACTTTAATTTCATTCATAAAATTTGCTCAAAACACATTTTTTGGCAAAGAATTTACACAACCATTAAATTATATTCTATTAGTTGTCGCACCATCGGGAAAACAAAGGCCACATAAAAGTTTTATGTTAGTTCAACCTTTATCAACTAAGCCATTATACTATGCAACAAATCTCAACCCTCTTTTGGTTCTCTATCAACTTTCACTATCACACACAAATAAAAGAAGACACACTAAGACTAGCTTAATTTCCTAAAATTCAAATTCTTCTTGAACTTGAGTAAATGACTTCTGCATTCTAACACCACTAAAACTAGTTCTTGATGCCATAATTTCGTTCAACGAAAGCCTCTTCTTCGGGCCTGATTCAGGCCTTTGCCTTGGGGCGCTATGAGACCTCAGTTTCGCCCTAAATGACTGTGTGTTAGTCATATAGTTAGGACAGTTTGAGTACGGCCTAAAGAAACTTTCACCACACACGCTCTTGGCCGGTGTGACCGGGGCATTGGCTCGGCCTGTGCAAGCAAATCTAGGAGTGTTGTGGGCCGTGGCAAACTTATAATCTTCTTGAACAAATCCATTGTCAAAATCTTGAAGGTGATGACAATTAGGGATCGATAAACGGCTCGGGTTTGGATATGGAAGAGGTGTATATATCACTTGATGGTATTGATCATCGTTGTACTCGGGCACACAAGTGCTCATTCTTCGAGACCTTGACTTGGGCCCGTATGTGTCGACTTCAACTATTTTCGGGCTCTCATCAAATGCATTAAGAGACGGGTCGTAAGAAGCTGAGAGCCGTTTGCTATGAAAATCACTCCTAGTCTCATCAAACCTCTCCTGCATAGAAATCATGATCAATCAAATTCAACAATCATAAACGTTTGAACTTCTTTACGAGGGCCAGAGAATTTCAATCTTACAATAGACTTTCTAGCTCGCATTTCAGGCTGGAAATGGTGATCGTTATTGATCGAATGACGAGTCCTTTGCGACCGGACTGCAGCTTGGGCCCGAATAAGAGCTTGCATGCTGTGCAGAGTTGCAGCAGCTCTCTTTCTTACAAGGTAGCCTCTAACATGGGCCTGCAATTTCACCAGCCCTCTTAAAGCTCTTAAAGCTTTTCGGGCCTGGAAAATTACCAAATTAAAATTTCAAATTCAAAAAATTTGAATGAATACAGAAAGTTAAATTAAAATTGAATCCCACTTACCAAATAACCTCTAAAAACAGACTGAATCTTTGCAGCAGCCAATTTCTCTCTGCCACCAGTAAAAAGCCCTCCTCCTCCGCCGTGGCTGGTGAGTCTAACCACAGCCACCGCCGCCTGAGCGGCGGCAACAGCCGCATCAGCAGCGGCGGCGGTGGCGGCAGCCACCGCAATGGCATGCTTGTTTTGCTCCTTCTCTGACTCAGCAAAGTAAGATCTCAGCCACGCCGTGTCGTTCGCCGGAATATTCCTTGGTATCTGACTCAAAACCTCTGAATCTTCATCAGATTTCAATATTTTTTTCTCCTTTTTTTGGCCAAAATTTGAATTATTTTCCAAATTTTCTTTATCTTTGTTCTTCATTCCAAACAACCCTTTTAACCACCTTGTAACTTTTCCCATTTCTCTTCCCTCTTCAAATCTTCAGAATGAGAAGAAAAAAATAAGTTTAAATGTAATTAATTATACATTTAAATCTTCAGAATGAGAAAAAAAAAAGAGAGAGAGTATAATTTGAAGGAAGGACAGTTAGAATCTTTACATGTTTTGAGCAGAGAACAAAAGATTTTTGTACTAACGGATCAAACCTTAAAATAATGGAAGTGATAAAGATTTTGGGTTTTTTATTTTATTTTTGAAATTTTTTCCACCTCTGACGCAACCTCGTGATGAACAGTATTACAAGACAAAAAGGCATCACAGAAAGAAACCATTTTAAAATTGGGGTTAAACTAATAAAACAAGAAAATTACAGACATAAAACAGTGAAAAAAGTTTGAAAAAAAAAGAAGAACAGTAACTTAAAAAATTCAAAAAAAAGAGTAATGAAAACTTCCACTTCTACCAATCAGAAACTCAAGTATCTCATAGAAAAAGCATAATCATTTCTCACAGAAACTCAAATACCAGAAATTGTTATCCTTTTTATTATTCACTATTCAGTCAAACAAACAAGAATTATTACATACAAAATTCAAGGAAAAGTGAAAAAGGCCTTTTCAGAGTAATAATAATAATAATCAAGAGAGAGAGAGAAAGAGAAGAAACATACTCAATTATTAATGTTTCTTCAAAGTTACTCAAGAACAAACCTTTTTTCTCAAATTCAAAAAAACCACTCAAATTCTCCACTTCCTCCAATCAAAAACCTATGCATACATACACACACATATGTATATGTATATGTAATATTATTCTGACACCATTTGTATAATATATTATTTTCTGTATTTGTTTGAATTTATATTATGGGTTTTCACAATAAGTTTGGTCTGTACAAACTCTCACTTTCTTTTAGCCATATCACTTTCAATTTGTACAGCTTTTTCTCTGAAGCTTATAAAGACGAGCTCCAGTAAATAATTGGAAGGGTGGCTAAAAATGAATTTTTCTGACTGTTAAAATTGTACACTTTCAGTGGTCTGAGCCAATAATAAAAGCACTTACCAGATGAGATGAGAGAAAAATTGACAAAATTGATGGATATTTCCTTTGTACTAGCCTGAAGAGATGCTTAAAGCAGGCAAATCTTGTGGGATTTGTATTGACTTTGGGTTGATTTGTGCAGAAATCTCTGCCATTTTCAGTGCAGAAAATCTCTATTGAGAGGGGTGTGGTGGTGGAGTTTTTATTGACAAGTGTGGTTTTTACTTTTTATCATTTATGAGATAGTGACCTATGATACCAAATACGATGAGATGATATGGCCACAAAAAGATCAAGCTATATATGTTAAAAAGATTTAAAGCTCACCCAATATGTTGAAATTTCGGAAAGGACATGCAATATGGTAAATCTCACTTGTGGTTTCTCAAATTTTATTTTATCCCACTTCCCTCAAATTTTAGATATGTTATGTTGGTCTCTCAATTTTCAAAATTATCTCATTATGATCACTGGGGTCCCAATTTCGTAAGAAAATGATAGAATATTCCCTCAATACTCCTACACACAAAAGGTAAAATTGGGGAAATAATCATTTTCCATCAACTCCCGATAAAATTATGACCTTAGGAACTACCAAAGTGTGATGTTTTTCAAAGATGAGGAACTAACAGCTTGCATTTTAGATGTGAACTTGTGAAGCATGAAAGTGAGGCAAAAGTAAGGCTTAAAGAACCACTAATGATATTTGATATTAATTTTTAAAAGATTACCGCTTGATATTATTCAGATACGAGTGTTTAATATAATATATAGTATAATTTTATAGATATACATGCACTTAATATTGAATCGATAATAGATTTACATAAATATTTGTGCGGGTATAAAAAGAAGGGGAAATAATTAAAAACTCCTTAAAATAAATTTTTATATCCAAAAAATCAAAGTTAATATTTTTCAAGCCAAAAAGCTCATTTTACCAACTTTTCATTTAAAAAAGCCCAACATTTAGTATTAATAAACAATGACTTAATTGTATGTAGCCTTCTAAATGAAGAATTAATCAATTATACTTTTGTAGAGAAATTTATTTTTTTAGAACTTTTGTATTGATAGTTCATATTACTTACAATTGTAATTTTAAATTTTCTAATCTTTTAAAAAAAATTAAAAAGGGTATTTTTATATAATTACCATGTTAAAGTCAAAAATAAATTATTTAGTACTAATAAAAAACTTCGTCTTTATACAAATTATCAATCTGAAGATTCCTAAACGAAAAGGTTTTAAAAGAAAAAAACCGATTGATAATTCTTAACTTAAGTCATTAAGGGTAATTTAGTCTAAGAAGTTTTTTATCTTAACTTTTGGTTTTTCGAGTGAAATTATTGGAGTGGGTTTTTGAAATTGAAAAATATTTTCATAGATTTTTTAGATATAAAATTTTATTTTAGGGGATTTTATTAATTTTCCCTAAAAAATGACATGCATTTCGATGATGGTTTCCAACGAATGTTAATGTACTTCGTAAACTATTAAGTGACATAAGATTGACAGTATAACTTAGAAAATAAATGATTAAGGAAAAATAAGTAATGATAAGATTTATAACACTATTTTTTCTGTTAACTTCAACTTTATTAGGCAATGTTTGGTTATGTTTCCATACCATATTTGGTCCAAAATTCTCACCAAATCATGTTTGGTTCACAAAATATTTGGTAAAAAATACACTATTTTTTTAGTCCAAAAAAAATATAATAATATTTTTCATCTTTCTATACCTACTTTGTCCCTACACTTCTCTTTATGTGCTCTCTCTCTCTTCTCTAACAGACAAAAACTTCACGATTTGACTGCTACAGTAACTTTTGTTCCTTCTGAAAACAAAACCAAACATTATTTCACCAAAAAAACACACCAAAAAACAACTCCCAAAATAAAACCAAACACAATCTCATCAAACAAGCACGTGTCCCCATAAATTTCTCACCAATAATTCTCGCTAAAATGCAATCCCAAAACATAACCAAACATAGCCTTAATTTTTTGAATGTCTTATAGTACCAACGTTTGTAATAATATGAAACAAGACTTGGTCATGTCTAGAATATGTTGGACACGCCATTCACCGTATTGTAGTTGTGTTAAATCTTTATCATTTAATTTGTGGACCCCCTATTTGATTTATCGAACAAATTGTAGGACCATATGAATATCGTTTTTTTTTTATGAAAAATGCTATATATTATTGATTTTATACTATCGATTTTTTACCGCTCCTTAATTTAGAAAGTATGGTTGTATTAAATCCATTAAAATCAATTTATTGCAAGTGATTTTTTACCAAAACTAGGGGAGGTGAAAAATCGGTGATATATAAAAGGTGGTATATAGCATTACTCTTTTTTTATTGACTCAAAAAGAGGGTCTTATCCTATGATGCACAGATTCTCCTAAAATTGATCTCGTGCAGTATCGTATCTGTATCGTACCCGTATCCGGCACTGATACTCTCGGATACCATGTCCGGACCATTTTTGAAGTGTCCAAAAATAAAAAGAAAAGAGAAAATTCTGGATACCGTATCCGACACAAAATTTGAAGTATCCGACACGTTTTAGATACCAGATAGAGTATTTTTAAAAATATTGTACAATATATTTTGGACTAAAATAGGAAAAGAGATAATATTTTCGGTCTTTTGTTAAAAATGAACACATAAAAGTTAAATAAATGACAAAGAAATTTACACAACTAGACAAAATTTTATTTATATCAATGAATTTATCGAATTAATTTATTTTTACATATTATAGATGCATATATATGCACGTATCCTTAGCGTGTCTTATCCTAAAATTTTAAAAAATTCGTATCGCCGTTCCCGTATCGTGTCGTATCCGTATCCCCGTATCCGCACCCGTGCAACCTAGGTGCTATTCTACTAGCTTAACCGGACAAACTCGAATTTAAAGTCATGTATCATCTAATCCAAGTAAGTTCACGCCTTTTTTGCTCAAGAATGGACAATATGTCCATTGTTGGAGCTTCTAGCGAAATGTAACCATTTTCCATTCTGAACGCAGCTAAAGCGTCAGCAAGTTGATTCCCTTCTCTCCAAACTGGTGTAATACAAACCCGCAATGAAGTCTCATTAACTTCCGATCAATTTGGTTAATAACACCAAAGTAAGAATGTGCAAAAGTGTCATTTCAGATGCTCTCAACGGCCTCAAGGTTGTCTACTTCGATCACATGAGGTCCTCAATTAGAAGGTCCCACGCCATCTTTAATCCTCAAACGTTGTCAAAACGGAATATGTATCTGCTCTGGCGCAGAAGCCACGAATCTAACATCTGTTATGGTCACGAAGGACACCCCTAAGCCTGTAGCGATCGATAGGGCATCAGTGTCCCCTGCACAACCCCATCCACATTGAGCTTCATACGATCGGCAGCCGGCCTTGTCCAACCTACTTGAACAGGAAGGACACCCCCTAAGCCAATAACGATCGGTAAGGTATCATCGTTCCCACACACAGCCCTGTCCACTTTGAGCTTCATATAACCGGCGCCATCCGGCCTTGTCCAACCAACTTGAACAATATCTTGAGCCAATTAAAAAAAAGGGTGGGCATAGATGCGGATTTAAACCTAGGACATAGGGATTGAGAGGAAGACCTCACCCGCTAGGCCACAAATACCTTTTTATTAATATTGTGTTTGGGTCCAATATTGTAACCCCCCCCCCCCCCCCCCCCACCCAAAATATCCCTGCATTATAAGTGCTTTAAAAAAATTAAAAATTGGAGAAATGAGAAAATGTGCAACAATTAAGAATGGTATACCGTATACTATATGGAGAGGTTGTGGGGTGATTTTCAGATTTCCTAAAATAAGAGGGTGATGGACCTAATTTCTGCGGAAACCTAGATGTAGGGTGAGGAAAGTTTGGCAACTTGAGTACTTGATTATAGCAGAGGAGAGATAAAGAAAGTCAGTGATGTTGACACTCAGTAGCACACTTCAATGTTGATACATCATACGAGTCTTGAAATTTGAAATTATTTTTTCTTTAAAAAAAAAGGCAAAATATACTTTGCTCCTCTGAATTATAGTTTTTGTACCAAATACCCATCCGAACTCTAGAAAAATACATCTACTCCCTTCAATACAATTGCATGAAATTATTTCTATCTCCCTTAACCCATTTGGCCATTTTTATCTTTCATTTTTCATTTTCTCCACCATTTTTTTCTTTGTCACAAACTTTCTTTTCTTACATAGATTAGTTAAAATTTATTCAAAGTCTTATAATGAATTCATAAAAATAATAATTTTAAATATTTTTTTAGCACAAACATTAGATTAATATGGTGAGAACACATTATATAAATATTGAAAAAAAATTTATTAATCCGTTGTGACAAAATTAAAATAATTCAAATAGGTTTTTAATATATTTTATATATATTTTGATAATATATGTGTGTGTGTGTGTGTGTGTGGGCGCGTATCTGTGTGTATTTTAAATCAAGGGGTGTAAGGATATGTATATTTTTGATTAATTTAAATACGGTTATATATATATACACTCTAGTAAATTATGGTATTAAAAATACACATTTATGTAGTAAAAAAATAAACATAAAAGATATATGTTATAATTAATTTAATTTTGTAACGATGCGTTAGTATATTTTATCATGCAATAATATAATATGATGCACCAACTTAATTTATTATTATTGCTAAAATTAGTACAAATTATTATTTTAAATAATTAGTTATAATGCATTGGGTAAATTTTAACTAATCTATGTAAGAGAAGAATTTTTTCAAAAAAGATAATGGAGAAAATGAAAAAAAAAATGGGTTAGGGGTAATAAAGACGATTCTATGCAATTGAAAGGGATAAGTGTATTTTTCTAAAATTTAGGGGGGGGGGGGGGGGGGGTTATTTGATACAAGGAGTATAGGGAGGCAAGGTGTATTTTGCCCTTAAAAAATTGAAATGATTTGGTTAAAAGAGTGATGCAAATTAATTAATTCTACCTATTTCTTTTATCAAAATTAATTATATCTATTGATGACTTTCTAAATCTACTGTAATATATCTACGTATATAAAATTCAGATGACTTGTATAGTTTTTTAAAAAGTTATATATGTAGCAAGCGTACAAATATTAAAATACAAGATCAAATATCATTTGAAACAACAGTAAAAAAAGGAAAGAGATATGCATAGTTTTATTGGTTGAAGAGGCTACCATACTAATTGTAACTCAATAGACTCGAATTCATAGTAACATGTCTAATTCAAGAGTTGCCAATTTGGTCTAGTGTGGGAAACAGTGCTTTTAGGAGCAATTTCAGGGAAATAGTTAACACACACCATCCGGATGTGATTTATCTTCTTGAGACGACAGTCTCGGAGGAGAGGGCAAATACCATTTCAGCCCGTCTTGGTTATACTAACATTTTTCGTGCCCCCACTGTGGGCCGGGTAGGGGGCATATGGATGCTATGGAATAGTGAATCCATCCACGTGGAGGTTCTTTCGGTTAACGAACAAGAAATCCACACTGTTTTAGGGCCCAAGAAAGATGTTCGATGGCTTTGCTCCGGAATATATGCAAACCCTAAACCCCATGTTAGAGAAGAGTTGTGGCAAAACCTTGAGGAGATCAGTCAAAGCCATTTGTTACCTTAGCTTGTCACGGACGATTTCAACGAAATTGCTTTTAGTCATGAAAAGAGGGGACGTTTTCCACCAAATGCTTCCCGCTGTCTTCGGTTCAATGAGATGATGAATAATTGCCAACTCATGGATTTAGGGTGCCAAGGACCCAAATTCACGTGGAGAAGGACGTATGGAGGCCAAGTCACTCATAGAGGATGTTTAGACCGATCTATTGCCTCAGCGGATTAGCGATTTCTTTACCCCGAAGCCACAGTACTTACTCTTCCTTGTACTCACTCGGATCATTATCCTTTACTTACTTGTTGTCTTAGTATCCCAAAACCCCCGACCAAATTGAGACCTTTTCGCTTTTCGCTTGCTTGGATGACCCATCCCGAATGTGAGAAAATTGTGAAGCATGTTTGGAACTCATCGGATAATGTCCATATGGAGGTTGAAGAACTGACCGGTACCATGGCAAAATGGAACAAGGAAAATTTCGGTAATATTTTCGTGAGGAAACGATCCCTCCTTGCTCGAATAGCCAGGATTCAAAGAAGTTTAGCTTCTGGGGACAATGCATACCTCCATGATTTGGAAAAAGAATTGATTGGGGAGTACAATACCTTGATACGCCAAGAGGAGATGTTGTGGTACCAAAAATCGAGAATTAATTGGTTATCCTTTGGTGATGGGAACACAAGATTCTTCCATGCCTCTACAGTGGTTAGAAGGAGGAGGAACAAAATTAACATTCTTAAAATTGGTAATGATTGGGAGTCGGATGGAGAAGTGATTAAAAATCACGCCACGAACTATTTTTCAAGTATATTTTCCTTTGGAGATAGGAATCTTTCGGCCCTTCCTCTTAGTCCCCTCCAAAGAAAACTAAACCTGGAAGCTCAAGAGAAGATCGACATACTTCCATGCAAAAAATAAGTGTTCTCGGTCCTTAATTCAATGGCGCCTCACAAGGCCCCGGGGCCTGATGGATGTCACATTTTCTTTTTTAAAATTTTTTGGAATTGTGTGGGTGACTCGGTGACAGCCTTTTTTATGAATTCCTTTAGGATGGGAAGTCTCGAGGGGAAGGTTTGTGAAACTTTCATTTGCTTGATCCCAAAAGAAGCCAATCCAACTATGATTATTCAATTGCAACCGATCGCTCTTTGTAACGTTTTGTACAAGATTGTGACAAAAGTGATTTCCCTAAGACTTAAGCCCATCATGTCTGAGATTGTTTCCCCACTCCAAAGTAGTTTCATACCGGGGCGTAATACTCATGATAACATCTTTGTGGTTCAAGAGGTTATACATAGCCTTAAGAGAGCGAAAGGCAAGAAAGGTGGTATGGTGATTAAATTGGATTTGGCCAAAGCTTATGATAAAATAAATTGGATATTTTTTGAACAAACCTTAGATTTCTTTGGATTTTCTAGTGCAACTATTCGACTCATAATGCATTGTGTCACGTGTGCCAAGCCAAGAGTTCTTTGGAATGGGGAACCTTTACAATATTTTGAGCAAACTTGTGGGCTTAGGAAAGGGGATCCATTGTCCCCATACCTCTTCGTGCTATGTGTTGAAAGACTCAGGTATCTCATTGAAGAAGCGGTTAAAACAAAGGTTTGGAAACCTCTTTCAGTTTGTCGTAACGGTCCAAGTTTCTCGCATATTTGCTTTGAGGACGATCTTATCTTTATGGGAAAAGCTACCCGTGATAACGCCCATGTGATGAAGTGAGTCCTCCAAAAGTTTTTTTCAAGCTCAGGCTTGTTGGTCAACAAGAATAAATCCCATTTTTTTTTCAAAGAACACGGAAAGAAGAATTCGAAGGGAGATAGTGGAAATCCTCGAGTTTCAATCAACAAATGACTTGGGACGTTATCTTGGGGTACCAATTGTTCACGGGCGGACCTCTCCAAGACTCTATGATGAAATTATTGATAGGGTACAAACTAGACTTTCAAGTTGGAAATAAAAAAGCTCAACATGGTCGGAAGAACCACCTTGATACAATCGGTTTCAACTGCCATCCCATCCTATGTCATGCAATCCTCACGGCTCCTGACATCCACTTGTAACAAGCTCGACAAATTAAATAGAGCTTTCTTGTGGGCTACGGATGGAAACTCTCGTAAAGTTCACATGGTTCGATGGAGTGAGGTTACAAAACACAAAAAAAATGGTGGCTTGGGAATTCGATTGCTAGCGAAAATCGGGTGGAAAATTCTTACAAAGGAGTCAAATGTGTGGTATGACCTTTTTCATAAGAAATATCTTAAATGGAATGAGCTTCTTGATTGTGATGTGATTGGGAATGCCTCGGCACAATGGAAATGAATTCTTCGTAGTACCAAAGGGGTGGAAAATTAGATTAGATGGAGAATTGGTAGTGGTTCAACCATTTCATTTTGGTTTGATAGGTGGATGGGGCCGGAATACATTTGTGACCTCATAAGTGAGGATATAATGGCTGAAGAAATAAATCTCCGGGTGGGAGATGTTTTGGATGAGAATCCTCAGTGGTGTTTGGATATGATCAAATCGAATATTCCCAATGCAATGAAAGATCGCATTCATAAGATCCTCGTGCCAACAAACAAATTGTGTGGTGATAAAAGGGTGTGGTACACTTCGTCAAAGGGAAAATCTTCATGCAATTTAGCCTACTCGAGCTTACGTGGATGCATGGATATGGGATGGCAAAACTGGAGCTGGATTTGGAAGCTTAAGTGCCCTCTCAAGATTAAAAATCTTATCTGGCTCTATCAACATGAGGGACTTATCACAAGTGCTTTAAGGTTTGACCGGCATATGGCTTCTTCGGAAATATACCCGCGATGCAATGTAAGTAGAGAAGACTCGATTCATGTCCTTCGAGAGTGTACCATATCTAAGGAGGTTTGGGAATTCAGAGTCACCCCATCCTTTTTTAGGGAATTCTTTTTAACCTCGACAGATAGATGGATCCGAGAAAACACTCGATAAAAGATTCGCAATACCCTTAACCCGGATTTGGATTGGTCTATCATTTTCTTGGCAATAGTTTGGACTCTTTGGTTGATTAGAAATGAGTTTATTTTTTTTGAGAAATCTACACCCGTGAAAAAAGCCATTTTCAACATCCAACGCTTATCAATGGACCTATCCACGGCTTTCCCCCCATGTGAGACCCTGAAATCCAAACATCGCGATGGTCTTATTTGGGATCGGCCTCCGGCTGGCTTCTTGAAGGTTAACACGGATGGCAACTTTATGAAATCGACCAACAATGTGGCAACATGAGGTTTAATCCGAGATAATGGGGAGTTGGAGTATGGGTTTCTCTCGTAATATAGGAACCCCAACCATAACAGAAGCCGAGTTGCTTGCTCTCTGAAAAGGGCTCCAAATCGCATGGCAGAGAAGATCGCAAAAAATCATCGTTGAGGTGGACTTGGAAGTGATATGGAAGCTAGTTGCTAAGGCAAATATTGAGGCGCATCATTTGGGGTGCATCATAATGGATTGTAGAGAGCTCCTACGGAAGCTTTGGGAGGTCAAGTTCACACATGTCCTACTGGAAAAAAATAGGTGCACTGACACCCTGGCAAAGCTGGGTCATGAGACCACCATTGAGGGGCAAATCTGGATAAACCCCTCCCTGAAGAAGTTGAAAATTTGCTTAGTAAGGAAATGAGCCTGTTAGGCTAGGATAGTTTTAATCCTTTTCTTAGTTTTTATATTTTTGTAAGTCTCCTTTTTTAACCAAATAAATAAAAAAATAAGCTCCTCCATTTGTTGATCCGACTCATCAATTGTCTCTAGTGATTCTTGTCTTTACGAACATGCAGGAGCGTAAATGTATTTGAAGTATTTAATATAATAAATAACTCTTTTTTATCCTTTGTAATTTTTTGGTATTTAATAGTATCATTTTTTCTTTCTTATGAGAATTCTAATTTCTACAACAATAGTTTTAGACTACGGATGAGTGACTTTTCATTTTGTCTTGTTTTCTTGTTCTCTATACAACAAGTGTCCTAGCCCTATAAAAATATGTGCAAAAATGGCCCTCTCTGCTCTTTCTTTTTGAAACCCTCTACTCCTATGAGGATAAGTTAAATCTTATAATCAAACTCAAGTGGTTTCCATCAAGATTTGCTCATAAGGCCCCCCCAACATTTAAAAGGATTTCATTACTTGTTCTTATCATTTCAGTTAAGTTGGGCCCATAAGATATGTGGGCCTTCGGCCCATTTATTTATTAGGCCGAACTTTTCGTTTTGTCCATCCTAAACCATACTTCCTTGCTATCTTTTCACTTTACCTTGCATGTGAAATAATATTAACTTGTCATCTATAATATACCATAAGAAGAGTAAAGTTATCTAAATTTATATATAAAAAGAGATCAATGTTTTGAAATTTCGGGCCTTCTCTGCTATTTTGGGCCCTCCCCGCCTTATTCTTTGCCTCTGATTGCCTTGTCCCAGCATGGCCAAGGACTTTGGCCAACCACCACCATTAGTTGTGATGGAAGAGAGATCCATAAAAAAATAAAACAAGGAGCCAAGGGCGACAAAAAAGCCTACGAAACAACCCCGAATCAAACTGATGATCTACAAAATGATGTAAAAAGGGCAGATGGGAACAATGCAAAACACACATCGGACGCTTGGAAATCCGGCATGCTCTACCAAACATGGAACGCAAATCCTTAGGAACAAGAATACTGGGGCAGGCGAAAAAGAGGAGTGTGAAAACACAAGCGACACAAACAAGAAAATTCAAAATCCTTAGCCATGCTACAAAATCACTCACGATGAAATAAAAGATCTAGCCTCACCTCTCTACCAAGCTCATAAAATTTTTGGGGAGAAATATTGACTAAATTGAGCTTATGAAATAAGATCAAACTTTGTGGCACATCAAAGACGACCTCGAACCAATGAATATTGGCAACAGATACTACATGGTCAGATTCTTTTCCAAAGGGGATTATGACCATGTTCTACAAGGTGGTCCATGGAGCATCATGGGACTACCTCATTGTCCAAAAGTGGAAGCCCTACTTTCAGCCCGTCACGGCCACCATCAACACTACGTTAGCTTATATTCGGCTACCAAAATTACCGATGGAGTTTTTTAATCAAAAGTTTAAGATCATTTAGAAGAACTCATAAGGAGGGTCGTAAAGATTGACAAACACATCGAGCACTCCCTCCGGGGGCATTTGCAAGAATTTATGTGGAAATCAACCTCGACAAACCTCCCATTCCGATCATTAACATAAACCAATTCCCTCAACCCATAGCATATGAGGGCCTCCATCTAATTTGCTTCTCATGTGGATCGTATGGCCATCGTAAAGAAACGTGTTGTTTTACCTCAACAACAAATATCTGAAAAACCGACAAGGGCGATCCACTCATCACCTCAAAATGCCACGACGACCCCATCTACTGATCGTCAAAAAACCCTTGAACCTGATGGCTATGGGCCATGGATTCTCACTTCCCAATGAGCCCGTAAATTGTCCCAAAACTTGCAAGAAGGCGATGGCAATGGCCTAATGGACCAAGATGGTAATAAAGGGGTAAATGGAAAAAAAATTGGGACAAAGAGATTCGGGGCTCAAATTAGAGGACATGAATCTATTCCTAAAAGGCAACAAAGATCATCCCCATCCAAGTAATTTGGAAAACCCCAACTACTCAATTAATAAGACACGTGCCCAATACATAGTCAAAGAGAAGAATCCAACAAAAAATTCGGCTGGATCGCATTTTGTTATCGTGGAGGGAGTAGAAGAAAATTGGACTGAACAACTGGATCGTGGAAAAATAAAAGTTAACTCAACTGATCTGGAACTTGAAGCTGGCCCATTAGAAATGGCCCAAGAGAGCAAAAATGACTATGATACCCTCTTAGTGCAACAATGCCCCCTCCCTCCCCACCGTACCCATATGATTGAATTACGGTGAGTCATGTTCAAATATATCAATTTCATTGATATATCTATGACCAAGCTCTCACCATCCAAAGTGACCGACCGACACTCCTTGTCAAAACTTGTGTCATACAAGTCTGGTCTTATTGCCCAATTAAGACTCATCGACTTGTGAACTCTAGTTTAAGTAAACAAGGAACCGATACTTCTAGTGTCCGTCTTCTCAAACCATTGAGGAGTAGAGGCCCCCTCTTGATTACCTTGGACTTATTTGTTCAATATTTATATTAATGCCATCAAGATTGATATGAACAAAACTATGCCTTCATTAAAGAATAAAAGTTTGTACAACATAAAGGTAAATGCCCTAATAATCTAATTCCTCTATGGCATGGAGGGCATAATCTCCCACTTGCACTCAATGTCAATCGCTATGGTATCTAATACCTATCTTCTCAAAATGTCGTTCTAGCACCGCCTGTGATAGTGGCTTGGTCAGTGGGTCAACAACGTTATTTGTAGAATTTATTCTCTGCACGGCGATGTCGTTGTCACATAATAGTGGCAACGAGAGCTCCATACTAGGAACCACTTGAAGTTCAACTACAAACCTTTTTATCAAACAGCCTCTTTGGCAGCCATGTACTCAGCTTCGGTGATTAAGTCAGTCGTCATGCTTTGCTTGGAACTTTTACAAGTTTCTGCTCCACTGTTTAAAGTGAATACAAACCCCGAGGTGGACTTACGGTCATCGACATCAGATTGGAAATCAGAGTCAATATAACCTTTCACCTTTAGTTCTCCATCTCCATATGTCAAACCCATATCCTTAGTTCTTCTCAAGTACTTAAGGATACACTTCACAACAATCCAATGTTTTTCCCCTGGGTTAGCTTGAAACCTACTTACCACACTCATAGCATAGGTATTGTTTGGTCTTGTGCATAACATAGTGTACACAAGACTTCATACTGCTGATGCATAAGGGACTCCACTTATTCTCTTAATATCATCCTCACTTTAAGGACTCGTCGATTTAGAGAGATGGAGTCCATGCCTTATGGGCAAGAGGCCTCTTTTGGAATCTTCCATTCCGAATCTTTTCAGAACCTTTTCCAAATAGAGGACTTAGGAGAGACTCATTTTTCTATTCGCTCTATCCCTGAAGATGCGAATTCCCAGGATATAGGTCGCTTTTCCTAAGTCTTTCATAGAGAACCTGCTTGAGAGACACATTTTAACCGAAGTCAACAGGCCTTTATCATTACCTATTAGTAGAATTTCGTCTATATATAGGACCAAAAACAATATTTTACTTCCACTGGATTTCTTGTAAACGCATGGTTAATCTTCGTTCTTGACAAAGCCATAGTTCTGAACTTCTTCATCAAAACAAAGATTCCAGCTCCTCGACACTTGTTTAAGTCCATAAATTGATCTATTCAATTTACACACCTTATGGGAATCTTCATTGGACACGAAACCTTTGGGTTATTCCATATAGATATCCTCCTCGAGGTATCCATTCAAGAACGCTGTGTTCACGTCCATATGCCAGATTTGATAGTCTAAGTGTGTGGCTATTGCAAGCAGAATTCTAATGGATTTGATCATGGCAATGGGAAAGAAGGTTTCCTTATAGTCAATAACCTATTTTTGACTATACCCTTTCGCCACAAGCCTAGCTTTAAAGGTATCAACTTTGCCATCTGGACCAATCTTTCTCTTATAGATCCACTTGCATCTTATTGGTGAAATATCCCTAGGGCGATCCACTAGATTCCAGACTTGGTTCAAGTACATCAAATTCATTTCTGTCTTCATAGCCTCAAGCTATTTTGCAAAATCTATATCCTCCATCGCATGCTCAAAAGTAGAGGGATCATCTCCATAGTTTCCTTCTGCTGTGGCATGCAAATTATGCTATCTTTGTAGCAGATAATCATATTTCTCAGGCGGCTGAGATACTCTACTCAATATACGTGACGGTGGTTGCATTTGGTTAGGTTCATTTTGAGTCTCTTAAACAGTGGTATCTAAAGAGGTTTCGTTTTGTTTCTTTCTTCCTACACCACCTTCTCGAATGAACTCGTCTTCGAGAAAGTACGCATATAGGGCCATAATGACTCTTTGATCATCGTGTAGGTGGAAGAGGTATTCCATAGAGTCTTCAGGGAAACCAACGAATTAACCTTTTAAAGATCTATCTTCTAATTTCTCCATCTTTGTCTTTTTCACATAGACTGGACAACCTCATATCCTTATGTGTTTAAGACTTGGCGTCTTTCCACTCCATATCTAATAAAGAGTTTTAGGAACAGACCTAGATGGACACCTGTTCAAGATGTGGGCTGTTGTGAGCAATTCATGGCCCCACAACGATATGGGAAGATCAATGTAGCTGAGCATCGATCGAACCATATCCAATAGTGTTCTCTTTCGTCGTTCAGCTACCCCATTAAGTTGTGGAGTTGCAGGAGGAATCAATTTCAATACAATTCCATGTTTAATTAAGAACTCACCAAATTCGGCACTCATATATTCTCCAACTCGATCAGATCGTAGTGTTTTGATACGTTTGCCAGTTTAGCTTTCAACCAAGGCCTTGAATTCTTTGCACCATTCAATGGATTCAGACTTATGTTTCATTAGGTACACGAGACCATACCTAGAGTTGTCGTTAGTAAAAGTAATGAAGTATTGAAAACCCCCATGAGCCATTTCCCCGAAAGCCCGCAAACGTCATTATGTATTAAACTAAGGACTTCATTGACTTGTTCAAAATGCCCTGTGAAGGGTGACCTAGTCATTTTGCCTTTGAGACAAGACTTGCAAGTAGGGAGTGGGTCCGACCCAAATGTGCTTATTAGCTCATTATTCTGAAGTTCGCGAATCTTGTATTCTCTAGCATGACCTAGTCTTAAGTGCCAGATAAGTCTTTAGTTTGCCCCAGACATACCTCATTTCTTGGTGATTGTATTCACAATATATCTATTTTGGATATTCAAGTATATAAACCATTTACTAAAGATGCAGAACCAACAAACTTATTTCTAAAATAAACATTGCAAACATTGTTAAAAAACCGAAAATCGCATCCAAGTCTAACTAATACGGGAATAGAACAAATGTTTTTAAGCCCATTGGGCAAAACAAGGCATTCATCCAAAACTTGTAAATGTCAAGTAGATAAAATTAAAGAAGTGGATCCAATGTGAGTAGTTGCCACACTATGTCCGCTGCCTACATGGATCATCACTTCTTGCTCCTCGAGCCTTCTACTTCTTTCCAGATTCTGTTTCAAAACACAGACATGTGCGCTAGCTCCTGAGTCTAGAATCCATAAAGTGGAGAATACAATCATAGAACAACTAGTTTCCAAAACATAAAGTTCCATACCTTTAGCAGCTCTTGCCTTTCTCAAGGGACAATCACGCCTAAAGTGACCCTTCTCCTTGCAGGAAAGGCAATTGTTTGATCTCTTGAGATTCTCATTATGCAACCTAGTGTCTTCAAGTGCTTTCCTTTTAATACAACCATTTATCATTAACACTTTTATGGGCTCCTCTTCCTTCTCCTTGGGTTCTGCTTACCCAACAACAGAAGCGATGTATGCACGTCTAAATTTTATTTGTTTCATTTGAATTTCTACAGTAATGAGTTTGTTCATTAGCCCAGATAGTGAACACTCAGCATCGTTGATATCAAAATTCACAATGAAATAACTGAAGAAATTAGGAAGTGACTGGAGGATGAGATTTGTCTGAAGATGGAAATCCATGTGAAAATCAAGAGGCTGCAACTTCTCTATCATGGAGATCATCTTCCATACGTGATCAGCCGCGTCATCATGTTCTTCTATCTTTGCCTTGAAGAGCTCTCTCGACAAGTAATATCGAACAGTCCTACTGGCGCCAAACAACTCTTTAAGATGAAGTAGTATGTTCCTTGCACATTCCATTCTTTCATGGGAGTGCTGAAGATTGTAACTCATCAAGCTGAGCAGCAATCCTCTAGCTCGTGCATTATCAGTGTCCCAGTCTCTGTAAAAGGAATGCACACTTTCGTTCGCGTCTGCTAAGGGAACCATGGGATGTTTAATGTCTAACACATAATCGATTGACTCATAACCAAGGACTATCCTTAAGTTCCTACGCCGGTCGATGAAGTTGGGTCCAGTGAGGACGTTTTCTCAAACAATCCAATTATCAGGTTGTTAGCATTTTGAGAGAGAAAATAAAATAACGACAGAGAATAAAGAAAGATTCAATTAGGTTGTTATGTTGTACACCAAGTAAAATTAGACAGGACTTTGAATTTTCACTTGACTCCCACTACATTTTTTGAATCATTGCACTCCTACTGCAATATTCGAAAATCTTGTTGGAAAGACTTCGTAGTGAGTAATTGAGTTCTTTAATAAAGTCGGTGAGTTGCAACTCTTTAACGATATATGGCTCACTAATTTTATTAAAGTGGCAATCCTTGCCAGCATCGTCCAACATGCGATTCGATCATTAACTTGGCTCATAGATCACATGACCACAACCCTTTAACGATATATAGGTTGTGATCTATTTGAACTTGGGCCCATCAACTTCGAATTAATCTAACCATTGAATTCCACCTTGAAACCCTCTGTCGATATATGGGGGTGGAATTTGTTTCGATTGATGGCATCTAATGCACTTATAGATTTTAAATAAATGTCGCAATGCATAATCCCCACTTACTGGGAAGAAATTATGTATGTTGACAATAATTTAATTTCTCCTAAGTTTGATGGAGAGCTGGGATATCCAATTTCCTCTTGTTCTAAAGTCAGTGTTTTAATCCAATGGGAGAATTTGAGATTAATTGGTCTCACTTTGCACATTATCCATTTATAGCCGCATACATGGATTATAAAATAGAAAACGCCTAACAATTCTCTCACACATGCTTTCCATGGACTTATCTAGATTGAGCCAAGCCAATGACTCAATCAAGGGTTAGGGGACCTACAAGATCTAACCTATGTCTAAATTTGAGGTCTTCTATCTCCAAGCATATCCTTCTTCCACAAAGGTCATATTCTAATTACATAGATATAAATGCATTCTATACATATTTCTATAAAAATTAAAATACAAACTGGGGGGTTTCACAGACCCGATACAACCCAAAAAACAAAACTCATAAATAAAACTAGTCCATGGAAGGCATCCCATAATATCATGCATCAAAAGATTAAAAGACAGCTAATACGTTGGAGTTCTTTAAAAAAGAATTAAATTAAAATCCAATTTTAATTAAGTGTGGCTTAAAATTAATTGAATTAATTTAAATCCAATTTACAAATTAATTCAACTCTAATTCTATTTGATAATAAATCCAATTTAGTTTCAAAAAATTAATTCCCAATTGATTCGACAAAGAATTTAATTCAAAATAAATTTCTTTGTTCTAGGATTAAATTTAATTTTAAATCCAATTTAAAATTAGGCATAAAACTAATTTCAAAAATTATTTTACCCTTTAATCAATTTCAAAACCATTTTAAAATAATTTTTTTATTTAATTTTAAAAATTGGGTTGACTGTGGGTCAAACCCATGGGTCGAAACCGTGGTTTGACCCGTCGGGTAAAAGCTAGTTATAATTTTTTTTTTAAAAATAAAACGAAACAAGTTGCTCAGGGATCGGTCGTGTGCGCATAGCGCTTGCTGTGCAGTCACTGGGTGGACCTAATGGGCCGCCTCCCAGCAGGTGCAGTGTGTGCACAGCGCACGCGCAGCCTTTGTGTGGCGCGTACTTCTCACGCATTGCCCATCAAGCTACGCCGTCTCGACTCCCTGAGCCGAAATTCAGCAATATTCAAAAACACATATTCATGTTCATGCATAAATTCATATCCAATATAAAAAGTTGATTTACATTCAAAATATAAATCACACAATCAATTTTTCGATTCAGATTTAACTTTAAAAAATCAATCCAACCATGAAAAATATTAATCCAATCAAATTTTCATCATGAATTCATATCCAATATAAAAACTTGATTTACAATTAAAACATAAATCATATATACAATCAAATTTTTGGTTCAAATTTAACTTTCAAAAAATAAATCTAACCATGAAAATAATAATCTAATCAAATTTTTCATTATAAACATGAAATCCAACATATTCATATCAAAACATCATTAAAAGCCAAAAGTTGGCTCCGATACCACTATTGTGAATCCTGGTACATGCGCAGCGGAAACAAAAAAACATATTTGGATTCACAATTGGATCACTTTTGAGTTTTAATAATTTTATGTATATTTCAAAAATAATATAATGATGAAATTTAATTTCATCTTTTCACTAACTTTTTGATTTGATAAAAGATTTGATCTTTCGGGTAGCAGCAATTCCAAACTCCTGCCTCTAGATATCACGCCGAAATGAATTTTGAAGAAAAATCCACCACCCTTTGCACTATTATGGCCGACGGCTTCTATGGGGGAGGAGAGAGATTTTTGTCTTCTTTTTTCTTTGCTGTCAAGTCTAATGTGAGAGTTACGTTTTTGACTGAACTAGTGTTTGGTATATATAAGGAGTGATGAGCTTGGAATTAACTAATTCCTTGAGCCCATCTAACTCCTCCTACGCACCTAAACACGCGCCTCTTTCATCCTCATTGGGTTAAGTTGATTTTTAACTTAGTCCAATTATTAATTAGGTCCAGCATATTTTAATCTAATTAAAATATAATACTAATTAACAATCATCTAAATTAAATAATCTAACTATTTAATAAAAGGATGCGTATAATAAACAAGTCTATTTATTTATTATAATTAATTTATTTCTATTAATCTAATTAATCAAATAAATTAATGCTTTCATAATAAATACATCTAATTATTTATTATTATTTTATTTCACCAATCCAATTAATCAAATAAATTAATTTGGTCATCAAATAGCAAATTACCTAATTTATATGTTTGACTACGAAAGAATTTTCTTGGCTCAATTCCTTTTAAGCACGACCCTCTAGGTTCGTTTCAATTGACATTGGGAGAAAACCAAGGATGTGAGTGTCACTAAGCCAGTCACGTGGACTCACATCGAAACCCAATTGAAATGAATAGATCAATACGAACCTTTAGGTCACAAATACCATGTGAGTATAAGCCCTTCACTGTAACATCCAGATCGAGTGAAAGTCATGGATTATGTCAAACTTACAGGCTCGATGCTGTGCTTTAGGGAATCATGGTAAGATGAAATTGCTAAACTACCCTTATGTACTATACATAAGTTAGTTCTCCTGCTTTGGCCAAAGACTTATAATTTCATTTACCTACGATCGCATATGACGTTAACTCATTACTACCAGAGACAGTGAATCCCATATTGGCAATCACCGAACAATTGTCACCTGTCCTTCTAAACCGCACTTCGAGGTTGATCACACCAAAGGGTGAAATGGAGCTAACTACTCTAATAACTCGTTCAGTGTCACAAGTCCAATCTTCATGAATCCTCAGGTCTAAGGCTCACGCACACTACCGCGACCAATAATTTAATCATTGACGATCCAAGAGTAATTACCCATGTGATTGAATTACGATAAGCCGTGTTTGAATATATCAATTTCATTGATATATCTATGACCAAGCTCCCACCATCCAAAGCGGTCAACTGACACTCCTTGTCAAAGCATGCGTCATACAAGTCTGGTCTTAATGCTCAATTAAGACTCGTCGACTTGCGAACTCTAGTTTAAGTAAACAAGGAACCAATACTTCGAGTGTCCATCTCCTCAAACCATTGAGGAGTAGAAGCTTCATCTTGATTACCTTGGACTTATTTGTTCAATACTTATATTAATGTCATCAAGATTGATATGCACAAAACTATGCCTCAATTAAAGAATAAGAGTTTATACAACATAAAGGTAAATGCCCTAATAATCTAATTCCTCTATGGCATGGAGGGCATAATCCTAATACCAGGCCCTTTGTAATATAGATTGGAGGACCACTTTTAGCACCACATCAGTCAACCACCTCCCACGACTGGCTCTGACCACTCTTCTCTACTCCTTAATACCAACGGCAGCAATATCAGTCACCGCACCATACGGCCGTTCCGCATGCAATCTGCATGATTTACGAAACCAAGCTTTACTCAACTCATTGCCCAAGACTGGAACGTATTGGATGCCCGTGAGTTTCACCAACGCACTGATCATATAGTTACTAAAGTAAAGAGTTGGAATCATGATGTTTTTTGCAATATATTCAAGAAAAAAATGTGAACTGCTAGCTCGTATCAGTTGAATCTAGAAAGCTCAATCAAGATAACCAAACCAACTAAGTAACCTTTAAAAGAAACTGACAATTCAATACCAAGCCATCCTCCAACAAGAAGAGCTTTTATGGAAAAAAAAATCTAATATTCATTGGCTCAAGCCCGGGGATATGGACATCTGCTTCTTCCACACTTCTTCTTCGACTAAACAAAATTAATCAAAAATTAGTACGCTCGAGACGGATAATGGGGATTGGTGACGGATCCGAACACTATGAAATCTATGATAATCAACTTTTACAGAAACTTGTACGGCCCCGGGCATCCAGTCACAGGCTACCACAACTCATATGGCTTTTCGAAGCTAAGTGAGACGCAGGTTCATTATCTTAATAAATAGGTTTCTAAAGACGAGGTGCGAAAGGTCGTGTAGGAGATGAATCCAACCAAATCTCCTGGACCTGACGGCCTCCCACCTATTTTTTTTTTCAAAAATGTTGGGATACAGTAGAAGATGATGTGACTTCCTTGGTCCAACACACCCTTAATTCAGGTGATATTAATCCACCTATTAATAAGTCACTTATTATTTTAAATCCAAAGGACAAGAATGCCATGCACCTATATAAATATTGATCGATTATTCTATGCAATGTCATTCTCAAAATTGTGACTAAGACTATGGCTAATCGCCTTAGACTACTTATGGATTCCTTGATCCTCCAAACGCAGAGTAGGTTCATTAATGGTCGACAAACGGTGGATAACATAATTGTCACCTGAGAAGCAATTCAAAGTTTGAGGATCCTCAAGGGTTCCAAAAGTTACCTTATTCCCAAAATCAATTTTGAGAAGGCATATGATAGAATTGATTGGGGTTTTTTAGAGAATGTGCTTAAGGAGATGGGTTTTCCCTCGACTTGGACCTGACTTATTATGGAGTGTACCTCATCGGAAAAACTATCCCGCCTTTGGAAAAGAGAACAAACTGAGTGATTTTCACCTAAGAAAGGTCTTCGTCAAGGGGACCCCCTCTCCCCATACTTATTCATTTTTTACATTGAGAAGGTAGGTGCACTCATTAACCATAAGGTGACAAGTGAATTTGGCATATGATCCGAATCTCGAGACACAACCCTCGCCTATCCCATCTCATATTCTCAGATGACTTACTTATCTTTGGCAAGGTTTCTATACATCAAATAGACATTATCAAGCACCTTATGGATACCTATTGTAACATGTCTGAACAAGTGGTCAACTCATCCAAATCGCGCACATATTTTTCCATCAATAACCCGACTTGGGTTGCCCATCGTGTAGCTAATCAAGCTAGTTTAACTACACAAATGATCTTGTCAAATGCCTAGGCGCTCTCCTCCATCACACTCGTATTCTCAATAAAGGCTATTCTTTTTTGGTAGATCGAGTTCATAGTGGACTACAAGGGTGGAAACGAAACTAACGCCTGTAGGTTGGGCGAGTCACTCTAGTTATAGCCGTCACATCCATTATTCCCGACTATTGTATGCAAACCTCTCGTATCCTTGTTGGCATATGTGACACGATTGACAAAGAGAATAGACAATTCATATGGGCAGGTCTGCAGAACAAAGGTGTATTCATCCTACGTCTTTGAATACTATTTGCCAAAAGAAAATCCACGGGGGTCTCAGTATTCAGAAAATGCGGGCCACTAATCTAGCATACCTTGGCAAATTAGCTTCGCAAGTTATCAATAATATCCCAAACTTTGGGTCCAAATTATGCGTCACATATATCTTAATTGGACAAGACCTAGAGGCCAAGCTATATCTTTACATGCTTGGAGGAGTATCCAATAAGTAATCCCTCTCGTGCATGAAGATATTCATTAGAAAGTTGGCAATGGAAAGTCAGTGAGATTCTAGACTGATGAATGGCGGGACAACTTGGTTTTACTCAACTGCATGGGAAATAGCATTGACGTGCATGCCATGCAGCGTATCATCGAGAGCTATTGCGGAAGACACTGGCTAGTGCTGGACGGAGCTCCATCAGCTCCGTATTGAAATTCTCCAAAGGTTGATTCAGCGGAATTTGATGTCGATAACAACTCCTTAGATAAGTCGACGTGGAAATGGACGAAAAGGGACATCGTTACACGCAATAGTCATTATGAGCATATTACTTGTGATACCAAGGCCGAAATGAGGAAGAACAATGACGGAGGATTTGGAAAATTAAGGGAATTTTCACTTTGGCTTATTAGGCACAACAAGATCTTGACAAACTCACTCATGCAAGATCAACACATCTAAATTGACGCCTCTTGTAAGATTTGTGGTTGTAGTTAGAGATTGCTCTTGGGCTAAGAATATTAGCAGAATTTGATCGCCCCCCACTTCTAAAATCGTTTCCTCACTCTCGACATCAAAACTTGGGTGGATTGGAACCTTACTACCCCAACCAATAGATATAATTGGTGCAAAAATCGGAGTCTTTTTTTTACTAAGATTTTTTATTTACTTAGGCAGTCTCGCAATGAAACGGTGCATGGGGGTGGAGTGATCATACGAACAACTCTTTGGAATCAATTCGCCATTGAATCAACAAATCTTAAAAGGCACAAGATCAAAATCTGGACGAACTTGCTCAAACAATTCATGTTGGTTGGACCAAATCTACTCTGGATCACTTAAAAGTCAATGTGGATGCCGCCATAACCCGTACGTCAGACCTTCTCAAACGCAAAGCTGGAATTGGGGGAATTATTCGAGATCAAACAGGCCATTGGATGCATGGTTTTAGTGTTGGTATCGAAGTGGAGTCTAGCTTAGATGCTGAATTACAAGCCATTCACAAGGGTCTGTCACTTGCGTGGGATATGCATAAAACTAGGATCATCTTAAAGACCGACTGCTGGGAGGTAATAGATGATACCAAGGAAGCTTCTTATGCTCATCGTCACTGGGACACCATTAAACACATTCATGACCGTCTTGACCAGAATTGGACAGTGGAACTTCACCACATTTAGTGAGAGGAAAAATTTGGTGGAAAATTCTTTAGCAAAATTGGAGCTTCAAGATGAGGAGAGGTTATGTTCAACCCCGAATGAGCGAACGACTACCTTACTAGAATTAGATAGAATGGAGACCATGTGGTCTCGATCCCGGGTCTATCAAGCTAGTAGTTTAGGATATCCCCCTTCTCTCCAAAATAAAATAAAAAAAGCCTAAATTTGAATTTACTAGTACCGTTGGCTTGAATTATATATGTTTATTGTGCATATGTATGTATCAGTAAAAACTGAAAAGAAAAAATGCATTAAAGATAGTTCGAATAATTTAGTATGATAAAAACTTATTTATTTCTCTCATGTTGTCCCTCTCGCCTTTCTCACGCATTCACTTCGTTCTCTCTATGTTGTAACTTGTAATCATATTTTAGTTTAATTTAGAACACCTGTCAGCTCTTTTTTCTTTATATTACTTCTCCTCTTCTACCTTATTTTCTTTACTTCACTTGATTTTATCAAATAAAATACTATTTGATGTGGGCCAAAAATGGCTGGCGAACCAATACGAATATTAAAGCTGTTTTATTAGCTTGAAAGTAATAAAGATAGGCTTAGTGGGCTAACTGACAAAGTAAAGCCCATGACCCATAGCCCATTACCAGCTCCCTATAAACACCTTAAAGGAGCTAAGAAAGAATCATTATCGGCTCTCCCCACCAAAAAGAGCCACGTGGTCAATCACGTGACATTTACTATTTGACAAATTTTACCATCATCAGATTGGCGCCGTCGGTGGGAACAACGTTCCAGCCACTGAGTATGCAAACTAGGTCACGAACACGTACTACCGGGGATAGGATGATTAACAATGATCAGCCGGCGGTGGTTAATGAAGTTCAGAACCAAACACTTGAGGATCAGCCCAACATTCAAGTGGGTGGAGAAAATTCCCCCAACGGTTCAGCCAACGGCGAGAATCCCATTGTTCCACCTCCTGCGAACGAGCAAACTGATCATCCAGTTACACCAGCGATGATCCCACCCCCTACTACCAGGGTGTTCGAGATCACCCAAGAGGCACTGCTAGCATTAATTGAAGATGCATCTGTTCACACAGTCGCTTGGGCTGTTTAGCAATACACCCAGGCGCACCCATCACGTGCTGCGCCCGTATCGACAACGGTTGGGGGGAAGGGTCTCCAGGAGAGGAACACTCAAGAAATACCTCGTCCACAGGAAAACGAGCCATAAGATCCACCCCCTCAGTTGGGTCGTAGGGCTCGAGAGCCCCAGAACAGAAACCACCCTCACCGAGTGGCGCCTAGCTAATCCCCCGCTGAGGTCGAGAGCCCTTAACTCCTAGTGGGATTGGATTAAGGCGATCCAACTCTCCGTTGAATAGGGTGGAGCAAGAAAGAAAAGAGAATAGTGTGGCCTCATCTCCCAAGAGACCACCAAGAAGAAGAGATAGAAGGCCAACGCCTCCGAGGTCGCTACGCAGAGGTCAAGTATCCTTGACCCCCGAAAGGACCTTGCCAAGGCACGATGGCTGATGCAGTTATGCGCCCCACCAAGATGGAGGTTTTGATGACCATGGGAGGTATGAGGATATGCAGCTGGTACCTTTGACTATCCTCGTACAGTAGAAGGGAGTCAGGGGCCCTCAAGAGCATGTTGACCAATTCAACGCCGAGGCTGACATTTATGAGGTCAGGGAGGCAGCCTACTGTAAATATTTTCATACCACTCTCTCTGGAAGGACGTTTAGCTAGTTCAATCAATTGCCCGCCGGTACCAGTACCGGCGTTCAGCAACTGATCAAGGCCTTCCTTAACCACTTCTCCATGAACAAGAAATACCCCAAGAGTGGACTCGGAGATGGATAACCCCCAGTGAATGGAATCATAAGGAAAGCTTCACTTAGAGCTACTGCCGGGCAACACTCCATCAACTGCTCGCGGGGAACGCGGGGAAGACAAGTTAATCAAGTGGAGCAAAAGACACAAACTAAAGAGTTTGGACTACAAGACTTAGAAAACAACATCCCATTAGTGAATGGTGTCTTAATGTTCTCGGTGACCATCTCCAACTTCTGGGTGAAGAAAACTCTGGTCGATAGCGGAAGCTCAACAGACGTTATCTTCTACAATGTTTTCACCCGACTAGGGGTGGACAACACATAACTGGAAGCGGTCAACCCCCCTCCTCCCGTCACTGGACTTAAGGATGAGATAGCGAAAGCATTAGGAGAGGCGTCTCTACCCATATCTCTGGGTGTATTTCCAGCCTGCTCTATGAAGATGGTGAAATCCTTAGTGGTCAAAGCCCCATCTCCATATCATGTAATTTAGGGGAGGCCGAGCTTAAACTTATTCCAAGCCTGCGTATCTACTTGTCACATGAGGGTGAAATTTCCAACCCTCGTAGGAACGGAGGAAGCTGTTGGTGACATGAAGATAGTAAGACGGTGTGATGCTAACGTATTGAAGAAGCCTAAAAGGAAATGTGACATGGATCACAGCGACAAGGAGGAACAAGTAGTGATAAACTTAATCTCGCTAGAGAAAACTCGCTTGGGGGCAAGATCAAATCAGTCTATACTTGGTCAAAATCCCAGCAGTCATATGTCTATGAAGAAGAGAAGTTCCACAACATGCCACCCTATGAAGACAGCACCTATTTCAAAAATACAGCAACCGCCGCTGATGGACAAGAATCCAAAGTGACGGGCACGCCAGCAGTGGATACCACTAGCAAGATGACCCCCCATGGAAAACATCCCCCAGGCTTGATAAGATGTCAAGCCTTATAAGGCCCTATCAGGTAACAAGTAACAAAAGCTGTCTTTTTTCCTACATTACTACTGAACAATTTTGATTTGGCCACAATTCAAGCATTGAATGGGGACGCCCACCAGCGCCGACTACATTTACTTAAGTCCTGAGGTGCCTAAGTACGCCCTGCACATTTTTATTAAGTGTTGGATGTTCTAAGTTTTCATCATATTATTGCTGAGTGCCTTTTGTCACATCAACTCTTATGCAGCTATGTATGCTAGGCTTGTTAAATAACAGGCATTTCAGTCATACGAAAGAGTAGGACATTAAAGATGGGTGAACTAACAACAGCCCAAAAAAATGCTCCCCGGAACCATTGTTTCCGACTGAAGCTACTTCATAAAACTCAAAGCCCCCTTTTCGAGGCTAACATAGGTGGATCAATAAATGTCCCCCGAATCCTTGAAGAGCTCGGTCGAGACTAGCCCACCTTATGATCCGTCCAGCATTACCGAGAGGGTATGAGGTTTTAAAAAACAACCCCCCCTCCGACATGGAATCTAGACAGAGATCATACCAACATAATAAAGGTGATAACTCACCCCATACAAATACTTATGATCCCTCCAGCATTACCGAGAGAGTAGGCGGGTTTAAAGACACCCCCCCTCCGACATGGAATCTGGACCGAGATCATACTCTTAAAACAAAGGTGAAAAATCACCTCACAAAACTAAGGTGAAAAACACCTCATATAGCTAAGGTGAAAACTCACCTCATACAAATATAATTAAGGTGAAGGCTCACCACATACATACAAGGGTGATAATTCACCACGAACCGAAGTGGCTAGGGTGATATTTTGCACCATACGCTAATGGCTATCCAATCTCTCTAAAATGAATACAAATCTCACCCTGGTGAAAAGTTGCAAGGCAAAAAGCCTCAAAGCACCAGCCTACAAACTAACAATGGTTGGAAACCGACAAGTCGAGCCTAGGGCTCTCATCATCAGCAAGGAACCGTCCCTAACCCCCTAGTGTCAAGGAAACACCAATTGGTAACTTACTCCTGAATATGGTTCACATACTAAGGAGTATAGGGGCAAGTAGTGGGAAAGTAGGGATGGAAGAAACAAACAGCTAGCTAGCGAACAAATAGCTATCCAATAGCAGTAAAATGATTAGCAAGTGAACAAATAGCTAGCTAGTAGCTAGTTAATATGCAAAGGCTAGTTAGCTAACATGCAAAGGCTTCAATGCCAAGCAATTTTCAACATTTAAAAGGCGAGTTTCTAACAAGTGAATTCAAATACAACAAAAATGCCCAAGAGACAACGCCCCCACCATTCATTGAATCCCGCCAACGACGTGTTAAAATGGCTAAGTACCTAAACTAGTGCTCATGAAGCACAGGGAACTATGGCAATATGAGCAGACAAAAGATAGTCTTACTAGACACAATCAAATGCCACTTACTCAAAAAGCATAAATAAAGGGTGAGACCAAACTCTAAGTTAGCCTTCTGCTAACAAAAGATAACATTTACCCCGTACAATCCTTACTCCCTAAGGTGTTAACCATGCAAATACACTAAGGAGTGGGGGGCAGGGAACTTTATGAGGTGCTAAGTCCACCCGCTGTTAGGAATTTCATGTTAGATATTTTGATGATGACAATGAGGATTACTTGTTAGACCCCAAAATATGTAAGTTTGATTTTAGTAGAAATCATGTATAAGCTTTGAGCGTTAGAATTGTAATAGGCTTTGTTTTATTTTTGTTCTAGAATGTTAGGCTAAGTATTCTTAGACTGAGCGTCTGATATTTTCTGAGTGAGTTTATCAGTAGTTAAGTTTGAAGACTTAAGTGCCTGAAGTCTGGATAAAGATAAACATTCCAAGTGTCCAAAATGACCAGCTGTTTCAAGCATTCATTAGGACAGAAGTTACTCAAGGATGAATGAGCCTCTATCAATGACTGATTTCACCTGAATTTATTTCTAGTCCAGAGGAAATTTAATGCGAATATTCTCAGTGCATTAAATGCCAACGGGCATTTAATTCAAATGCATTAAATGCTTATAAGAGCATTAAATGTGATAAACTCTTTCGAACGTAAGGAAAAGCCACCCGATTGGACTGTCAACTTTCACAGACTGCAGCACCAACTTTTGTGCAGCAGATTTTCAGGATAAAGGACAAAAGTTGTTCACTCGCGGAAGTGAGAGACACGCGCCTGTGCATGTGTCAAACGGACACTTTTTCTAAGAATGCCTATAAATAGAACTTCAACAACAAGCCAAACATAACCCGATTAATTCCAAGCCAAATTGCTGTTGAATTAAAGTCTCATTCCTTAAATTGTTAGAAAAGCCAGTATATTCTAGCAAACATTCTCTTTGCTTTTCTTCAAATCCTGAGACAGTCAAACAATATCTCAAGCATTCTTTTTGAAGAAACCTACATTACTATTGAGATATTCCTAGTTGTTTGAACTTTATCAAAATCAAACAAACAGTTCAATTATCTTATTAACATATCATTGCATAAAGTGATTAAGTAAAACACAATTAAAAGCTAAGCAACTAAGAAACAGTTTGTGACGCTAAAAGCTTTCAAACAAAAAGACTATCAAATCAATTCTGTTGTGCTAACATTGATCAAAGAAGCTATCACGGTACTGAGTTTACTAATAAGGTTGTTGAGAAGTTTTGTGCAGAGAATGAAATACATCATAAGTATTCAGCTCCCAGAACTCCCCAACAGAATGGTGTTGCTGAGCGCCAGAACAGAACGCTCAAGGAAGCCGCTAGGACGATGTTAGCAGAGTCCAAACTTGCTCCTAGGTTTTGGGCTGAAGCGATCAACACTGCTTGTTACACTCAAAACCGTTGCTTGATCAACAAATAGCATTGGAAAACTCCATATGAACTAAGGAAGGGACGTAAGCCAAATGTTTCATATTTTCACGTCTTTGGTTCTAAATGTTTTATCCATAATAATGGATCCCAAAGCCTAAAGACATTTGATCCTAAAGTGGATGAGGGAATCTTTCTAGGCTACGCCAAGAATAGAAAGAATTTTTGCATCTTAAACAAGATCAAATCGAAGGTTGGGGAATCTATTCATGTTGTTTTTGATGATGCTAACCAAGGACCGAGTAAGGTTAATATGAATGATGTAGGAGTTGAAGATCTGTGTCATCAAGCGTCTAAGATTACCATTGATGATGATAGTGACGACGATGATGAGATCTCAGTGCCACCTCCTAAGATTACTAGTGAGGATATTTCGGATAACAAGGCAAGATCTATTGATGATCATGGAAAGAGTGATCATCAAGAGCAAAAAGGATCTGTGTACTTGAAGCGCCTACGCAAGAGGGTAGTCAAGCATCTGATCGTCAAGCGCCTGATCGTCAAGCGCATGTTTAACCTCTTAACCCTTTCCAACCAGATAGACTATGGCTACGTGATCATCTACCTGAGCAGATTATTGGAGATATTGAAGCGCCTATTAGGACTAGAGCTGCTACATTCAATGAGGCTATGTTCATAAGCTTTCTATCTCAAATGGAACCTAAGAAAGTGGATGAAGCGCTATGCGACCCAAGTTGGATTGAAGCCATGCAAGAAGAGCTTAATCAGTTTGAGTGTAGTAAGGTTTGGACGCTAGTACCAAGACTAACTCACCAAGGAGTTATTGGAACTTGATGGTCCCACAATGGCATACGAAAAGGTCTAGAAGGGGGGGGGGTTGAATAGACCCTGAAGTCTTTTTCGACTTCACAAAATTTTCGTATCACTTTAGAAATTTGAACGCTTGAGAAAAGATAACTTAGATTTAATGATTTCAACGATTACCAAAGTAGGGTAACATTTCAATCACTTCATCAGGGTTAGCACAGTGGAAATATTTTTATAGCTTAGCGTTCGTTTTAACCAATTAGTCGCTTTGCAATTTTACTTGTCTTTTTCAGAATAATATGAAGTGAATAATATAAGACAATAATATTTGTAAGCTTCGTTGGGTGGTGTAATCCCAACTACGTCCTTCTTCTCCTTTTCACTCGGAGGAAATCCACTAAAATGATTCTCAAAGAATCACACAGAATCTTCTACAAATTAGGGAGAGAGGTGAAGACGATCTCGAGCTCCTTGATCACACAGATTTTAGCTCCAATAAAGATCTTCTCCAAGATGGCCTTGAGCTCCTTGATCACACAGACTTCAGCTCCAATAAAGACCTTTCTTCAACAAGCTTCTCTTACTCAAAAATACTGCTTGTGGAAGTCAACAATCTTTCTCACTCAGATGAAAGGTGTTGAGGGTTTATTGTAACAGGTTTGTTTGATGTTAGGAAGTTCAAACAACTTGGGATATCTCAATAATAGTGTGGGGTTCTTCTTGGAAGATGTTTGAGATATCGGGTGACTGTCTGGAATGTATTTGAGAAGCTTGAAGGATTTTGGCTATGGGGTTTGCAAGCTTTTCTCTCAAATTATTTCTCAGCTCTCTTTCACATTTACGTCTTTTTTTCTTTCACACTAACACAGAGATAGCTGAAGGGTACTATTTATAGAGAATTTTGGGATTTGTCCGTTGGACACAAGTCAGGCGCGTGTCTCTCACACAGAGCTTCAAATAGTCCCTTTACTGACATTCCTTAATTTCTGCTGATTCCGATTGGACAGGAGCAGGTTTGAATTCTGAAAAGCTGACAGTCTAGTCAACAAAGGTGGCTTGTCCACAAGTCATACTGTCTGTTTACATTTAATGCACTTATCAAGCATTTAATGCATTTTGAATTTATTTCCCGTTGGAAATAAATATCCGTTGGTGATTGCATTTCAGTCTTTGATAACTTGGGTTTTATCTTCAGGAAAATCTGAACGCTGTTCGCTTGAATAGTGATCTCTTGAACAGTAACACTATTCACTTTAATAGTGGTCGCTTGAATAGTAAGCGTTTGAATAGTGAGCGCTTGAATAGTGGGCGCTTGAATAGTAAGTGTTTGAATAGTGATCGCTTGAACAGTAACACTCTTCGAAGACGCTTGACTACTGTTCATTTGAATAGTAACGCTTGAATAGTGGATGCTTGAATAGTAGGCGCTTGAACAGTAACACTATTCCGAAGACGCTTCACTACTGTTCACTTGAATAGTAGCGCTTGAATAGTAAGCGTTTGAATAGTGATCGTTTGAACAGTAACACTATTTCGAAGACGCTTGAACAGATTCCTGAAATAATTCCTTAGCGTTTGACAGACGCTCAAAGCAAATCTTTATCTTCTCTTGACTTCAGACGCTGATCTTCAACTTCATCCTTGATAGACTCACTCAGAATTCCATCAGTGACTTGGTATTAAATACTTAGTCTAAAATCTATAAAGATAAAAATTACAAGCCTAACAAACTAACAAACTTTCAAATGCTTATACAAGTTTTCTATGAAAGTATAAACTTACATTCTTTTGGGGTCTAACATGAAATCCTATCTTGTCATCATCAAAATATCTAACATGAAATTCCTAACAGAACTAGATGGGTATATAGAAACAAGATAGATGAGAATGGCATTGTGATAAGGAATAAGGCCAGACTTGTAGCTCAGGGATATTGCCAAGAAGAGGGTATTGACTTTGATAAGACATATGCTCTTGTCACCCGTCTTGAAGCAATCCGCATGTTTCTAGCGTATGCAGCGTTCAACAAGTTTACGGTGTATCAGATGGACGTGAAGAGTGCCTTCCTGAATGGTAAACTCCAAGAAAAGGTATATGTGGAGCAACCACCGGGATTTATCAACAACCATGGTAAAGGTATGGTTTACAAGCTAGACAAAGCACTTTATGGGCTTAAGCAAGCACCCCGAGCATGGTATGACACTCTCTCTATTTTTCTTATTGGTAAAGGCTTTTCAAAAGGCAGCGTTGATACAATGTTATTTAAAATTACCAATGACGAAGATATTCTCTTAGTCCAAATTTATGTTGATGATATTATATTTGGTTCTACTAACAAGCGTCTATGTGAGAAATTTTCAAAAACGATGCTAGAACAATTTGAAATGAGCATGATAGGTGAATTAACTTTCTTCTTAGGATTACAAGTTAAACAACTCCCTAATGCCATATTTATTAACCAAACTAAATATACCCGTGATATGATTAAGAAATTTGGTATGGAAAATGCATCATATTCAAAAATTCCAATGAGTCAAACGCTTAAGTTAGATAAAGACGAAAGTGGGAAGAAAGTTGATATCACTAATTATAGAGGGATCATTGGATCACTTCTTTATCTTTCTACTAATCGACCTGATATTATGTTTTTGGTATGCATGTGTGCACGATTTTAAGCTTATTCTAAAGAGTCACACTTAATTGCTGCCAAGAAGATCCTTAAATACCTAAAAGGCACACAAAATGTGGGCTTATGGTATCCAAGGGACTCTTCTTTTGAACTAATTGGTTACTTAGATGCAAATTTTGCAGGTTGCAAAATAGATCGTAAGAGTGCTAGTGGTACATGTCAATTTCTAGGAGATAGGTTAGTTTCCAACCCCCATTCTTTGTGATAACCAAAGCGCTCTAGCCATAACTCAAAACCCTGTTCTTCATTCCAGAACCAAATATATTGACATTAGATACCATTTTCTTCGTGACCATGTTCAAAAGAAAGATATCTCCATGCACTTTATTGGAACTGACAAGCAACTAGCAGATATCTTCACCAAAGCTCTCAACGAACAACGTTTTCTCACTTTGAGAAATGAATTAGGTATGATTGATTTAAATGCTTAATCATTTTCTGCATCATATTTTATTAGACATATAATTTAGGGGGAATCCACTTTATTTATGTCCAAAAGATCTTTGAAAAGTTGTTAAAAGTTAACAAATTTAGGGGGAACCTTAAAATTGTACTTAAACCGAACTGCAAGCGTCAATGATCAAAATGATCAAAAACTTTCATATGCATGATCACCAACGCTCAGTGTTATTTATGCATAATATGTTGGATGCTCAAGCATAAAAAGACTTTGATTACAAGCGTTTAACATAAAACAGTTACAACAAGCGTTAACAAGTGGTATTTGTTAAGCGTTGAACTTATTCCCTTCAACACTTAATATAAAATTGTTTGTAAAATTCATGCATAAATTTTACACGCTTCTTGATGTAGTGGATAGACTTAAAAGTCTATTTTGGACTCTATTCTCACGTTTCCATCACATCAAACCGGCGGGTAATCAAAACTTTTCAAAATGACGATTCAGAGTTAGTACATGTCTGGGTACGTGTCAGTATACCATCAGGCGCATGCATTACACTCTGAAAATTCCAAACGTTTTAAAAACTTTAACTCGGACATCAAATCTTTATATATGGGAGTTACCAAATGTAACTTACCTCTCCTGCTTAAAACTCGCGTCCACAATTAAAACCTTCATGGCTGAGATTAAATAACTTTACTCGTGTCTAAATCCTACTAAGACGAGAGAACACAAGTTTCAAAAATTCCTTTACTGTGTCATTTAAAACACAATTTCTGCAGAAAATTATTCACTCTTACTCAAAGCTTTCTGCAAATTCACTATCTCTCTTCTTCAAAAAGAAAATCTCAGTTCATCTTTTTCACTAAGATGGCACCAAAGAAATCTACTGCTACTTCTGCCGAGCCTACCATCAAGGTTACTAAAGGCATTGTTGTCGACTGGAAGTTTCTATATGAACAACCTCAGATTAACCTGACAAAAATGATGGACTCTGTCACCAAGGCTGGACTTAAAACATTCTTGACTCAATACTCCTATCTGTTTCCGACGGAAGTTAACACCTTCTAAACTCTCTGAAGATAGGAAGTCGATCTCTTGTCTCATTCCTCTATCCAAGAAGGAGTCACCAAAAGGATTTGTACTGACTGCTGCGTCCATTGCCAAGAACTTCAATCTCCCAAATGAGGGTGAGGCATTGGATTGTGTTACTTTGGAACAAATTAAAGAAACATGGACTACTATGAGTGCTTATGACGGTGTACCATACAAATAACACTTCAAAAAGAAAGACTTAGTATCTAAATACCGACTGATGGTTGATTTCTGCAGCAAAATCATAGAATGCAGAGTGGGTACTTTTGATAAGGTCAACCCAATACAATTTCAGATGATGACAGCGATGTTCCTCAACATCAAGATCAACTGGAGTGAGTATGTCTTTAGAAGGTTTCGGGACTGTTTAAGCGCCTCAAATAAACCTTATGGACTTATTTTGAGTGACCTGCTGTATCGCTCCAACTGTGTCTACTCTTCTGGTAAACCTCTGAATAAGGTCAAGTTGCTTGGAAAAAGGATTCTGAACAATCTCTTCAACCCTCCCAAAGTTGGTGGTGCTGCTAGACCACTGTCTGAGTGTCTGGAAGTACGCAAAGCGTCAGACGAAGAAGCTAAGCATCCAGTTCCAGAAGAAGCCGTGAAGCGTCCGGTTGTTACTAAGAAGAGGGCTCCCAGAAAGCCCAAGGCTCAAATTATTTCGTCTCCTCAAAAGGATGATGAGGACACAGACGAAGATGAGGAGGACAAGATTCCTCTAGTTAAGCGGAGAAAGCTGGAAGGCATTATTAAACAAATAGACTTTGAGGAACCAGCTGTTGCTCCTCCTGCTCAAACGCTAAAGCTCGTTGAAGGAGTCAACGTGAAGAAGATCTTTAAGCATTCCAGGACAAGCAAGTGTCAAGTTGCTTTTGCTCCTAAAGAGCGTGAGATTATCGAGCCAAGCGCTCAAGATATTCCTGCTGAGCCGAGCTCTCAGGGTAAGTTTATTTCTTCCCGCATCATTTCTTTTCCTACATCTGTAGAAGATCTTGCTCTTATAGAGGATAATTCTTGTGCTACAGCTTTAGTTCCAACTGCTACTGAAGCTTCAATAGACGTCCACCTGGATGTTGAGATGACAGATGTTGTGGCTATTGCCAAAGATATTGCCACCGAAGTTGCTGCAATTGAAGTTGAGGAACCTACTCCCAAAGAGGTTCAAACATCAACTACTCTTATTCCAATTATAACAGAGGCACAATCAGAAGGTCAGAGCGTTGCTAAAGATGTTATCATACACAGACAGTTCTTCAAGCTGGACCCATTGAAGACAATTGATCACTCTATCAATTATATGCCTCCAGCGCTTGAAGAAGATTTCATCCCAGCTGGTTATAATGAGGAAAGATTCATCAATGCTGAAAATGGAATAGCCGTGCTGATTGACATAGATTGGACAATTCGGGACACCTTATTTGATACTGAGTTGATCGAGGTAGAGAAAGCCTACTACTTGGCTCTCGAGCTTGGTAAGACTCCTGGTCAGATCCCTGCATCTTTCGTCGTCCAAAAAGCAAGGAAAAGTGGTAGAACTCCCAGAGCAGATGTTGATTTGGGCTACTTTCGGGATATGGGGCACTGCATACCAACTGGTTTTGCTCCAAGAGACTTCAACATAAGGGTGTATGAGCATATACCTGTTGAGCTTCTTAATCCAACAGAGGAAATTCTGAACAGAGAGGGTTACACTCACTTTTCTAGTGTAGCCAACAGTACATCAAATTTGCGCTCAGCTCATCCACTTCGTCTCTGGAAGAATAAAGGGATTCATGCCGGTGAGCGTCCAACTTCTGTGACCGACGTGATTCAAGCCGAGGCAAATACTTATTTTGACAGTGTTTGGAATGCCAACTATCACACAGATAAGTACCGCTTTGAATCCATCCGGGATATACACCATGAAGGCATCCGAGAGATAGTCAATGCAGGTACTAACTACTGCATGAGTGAGGTTAACTGGGTTGAAGCGTATGTTGGTCATAAGTTCACATTTCAAGAATTGGTCCAAGCGCCTTATCTCTTCGGCATAGGCATGCATGACAAGAAACGTCAGTTCGCCAAGTATTGCCTTAAGAAGCGTCAAGAGCGAGTGGGACTTGTTGCCAAGTTACCCAAAGTTCGTCAACAGATATAACTATTTCTGCGTCAAGCACTGCACAGGTTCTCCATCACTCCTCTTCATTTCAACGCTCAAGCGTCAACCAGTGGCAGTTCATCAGTGACTTGCTTGAACTTCTCTCCAAGCCACTGTGATGACAACTTCAGATTGATGATGAAGATTATGGCTCCCGTTCCTCACTTCGACAAGATCTTTACTGAAAATCTACGCAAACCAAATGGCTCAAGGATTTACAACTTCCAATGTTATCCACTTCTACCTTCTATCAGATATGAAGTAAGCGAGCATTTTGCATATGTTCTCTCTCTGCTTGAATGCAATCAAGGCATAGCTCGAGCGGTGTATCCGTATTTGGAAGACTATTACCGTATGTATGTGCCAGAAGCTCACAAATCCAAGCGTCTTCCTACAGATCGAATTATTGGATTTTCTTTGCATTACTGCCCGGATACTTTATTTCTCATTCCAAAGCCGTAGTCAAAGATCTTTCCAAATCATGTATTGGACATCATGGGTCCAATGTATGTTCGAGCCCGAGGTAGTCCACTTCGCACCTTCATTCAAGGGACTTGGATCTCTCTCTCCAGACTGACTGAACTTCTGGAAGCAGCTTCAGATTCCTATGCAAATATCGCCAATTGGAACTTCCAATTCGATGAATTTCGCCAAAACGAGTCAGCGCTTGAGGTAGCGCCTATAAAGTTAATTGAAGAGTCTGTACCAGCGTCCGTCTCAGAAGTTGCCAGTCTTCCACCGTCTGTTGAAGAACCTGTTCAAGCGTCTCCACCAGAGGATCAACTTGACATTCCTGAACTCGTTTATAATGATATTGCTGAGGATCTTCCGATTAAAGCCAGAGGCACAGTATTTGAACCAGCATATCAAGTTTCTTTCGACTCATTCAAGCACACATCAAGATTTAAGCGACCGGCTTCTCAAGGGTTCTTTCGGATGTGAGTCAATCTTTTGGTCCTTTGTTGAAATCAGTTCTGGAGGAGGTAAGCAATCACGCTACTCACAATGAAGAATCCCTTCACTGGATCAAAACTGACTTAGCAAAGATTGAATCTCAGACCATGACCACTCAAATAGGTCATATGAAAGGTGCTGCTCAAGCGGCAGTTGGAGAATGCCGAAAGGAATTTCAAGAACTGCATGATGCTACTATGGCAAACCATCTAGCCATGAAGGAGCATTTTAATAAGCGCCTGGATGATCTTTCTGCTACTGTTTCACAAATTTCTAGTCAAGTTAGCCTGCTAACCGAGCATTTTCTAAAAGCTGATGATGGCAATAAGGGAAAAGGACAGAGAAGAGGGGAGAAGAGGAAAGTAACCAGTTCAAGAGCTTCTAGCCCTCCGCTTAAGCGTCAAACCTTCTTTCAAATTTTGTCAGTACCTTCAAAGGCATTGCTTGAATAGTTTGATGTTCCATTCTCTAGACTGCATATTCCAAAGCCTTCTAACCTGAAGACCATCTCTAAAGAGCAAAAGAAGTCAGATTTCAATAGAGCGTTCAGAGTATGCCTAAGGATGATTGGCATTGACCCAATTGAATGGGATAAGCAATTTGTTGCTTATAAAAAGAAACAACAACAAGAAAAGAAGACAGTAATAAATAAAGAACATGCCGCCATAATTAGGCTTGAAGAAAATATTTCTGAAGCAATCAGGGCTGAGGTAAACAGAAGACTAAACGCTCAAGAAGACGATGATGATTAAGAGCTTGTTTACTTTGCATTATCTATATTCTTGTCTCTAATTTTTTTGGCTGTAAAAATGCATGTAATCATTGATATATATAAAAATGCATTTTTTCTGCTGAAACATCTCGTTGAAGCATAACTAACATTAACTAACTTTTGCTAACCGAAGCTAACTTTTATTTTGGCTGTCTAACTCTTGAACTATAAAAGAGTAAGTATTGCCATCATCAAAAAGAGGGAAATTGTCAGGAATTTTATGTTAGATGTTTTGATGTTGACAATGAGGATTACTTGTTAGACCCCAAAATATGTAAGTTTGATTTTAGTAGAAATCATGTATAAGCTTTGAGCATTAGAATTGTAATAGGCTTTATAGGCTTTGTTTTATTTTTGTTCTAGGAGTGTTAGGCTAAGTATTCTTAGACTGGGCGTCTGATATTTTCTGAGTGAGTTTATCAGTAGTTAAGTTTGAAGACTCAAGCACCTGAAGTCTGGATGAAGATAAAGATTCCAAGCGTCCAAAACGACCAGCTGTTTCAAGCATTCATTAGGACAGAAGTTACTCAAGGATGAATGAACATCTATCAATGACTGATTTCACCTGAATTTATTTCTAGTCCAAAAGGAGTTTAATGCAAATATTCTCAGTGTATTAAATGCCAACGGGCATTTAATTCAAATGCATTAAATGATGATAACAGCATTAAATGTGATAAGCTCTTTCGAACGTACGGAGAAGCCACCCGATTGGACTGTCAACTTTCACAGACTGCAGCACCAACTTTTGTGCAGCAGATTTTCAGGATAAAGGACAAAAATTGTTCACTAGCGGAAGTGAGAGACGCGCGCCTGTGCATGTGTCAAACGGACACTTTTTCCGAGAATGCCTATAAATAGAACTTCAACAACAAGCCAAACATAACCCGATTAATTCCAAGCCAAATTGTTGTTGAATTGAAGTCTCATTCCTTAAATTCTCAAAAAAACCAGAATATTCTAGCAAACATTCTCTTTGCTTTTCTTCAAATCTTGAGACAGCCAAACAATATCTCAAGCATTCTTTTTGAAGAAACCTACATTACTATTGAGATATTCCCAGTTGTTTGAACTTTATCAAAATCAAACAAACAGTTCAGAAAAACCCCATCTAAGCCTCGCGATCTGTGTAAAGTCGAAGTTGGATATTTGTCTTATTTTTGGGTGAAGGAAGCAAGGGGATAGAGGTGATTTGGAGCAGAAATCTGTGTGATCAAGGAGCTCAAGTCATCGACATCCATCTCTCCCTAATTTGTAGAAGATTTTGTCTGATTCTTTGAGAATCATTTTAGTGGATTGCCTCCAAGTGTTCAAGAAGAAAAAAAGGACGTAGTTGAGATTACACCACCCAACGAACCTTACAAATATTGTGTTATTTACTTACAGTCAGTTATCTTATTAACATATCATTTCATAAAGTGATTAAGTAAAACATAATTAAAAGCTAAGCAACTAAGAAACAGTTTGTGACGCTAAAAGCTTTCAAACAAGAAGACTATCAAATCAATTTCGTTGTGCTAACACTGATCAAAGAAGTGAACGCTTAAACCTATTTGGTTATAGTATTCAAATCTTGAAGTCTAAGTTATCTTTCTAAAAACAATCTTCAATAGACGCTCAGTCAAGCGCCTACTTTTCAAGCGTCCAACACTTTTTAATACGAATTTTTGAAGTCGAAAAAGACTTTAGGGTCTATTCAACCCCCCCTTCTAGACCCTTTCGTATGTCACTTGGGACCAACACCCGCTAAAATTGTCCACCCACCAAATCAAATCATGGTGGTAGGAACAATAAAACGTGTCATGAGCATAGTAAAGCCACCATTGGTACCCAGGCAAAGCTCATGAGGCAACGGGGTTAGAAAAATGACTTACTCAAAGCTTACAAAGGATTAATGAGTAGCTCACAAACATGCTGAAGTCAAAAACAGAAATGTTGCTGATGTTCGACTAGCTCATAGTCACACAAGCAAAAATCGACCACAAGATAAAGTGCATGAACACGTACGTAAGGCATATAAAAAAGCCATATGTCATAACCAGCCCCGCAGTAGCCGCGTGACCACAATTGCGAGGGTCGAAACTAAGCGACCCCCCGGTCTAAATGGCCTAATGTTCACTATCGTCGTAACCCTTATGAGTGGATATACATCTACCTAATGGGATACAGGTCTCAATATAGAATACCCCCAAAGTAGATGGGTCTAAACAAGCTGGCAAAATGCTAGTGCTTTCAAAACACTAGTGAATAACTAGCTAACAAAACACTAGTGTCTTTTAAGTAAAATGCTAGCAAGTGATGCTCAAGTATCGCAAGACGCCAGAGGGGCTAGCACTCTCGGCACTCATGAAATCTTACTAAAGGCGCATAAAAATGACTAAGTACCCCACTAGCGCTCATGAAGCCAAGGGGTACAAAACACCCCACTAGTGCTCATGAAGCTAAGGGGTACAAAAAGCGCCCACCAATGCTCATAAGGCCAAGGGGTACACACTGCTAGATCTCATGAGGCCACGGAGGAGGAAGAGCTCCCCAATCATATAAAAAATAGGGGGGTTTGATTAGGAACAAGCCTTTATAGATGCTATTGGAAATGGTAGCATAAGCAAACTTGTTCACAAGTCAAAAAGGACGAACAAAAATTAACGAGGACTAAGCCGACTTTGACGCCGTGCCCTGAAACAAGACCCCGAGGCACATTAGGCCCCGGGAATAAAAAACCAACACCTCGCGGCAAGGCCGCAAGGCACGACGCCTCGCGGTCACCGCGAGGTGCGACGCCTCGTGGCTGGCCGCAAGGCAACGACTCCTCGCGGTCACCGCGAGACGCGACGTCTCGCGGTTAGCCATGAGGCAATGATGCCTCGCGCTCGCGGCTGTCTGCGAGGCTGAAGGATGGAGGTCGCCACTCGGCGCCCCCTTGGTGCTTGAGTCCTAACTCCCCGAGGCTATCCGTTGAGGGTGGGATTCACATCCCATTTACGAGATACCCAAAGAGAGAGATACATACTTCTAAACACTAGCGACCCCCGATAAAACGCTCTATGAGGGCGGAGAGGTCATGAAGTGAATTAATTAAGTGTTGGCTAAAAAACGACCTCCACACATGGAGGCCAAAAGCTTTGCCCCTCACCCCGACGCAAAAGACCTTGCCCATTCACCATAGAGGCTAAGGGCTTTGCCCTCTCACCTTGAGGCAAAGGACCTTGCCCACTCGCCATTGAGCCAAGAACTTTGCCCCTCTTGAGGCAAAGAACCTTGCACTCTCACCTAGTAGCAAAAGCTCTTATCCCCTCGCAATAAGTCAATGACCCTTGCCTTTCAACTCGCGGCAAAGGCCAATTTAATAGATTCTAAATCCCCTCCGGAACACCAATAGTCGGGTCGAGGTCTCAAAATATCAAGTATCCTACGGAACTCCAAGTATGGGGATGAAGTCTTACAATTTTAGTTTTAGAGGAGGCTAAGTTCCACTTCCCAAAAAAACAAATGTTCCAAGTAAATTATGACATGCCCCTGGCAGTCTTGAAGAGCTGAAAGCTTCATTCAAAATTGAAAGAATTTTTAAGTTCACCCTGAAGATAGAAATTACTTCCAACGAGAATTGAACTAAAAACGTCAATTCCACCCGAACCTCGAGAATAAAGGCAAATTAATTGCCTTGGGGAAATTTGGCCCCAAGGCACATTAAAATTGCCTAAAGGCAATTTAAATAAAATTGCCTTGTGGCAAATTTCCCATGAGGTAACCACTAGTGCCTCGCGGCAAATTTGCCACGAGGCTATGTCGGCCCATTAATATATATATATATATAAAAACGTAAAATTTTGCACCATCAATCGTATCGACTTCCTACTCCCGAATATTTCACTTGACGGAATAAACATTCGGGAGTGGGGGGCATATGATGTGGGCCAAAAATGGCTGACGACCCAATACGAATATTAAAGTTGTTTTATTAGCTTGAAAGTAATAAAGATAGGCTTAGTGGGCTAACTGACAAAGTAAAGCCCACGACCCATAGCTTATTACCAGCTCCCTATAAATACCTCAAAGGAGCTGGGAAAGAATCATTAGCTCTCCCCACCAAAAAGAGTGCTAGAGAGAAAGCAGTTGGCTATCATAGAGAATAATCCTAACACAGAACTACGAATTGACTTGATTCCACTAAAGTGGGTATGTAGGGAGCTCGCCTAGAGCGAGTGCAGTTTATACATTCATCAACCCCCAACCTAGTTTGTCGTGAGTTGGATCGGTTCCTTCACCCCACGTGATCAATCACATGACATTTACTATCTGACAAATTTTACCATCATCACTATTAGTTGAGAATTCTTATTTTTTATTTTTTTTCACACATAATAATTGTGCTTGTAGTAAAATTTATAAAATATGTTTGATTATGTGTATTTATAACTACCGTCTCATCTCGGGATGGAAACAAGGCACTTAAAAGACTCATAAGCTTCAAGTCTCCCTCTCTCTAGCTAGAAGTCTTTTAACAATAAACCTGTGAGAATGAGACTAAGGCGAGACAATATCTCACGCGAAGGCGTTCGCCGTGTGAGAAAGAAAATGCATGTCATATCAAAGTGAATTTCTAACATAATCTTCTTGGGTAAATTATAATTTGACTATCAAAATGAAATTCTATTATAATCTTCTTGGGTAAATTATAATTGTATTCGATCAAATCGTACTTCAACTTAAAAAAATATTACACTTTAAAATTAGCGGAACAAGAAAGAGACACGTGGATCAAATTCTCTGAAAGTATGAACTGAAGGCCCCGATTGGATGGGATGCTATTTTCCATTTCTCGATTTCTCAGAGATTTTTTTCATCAAAAATGCATATGTTTGACATCTCCCAAAAAAATCCCAAAGAAATACTGCACACAATTTCTCAGAAAAAAATCTCAAATTTCTTTGAAAAATGGACATTTCTCTCAAATTTTTCTCAAAAAGTCAGAATTTTACTATTTATGATTAGACAGTTTACCCAATAATTAAAAGTACTTTATTCGCCAATATCTTGATATAATCATCAAAATAATCACATATCTTTATTTGAAATGATGTAAGCTACGAAATAAGATCCACTTTGCATATTTTTGGATGCCTTAATCGATGAATTTAGCTTAAATATGTTAAATATTCTTACAAAAACAAAACTCATCCATACCAATTTTCCACAAAAAAAGATTTTTTCTTACAAAAAAAACATATCACATCACACTTAATCATTATACTTTTTTCTATCAAAATAACTCATCCAAACACAATTCCTCTTTCATATCTCTATTTTTTTAAGAATAATTTCTCTTATTTTATCTATGAAAAATGAGAAATTGGAAAAAGACGTCCATCCAATCAGGCCCGAAGCTTCGATACCGGACTTTCATATATCACATGACAAATTGAAGAAAACGAAAAACAATTCCAATAATAATAATAATAATAATAAAAGGAAATAGCAAGATCCACTTTCCATTATTTCAGCTCAGTCTCCTCCAATTTTCTCGTTCCTCTGATTTGTCTCTCTCCAACCCTTTTTATCATTTAATTCCTTTTATCCTTTAATCCATTAATCTCCCACTCCACCTGCAATACAGTAGAAGAACAAACACTAAAGATTCAATCTTTTTTTGAGTAAAGGAGAAATGGGGAAAGTGGTGGTGGGGGCGGCGGTGATCGGAGCCGCAGCGGTGGTGGCAGTGGCGGCGCTGGTGGTGAGGCAGCGGATGAAGAATTCTGGGAGGTGGGCCCGGGCTATGGCTATCGTGAAGGAATTTGAGGAGAAATGTGGGACCCCCGAGGGTAAGCTGAAACAGATCGCTGATGCCATGGCCGTTGAGATGCATGCTGGATTGGCATCTGAGGGTGGAAGCAAGCTCAAGATGCTCATCAGTTTTGTAGATAATCTCCCCACTGGGTATTTTCTATTTCAATTTATTTATTTTTTATCTGTTTTTCTGTGCCTTCTCTGTGTATGAATATTGAAAATTGAAAGATTTGCAGTTAAGAAACACTATAGTATTTCATGAAGTTTGATATTTTATCATTTTGCTGTTTGTGATGTATGAAAATTTAGTAGATGTGATTCTTTATTATAGCAAATTTTAATTTTTCAACTAGCTAATGGACATTTTAGGTATCCTTTAATAGGGATCAATTTATTGTAAACAAATAATTGAATCATGGTTATATATTTTAGAGACAATTGATTACCTAGATCTTGATTGTCTAATACTATTGTGCTGACTTCGGATTACATTCTCCGAGAATGGATATTCGTTGATGAACAAGAAAAACGAGGACTCATAAAAGGACCTTGTCTTGCGAATAAGTATATCATAGGAAATGAAGAGGTGTGTCAATGTGAAAAATTATACCAATGCGAAGAGTCTAAATTGAGTGAAAATGTGCCAATAGAGAAAATAACAAATGGGTAAAATAAATATTTCAATCCATAGGAGGAGAATTTTGATTTATGAAGAGGACAAAATTTTTAAATTCTCATATTTATGCATATAAAAATAGAATGGTATTGATCCGGCGGGGGGGGGGCTGGCTTCGCACCCCAAGCTTGGACCCTGGCCTTGTTGACTTATGTCGATTCCTCTTTATTATTGATACTCAAATATGACCTGGAAACTTCTATTTTGAACATGTGTAGTAGTATCATTTGAGAAAAGTCGCCAGATTTGATTAGTTAATGTTTCGGCGTTAGTCACTAAGATTTGATGTCCCTAAGTTGAGCGTGGCTCCTCCCTTGCTACTAAGAAACAACAGATCACAACTATTTATGAAGAATTTTTAGATTGAAAATCAAATATTTTTGCAGGATTTCTGATACAACTGGAGTTTTCTTTTCATGATCAAATAGCAGAAGTCAAACATGGTTCATAAGATATAGTTTCATGACTTATTTAACCTCAATGTATTTGTGTCAGCACCAATTTGTTTCAATTTTCCTGGGACTCGGTTAATTTTTAGTTTTAGGAGCTCAACTTTTTGAATATACAACGTCAAAGTTTTAACGTCTTTTAAGAATGTATAAATCCGTTTGCACGTTTTTTTTTACTCCTTACCATTTTTATGAATGCATGCACCACTTTTAGAAGCATTTTTCCGCTCTCCAATTTTTTCCATGAGTGAAAATTATTATTTATGGATTTATTTTCATTGAACAATTATAGCTTATAATATTAATCTCTTTAATCATTGCCCCATCTTAGTGATGAGGAAGGCGTCTTTTATGCACTAGATCTTGGTGGGACAAACTTCCGCGTATTGCGAGTCCAATTGGGAGGGAAAGAAGGTGGTATTGTTCATCAGGAATTCGCTGAGGCTTCAATACCCCCGGCGTTGATGAGTGGATCATCAGATGTAAGCAATTATATTTTTTAAAGAATATTGCTTTCTTCTATTTGGTCCGTTTTTATGAAACTACTAAATGCTCCAAACTAAATGACATTTCAGGCACTTTTTGATTATATTGCGGAAAAACTGGCAAATTTTGTTGATGAAGAAGAACAAATCTTTCATCAACCTCCTGGAAAGCAGAGAGAATTAGGTTTCACTTTCTCGTTCCCTGTGATGCAAACTTCAATAAATTCTGGAACTCTTATTAGGTGGACAAAGGGCTTCTCTATCGATGACACGGTAATATTCTTCTTTTGTGATCATTTACTTATTTTAAAGTTCATTAATCTAAAGGTTAGAACTTCATCTCCATCTTTTGAACTATCTTCCCCGTTGTCTTGCGATTCTTAAAAGAGCCAAAAGAAAAATCAAATAATCTGTACTTATCTGCTTAATTTTCGCTAAGTACTTTGTTTGTCTTGGCAATACCATAATTTTCCATTTTATTATCACTAATATCTTCTTTACATTATATCTGAGTTGCATATTAAATATTGAATTTTGTGGGAAAAGTTCCCTCCTAGTGACTCCCGCCAAAATGGCGGTTGATTCTTAGGAGCTCCAAAGACCGGTGGTCCAGGTGTAATCACAATTATCCATGTGGACCCACGTGGGCCCCTACATGGATGGTTGTGATTGTCTTGGACTCAGAGTCACATGAGGTCCTAAAAATGACCCGCTAAATAGTCTTCTAAATAAAATCTACCACCAATATTGATATCTAATGTGAATTCTTGGTTTTGTTCTCATATTTTTATTGATGGTTATAGGTTGGCCAAGATGTGGTAGCTGAACTAACAAAAGCATTACAAAGAAAGGGTGTTGACATGCGGGTGGCAGCTCTCGTGAGTTTGATTTGGTTACTATTTAAGAGTTATAAAAAAAGATCTCATGTATAAATTGTCGGGTTTTACATTTATGATGACTATTTCAGGTTAATGATACAATTGGAACATTAGCTGGAGGAAAATATACCGACAAAGACGTCGCTGTTGCTGTGATATTGGGCACTGGAACTAATGCAGCATATGTCGAACGTGCCCAAGCAATTCCAAAGTGGCATGGCCCTTTGCCTAAATCTGGAGAAATGGTTCGTAAATTCTTTAAGGATGTGTTTGGATGAAGGAATTTGGATTTGAGGAGTGGATTTGGAGGAATGATTTCAAATGACTCCAAATGGAATCATTTGAAATCCACCATAGTGATTGAGAAAATAACTCAAAATGACCACCAAAAGATTCGAAATCCATTACAACTATCATCCAAACAAACTTAATGGATTTGTTGATGAATTTGAAATCCAAGACTTTCAAATTTCTCTATCCAAACACACTCTAATCTTTAATTATTGGGATAATTACATGCACCCTTTACTGATTTGGTAATTACAGCGAGCCCCTTGAGGTTTTGCAAACCAAAACACCCCATGATCTGACAACTCAAAAAACAGAGAAAAATTGTAATTTGCTTAGCTTTTATGAAGAGGGGTGAAATTGTAATTTCTTTTAACTGATAGGAGATGACATATCAGGGGAATTTATGGTAATTTCTCAAATATTGGGTGTTTTTTGTAATTAGCTTCTCATGGTGTGTCTGTGTAATATACACTTAATTATTTCCATTAGCTAGTAGTCGAAATAATGTTCACAGTAGAAGGCTATAAATTTCATTTAGGGAAAAAAACAAAAGAGTTATTGAAGGCTTGAATATTTTGCAATTCAGGTTATAAATATGGAGTGGGGTAACTTCAGGTCGTCGCATCTTCCATTGACGGAGTATGACATTGCATTGGATGTTGAAAGTTTAAATCCTGGTGAACAGGTAAGAATAACATTTGCATATATGCTTCTTCATTTGCAGTTTTCAGATTATACACGAGGAATTATTCCAATTTAAATATAGAATTAAGTGATTAATAATTTTACAAATTGAAGATACAAATATTAAAGTATGGGTAATTATCGGGAATTGATACTAGAGATTCAGCCGCACTTATGGAGCTCCACGATTTAGTGCAATCCTTCAATTAGATATTGACTAGTGGAGCTCCATTTTGGAGCTCAGTTCCAATATCAATTTCCTTATTTTTAATTGAAAAATATTTAGGTTGAGAAAGTTAGTTTAACTTCTTTGAATTTCAAATTTAAACTGGCAAAAAGTACATGCATTCCTTGTAAAAGCATACGATGCGCATAAAATAATTAGAAATATATTGGATTAATTAGTAAAAATGTTATTACATGAAATCTGAATTTTATAATAGTTTCTAAGATAAGACTTTTGAATTTATTCATTAATAATAAGTAAAATAATCTAATTATTTTGTTGGGACATGTATTCCTTTTCTTTGATATTTAAAAAAAAAAAAAACACTACTGCTTAAAGTAAACTAAACTTCTATTAAAAAAAAACTAGGGTTTGAAGCATACTAAATTTTAAGGATCTTATTTAACTTTATTAGCTCATTATTATAATCAGGACGGAGCCGAGTTTTTGGTTTGGGGATTGTATACGACAAAAAAGAGGGGAAAGCTTGCTATGTTTAGGTTTTGGAGGGGCAAAATTTTAAAAATAAAAGATTTGTTGGCTAAAATAATATTTTTTTCATTGAGAGTCGTCTTTGTCATAAAAAAAAGGTTGAATTATCTTGAGTTATTTGTGCTTTTAGAATAGGACTAAATGAACGATGTAAACTACTTTATGGATTCTAGGCATATAAAACTTGATAAATGAATGTATACAAATTTAACCAAAATTAAAATATATCTTAGATTTTAGGGATAATTACACTCACACCCCCTCAATGATGAGGTAATTACACAAATCTCCCCCCATTAATTGATATTTACAAACACACACCCTCATATTAAAGATTTCTTACAATTGCACCCCTTGTGTATATAACAATTCTTACAATTACAACCCCTTACTTGTAGTTTACAGGGGTTGTAATTGTAAGAATTGTTATATACACAAGGGGTGCAATTGTAAGAAATCTTTAATATGAGGGTGTGTGTTTGTAAATATCAATTAATGGGGGAAATTTGTGTAATTACCCCATCATTGAGGGGGTGTGAGTGTAATTATCCCTAGATTTTATTATGGAATTCAGTTAGACTCTCCAAGTGTCCGTACACGGGTTGCTTTTTAGGAAGTCTCAATATTTCTGTTTTATCAAGAATATGTACACAATGATTGCTATTAAATTTTCTCATGCTTTAGTTATTGCAGAAGGCTGCTTATCTCTTTGCCCATCGATCACAAAATATTGCACCGTTACTTGTGATGCTGTATTTTCCTAGTGAAAAACATCTTTATTCAATCTGATTTGTATACATTTGTTGATACAGATATTTGAGAAGATAACTTCTGGCATGTACTTGGGCGAAATTTTACGTAGAGTTTTACTTAGGATGGCTGAAGAAGCTTCCTTTTTCGGTGACGAGGTCCCAGCCAAACTTAAAATTCCATTCATCTTGAGGTAAACCAATACTTTTATCACTTCAATTTCAACATTGATTTGATTTGCCATATAGTGTAATGGGATAGTTTTATGTTGCTGCCGTAGCATTTCTGGCCTTTTTTCCCCCTGAATTGATGATCTTGAAAATAAGTTTAACTTCAGAACTAAATGTATAGGACGCCGGAAATGTCGGCTATACATCAGGATACATCCTCTGATCTGAGGGTGGTGGACAACAAATTGAAGAATATTTTGGAGGTAAACTATGATTCCCTGCTCATTTCATGTGATATTTGTTTAAATGTATTTAAATGTTTAATTGTACTGCTTTTGATGGTTATAAGGTGAATCCCGAAAAATAGTTCTTGTAGTAGGGTGAAACTTGATCTCCGCCATTATTACTATATTAATTGAGGTTGCGTTTGGGCGAAAGAATTTGGACCTAAGGATTTCAAGTGACTTCATTATTAGGTGTATTAGAAATATAACACAAAATGAGTTCTTAAGGATCTGAAATCGATTGTAAACTGAAATTATCCAAACAAGCTCATCGGGTTTGTTACGACAGAATTAAAATCCTTAGCTCCTAAATTCGTCAGTTCATAAGCAACTTTAATTCATTGAAACTCCTGGTGCGCTAGCCACATCTATTTCCATTTGCGTAGCTTGAGTAATCATGAGCTACAATATCCATCTTTTTGTTACTTTATTGAAAAACGAATCATGAAATCATTAATTTGAATAGAGATAATTACACACACACCCTCACTTATTTGGTAATTACCGGCCCCTGAGGATTCGCAAATTACCAAGATACCCCCCCAACTCGATGAACAGAGGGTGAAATTGTAAGCTGCTTTTACTAATGCTGGTGAAATTGTAATATGCCTTTACAGACAGGAAAAATTATGGTAATTTCACAAACCTCAGGATGTTTTTCGTGATTAGGATCCCACCTACACGTAGGGGTGTCAATGTTTTTTTTTTTTGTTTTTTTTTTGGCTAAGAGGTGTCTGTAATTTACCCTTTTGTTAGTACACACATTGTTTCTCCTATGAACTACGAGTTCTTACATCTCTATGACGATTATATTTACACATTATTTGCCTTTTCATACTCCAGATATCTAACACCTCCTTAAAAACAAGGAGGGTCGTGGTCGAGCTCTGCAACATCGTTGCCACACGTGGGGCCCGTCTCGCCGCCGCTGGCATCTTGGGCGTCTTGAAGAAAATGGGAAGGGATACTCCCGGGGAAGGGCCGGGAGGTAAGACGGTTGTAGCCATGGATGGTGGTTTATACGAGCACTACACGGAATATAGAAAGTGCTTAGAAAACACAATGAGTGAGTTGCTTGGAGAGGAAACTAAGTCGAGCATTGTATTCGAGCACTCGAATGATGGTTCGGGTATCGGTGCGGCTCTTCTTGCTGCGTCACATTCGTTATATCTTGATGAGAAGTTATCTTGAGAATGAACTAATTTTCTTTTAAGATGATGATGACGATGACGGCGTGATGACTGTTATTTTTTCTTGGCATGATACAAAGGATAATGAGATCAAGATCTTTTAAGTTTAGAATTTGTTTACTCCATATTTTGATGGGGTTTAAGGATCTGTCTTTGTTTGATACTGGAGTGAGTGACATTTGAAAGCGGCCATAAATTTTATGTTTGCAAACCTTGTATTATGCAATTCGTATTAGAAATTCATGCTCTATTTAATTTTTCGGAATAAATGTTGCGGGGAAACAAAAAAACTAGATAAAATACTTACTCCCAGAAGAACATTATGTAATTTCTTTTGGCATTTGGCATCTGGCATCATGTTTACTATCTCTTGGTGTTATTTACATTAAAAAATCTTTTTATAGTAGTTCTCGCTACGGTCTTTTGCATTATATATGGGATAAATTATGACTCAATCAAAATAAAGGTTAGAAGTATTGTCATTTTTAGTCCCTCAGTCTTCCGTTTGAAATAGCTTTAGTTCCTAACTTTTTAATCGCGTCGATTGAGTCCTTCAATTTGAAACCTAGTTTTAACGTGGTTCCCTAGATAGATTTTGATTGACAAATAGGTCATGTGCCCGACATGTGTCCTATTTTAGGGGTAAAAATATCAATTCAACTTTTGAGTTTCAATTTCATCCCTTAACTTTTCAACATATGTTAGTTTGGTCCCTTAACTTTAGGGTAAATTACACCCAACTCCCGTGATCGACCTTATTATCACTCCACCCCCTTATGATAAAAAAAATTATCAACTTAGCCCCCGGTGAATAAATTACGGTGAATAAATAAAAGAAGCAATTTAACTCCCTATATGCTTCACTCGCGTTCATGAGATTGGTTATCGAATTTTCATCAGTTAAAGACTATTTTGCCCCTGAATTGCTGACCATTGGATCCGATCTCCTAAATATCAATAGTCAGGATTAATTTTTTATATTTTATTAAATTCAATTTATCACAACCGTATCTTTATAGAGATCAACGGTTGATATTAAATTTCTTATTTTTATAATAAATATATATTTTTTAAATTTTAAAATTATAAAAGATATTTAAAAAATATATATTAATAAAATATTTATATATATATATATATATCCCGTCACCACCGCTTCACTGCTGACGAACGGTCGCCGCTGCCGCCGCCGAACGGTCTTGTTTCTATTTGAATTTAGGTCCTATTTCTTGTTTTCTTCAAATTTGAAGATTTGACGAAGTTCTTCAAATAAATAAATATATATATATATTTATATATAAAAAATATATTATTAATATAATATAACCCTCTAATCTGCCTCTCCGGAGAAAGACCAAACAATTGTGGATTTGAGCCTCGTTCATCGTCCCAATCATCCCAATTTTGATCTTCCAATTCTTCTTCTTCTTCTTCGTCGGAATCGGAGCAATCAGCATATTATTATTATTATTATTATTATTATTATTATTATGATGATGATGATGATGATGGCCTAAACTCACTGAACTTGGAAACTCAAATCCTTGAAACCAAAGTTTACACAAATCCTTGTAACTTGGTATTTTTAAATATTTTTTTGTGATTATAAAATTTAAATTGGGATGGGGAAGATGATTAGGATGATGATGTATTCTTGGGGGCTGATTTTGGGGACGGATTTTTGTTAAACAAGAAAATGGTGTATTAGGATTAGGGATTTGGGGGGAAGGAATGAGTTGGGGAAGAAGATGAAAATAAAAGAAAACTAAAAGTAAAAAGGTAAATAAAAATTACAATATAAAATAATAGAAACAATATAACAAATTAGAGTTAATATTAGTGTAAATATTTTCAATAGGCAAGGGTATTTTTGTCTTTACAGAACTTTTTAAAGGCAAAAATATTTGAGGGAGTCGGTAGATATCACAGGGGGTGGAATGATAATAAGGTCGATCACAGGGGGGTTAGGTGTAATTTACCCCTTAGCTTTAACATAATTTTCTATTTGTTCATTGGGCGGGAAGTAAATGTACAATTTTTTCTGCATGGTTGCTCAAGTGATGCAAAAAAATGAAAAACACGAACCCCTCACTTCATGCAAAATATAGAAAGGATTTATACAATGATTTTATCTTATACTCTAAACCCCTCACTTCACCTCATCAACCGTAGGAGGAATAAAAATACCCAAGATAATTAATATCCGTTTATGTTTTTTCTGAATCATCTCCAACACCGCGCCAAGAGTTTTGATATTCCTCAAGAGTTTGAGTATGAAATTTTTCGATTGATCACACATGGGCAAATCGTACAAAAGAATAAAAATATCCGCAAGCTCCAACATCCTTTAATGGTCATGTAGAATTGAATCAAATTAGAAGACAAAGAAAAATAAAAATGAACATAGTCAAAGCAAAACAATGTACCACCATAATTCTCACAACTAAAAAACCTCCTACCGCATTTCCACCAATCCAACAGCATGGAAGCTTATAGCCCATATCTCAAAAAATGTCACATTAGACATATTTTGTCCGCCCTACGGTTGATAGGGGCAAAATGAGAAAACTGCAACCATTGTTGAGCTTTATAAGCTCAATAATTTGCATTGGGGCAGGAATGTACAGTGCACTTCCCACCAAATGATCAAATTGCAAATTATGTTAAAGTTAAGGGACCAAACTGACAAATTGTTGACAAGTTAAGAACTAAAGTGAAACTCAAAAATTTTGACATTTTCACCCTTAACGACACCACCTTACTTTCTGGTGAAAATTGATCAAAGGGACCATATTGAAGTTAGGTTTTAAATTGAGAGACTCAATCGACGTAATTAAAAAGTAAACGACTATAATGATTCTAAGTGAAATTATGAGACCAAAAGTAACATTTCCCTCGAGAATATTTATTTATGCAATATTTAAGATTGAAAGAAGTAATTCTTGCGGTATAAAAGGGTTATATCGTAATGTCTTAAAAGTTTCAGCCTTTAGGTTCGAAATAGGCCTTTTCCCTGCATTATGCCAAAAGGGCGAATCCCTTGAAAAAATACCAACGTTCTAGTCGGCTATCAACGTTTTGTCTGCTTATTCAGATCAGGGCAACAGCTCCCGCAGTACGTTTTATGCCATAAAATATGGGCTCATTTTCGAAATTACAAGAACATAACTCGTCTCAGTCGACTCCTGAATACAAGCCAACAGTTCAATCAAACTACAAGCAAAACTTTTCTTTTTGTCGTCTTAAACATATAAATTAGCATCCAAAAGAGTAGACAATACAAACACAATAATTAACCCCCCCTAACCATAGTCATAAGCTATATCACAACGATATCTAGGTTTTATTTAAGTTGAGCTTCAAGTGAGAGCTTTCCCATGTTTACTTCCACCTGCAAAATCCAATGTTGGCAAATTTAATTGGCTAAAGCTTTCAAAAAAAAAAAAAGGAAAATTTGCAAAACTGATCTCATATGATAAGAGTCTTGCAACTTTAGTCCCATTGTTTTCAAAGTTGCAGAAAAGTCCCATAGCTTTTTTCCTTTTTTTCCAATTTTGGTCTTAGTTAAAAAAATGGATGGAATTTCACGCGTCGCATGCACGCGCGGTTAAAGATTTTGTGATATATATGCAACTTAAATAATGGTTACGTGCAAATTTGTAAACAAAAAGACTAAAATTGTAAAACGACTTATCCGATAGGACTAATTATGCAATTTTCTGCTAAAAAAATTAAACAAAATTTGAAGTAAAATCAAATAAACGAAAAACAACTCACGAGACAAAGTAGGGAGTTCGGAGCTTTTCAAGACACGAAGCCTCTTAACGGTTGAGACAAACATGCTGCAAGAATTAGGACAACATGAATAGGATATTATCTAAGATTAAACCAATAACGTAATTGATATAATCAAAACCATTTACGTGTATGGTGGACCCCACGTGGGTCGTCCCCCACCACATAGATGGTCACGACAGGACAAAGAGTTCAGTAAGATGCTTACTGCCAAGGGACATCGCCGACAAGCATCCTGTCCCCTTCGTTATCTTCATACACAAGGGTATATTCGCCATTCCCATCCAATATACCCTTAACCACTTTCGATCCATCTTCGTTGTCCTTGATTCCACCATCATCATTTTGAGCTACAAAAATAAATAAATAAATAAAATAAAATAAAAACTTTCAATATTGGTCATTTCCAGCTGATAAGAGTCCCGTCGAATTTTACCAGATAATTATATTTTGGTCCCCTCATCTTTTCTATTATTTTAATTTTAGCCCATATAGTTTAAAGGTCTTTCAAAATTAGTCACTCCTTCGCATTCTGTTCTAAAAAACAATCCCCATGCCAACATTTAGTTGATTGCTAGTGGAGTTGCTCATGTTCGAGGACCTAATTAATAGAATGTCCAAACTTAAAGGACCAAAAGAGTAATATTTTCAACGCTTGCTTGCATACCCGTGGGCAGTTCAAAAGGTCTGGATATTTTTTTCAATAAGAAAATAAAAGAAATTAAATGTGATGATGGCGAACTAGAGGGACTGACGCTAAATTAGCAACAAATATGAAGGTCCGTCCGAATTCTAAAATCATGCACAAATGCACATTCAATCCCATCAAAAATAAACACCAACTAATTATTACTGGAAATTCAGATTCAGATTTAATTTGGTCGAACTCTTTGCATAGGGAAAATCTTGTATGCACCTGGTGACAAAAACACCATAGGTCCAGATTATGCCACATCTATGCGTAGAGTATATCACTGTTGATGTTGCATGATCCAAACCTTTTGGCGTTAAAGACCAGGTTTATATACAAACTTTCCCTTTTCTGACCAACTACATTCCAAGTACAATTCACTTGTCGTGTAAATTACACTTGAGTTCGGCCGAATGGAGTGTGTACTTCAACTTATAGTCCATTATGGCAACTAAAGTCAAACTAATAACATCATTAAGATACTAAAATTTAAACAAAAAGATAACCTGCAAGAAGGCCTCTGAAGAGTTCATCAACAGCATAGGAGAGCTTATCATAACTATCATATGCTTTAAGATCCACTTTTCTTCCAATGGGAATACCGTCCATGTTTATCTTCACAAAAAGATTTTTCGGGCAATTTTCAATTGGTTTTTCCCGAGAAACCTTTTCCGGGACGACATCCGTTGACTCCGAGGCTGATTTAGAAGAACTGCCACAAGCAAGGTTCTTTCGAAATGATCGGATAGGCGGCCATCCTACCACTGGAGCAGGAGCAGTCCTATTGTTCACAATATTAGTTCAGAAAAGTTCATCTTAGGATTCATATTTGTCTAGTAAAGTGATTTAAGAAACTAAAAGCATTAATTAGAGACTAATTAAGATTCATTGCCAATTACGGAATGCAACAAACCATTACAGGAGTCAGTTTTAGATACACTTGTGAATCTTAGGAAATATCGTATAATGAAAAACATGTGTACATTGGTGTTCATGGTTCAAACTCGTGGGATCAGTGATAATATCAACAGGTGTTGTTTCACATTGGCATGAAACAATATGACATTATAGGATGCTTAAAAATTCTATAATATTGGTAATTTGTAGAAAATATAAACAACATAAATTTCTATGAATTTTTTTTTTTTTTGGGTTACAATAAATTTCTATTATAACATGATTGTCTAATTTAAATTTATCATAGAAAGGAGTTTATTAATAACTATAGCACAAGCCTTCATTGTCTAAGTAATAATATGTAGACCAGATAATGTCACTTTAGCATGTCTTCAAACAAAAAAAAATAATAAGAAATTTTATTATTGAAAATGACATCCTACATACGCAATATATTATTGGCGAAATCATCGGAATAGATAATACATATAAACTCTGGAGAATAATAAATATTGTCTTATATTATAGCATCAACAAGAACCGAATCGGATGCGTGTCGACAAATATTATCAAACATCTACCGATACGTTGAGTAATGATGGTGATGCTTGTCTTTACCCTAGACTTGGGGGCTTGAGAACCACCCATCACATGGCGTGATGGTTAGCGCATGGATGGTTGTGTTTGTGCCGGGACCTCTAAAACGAACCCCCCAATAAAGGAAATAAGGGTAAAGATCCTGGATTTATTGCTAAGGAAAGCTACTAAGTGAAATAATTATTAGCCAGGAAATATATGACATAACAAATTTAAAAACATGGAAAATTTGACTCACCAGCAATATGCAGATAAAGAGAAATTTGAAAGACAAATGATTCTTTCATAAAAATAGATATGAACAACCAAAAAGATGAATAAAAACACAGAAGGAGATCCATTGTACAACACCAGACAATAAAGAATGGAAAAAACAAAACAAGAAGCATGGACCACAAACATGTTGAGTAAAACAGTGAATATCCTCAGTCAAAAAAGTTAAAAAAAGAAAAGTAAAAAGATGTAAGAAAAAAACACCTTTTCTGAGCAGTAGTGGCGGTGTTGGGCACAGCTGTATTTGCAGGAGGTGGTGGTGGTGGTGAAAATGCCTTCTTTTCAGAGTCCAGAGATACTCTATTGCTACAGGGCTGTGAGGATTGAAGAAGATGAAGCCATGGAGATAATTGATTGTTTGATGAAGATGAAGATGATGAAAAGTAACCACCAAAAGATGTGAGATTTTTTTCATGCTTTTTTCTTTCTGTTTGGGAATAGTTACTATTACTATTATTGTTGTTGTTGCTGTCTTTGATATTGGTCCATTCTCCACCTGGTGGACCAAGCCTTAATTCTAGCTTTTTCTCTTCATTTCTTGTTTTCTCTTCACTTTCAGCAACAAATCCCTTCTCCTTTGGAATCAGATCAAGAAACTGATGACAACCCTCCATTTCTTTTCTAAGAAATATATATCAAAATTTCAGGAATAATTCCAGGTTTCAGCTATAAGATATGAGCACTATTGCTGCAAAAAAGTAGTGAATATATATATATATATATATAAATATATATGCATACCAATAGGAGGACATAAAGGGTTGAAGGTGTTAATCAATATAAGTGATTTTATAGCAAAGAAAGATTTTTTTACCTGGAAATGTTTAACCAAAGCTTAGAATCATGAGAGCCCACATTTTTGCATGTTCCTTCCAAAGAGTCAAAAGGGATGAATCTTAAGCAAAAATCCAAACAAAAAAGGAAGAAATACCCAAGAATTTCTAATAACTTTGATATAGTCAACTCTTGAAGCTTGGATACAAAATCAAGACTGAAACTTTTGAAATAGGACTATGAACCCTCAAAAAGAAAAAGCCCAGAAGAGAAAAAGATGGAGCTGTTATAGCTTATGATGGATTGCAAAAATCTGCTTTTATGGAGTATTATTATAGTGGGTTTCTCTCTCTATCTCTCTCTCATAAATACATACACATTAGAACAATCACTTTCTGTGTCGTATTTATTTGTTTAATCATTTAAAGATCTTATAGGTAATATTATGAACAAAAGAACAAGAAATAGGGTGGATATGAATCATGAAAATGGAAGGTAGCAAGAAAATAGAGAACCCAAAAGAATATATATATATATATATAATATATAAGCAGAGAGAGAGAGAGAAATTCTTTTCAGTCTCTTAAACAGGAAAAAGCAATTAAGAGCAAAATACACGCAACCAACCACATTCCCCCCCCCACCAAAAAGATATGTTTTTGTTTGGTTCAGGAAGCAAAGCGTGCTCTCTCTCTCATCAAGAAAAAAAAGAAAGAAGAGAGAGAGAGAAAAAACACTAAGATCAAATAAAAGAGTGACACAGAGCCTATAGATAAGCCTCAGGATTTTAGATTTAAGCACACTGCCCCAGAAAACATCCCCCTTTGAGGTCAATCAGGAATGGATTAAAAAGTTGAATATATTTGTATGGATTCAGCCAAAAAGGAGGTTAATTTGTAATTTCAACAATAGTTAGGGGATGTGGATGTAATTAATCATATTTTATATGTAGTTCTCATGCTGTCATGCATGTTTGTGTGAACGAACTAAAAATACAAGATATAGTTTAGGAGCATTTGATTCAGTCTAAGATAGAATTATCCATTAATTAGGCATACCTCCAATACGGGATGTCAATTGTCAAGTGGAGTGGAGACGACTATGGTATGAGTTAAAACATAAAAGTCAGACACCACAAGATACAACTCCTTTCTTGACTTTTTCATGCTTTTTTGTTTAACCCAAAAAAAAAAAAAAATCACCAAATTATTCTTTATTCCAAGAAGAAAAAAAAGGGGGGAGATTGCTTGACAACAAATTTGGTAGCTTTTAGCACAAAAGCAAGGTGCCGTAATTGGTATTAGTGTTTGCGATTCATATGGAGAAGAATTGTCGTAGGGGATCATTGGTTTATGTTGTAACGATGGCTCATGTGAAAGTTGACATAAGTAAATCAGGTTGAGTCAAATAAAATATTGTTTAGAATTGATAAAATTTGTTATGAAACATTTGCTATTTGGATCGGAATCTAACTGAATTAAAGACGAGTAAAGTTGATTTTCTACACATATTTTATTACTGTTTAATTAAGTAAACCAAGCTCGATCGAGACAGACTTCAATGCTTATCGAACAGAACAATGTGTTCAGCTGTCATTTTTATATTAAAGAAAGTGAAATCAAACAATTTTTTAGTGATTATGTTGAATTTAGTATTTATATATATGATTTGTTTCACAATCATGAAGTTGATATGAGTTTGTTGGGTAAGTATAGTAGTAATTGCCCCTGTGATGGGGCTACAATTTAAAAAGAAATCATGGCATTTGATATCAATCATATCGAATCTCATATATTATCAAACAAAAAAGTATGCAAGTGTGGCTTGTTAATAGGTAATCAAACTCAAACGAGTTCTAAACAATCGAGATCGAATTCAGTGTTATGTTCACCTATAGTTAATCATATATTATCAGAGTTGTGTAGCAATTTTTGCCCTCGTGATAGCGCCACACTCAAAACATGACGTGACATATTAACTATTTTTGCTGCAAAGTTAATCAACACCTAATATTTTCCAGGAGCAATTTTTTCATCTAGGGGTGCCGGTTTCTTACCATTGAACCATGTTCCTTGACAATCTCTAACATTTTTCTTGACCAAAAATCTTAAGGGCATATTAAGTATTATTATATAAGCATTTTATTGGAGCAACCTACAAAATTGAACTATTTTTAGTCCAATTATTAGGTTTTTTGTTCCCTTAAAGTCAAGCAACTTGATTTACACCAAAACATTGCCCAAGACAAGATTTGGCAAAGCTTCAAATTACTTTTTCTAATTTGATAATCTCCTTCAATATCAAGATATCAAGAAAGTCAACCATGATTGTTTTCCCACGTGTGGGTGTTATTCTAAGGCAAACATTTCAACATTTACTATGTTGATATGTGTTTTTGTATCTCAATTAAGTAAACTACCTTCAATTATAGTAGTTTCTTAGGTTAGAAATTCATCTTGTTTACCTTAATTTTTCTTTTATTGGTGGCTTTGTTGAATAACCATTACTTGTCATTGATCGGGGTATAAAAGATTTATATGAATTATAAGTAAATTCAACGACACTTCATATTTCTTATGATGAAATGACATTTTATTTTGTACTTATTACATTCATTTATTTTAAATTTATGTTTGAGAAAATATTTCAAATACTTATAAAGTAAACCACGAACCATTAGTTCAAAGATATCCCTTTCCTCTAGTCTTGAACTACTTGCGTTTCTGGACCTACGCAATTATATTGACCAACTAGCAAATGTGAAGTGAAATAAAAATAATAACATAATTTTAATCAGAACTATAATATGATCCAATTCAATTGTTACATGTGAATGCAACACTAATAAATCAGGACATCTCAGTATTTTTTCGGGATCATTATAATTTTTTGACAAATTACACTAATTGATTTCAAACCCTCAAATTTTACGCTCTCAACCTATATTAAGGTGACCTTCTTCAAACTAAGTTTTGGATTTCTCATAAAGAATCTTTAGTAAAATAAATCAGCTAGAAAGAATTAAATTGAGGAAACATATATACTCGTAATACAACCACGAGTCCTAAAAATATGTGTGGGAAAAGGCAAACTGAGACTAATTAAGGTGCTACTCTCCCGGTCTCCTGCACTCGGGTGCGGCAGAAGGTGACATATGTTTCTGATGTCACCTTCTCTATTATTTTAATGTTTTGTTTTCATTTAAATTTCCTTGTCTCTTATTCCTTTTTTCATTTGTGTTTGTTTTTTATTTCCTTCTCTTGTTTCTTACCTTGAATTGGTAGCGTTTTTTCTTCTTACTCATTTATAATTGAATATGATATTTTGAATAATACTAAGCTATTTAGTATTTTATTACAATTACTTTTTTTCAGTTTAAATGCAATTATAATTAAAATATGATTTAATCAATAATACTCGAACTGCTCGGTCCAAAGATGTAATTGTTTGATTTTGTGTTAATATTTGTCTACTCTAAAAGAAAAGTCAAAATCGAACCCAGTTTACTCTAATATTATGTTAATATTTGTCTACTCTAAAAAAAAGTTGAAATCGAACCCCGTTTACTCTTAACTAATAGTCTAATACAAATATAGATATATAGTACAAAAAGCTTTATCAAAATTTCAAATAAAGAAACAAAAAGAAATTAAAAACAGAAATAAATGAAAAAAGTAAGAGAAAGATCAATATATATAGAAAAAAATTGACAAACAAATTTGAAATTTGATAAACAAAAGCAAGAAATAATAAAATATTGAAGAAAGTGACAAATGTTACTTTCTGTCGCACCCAGTGCACCTCACTAGGTGCGGCATCGAGGAAACCCTTCTCTCCCCAAAGAGAAGTTTGGAACTAATGATAGACATCCTTGTTGGAGGAAAGAAAGATAAACAAGAGAGGCATGTGAAAAATCAATTCTAACAACGTTTGAGCACGGATGTATAGGCATGCAGGAGAAAGAAGATAACTCATACCTCGTTCCTCCCTTCTCCATCGTAGAAAGATCAGTCACTTTTAGCTTTCTTTACAACAAGATCGAGAACACTTGATTCCATTCTTTCGTGAACTCAAGATGATCAGGTCAAAACCTATTCTACTAAATCAATAATAACTTATTGATTCGGTTAACAATAAAACGAGCTATACATATACAATCAATTTTACTATAAATCAATAATAACTCATTGACTCAAGTTAGCCAATAAGACGCGCCATACGCTAAAAGTATCAATTGTAGAATTAGAGAGTGTTTGACCAAGCTTATAAAGAGTTTATAACCTCTTAGTACTTATAAGATGTTTTTTGAGCTTACAAGTTCTTTGTTTTATAAGCTCTTAAAAAATAATTTGGGTCCCTTACTTATTTTTTAGGAGCTTATAAGCTCCTAACAGCTTTTTTATACAAACATCTATCATTATATTTTTCAATCATATCACAATATATTTCATCATTAATTAATTTATCTTCACTATTAAACATATTCTCTCTCTCTCTCTCTCTTAATTTATAACCAACTCAATCATTTCCTACATCAAATCTCAATAACATATAATCTTTATATCGCATCAGCACTACTTTAACCCATTTTTTAAAATACAACTAAACATACTACAAAATTCAACGTTATTGCACAAATACCTATAATCCCTATTCCCAATACAAAATTCTAAAAACAAACTTGAAAATATGGACAAACAAAACCTTATAGACTCAACCAAACTCTCGCTTAATATGCTATATTGCTATCTACTAAATCGACCACGAAACTTAGTAAAATTTGATGTAAAAAGAAATTTAATCTAAAAAAGAAGGGAAAAATAAGGCCTTGTTTGTTTATATTTTTGAATTTTGTTTTCAATATCTTGGATCAAAAAATCCTAAAAATTCATAACACAAATTATTTTCATCTAAATTCATTTTTTTTCAATTTAACTTTTTCAATCCTCCCATATAACTACCTATCACTCAATATATCTATCATTTCACACAATCATCAATCAAAATCATTTACTCCAATCGTTACTTTTTTTTTCATAATTTACAAATTTTAATTTATATTTTATGATTCACATAATCATTATATAAATAAATAACTAACCCAATCATTCAACATATCATACATCAACTCATCTTTATCGATTTGACCCATTTTTCAAATTTCAACCATGTTTATAAAATATAAACAAACATAACACATATCATATCATTTTCACACTAGTACACATTTTCTGAAAAAATTTCAGAATCTTAACTCAAAAACATAAACAAACGTAGCCTTAAAAATTTGCTATAATTTATTTATTAATTAATAGCTAAGCTTAAATAAACAGAGAAGAGGATGACGTACGTAAGGTAAACTGAGCCGTGATTGGATTGAGGTCGGCAGGGATGGATACTCGGAGACGGGATATTTAGGTAAATAGCACCTTTCTCAACTTCTATTAAGGTAATAGCCCCCTTTTCCTGTAGCCATTTTCTTCTAATTGCACATAGGTTTAGTAACTTTTGGAGACATTTAACTTTGGCCCTTTTAAAATAAAACTTTACAAAAGCAACATAATTACATAAAATAAGAACAATGTCACTAAATTTTTATCATTTAACGAGTAAAGCAGTTTATTCTAAAATTCTCATGTAAGAGGGTTGCTTCGTAAATCCGATTGCTTCATCAACGAAGACTTACGTTGGATCTGGAGGAAAGTATCAGTCTTACCCTTTTAAATTTTAAAATATAGTCTTAACTTATTTAATAATTTAAACTTAGGAACACTACTCTGATACCAGATTGCTTGCACGCTGGGGGGAATTATCCCGCACATTTTGTCTCCCTACAGGTATACACCTAGAAGGTAAACAAAATCTTCCCAAAGCAATATCACAAATTATTGAAAACAAGAATTTGTACAGCGAAAACAAATTTTTGGGATGATAAAAGGGCAGAAGGTTATTGCAATTTATCATCATTTTTTATTTTGTTTTTAGCATATTTAATGTTTTTGTGTTTTTTGAGCATGAGAGAAATATAACATTTTTAAATAGTAGGGGAATCCCGCCCCTAAAGGTAAACTACTCGCTATGCATATTAATAAAGCATAAAAACTTACAAGAAATTTTTTGCACACAATGTAGATAATTTATTATAAGAAAGGTGGAGAGATTCTCTAGCAACCAAGAAGTGTGGTTTGGAGAATGTTAAGGGGTGACTTTTACAACTGAGGGGTGAGGTCCTTTTATAGGCCCCGGATCTGAAAAATATTACAACAAAATGAAGAAAAACTTGGTATCCGCAGCTGCCATTATTACATACAGTACAAATAGTGTTTAAACAGTAAAAAGGTACATAGGTGTCATAAAGTGAACAGTAAGTATGTACAGGAAACATGCATTATTGAAGCTGGTTGTCTGAGTGTTGCTGTAGCTTTTTGTCTATTTGCTGAATTATTGATCTGGTAAAGCTGGTGCATTTATGGCCTTTGTCTGGGTGAATTATTGCTGCCAAAGTTTTGTCTTCTAGTATGCATCTCGGCTGGTTCCTTCTAGATCTGGATTATACTCTAAATCTGGATCATACTTTGGTTGATACTCCATACTTGTCATTGTTTTTTCTCCTAGTGTTGTAATGGGATACTTGCATCTGGTCCTTGCCGGAATAAATATGCTATGATGAGGTGCCTGGAAAAGAAGTTTGAGGTCCGAATCTGAATTGGGCATTATGTAATGTCGCTGCGTTTTCCTCCTTATTTCCAAAGCTAATTTGAGCTCTTCTATGTTTGCTAAAGGATTAATGGCTTCAAAGAAAACTCCATAATTTTGACATTGGTTCCCATTTTTCATAATTCTCGGTTATTGAAATAAATGAATGTCCTATTTCTACCCCTGTAGTGTTCCAAACTGGAGGTAAAGATACTACATCAAGCTTAAGACTTTCTGCTCTTTACACGAATAGAAAACTGACCGTATCTGAAAGATACCACCCTAGATGTGTCACTTGTACTGGATCTGATACAAATATTTTTGATACAAAACCATACTCTAATAACTGTTGAACGCTGATAAAATTATCATCTATCCATCCTTCTCTAAAAACTGAGGCGTCTATGTGAACATTAAGCCATGAAAGGTATTTAAGTGTGTAGAATTGTAGTGATCCTTCATGGCGAATAGGTTCTCCTTTCCATTGTAGTAGGCGGGTTTTGGAAACTATTCCTTCTATCTGCTGGTTGATAACAATTTGAGCTACTTTTAACATCCTTGAGTAAAAACTTTTTTCTGTTTTTTTCCAAATTATAGTCTGAATTTCTTCAGGTAAAGCTAAAACTATTTGGCAAGGGTTAAAAAAAGTTCGAACGGACAAATATTGGTAAGATTTATCCTTAATCTCTTTGGGGACATCAAACTGTCTAGGGTTTATCAAATGGGCTGATAAATTTTGATGCTAGACTAACAGGTCTTGATAAAATTTGTTAAGGTTGGTAAACTGTTTAGTTATGGTTTCTTGACCGTCTTCGAATTGTTCAACATTTAAGTTTATGGGTCGCTTTCCCTTTAAGGATATTTTGGGCTTTGCATTTTTGGCATTGGGCAGAATGTAAAAATTTGGGCCTAGAAGTCTCTTTGCCGATGCTATTGCTTCATGAAACTGTTTAAAGGGCTCCAAGTATCCTTTTGCTACTTTTTGAATGCTTTGTAACGCCATTTGATAGTCAATAAAGATTCCAACGAGCTGTCCTCTAATAACTAAATATACTGTTGCTTCTTCTGCTGGAAAATTTTTGTTTTCTTTCTCGAAATAGTAGCAGAGTGCGTTTAACGCTGCTAACTTGCTGGATGGTGAATTGACTTCCTATAGTGCATTGAGTAAAATGCTCTGTTCTTCGGTTATATATGGAGTATCTTTTGGAGGCTTGAAATTAGGTTTAACTGGGAGTGATATTTTGCCAAAGGCTTTTAAAACTGGTCTAGGATAAACGCTTTGTGTAGCTGGATTGAAAAACTGAGTTTCTATTGTGAATGCTGGTCTATTCTGGCTAATTTGTTGAAAATTAGGCCTGAAAGCTGGTTTTTGGACTATTTGGTTGTAAGCTGCAGAGGGAGGTCATGTTTGTTGGTTGTCCTGGTTGTTGGAGGCCATGATCTGTGACCCAAAATTAAAGTTAATTGTCTGCTTAATAAATCTGCTATGCTATTGTTTGATCATTTATTATGTTCAAATTCTACTTTATATCCATTACCTTCTATTGCATTTCTAAAATTTAACCATCTTTTATTATTTTATTTTCTAGAATTTTCATTTTTTATGAATCTAACCACAGCTTCACAATCTGTTCTAATTGTAAAAGGTTTATTTAAATATAGTCTAAAATGATGCATTGCTTTTACTATTCCTGCTATTTCATAATCTAGACTAGTCCAATTACTTCCTGTTTTATTAAAGTTACCATTAGAATAAGCTGCTATCTTTTCTTCACTTTTTGGAGAAAATTTATGAGGTTTACATTTTAATATTGCTCCTCATCCTTCTATAGAGCTATCTACTTCTATTATGATATAATCCGTATTTAAACGTAATTATAACGGATTTAGGTTTTTAACGATTTCCTTAATTTTTCTCACTAGGTTAATATCTTCCTGATTAAAGTGTCCTTGTCCAGACTTTCCTGTTTTCTTATATAATGGTCCAACTAATTTGCAACGTTGAGGAATAAATTTTTTAGAATAATTTAATATTCCTAAAAATGCTTGTATTTGTTTTAAGTTTTTTAGTTTATCAGGGAAATTTAGAATTTTTTGAGCTATATGGGGTTGTAATTTAATTTGTCCATTTCATATTTCCAAACCTAAAAATCTTATCTTTCTTTTAAAAAGTTCTATTTTTCTTTTAGACACTACTATTCCGTTTTCTTCTATTAAATTAAACACTTGTTTTAAATGTTCTTGATGTTGTTTAATATTTTCAGACGATACTAAGATGTCATCTATATATACTAAACAGAAATCTAAATGTTTAAATATACTATCCATAAATCTTTGAAATATAGCTGGAACATTTTTTAAACCAAAAGATAGAACATTCCACTTGAAATGTCCTTCACTACAGCTAAATGTTGTCCATTTTTTGTCTTCTTCTACCATTTTAATTTGATTATATCCGCTTTTTAAATCAAATTTTGAAAATATCTTTTTATTTTGTATTAAATTAATTAACTCATCTTTATTAGGTATTCTATAAGCATCATCTTCTGTATTATCATTAAGTCTTTTATAATTATAGACTATTCTAAATTTTCCTCTTTTTATTTCTGCATTGTTTCTTACTGTAAAGGCTGCCGATCTATGAGGACTATCACTTCTTCTTATAATACTGATTTCTAACATTTCTTTTATTTGTGTTTTGAATTCCTTTATATCTTCAGGTGTATATTCTATAGTTGCTGTTCTTATTACTATATCGGGATTTAAAATATTTAGTTTAAAGGTATATTTTACTTTATTTTTGGCTAAATCATCTCCTATAAATCCTAATATTTCTAACTTGTGCAGAATTCTTTCATTTTCTAGTTTTCTTTCATTTTCTAGGTTTAGAACTTCTAATCCTTTTCCTATATCTCTAATTTCTTCATCTAATAGGATGTCTAAGGTTTCAGATTCTATATTGTTTTGCTCTAATTCTTTGAAAAAATCTAAGTCATTACTACCATGTTCACCACTCTTCGCAGTCAACTCTGATTGTTTAATATATCTATTAGTTGGGAATGTATAATTATGTTTGCTAATAGTAATATAATTTTTTCCGACTAATATACTTCTATCTATGCACAAATAAAATTTAACCCTAAAAGGAATTCTTGACTTGTTATGTTATCTGGTGCTATAAGTATTTGTCCTAAAGTATATTTGCTACTATAATTTTCTGAAAAATTCTTAAATTGTATTCCTACGTTAATTAATTCTTTTGTTATTTTCATTAATCTATTTTCTGCCGTTCTACTGGTAACAGTGTAACTTAATTGTGCTTCAAATTCTTTTGGTACAAGACTAGAACTAAGCATACCTTTTGTACTTCCTGTATCTAAAAGGCTTTTGTTTCAATATATTTTTCTTGATTACACCATATTCGACAGTCTAAAAGTATTAAACTACTAGTATAAGGTACTTGTATCTGAGGTTCGTACGCTGTATTTTGTAAATCAGTTTCTTCTAATTGTTGGTTAGGTTCATCAAGTTCTTCTATAACTACTCATTTTCCTTTATTTTGATTATTGCTTATGTTTTCATTATTTTTTAATTTTAATTCTATTAATTGTATTCTTAAGTCTAAATATTCTATTTTATGGCTTAGAACTTCTATCGTTTCTAATTTTTTACTAGGTTTAGGCGATACATCTGTTTCTATATGATATGCTTTTTTAGCACAAATAAAGCAAATTTCATCAAAACATATATTGCACTGATATCTTAAATGCATATCAGGATATAATCTATAAATACTGTAGGCTATACTCATAGTTTCTTTTCCATTTATATATTTATGCTCACATAATTTATTCATATAAGTGTATTATATTATATTTGGGATTTATGGTCCTTCTTCACTTACTATACTATATATACTCTCATTATCACTTTCATTACCGTCTATACTTACTACATTTTCATCTAATTGTTCTGCTATAGCTGCTCTTTCTATATTAAATTGCCTTTTTGGGCATCTATTAGCTAAATGTTTAGGATCTCCACAAATATAACAAGTACATTTTCTAGTTGATGGTTTTCTAACATAATTAGGGGGTTTTCTTCCTTGTCTATATTGTCTAAAACTAGATTTTGGTTCATTGGATTTTCTTAATAATTTCGTTTTGGTTTAAAGTAATTTCTTTGTCCATATTGTTGTGGAGTGTATATAGCTTTTCTACAAAACTCATAAGATTATTTTCTAATTTGTTCTCTAATGAATTCTTTTTTACACCATTCTTGAAGCTTAAAGAAAGTATATTGTACTCTAGGTCCTATGCCTAATCCTGTAAGATTACCATTGCTTTTTTTTTGAGGAGCTGTAAGATTACCATTGCTGTTTATCCATTCTTCATGTATTCTTTTTCTTAAATCTTGTGGTAATTTTGTAAAATATCTATTACATAATGTTTCGTCAAATGCTTTGTTAGCTTCTGCTATGGTAATTTTGTAAAATATCTATTACATAATGTTTCGTCAAATGCTTTGTTAGCTTCTGCTATTAACCTGGTAAAATCTTGACTAAAAGGTATAATATATTTTATATCGGTTATAGTAAGTTGCTCTAGGTTTCTAAGTGCAGTATCTTGTATAAATGTACTTTCTCTTCCTGAATTTATTCCTATTATTAAAGTTCTAATAAAACTAGTAAAATTGTAAGGATTATATCCTAAGGCTTTTATTTCATTAATTTTACCTGGATCATTTTTCTTTTTACTTTGTCAAATAGATAAAGCTATAGGTCCTAAGCATGTTTCTAAAAAGTTAAATATATCCATATCTGCTTTTTTATTTATTTTTCAATGTCTTACTACGCATTGTTCCTATATATTTACTTCTTTTGGCCACATTTGAGGGCTTCCTAATTCTATTACCAACATGGTTCAACTCATGGTTTTTCCTATGGGTTGCCTCATTCCTACATATTTGACTGGTTGAGTTGATCCATATTCATATACTGGATTTTTTCATTCTGGTCTTCCGGTTAGTTCTACGTCTCTAGCTGGAACTTCACTATAATCGGGTTCTACTTACTTCTTTTTCCTGAATTACTACTAGTACTAGCTTGACTATCTGCCATAAAAATTATTTCGTTACTAGTTTTTTCCTTATTTTTAAAGAATTTTTCAAATTCTACTTTTCCCGAGCACATATCATCTACTAAATCAATATTATAATATTGTTTAAATTCTTCTTCAGCTGATTCTAAATTTATGTCTAGATTCATTGCTTCGAAATACATTTTATCTACTAATTCTCTTAAATTATTAATCTCAAATTTTTTTGTTAATATTTCTTTTATATTCTTAGGTCTATAATCATTTTTAAGCTGACTTTCTAATTAAAAATGTGTTGTAACCTTTACTTCTTTTTCTCTAAATTTCTTAATTAAATGTGTGTTAAAATCCATTTTCCCCACTTTATATAATGTTTTAGGTTTTAACTTATCTATTCCTTTGTTATTATACAAATTGAGATTTTCTTCTACGTCTATTATTTCTTCTAATTCTACTTCTCTAGCTGAGCTTTGGCTTCCTGATCCTCTAAATATTCTTTTAGTGAAAGTGTTACTTATTTTTCCCTTCTCTCTTTCTTTACTACTTGATTCACTTATAGTTCTACTAGTACCACTAAATGATCTCAACATTTTAACAATATAGATATTTTTTGAGTTCCTTTTTTGGTTTTTCAGATTCGTCTAGTACTAGATTTGCTAATTTTTCTTCTAAACTATCTTGTAAATCTCTTTTAATTACTTGAGATACAGTATCTATCTTAGTACTTAACCTTTCAATTTTATTTTCTAACTTATCTAGCTTTTCAAATATTTGTAAAATTAAAGCGAATTGAATATTCCAAAGTTTAGGATATAATTTATCTGAATTACTATTTCCTTGATAGGTAGTAAATCCTGCTTTTGTATCTAAATATTTACTTCTAGTTCAATGACTCTTTTATATTCTATTATATTTTCTAGATTATTCATCCACTAACTATTCGCTCTATATTCTTTAAAGTTTTATTAGTCTCTAAAATTTGATCTTCAAATTTATTTATTTTTTCTATTACTTGACTTAGAGTTTTCTTAGTTTTTTTTTAACTATTTTTAAAGTTTCCTTAGACTGTCGTTTAATATAATTTAAATTATTACTTTCACCTCTTTTTATTATTTCTCTATTTATTAACACTGCTTCTTTTAATGATTCTAAGGTTTTATAAAATTTTGTGTTTTCTAATTCTAATTTTGAAGCTAGAGATAAGTAAATCTGTTAAACTATTTAAGTGTTTATTTTTCGAATGTAAATTGTGCTTAAAACTTGAATCAAATCTACAAATAAATTTATGTTTATCTAAAGAAGTTATAGATCTATCAACTAAACTATATTCTAGATCCAATATTCTAATCTTTTAAAATTAGAAGGATTTATTTTAATAAAATGATGCTATTAATATATTCAAAACTAAAAGGAATTTACTATAATTTTGGTGATCTCGTGCTCTAGGTGGTGTGTTAAAATAAGTATTAACCCAATTATCTCTCCTAGTTATTAATTGGTTTCGTAGCTCTAATATTAATTCTTGATTATTATAGTCTAAATTTTCTAAAGTGTTAAGACAATCAATAAAAGAGCTTAAAATATGATCGGGTACTGGCATGTAAATAAATTATGAGTGCAACAAAAAAGTTTTATGCAGATTTATAAAAGCGGGTTGAGATTTCTTTTCTTTAAAACATGTATAATTACTCTCATGGGTTTAAATAATTTAACAAGAAAATAAAGGGACCAAACTGAAAATACAATTAAAACATATGTACTTAGAAAATAAATAGAACCTACCATGTGTCAATTTTTGCTTGGTTTTGGGCATTTTGATTTGGTCAATAATAGTGGCTTGGCTTTGTAAACTTGAGGGACTAATTTGCAAATTTGAGGGTGCTAGACACTTAAAATTTTTGTGTTTGGGTGCTAGACCCTTAATTCATCATGCAAAAAAGGGCCATTTACTTGGGCTATGTATGGTTGTAAATTCTGAAAATATTTTTATTTTTTGGATCATCAAAAAATGAAAATACACAGTCCAAGCCAAATTCAATAGAAAATGGTCAAATTTTAAATACACTACACATTCCCCTATATAACAACCAATCATTTCAATCTTTTCACAATATTTTATCATTAATTACACTATCCCACTATCCAACTAATTATCTTTCTTACTTTTTCATATTTTATATAATAAAAATTCCTATTCAATTTTTCAAATATTCCAATTATTATTATTAAATAATATTTAATAATATATAATTTGAAAAAAAAATTATGTGATTTAATATTTGATATATATTGAATAATATGTGTAATTGAATTGAAATTTAATTGGTCATACTTTTACCAAAAGTATATACAATATTGTGTGATTTATAATTTCATTTTAATAATTTCGTTTGTTGTTATTGGATTTTAAATTATACTTTTTTAACTTCTCAATATTCAAATAAATACCGACTGAATCTCGGTTATTTTATTTTGGTACTAACGTGGTATTTAATAGGGTTGCCCACGAGCAGAGCTTGACCCGAGTCTCACTAAATTTCTTGGCTCGAGCTCGAGCAAAGATTTTTTGTAACATCATAGTATCTCATTATAAAAATATGGAAATAAATTTGCCTCAATCAAATTGGAAATAAAATATTATATGTAAATGGAAAAAGAAATATAGAACTACTTATGCTCCAATCATATCTACACATTTCATAAAATATTGCATATATGGACCACATCCTATTTTTATATTTTTCCAATGCGAACCGTATAATTACACTAACTATTATAAGTATAAACGAGCAAGATTCAATTTTTTGAACTTTTAAAATATAAAATTGAAAAAAAAAACACGAAATGGAAAAAAGATAAAAATCTAAATCTAAAAAGAAATGAACAATTGACAAAAAAAAAAAAAAAAACTAAAAATGAAGGGCCCCCACCCCCAAACCCATACCCGCCCCCTCATCCCAACCCATGAATGCCCCCCACTGTCTAGCTGCCTTTTTTTTTTATTGTCTTTTCATTCTATTTGTATAATATATATTAGAGCTATTAACGCTAATCATACCCCATGTCACGCAAAAGTGTCACTTTAGTCCCTCTTGTGAAAAAGTTATCATTTTCATCCCTCATGTCCATAATTTGTACCCAGATGGTCCTTTTTTTGAAATTCCGACCAGATTTTCCGGCTTCCCACGCGAAAATAGGGCTATCCACGCATATATCATGCGCGTCTTCACGAAAACATTCATAACTCATTGTAGAAAACTCAGATTCATGAATCGTTTTCTTCCCATGAAACTAGACACATAGGGCTATCACCCATATATCGCACATAATCAGGAGACGTCTAGAACAAAACATTTTTGTATTAAAAAATTAACTAAAAATCTGTCGGAAATGATTTTTTAGCTAATTTTTTTCATACAAAACTGCTTTGTTCTAGATGTCTCCTGATTATGTGTGATATATGCATGGATAGAAATATGTGTCTGGTTTCATGTGAAGAAAACGGTTCATGAATCCGAGCTTTCTACAATGAGTTATGAATTTTCTCGTGAAGACGCGCACAGCTGTCTGCACAGCCGATAGAGTTTTAGCTAATTTTTTAATACAAAACGGCTTTGTTATAGACATCTCCTGATTATGTGCGATATATGCGTGGATAGACCTATGTGTCTAGTTTCATGGGAAGAAAACGGTTCATGAATCTGAGCTTTCTACAATGAGTTATGAATTTTCTCGTGAAAATGCGCATGATATATGCGTGGATAGCCCTATTTTTGCGTGGGAAGCCGAAAAATCTGGTCAAAATGTCGAAAAAAGGACCATCTGGGTACAAATTATGGACATGAGGGATGAAAGTGATAATTTTTTCACAAGAGGGACTAAAGTGACACTTTTTCGTGACATGGGTGATGATTAACGTTAATAGCTATATATATTATATTATGTGCGTGTATATGTATATATACACACACACACACATATATACATATTCCTTTAATACCAACTCATAATATTATTAAAAAAAATATTATTTTAATATCTTTTCCCCATCATCATCACATTCTTAACCAACTCAATCATTTCATATAGCAAATCCTAATAAAAATCAACTATATATCACATCTACACTAATTTCAATCAAATTCTAAAAATACATCCAAACAAACAAATTAAGTCAACATTTTCACACGAATTTCTATAATACACATTCCCAAAAAAAAAACTCAAAATTTATTTCAGAAAACACAACCATACGGAGCCTTAATTTTTTCCTCGGAGAAGCCAACCGCACGCCGGGGTGGCAACGTGTCAATATACTATACTTCTTCTATTTAGGCTCGTAGCAGGAAAATAAATATCATTTGGGCCCATGGTTGGTTAGTGCTTTGTGCTTTTGGCCTCTGACTACCCAACATCCCCCATTTCGGCGCTATTATAACCTGATGTGCAGGCGCACAAAATGGCTCTACTTACCACTTGCGGCCTAGATCGCATAATCTTTTATATAGGGTTGATACTCTAACATTTTGAGCTCGTTCTCGGGACTAAAAAGTGAGAGTTTTGGCTATTAAAATTCTTAATTCTCACATTAAAATTTATGGAGCACACTTGAAAAGATAACAATGGTTTTCCACTAATAGCAGATATTTCATATACATTCAATAATTAAAAAAAAATCATTAGTCATAATAACTAAAAAGAGTTCTCTTAAAACAAGAAAGGGTAAAACTATAGATATAGATTTTGTAGAAATGCAAATCTATAAATTGTAAGGTTAAATTTGAATATTAAGTGTCCTTTCTAGTGAAGAGTTGGAGCCTACAATTAAGATTATAAATTTTAACAATCTTAATATTTTTCACTTCCTCGTACTTAATATTTTGTGAGCCCACCAAAAAAGACAATCACATTATTTTACTTTTAAAATTCAAGCTAACAAAAAATTAGTTTAACATAAGATAATCATATCAAAATAATATCTAAAAAGAATTTGACCGAACAATTTATAATAATTATTAAAGAAATTATTTTATTAACACACGCTCTAAGGCGCTTTCGCTCTATGTGACTTAGCTTGCACCCATGGTGCGTGTTTGATAAGTTTTTTTTTTCTTTTTTCTTTTCTTGGTGTGTGTAAGTAAAAGACTTGACCTCGTGAAATCATAGTGGTCTAACCATCACACAATGTTTCAATTGCTAAAGTTTATTGGGAGACATAACTTAATTTGGTAGCCGCAACTCTACCAATACATTAGGAAATAAGTCACATGTCAAAGACAAAACTCCAGTATCTCTTGTAGAAGTGATCTAACCGTCACACAATATTCCAATTGTTAAATTTTATTGAGATATATAACTCAACTTGGCAGTGCAAGTCCATTAACACTTTCTAGCCTAAGTCAAAGCTAAAACTCTAGGATCTCTTGTAGAAGAAGAAGATTGTCTCGTTCAATATTATGTCTTTGATGATCCGGACAACATCCAAGGACACATTTAGACCCATCAGGCAGGGATAATAACTCTGGTTTTAGGAGGTGGTGCTCATTCTCAATAACAAACAAGAGTCTCTATTGGATCAAGCATTATAAGTCAACAACTAATAGTTCATAATTGACTCATATAAGAAAGCGAATTTTATATTTTTAATGAAATTCAAACTCGTGATTTACAAATAAAAAATTAGAGACTAAACTATTGAAATACAATAAGGGCAATGATGTCATTTTATAATTCCAGCTTCTACAGATATTTAGTCAATGGCATTTATGTAATATTGCTTAATTAGCTAGTTAGTTAGACGGTTAGTGGTAGAATTAGCTTAGTAAGTAAGCTTTCTAAATCAGTTGACCAAGTCCATAAATAGACTTGAGCTTTGTACTGTTCATTTCAGAATTCAATATACAAGATTTACATTCAATATCTCGCTCTTCAATTTCTTTAGCTCAATGCAGTCATCCATGTCAATTAACATGGTATCAGAGCTCATCCATGGCTTCTCCATCTCATTTTCAGCTACATTCATCTGACATGCCTGGTTTTGTAACCGGTTCAATTGTTCGGCCTCCTAATGGTGATCCATCACTTTCTTGGTTATTGAATGGGAACAAATCAGCCCCTATGGATGATGCTGCAGCTGCTCTTATGGTGAATAATGGTACTCAAGTATGGAATTCTGCAAATAAGAAACAACTCCATTGTGAGTATTGCTATGGGACAGGACATATTCAAGAAAAGTGTTTTAAGTTGCATGGTTTCCCACCAAACTGGAAACCAAAGGGTAAGAAAAATGGAAGAAATTCTCCGCAAGGGGGAACTCATTTTCAGAGATCTCACAGTAACAATGTGGCACACAATTCACCTTCCTTGAGAGCAGTCAATTTCGGTGCTAACAATGGTTATCCTCCACAGCAACATGTATCTCATGTCTCTGCATCTTATCCACTTAGTCCACATCTCACTCCTGATCACATCAACCAGTTAATCTCCCTCCTGAATAACCAAACTATCCACAATTCAGAACCTGTGCATCACTTAGCAGGTATCAGTCATTGCCTTCCATTTCACACAATCCCCTTGACTGGATCATAGACAGTGGTGCAACTGACCACATCACTTTTTGCTTTGCTTTACTTCATTCACCAGTTCAACTTGACAATCCTCATCTAGTGCACCTTCCTAATGGTGCATCAACTACTGTTACTCACAAAGGCACAGTCCACATCACACCACACCTTACACTCCATAATGTTCTATTTGTTCCATCCTTCAAACATAACCTTCTTTCAGTCACTAAGTTGACCATTGACTCCAATTATACAATATTCTTCAATACTAATTCTTGCTTTCTGCAGGACCACATCCAGAAGACACAAGTGGCTCTTGGTAAACAATTGGGTGGTCTCTACTGTCTTACTTCTAGCCCTGAAGTACACACTTTTTCCAACTCTTTCAGTTTATTAGCCCCTATAAATAAATCTGAGTTGTGGCATCATAGATTGGGCCACACCTCCTTTGATAAACTGAAATATCTTGTACCCTTGTTAACTGTTTTACATGATGTTAAGCATGTGGATTGTTCCATTTGTCCCTTAGCAAAACAAACTCGTTTACCTTTTAATAAAAGATAATCTTATTCTTTCAATGTTTTTGATTTAGTCCATTGTGATATTTGGGGGCCTTACAAGACTCAAACTCATCAAGGTTTCAAATACTTCTTCACCCTAGTGGATGATTACTCTAGAACAACTTGGTGTTATTTGATGCATTCAAAATCTGATGTTCCTTCTCACATCAAAAATTTCTACCAAATGATCCTAAATCAGTTCCATTCATCAATTAAAATATTCAGGACAGATAATGGTTCTGAATTTTTTAATCACACTCTAAAATCTTTCTTTTTGGCCCCTGGCATTCTTCATCAATCTAGCTGTGTTTACACCCCTCAGCAAAATGGCATTGCTGAAAGGAAACATAGACATGTACTTGACATGGCTAGAGCCCTTAGGTTCCAAGCTTCTCTCCCTATTCAATTTTGGGGAGATTGTGTGTTAACTGCCACTTACCTCATCAACAAATTACCTTCCTCAATCCTTCTCCACAAAACTCCTTATGAAGTTTTATTCAACAAACCACCAGATTTATCTAATCTCAGAGTCTTTGGCTGTCTATGTTTTGCTTCCAATACTACCCCTGCCAAAGACAAATTTTCTCCTAGAGCTATAAAATGTGTATTCCTTGGTTATCCACACAATCAAAAAGGTTACAAACTTCTTGACCTTAATACTCACCAAACTTTCATTAGCAGAGATGTGAAATTCCATGAACATATATTTCCCTTTTCTTCTATGTCACCTCCTTCCCCTTCTGTGCTTCCTTTCCCTTGTGATTCCACTGAATTTGAGCCATCTTCTCCTTCCTTCCCTACTCCACCAGTATACAATCATCCTGATGAGGGGGAAATCTTCACATCTGATGATTTTCCTCCTCTTCCACAGTCTACCAGACCTTCCAGACAGAGGGCTCCACCCAAATGGCAACAAGACTACATTTGTGCTTCAACTCTCTCAAGCAGTGATTCATCATCTTCTTCTTTATTTCCTTTCACTCGTTATCTTTCTTTTACTAATGCTCCTGCCTCTTATAAACACTTTGCTCATACTGTGGACTTATACACTGAACCAAAAACATATGTTGAAGCATATACAAACCCTAAGTGGAGAGATGCTATGGCTTTAGAGATTCAAGCTTTGGAAGATAACCACACTTGGTACATTACTTCATTGCCCCCAGGTAAGAGAGTTGTAGGGTGCAAATGGGTATTTAAAGTCAAATATAACTCAGATGGTTCCATTGAAAGATACAAGGCTAGGCTAGTTGCCAAGGGATACACACAGACTGAGGGCCTTGACTTCCATGACACCTTTGCACCTGTGGCCAAAATGACTACTGTCAGAGTCTTATTGGCTTTAGCAGCTGCAAAGGGCTGGCACTTGGCTCAATTAGATGTTAACAATGCATTTTTGCATGGTGAGCTTAATGAGGAAGTCTATATGCAACTCCCTCCAGGTTTTTCCATGAAGGGGGAATACTTGAACAAACCAGTGTGTAGATTAACAAAGTCCTTGGATGGCCTCAAACAGGCATCTAGACAGTGGTTTTCTAAGTTTTCCTCAACACTCATTTCAACTGGTTTTACACAGTCACAATGTGATCATTCTCTCTTCACAAGGATTGATAATGGTGATTTCACTGCCCTGCTAGTTTATGTTGATGATGTTGTGATGACTGGTACAAATAAAGGAATCATAAATGACTTGAAAAGGTTACTTGATGATAAGTTTAAAATCAAGGATTTGGGAGATTTGAGGTACTTTCTAGGCTTTGAGATCATCAGAAACACAGATGGTGTGTACTTGAACCAAAGGAAGTATGCTTAAGACATAATCAATGATGCTGGTTTGAGTGGAGCTAAGCCAAGCAGTGTTCCAATGGATCTAAACCTTAAACTAAATAACACAGATGGTGATGAGTTGCAAGATCCATCCATGTATAGAAGATTGATTGGAAGGATGATTTATCTTACAATCTCTAGGCCTGATTTGACATACCCCATACATATTCTCAGTCAATTCATGTCAAAACCTAGAGAACCACACTTACAAATGGCTTATAAGGTGCTGAAATATGTCAAGGGAACCATAGGGCAGGGCTTATACTTTGCAGCAGACAATGAGCTCAAGATAGAAGCCTTTTGTGATGCAGATTGGGCTTCTTGCCCAATGGCTAGAAGATCAATTAGTGGATATTGTATCAAACTTGGAAGTGCTTTGATATCATGGAAAACGAAGAAACAAAATACAGTTTCAAGGTCCTCAGCTGAATCAGAATACAGGTCTATGGTTTCTGTTTGCTGTGAATTGACTTGGATACTAAATTTGTTAAAAGAATTTCAGGTAACAGGATTGACACCAGTGCCTTTAGCTTGTGATAGCCAAGCAGCATTGCATATAACTTCTAATCTAGTCTACCATGAGAGGACTAAACACATAGAACTTGATTGTCACTTGGTGAGGGAAAAATTGCAGGACGGAATGATTGCACCTAGCTATATCAACACAAAGCTACAACTTGCAGACTTGTTTACAAAAGCTCTAGGAAGACCTCAATTGCAATTTCTACTTTCCAAGTTGGGAATTTGCAACCTTTTACAAATTCCAACTTGAGGGGGAATATTGAAATACAATAAGGGCAATGATGTCATTTTATAATTCCAGCTTCTACAGATATTTAGTCAATGCCATTTATGTAATATTGCTTAATTAGCTAGTTAGTTAGACGGTTAGTGGTAGAATTAGCTTAGTAAGTAAGTTTTCTAAATCAGTTGACCAAGTCCATAAATAGACTTGAGTTTTGTACTGTTCATTTCAGAATTCAATATACAAGATTTACATTCAATATCTCGCTCTTCAATTTCTTTAGCTCGATGCAGTCATCCATGTCAATTAACATAAACCACTTATAATAGCGTCGGTAGTTACATGATCCTTGCGAGGGATTTATAAAAGAAACCAACATGGAATCTAATGTCAATAATGACATGAAATATAAAATTATCTTAAATTACATGCACTCGTGGTGGATAAATATCATGAGGTAGGATATGAATAAATATCATGAGTAGGATATGGAAACACAATTTGAATATAAGAAATTTGAAATCCACTACTTGACTTGGAATCGACTTCTTCCACGTGCCCAAACACATTCCGCATCTTGCCGTCACGTCACCATTTCATCCGGTACTTTACAATCCAAAGGTTAATTACTTTGTCGGAACTCGGAACGAGTCCTTCCCCTTGATGTGATCTAACGGCTGTGAATTGCTAAAATTATGGGAGTGGAGAGGGGAGGCAACTCGTGATATATGTGTCAATTCAAAAATGAAACTTGATAGGTAGGCCTGATTTTTCTACAGTGTGCAAGTGCATTCAACATCACATAATTATTAAGAAATGAGTGAATTTAATCATCCACACATCTTGTGAAAATTACCCATGTTCAAGTGATTGTGTGGTATTGAGTGCACCGAGAGCAATACTCTTGATGTACCGTATAAATACCTGTGTAAGCCCTCCATTGAGCCAGTTCAGTGACGATTTCTCTAGCTTTTTGTTTAATATTAAAAGTTCAAATTTCATTGGGAATGCAGAATTTATAATTTATGTACCGATTGTGGTTGACTTATAATATTTGATTCAATTGAACCTATAATTTACTTTTTAGTGTGATTCAATAAGGGCTCTAGTTAGAGTATATGACCCATGCAGTTTCGACAATGAAAAGGAATATTTTGTGACACTTAGATTCGTTCAGCGGAGTAACAACTATGAGTTTAGCCTTTTATTTATGAAAAATGAGAAAAATAATATCAAAAGGAAAAACTTGAGAGGTAGTAAAAGTTGTGAAAAGTATTAGATATTATTATTGCTCTCCTAATTTGATTAGTATTATTATTGCTTTCCTAATTAGATTAGTATTTTTATTACCTTATTTATCTTTTACCTTCTTTATAGTTTAGGGTTTTCTTGTATTCTCTCTCTTTTGTAACTCTATAAATATGTTACTTAATAATACAAGTTTTCTCTAATCTAACATGATATTAGAGCCATGGTATCTCGATCTCTCGCTTTCGCCATCTTCAAGTCGCCGACCCTGTCTGGCGCACCTTATCTAGTTTAATTTAGGATAGTTTTTTTCTTTCTTTATCTTTGTTTATGTTGTCGCCGCTCACTTTTGGAAAAACAAGGACTTGGAGTCGCCGCCTTATTTAATGATTTTCAGACGAAATTGCTCCACATTGAGAAGCGTCTTCATCGAACCGCCGCCTTATTTAATGATTTTCAGACGAAACTGCTCCACCTTGAGAACGTATTCGTCAAAATCTCTCTACTAAGCATTCTTTATGCCCGGACTGTCGTAACATCTTTTCTCAGTTTTGAATTCAGTCTCAATGTTCAAGACTTTCACGTTTCGACTGCGGGGGAGTATTAGATATTATTATTGTTCTCCTAATTAGATTAATATTATTATTGTTTTCCTAGTTAAACTAGTATTCTTATTACCTTATTTATCTTTTACCTTCTTTATAGTTTATGATTTTCTTGTATTTTCTCTCTTTTGTAACTTTATAAATATGTTACTCAATAATACAAATTTTTTAGGGGATTTTCTCTAATATAACAAAAAGTTGATGCGACTTTAATTTGGTTCTTGAATGGGAGTGGGAATAGTTTAACGTGAGATTCGACAACGGCGCTAGACAAATATTAAAGTCGCTAGTCTAATCACATTATACATTATGGTGGAAACCTAAGGGCCTGTTTCTTTGTGTTTTTGAGTTACTTTTTTCATTTTTATTTTCTCTAATTACATTATACATTATGGTGGAAACCTAAGGGCCAGTTTGTTTGTGTAGTTTACACTGTTTTTAATTGAATATTTTTATTTTTAATATTCTCATTTTTACGTTCTCAATAAATTTCAATTATTTATTTAAAATTACATTTCACATCACTCATTTCACAATTTCTTTTTATCGCTTTCTCTCTCATCTCCTTCAAATTTTTTAAATCTTTCTTTCTCCTCTCCTTTAAATTTTTAAATCTAACATTATTCATCTAATAATTACTTTTCAATTATTTCACACATCACAATCATCAATTTCAACCATTTCTAAAAACACAACCCAACACATTTACTTTTTTCACTTTTCTCACACAAAAATAAAAAACTCATTCCCCAATATATTTTAAAAAATGACAATTGAAAATAAAATAAAAACGCATCCAAACAGAGCCTAAATATTTCATTATTTATCTTATGAATAATGATTAACTATGGTAGGTAAAGTCATTTAGACATGCCGTGATTTTGGTAAATTATTTTAATTTAAATATTAACTAATCGCTTTTTCTTGCTTAACAACTTTCTATAAGCCACTTATACTACGATCTAATTAAAAATAAGGGATGGTAACAAACACCCCCAACTTCAAGGGGTGACCACTTTGCGCCTAATCTATGAAAATAAGGGATAATAAGGGCCTGTTTGGTTGGCTGTTTTTGGCTTCTCTTGGCGTTTTTCGGGAACAAAAAATGGGAAAACACGTTTGGTTGAGTGTTTCCAAATACCTGTTTTGCAGAATTTTGAGTCACTCAAAAGACGATTTTGGAAAACAGGTTTTAGGTGTTTTGCAGAATTCTCAGTCACCCAAGGCAAAAATTGACAGAATGTTCAAAACACGGAGTGTCAATTACTGTGCACTTATCCTCCAAATATTTCAAACATTTCAAATATTTTAATTAATTCAAAATATTAATTAAATAATAATAGGTGCCAAACAGGTTTTCAATAATTTTTATTCTTCAAAAACTGTTCTACAGAATCGTTCTACAAAACTGTTCTGCAAAACTACAAAAACAAAAACGTGCCAAACAGACCCTAAATGTTGCACTAAACTCCCTGTGGCATCTGGGGAATCTCAAGTAATATTTCATTATTTTTTGGTGCACGTGTGCCACACGCATGGCATGAGTAAGAATGAAATCGTCACTTAAAAGAACAAAGTGCTAGGCACCGCATATGATTTTTTGTTTTTTATTTTGCTAAAACTTCTAAATTGTTTTTGTATTTGATGTTTGAATTTGTATAATAATGCTTCCTTTAATATTTTTATTTAGAAAATATTGACCATGCCTTAGAAAAAATTAAAAATTAATAACAAAAAGTACAAAAAAAAACCCCTAGAAAAATGAAGGAAAATTCAGAAAAACCAGAGAAAGTTTTAGAAAAATTTAAAAAAAAACATATGAAAGAATTAGAAAAAAAGTCTAAAATTCAGAAAATTAAGAAAACAAATTTGAAAATATATAAAAAAAATCAAAAATTAAACTTAAAGAATTAGAGAACTTTTTGAAAAATTAGAAGAAAAAAATAGTGAAAAATTAAAATCAATTGTACGGGGTGGTGGCTGTTGGTGGTGGGATGTTGTGTGGTGAATCTGGAATGTTTGCTGCCCATGCCAAAGTTTAGGGAGTCGAAGGCAGGTGGATGAGATGGATCAGGGGTAGGTGTTGTTGATGGTCAACGATTGCACGGGTGCTGGTGCACGGTGGTGGGGCTTGAGTGGTGGTGCGACTGAGGAGGGGGTAAGGCATGGTGGTGAAGGTGGCTTTTGGTGGATTTGAGTAACTTGTGGTATGGCCGGTGGTTCTGAATCATCACTGGGAGCATGCGGTGGCTAGTGGCAATGTTCGAGCATTGATGTAGGGCATAAGTGGGGGCAATGGTGGGTGTTCCGACTATGGTGGGGAAGGGTGGAGATGGCTAGGTCGATGGGGTTCAGGAGAAGAAGGGGAGGAAAAAGAAGAAAACTAAGGACAAGAGCAAACAACCCCCCATCATAGTGTAAAGAACACTTTCCCCCTTGCTCATGTCACGTGTGTCACATGTGCGTCTAATTTTGACAGGAAATTACTCAAGATTCCACCGGATCCGGCTACAGGGGGTCTAAAATGATGAGGGAGTCGGGTTCACATTTTGATTGGTAGATGAGCAAAGTAATTAGCCCCTTATAGGTTGAGAGGGTGTCTTCTTCCATTTTCTTTTTTTATATTCTTTTTGTATTTTGCATTTTGCATTTTAAAAATATTTTTATAAATATGCCAAATTAAAAATTGACGGAAAGTGACATGAGTGAGACGCACTTGCTCCTTTTCGGTCAAAAAATTGACGTACGGTACCATTTTTTATAACTTGTTGAGTTTTACTGAACTAATTTCGCAATCTTGTGAGTTGTAAACCTCCGGAACCAAATTTGTGATGGCCCATATCCTAGCAATTCTCCCTAATATGAATGATGTATGTTGTATCCAATTCATTGTTGAATCGTCGCATATCTATCCGAAGCCTATGGGTGAGGATCCGATTCACAACTCCAATGTACATCAACTTTTTATAGTCACAATATACAAATCAATTCACAAGTTTAGACATATAATCAATCATAGCTCCAACTATCATGTTAATGCATGTCAATTCTTTAAAAGAAGAATCCATGAGTGGTAGCTATGCATGTCATACTCGAGAAAATTCAATCTGTCCCATATTTGGACCCCAAAACGTCTCCAACCTTACCCAAGTGGTGCTGTTAAACTTATTCATGATGATTGATGCCATATATACCAAACTTGTGTCTTCTGTTTTTCATGTCAGAAGTCAGAACTCCGCTCTTTCGACATACATAAATGTGATCATACACATTGTTTCTTAAACTCTCAATATGCATAATATGCTTATCTCTTTAATATGTTGGTGATGAACGTTTTCATACACTACGAGTCAGTCTATCGAGTGCCCATGATTCAAAATTTCGTGGCAATCGCGATCATTCATGTATGTAGTAAAACCACGTGAGATATATTATACACGAATAATTATCATTATAACAGTAGTTAGGGTCTTATAACTTTATAAGAATCACTCCGTACACCACACACACACACACACACACACATATAATGAGGACTAATTTCGTAATATTATCAAGAGACACGTGGCGTCACCCAGATTTGACAAGTGTACACTAATTACAATTAAATCAAGGGGCTAAAGGCTAAGGTCTTCTTATTTGGCCAAGATCTTTTGGTTTGACTCAAATTTGAGTAAGGATCCCAACCTCCCTAGGAATCCTTTTCCGTATTTAGGGTAAATTCGAGGTCTAACGTGGTATAAATAAGAGACTGACATGCTAGAAGCTAACGTGCTTTGGTAGCAAGTATACTAGTCGTGTAGTAATAAAAATGGACAAAATAAGTCCGGGTTGTCGAACCACGGAGACTTGAATTTTAAGCTTATGATTTTCGAATAAACGTAAAGACAAATTAACGGAAATTAAGAGTAAAACAAGTAAGCAAACAAAGAACAAAAGAAATAAGAACAAGCAACGGATTGAAACTCAAGTGTGAGAGATAGACTAAGGCACATGCAAGACTTGATTTGATCCTTATTCGCTCAAAGACTCTTGTTGAATTATTAGACCTAGTTGCTATGGTGAAAACTCCTAAGGTAAAGAATATTCGATGTCTCGCAATATACTCCTACACTTAAGCGGTGGTTTCCTAAGTATGTCTACTCGGAAATCTAACCTCTAAGCATGCATTAAGGAACGAGAGTTTACTCGATTGGAATCGAATGACTTCACCCAGGAGTCTTTACCTATGTCTAGGACAACTCCTATTTGATCGGTGATGCTATGAATTTTTTGCACCCTAACTTAACTCTTTCTCAAGATACTAAGCTAGGCAATTGATAAAACATATTGTGATCAATCACATGTAAGGAGTATAAGCACAAATTCATAACACATAGCAACAAAGGAATTAATTCAACAATTATCAATAATTCGAATAAATCACAAATCAATTCTTACAAGGCCCTAGCCATATGAATTTAGCCCATAACTATCAACATAGAAGAATTCAACATGTTCTTATACATAAATGTAAACATCAAATGCAATGAACAATGAAAGAAACTCTCTATAAGGTTGAATGGCAATAGATCTTTTGACGTAGCTTCAATCCTTGGCTCTTATCCTCTTCTTGCTCTTCAAGATCAGTGATAATGGCCCAAAACCCCAGAAAATGCTCCAAATTCCCAAGATTCCGACCCCACAAAATGAATTGAAAAATCCTATTTATGGTTCCAAAATTCTGTTATCGCGGCGCCTGGGCGCGCGTTGATCGGCACCTAGGCGCCGCCTATGTGGCGTGTCTTTCTTGGGGCAAAAGTTCCGGGGCGCCCAGGCGTGGCGGTTCAGGCGCCTAGGCGCGGAAGTGCAAAACTTTGATTGTTGATTGCTGGGTCGCGCTTGGGCGCGAGAAAACTGGCGCCTAGGCGCCTCAGTGCGAAGCCTTGAGCAGCGTTGGGTAAATGAGTCGTCTTTTTGCCCTTTTCTTCGTCCATCGTCGCTTACTACCTGAAAGCACTTTACACACAAATTAAACGCACGAGTGGCACGAAATAAACGATATATGGGCCTGAATTGTCATTAAAAGGACCTAAAAACTTATGTAAAAACGACTCCTATCAACCCCTCCAAACTTATCACTTGCTCGTCCTCGAGCAAGAAAAAGCACAAGATACGAACTCATCATCAACCACAGGGAAAAATAATAAAAAGGAACTACCTCACTCACTTTCGTGGAGTAAACGGTTGCATTTAGCGGATGCAACAAGGCTTTGAACCCTTGAGTTACCTCAAAGGACGAGTTATAGTCTCGTGAGGGTTTGCAGACGATATACCCACAAAATCGAAAGATTTTCAACCCCAATCACTCAACGTAAATTACAATGATTAATAACACACAATGGTATGAATTCATCTGTTTAAGCTCAAATTACAAATATATACACGTCACACACTTGCTCATGTTACGCTTTAACATCGAAAAGATCATCCTAAGGGTGTAGTGTAATAAATCTCAAGTATTATAGTCGAGTGGCATTACCACTTTTCAAGCATTAACCCCATATTTATCAAATTTTGATTATTCACATGGTACGAGAATTGAATACAACTTCATAGCCACTTAAAAATTCATCACTTCATTCCACTTTCGACTTTAACTTATGCACTTTCAACTCGAAACATTAGAGGCTAGACCATGTGCAATGTTCGATCCTCTTAGGCTTTCTATGACACCCTTGTAACGAGCTTTAGGCCAATAACTCCCAAACCAGACGGCTTTAGGGTATCAAGTGTAGAGACACTCCTAAGGGCTTAATAGCTCGAGTGTCAAAGGCCACAAAATCAAACTAGGTCCTTATTCACTTAACACTTGCATTGGCTTGAGCTTAGCTCAAATTAGCATAATAGTACAGTATTCTAGGCATGGTGCTCTTCGCCCCCAGTATCTATTAAGCCTGACTTTTGCAGTCATACCAATGTTCAACCTCTTTTTATTATTATTAAGCATACGAAGTTAACGTTCTCAACTCATAACACATGTGAAAATTCTAAGTTGATATTTTCGGGATCAAGCCTTTAAGTGTTTCAAAATGATTGTCCACTCAACTCCTCTACCCTCGATTTATGTGCATATGTGAATCATCTTAAAGACAATCTAATCACGTTTAGGGTCCCACAAGCAAGGAAACGATGTGTATAGCCATTAAAAACCAAATTGATAGAGAAAACATACCATGTATTCAAATTAACCATGTTCAATGCCTCAAGTGAAGGGTTGAAATTCTATCCAAAAAAAAATTAAAATTGCACAAATTTCACATGTAGAGGTACAACACCCCCCCAAACTTGGACCGAAATATGTAAAACATGAATAAACATGACTATAATGGATCGAGTATACCCCCCCCAACACTTATCATGAACATTGTCCCCAATGCTCGAAAAAGAGAAGGGCAAAGTACACGTCACCATAGGGGTGCTGAAAAGCAGACCCGAGTCCTCGAATGCAAATGTGTCCAAGAGTGGTAACAGCGGTGTGAGCAATGAATGCAACAACTACACATTAAACGATGCTAGCCAGACAAAATGTTAAGTAATGGAAAGAAGTGAGAAACGAAACACAACCAACAACAAAACACAAGACAACTAAAACAAACATGCATCTACTAATAATATAAAAAAAAACGGAAGAAACGGAAATGAAATGACAAAAAAAAAAAAAACAACTTACAAACTTGGGTTGCCTCCCAAGAAGCGCTTGTTTATAGTCATTAGCTTGACTTTTGTGCTTTAAGGTTCAAATAGGTGGCCCATTTAGAACAACAATATCCTTGCCATTCCTCTTTTTCTTCTTATGTCCCACTTGCTTCCACTCATATTGCGGTGTTTTGCGATAAGCCCTTTGTGTCGGATTTGTCTTATCGATTTCACGAACACGTAGATGTGGTGGAATGTACTTCATGCAAAAATCATCTTTTCTCACCTTGCCTTGTTGCTCATTGGGTACCTCATCCTCCATCGTAAGAGTGCTCTTAGTCTTACCAAGTGTGCATTGCTCATCAAACAAAAGTTGAATAACATTGACATATAAACAAGTAAGATCAGCCATAGGCGGTTGCATGTCATGACAAACATCAAATATCACCTTTTTATCACCCACCTTAAATGTCAATCTACCCTTTCCCATGTCGAGCTTGGCGTTGCTAGTGGCTAGGAAGGGTCTTCCTAGAATCAAGGGGACATCAATGTCACTATCCATTTCGAGAACCACGAAGTCGACCGGATAGAAGAATTTGTCAACTTGTACAATGACATCCTCGATAATGCCCTTTGGTTTCTTGATAGAGCGATCCGCCAATTGCACGGACATGGATGTTGGCGTAAGATCTCTAAGGCCTAGCTTCTTAAAAATAGAGTAAGGGAGAAGGTTGATACTTGCTCCCGAATCACAAAGAACTTTGTCGAACTTGAGATGGCCAATAGTGCACGGTATTGCAAGACTCCCGGGATCTTTGAGTTTAGTTGGCAATTTATTGAGCAAGACGACGGAACATTCCTCAGTGAGACATACCGTCTCCTTTTCCTCCCACTTCTGTTTGTTAGATAGTATGTCTTTGAAGAACTTCACATAATTCGGCATTTGGAGAATGGCATCAATAAATGGAATGTTAATCCTCACCTCACGAAGGATTGCCAAAATCCGAAGAAAGCTCGGACCCATCTCCTTCTGCTTCTTTTTGTGTGTATTTGGGAAGGGGAGACGAATCTCGATAAGAGGATAAGGCGTCGGAGTGGAAGAATCAAAACCGGGTGAAACAGGAGGCGGCGCCTGGGCGTGCATATTGGCGCCTAGGCGCGGGTCTGGTGGCGCCTGGGTGTGCATCATGGGGCGCTCGGGTGCGAAACTGCGAAGTGATTCGTCTTGCAGAGGTGAAGGCGGCGCCTGGGCGCCGTCTGATGGGCGCCTAGGTGTGGTACTACGAACCTCCTGTTCAGAGCAGGGGAGATCTGGCGCCTGGGCGTGCAACATAGGGCGCTCAGGCGCGGGACTACTGGCAGTTTCATTCTCTAATTGTTTTCCACTTCTCAAGGTTATGGCATTGCATTGAGCCTTCGGGTTTTTCTCCGTGTCACTTGGTAGAGTCCCCGAGGCTCTACCATTCACCGCATTGGAAATTTGACCCACTTGAGTTCGCAAGTCCTTCAGTTCCATAAACATGTCCTTCATCATACCCCGAAGTTCGTTGAACGACGTATCAGACTTCTTCATGTGAGCATCAAGTCTCTCATCGGTTGTGAGAGGTCGCATTTGCACTTGACCTTGACCTTGTCCATTGAAGTTGCCTTGCCTCGGGGGTGGGTTGTTGAAAGGTGGTCGTGGAGCATGATAGGTCCCCGGTTGTGCGTTTTGTGCGGGGTTGGGTCTTTTTGGAAAATTCTCGGGTACATGAAAGTTCACCCGAGGTTGATTGTGATTCCCCACATAATTGACGTTGCCAACCTCCGGTTCCAAGGTTACTGCTCCCTCAACTACTTCCTCAATACAAGCAACCTTTTTAGAGGACGAGGCCTCTTCATCGTCGGGGTAAAGCTCGTCTTCTCGGGCCAACTGTTCTATTTTGTCCCATACACTTTGACAGTCTAACCCAAGGAGATCTCTTCCCACACCCGCGTTGAGTCTATTCCGAATACGTGACCGAACCCCATCATAGAAATGGAGTACTTGTTCATTCAACCCAAAATTATGATCGGGGCATTTTCGGAGCATGCCCTTATATCTAGCCCAAGTCTCGGCTAAAGACTCATTGCTCCTTTGCCTAAACCCTTTTATATTACTCCGGAGCTCATTGATTTTGGAGGGTGGAAAGAATTTATTTAAAAAGGCATTGACCAACTCACCCCATGTCGTAATAGATTGCGGAGGTAAGGATTTGTACCATGTTGTCGCCCAATCCTTTAATGAGAAATGGAAAACTCTTAGACGAATTGCATCAAGATCCCGTGGGTGATATTGAATGGTCACAAGAGCGTCGCCTATAGTCTCTAAATGAGCGTGAGGTGATTCGTCTGGTTCTCCATAGAAAGGTTCTCCTTGCACCATACTAAAGATGTGAGCTGGAATGTGGTAGTTTAGTGCGAAGAAATTAGGCAAGACTACGGGCCCCGGAATGGTATGGATCCTAGGTGGTAAGCTACCCCGAACCGATGGTAATTGTTGAAGAGGTGCTGCTTGCATGGCTTGTAGAACACCTTGGAACCACTCCCCGTTTTCTGGTAAATTCATATCGGGAAAATTTCCATTCGGGTTTTGGTTGAGATTATTGGCCATTTCCCTTGTACGCCTACTAGCCCGAAGAACTCGTTCAATTTCGGACTCCAACTTGTATAGAGGCTCGTTTGAGGAGCGGGTCATGCACCACACAAGAACCTAACAATTTAAACACAAGAACGAAATTAGACCTAACACGAAAATAAAAAAAAAGCAAGAAGTAAAGAAAAGACTAATAATTATCAAAATGTAAAAGAAAACAAAAGCAAAATGAAAATCAAAAACTCAAAATAAACAAGTCCCCGGCAACGGCGCCAAAAACTTGACACGCTAGAAGCTAACGTGCTTTGGTAGCAAGTATACTAGTCGTGTAGTAATAAAAATGGACAAAATAAGTCCGGGTTGTCGAACCACGGAGACTTGGATTTTTAGCTTATGATTTTCGAATAAACGTAAAGACAAATTAACGGAAATTAAGAGTCAAACAAGTAAGCAAACAAAGAACAAAAGAAATAAGAACAAGCAACGGATTGAAACTCAAGTGTGAGAGATAGACTAAGGCACATGCAAGACTTGATTTGATCCTTATTCGCTCAAAGACTCTTGTTGAATTATTAGACCTAGTTGCTATGGTGAAAACTCCTAAGGTAAAGAATACTCGATGTCTCGCAATATACTCCTACACTTAAGCGGTGGTTTCCTAAGTATGTCTACCCAAAAATCTAACCTCTAAGCATGAATTAAGGAACGAGAGTTTACTCGATTAGAATCGAACGACTTCACCCGGGAGTCTTTACCTATGTCTAGGGCAACTCCTATTTGATCGGTGATGCTATGAATTTCTTGCACCCTAACTTAACTCTTTCTCAAGATACTACGCTAGGCAATTGATAAAACATATGGTGATCAATCACATGTAAGGAGTATAAGCACAAATTCATAACACATAGCAACAAAGGAATTAATTCAACAATTATCAATAATTCGAATAAATCACAAATCAATTCTTACAAGGCCCTAGCCATATGAATTTGTCCCATAACTATCAACATAGAAGAATTCAACATGTTCTTATACATAAATGTAAACATCAAATGCAATGAACAATGAAAGAAACTCTCTATAAGGTTGAATGGCAATAGATCTTTTGATGTAGCTTCAATCCTTGGCTCTTATCCTCTTCTTGCTCTTCAAGATCAGTGATAATGGCCCAAAACCCCAGAAAATGCTCCCAATTCCTAAGATTCCGACCCCACAAAATGAATTGAAAAATCCTATTTATGGTTCCAAAATTCTGTTATCGCGGCGCCTGGGCGCGCGTTGATCGGCGCCTAGGCGCCGCCTATGTGGCTTGTCTTTCTTGGGGCAAAAGTTTCGGAACGCCCAGGCGCGAAAAATGGGGCGCCCAGGAGAGCGATATGTGGCGCCTAGGCGCGGAAATCCGAAGCTTTGATTGTTGTTTGCTGGGTCGCGCCTGGGCGCGAGAAAAATGGCGCCTAGGCGCCTCAGTGCGAAGCCTTGAGCAGCGTTGGGTAAATGAGTCGTCTTTTTACCCTTTTCTTCGTCCATCGTCGCTCACTACCTGAAAGCACATTACACACATATTAAACGCACGAGTGACACGAAATAAACGATATATGGGCCTGAATTGTCATTAAAAGGACCTAAAAACTTATGTAAAAACGACTCCTATCAGAGACCTCGGCTCCAGGTAAGGAATTCATTTTTTCCAAACTTTCACTTTCAAATCCGCCATCTCCAAAATTCTAACTTAAGCATCGGAAGGCCTACCCCTGGGGACAACCCCGGGGTTCTATTTTGCAGGTTGAGACAAATCGCCGGTTATCCTCGGATCCAACCTTTGACGATCGTTCGTCCTCGAATCCCATCTTTTTTGCATTGTAAGTCCTTGGACCTAGTCCTTCAATTTTTATACATCATCAGTTGGCGCCGTCTGTGGGAACGATGACTAGATCTGAGACCTAATGCGTCCGCGAAGAAGAAATGTCGAGGCCACCGTTAATGGTGAACCTCGGAGAGAAGAAACTTCCTGAGGGTAGCCGCATCAACACACGCATATCAAATCGCAAGACTGACACGACATAATCTTACGTGTATGCACAGCAAGTGTACTGGTCGTGTGTAGTAATAAAGTGGACATTAAGTCCGGGTTTATCGTCTCCATAGGGACAACTACTATCTAAGTACCGAGATGACTGTATTATTCTTTTCTAAGTTAGATTGGTCGAAAAGAGGTAGATTTAACTAATTATCAAAACAAGAAAATAAACTATGACTGTATTATTCTTTTCTAAGTTAGATTGGTCGAAAAGAGGTTGATTTAACTAATTATCAAAACAAGAAAATAAACTAAGGCAACTTCAAACCAAACAAAGGGAGAAAGCAATGGAGAGAAGCGATTAAGGCACATGGTTCAACCATTTATGTATTTCGATTGTGATTAAGGTTCTAATGGATTATTAGATGGATTTAGCCAATGCAAAATTTCCTAACGTACGTACTACCCAATCTCTTGGCATATCAACCCTACCTTAGTTAACGATTTCCTATATATCTCTATGTGAAAACCCGTCTTAACAAAGATGCATTTAAGGTCTAGGAATTCCCCACATGAATGGAAAGCCACCTAAAGAAACTGAGTCTATCTCTAGTCGGTTTAACTATAGGGTATTCAATGTTTATATCTTCCCTAGGTTATTATCTCTCGATCTCTAACCTAGGCATTTTATCGAACACTTGGTGATCAAACAAGTGAAGCATTGAGATCAACTATTGAATACATAACTAAAACCAACATTAATCCAATAAAAACCAAAGCAAGAACAATCAAAATAACATAAACGGCCTAGCCACGGCCTTAATCAAATAAGTTTAGCTCATATTCATGTCATAAGTACGGATCTGAATCATACAAATCATATTAGAGAGTTGGACAAAGTTAAGAAATAAATGAACAAGGGCCAAGGACTAATGATGAAGATGTTAACCAAGGTGTCGACGATCAATGCTTCGCAAAGGTAGAGGATTAGCTCCGTTAATTGAAGTCTTTAATAAAAGGCTTAGTCGACAAAGGCGAGTCCTTGGGAAATGCACCCCATCACGAAGGAGAATTCAGTCGTGTCCAAGGCTTCGGGGCCTTCAATGAAGAAGATGCCAAGGTTCGATCCAAAAAAGACCCTGGTCTTCCTGAGGCCAAGGAATGGGAAACTCGGAATATTCTAAGGCAGAAATTAGAGGACATCGATCAAAAGGTTGGGTTAATGTGGAATGAAGCGAAGAATCCTTCTGCGAACCTATTTTCTATTGGAGAATCTTCGTTCATTGAGAGGATCATGAAAGAAGATATACCTTCAAATTCTAAGGTGCCTAGAGAAAGTTATGATGAAACCTCAGACCCCCGTGACCACCTTGAGAGTTTCCAGGCTATCATGGTATTTCATAGAGTGACTGATGCCATCAAATGTAGAGCCTTCTCGGCCACGCTCAGAAAGAATGCAAGGGTGTGGTTCTCGTCATTGCTCAGAGCATCCATTGGATTTTTTAAACAGTTGGCTCAAGAATTCCTTGGCCATTTTGCCAGCAGTAAACAATATAAGAAGGCTTCAACCCACCTCATGGTTGTTTATCAAAATAATAATGAATTTTTGAGAGACTTCATCCAATGCTTCAGCAAAGAGGCCCTGGAAGTCCAAGACCTTGATAAATCTGTGGCCTTAGCAGCGCTCATGAACGGAGTAAGAAAATCATCACGGTTTGCTTTCTCCTTGGAAAAAAAGCCACCTCTTGATTTGGCTGACCTATTCAACAGAGCAGAGAAATACATCAATGCCGAAGAGATGTCTAATGCTAGGATTGAAGCTGAGCGTGAATCCTCAGACAAGAAAAGAAAGAAAAACGAAGATCAAAATGAGCAAGGAAAAAGAAAAAAGGTCTGGGAAAGGCTGTCCGTGTCCACTAGTTCATCTAAGGACCGGAGAAACACACAGAAATATGATAACTACGCTCCTTTGAATGCATCTAAGAATGAAATCTTGATTTACATTCAAGATAAGGAGTATTTCAAATGGCCCGAAAAAATGAGGACTCCAGCTAATAAGAGAAATCACAACAGGTATAATCGGTACCACCGTGACCATGGTCACAAGACTGAAGACTGTGAACTACTAAAGAAGGAGATTGAAGACTTAATCAAAAGAGGCCATCTCTCTAGATTTATAGACTGGGTTGGCAAAATCCTCAACTTGAGCAAAGGCACCCTAGGGAGCAAAGTCCAGACCTGCAAAACCCTCGGGTTAGAAACAATCCACCACCAGCTGGGGTCATTGCGGTCATAGCAGGAAGATCTTCTGGAGGTGAGAGTCAATTAGCTAGAAAATCATATGCCAGACAAACTCAGACAGAAGAACCTCGTGGAAAAAGACCTCGAATGAGAGAGTCTATCAAGTTCGAAGATGATGATATGGATGGAGTTCTTACTCCTCATGTTGATCGTATGGTGATCACTCTAGCCATAGCAAACTATGAGGCAAGGAGAATTCTCGTGGATAGTGGAAGTTCGGCCAATATTATATTCTATGAAACTTTTCAAAGGATGAACATTGGGTGAGAACGCTTGAGGCCAATAAAAACTCCACTTGTTGACTTTACCGGTAAAACAGTGGAGCCTAAGGGAATAATAACTCTTCCCATCACTGAGGGAGAACAACCTCAGCAAACCACAATCATGGTAGATTTTTTAGTTGTGAAGGTACCCTCTAAATATAATGTTATCCTTGGGAGACCATGGCTGAATACAATGACAGCTATCATCTCAACATATCATATGTTGAAGAAATTCCCAACTGAGCATGGCATTGGACGAGTCCGAGGAGACCAAGGCATGGCTAGACAATGTTATGTTGCATCTCTCAAAGGAAAAACATCTCAAACGTTGTCCATTGAGAGTTTGGAACCAAAGAGTAACCATGAAAAATCAGGAAAACCTGTAAACGATCTCCTTTATGTCCAACTTCTTGAAGGGAATGATGACAAGATCGTGAAGATTGTGTCTTCATTTACTAAAGACATGAGAGCGAAATTTGTTCAATTCTTAAGAGAGAATGCCGACGTCTTCGCTTGGAGCCCCTCAGACATACCAGGGATTGATCTCGAGGTTATTGTCCATAGACTCAATGTGGATCCTAGCTGCAGGCTTGTTGGTCTCAAGTGGCATACGAAAGGGTCTAGAAGGGGGGAGGGTTGAATAGACCCTGAAGTCATTCTCGACTTCAAAAATTTTCATATTAAAATGGTTTTGGACGCTTGAAATGTAGACGCTTGACTGAGCGTTTACTTGAAATATAGACGCTTAGGCTAAGCGTCTGATGAAGACTGTTTTTAGAAAGTTAACTTAGACTTCAAGATTTGAATACTTTAACCAAGTAGGTTTAAGCGTTCAGTTCTTTAATAAGTGTTAGCACATCGGAATAATTTAAGAGTCTTCTCTTTTGGAAATCTTTAGCGTCACAAGTTGTTTCTTAGTTGCTTAGCGTTTGATTGTGTTTTACTTAATCAATTTATGCAATGATATGATAGATAAGAGAATTGACTGTAAAGTAAAAGACACAATATTTGTAAGGTTCGTTGGGTGGTGTAATCCCAACTACGTCCTTCTTCTCCTTGAACACTTGGAGGCAATCCACTAAAATGATTCTCAAAGAATCACACAGAATCTTCTACAAATTAGGGAGAGATAGATGTCGATGACTTGAGCTCCTTGATCACACAGATTTCTGCTCCAAATCATTTCAATCCCCTTGCTTCTTTCACCCAGAAATAATGCAAGTATCTAACTTCGATTTCACACAGATCGCGAGGCTTGGATGGGGTTTTCTAAACGGTTTGTTTGATTTTGATGAAGTTCAAACAACTGGAAATATCTCAATAGTAATATGGTTTCTTTGAAAAGAATGTTTGAGATATTGGTTAACTGTCTCAAGAATTGAAGAAAAGCAAAGAGAATGTTTTCTTGAATATTCTGGCTTTTCTAAGAGTTTAAGGAATGAGACTTCAATGCAACAGCAATTTGGCTTGGAAATTGATTGTATGTTTGGCTTGTTGTTGAAGTCCTATTTATAGGCATTCTTGGAGAAAGTGTCCGTTTGACACATGCACAGGCGCGTGTCTCTCACTTTCGTGAGTGAACAACTTTTGTCCTTTTTCCTGAAAATATGCTGCACAAAAGTTGGTGCTGCAGTCTATGAATAGTTGACAGTCCAATAGGGTGGCTTCTCCGTACGTCTGAAAATGCTTATCACATTTAATGCATTTGAATTAAATGCCCGTTGGCACTTAATGCGTTGAGAATATTTGCATTAAACTCCTTCCGGACTTAGAAATTGATTCAGGTGCAATCAGTCATTGATAGACGATTGTCCATCCTTGAATCGCTTCTGTCTTATAAGGTGACGCTTGATATAGCTGGTCATTTGGACGCTTGGAGACTTTATCTTCATTCAGACTTCAGGCGCTTGAGTCTTCAAACTTTACCACTGATAAACTCACTCAGAAATTATCAGACGCTCAGCCTATGACTACTTAGCCTAACAATCTAGAATAAAAACAAAACAAAGCCTATTACAAATCTAACGCTTCAAAGCTTATACATGATTTCTACTAAAATCAAACTTACATATTTTCGGGTCTAACATAAAGTCCTAATTGTCATCATCAAAACATGTAACATGAAATTCCTAACAAGGCTGGTCAAACAAAAGAAAAGGAGTTTCACATTGGAGAGAATCCAAGTTATGAATGAAGAAGTCGACAAACTATTGGAAGTTAAGTATATAAGGGAGATTGACTATCCTGATTAGCTATCTAACATTGTCCTTGTCCAGAAACTGAATGGAACTTGCAGGATGTGTGTGGATTTCACGGACTTGAACGACCAAAGATAGTTTTCCTCTTCCGAGGATTGATCAACTTGTGGATGCTACTGCTGGATGTGAACTCCTTAGCTTCATGAATGCATTCCAAGGATACCACCAGATTAGAATGCATCCAGATGATGAAACAAAGACCTCGTTTATCACTGACAGAGGACTTTATTGTTTCAAAGCAATTCCTTTTGGGCTAAAAAACACCGGGGCAACCTGTCAAAGGCTCATCAACAAGATCTTCAAAGATCAGATTGGGCGAACTATGGAAGTATATGTGGACGATATGTTGGTGAAAATCTCTCAAGCAAATCACCACATCACGGACCTTGGGGAAGCATTCAATATTCTAAGGAACTACAAGATGAAACTTAATCCTAACAAGTGTGCCTTTGGAGTAACAGTTGGGAAATTCCTTGGTTACATGGTTAATCAGAGGGGGATTGAAGCCAATCCGAAGAAAATCAAAGCATTGATGGAGATGAGTCCTCCACAAACGATAAAAGAAATCCAACGACTCACTGGATGACTTGCAGTCCTTAGCCGTTTTCTATCAAAGTCTGCTGAAAAAAGTTTACCATTCTTTAAGATTCTAAAGAATGTAAAGAATTTTGCATGGACAGATGAGTGTTAGAAGGCTTTTGAGGAGTTAAAAGTTTACTTAGGCTCTCCTCCACTCTTGCAAAGCCTTGCCAAGGAGATATACTTTACCTTTATCTCGGAGTCTCAAACGAAGCAGTGAGCTCAGTACTAATCAAGGAAGATGATGGGGTTCAAAAGCCAATATACTACGTAAGTCGAGTCCTTTGAGGAGCGGAGATTCGCTATGCAAAGGTGGAAAAGATGGCATTTGTAACAGTGATCTCAGCTCGTAAGTTGAGACCATATTTTCAAGCACATGCCATAGTAGTATTCACTGACCAACCTTTAAGGCAAATCTTGCAAAAATTGGAGACCTCAGGAAGGTTGGTGAAGTGGTCTATTTAGCTCGGCGAGTTCGATATTCAATATCTATCTCGGCCTTCTATAAAAGCCCAAGTCTTGGCTGATTTTGTCGTTGAGTGTACAACGAATGAGGAAGAAGCCAAGACCTTAGCACCGGAGACTGAGACATATGTCACTCAAGAAGATTAAAATTGATATCTGGACATTGTTTTTCGATGGCTCTTCAAACCTTGGAGAAAGCGGTGCTGGTCTCACTCTAACTAGCCTAGAGGGAAATATTTTTGAATATGCCTTAAGGTTTGATTTCCAAGCATCAAATAATGAGGCCGAATATGAAGCACTTATCACATAATTAAAAATAGTGCTAGAGGTTGGGGCGCAAAATGTGGAATCCTACAACGATTCTCAGTTGGTGGTTCACCAAGTCAAAGGAGAATTTGAAGCTAAGGATCCTAAAATGGCCAAATACTTAGAAAAGGTGAAGTGTCTAGTAACTCAACTCGCGCACTTTGAAATACATCATGTACCTCGGACCGAGAATACAAAAGCTAATGTTTTATCTAAACTCGCAAGTTCACCTTATCATGATCTCATCAAAAGGGTTCCAGTTGAATTCTTACCCCACCGAAGCATAGATGAAGGCCAAGTTCTATCCTTGGTAGCGGAGCCTAGCTGGATGATCCAATTATGGATTATCTGAAGGATGGGAGATTGCCTGACGATAAGAGAGAAGCAAGAAAGATCTTTTATCGCTCGGCTCGATATATTCTTATTAGAGACCATCTTTACAAGAGATCTTACACCTCGCCTTATCTGAAAAATCTAAGGCCAAGTGAAGCTGACTACGCTCTTAGAGAAGTTCATGAAGGAGTGTGTGGCAATCACTTGGGGGGTAAAGCTTTGGCACAAAAAGTCCTTAGATAGGGGTACTACTGGCCAACCATGAAGGATGATGCTATAAGTTTTGTGAGACGATGTGCCACATGTCAAATACACGCCAATATCCTTTACTCCTCAGCAGTGCCAATGTCCTCGGTGTCCACTCCTTGGCCCTTTGTAATTTGGGGAATGGACATTCTCGGACCATTTCCTTAAGCCACTGGACAAAGAAAGTTTTTAATAGTAGCGATAGACCACTTCACAAAGTGGGTTGAAGCGGAGCCCTTGGCTCATATTACAGAGCAACAAATCAGAAATTTTGTATGGAAGTCTATTGTTTGTCGTTTTGGAGTACCTCGGGCTCTTATCACTGACAACAGAAAATAATTTGACAATCGACGTTTTCGTGAATTTTGTGCAGACCTCAACATTGACCTCAAAACAACCTCGATCACTTATCCACAGTCTAATGGTCAAGCTGAGGTCACCAATAGGACCATTTTGCAATCTTTGAAAACACGATTGGATGAAGCCAATGGCTTATGGGTGGATGTCCTACTAAAAGCATTGTGGGCATATCAGACAACACAATGAACAGCTACTGGAGAGACACCTTTTAGCATGAACTTTGGTACAAAGGCGGTTATTCCAGTAGAGCCTTAGAGTTGAAAATTTCAATATTGAGGAAAACATGGAAGGGCTTAAAGCTAACCTTGGTTTCATTGATGAGCAGAGGGAGAAAGCCAAGGTCAGAATGCCTGCTTATCAGCAAATGGTGGCCAAGTACTACAACAATAGTGTCAGATCACGCTATTTCCGCCACAAGGAGTTAGTCCTTATAAAGGCTCAGTTTAATCACCATGAAAGGAGAAATAAGCTGTCTCCTAACTGGGATGGTCCATATCGGGTTCGTGAAGTAGTGAAGGAGGGAACATACAAGTTAGAAGACCTTGGAGGCAAGCATATCCCTAGATATTGGAATGCTGAGCATCTGAGGAAGTATTACCAGTAGGTTATCCTTAGTTATTTTATTATGTTAGTTTGTTTTCAATTCAATAAAATTGAAGATTAGCTTCATGCTATTTGCTTTTGAATTTATGACGTGTGCAATCAAATTTTTGATTTTCTTATATCTACTGTGCAATGTCTTGGAACTTTCAATGAGATAGGATTGCAACGGGAAACCGTTGCCACTATCTAAGATAGGATTGCAATGGAAAACCACTGCCACTATCATAAAATCTACGGCCACTAAAAACGGAGGAATATACCTCGGGGAAATAGAAGAAGTGGTGATGCCTAGACTGATTATCCAGCTAGCAATCACTTAGATGACTTCTTAGGAAGATGTCTGGAAAACTCTAGACCCCCCGAATGTTCGTCTACTGGGTTAATCTCCTAAGATAGAATGGTCAAGGCCTTTTCAGGCTAAGGACTAGGATGATCCGACCCTTGGGTAACAGGCATCCTTCCTTAAGTATAAAATCAATTGCAATGGACAACCAATTTATATAAATGAGAACTTTGGCTAAAAAAGTAAGTTAAGCTAAATTATAGAAGCCAATATCTCAAAAAGTGATAATCTTAAGTTTCAAGTTGAAGCATCCTATATATTGTTCAAAAGACATGACAACAACAAAATAAATAAACATCCAGGGTCTGAAATACAAAAATACATAAAGCTAAAGACCATAATCGGTCTAGGAAAAATAGTGGAACCAAATCAAATATGGTCTACATCCTCAGCTGCAATGTCTGCACCACCGTCTATCTCCATAGTCGGATCCATATACCTTGGAACACCAGTCTCATCAACTGAGATAAACTCGGAAGCATGAGGGGGGACCAAATGACTGGTATCGAAGGTAGGGGCAATAGAGAGAACATCCTGTCTACAAACATTGTACCCATCTAGCCAATGGTCTAGCAAAACTTCGTCCATTGCCATCCTTGCCTTCTCTGCTCCATCGGCCTTTCTTTCGGCTTCTTCAATTTGTCGGTCAGATAGAGTAAGAGAATCAGTCATCTTGGAGATCTTGTCTGTTAAGTGATCTACCTCCGCTATTTTCTTATCCAATGCTATCTCAGTCTCGAACTTCAAGGTGGTCTCTTTCTCTAAATCGATGATAAGCTCCTTAACTCTCCTGCTTCCATGGTTTATTTTGCGAACCATCCCCGTGTTGGGTAGCTAGGAACTACAAAGTAAATGAGAATATCATTACAATATTCAAATTGAAAATGAATAGAAAATTGAGTAAAAGAATACCTTGGCAAGATGATAATAGCCATCATATGATAGGACCTCAGAAGTCGTCTCTTACACTGTAACACGATCACCCTCAAATAGGAGGTTAGACATCATGTCTATAGCTACCTCTCTGGTGAATACAGAATCCCCGACCTTCACATTCCACTCGGGACAAAAGGGGGTGGTAGAGATATTAGTGACGTCCTCAGGTGCAATCTCGTCAGTATGAGGTATAGCGACATCTGAACCCACAACGAATGTCGAACTCAATCCCTTCATCTATGACTAGCTTTGAAGAAAGTGAGAAGGCTCTAAGTCTCTTAAAAGATCCCGCAGCAGATGAGGGAGAAGCAATCTTTTAAACCGACGTACAGGTGCAAGACCAGAAGCTGACCCCTTTGGGTCCTCAGACTCTCATCTCTGCGTAGCCCGAGCCAATATCTTAATCTTGTCAATCGTTTTAGCATTGCAGACCTCCATACCTGTACAAAAAATGCATATATTAGCAAAAGTCAGATAAGGCATATATGCTAAAATAGATTAAAAAAAAAGGAAGAAGTGCATGCTAAGGTCTACAACTATAGACGAATGTAACTGGCTCAAGCCTGTTGCAACTAGAACATCTTTAGTGATAAGCTTATCTAAGCTTACTGGTCCATGAAGGTTAAGTGATAATTGTTTTTGTTGCTCATCCTCACTAGGAACAGACGTCTGAGTTAGAGAACAACTATAATTCCACTCTGATGGGAAATCCCAAGGACTATCTTGACAAACGTAGAAAAATCTTAACCTCCAGGCCTTCGTTTTCTTAGAAGTATCTACAAGGGATTTAATTCTACATCTAAACACGAAGTACCACAAGTCTTTGGCACTAGGGTGTTGCTGAATTCTATAGAGAGAAGAAAATACGTTGACATTAACTGAAGTGGGGACCGAGACTGTAAGGATAATAAACCCGATGATAATTTTCCAAGAATTTGGAGTCAATTGGGCAGGACAGAGGTCGTAAAATTTGAGAATTTCTATGATGGTGGGGTGTAAAAAAAAACCTTAGACCAGAACGAAACATGTCTTCATATAAGCAGAGCCATCCTGATGGCAAAACACTCAAACCACCTTCTCCGGACCGAGGAATATAGACATCCCAATGGCTATGGAAATAACCCATCACCTTAAAAATTTTATTTCTCCCCTAGTAAGAACAGAGATTTCCTCCTCAGGATCCAGAGACTTTAGCTTAGTTGTACGCTTCTTCTCCTCTACAGGCTCTGGTATGTTATGTAATCTAGCTAAAGGAAGGTATGAAGAGGGCTCATCCGAATCCTCAGAAGAAGACATTATGGATAAATAAATCTAACGGTCGAAAAACGTTCTGAAGACTCACTCAAGAACCACTGAAAAGACGTGCTTCAAACCGAGGTCCACGAGTCTTCTACCTGAGAATCAAGTAAGAAAATTCTTATCAGACAATGAGTGTGTAGCTAACAAACCTTGGCACAAAAAAAAATTAAAAAAATGGAGAAGTGAAAATAAATAAAAGCCTTGAAGTTGTTAAGAGTTGATTGCCAAGGTCTTAGCTCTAAGGTTTCTAAAGTTTCATACCGGGCATATATGCACAAGTTCATTGGTGAAAGGGCTTGATAACTAGCTAAGGACTTGAAAGTCATAATAGCTAAGGAGTTATCCAAGGATTCTAACTCTATTTGCTTAAGGATAAATCCACCTTAGAGTCCTTGGACATGTTTAAGGACTTACTACTTATTCCTCTACCATGAAATTGAGGACATACAAGCTAAGGGCAAAGCGGTTAGAGCTATGTCTTGGAAATGAGAGAGTTGGCGTATAGTTTTTATCCAGAAAAGCCAAGGGCTTGTCTATTGACACTTAGCTTTATTTGCTAAAAGACAAGTTGTGCTTTGGGAGACCTTAAACATGGGAATGAGCTAAGGACTAAAGTCATTATTCATTTGCTAAGTTGATTGAAGACTCGGATTCTTAAAAATTATCAAGTCCCATGACCTTGGAGTTGGTTTCGGAAAATGCTTAAATTTTGGAGGAAAGTCGCTCCTTGGCCGAGAGATGAAAATTACAAAGGAAGCTAAGGATAAAAATTGCTAAGGAAAAATAAACCTTGGCAACCTTGGCAAAATTATTAAAGAAAAGTAAACCTTGGCTTTAGCTTTATTTGCTGACAAGTCACACTTTGGAAGACCTTGGCAAGTCCTTGGACATGTGATTTGGAGTAAAAAAATAACATGTGGTGATATATATACATATATATGTATACACATACACACATATACATACATATTGTACAAAGAGTGTGAGGTAAGGATCATTGAAAATAGTACCTACCTAATTGTACTTGTATGAAAAGGACTTATTTTGTGAATTGACTTGTCATTGGAGGGTTTTTTGGAACCTGGGTCGTGAACTTCAAATTTGCTAAAGAGAAGAGTTCTTTAATGCTAGCTATGGACAAAGTAGCAATTAATACTTGTACTTGAAATGAAAATGACTTGTCCTTAGCAAAAATGGGGAGAGGGACCGTGTGGTTACTATCCACAAAAGCCGAGGGCTTGCCAAGGGCTTGTCAAGGACTTGTCAAGGACAACACTTTATTTGCTAAGAACAAGACCTTGGACAGTTTGGATAAAGAAGTGATCAAAGTGGAAGTCCTTTGCTTGGCAAAGGGCTCCTTGAACGGTTTTTCTTCTAAGGAAAAGTGCCAGGAAAAATTATCTACCAAGGACATGCTAAGGACTAAAAGTACAAGCCCTTTGTCAAAGCCATGAGAATGTGTAGATGTGGAAGCCAAGGACTCCAAAAGTGCTCACCTTGGAATCAAATGTTATCTACTACACATGTGAACAAAGGACTAACCATGGATTAATTGGTGGAATGCTAAGGACATTCAACTACTCTACCATGTAAGGGAAGTCCTACATTTTGCTAAGGGCCGAAAACTTGGAGGAAAATGCTAAGTAAGCCTTTTGTGACGACCCGGCTGTCCGGCGCCCCAAGATGCACGCGAGAGGCTCGCGCGCACCCCCGAGGCCAGCCTTACCCCACACCCGGACCAGCAAGCTTAGCATGTGTATTACAATACTTTGGGAAGGAACACGAGCATACCTGCAAGTAACGCCAACAATCAGGTATATAGGCCACAAATAATGTACATGACAACCCTGTCGCGCCACAGGGGTGGGGCACGGACTGCGATCCCGTGACACTCCCCCACCCAAATCCGCTAACGCCCTCGTAGCGGAGGAAGGAACTCGATCGCGCACTTCAACTCGGAGCTTTGAACTGCGGCACCATCCCCTGGATGGACAGGCTCCCTCTTTGTGCACATCGCACAGCCCGCAGTGCACCACGCACACACCGCCTCGACACCAACCTTCACCGTATGCCCTCTCAGCATTAGTTCCTCGGTTGAACGGCCTCCCCGCCGCTGCATTTTCGCATGTCGATTCCCCCTGATCGCTCCCGATTCCCACAGCGCTCGACGAGATGGCAAGGCCTCAACACTCGAAAATAAGCCTACCTCGCTTCCGCCTCAGATCCCAAAGATTCTCCCCCGATTGTGCTTGCTCACTAATCCAGAGACTTTCATGCACAATGGCCACACATTCTCCCCAAAGACCGTACCTTTGATGGAACACCACACAGGGGTCTCCCGCATCCCGCAATGTGATGCTCGCAACAAAGTCGGCTCTGATACCACATGTGACGACCCGGCCGTCCGGCGCCCCAAGATGCACGCGAGAGGCTCGCGCGCACCCCCGAGGCCAACCTTACCCCACACCCGGACCAGCAAGCTTAGCATGTGTATTACAATACTTTGGGAAGGAACACGAGCATACCTGCAAGTAACGCCAACAATCAGGTATATAGGCCACAAATAATGTACATGACAACCCTGCCGCGCCACAGGGGTGGGGCACGGACTGCGATCCCGTGACACTTTGCAACCTTGGTAAAAATAGACCTTGGCAACCTCAACACTAGGGTACGAAATACTATTTTTCTACATGTTGGCATAATGTGTATTTCAAACCCCAGGTGATGCTTGGTAAGGGGAGTTTCCTCCCCTATCCTGCCCTGGGGGGTGGTTTCAAAACCCAGGTGATGCTTGGTCTGGGGAGTTTACTCATCCGTCCTGCCCTAGGGGCCCCTGCGCTTATCAAGCCCGTCGCCTATGGGTTACCTAGGGCGGCTTACCTCCATACGTGGTTTGCGGGCTATTGCGTATGGACAGATTTGCTCTGTTGGGTGACCGGCGGAGATTTACCCTGGGATTTCTAAAAAAAAAAAAAAAAAAAAATAATAGACCTTGGCAATAAAATCATGCTAAGAATAAAAACATTATTTCAAAGCTTGATTGGAGAAAATGACAAACCTTTTAGCCAAGGACTACGAACGTCTAGAGCTCGGCACCACCTTGAATTCTCTAAGGAGTACACCTCGGCAATGGAACATCTATTTTTCTACCTCTCCCTCTACAAGAATTTACAAGAGTAAAATGGTAAATGAAGAGAATTTACTTGAGGATGTTTTTATAAATGGAAGTCTCACTAAAGGACAAAAGAGATTCTATAGCGAGGTACGGATATCGCGTACATATTTTGAGTACTTCTAGAGCGTAATTTTTATTCGCGCTCCAGAAGTGGGGGAAAGTGATGAGGACTAATTTCGTAATATTATCAAGAGACACGTGGCATCACCAAAATTTGACAAGTGTGCACCAATTACAATTAAATCAAGGGGCTAAAGGCTAAGGTCTTCTAATTTGGTCAAGAGCTTTTGATTTGACTCAAACTTGAGTAAGGATCCCAACCTCCCCAGGAGTCCTTTTCCGTATCTAGGGTAAATCCAAGGTCTAACGTGGTATAAATAGGAGACCTGGACTCCAGGTAAGGGATTCCTTTTTTTCAATCTTTCACTGTCAAATCCGTCATCTCCAAAGTTCTAACTTAAGCATCGGAGAGCCTACCCCTGGGGACGACCCCGGGGTTCTGTTTTGCAGGTTGATACAAATCGCCGGTTATCCTCGTATCCAACCTCCGATGACCGTTCGTCCTCGGATCCCACCTTTTTTGCATTGTAAGTTCTTGGATCTAGTCCTTCGATTTTTATACATCATCAATATATACACACACAAGATGTGTGTATCTCATGACAATATAGAGATTTTGCAAGTTGGTTGGGCAAGAGGAGCACTTGCATGCAGTGGTGATAGAGGGTGCTATTCCATTTGTGGAATGCAATTAGTCCACGTTTATTCCACCAAGACAACAAATTATACACAGGAAGAGATGTTATCTCTACTTGATAACGACCCTCCCCCCCCCCCCCCCCCACCCCACCCCCTCCCTCCCAAAAAAAAATATTTAAAAAGCCACCTACTCATTTGATATGTACTTTAATTTGTGTTGAAGGGATAAATCTCCAGATTTACGCGGCTTGAATGATTTCTAGCGGGCATATATATGAACTTCTATATTGAAGCTTCAAATGTCTTAAGGGTACTGATAGATTCTGGACCACCACCAAATATGACCCGTGTTAGGGTATCTATGACCCAATAAATGCTCAAGTTAGAGTTTTTGCGTTTGTATCAACCGAGAGTACCGTTTACTTTGCTTCCCTTTTTCATGATTCTCTTCTTTGCTTCACTGATTGCCTCAATCACTATCTTTTAAGATAGAAAGATTAGCATACACACAATTATCTTGATTATAATTATTTTTCATAATCCATTTTTAAATGAATATCCCTTATATATGTTAACCTAATTACTTAGCTATATATAGTTGGGATATGTTAATTTAATGATAAAGAAACCATACACATGATAGAGTCTCACACTTACATTATGTAATACCAGAATCCAGCTTCTCATCGCACAAAGTCAAAAAGATACCTAACTATATTTTTTCATGAATTGATATAAATGAAAAATTCTTATATGCACTCGATGTTAGATATTTTAAAAGGTTAAATTATGCCAAACTAACCCATAATTCATACCACTGTTGATATGATATGATTCAAACTCTTTGATATTCAATACAGAATCATAGAAGTATAAAATTGATATAAAATAAAAGCACTGTATTACTAAAGCAAAAGTTAGGTAGCTTGAAGTTGATAAAGAACAACAATTGTCTTTTTATCCATGATGATGATGTGATATAATCTGATTCCTTTAAAAAGTGTTTGCTACACATGTTATGATACAATGTATCTGCAAATGTTCTCTTTCTAAGATAAAAAATAAATAAAGAGAAAACAAAAGCAAGTTAACTTAGGAGGCTGTACAAACAAAAGTGTGTATTCATTTGCCTTCCTTAATTTCAAGAGTTCATCATAAGAACTCTTCGGTCCAATTTTCGGGATAGTTTCAATTATTCATATAATGAGATACATGTAGGGTTCACTATATATAATAATGACTATAATGGGTATTATAGTTGTGCCCGAATTCTCATATATGGATTATTAATTTGATCATCTCTAACATACATGATTAGGGTTTATTGAAAGAACGAATAAGGGTTTAAGAAAGTAGGATCAGCTTTGTTTTGATGATGATTACATATTTTTTCATATGATCTAATGTTGATAAATTATTTGTTGAAGTATGTCTTAAATTTCTAGGTCCAAAATCACTACATCGGAAATCAGGTATAACAAAAAGAAATTCTCCTCCCAATGAACGTAACAAACCACGTAAAATTTTGTATACGTTTCGTGATTTGGGTTCTTAGTTTCGTGCCTTGTTCTAACAATTGATTTGATGCTGTCTCTGCAACCTGCTAAAGAGAAAACCTATAGCAAAGATGAATAACCATATATTAGTTGACTTAATTAGCTCTTATATAATAATTTATCCTTTTAATTACTTGAATTACACAAATCGCATTAATTAACCTCAAACAGGTATTCATTGTTTTTAGATGAGAATATAATCTGAATGAATGAAAACCTTTATAAAAAAGACCAACACATTTTCTCATAATTCCTCTTACATTATGCTCTACTTATAAAGTTTTGATTCTACAATTTAAAAATCATAGAACCTTACTTTTCAATAGTCTTGATGATGATAAGTTTATAACTTCATAATGCAACACGTATACTAAGTAATAAAATAAGTAGATAAAATAAATTGTGGGGTCAATGAGAATGATCCATGGCTCTTTATGGCAAGGACCTTTATAATTAAAATGAACAGAAAACCCATAATTAAAAATAAAAATAAAAATAATAAATCTTGATGATTAAATGAATGGATTTAATTTTATAGGGTCCGATTTCCTTTGAAACATGGAGGATTTAATCTGGACATGATGGAAGGTAGATGGGAATATTGGATTCATCTTTCAAGATTTCTAGAAAAGAATTAATGCTTGAAGTGAGAAATTCTCAGTTCTTTATTGAGCTCTAAGCCATCCAAAAAAATATGTCTATATATTTCCCATCTCTCTCTCTCTCTCTCTCTCACACACACACATATTTATCATTTAATTCGAACTTTATTTCTTAAAATCGAAATCTATTCTTTCAATTAAAGTTGTATGACTGACATGACTAATTTGAACTATTCTTTAATTTTAGTGCAAAAATGCAAAAATACATGATTTTTTTTATTTTTTTTGTGTCATCTAATATTTTGGAATAGATGAGTGATAATATTTCTCTTTTGGGTTTCTCAAAATATCTCAAGCTTGAATGTTGTCCAACCCTGAAGGCACTTCATACCGTTCAATACTAATCTCTCAAAGGTGCTTCATGATTACAGAAACCTTCCACAAAAAGTTTTAGCATATACAATAAAATAATATAATTCTAAGAAATTAGAAAATAATAAAATTGTATATTTTAAACTAATTTAAAGTTTAAAAAAATAATTATTTATCAAAAAATATAATTATATAATATTTAAATAAATGCGAATATAGTTACAAAAAATATTTTTTTCCCATTGACAAATAAACAAATAAGAAAATTCAGAAATAAAATAGATTAGTAAACAAAATAGTTTGTTTTTTAAAAATTCTAAAACATCAGAAAATAAAAAAATATTAAAATTATATCTTAAACTAATTTTTAAATTTAAATAAAGGCATCTTTTTTGGCTGCCGATTTCCATTGACAAAAAGTAAATAAATTCAAAATCCAAAAAAATTAAAAAATTGTAAAGAAACATAAGAAAAATAAAGAAAATTAAAAAAACAAATCAGCAAAACAAAATAAATTAGAAAACATATCAAAATAATTTTGAAAAATCAAGAAAAAATTGTAAAAAATATATTATTAAGGAAAATATATTTGAATTTGAATTTTATAATATAATATTATAATTTTTGTTTTTTATATTATATATAGATGTATTAATTATACAAATTTTATTCATTATAAATAAAAGAAAAAATAACTTAGATAAAAAATATTTGATTTTGAAATATCCAAAAAGTGAAACAAATTAAACAAAAAATTTAAAACCTTATGAATCAAAATCACCAAATTAAAAGTCAATTTTTCCTCCACATGCAAAAATCACCAATTTGAAGGTTAATTTCCCCGCCAAATGATATTTTTCTGTCAATTTTGAATTTCCGGTTAAATTTGTACTCAAATTGCCAATTTTCTAGCCGGAGTATGCCAAAATTGCCAATTGGACCATTTTTATAAGAAAAGGAGGTACACAGCCTTTTTAGTGTACAAAAAATGCAATTTTTCCCCATAGTAAAAGTCAATCTTGAATGTCAAGTAGTTTGTGCAATAGTGCCTTTTACTTGGGACACTCTCCTTTCCTTGGTCCACGCACCATGAGTTGGTTTACTAATCTAATTGTACTTAAACAAGTTTTAATTTTTTTATTAATATAAGATGAGTTCGAGTAACTTGATAATTTTTGTATATATATATATATATATTAACTAATCGAGTTAAACCGAGCCAATTTCAAACCTCATCAAATAAAAATAAGTATTCAATCTAATTGTGAATCAAGTTCAAATAAACTATTAACAATTAAAATTGAATCGAGTATAAAATAATTTGATTTGTCTTTTTAACCCTCCTTTCTAGCATCTCACACAATCATCGAAAGTGCAATATATGATTACATGCAACTTTCGTGAAAAACTTCTATTTTTTTCAACTTTTATTCATTTCTTATCCACCAGGGACTTAATTATATCTTTATAAGCTTCACCTATCTAACTATCATTATCTTTGGAATAAAGATAGCACGCCCGCTTTTATTTGCTGCATAAATTGGCTAATCTATATATATCTTTAATCTATCTATAATCTATATTAATCTAATCTAATCTAATCTAATAATAATATATAATATTATTAATCTAATCTAATAATAATAATAATAATAATAATAATAATAATAATAAAAGTATGGATGTTAAGAAGTGATTTACATTTCTTAACTTTTTTGTGAATACTAAAATATCCCCATATAAATATGATGCTAGGAAAAATGTAAAGTTAATTAAGTAAATAAATGGATTGTATTGATAATTGATTTAATCTACCATTCTAAAAAAATTACTGTTGTTCATTGTATACACTATTATAATAAATAAGATACTATGTTCATTTTATATACTCTTAAATAATTTTGTGTCACGTTTTTTAATTGGCTATTATTTAATATTGATTAAAGCTTAATTACATAAATAAATGAATTGTACTAATAATTAGTTTAATCTAGCGTTCTAAAAAAATAGTGTTGTTCATTATGCACACTACTACTATAATAAATGAGTTATTATGTTCATTGTATATACTCTTAGATAATTTCATATCCACTTTTTTAATTCGATGTTATTTTAATATTTTGGGTTAATTGCAAAAAAACCCCTGTGTTATTCCCAATCTGCAAGAAACCCCCCTGTGATAAGAAAATAGCCTAAAAACCCCCTGTGAAATGTAAAAACTCTGCAAAAAACCCCCATTCCGTCAAACTTAACCGCGTTTGAGACACACGCGCGTGAGGTGAGAGTTGGCAATTTTTTTTCCCAATTTTCACACTAAAGTGCAAGGGAAATTGACTTATATGCCCCTATTTTAATTGTTCATTTGGAGGGGCTTTTTATGCTCTTTAATAATTCTCTAAAATATTAAAAAATTAAGATTATGCTAAAATAATATATATATAAATAATATATATATATATATATATATTGAAAAATTGCCTACTAATTAGAAATAATATTCAATAATAATAAATATTCAAATGCTAAATAGTAATAAAAATATCCAAGTACAAAATAATTAGCATAAATTATTTCATAAACTAGAAAAGGAGAAAAAAACAAGATTCTTAAATATGTATTTTTTTATCCAATTACTTTTATGAATATTCAAAATTAAGGGGAATATTCAAAATTAAGCTTATGAAAATTCTGAATTACAAATAATTTTAATGAAAATTAATTTTCAATTAAAATGAGTTATAACAAATATTTTAACTCATTGTGCGCGTCTTCACGAGAAAATTCATAACTCATTGTAAAAAGCTCGGATTCATGAACCGTTTTCTTCCCATGAAACTAGACACATAGGGCTATCCAAACATATATCGCACATAATCAGGAGACGTCTAGAACAAAGCAGTTTTGTACTCAAAGTTAGCTAAAAATCTGTTGACTGTGCAGACAGCTGTGCGCGTCGTCACGAGAAGATTCATAACTCATTGTAGAAAGCTCGGATTCATGAATCCTTTTCTTCCCATGAAACTAGACACATAGGTATATCCAAAAATATATCGCACATAATTAGGAGACGTCTAGAACAAAGCAGTTTTGTATTCAAAGTTAGCTAAAAATCTGTCGGCTGTGCAGACAGCTGTGCGCGTCGTCACGAGAAAATTCATAACTCATTGTAGAAAGCTCGGATTCATGAACCGTTTTCTTCCCATGAAACTAGACACATAGGGCTATCCACACATATATTGCACATAATAAAAAGACGACTAAAACAAAGCAGTTTTGTATTCAAAGTTAGCTAAAAATAGGGCTATCCACACATATAGGGATATAAAGGACATTTCAAACAGAATTTAACAGTGTTAAGTTTTATTTAACGGTTTGGGAGTGTGTGCAGAGTTTTACATTTCATAGGGGGTTTTTAGGCTATTTCCTTATCACAGGGGGGTTTCTTGCAGATTGGGAATAACACAGGGGGGTTATTTGCAATTAACCCTAATATTTTTGTGAAAATAATTGATATATACAAATTCACATAGTGGTAAACTAATTTCTGTATGCCACCACATATTTTTATAGAATAAAAATTCATTTTTGTCTAATGAGCAACATAAATTTTTAATGGACTCTAAATAAATTATACCATATGCGGAAAAATTACAGTTTTCGTCCCTGAAATTGTAGCCAAAAACACATTTGGTCCCTCATGTTTCAACCTCAACACATTTGGTCCCTCAACTTACAAATTTTGAACAAATGTGGTCCCTGCCGTCAATTTACCGTTAGAACTAATGAAATTTGCACTGTTCATCATCTTCTCCAACTAACCCAACCCTAAAATCCGATTTCAAACTTTAAATTATGATATCTCACTCATAGTCCATTTTTAACGAATCTATATGGTTAGAATCGTCTCAAAGTAGAATCACATGTATGTTTTGTCCTAAAATAGGCTGATTCAAAAAACGGATTTTTTCGGATTTGTGCGGTTCGGGTCAATAGAATCAGCGTATTTGGGACAAAACTTATATGGATGGATTCTACTCGTTGAGACGATTCTAACCATATAAGATTCGTTAAAAATGGACTTGAAATGAGTGAGATATCATAATTTAAAGTTTGAAATCGGATTTTAGAGTTGGGGAAGATGATGAACAGTGCGGATTCCGTTAGTTCTAACGGTAAATTGACGGCAGGGACCACATTTGTTCGAAATTTGTAAGTTGAGGGACCAAATGTGTTGAGGCTGAAACATGAAGGACCAAATATGTTTTTGGCTTCAACTTCAGGGACGAAAAGTGTAATTTTCCCTACCATATGCCATAAACTTCGACCTGTACTTCACATAAATTTTGTAAATAAGAAAATCTGAACATCTAATTTAAGAAGAAAAAAACTTGGTCGTTGGTAACATATCCCATTATGCACATCTTATTTTAGAAAAATGATTTAGCTTTTTTTTTTTTTTTTAAAAAAAGAACCACACCGCCTTAGCGGGGGGAGAGCGTTGTCGGTCCTCTCATCCCTTCTTTATTAGATTTAAGATAAAGCGACAAATAAGGAGGCTACCTCCTTAACAAAAGATTCTAAGGAAGCATCGTAAATCAAGAGTACTACTCCCTTACAATATAGGCTAATAATTAAATCCATCTAAACCTAAAACTAGGAAACAAAAGGTCCATTTTGCTACAAGCTTGAACATTGGCAGGAATTTCTTCCATCATAATCATGGACATTTTATCATCACATGCCTTGTTAGCCAGTATATCCGCCGTCTTATTGCCTTCTTAGTAAGTATGGGAGAAGATAACATCCATACAAGACCTCAAGAATCGAATATGTTGCATGCAATGTTGGAATTCCCATTTTCCGGGCTGTTGCATATGTATATAATTCAACACCACTTGAGAGTCCAACTCCACCCAAACCTTGTGTAATCCGAACTGGAAGCATAATTCTAGTCCCTTCCACACTCCAAACAATTCTGCATAGTTATTAGTAGCCATCGATAAATACTCGAAAAATGCAAAAACAATCTTACCAGTATGATCTCTAGCGAGCCCCCCTAAACCCGCTTCTCCAGGATTGCCACGCGAAGCTCCATCAGTGTTAAGCTTGAACCACCCCAGTGATGGCGCGCACCGCTTCACCATCCAAACTTTCAATTGGACTGCCCGAGCCTTTTTACTACCCAAGAAAGAAGCAAAGTTTCCAACACCTCGAAATTGCGCGGGTTTAAGGAGTCTAGCCTGAACAAGTAAACAAAGATAAAATTCTACCTTTTTTCTAATTCAGATCTAATTAAAGCCATAGTCCTCGTGTTTTGCTTTGTTCCGTTCAATCCATGTGAACCACGCAATAATCACCGGAAGGATAAGTTGAGAATGATTTTTATTGACCCCAATACGCCAAGATTGCCACCACGTAGTTAAATGCATAGTGACGGGGAGAGTAAAACCACATAACTGAGCAAAAAATTCTCCAATGCCACGATTGGCTGTGCCAAAAAGATGACCAATGTTTTCCAAACCTCCTTCACTGCAGCAATAGCATTTGGAAGCTAAATTAATCCCTTTGTTTTGCATTGTCTCATCCACAGGTAACAGCCGTGAATCAACCGCCAAGCAAATATAGACATGGAGGGCCGTAAGGATTTGTTCCAAAGATCTCGGTAAATCGGTTGCACCGGAGCTGAAATTCTAATCAAGTTCCAAGCCGTCTTTACCGAAAATACACCAGAATTTGAGTTCCTCCAAATGATGATATCTTTCTCCATATTGTTGATCGGAATAGAAGCTACCTGATCGATCATATTTGTCGGAATCACATCGCTTAGTTTATCTTTGTCCCATTTACCATCTGTCCAGAAGTCCGAGGCCATCTCCGTGGTTTGCGTTGGAGCTGAAATTATATTTTTAAGACAGCTCTCTCCGAGCCAGTTATCATGCCAAAAAAACACCTTACCGTCTCCCAAGTTCCAACTAATCAGAGGTTCCACTTTGTGCCGAATCTTAATTAATCTTTTTCACACCATTGACTCTGAATTTTTAACAGGAGCGACCGCCGGATGGTGGAGCAAGCAATATTTATCAATCAATACCTGGGACCAGGGACGGAGCCAGGAATTTGAATGAGGGGGGCGAAATTATTGTGATATAGATATATATATTTTTTTGGCAAATAGTCGAGGGGGGTACGGTACGCTATATTTGTGGAGGAAAATATAATAAGAAACTAAGTTCAATTACAATTTTTGACATACTTTATACTCTTATATCTCTTTCGTTATAACCAGAATTTTGGGTTGGGGGGGACGAATTCAAAATAAAGGGAAAAAACATGATATTTTTCGATTTTAAAGGGAGGCGAAATCCAAATATCAAAAATTTTGTAAGGTAAAAAAATGATTTTTCAAAATTGAAGGGGGGCGACCGCACCCTCCAGCCCCCTGGCTCCATCCCTGCTCGGGCCCACAGAGTTTTCCTAGAGCGAAGCATCCACCATAGTTTCATTCCGAATGCATCTATCATCTCACTTAATTTACGAAGACCCAGGCCACCTTCATTAACCAGATAGCACACCTTATTCCATGAAGCCCAATGCGTCTTTTTGCTGTGCTCGTTAGAACCCCAAAAAAACCGATTAAACAACCTCTCTATTCGGTGTATAACATTTTGAGGAGGTCCGAGGATTTGTAAAATATATAACGGCATCGAAAAAAGAGCACTTTTTATTAGAGCTAGTCGACCTCCTTGAGACAATAATGATTTCTCCCATCCGCCTATTCTCTCAGTTATTTTACTAACAATGGTCCCGAAAACCGACGCCCTCTTATGCCCTTTATACAGAGGAGCTCCGAGGTAATAGAAAGGTAATGACTTTTAAATTTTAATTAAGAAACTTAGTTAGAAGATCAAAACCAAAATTTAAAATAAGAAAAAATATTGCTAACAATATGAGAAATCACAAAAATACGTAATTGAAAAAGTGAAATATGAATAAAAAGAAACTTCATTACTCATTAACCTCATCAAAATAAACAAATTTGAAATTTGTTTAGAAGTTATGTGTGTTTTTTTATTTAACACAATGGCTTGTGGAATTAATGTTTTATTTATTTTCTCTAGAATTTCATTTTTTGTTTACTCTCTAATATTATGATAAGAATAAGTTAATTGATCAACAAATTCAAGAAAATTTCAAAGAATCTTTAAAAGTACAAAAAGGTTAATTTTAAATAAATCTGGTTGGTGTCTGGTTATCTTTTCTTATATCTGTCTACATGATCCTTGTACCTTCATATATATAATGCCAATAAATGATAAAAGACATCACATCATTATATTGACTTATGTTATATTAATTTCACAATAACAAAAGTTACATTCGCATAAAGGGCACGCCACCAATCCCGTATCTGTCATATATAGTGATATAGGTAGCCATATAGTCCTCTATAATTTCATATACAAATTTAATACAAATGAGTAATTTTTGGAATCATAAAACAATAAAGAGATTTTTTAGCAAATTAAAAGCACACAATGCTGCAGTTCATATACATAAAATATATATATAGGAATAGTTACACTGGGTACCCACTACACAAAAATAATACATTAGTGACAAAATATCAATTGACAATGTCAAAATTGTTACTAATTATACATTTTTACTGAGAAGATTTTTTGTGTTAGTCACGAAAATAAGTTTTACATGTTTAGGGTTTAGGATTTAAAAGACACAGATAAATAAACAAAAAAACTTGATAGTAGTCAGATAAAAGTTTTAATTGATAAATTTTACCATGTTTAACGGAATATATAATTTGATGATAATTCACAACCAAATAAAATACTAAAATGCACAATATTCTAACCCATATTTTCAATGCTATGGTCACACTATCTATTCTCTTATCCTAATCATAATATTATTTATAAATTATAACCATACAGTTCGGAAAATTCTTATATACACTCGGTGTGAGACCTTATTGCATGCACCAAGACACAACAAAAAATAACAAAAAATATATATTCAATATAAAAATAAGTCAGATATTTTTTATTATTTTTGTTGTGTCTTGGTGTATGTAACTGGGTCCCACACCGGGTGTATTTAAGAATTTTTCATGCCGTCCTTGCAACTTGTGGACCCCATGTAGCTGAGTTGTTCACCGATAAATTTCTCTAGTGGTACTATCTCTTAGCTGCTAAAAAGTTACAAGAGGAAATATAAGGTATCAAACGCACAAAAGGTCACATCTTGCTATTCCTTATTTACCTATTTGCTATCTTATTTTGCTGTAAACTTCTGATATTATGTATTTACATAGATTCAATTGCAGCACAAGATTACAAGAGGCTGAACAATTTCGACAATGGAAGGCAATGCCTTAAATGGGCCGGCTTGTTAAGGCTTGGCAAGCCAAGCCTTAATAGGCCGGCCCATTTAAGGCTTTAATAGGCCGGCCCATTTAAGGCTTGCCAAGCCTAAAAGGCTTGATCCATTACTTGAACGGGTCGAGCCGGCCCGGCCTGTTAGCGAGCCAGGTTTTTTTTGGCTCGCTGACCGAAAAAGCCCGGCCCGTGCAAATTTTTTTTGAATCATTATATTAATATATAATAATAAATAAAATAAAAATTACACATGAGGCCGTTGCACACTCATGCTCAACGGTCAGCAATTGTTGACCGTTGGGAGTTCAAACGGCCAGCATAATGCTAGCCGTTTGAACTTCTAGGTACAACGGTCGGATTTTCCGACCGTTGCACCTCAAGTTTTTTTTTATTATTATTTATTTTGTTATTTCTAAATTTCCTATAAATAGATGATCATTTGATTTATTTTTTTCACACAAAACTCTTCCAATTTCTTACAAAACTTTCAATATTATCAAACTCTACTTTATACACTTTATATTTATATCAATTATATAATTCATTATATTTAGTTCAACAAATATAATATTACTTCAAATATATTAAAAATATACTTTATATTATTTTCTACGATTGGCGGAGGCGTAATTATACTTCCCAAATTGAAGTTGTAGAGCTCTCGATTTTGCAACGTTTGGTGGAGGAGTAATCCATCTTCCCAAATTGAAGTGGTAAATGTATTTACTAAGTTTATTTGACCATTTTAATGAAATCAAAGTACTTAACACCTTTAAATATATATTGTCATTAGTCACTAATTTTTTTTTACCAATGAAGTTTTTTAATATTGGTTCTATTATCCACATTCTATATTTTACTTACAAAAAAATAGTAGATAACAAGTACTAAATAAAAGATGTATTTGATTAAATAACTTAAATAAATAATTAACAACAGTAAATAAATATATAATAGATTGAATAACATAAATAATTAATTAAAAAAAGATAAAAAATATATAATAGATTAAATAACATAAATAAATAATTAACAAAAGTAAATAAAAAAAAACCATGCACAACAAACGGCTTGTTAGGCTCGGTGGCTTGGCCTTGATAGGCTTTTTTGGCCGTTCAATTGAAGGGCCAAAAAAGACTATCAAGCCTAACAAGTCGGCTTAGGAGCCTAATCAGTTTGACTTGGTTGCTAAAGGAGCCAAGCTGGCCCTCTTAGCAAAAAATCCAAGCCTCAACAAGCCGAGCCACGCCGGCCTATTAAGCTTGTTTGACACCTCTAGAAGGCATCTCGAGTACCTTTGCAGCTAAAAGCCACTTTATTCAAACACACAGTTTATCGTATACTTTTGTGACTATGTCGATTGTTGACTAAAGTTTATACAGTGAAGAATTATAGCTACAGGGAGGAGAGAATGCGATTGAAAATGAAAAAATGTCGATTATATTCATTTGTTTGCCAAGTTCTTAGAAGTTTTTGATTAAATGTTATGCATGTGATTCTTAGTTCCAAAAATAGATAGAGATGTTGATTTTCTTAGAAAAATTATAATTTTGGTACACTAATGTGGCCTGCACGTTTTTTGGTACACTAATATGGGGGGGGGGGGAGTAGCAATTTGGGTACATTATTGGTCAAAAAATTGGCAATTTTAGTACACATCACCGGAAATTGCTGATGTGGCCACCAGAAAATGTCAAAATTGGGAATTTTTCAGAATTGGAGGAAAAATTGATGATGTGGCGGCCAAGTGGACAATGGATTGATGACATGACAGCTAATTTGACAAAGTTAAAATTTTTTGCTATTGGGAGGTTTGAACACTCGACCTTTGAACTAAAATTTTAACACTTCTACCACTTCACCACACGCCATAACTTGTTATAATTGGCTTTAGTTTAGTTACTTATACCATTACTTTGGTATATTCCTTAGTAATATGTAATTATTAATATTTTATACAAGAATATCTATACTAATATTTATATAATTACTATAAGTATATATACACTAAAATATATAATTAATAATTCATGTACGAAAAGAGAAATTTTATATTTCGAGTATATAATTATTTTATCTAAAATTTATCATAAAATATACAATTATTTCAATTATAACATATATGGATATTATATATTTTGTACATGTACATGTTCTTATAAATACTTAATATATATTAAATGTTTGGGAAAAATACTAAAATCCCCCTAACATAATTTTGTGTATTCGAAAAACCAATCAAAATATTTTTCAATCTTAAAAATCTATTCTACAAAATTTTCATTCCAAAAACTCAAAATTTAGGATTAAAATATTTTTGGACTAAAGTACCCTTCATTTATTAAGTGAAGAATTGATCAATGGGTTTTTTCTATCAAAATTAATTTTTAATTTTTAATTTTTTTAAATTGATAAATAATATAAACGAATTTTATTTTTCATTATTAAATATCCTATATATTTTTCTATAATTTATTTTTAACTTTAATATGGTAGTTATCAATCTATAAAAATATTTAAGTAGTTGTATATGTTTGTTTTATTTATGGAGAAATTATATCCAAAAATATATGTCCATCTTATTTAAAAAATTATGTTAGATATAAAAAATTTCTTGAAAAGCAATACTGATGTGGTTCGGATTTTCACACCAAGAAAATCAAAGAACCAAACAAGGTCTTCAATTGATTGTTGTAATTAATAGACTTAAACTCTTGATTCACACTCTCAATTCACACATATAAAAATATTTGAAAAATATAGAGGAAAATGAGAAAGAATGGCTTTCTTTATTGACTTTGAATATTCAAGAACGTAAATCCTAATTTTGGTGTAATACAACTTAATAAAACTTGACTTTCTCTACTAAAACTTAAACTTACAAAAATGAAGTAAAAACCATTTATATAGGCCTCATGACCGATTTTACTAGGGTTGGGGGAGTCTTGGATTGCTTCCAATTTGTTCCCCGATATTGGGGGATACGATGAGCCATATCCCTCTTTTTAGGATTTGGTAGTTTAGGATAAGATTTACCAAATGTCCTTTTATTTGAGCTTTCTTATAAGCATTTCCGTGAGCTTTCCTTTGGGTTTCCTCTTAGCATTCTCACGAGCATATCCTTGGGCTTTTCACGAGCTTTCCATTCACAAGCCTTTTTCATTTATTTATTTTGACACAAGCCTACTCCATGTTAGCCCATTTACGAGAAGTGAAAATTACGACCCTTATCAATTATCTTTCTAGAAAAATAGCATTGAGAAACATATTGAAAAGATTAATTTATATAAAATGTATTAACTGAAATATATTATTATTATTAATAATAATAACAATGAATATATATTTAAAATATTAATTTTGTAAACTCTACTACTTAAATATGTTTGTTTTTTTTAAATATTTATATGTATTTATACTTTTAATATATTTTATTTTTTCTGAGATTTTTTTAATATATATTCTTACAATACCGTTAAAGTTACAGTCTTATGTTAAAAAAAAATTAATTTGGAGAATAATATTGATAAGTCATAGATTGAAGTAATGTTATAAGTACATAAACTAAAGGTAAATAAATCAAGTTGTGGTATGTGGTGTAGTAGTGGAAATGTTAAGTTTTAGCTCAAAGGTTCAAATCTCCTAAGTAGCAAAAATTTTAAACTTTGTCCAATTGACCACCATGTCATTAATTAATTGTCCCCTTGGTATCTACGTCATCACTTTTCCCTCCATTTTGGAAAATTCCCACTTTTGACATTTTCTGGCGGCCATGTCAGCAATTTTCGTCGATATGTACTGAAATTGCCAATTTTTCAACCATTAATGTACCCAAATTGCTACCCCCCCCCCCCAATATTCACTACTACAGAAATCACTTATAACAGCGGTTTTTTTGGGCCTATGACAGCGGTTTTTAACCGCTGTCATAGGTACCGCTGTTATATGATTTTGACCTATGACAGCGGTTAAAAAACTGCTGTCATAGGGTTAAAAAAAAAGATTTATTTGGACCCTATGACAGCGGTTCCGGCTGAACCATTGTCATAGGGCGACCTATGACAGCGGTTCCGACAGAACCGCTGTCATAGGGGTTAAAAAAAAAATTAGTTTGGATCCTGTGACAGCGGTTCAGCCAAAACCGCTGTCATAGGGTCATTTATTTTATTTTTTTTAATTTTATTTTCTCGATTATAATGTTACCATGTCCGAATGATACGAAATTCACACGGTCATAGGGAAACGGTATACACATACACCCACACATACACAAATATACATACACCCATCAACATATACACAAATATACATACACACATCAACATACACACAAATATACATACACCCATCCACATATATACATACACAAATACACCCACACCCACACATACACAAATACACCCACACCCACACATACACAAATACACCCATTAACATATACACAAATATACATACACCCATCCACATATATACATACACAAATATACATACACCCATTAACACATACACAAATATACATACACCCATCCACATATATACATACACAAATATACATACAACCACATATACACAAATATACACACACCCACACATACACAAATACACCCATTAACATATACACAAATATACATACACCCATCAAAATATACACACACAAATATACATACACCCATCCACATATATACATACACAAATATACATACAACCACATATACACAAATATACACACACCCACACATACACAAATACACCCATTAACATATACACAAATATATGATGAGCCTTTGGGGGGGGGGGGGGATCGAGAGAGAGAGAGGCCGAGAGTAGTGAGAGAGAGGCAAAACTGAAATTTGAGAGTGAGAGAATTAGGGGGGCTGCTGTCTGACCTAGTAAAAAACCGACAGCCTATGACAGCGGTTCGGGGCGAACCGCTGTCATATCCCAGCACTATGACAGCGGTTCTCCCAGAACCTCTGTTATAGCCTAGCCCTATGACAGCGGTTGTGCAAAACCGCTGCCACAGGATATTTTTTTTTTTTTTTGCAAAATTTATGACAGCGGTTCGTGGCGACCGCTGTCATATCTCGGCACTATGACAGCGGTTCGGGGAGAACCGCTGTCATAGGTCCAAACCGAATAGCCCTATGACAGGGATTTTGCAAAACCGTTGTCATAGGTCCGAACCAAATAGCCCTATCACAGCGATTTTGCAAAACCGCTGTCATAGATACGCTGTAATAGAGTATTTTTGTAGTAGTGATTAGTGTACCAAAAAAACGTGCAGACCACATTAGTGTACCAAAAATGCAATTTTTGCTGATTTTCTTTTTATCTATAGGAATTGTGATGTGAATAGTAGTTGTAAAAATTCATATATGTTATTCTTTATTCTCCTTTCTGTTTTTAATATATATTGTTTTATTTGTAGATATAAGTATATTGGACTTGTTTAATGCTATAAAGATTAGAGGAAAAAATGCTATTGGAATCCGCGCTCGGTTGACTCTAACCATGAGTTTATCAACATGTTGAATATTTTAGCAATAATCAAGATATATTGCTAAAGATTTTATTTCTAGCCAAAGATTATTGAAGTTTTTATTCTACAAAAGTTGTGAGATCTAATTTATGTTTATTTCCTTCTTTGTTCTTAAGTATTTGCATATTTTCTGTGTTTGTTGAAATTATTATTTTGATTAATTAAATAATAAGGGTCCGTTATTTGATTGTCGAAATAATATATAGCCATTTAGAATCCCAAATCCGTAATTATTTGGTCAATTCTAATATTTGTGGCAGTTAATAACGTTGATTGTGGACAAGTTTTTGATTGTTGCTATGGGAATATGTTATCTAATCTAAATGAATCGAGCTTGCGAGTTTGTTGGTTAGAATTGGTGTTTCTCTATTTCTTAATGCTATTGTTAAATTAAATCCTAAGAGCTTATTTAGGGTTGTTTAATCAATAAGAGAAGTAATCAAAGAGCTTGTTTTGGTTATCGATAAATTAAGAAGAAACTAGGTTGTTGGAGCTTGTTAATAACTATAGCCAATTTATTCATGAACGTTGAAGTATCTTTGCATCAAGGATCAACTCTTGGAATTAAAATGGAGATAACTCCTTAGGCTAGAATCTCTTCATCTATTGAATTAGTTTACTTGTTTAACTTTTCTTAATTTTTAGTTTATTTTTAGTAATTTTTAGTTTAATCAATTATAAAAAAATCCCCCCTCTTTATTTTAATTTTAGTAATTTGAGAAATAATTTGAACCAATTCTGAGGAATCGACCCTGCTCACTACTATCTGCAAATTTAGGAAGAGGAATTATTTTTTGTGTGGATTCGACACCTATCAAATTTTGGCGCCGTTGCCGGGGATTGGTGCTTTTAGATTTATTTCTCATTATAGAGTTAATTTTTGTTGCATATTCTGTTTTATGCCTCGATCTCTTCGTGCAGGTGAACTTCAATACGATCCTGAAATTGAAAAAATAGCTCATCGACTACAAAAAGAAGCCAAGCAACGTGCTCAAGGAGTCCCATCTACTTCATCTCCCGGATTGAACTTAAATTTGGAATTGAGTGACACATCCAGTGATTTAGAAGAGGAACTTGAAATCATGGCCAACGCCAACGAGAGAACTTTAATGGAGTTAGCCATGCCAAACATGAACCAACAACCTCTTTGCATTCAATATCCCACCCTTGAGGTAAATTTTGAATTAAAATCTGGTCTCATTCACTTACTTCCTACTTTTCGTGGTCTTTCAGGAGAAGATCCCCACAAACACTTGAAAGAATTCCATGTGGTATGTTCAACAATGAAACCAAAGAATGTTACTGAAGACCAAATCAAACTGAGGGCTTTTCCGTTTTCACTAGCTGACAGAGTTAAGGACTGACTTTATTATCTACCCTCTGGTTCAATCAAGACATGGACCGAAATGAAGAAACAATTTTTGGAGAAATTCTTCCCTGCCTCACGAGTTGCCAACATAAGGAAAGAGATATACGTGATTAAGCAAATCAGTGGAGAATCATTGTATGAGTACTGGGAGTGGTTTAAACAACTAGTAGCCAGTTGTCCACAACACCAAATTCCTGAACAACTTTTGATCCAGTATTTCTACGAAGGTTTATCAACCATGGCGAGGAATATGATAGATGCTGCGAGTGGAGGCGCACTGGTACACAAAACTCCCACGGAAGCAAGAAATCTAATCTCCAACATGGCTGCCAACACCCAACAGTTTGGCACTCGACAAGATACTGCACTGAAGGGGTGAATGAAGTGAACTTTGCATCAGTGAATCAACGTCTGGATGATTTGACTTCCCTAGTGCAAAAATTAGTCATGGTCAATACACAGCAAGTGAAGGCGTGTGGTATCTATTTCAATCCTAGTCATACTATTGAGGTGTGTCCTACACTTCAAGAGGAGCCACACGAACAAGCCAATGTTGTTGGATTTCTGGGTGCTCCACAAAGAAAGTATGATCCCTTCTCCAACACCTACAATCCTGGGTGGAGGGACCATCCTAATTTGAGTTATGGTCCACGGTCTATTGGCTTCGAACAATCATATCAATCCAGACAACAAGCAGCACCAAATCAACCATCCTCTAACCCACAAGGTATGTCTTTAGAAGAAATTGTCAAATCATTAGCAACTAACACACAACAATTTCAACAAGAGACGAGGACTAGTATACAACATCTGGAGAGCCAAATGAGACAGTTAGCCACAACTGTGAATGAGTTGGTTTCTCAAAGGTCGAGTAAACTACCCTCTCAGCCGTAGTGAATCCAAAACAGAATGTTAGTGCAGTTACTTTGAGAAGTGAAAAAGGGTTACAAGAGTTCAAGAAAATTGTAACACCTCCACCATTTCCTAGTAGATTTGCTAACCCTAAACGTAAGGTAGAAGAAGAGTTGGAGAAGAAATCAGTGGAATCTCAACTCATCAAATCGACTAAGACACATAGAGAGTAGGTCGAGCTAATTGAGGTACCTCCCCCGTTTCCTAGTGAGTTTGTGGAATATGAGAAGCAAGAGCAAGAAAAGGAAATTCTAGAGACTCTCCGAAAAATTGAGGTAAATATATTTGCAGTCCTTCAAAAGAAATTACCTCCAAAATGCGAGGACCCAGGTATGTTTACTATTTCTTGTAAGATAGGTGATGTGCGAATTGAGAGGGCTATGTTAGATCTAGGAGCTTCTATTAATATCATGTCCGGTTCTCTCAATGAATCTTTGAATATGGGAAAATTGAAAGGAACAGATGTGATTATCCAATTAGTTGATAGGTCTAATGCATATCCTGATGGTGTTCTTGAAAATATATTAGTTCAAGTTAATGATTTGGTTCTTCCTGCTGATTTTTCTGTTATTGATATGGGTGAAGATAACTCTTGTGATTTTGCTCCCATTTTACTTGGAAGACCATTTCTTAAAACATCTAGAACTAATATTAATATTCATGATGGGACAATTGCTATGGAATCAAATGGTATAATCATAGAATTTAGTATTTATGATTCCATGAAGTATCCTAATGATGATCATTCTATGTTTGTCAAAGATGTTATTGACTTGTTGATGCAGCAAATTCTTAAACTCAGTGATGATGATCTACTAAAGGTAGCTTGACACAATGATGGCTTTGAACCTCCTACTTATGCAACTTGATCCATAACCTCGTCTAGCCAAAAACGTTAAAGAAAGGCGCTGCTTGGGAGGCAACCCAAGGATTTTACCTTTTCTCGTCCTTTTTTCTTTATTTTATGTTTTTATATATTTTTCGTCTTTTTCTTTGAGGTGAAACATATCCCACGGTAATACTGGGGGATTTTTCGTCTTTTTCTCGTTCTTTTTTCGTTTTAAACTTAGTAATGAAGAAAAAAATGTGCTGAATTGACAGATTACAACTTCAAATTAGGCGTGCCCATGCTCAACTGAAAGTTGTATTCTGTCTAGTTGTGCACAATTTTGACAATTTATCGATCAATGTTGGAAGTCCTTCAAAGCTTTAAAGACAGAGGGAGAGGTAGGAGCTTTCATTGCAAAGATGAAATAAGAATGTTGTAGAGGACTTCCTGGTACGTGCTGGTGATGACGAAGAATCCAACACCAGTAGAAGGAGACCCCGCTGTAATAATGCTTCCCTATTTCCTTTACAGTAGTTGCAAGCTAAAATTAGGCATGCCCATGCTCAAATTTTTAAGTTACACTCTGCCTTAAAATCTTCACCCCTTAGTCGATTTCAAAAAAAAAAAAAATTAAAAAATCAAAAAATATTTTTTAGTTTTTTTTTTTCGATTTTTTTTCCAACAATTATCTTTCCTTTTCTTTTCTTTCCCTTTTCAGCCAAAATTCCTAATCCTTTCTTCCCCAAACTATTTTGCAGCAAAACTTGAAAACCCACCATTGAAGAACTTGAATCTCCACAAACCACCATGGGAAGAGCTCAAGCTCCGGCCACCACAACACCTCCGCCGACGACTGCTGAAAATTCTGACCATCCTCGGTTGTCTTCTCCAACGAATTCTTCCGGGTCAAGTTCTTCGAGCCCAATTACAAATCGGTCACCACCGGATTGATCTCGGGTTCGTTCATCTAAGTTCAGGGGAGTCCCGTTCTTTTTAACTCCATTTTTGTTCCTCTTATGCTTTCTATTTTTATACATTGAGGACAATGCATCTAATAAGTGTGGGGGAGGGGGTTAAATCCTTTGTCGTGATGTGTGTTATAATTCTTTTAGTGTGCAACGAGTTAAGTTAGTGCAATTTTTTTCCTTTTATCAATTCTTTTGATTTGAAAATTTGATGAAATTCATGAGAGAAAGTTCAAGCATGCTTATACCGTTACAATTGTTAAAGTACATGCTTCTTTGAGAAATTTACGGAAATTTGTAATCTAGCATAATTATGTATGTGATATTTGACTCGCAAAAATCCTTTGATATTTTTTTGAGTTTATATTTTGGTGAAATTAAATTGATGATGAATTGAATATATGGGTATTAAGACTTGAAGAAATAGTTAGTGCTTAATGAGTGTATGATATAACCTCTTTTAGCGCCTAGGGCTAACTACATTGAAGGGATTAAACCTGAAGAGTTTTCAAGCTTGGTAACCTAAGGCCAACTGGTATGGGATCTATCGGCCCAAACCTGCTACTGTGTTAGTATCCTAACAGGGCTGGCTATAAAGAGGGTATCAAATGATAAATGATAAACTAGTTGAGTAACCGGGTGCATTCATGACCAATGTTTGTATTCGCGTCAAAAGACAAGTAAATGCTTAAGTAAATGAAAGTGTGATATTGGTTCTAATTTGTTATTAAATGCTTGAGGATATAGAAGGGGATAATGCGAGTTGAATGTTGTATACGTGATATTGCAATCATGGATTTTTTGTGAATTTTTGAAGAGTTTGTATGGATACGAAAGTGATAGTTGAGGCATGATTGACATCTTTAAAGAATTTTGTTAAAATTTTGATGATAAGGGTTGATGTTTGGAAAAACAAGTTTCTTTGACTTATTTGTTGTACACTGAGAGATCGATTTTGTGGGTATATCGTCTGCAAACCCTCACGAAACTTAACTCGTCCACTAGGGTAACCTAGGGGTTTAAAGGCTTGTTGCATACGCTAAATGCAATCGTGATACCTACGAAAGTGGTTAGTTTTAGTTGTTTTTATTTTTCTTTACTTTTTAGTCTTCTGTCTTTGTACGAGGACGTGCAAGAGCTAAGTGTGGGGGAATTTGTTAATGTGCATTTTATGCATATTTTTCATATATTTCCTTTCTTCTTTTATTGCTATTTGAGTTTAAATGATAGATATTTATTATGATTTTAATTTTGATAGGTGAAATTTCAAAAAAGAAGAAATAGGAAGAAAAAGATGGAGAAAAAGAAGAAGAGGCGTTTAAGCATGTGATGAGGAAAAGAATAATCCTAAGTTTTAGGAGTCTTTCCTAAGTTTTAGGAGTCTTTCCTATCTTTTAGGAGTCTTATTAGTGTTTTATCTTAGTAAGAAATTAATTTCCTTATTCTATTAGAATTAGAGTTTTATTTTGTTAGGTCCTTTTTGGCTAGGTTTATTTTATTATATATAGCTGGAATTAATTCTTTTTCTCAGAGACTTTAATATCATACACGTTTTTTACTAAGGGAGGAAGAAGAATTCCTACATTTTTCTTTCTTTCAAGATGTATTGCTAAAGATTTTATTTCTAGCTAAGGATTATTGTAGTTTTGATTCTACAAAAATTGTGAGACCTAATTTGTATTTATTTCCTTCTTTGTTCTTGAGTATTTGCATATTTTTTGTGTTTGTTGAAATTATTATTTTGATTAATTGAATAATAAGGGCCCGTTATTTGATTGTCGGAATAGTATATAGCCATTTAGAATCTCAAATCCGTAATTGTTTGGTCAATTCTAATATTTGTGGTAGTTAATAACGTTGATTATGGACAAGTTTTTGATTGTTGTTATGGGAATATGTAATCTAATCTAAATGAACCGAGCTTGCTAGTTTGTTGGTTAGAATTGGTATTTCTCTATTTCTTAATGCTATTGTTAAATTAAATTTTAAGAGCTTATTTAGGGTTGTTTAATCAATAAGAGAAGTAATCAAAAAACTTGTTTTGGTTATCGATAAATTAAGGAGAAACTAGGTTGTTAGAGCTTATTAATAACTATAGCCAATTTATTCATAAACATTGAAGTATCTTTGCATCAAGAATCAACTCTTGGAATCAAAACGGAGATAACTCCTTAGGCTAGAATCTCATCATCTATTGAATTAGTTTACATGCTTAATTTTACTTTTCTTGATTTTTAGTTTAATCGATTATAAAAAAATCCCCCCTCTTTATTTAATTTTAGTAATTTGAGAAATAATCTGAACCAATCCTTGAGGATTCGACCCTGCTCACTACTATCTGCAAATTTAGGAGTAGGAATTATTTTTGTGTGGATTCGACACCCATCAAATCTACTTCTCTATTGGACAATGGAGATCTATTTGATCCTATAGATAGGAGACACTCTCTAGAGCTCTCCAACAGTATTTGTTAGAATATTATTTGTTTATTCAGTGACTAATCTTTTTCTTATTTAATTAATTTCATGAATTTCCCTCCCATTTAAAATGATTCTTACTTTTTTATTTTACTTATCAGACTATAATTTTTTTATTTCGTTTTTAAATTAATATGTTTATTCAGTGATTACTTTAAGATATTTCTCATCTTATCTATATCATTCTAGAAATATCCACATCACTCCACCATTTTCTATACGCTTATACTATCATCTAGAATAATTTAGAATATCCTCTAGAAGTTTTCATTATGATCTATATTCTTCCAAAGTATTCTAGAATTTTTCAAAGACTTTTAGACCTTTCTAGAACCTTTTAGCCTTCTCCAAAATATTCCAATGGCCTCTACACTCGATAGTCTCAAAATACTTCAATCTGTTGGGATGTGGCAAGCAACTGCAAAAAACTTAAATGAAGTATTGTATGATGGATTTCAATTTTCGTGTACCAAGAAAAGGTACAGAGAATTCGAACAAGAACTATGTGTTTTCAAGATTGTTTAAATATTGAAGAATGCAACAAGAATCTACATAAGCTTTCAATTTCTAGATTTATTTTGCATGAAAAAGGATGGCTAAGAAGATTTCAGAAGAGAAAAATACAGAGAGGAAGTTTTTGAAGAGAGAAAAGAAAGTGCGGGTGAAGATGTTGAAAATAGAAATAAACTAGATTCATTTCTAGAAGTCTAGTCTTTAATAAAGAACACGAATGAATTTAGTAGGTACATTGGTACATGTATTTGGTTTTAGGTTTTATTCATGTATGGAAAAAGGGGGATAACTAGAATCAAATCGTGATACATGTATAGGGCTAGATACATGTTTGAGTTTGCTTATAAATAGACATAAGTTGTAGTCATTTTGTAATCGAGTTCAACAAGTAAAAGCTAAAGTGAAATAAAGTCACTTGTTTCCTCCACTCCTCTTCTAAGTGAGTTTGAGAGCTGAGTGTAATATTGCTCTCAAATTTCTAACAAACTGGTATCTAGAGCCATTTGTGTTTGGAGGCAATTGAGATTGGAGAAAAAATGTCGAACGGGACTCCATTTCAAGTTCCATCACTTACAAAAAATAATTATGGGAATGGGTGCATTGGCATGAAGGCGTTGTTTGGAGACTATGACATTTGGAAACCTTTGGAGTTTGGTGTTAAAGCGGGAGATGTAGCTTCTTTGAAGAATGATCAAAAAGCCCTCATACTCATCCATCAAAGTTTAGATGACAAGATGTTTGAGAAAGTTGCAAATACAACCACCTCCAAGCAAGCTTGGGAGACTCTCCAAGCCTCTTTTAAATGAGCAGATAAAGTGAAGAAAGTTCGTATTCAAACATTAAAGGGAGAATTTGCAAATGAAGGAATCCGAAATCAATCTCGGATTATATTTCAAGATTTTTGGCTAGTGTCAATCAAATAAAGAGGTACAGAGATTACATAAAGGATGATCGAGTCGTTGGAAAAATACTACGATCATTAGATTCAAAGTTTAACTATGTCGTTATCGCCATTGAAGAGTCCAATGATTTAAACACCATGACCATTGATGAGCTCATCGGATCATTGCAAGCCCATGAAGAGCGACTTAATAAGCCGAAACAAGAATTGGTGGAGGAAGCTTTGTAGTCAAAGCTTTCTTTTAAGGAGAAGGAGGAAAGGCGTGACACATTCCAAAGAGGTCAAGGACGTGGATGAGGCCATGGAAGAGGAAGAGGCGGCTATATACAATCAAATAAAGAAGAGAAAAGCCAAAACTTTAATGAAGGATGAGTCTCTGGACGAGGTCGAGGAAGAAGTTGGAACCAAAATACAATGAAGTATGACAAATCAACTGTAGAATGTTATAATTGCCATAACCTTGTCATTACTACTGGGAATGTAAAATTAAAATGGAGGAAAATAACAAATTTGTGGAGAGCAACACCGAAGAAAGAGATCCCACTATAGACAATATTTTTTCCGCACCAAATGGTGAGGAAAAGAGTCGGACAAGGAAAATTGTTTTCCTTGTGTTTCCTTTTTCTTTCCCAAGCAATTTCACTAAACCAAACGGAGTGTTAGGATGAAAATTATATTGCATGACAAGTGATTTACGTGATAAAAAGGATAATTGCATCTATCTCCCCTAAATTATGAATATTTAGAATTTACACCCCTCACTTTTGATATATTAACATTGACCTCCCCTCGAAGAGTATGGCTGGCTTATTAGATGGTTCTTATGTGAGTCATCCAGCCATTGAGTTACAAATGATTGTTTTAGTATTTCATTTTATGATATGATATGATATATATATATATATATATATATATATTCATGCTCACATAAGCAATTAAATTATTGCATATTTAATCTACATCAATATATTTTTAATTTCTTAAATAAGAAAGAAAACTTATTTAAAAGCCACACGATGGCTTCAAGAATGGCATTTGCACGTGAATCTTTTTAACTAAATAACGAACATTTCTCCCTCTTTAAAGCTCTTACATGCATTTCCATGATTTCTTCTTAGTAAATCAGTATAACCAATTAACACATCACACTCACCTAGCCAATTTCGTCAACAAATTGATGTTATGGACAAATGTCCAATAATTTCTAAAATCCGTGACCCGAAAGTGCAAAGCACACAAAAGTTGAGACCAAAATTGCTCAACCGGCTACTTAATGAGACCAAAAATACAATTTTACGATAAATATATCTAAACACTGTAGTTTTCTTTATTTCTGAATTCTGATAACTAAAAAGGAAAAGACCAAGGAAATGTAGTTCCAAAATCCAACTTACAATCTTCTCCTCTACCCTTTACATTATTTCATTACACCTAAATTATTAAGAGCAACTAATCAGACACATAATCCTCGGCTCTGCTAAAATCATCGCCATCGATATCCTGAGCAATGCTCTCCAGTCAACCAGCGCAACCATCCCCTCCAACCCTTCCTTGTTGAAGTTACGGTGCTACCCTTTGAAGCTACCAAATCCTGCTAAGCATTAAAGAGGAGATAGTAATTAGAGATAATTACAACCAAATCCTGCTATGCATTAAAGAAAGAGATAGTAATAGAGATAATTACATGTACTCTCATTAAGTAGGAAATTATCAAGAGCCCTTAGATTTTACAAATTAAGAGGATACCCCCACTCCCCCAACAAATTAGATCCCGACAACTCGAAAAGTATGGGGTGAAACTATAATATGCTTTTACTAACTTGGGGTTAATTTGCAATATACTTTTACAGACTGGGGAAGTCATGGTAATTCCTCAAACCTCGAGGTGTTTCTTGTGATTAGAGTCTTAAGTAGGGATATTTATGTAATTTACCCTAGTAGTTAGCTAATGATCGAACGGAAAAGTACAATCACAAGTAATGAACGTTTACGTACCCCTTCGTCTTTCAAATCCACAGCAGCTACAATGGATCGCCTCCTCACTGTCACTGTTTCATGCACGGGAAATTTTTCCACCTCCTCGCTTGGTTTTCCGTCTCTCGCCCTCTCTTTCCTTAACACGACCTTTGTTGGAAGCGGCTACGCATATGAATATGGATATAAATTAGACAAGAATAAGAATTTATAAATAACAAAATAGAAACATAGCTATCTGATAAACACTACTATTTGAGTAGACGGGTTTTGACTGTAAACGTGGATAATCTCATCGAACTCAATTTTAGCTATTTAAGAATTTACATAAAAAGAAATCTGAAAATAATTATTTAGTTACACTCTTTATCAAAAAACGTGTACAAGAATAACCTCTAATTAATAACAGGTAAAGTAACTTTTAGTTTAATATAATTCAGACAACCAGACTAAATTTTCATATCTCTATATCTTTTGATTCATTATAGTTGGGGATAGTTACATGCACATCTCCTCACCTGTTGGCAAATTGCCACAAACCCTCCCAGATTTTGCAAATTACGAAGACACCCCATGATGACAACTCGAAAAATAAGGGGTGAAATTGCAATTTGATTTTTTACAGACACAGGTAAAATTGTAATATGCTTTTACGGGAGACAATTGTACTTTTCAAATCTCGGGGTGTTTTCACAATTAGGGTCTCACGCAGGAGTGTAATTTGCACTTACAACTATCCATCACCTTATTTTTGTAAGGTTTGAATTATTACAATTATCTATCATGTATTTCTGTAACTAACAGACTATAAAGAATATGCGAGCTTAGTTATAAAACAAGACTGACCAAGTATTTGGCGTCCGACTCGCCAAATGTCACAAGGTATGTCTTAGGATCATCCACATCGTCAGTACGATGCTGTAAATTCATTTACAAGACAAATATGAGAAGCAGCAGCATTAAAACAAACAAAAAAGTAAATAACGCTAAATTACATAAACGTACATTGCAGGAAAATGTACTCCATGTTCATGCTCATGACCATCTGCTGCATTTAATTTGTTGAAGATTTCTGAATCAGCAACTGGATCAGTATCAAAGTTTGCAACCACAAACTGCTTGTCATACCTGGAAAAAAAAAGTAAGGAACAACTTTAAAAAAGAAATAGATAAAACACCACGTAAAACGAGAAAAAGTTTTCTCAAGGTGGACTAAAATCATAATCAATTGTTTTCTGCTTGCATAAAACATATCCTAACCTATTACTATAACCACACATCCTTATATAATCACAGGAAAGTAGTTTGGAAGAGAGAAACTGATAATTAAATATATGAAAAAACGCAATAAAAAGAGATCATACCGATCAAAATCAGGAAAGAGTGGCAGAACCTTTATTGGTTTTAGTTGGCGATCGACTTTATGAACAGGCGGGTGCTTGGCTGCCTCAAATGAAGCCATAATATCCTGATTTTTCTGTTCTCTGAGAAGGAACTCGGTTAAACTAACAGTTACAGATGCCTCAACTGTAAATTCTTGAAAAGCATATGACAAGATAACTAACCTACTGTCGAGATTCTCCAAAAGGTCCCGACTTCGATATTCTCGCAATTTTTTGGCTTTTTTTTCAGTCAAAGACTGCAGGTAACATCAAATTAGCCAATTGACCTTCCACAAGAACTTGCTATGAATTTGGAATAATTACATTCACAATACCTCATTTATTCATTTGGTAATTACCTCAAACCCCATGAGGTTTTGCAAATTACCAAGACCCTGCTTACAGATCTTGACAACTTGGAAAACAGAGGTGAAATTGTAACGTGTTTTTACTGACAGTGGGTGACAATTGACATTGTAATTTACTTTTACTGACAAGACAAATTATCATAATTTCTTAAGTCTCAGGCTATTTTTTGTAATTAGGGTCTCATGCAAGGAAAGTCTACGTAATTACTCTATAGTTTTTTTGCAAGTGATAACTAAATAGTACCTCATTAGTTGAATCTGTACTAAGCGGAGATATGTACTGAGTTTTAACGGGCGAAGAAACACCTTTGTCAGGTGGCCTCTCTTCCGTCTTTATGCAATTTGTCTTAATTGGCATTGTAGAATCATGATCCCGCAACAATTCCTCGTCCTCTGGATCAAGGGGTATCCTTTCACCCTTGGGAGGACTGCTCAACAAAGAGATTGATAAAATAATCAGAACAAAACTCAAGAGAACGGATAAAACAGGAAATGGGCACAAAGAAGTTTACTTGAAAACGCAAAGATCAAGAAGGTCGAGTGGGATTCCAACATCCGGTTCCACATATACCCGAGGCTTCCAATTTTTCTCCAATGACGAAATTTGGTATTTGCAGTATCTGCAGAGGCTCAAATCATGATCTCTATATACAAATAGCGTTGAATATATTGTCTATCAATCAACAATTACCTTCGAATTTATATTAAATCAAGCAATCTCAAAATAAGTCGATCGTAAAATTTCAAAAACTAATCCAATTGGAATGAGAATTCAAAAAATGTCAAAACTAAAATAAAGTAAATGGTTCAGAGAAAATGAGCACGGAAGCCCAAGAATTATAATTGTCTTAAACACCTGTTTTCTGTTTGGTGCTTTCAAAATTTCTACAGTTTCTAATGCTTCATTGTGCTTCAATACTAGAGAAACACATTATCCTTATTAGTCATTAATCAATACATAAGAAATATTAAACTGACAGGAGGAAATTGCAACCTCAATATCAATCGATATAGATGGGGATGTAAAGGTGGCATACGTTAGACCAGCAATAAATTCCTTAAATAAAAAGTATTACCACCAAAGAATGCTATATAATAAAAAAATATATAAGTTCAATAAAAACAGGTTTTATACCGATCCGGGTCTCTATTTAAAGGCAAAAGCTTTCCCTTTGCAGAGGGATCAGGCAGTTCATTCCGGAACCTACAAAGAGCACAAAATTACTAGTGAATGTTCAGGTTAGATATAATGCTTCAATTTCTCAATTACAGAATAGTTGCGACGAAATCAATCATACATAAAGAAGGGAAAGCAAGAAAGGGCAGAAGGGGACACATGATTTACTCCTTTGGACTAAATTTCGATCTTTTGCTTTATAAAGTAGTATGTAAAAAAATCGAAAGTCATAATGAAGTCAACAGAGTTTTAAGTTGCATTCTCAATGATAAGGACAAAGCACCATATAGGAAAGACACCTTTAGATTTCCATAAACAATTAAGAACTAGATCTATTTAAAATCTTGACATTTAGTATCACGAAAGACAACTAAAAAACTAGTGCATATCAACAAGAAATCTTAAAGTGTTTCAATCTATACCTAAAATCGCACAAGAAGTCTGACGTCTTTGCCTTCTCTAGTAGGTTCATCTCCATGGACTTCCTAGCATTTGGCTATCCTAGAAAGTATCAAATCAACAAGATATAAACTAAATAAATTACCTTATATCGGAGAAGCACAAAGAAGACTTGTTGTTAGGCCAAAAGGCTGAGGGGGATATTTATAAAGGGTACAGAGGGGGTATTGCTGAAATCTGAATGAGATTTTGGAAGATGAGGATAAAAGAGGGCGACCACTTGCGGCGAGGAGCAAGTGAGGGAGAAAACATAATGTGAGAGGAGCAAAATTCTGAACTCGATTTGACTACAACCAGTCTCTCATAAGAGCAAGCTATCTATAAAATTAAGCAGCAACGTATACAATAATTATAAGATGCAAAATAATGTTTCCAGGCTTACCAAAATGGCAAGCCATCCGATTCACACTCAATTCGGCATGTAAAGAGTAATGGATTATTACAATAAATTATAATCATCTCGCAACCCAATTTAAGGCATATGATGTCTTAAATGCACCAAAAAGATGCCGATTAAATGGAGAACCACCAAATTGAAAAAGAGAACTAGAAAATTTAGACTGAATCGTACCTCTAAATATAACTAAGATTACTAACATTGAGTATAGTTGCCATAGCAATCCAATGCCATCATCCCACGAATAAGATAAAATTGACGACTCGCTAAAACTAACCACATCATGTTCAATAGCAGGTAATGTTCCACGACTGGATTACTGAAACAATTACAGTAAAGTGGGTGATCAATGTAATCGAGACCCCGTATTGATTTTTCAGTATAATTTTGTCGCCTTAATAGCACAGTTAGGCAACAAAAGGCCCACATTACAATAAAAGAATAACAACCCCCAAATGAAGAGGTCAAGTATACTCACTTCATCTTGCAGAGGAACGTTGTTGGCTTCTTCAGAGGCGTTATCAGTTCTATCGCTGCTTAGTAACCGAGTGCTCCTTTTGTGACCCATACGCGATCCACTAATCGACCCGTGGCCTTCGTCTCCAGAAGCCAACATTTGGGTGTGCAATACTTTATTTCGAGACACTGCCTCAAATGCTGGTTGAGTTTGTCCTCTTGCTTCTGCTTCTCATACGTTCCCACTTATTTCCTCAACCTCCCCTGTATCAACCCTCCTATGTAACGTTATACGCCCGTGCCCCACTCGATCTCTTACCACTCAATGGCATTAGAAGATCAAGTCGGTGGGCATGTAATGGTGGAGGTGGCTGAAAAGGTGGAGGCTGATTGAAGTTGAACAGAGAATACTGAGATGAAGGATGTTACATTCAATGAGGAGCAAATGCTGACTGCGGCACAAGGTACAAACTACAACTTAAATTTCAATTTTTATCCTTTTAACACCTACCTACGTGAAGAAGAAGAAGATAAAATTCCAGTTAAGCCCCAAAAGAATTCTTTTTTTTTTTTTTGAAGTTTCAGTTTTAGAGGGAAATTATTATTATTATTATTATTAAATATAATAATATGCGTGTATGCAAGAACAGAACTGAACACTATGCATATTGCATGGCTCGAAAAATGGGGGAATTTGACAGAGCAAATTTGCTTGTGGATTTAAGAAACAAAAAACTTGAACGTATATAGAATTTCAATTTTTACGTTTTCGATTAGCGATCGAAGAAGAAATAGAGGTAAACCCTAATTGACGGCTCAACAACAATTGAGGATTGAAATTCAAAATTGGAAATTTGTTTCAAGAAATTCAATCAGTTACAGTTCAGGATTGAACTATCAATTCCATATGTGAGTTCCAGTATCATGCATGATTCATTTTTCTGTGTTGTGTATTTCTTATTATGTTTCAGTCTTTGAGAGAGAGAGAGTGTGTGAACAGTACATTTTCAATTGTTAATCTAAATCAACAAACGAGTTTTAATCGACTCGAATGAACTAAGAAAATAGCTTATTTTTTTCACATAATATATCATTTTTAAACTAATCAAATTGATTCGATTCAATCATTTACTATTATTTTTTCAGTAATCAAATCAAACTCGAGCCATTTTTCGATTTAAATACTACCAATTAGATAAGTGAGGTTGCGAACCCTTTAATTATTTAGGGAAAATTACTAAAAAACTCTTAAAATAAACTTTTACATCCAAAAAACTCATAATAATATTTGTCAATCCATAAAATCCACTCCATCAACTTTTCATTCCAAAAAACTCAATATTTAGGGTTAACAAATTAATGGACATAATTGCCCTTAGCCTTCTAGATTAAAAATTAATCAATTGTTGTTTTGCAATGAAATTTATTTTTTTAAAAGTTTTATATTGATAATTGGTGCTAATTATGATTTTAATTTTAAATTTTTTTATTTTTTAACCTTTTAAAAAAATTTAAAACATATATTTATAGATAATTAATTACCATATTAAAATAAAAAAATTATATACAAATATTTAAAAAAATCAATATTACAAAATGAAATTCGTATTTTATGATTTATCAATTTGAAAGAATTAAAGCAAAACGATCCCAATAATAAAAAAAATCGATCAATTATTAACTTAATAAATGAAGAGTAGTTTAGTCGAAAAAGTTGTTAATCTTTACTTTTAGGGTATTTGCAATGAAAAATTTGTAGAATGAATTTTTTAGATTGAAAAATATTTTCATGAGCTTTTTGGATATGAAAAATTATTTTCAGAGGTTTTTTAATAATTTTCCAATTATTTACATAAGTTATACTCATCAAAGATAATTCTTTATGGCATAATCAAATCCTAGCTAAATTGCTCCTCAACCGGGTAGCGTAAATTTTCGTACAATCTCTCTGTGACAGAACTCATGTGTAATCAACCATACATGTACATTTATTATTATATCAAGACTTGAAGTATTGTACTACATAAAAATCTCCCTTAGTTAAGGGAGGCAATGAAAGTATAGCCCGCGAGTTCGCATAAACCCACAACAAGTTCATGTAACTCAAGTATAGGAAATGCGGCACAACCCCACTTGGGGTTATAAACAGATGAATTATGCATGATATTTCAATTTCATCATTTAACTTTAAAACATCGTCTCCTTAGAAAAAAAAAAAAACTTTAAAACATCGTCATTTATACATAACACAACTTACAAACAACTCGAATAGTACCCAATTGGGCAAACACAAAATTTCCCCATTTCCACATACCAATACTTTTTTCTTGATTTTTCATTTTAGATTTGAAATAACAAACACATCCCAGTTCATATTATCTCTAGAACTACACATTCCCTTTTATTTTTTATGAGTTCACTAATACACAAGATATAGCACAAGCTACATCTTACATTCACCCCCACCCAATCCTAGTGTCCATATGTGACTCCACCCGAAAACATGCGAATATAAAAAAGAAGAAAAATAGGAATACGACAAGAAAAATGACAACTAATCCTAGAGAGGACGATACGAATTATAGAGGTCTTCATCTGGTTCAACGGTAGTTATGGTAGTTGGGGCTGTACATACAGCTTTCTGCATAAGCAACTAGGTTTTCGGGTTGCGGTAGACGAGTGGCCAAACCTACAAGGCAATAAAAATAGAGAATGTTAAGACAAGAAATTATACATATTAGGGATAATTACATGCACAACCCCTTACTTATTGGGTAATTACCAAGAGCTATTAGGGATAATTACATGCACAACCCCTTACTTATTGGGTAATTACCAAGAGCTATTAGGGATAATTACATGCACAACCCCTTACTTATTGGGTAATTACCAAGAGCTCAGTTTTGCAAACTACAAAAAAATACGCGTCATCTACTAACAACTCGAAAAATCGGTGAAATTGTAATATGTTTTTTCCTGGCAGGGGTAAAATTGTAATATATTACTGGCAGAGAAACTTATGGTAATTTCTCAAACAACGGGGTGTTTTTCATAATTAGGATCTCACGCAAGGGGTGTCTATATGATTTGCCCTATATAGTATATATTATTACCACATCATACATTTTATGATGATGAGAACAAAGATTTTACCAAGTTCATAGGCTTTGGCTGCTACTCTGGCTGCAATCTGTGCTGAAATCTTTCTGATGTTTGAGAATGGTGGATATATGAGCCCGTTATCGAAGTTTTCTTGGCTAACTTGTTCGGCTAATGCTTCCGCTGTTTTAAGAGAAATGAGACATGCACGTATGAGACTAAGAGATATATTAAAGAATTAGAAATGATTGTAATTAGGACGAAGCAAGAATCCAATGAAATTTTGAGAAGGGGTACAAGCGAGTCAAATTTGAGAAAGTTTGGAGGCTCGAGCTCAAGGGCTATCACAAATTGTATTCATAAGTTGATATATATTATTATAGAAAAAAGAAATATATATATATATATATGTATGTATGTTATTGAATATAAAATAATCAAAAATATTAATGAGCTCGCGAGCTGAAGAACAAAAATAATGGAGCTCGAGCTCTTGTCGAGCCGACTTGCATCCGTGGTTTTGGGACCAATATAGATAATTTGGCTGTCATAAGAGGGTAATTTAGAATTTGAAAAGGAGGTGGGGCGTGAAATCTTTATTTCACTCGAGAATATAGACAAGTGGGATTTGGGGGTGGGGCGTTCGAGGGGTCCAAACCCTCTACTAGCTCCGTCTCTGATTATAATTATTAGTAAAACAAAATGATAATCAGTAACTTACAAGCTTCCAGAAGCATATCATCGTGCACACGGATTGCACCAGAAATTATCAATCCAAGACCAAATCCAGGAAAGATGTATGCATTATTTGCCTTAACAACCAATAAATTAGTTCAAAAGTCAGCACAAAGAGCATCATACTGAATAAATTTTAGTAAAGTTTAGACTGACCTGGCCAGATGCATAAAATTTGCCGTTATATTCAACTGGACTGAATGGGCTGCCGCTAGCGAAAATGGCTCGTCCCTAGACGATGAGTAGAAATGAAGAAATTCATTAGTAAACCATAATAATTTGTTTTTGAAAAGAAAAAATACTTATAAAAGACAATCAAAATTAAAACCTGAGTATTTGAAATTAAATTATTTATACTGACAATTTTTTTAAGAATTACAGTCACTAATATAGATACATGTATTCCATAATAATTTACTAAGTAACAAAATACCAACTTTGAAGAATAAAATAACTATACCACTTAAATATTATGTTATATTCATATTATGGCAAGTTCAATCCGATTGTTTGTGATAATATAGTCGTGTTATTTAAAAATTCTATAAACTTTTCTTTTAACAAAAAGGTTATAGGGCATCTCAACGAATACGGATAAAGATGAAAGATGACTTAGAATCACCTCACTCCATTTATAAGCTTCTTCTGCTGTACATTCGGACTGTGAGGTTGGGTTGGAGAGAGCAAGAATGACGGGTTTCTGAAAGCCAATCAAATGCAGTATTTTGTGTAAGCTATGTCTAAGTTTTCGAGCACTATAAAAATATAAATTGACATAAGTTTAATTACCTCGTTGAGAGATGACATCGCCTCAACCACTTCTTTCGTAAAAGTTCTTCCTGCTCCGGATGATCCTATTAATACTGTTGGTTTAATGGCCTGTTGAAACAAGAAAGATAATAAGACCCAATATTTGAGTTTCAGATAATTCTTCAGTAAGATTGACTTCGGGTGCTGAGATAATCACAACTGTTTATGTATGAGATCCAATCAAATTCCATCATACACGGACGGTTGTGTTTGATCTGAGTTTTGAATTCGCGAGACTCCTTAAGAATCAATATGACTGTCATATTACAAACACCAAGTCTCGTGCACAAACTGGGGAGGGAGGGAGAGAGAGAGAGAGAGAGAGAGAGAGAGAGAGAGAGAGAGAGATTATCCCACCTTTACAGCATCTAACAAAGTTGTGACCGGTTCGTGTTCGTGGGCCCAGGGCCTCTTAAAATGTTGAAGTGACTCGAGACGAGATTTAACAATCAAACCCTAGAAACAAAAAATTACAGGTTTTTAATGTCGGAGATGATTAGAAAGATGGAAGTACCAAAGGAAAATGTAAGAGAGTCTGATTACCTTCGAGTCCACGAGCCAAATCTTCTTGCGAGTTTCTTCCACTGGGATATCAGTCTGCATATAGAACAAGACTATAAATATTAACTATAAATTTCATCTTGATTTCTAAGAGACTACAAGTGGCTTAAAAATCATTTTGGTGATATAAATTCTTGGCATTCTTTGACCTGTTTTGACATTTCAAGAGCTATGAGTTCAGCAATACCGGTGCCCGCCTGTAGAATAGAAAACAAGTGAGCGAAAAAGATGTAAAAAAAAGGAAAACATATATTAAATTTAAATATTTATAGAAATTATATTAACATCCGATTGGTCAATATAACATTAAAAATATGATTTTATGCTTCATTTAATATGTTTCAACCAAAATAGGAAAACCATAAGAGATACCTCTCCAGCTCCAAGGAATAAGAATCTATGTTCAGCCAAGGCACCCCCTACTAAATTCAATGCTGCCATAAGCCCGGCAAGAACCACAGATGCCGTACCCTGATACCAAAAATGTTGGTATTACACAAAAGAAAAAAAAAAAAACCCGAAATCGCATATAAAATTTTGCAGGAATGAGAAAATATGGAAAATTATGCTACTCATTTGGGTACTACCCCAGTGGGCTGTGAGCCGTTCAATTTGCACATGAAGATGACATCATTTTGCGTTAGATAATCAAACGGCTCAAAAACTTTACTCGGATACTACCCAAGATGGTAGCATATAATGTTCCCGCCAAACGTATATGCTTAAAACAATTCGTGTGAGGAATGAAGAGAGAGTAATTACCTGAATATCATCGTTGAAAACAAGATGGGTGGTTCCATACTTAGCAAGGAGATCAAAAGCATTGTGATTTGCAAAGTCTTCAAACTGCAAAATCCTCAGATGAGAAATGTTGTTAAGAATCAGAACTGCCGAACAAATTGTTAAAATCAAAATTTTACTGATAAAAAGAATGACTAACTTGAATAAGGACTTTCTCTCCATAATTCTGCTTCACTGCAGACATAAATTCATGCAGAAGCTCAGCATACTCCTGTTCGTGCAGATAAATTCCGTTTGAAGTTAGCAGAAAAGATATGGATTTTTAAGATTCTTTTTGAGGGGGATAGTATGGTAGTTAACCTGCCCCGTTGCCCTCCTTCTTCTGAGCCCAATATAAAATTCATCATTTAGCAACTGCTCGTTGTTCGTTCCCACATCAATAGTCACCGGCAAGCACTGGGATGAACAAAACATACCAACAATTTTAGGGGGAAAAAATAGCAGTAACAAGCAGAGAATGTAATTATAATTTAACTATAAATCACGGGTTATTGCCATAAGTAACATAGAACCAGAATATGAGAAAAATATTATGATAGGTTAAAGTTATATTCTCAAATTATAAGCAAGCAATAAGAGAAAAATACTCTTCTCATTCCCGAAGACTAATGATGGAGTATCTAAAAAAAATGGAAGTACTGTAAAAAGGGCCCTACCAGTCGCTAAACCAAAAATTGTAGAAGGGTATTTTGGTCTTTCTATAATAGCTAATGTAGACTTCAGTTCTAAACAGATGCCATCTCTCTTACATTACCATACGTTTTACAGAGAAATCAATAAGATTCTCTAGAGCTGCAATGAACCTAGGCATTATTCGCCAAATCACGTTAGTCCTGTCCTGTTGACTATTCTTTCAAGATTTTTTTCTCGCTTGATTTGTTCATAACGCCTATTGAAAAATGGCCATTTTAGAATTTGAGGTACGATGGAGTGTTTAGCAACATGAATTTGAGCTAAAATTTGGATAAATAAAAATCATAAAATTATTCTATGTCTTAAAAGGAGTAGCCCTTTAAGAAGAAATTAAATGTAATCTTGCCGATACTTACTGCAGAAGGACGGATGCCACCAAGAGCTGAATATAACGAAAGCTTTCCTACGGGTATCCCCATTCCCTGGTTATATCAAAATATCAGAGAATAAAATCAGATCATATGCAAGATAATAATTAGGCATAATTACATTTACACCCTTCACTTATTGGTTAATTACCACGAGTCCCCTGAGGTATTGCAAAATAACCAAGACACCCCCTGTCAGATTCTGACAACTCGAAAAACAAGGGTGAAATTGTAATATACTTGTACTGACAGAGGAAGTTATGGTAATTTCTCAAACCTAGAGGTATTTTTCATAATTAGGGTCACATGCAAGGGATGTCTATGTAATTTACCCTATTATGATGAAACTCACTTTGGAAAAAAGAAGACAGAAAAATAAAAGAACCATGTACCTGGCAGCCAAGATCTCCGAGCCCCAAAATCCTCTCACCGTCTGTCACAACAATTACTTGAATTTTCTTCTCAGGCCAATTTCTCAATACCTCGAGAATTCTTCCCCTGAAAAAATGCTACCAATAATCAGTTAAAAATGTGACCGGAAAACCTCGCAAGCAGCTAATCATGGGACTAAACGTACTTTTCTTTCAGACTGATGAAGAGACCCTGAGGTTGTCTGAAGATACTCCCGTATTTTTGGCATGCTTCACCTACGGTTGGAGTGTAGACTACTGGGAGCAGCTCCTCAACATTGTCAATGAGAAGTTTGTAGAATAATCTTTCGTTTCTCTCCTGAAGGCGATGATGAAAAAATTAAAAGACGAGCGTGTCGATGCATGACAATTTAGATACAAGGATCCGCTTGTTTTGAAACATAAAACAAAATTAGCTTAGAGACTTTAAGAATCTCTTAGGTTTGCATTTGGATTGAGTTAATGATTTCATATTCATAAAGCAGATCCATCGAGATTATTTTGATAATGCTTAGTTACTATGGATTTTAAATTGCAAAAGTCGACCCAAACGGTTGAAAAATTCAGTTGTATAAATTGTGACACTCTTGACAATTGAAGACACTAACTATAGAATTTTCGCTGATTGAGGACAGACTTCACTGGAAACTATAAAGTTGGTCGGGAATTTGCTTGTGTCAAGCACACGATCTTTTTATTTTGAGAATTCTCAATTTTGGAGGGAAATCATCACAAAAGACCAGAAATGCCACATAACTTACAACAATGAAATTACAAACTCTTTTCAAACTTTTAAATCTTTATATGTATATATTAAATTGTTTTGCTCATGCTACCCCCCTAGATACTTACCCTAATGGAAATGTATCATTCAACACCCTACAGGCTACAACTATTCAGGCGCAATGAACTAAACCGCCCGAGAGTGACACCGACACATCCTCTTACAACTTAAAGGGCTTAAACTAAAAATTTAATAAATCATGCAAGCAACATAATCACATTACCTGAAGATCCATCATAGCCATGTACCTTTGCAGTGGTACTTGGTATTGGCGCATATTGTGCATCATTTTCTTAACCTACTCAGAAGAATAAGATGAAAATGTAATCACAGTAGTCACCAATTTTCCTAAACACCTGATAAAAAATAAGGGGTCATTTAAAAAACCAGAAATTTGAGGAGTCGAGTATATAAACCTGGATTTCTTGGCTGATCACAACCGGAGGAAGAAGACCACGTAAAAAGTGGGCATCCCTCTCTTTCTCTTTAAATGCAAGGCCTTTGTTGTGGTGAGGATCACGCAATAATTGATATCCACTGTTAATCAAATAAGAGAGGTTTATGAAGTCCAGATAAAATAACGGGAAAAAAGAAAGTTTATGAATAATTAGGATTAGCCCACCGCAAAAATGTGTCGTTAGTTATTAATTATATGATTAAATTCTCGGTTCAGATAGCTGTTAAGCCACCATAATTTAGTTGAAAGTGATACCAAACATGAATGAATCATCTTTCTTTGCATAAAAATTGAGATAATATAATCAAGAACTTAAGTTCAAAAGAACAATGATAATATTCTAACTTCACTTTTTCGATTTGTTTCTTGATATATGGAAAAGCATTTGTAAGCTTTACAAATGTTGTTCGCATAGCACTAAATCATATTATTAAGTATTAAACTCATATTAAACATCAAAATCCCATCAGAAAATTTCTTTTTTTTTTTAATTCTTTTTTGAGCTGCAGGTGAGAAGGAGCAAATTGAAGCATATACAACTCCAAAACCAACTCAAGATTAATATATATATATATATATATATATAACTTTAGTAAGTATATAACTTTAGTATCTTTTCTGAGAAGATATATATAACTTTAGTAGTATATGTTAATAATTATGCCAACACCAACATCAACTTTAGTATATATTAACTTTAGTAAATCTGAAAACTCATAAACATAGAAATCCTCGATACTCCCAGAAAACAACCAAGAAAAATTCACAAACACAAAAGAGAAAATTATAAAATAGATCGACTAATCACTCACCTGGCAACAGTGACAGTCCAAGGGGTGATGTACTGATCCTCGGTGGCGCTATCCTCACCGTACACATCTTCCACCCCACCACCAACGGTGGATTCTGGTTCTTTCTCAACCACAGATGATGATGATGATGATGATGATGAGGGAGCATTCTCTCTCATCTCCTTCAAAGTATTCTCCATCAAAACGGTGGCGTTTCGATCTCCCGGCTTGCCATTTGAGCTCACAGAAGCCACCACCACCACTGATGGTGGACCTGAAATCTTTCTTTGCGTCAAGCTCTTCGACACCCCACAAATTGAATTATTCTGCACAAAATCAACCCCAAAATCAATTCGAGAATTAAACAAAAAAAATGAAAACTATTAGAAATTGCTAGAAGATTAGTAAAAAGGATGAATTGTGGTGTAAATTACCAGAAAAGTGCTTCCATTTAATGAAAACATGTTTGCTGTGTTCTTGAGACGGAGCAAAAGAGAAGAGGAGAGAGAAATGTTAGGAGTGAGAGAAAGAGTATGGAAAGTGTACGTATAGCTCTCCTCTCCTCTCCTTCTTATGCGATCCCTCTCTCTCTCTCTCTCTGCAACTTGTCCTCGTTAGTTTGCTTGCTTTATATCAGAGAATTTCTCAGAAGCTGGGCGAGTAATTTAATGTTAACATCTAGTCGAATGGTCCGATTGTAAAATTTATGCCTAAACAATTTATTTTATGTGCGATATGGTCATTGGGATTAATTTAATTCGGTCCACCGTGGATTTTTCCAAGTTGGTTGTGACCTGTTCTCTTATGTATCTCGTATATAACATTAGTTTTATTTAAGGGTCTGTTTGGCTGTATTTTAACAAGTGGAAATGCATTCTTGTAATTTGTGGTAAGATTTTACACAAGTTAGTGTGCAAGTGTTATTTGCATTGCGCACTCACATTATGTTGGTGCTTAGGTATGTTTTATGTTAATTAATCACTACTAGTAGTGGTTTAGTGACTTCTCTAATTTTTTTTTTATTTGAATGTAGCGAGTTCTAATTTTATTGGGTCACGTAGAGTTTGTCACTTTGTTTGATTGTATTATGATGTGGTAGTTTCCGACTTATGATGCTTGGTGCATTGACGACTTATTTTCTAGTGTTTTAGATAAACTGCAGTGAGTCAAACTAAATCACCTAATGATAATTAGGTTTCTTTCATTGTGTAATCATTACGGATTTTACCAAATCTAGCTTTTTAATTATTAAAAATAAAGTTTTGTGTTAAGTCTTTTTACTAAAAGTTTAAATATTTTAAAGTGTTGTTTTCTTGTATATAGGTGTGAGTCTTCTATTAAGATGGTGGTCAGTTGGCCTACACATTATTTTTTATAAGAATGTTATGGATGAGACTCTAGTTTGTGGAAGTAGCTTGTAACAATTACTTATGTAATAAAGGACCTTCATAGCAACTGATATTTTTGTGGGACTATCATGACTTGTGTTTTAGTAATAGTTATGATTCAATTTGAGTGTGCCTCAATAACAAATAACTCCTAAATCACACTCAAGAAAGTTTGTTAAGTGTGGTGGCTTCCCGGCCCTATGCTATTTATAAATCTGTAGATCGAACTATAACAAGAGTTGCAACAAAAATTACAAAAAATATATAATCAATAGGTCTTTTTATTTGTGTGATACTTTGTAAAAAGATGAATTGCTTTTATCTTTATTCTACATTCTTCGTACTTAATTTATACATTATGTATAGATAATTACACAATTTTCAAGTTCAATTGCTTATAATTAATAACTACAAATTTGAGGTAACTATAATCTATAGTAAGAAATAAAAAACGAAAATAATATAACAGGTACCAATAGTAGAATGAGATCCTCATTTCTGAAAAATTATATACTTATTTTTACTTGAATTCGAATTAAATAAATGAAAAATATAGAAGCATGTATTACAATTTTCCAACATGTTGGGTAATATATTAGAGAAGACGAAAATGGACCACGAGGCGCTACCAAACAACATCTAGGATGAATGTAATATGTATTTTTTTTTTCTCACTAAAATTCAAAATTAATTAAAACAATTGTATAAAATATTGAGTAAATAGGGTGGTGTGGGTGGGGGTGCTGACTAGGATGTGCATCAGCATCATCGCCAATTAAGAATATGACCCCTCTAGTGACAATGTCTGAAAGAAACCTGAGAGTTGGGATGTGTGGGGGTGTCACTTAATTTTCTTTGAAATATGCATCAACTTTTGTCTTCATGGGTATTTACTTCATGATTTACTCCAACAACAAGGTGCATGGACAAATATTTTGATTGTTTTCATGTGAATAAGAATACATGGAATATGTTAAAATCAACTCTTTTTTTTATCAATTTTTTTGGAGGGTGATGGAGGGCGTGGAGCAACCAAAACAAAATACGAAATTCGGGGTGGATATCAAACCAAACCAGCCTAATTAAGAGTTCGAATTTTTTGGAGCTCAATTTTGAGCCTAATATACCTGTTCGTAGATTTGCAATCAAATATATATATATTTCGCGTTTGAGCCCTTTTCTTTTGGTTTTTCGGATTAAAACTCGAGTCTGAGTCCTACGATATCACCAGGCTCGACTGGTGAAACTCAGGGAGATTGGCGCCCTTATCGCATGCTAATGTAAATTTTTGTCGATTAATTTTTTGAGTTGTGTTTAATTTTTACAGAAAATATTCATAAAAAAGAGCATGTGGTTTTACAATGTTAGCGGGGAAAAAATAGTGAAACGTACAAGGCAACGTATTGTAGTTAATAGATGTATAAATCGATGAGTAAATTACATCTGTACGTATATTTTGCAGATTATTATTATTTTTACCATTTAATTATAAAAATCCAACCCCAAATGTAATTGAGAGTAAGAATTATCTTTTCCCTCTTGTAATCCCTGTTAATTTCTAATATGAGTTGGGGATAGAATTTCACATGTATATATAGCTGTCTGCTTAGATATATACCACACAGTTGGCAACCCATGCGCAGCCACATAATTAGCAAACTCTTTGGAACTGTAACATCACAAAAACATTGTAAAATCCGCCCTCCCTTCAATTTTTTATTGGCTAATACTTGCGTATATTAAGATTAATTGTATCTTCCACGCGATACTTGAGTTATAAATATAAGATTATTTCTGAGATTAGGATTAACACACTACTATAAGTTTTTTTATGAGATTAGGATTAACACACTATAAATATAAGAGTATTTATGAGATTAGGTTTAACACACTTTTTGTGACAATCTTTATTATTTCTTTGTACTTCATTTAGATATGATAAATTTTGTGGACATAACTCGATTTAAGTGAACAGCATAAATTTTTATATATGTTTTTTTGATTTTATATTATTGATTTCTTACATTATTCTAACAAAGTCCACGTAATAAACAGATGAACTGAAGAAGAAATCAATGTTTCAGGGATGGTTGCCTTAAGTTGGTAGCTTTTTTTTTTTTTTTTTTTTTTTTTAAGAAAAATCAGTTGTATATATCATTCAATCGAAAGTATATATCATTCTTGATAAGTCATTACTTGGGTTGTTGAGAGTAGGCCAACTTGTTTGGACATAAATATACCAATTGAATTTCTATGTTTTCTTATATATAATTATTATGGTTGGAATTAGTTGTAAACCAACAATTCTAAAATAGGCCCATAAAATTATAAATAAATTTTAGGGCAAAATACAAAACGCCCCCTCGAACTATACTCACACTCGCATACTGGTATTTACCCTCCTGAACTAAATAACGTACCAAATCGGTCACTCGATCAACTTTTGTAGCTATTTTTTTTATGATTGTTGAATTATTTTTCAAAATTGCCCTTCTACCTTTTGTATATATATTTCTTGATTTGAAGCTAAATTTTCACAACTTTAATTTACACCATTCTATTAACAAAGTTCAACCGTTTTTTTTTCCAAAATTTGTCAATTAATTTTTCATTCATTTTTTTTCACTTGGCCTTTTTTCTCGGTTTTTAAACACAAATTTTTTCACTTGATTTTTTTGTTTTAATTTCCTGCCAATTTCTTATTATTTTTTTTTACTTCATTTGTCACACAATTTCACTTATTTTTTTACTCGAATTTTTACTTGATTTTTTACTCGATGTTAATGCAAAAATATTATACATATAGTAAAAAATACATGATATTATTTCTTTACTAATATTTTTTTTTTGTGTTAAATATTTGATATATGATAAAGATTAGATATGTAGCATATGCCCAATTGAGATACTTACTTTATTCATTAATTTTGGGCTAAGGTCGTGGATAGGCAAATGAAAGAATGCATTGGTCTAGACATTTGTGCACCCAAAATGATTATTTGTTATTAAATATTTTTGTATTAATATCTTCTTTGGATGAGAGGTATTTACTCGATATTATATATTTAAAAATGTATTTAATTTATTTGGGGTAAGAGGTATATATGAGTAAATATGTGTGATTAAATTTTCTTGCTAATACAATTTTTTTATAGTGTATTTTTAATGGTATTAAAAGCCATTATAAAAAAAAAAAATTACTCTTACACATAAAATAATCATGGTCCATGTGAAGATGGGTAAAATTGATACTTATACTAAAATATTCTAATGCTAACAAACATAAGTATGACCGAGGGACCAATTTGATACACTATTTATTTCAAGGCGTATATGCAACATTGAGTACAGTTCAGGGGGACATTTTGTATTTTGCCCTAAATATTACTTCATTTTCACCCTTAAAAGGGTCACATCCAATGTATATGATGGAGTCCCGACTAATATTCTATTAAGGAATGCTAAAATATAAAAGTTTATGTAGTTCATATAAAAAATGTAAATAAAAAGAATTATATAAAAAAATGTAAAAACGTGAAAAACCTCGGATGAAATATTGTTTTTACCTTTTTTTTGCTAAATGGGAAATTAGCCAATCTATTATTGCGCGCAGCGCGCAGCATTCTCGGATCTAATCAGATCTGGACTAAAACTTATAGACAAAAAATTGTTGGCTGTGGCTGAAGACAAACCGCGTCGACCCGCTGCATTTCGCTGATGATAATTTTTATTCCAATCTTTTCTGAGTGCCACCCACACGCTTCCAATTTTTCACTATTTTTTAATTTTCGAATTTTTTTTCTTTTTCGTCATTTTATGATGGGCCCACATATAACATGCGAATTTAATCGAGGCCCATCATACTGTTGGGCCCAGTGGTATTGTGGTCCACGAAACTTATTTATGCTTCGGCATGGGGACGTTGGTTTTACACAAGAAACAAAATTGGGGGCATAAATGGAATATGGCACTAGTTTGTGAGCATAGGATTTGTATTATTTTATGGAGGGGTGTGGAAGGCATGCTTGCTTACATACAACACCTTACTTTACATGGGCTCTTTATTTATTCTTCTATAACGTATGGTTGATGTTGTATTCTCTATAATGGAAAACGATTTATTGGATGTTACACGTGGTTGATATGTATTAAGTAATTGGATGTATAATAAATATTTAAATATTCTCGAAAAATGAGTAATTATGATATATTTGTCATATACCCGAACACGTAATATATGTCCATCACGACTTAGTTGATATGTTTGGTCGGATCTAAGCTAATTGCATGCCAAGTGAATTACTCATGTAATATATTTGATGTATAGTCCAGGGAATGTGAACACTAGAAATGTAATTGTTAAGACAACTGTCTTGTAATTGTCTAAATATGGTCAAATTCTATCTGAGCAAGAATTTTCATTAACTACGAATTTTGAAGTTTTATCTTAAAGTGTTGATGAACCATACATGAGAGTCAGCATACATCAATCTTATACTGTGCGAGAGACAAACAAAATGAATAATGCTTTGTGCTCAATAGAGATTTCCCCTTGTAGCATGAAATCTCCTTCTTTGCTCACTAGATGATACATAGTACTCATGTGCGTATTTTGTTCACCTTTATGCTACACGTATGATGTCAGCATTCCACTATATTGTATTGTCTATTGATTTTACAATTCTCCTTGTTCACTATACCCAATTGGCATGAAAATTCTCCTTTCACTGTGTGGTTTCTGAAAAACTCTCTATATGGACTTGAAATAAACATTAACGATGTCAAATTATACCATTTCAATAATGGCATACATCATCTATTGATAAAACAAAATTTGAATCATTCCACGTACTCACCGAAAAAATTATGTTAGACTAAGTTTAATGATCCTAGTGTCTATCTCTCTCACTCAATAAGGTGTATTGTGTGTGAGGACCACACACACTTATGTAAAAAAGATAGACGCAAAATATACACTTGGAATAGTGGGCTCGATCTAATTGCACATCTATACAAAAAATTTCTTTGTTTCTATATAAGGTAGAGAAGATGACACGTTAGTGTACAATAATGTGTCAAAACACCTTTGTAGGATATGACCCCTCATCCCATGTAGCTTATGGTGACATCCATAAGCATGATTTGACCCGGATAAAAGTAATTGGCTATTGGGATGTAGCTGTAATCGGGCGGCCCACAGAGCACCGGGGCGGTTAAGGCTTATCCAATCCGGTCCTGTCTCTTTCAAATATAGATGGAAATAATTAATATTACTGGACGGGTCGGGTCAAAAGAATTAGGAGCCTGGTACAATACTACAATCTCTCATTTTTTGACACGACCCGGATTTAACTTGTAAATTGAAAGAATAAAATACAAATCTAGGCCTTGGGGAAATATAAATATACTCCCTTCTACGGGAGGGTACGAATCTAGCTCGACAAAATTGGAGGCTCAAACTCGAAACGACACTAAAGTGTTTCTTAGCCGAGTAAGAGAAATTGTTTCATTACTTAATATATATTATTGTAAAACATATAAATATATTATTAAACATAAAAACAAACATATATATATATATATATATTAAAATCCTTCTATTTTCCTCCGCCGTCGATGGCTTGGTGAAGCAGTCCTCAACTTTACCACTGTTACAACCACCATCGTCGGCGGATTGGGTTGGAGCACCCTTCTTCAAGTTGTATATCACGTCTTCAAATATGACGAGACAGATATGTATCCAAAGACACATCTCCAAATTTAACAAGACGGATATGGATCTAAAGAGACAGAGACAAATCTGACGAGATGAAGACCGGTGATATTTAAGTTTTTAAATTTAGATAGCGTTTTAGATATTTTGTTTAATACTTTATTTTCTCTCTCGTATGAGAGTTTGCTTTCTCTCTCGAATGAGAGTTTCATCTTTTCTTGAAATATAGGAGTCGCACAATAATTTTCTTGTGTTCGTTTGTGAGTTTTTAAGATTTGTTATCTTCAAAAACTTGATAGTTGGTGTTTTAGATGTTTTTACTACATTGTTTGAGTCGATATGAACTGTATTGTTCCAAGCGTTGTAAACTTTCGATTGAATGATATATAAAATCGATTTTTCTTTTAAAAAAATAAATGTATGTATATATTAAATATACAATAATTAAAAATATCATTAACCTCATGAGTCATGAATGGAAACTCGAGTCAAGCTCTTATATTGACTAGCTTGTATCCTTAGTCGCCCTCACCTCTTAATTGTGCACATTCATTTGCGAAGAAGAAGTGTACATAGTGTGGCTGGCCGTGGGATAGGTATTATTCCGCCAAACCACATAATCTTGTTTTGTCTTGTGTTTGATGAAAAATGATTAAATAGATTCGGTGTTCAATCACCTTTGGAATGAAGCCACATCATCAATAGATGATAGGGGAAGATGACATGGTTACATCTTGACCGTTTAGTATTTGAACATCGACTCTATATTTTAAGTATTATCTGTGTTTGATTGTCCTTCCAATTTTCCATCTCTTATTTAATCTTTCCTAAGACCAAAAACTCTCTAAAGAACTCCTTTGACAATTTTGAAATTTGCAATTATCACCATATTCTTAGTTTATCTTACTTCAACAAAAATATTATCACGTTCATTGTTGGCCTAATTAACCACGTTACCTCTTTAATTATGTCACCTTAAGCTAAAATTATTCCTTGTTTTTCTTGATCTTCAATATTTCATCTGTTGACGCCGTTCGAATCCCTAACAATAGTAAACTCATCATAAACTACTGTCATCGTAATATATTTACAGTTTACATTGAGTCTCATATATATATATATATATATATATATCTATGATCATCTCTACCTCATTTGAAAGTTCAATTTCTTAATGCAATAAGCATACATGAATGCGAAAAAAACTGCAAAACCGATCAAAACTACTGCAACTGGTCCTTTGAAGTTGGGATCGTATCCGAAATGATCTTGGATATATGTTTTGATCATTGGTTGTGTAGACGTTCCTGTTACTGTTATGGTTGTCGTCACGTCTCCATATTGGCCTATAATTAGTCCGTAGACTGTCCACGCCACGGGGCAAATCCAGTAATACCATATCCACCACTTGGGAATTTGCTGAAAATTCGAAAAGAGATCGAGACGATGGTTATTTAAAGATAATTTTAATAGGTGTTCATAGGGGTGCACAATAAATTTGTCTCATAATAAGTTTATATTATAAAAAACATATTAACAGTTTTTATATAAATTATAAGGATAAATTTTTATGGTAAAACATAAAAGAAAAATGTTAATGATAAACTACAATATTAATAATATTATTCAAAATAATTGAACAATAATATATTGATTCAAATATCACAATTATCCTTTTAGGCATTAGTTCAAGCTCGAGCTTGATAGGCTCGACTGCAAATGAACCGTGCTTTGGCTCGATAATTTTATATCACGTCAAAAGTTAGCATAAATTTACAAGCTCAATGAGCTCAGTAATGCGACCCTTGTGCTTGAAAGGAAATATTTTTAAAGCTCGACTAGTTTGCATCCTTAGTTTTATATGCTTCAAGATGAAAAAAAAAATAACTTACTGGTCTGGGGATGAAGAAGCCCGAAAACAGATTGAAAAGCGCGTAAAATGCTGCTGCGAAAATCGCTGCTACTTGGTGGTTTGGTGTGATTGATACAGTCATCATTCCATAATATGTGAAGTATAGGAATGAAAAGAAGTTGACAAAGTAGAACCAGAAGAATTTAGCTGCTGTCCATTCGAAGCTCACCATAGCATACACTATTAGCGTGTAATATGTCGTCTGTATTAGCACATAAGGTATTTCGACTATGACCTGCATTTATAAACGGATAATATTTTGGTAGAAAATGGAAAGAAATGAGAAATTTTATGCATATGATTCGTTAGGTATTGAAATTTGTGACTTACTAATGAAGGGTTGAAAATATTCGACATAATCACTTTAGTCAATAAGTTCTGGAGTAATTTGGAATTCCTCGACAAAAAATACGATTTTATTTTACGAATTTGTTGATTTATGTGTGGAAAAGTGAGTAGAAATCATTTTATCTAGTTAAATGATGTATATGTTTTTTTTTTTAAAAAAAGTTACTATAATGTGATTATGCAGAACTTAATCGAAATAAAGAAAGAGATTCAGAAATAAAACACCCTGTTCATGAAAGATTTGGAAGAATGTTGTCAGTAGAAATCATTTATCTAGTAAATTGATATATATGTATTGGAGAAAATCCAAAAAAAATCGTTAGTATGATGCGCTTATCTCCAGGTTATATTAACTTATCGAAATAAATAATGAGTTTCATGAAATAACCTCTCTATTAGTAAAATATTCAAAAGAATTTTGTCATGTAACAATGCACTAAAGATTTATATTGGATTTAAACGTTTGATGAAAATATCGAGCTGTACAACCAAAAAATCTTTCTTTTTTTTTCGAACAGTCTCAACGTCCTCGTTGAGATCTCATTTTTGACCCATTGCCAAAGAAGAACCGTTTCATATTCATTGATACCGCCTTCTTCAGAAGTGGATGACAGGTTCTAAGCGGCAAGGGTAAACTTGAGCTAGGTAGATTAGTTTCAGTAGCTGTAGTTATTCATTTGTAGGAAACTTGAATTCAAGATAGGAGGCTTTCGCCTCAGCTGGTCTGTAATAAGTTATTTAAAAAAAATAAAATGGAAGAATCTTGTTATTATTTGGGAGTATGGAATTAGTTTTACCTGTGCCATGGCATATGGTAATGCTGAGTACATTCCAGCAGCTCTTTCCCTATAAAACACAGTTCTTTCTATTGCCACCACAGGTTGTACAGTTGAGCAATTATTAATTCCGACGAACAACACAGAAGCATACATAGCTCCTATGATCGTCAAAAGATCCGTATCACTGTTCCTGAATCCATAAGAGAAGAAAAAATGAATCAATAAATGGCCATCAAATCATATTAGGGTTGCAAACAAGCCTATCTCGATGAAATTTGGAGCTCGAGTGATGGAACAAGGATTTCTGGCCCGGAGGTGAATATAAAGAAGGGGGGACTTGATAATTTTTGTGTTTTTTTTGGGTGGGTGGGGGGATATATGTCATTTTAAAGTATATAAATATACACATTATTAAAAATAAAATGTAATCAATCAATAAGCTCGCGAGCTGCTCTCAACCTCAATAATAGAAATAAGAGTCGAGCTCGGGTCCATGAAAAAGCTGAGCTCTTGTCGAGCCAACTTGACGCGACTTGTAAACATAAATATAAGTATAATTACCAAAACTCCGAAATTCAACCAATGAACGAAGAATACGTACTTTTTCGTGCCAACTCTCCAGAAAACTGTCCCAACCAAGAGTGCACAAGCCAAAGTGAAGAAGTATCTAACAAGATTATAATCAGGACTTCTCCAATAAGTCCACCATTGTTTCCATAGGCAGGACTTAAATTGACCCCAAACTGGCTGTGAAAACTCTGTGTCAAAATACAAGTCCTTTGCCCCAGGAGCCGGTACGCTTAACTCTTTCACCAGAGCCTTGTTTCTCCTAGGGAAAAAAAAAATCTAATGAGACTACTAATTCCACAAGCTTATAAATAATGAGACTAAAACTGCAAAAAGCTAATGCTGCAATTTTCTCTTTTCATTACTTACTGATGTAAAGTGGTCGTTTTGTGGTATTCCGCGAAATCTATTCCTAGTCTGGCTTCTGCTGCTACTGAGCTAGCTTCGAGCATCCATGTTGCTGGATTATATTTCTCTTTTATTTTCGGGACTCCAGGAATCGCCTATATTCGGTGGAAACATCTTTGATCTTCTTTCCATTTAAGGTAAGTGGAAAAAAAAAACATTTTGGAAGCTGGTCTATAACATACCTCAAAGTATTCGATAATTTTTTGCGAGTGCTGCCCTAATGGTCCCGCGTAGATTACTTGTCCCCCTCTTTTCATGAGAAGTAACTAGAGGTGTAAAATTGGCTTGCCAAAAGCCAAAGTTTGGCAAGCCTAACAAGCCAAGCCTAAAAAAGCCAAGCTTTTTGGGCTTGCAAGCTTTTTAGGCTTGGCTTGTTAGGCTTGCAAGCCCAAAAAGCTTGGCTTTTTGGACTTGCAAGCCAAAAAAGCTTGGCCTGTTAGTCCATCGAGCCGAGCCGGCTCGGCCCGCCAGCAAGCCGGGCTTTTTCGGCTCGCGGGCCGAAAAAGCCCGGTTCTTTTTTTTTTTTTTTATAATATAATAAATATAATAATATATATAATAAATAAAAAACAAAAAAAAAATTTAATAATCTGGCCGTTGCACACTTACCTCAACGGTCAGCAAATGCTGACCGTTGATTATGTTCAAACGGCCAGCAATAGTGCTGGCCGTTTGAACATTCCGACCGTTGCATGCATGCAACGGTCGGAATTTTATATTTTTTTTTTGTTTTTTTAATTTTTATTATTTATTTGGTTATTTTTAATTTCCTATAAATAGATCACATTTGGTATAAGTTTTTCACACCAAACTCTTCCAATCTCTTACAAATATTTCAATATTATCAAACTTTATTTTATACACTTTATATTTATATCAATCATATAATTCGTTATATTTAGTTCAACAAATATAAGATTACTTCAAAAATATTTAAAATATACTTTATTTTATTTTCTACGATTGGGGGAAGCATAATTATACTTCCCAAATTGAAGTTGAAGTGGTCTCGATTTTGCAACTTTGGCGGAGGCGTAATTCATCTTCCGAAATTAAAGTTGTAGAGCCTCGATTTGTGGGACGTTTACCGTAATATCGGTGATTGGTAACATTTACTTATTCAAAATTTTTGATATTGTCATTTATTTTTTGTGTTTTATTGTTTATTGTTAATTGTGTGTTAATTTCATATTTCATTGTTATTGTTATTTGTTTGATTTTGTATCAAATTCCTAGAAAATGAATCCTCCTAGTGAAAGTAGTTCTCGTGTGCGTAAGGGTAAAAATGCAATGGGAACCGATACTCAAAATTTTTTAAGACCCCAAAACACTCCCGAATGTTTTCAATCCCCACCACTATTTAGTATACCCGAGATCCGTACGACTTTTCAAAATACCCCCCCACAACACAAAATTTCATCTAGTGGGAAAAAATCAAGGGGAAATACTAGCGACGTTTGGGCATTTATGAAAAGATTTGATGATGAATATTTTGTATGTGTGTGGTGCCCCCATCGAAAATTTAAACACTCTTCGAAATCGGGGGGGGGGGGGGGGGGGTATCTCAAATGAGAAGACATTTAGAAAAATACCATCCCGAATGGCTTAACATACTATTAGAGAGGAGGGGAAATCCGGAAATAGACTTAACTTCACCTCATACCGTTGAAACTTTTGTTTATAATGAAGAAGTTATGAGAAAAGGACTTGCTCAATTAGTCATTCAATCCGAACTCCCCTTTTCATTTGCGGAAAACCTTGTGGTTGAACGATTTATACAACAATGTATTTGTCCACAATTTAAACGTATATCACGAAACACATGTTTGAAGTATGCTAATAATTTGTTTAACCAAGAGGTAGTTCATTTAAAGGTGATCCTTCAAGACTTAGGCTCAAGAGTTGCTCTAACTTCCGACATGTGGCGGGGTAGGGGGGCGACTCATTATGTTTGTGTAACCGCACATTGGATTGATAATGATTTTTTCCTACAAAAAAGAATTATTGATTTTGCACAACTTGAACATCCTCATTCAGGAGACATGATTGCACAATCCATATATAAATGTTGTAATTATTGGGGAATTTCGGAAAAAATTATGTCTATATCTTTAGATAATGCAACTAATAATACTAATGCTATATCTTATTTGAAAAAGTATTTAAATCCCATCTTAAGTGGTGCCTTTTTTCATATTAGATGTATTTGTCATATTATGCATCTTTGTGTTAAAGATGGTTTGTCTAAAATAGAAAAACATATAGAAAAAATTAGAGTTTGCCTAACTCATATTTGCACGTCAACTAGAAGAACACAACAATTCAATAAAATGTGCATTGATGCTCGTTTAAAAACAAAAGTATTTATCTCGATATGCCTGTTAGATGGAATTCAACCTATCAAATGTTGACTGAAGCTCATCCGTATGCTAAGATAGTAAATAATTTATGTAATAATAACATGAATGATGAACACGGCGGCGCATATATATTAGATGAAGATTGGGATGTTATTTATGTAATTGCTCCATTATTAGAAGTTTTTCGTAATGCTACAAAAAGGTTATCTGGTTGTTATTATCCTACTTCGAACATCATATTTGGTCATATGATCCATATTGCTAAAATGTTTAAAACACATAGATCTGATGATAACGTTTCGTCTATTATTCAAAGTATGGAAAAGAAGTGGCTTAAATATTTCAGTACTATACCTAACATAGCGCTTCTAGGAACAATATTAGATCCAAGGTGCAAATTGGTAGGAACATTATTTTTAATTAAACAATATTATGAATGTTTTGATAACTTAGACGTAGATATAGATGCCGAAAAATTGAAATGTGAGAGTTTGTTCACATCATTAATAGATTGGTATACCACGAATGGTATTAACCAAAATGCGTATGGTCCTAGCTCAACGAGTTCTAGTAAAAGAGATCCATGTTTATATACAGGTCTTTTGAGTCCAATGAAAAAATCAACAACTACACCAGGTGGGCCTAGTAGTGAACTTCGTAAATATAACAACGAAGAGATTGATCCTAATGAAGAATATGATATATTAGGGTGGTGGAAAAATTCACAAAAAAGGTATCCTATCTTGTCTACCATTGCTCGTGATGTACTAACTTGTCAAATGTCCACAGTTGCTTCGAAAAGTTGTTTTAGTGCAGGTGAGAGGACAATTACGAATAAAAGATCAAGAATGACCAAAGAAACGGTGCGAGTATGCATACTCTATAAGGATTGGCTCGATCAAGCATGGAGAGAACAAGATATTCGACGAGATGGTCGAAAATTTATACCACCACCATTTTTGAATGACGAATCAAGCGACGATGAAGGCAACGTGGTAGTCGACGATGAAGACGACGATACACAAGATGACGATGAAGACGACGAGACACGAGAAGCCAATATTCAAGACTATTATCAACGCTTAAATGATGCAAACCAACATGACGATGTATTTTCAACGCAAGATATTGCGAACGATTTTATCGATGCTATGAACAATTGAGAATTAATAATGTTCCTAGCATAAATGTATTTTACACAATGTATTTACTATCTTTATTTGTCCATCTTAATGAAATCTATTTACTTAACATCTTTAAATATATATTGGCATTGTCATTAGTTTTCAAATTAGCAAATAAAAGATGTATTGGATAAAATAATTTAAATAAATAAATAAATAATTAACAACAATAAATAAATATATAAAAAGATTAAGTGATATAAATAAATAATTTAACAAAAGGAAATAAATACATAATACATTAAAAAAAATTGGGCTTGTGAAAGGCTTGGCTTGGCAAGCTTTTTTGGCTTGCGAAATTCTTCAACAAGCCAAAAAAGCTTGTGAATTTTTTTCACAAGCCAAAAAAGCTTGTGAAGTATTTTCACAAGCCAAGCCGGCTTGGCTTGTTTAATTCACAAGCCAAGCCGGCTTGGCTTGTTTGCTTCACAAGCCAAGCCGGCCCTCTTAGCAAATAAGCCAAGCTTTTCGCAAGCCAAGCCGGCTTGGCTCGTTGGGCTCGTTTGACACCTTTAGAAGTAACTGATGCATAGTAAGATAGAAAACATTAGAGTGGAAAATGATTTTTAGGGAGTTTCGAGGCTTCAATCCCTGATAAATCAAGATTATCCTAGTCCTGCATTTCACTAAATGTAACAGAAATCATAGTCTGGAGAGCTTTTAAGAATGACCTGCTCTGAGTAGAGTATAAGATAAATGATTAACAGGGCAAATTTGTCTTTTTACCTCGTCAAAAGCTTCAAATATATCAATGCTAGGCTGATGAATTGTGCAAACCACAGTTCTTCCTGTGTCCACTGTGTTTCTCACAGTCCTCATAACAATGGCTGCAGCTCTTGCATCCAAACCAGAAGTGGGCTCATCCATGAATATGATTGAAGGGTTAGCGACAAGTTCGACAGCTATTGTCAATCTTTTTCTTTGTTCTGTTGATAACCCGGTAACTCCCGAGATTCCAACTATGGCATCCTTGAGATTTTCAAGCTCAACCAAGTCCATCACTTCATCAACAAAAGCCTGCATTGGGTACAAAGTGTAAAGTTTTGCAATTTTCTTGAAGTTGAGGAGGCCAAGTGCTAAAAGCTAAACATAACTCGACAATTTTACCCTTTGAAATAAGGTTTCCCCCCACACATTAGGGGATTCTGGCGGAATAATATACTGGGATTCCCTTAAAGTGTAGTTTTCGCTTAGTCCGGAGGGATATGTGTTAAAAATGTTTTTTCAGGTTGCTAAGTGAAAAAACGAGGATATTTTGAACAGAAAAATATTTATTTTTCTTTCATTTACACTTATGGGACGTACCATCTTTTGTTCCTTGGTAACTTCTTTAGGGAGCCGAAGGAATGCGGAGTAAATCAAGGATTCACGGACAGTTACTTGAGGTGAGTGGATATCGTTTTGTTCGCAGTATCCTGAAATCCTGGCAAATGTTTCTTGATTCTTAGGAAATCCAGATATTCTAATGTCACCTTCAATGTAACCACCGGTTTTTCGTCCAGCAAGAACATCCATTAGTGTCGTTTTTCCCGCTCCGCTTACTCCCATCAATGCAGTCAGAACTCCGGGCCGAAATGCACCGGTTACTTCACAGAGTAATTGGAGTTTGTCCTCTGTTACTCCTTGTCCCTTCATTTCCTGCCAAAACAGGAAATATTTTAGTTAACATAAGTAAATTTTTTATCATCTTAAGACCGTCACTGGTAATTAGACCAACGAACGTACATTGTATATCTAATAACATATCCATTAGATCTTATCACATAGTATCTCTCCTAAAAAAAAGTAGAAATTCGCTTATTTGAAATACCATTGAAAATATATGATATTATTGAATATAATCACCGATAATATCCGGATATGTCCACTAATATCGTTGCATAGGTCATATTATTTTATATTATCGAATATTATCAGCAATACATATAAACTCAGAAAATAATAGATATCGTCTGATACTATCAAATTCGGATACATAGTATTCAATTACTTTGAACCATGATTGTAACCACCAATACGATAGAATTAATGCAGGTTCCTACATGTACATATAAATGTACTCTTACGAGAATTTGAAGTCCAGAAACGCCTAGGCAGATAAGTTCTTACCGGTGGCATGTCGACGTAGTAGTTTACACTGTCAAAAGCCATGGCTAAGGGGGTAAATGGTAAAACCATTCCTCTCTTTGGAGCGACCCCTCTTACTGATCCAAGATTTGAATCTTCATTTCTACTTAATCCAGATGAACTGCTCATACGTTGGATTGCCATTTCCGCTATAGTAGAAAGAAAAAAGAAAAGAAAAATTATGCATTAGAGAATAAAGTTCTCAAGTTACCAATTGACTTTATATTGATGTAAAGTTTGATCATTATTGTTACTTGTGTTGTTTCCATCAGAGGAAGATAATGATCGAGAGAACGGTTCTTTCTTCGACTTTGTTGTTCTTAGTCTTGGTGCTTCATCTGAGTCTTCGTCATACTCAGTTTCCATCTCCTTCGCTTGCTCTTTGGATATTATAGCTTGTGGCTTTCCAAGAGCTGTTGTGTCGAAAAAAAAAAAATTGCCAAAATTAGTCCATCACATTACAAGTAAAAAGCTGCCACCCTTCACTTAGGTTTGGGGGCATTTGCTTTTTACCCAGTAAAAGATCTCATACATCAAGTAGATTGTAAGAACTTACGATTAAGATACATGAGGGCGAAAGTGAAAAGAACGTTAAAGAGTAGCGTGAACCCTACAAGAGCACCCACACCTATCCAATACCAATTCTTTTCGGGGAATATATCAAAAGTGTTTAGTATGGCCACTCCCAATCTTCTAGTGTTGTCTGAGGCCTGCACAAAATGATGTTTCTCATTTTTTATTATAATTAAACAAGGCCTGTCAATGAGCGGGTAATAACCCTAAACAAACTCTTAATCCGGCCTAAATCCCACCATAGCAATGTGTCTGATTGCATATATACGGGTTACAGGGTCAGTTCCATTGACAGGCCTAAAACATACTGAAAAGGCTGCAAGAAATCCATAGTTTCAATATACCAATTTGTTCATCCATCTTGGAGCAAACATCTCGTTTACTACAATGGCGTTGTAACCGTAGGTCAGAGGTGATAGCCAGTAACCCCAACTCCACCAATCCGGGATTTGGTCTGCAATCGGAAGGAAATACGTGTAAGATAGATATTTGATAAAATAAAAGTTAAATACACAGATCGAGCGTGTCCCTTGTACCAAGCAACTCAGAAATCAATAAGAATATCTAGTAGCATTACTTTGCTTTTAATATTCTTGTCAGTGAATCAATAAGTAACTGTTTCTCTTACAAAAACTGGGTTAAAAGTTAAAAAGATTGACTTAGTATGGTAGTAAAATAAGTAGTTATTTCAGAACAAAAGAGAGTATTGTTTATTGAATGTCATTCTGCTATTTTTTACTTCCATTTTATATGCTGCATGAAGCTATCACAAGTTCTGCAATTTATAGTTGGGATCACTTACTCTTAGGAAGGATGAAACCACCCAAAAGGAAGACGAGTAAAAGCGTAAGAGCGCCACCGGTGTTTGCGATTATCATTGTCCTACATATTCCTGCTATTAGCCTAAACATCCCTGCAGCCATCTGCTGGATAGCAAAGATCAGCAGAAATTGCTTGAAGAACCTGTAAAATCGGATAAAATTTGTGATTATAAGAATACGGAAAGTGTTCTTATGATTTCAAGTAGTTGGCCGAGAGCCTAGACTCTATAAGTATGCTTGTAAACTGATCGAATTGAGCGAAACAAGATTATGTTCAAGCTCGTTTAATTTATTATTGAGATTTAAAGTTTGAGTTCGGTTTGATTGCTAACCCAACATATAGCTCGAATGAGCTCTAATCAAACAGAATACGAGTCAAGCTCGAGCAGTTTGATTTTATTGTACATATTTTATCATTTTTACTAATCAGCCAAGCTTCAAAACATAACCAACAAAAAGAGATGTTAAGACTTGGTATGTTAACAAGCTTAAACGAGCTTTTAGCAATCCATCTCGATGCCTATATCCAGTAGTTTCGTTCATTTTTCAGCCCTAACTGAGGCCTCAGATGCAAGTTTCACCACATGTGTGAGTATTTTTTCTGCTTATTTTACCTGCTAGGTTCGGGGGCAAATCCGATGGTGTAATACGTCGTGACCATCCACACAATTGCCTCAAAAACAGAGATTGGAATCCTTAACAAAAACGTAGGGAGAGTGAAAGCCCAAGGTGGGTGGAAAAGAAGGTCCCGATGCTTGTAGAACACCGGAAGTCTTTGTATAGTAAGTGATAGCTCCGCGAAGCCATTGAAAGTATTGCAAATCATGCCAAACAAAAGCGCGCCCACATAAACCGCCCCATCTTGTTCGTTTCTAGTATGCATATGAGTCCTCAAAAACAATGTCGATGTGATAATGGCAACGATGAATATTTGGACGGTCTTGAAAACGTAGACAAAAGAATTTCGTTTGATCAAAAGCCATTCTTTGTCAAAATTAGCTTTTAGAAGCTCTGTTCTGGAAACAGAGTATTTTTTGAACACTAGAGCTGCTTTGTGGCTTCTTGTCTTGTCGTACGGGACAGATAGTTCATTTTCGAGGCGTAGGCCAACATGGAAACGTTTGAATCTTTTAGCGAATTCGCGTACTGGAATATATCTGTATGACTTGCTTCTGTCTGCCCAGTATTGCTCCTGATCTTTTCTTGATGTTACCTGTTTTAAGTGTAAATGTATGTTAAGAACGAACCTAGCAAGAAAATAAACGAACAGGACGAGATTTACGTGGTTCTGTGAATAACCGTTTATGTCTATGGTTGTACTAGAGATTCTTATGAATTTTTTGGTTACAGATTACAAGAGGTGTGCCCGATTTATTTATTTAAGATTGACAAAAATACCTTCGATAACTTAGATGATGTCATATTGTTGGTTTTGAGATTGTGTGTTGATTGTTAATAAATAATTTTATACATATGGTTGGATAGAGGTTGGAATATAAGTTTATAAAATTTATTTTAGTAAAACACATTTTTCGTTTTTTACCTTTTTAAAATATTATCAATTTTCAGAATCAATATTACTTTCTAATCACATTGAAAATTATGAAACTTTTTTCGTATTAAAATGCCAACTTATGTGTAAAGAGTATAAATTTTGATTTGATCTCACTTTTTCTTCAAATAATTAATACTATGATTGATTGAATCCTTCATGCTTTACCTCTTGCAAGAAATCAGCAGTTCCTTTCCTCTCAGGGCATTTGAACCCACAGCTTTCGAAGAACTCAATGACGTGCTGTCTCGGGCCCTGGTAGACAATCTGGCCTTCGGATAACAAAACGACATCATCGAATAGATCGAATGTCTCAGGGGCTGGTTGGAGTAGTGACATGAAGATTGTGGCCTCTGTGAGATGTACAATTTGTTGCAAACATTTGACTATCTGAAAGGTCGTGGAACTATCCAGGCCCGTTGATATTTCATCCATGAATAATGTTTTGGTCGGCCCGACAATCATCTCTCCTGTATCAAAGTGGTGAGAATCAGAAGAAATTTACGGGTCTCAAGTCTTAACTAGTATCAAATTCTTTGAATTGTTTAACATAACTATTAACTTGACTAGATTTTGATATTTTCGTTGGACGTGGAAATCATGTATATGCCTCTTATAAATTATTATGTGATAAGCTTCTTTTCGATCTTTTACTAATAGAATGATTTATTCTCGAATTTTATTACTTCAAAAGAACATAAACGCTTAGAGTGTACATACGTTATACACTTGGCAACAGGGATGGAGACAGGATTCAGAGATCGGGGGGGGGCGAATGTAAAAATTTGAGAAAATTTTAATATATTTAGATTTTGGAGGGATGAAATATCAAAAATAAAAAAATTATAAGGGGCAAAATGTGAAAAATTAAAATTTGTAGGGTAAATTTTTTTCCTCAAAATTGCCCCCCTCGTCTCAGCTTGGCAATGATGTTTAGCTCAACGTGGCCAACTGAGGCTCTAGGACTTTTAAGGACTCAGGTTTGAACCCCATCCCAAAATGTGGTATTTGTCAATGATGTGCCGTAATTTTGACCAAGGGTTTTTTTGGGTATTTTAATCTTAAATCATAATGTATTAATTTTTTTTTTCGGGTTTTCCAAAAGTTTCTACCGCCGACCGCAGTGACTAATCTCTTTCGCAGATGGCTTGCACCTCAAAGGGTGGGATTACTGGCCACAGGAATTTTTTCCATTCCCAAAGGTGAGGATCGAACCTTCGATCTGTTGGTTAAAAGAGGAGGAGTCTTGCCACTCCATCACAACCCTGTGGTTAATCATAATGTACTAGTAGGCTTATTATAAATCAGCTGGAATTACAAGACTTGACTCATTAATACTGATTATTAAAATTATAGGTTAAAGAGAATTGAGGGTCATGACCCAATAAGCACCCCAATTTAATATTAAAGATAATTGAGGCCCATGACCTGAGAAGCATTCATATAAATACTCAAATAATCATATCATTAGATCATTATCTAATCACTCGAAATACTACACAAAAAGAGGATTGTTCGAGAAAAAGCTGGTTTGTCCTGTTGTAGGTCAGATCCATTCCACCTTATCTCATTTCCCAAAATATTCTGACCAAGGTTGACCACCCTAACTCCAGATTATTTTTCACACCGCATCAGTCAACTTTCATAATAATTGTTAGTTGATAATTATAATATAATTGATATTGTGATGATGCATGTATATCTATCGTTTCACTAAATAAATACATTATATGCTTGTGTATTTTTCTATTTTTCACTACATATATAATATAATTTTTATCTAACCTTTTCACATGAAAATTACTCCGCAATTAATTAGTTAATAACTATCATGACGTGTTATGTTTTATCAATCTGTTTTTAAATTTTTACCAATAATATCTGAATGCTGAATTTTAACTTTGTTACTTATACCTGAACGCCAAATTTGTTAATATGCTTTTGATGTCTCATTTAAATTTGATTACTTGTTTGGTCTACTATGTCCAAAATTGTCTTTTATCTAATTTCTATTACATTTTCATACTTAGGAGTTTGGTGATGCTAGCTGTCCAATTTCAATATAACTTTAGTGGAAAAAATTGTGCTTATACAGGGATAATTCTTGCTCACATTCGATTTGACCAAATTCAGTTAATAAAATAGCAGTAATTATCAAAGTCGTCTTATAGTGGTCACTCCTCTGAAAATGCACACCAACCACATAATATATATATATATATATATATATATATTTTACTCAGTTTGTAAATGACTAAATTCCATGAAAAGCCAATGATGCCTAGCCTAGTTGATTAAAATTAAGGCCCCATAACTAAGACGTTGTGGGTTCGACTCCCACTGATGTATGTGGTTCTCTCTACTTAGACGGTAGTTAGTTTGTAATAGTTTATAATCTATGATATGATTGTATTTGCTAATAATGCTTATTTATAATAGATTCTCTTGTAATTGATACAATATGATATTGTAATCGCTTCTATAAAAAAAAAGATTCCATGAAAAAATTGGATTAGGGTCAAAATTTTCCATAATTAATTGGTTAATGTTGTTTGGTGTTAGGTAAGATTGTTGAATAATATTTCAACTCTTAAGTACAATTTTTACCTGTTCAGCTTTGCTTTTCCCATTTAGCGGGGCAATTGTGTCATGGTGTTGTTTTAGGAATATAATGATTGGTTGGCTATAATAGTTGACAAAATTAGGTGATATTTTATTATTATTATTATTATTATTGCCATAAGATTTAGTTGCCTCAAGTGGTGCTAATCTGTCAAATTATATGTGCAGATAGGGTTTGGTAATTCCACTAAGGAATTTTAGTCAACAAAAGCATTGTCTCCATGTGCTTCACTGAAAATCTCTTATTCTATGAACAACGTAAATTTATCCAAATTCAATCAATATGTTATGAAACATGAATTACCCTTCAAATTTTGGTTTATTATATTGTCATCAATATTATTCAATCATATAAATCTCTTTTTTGCTGTTGTTTTGGATTCAATGCAATGGGGTCACTTATTCCTTTTATGTATTTTATTATTTGATTATAAGTGCATTCTTTCTTTCATATATATATATACACATGTGACTCTCTATAATTATAAAGTATAGGTGTATGACGGACATTGTGCAGGCTCTATTGTCGAAATAATTATGATCGTTTCATAATACAAAGTCCTAAGAATGTCCAAAATTAATCGATATTTCAATTAATTTTTTGCATGCTAGAAAGAATAAAGTGCACCTGTTGTAACACGCTTCTTTTGGCCTCCTGAAATTCCTCTGATCATTTCATCCCCAACAATGGTGTCTCTGCATACATCAAGCCCCAGTATCTGCATTTGTTTCAATTTGGTATAATATATCATTTAGTGCTAAATAAACACTTTTTTTTTTTTTGTTACAAAATTGTACTTTTTTTTATTATAATTAAAAGATTAGTTTGAAAATTTGTTCACCAACTAAAGTCCATAGACTTCTTCTCATGGCCCACAAATAAGCATGTTCTGGCCCCGTCCATAGCCCAACAAAAATTGTGTAATATAGAGGGTTGGTGAGAGGATAATTTTTTTTATATAATAGGACTTAAATGAAATGAAAAAAAACAGAGAGGACGAAGTGCAAATTTACCTAGATTTCTTTTTGTTATAATTTTATTATTTCTTATTTCTTACCCTTAAAGTGTAGTCTGTAATAAGGCTGCTCTGTACTCCTTGGATTGCAGTTGCCTGATGGAACATATATACAGATAAATCATATTTAATTAAACCATAAACCAAAGTTGGATCATTAATTCCATTTAATGTTTAATAATTCCCTATTAATTAATTAATTACCTTCATGAAGAGATCAACTTCTGCATCGGGAAAAATACCAGCATCTCTTTCCCTTTTAGCAAGCTCACTCAAAAGTTCTGTTTATTTTTCGAGCCACACTCAATCAATCACAGTGTGAAAATACCAAGTAAAAAAAAAGTTTCAATTAATTAAAGAGAGTAAAGCTATTAGGAGATCCATAGATTCTGAATTCCGATACGATCATAATTATATATTTTTTGGGAGCCACCTTTTACATATGACTGTGATTATGTCGAGACTTGGAGTATCGAAACTCTTGTAAAAAATCAATATTAGTACCGTATCGTGATCCGACACCTTGGCACCTTGCTGAAAAATCTAGGGTTTCTTTCACAGTCATTTCTCCTACATGAATATCATTTTGGCTGATGTAGGCTGATGTTTTCTGTGGTATGAATTCATTAAGCATATGCCCATTGTATGTGATCTCTCCCCTTCTCTGTTCAACAAATTTATACACGAATTAAAATTAATTTAAAGACTCAGAAAAAATCCTGGAATTATCCGTGAAATTTAATTATATATATTATCGAACCTTTAAAGTAGGGTCTAATTTTCCGGCCAGAGCCAACAAAAGAGTTGTTTTCCCAGAGGATGGTGGTCCTAATAGTAGGGTCATCCTGTCACATTTTAACAAGAAAAAATTATATCAAAAATGTGTAAATTAATCATATAGCAGCACAAATTAGGAAAATAATTATATTTTATTTAAATTTGTAATATCGATTGGTGGTTCATTATTTTATTTTTTTTGGTAGCAACATTATTAAATTTAATTTAAAGAAGTTAAATACCTAGAGGGTTTTATGATGCCTGAGGCATCTTTTAATATTGTAAGTTTTGTTTTCTGAGCCATCCTAATTCCGAAGGTACTCAACGCCGTCTCGGCGATGTTACGGGCGGCGTTCGGCAGCGTTGGTAGTGCCCGATCACCGACGAAGCAGTCGGCCTCTACCGTTAAGTGCTGGAATCTTACTTCTACTGTAGGAAGGGTAATTCCAACCCTGCAATTAATTGCAAAAAATTGTTAAACGAAATTCATATTAGAAGCAAAATAATGTATTTCATCTTTATGATATAAAATTATAAATTAATAATTTAATTCTCATACTATTTTTTACTTTTGATTAAAAACAAAATGTGATTGAGATTGATTTATAATACAAAGTTTAAGTAACTATAATTATTTGTTTGAGTTCTTTTGTTAGCAATTAATTTTTCTTACCTATGGAACAGTATGTATAATTAAATAATCTAATTTTAATCTTGTCCTATATATTATGATTGATTAACAATAAAATCATTCTGGACTTGATGGTAAAAAAAAATGGTAAAGTGATATTCTTATTCCATGCAGAGTAAAATCGAGCTGTAGAGAAACGTGACGTTTCTCGATTCCATGCAGAGTAAAATTAACTGGATGACAATATTCTTATTCGTTTCTTCTGTGTGGATATAGTAATTAAATAGAATATCACGCTCTTTGTTTATCTTTTATGTACATAAACGGAATTTTGTTTTTTTAGTAATGTTTCTTTCCTTTCAAAAGTATGGTTCGTTTTAAGTTTTGATGTAACATACGAGCTCAAAAGGAAAAACAAACAAGGACGACTATGTATATATTGTTGGATTAATTATGTTATTTAAAACTATTGACGTCGAAATTAGGTGGGAAAGATACTCAATATTAGAAAAAAGATCAATTAATAAAAGCTCGTCTGATCTTGGTTCTCAACATTATAAACAAACTATGACCACTTATTTTAACAATTGATAAAAGATGATAAAATATGTAAATAAATAAATAAAAAATATTTGAATTTGACTCGCATTTGGCTCGATTAAAGCGTGTTTAAACTCGATTCGATTACCAAACGAACGTGAACAATATCAGAATATTTTGTTCGGTTAATCCCGATTCGTTTACAACCTAGCTAGTCCAAGTTAACAGATCCATTCATGACCGACGTCAAATAAATCCTAGAAAATCTCAGATTTTGCTTTAATATACAAAAAGTTCATGTTTGGTTTGGTTATACTTCGTTTTCAGTTTACATCCTACATCCACCAATTAGCTAGCATCTCAATTACAAAATTTGACTAAATAAAAGCCCTTGAAGATCAAGCAAACATAACTAAACAATTTGTAACTTTTAACCATACAATTAACTGCAAATCAAAATTTAGTAAAAGGTTAAAACTTACTTATCAATTCGATTTCTGAGCTTCACCAAGAACTTCTCATTATCTTCCTCAGCAACCTTGAAGAATCTATCAATAAATTCTTGCCTATCATTCATATCAAGCTTTCTTACATCAACTTCCGTATGAACAACCTTAATGTTCCCATGATTCGGAGCCTCCATGTAGGATTTAAGAACAGTTTTCCTCAATCTGTCGTAGGTTGGTAATTTTTCCAAAGCAGCCCATCTTAGGGCTTCTTCGTCTTCCTCAGCTCGAACGCTTCGTCTCCCAGTCGAACGCGAAAAAACCTCCTCCACACTCCAGTTACTCCTGCTCAAGCTCCGGCTAGTTTGTCGTTTCGATCCCCGCATTTTATCCTCCATTTTATTTTAATGGAGTATATTATTTTTTCTTGGCCAGCTTCAAATTCAAGAAAATGAATCAAAGTTTAATTTTTCATATAATTATATCAGGGACGAAGTCAGGATTTTGAATATACTGTAGGAGTATTTTTTTTTTCTTTTTTTTTAAAAAAAAATGGCATGTTATATTCATTAAAATTTAAAAGGAACTCCAATATTTTTTAAGTTTCATTTAAGTATGAAAACTTTTAATTATTTGAGGGATGAATAGGGAGGTATTGTTCTCATATATTTAAAATATAGAATCAAATTTTTTTTCTTCTAAAAGAATAAGGGAGGACGAGTGTCACTACAAATATCGATATGTTCAATATTTTCGTGACAAGACACTTGATAGAAAAATAAATAAAAGACATGGTATCGAAAAGTAAACTATCAATGCTTACTTGCTTCAAAATTGTTGTTCTTTCCTCCTCAAATGAATAGAAGAAAGAAAAAAAGAATAAAATATTTGTCAAGAGAAATTGGTTGGTTAATTCTATTACAAAGATGAGTTTGGGGCTTTTATAGTAAACCACAGGGGGTGGGTGAGGGTTGGGGGTTGGTCATTTTGGGACCCACCAATTGAGGGATAAGGAAAAATTTAATCATATATTACTAACTCTTTTAATGCTATTTTTGTATTTTTATTTCTTTTTTTCATCTTTTTTGTCTTTTGATATTTGTTTTTCATTTTTTCCCTTTAGTGCAGGAGCAGCTGGAGGTTAGTATTCCCTTACCAGTGCGACAGGTGAAGAGAGGGAAGAGATAAGGTGATTTAGAAAAAAAAAGAAAAGGAAATTTTAAAAGAGAATTTCATTTAAAAATCTATTGGTTTATGAAATATATATAATTAGAGAAATTATCATTGTTAATCAATTCATAAATATTATGAAAAGAACCGTGATAGGAAAATGAAACAAATCCAGCTAAGAAAATAAAATCAGCTTCCAAACAAGGAAATCTAATCTATGAAACTTATAATTCGTTCATTAATTAATATATATTTATCCCCTCTTTCTTTTGATCTTATTCCGTTTCAAATTTACTATTTATTTAATATGTCTGTAAAAAAAATTGTATATAATTCATGCTACTATTAAATTTGTAGAAGTTATTAATTTGTAGTGTTTGCCTGTTTGGTATACAAATATATAATACTGGGGAAAAAATTCACTTTTGGTCTTGTTCGAGTTCGGCCAAAACACTTTTAGTTCCATAGAATTTTTTTGACATTTATGGTCCTATTGGAGTAAAAAACTGATACTTTTAGTCCCGTCCGTCAATTTTTCAACGGAAAAGAGCGCATGATATTCACGCGCCTTTAAATTATTTTTGTATGTTTATGAGATTTAACGGCACGTGAATATCGCACGCTCTTTTCCATCCAAAAATTAACGAACAGGACTAAAAGTGTCAGTTTTTTACTCCACTGGGATCAAAAGTGTCAAAAAGTGTCCTATGGGACTAAAAGTATTTTGGTCGAACTCCAATGAGACTTAAAGTGAAATTTTCCCTATAACACTGTAAGTTTATTTTTTTTCTTTTTTGGTTTTTCTAAGTATTCACATGCCCGAAAAGTAATTCTTTGAGCTACTGTTGGCCGACATGATGATCACAAAACCTCTTCCAAATAAAGTTTTTAGATACACAAAAACTCAAACTTGAATGCTTTACAAACAGACAACCATAACCCCTTCCTTAAAGTTGATACACTCATATACCACAGGCTTATCAATATTAATAAATTGCATAATATTTTGGTCCCTCGTATCGCACAGATAATCCATAAAATAAGACATTGTACAATAATAGGGCTTCGTTTGGTTGCCCGCATAGGATTGAATGCGATAAAATTATGCTTGATAGTTATGGTAGAAATGAAGGGATATATTGACAAAAAATTGTTTTCTTGTATAGATAAATATGACTGATATCCTACGGATTTATTTTCAAATAATTTGGTTAACATTTTATATAAAGATGGATTCAATAGAAAAACTCCGAAATATCCTATTAATTTTTTTGGATTACCAAAATTACCCATATTTTTTTAACCTAACAGCAAGACAAGAGAGATTTGGAATATCATATTCAATATATAACCAAAAGTCATCTTGTCACTTTTCACAAATCTAGAAAATAAAATATAATTCAACTTTTTATTCTTCAATTTTTCTCTTGCATCATTTTAGGAAGAAATCAATTTAAAAAAAATATTCATTATCTTCCCATGGTAACACAATTTTATCTTTCAAATTGATTCTAATTAACCCTAGAATATGATTGTAAATAATTCTATCTACGGTTTATAAATCAAATAAAATCATCTCGAGTATCATAATAAAATCGATGAATTATAAAAAATATATTTTACTTTGCAAGAACATGGTTTAATACCAAAGAAACTAGGTTATATATATATATATATATATATATATATATATATATTATTACAGGGGTAAACTAGTATTTACCGTGTTTAAAGAGGTTTGGATATAATCTTGTGATAATGTAGGTGGTATCCAGTATCCTAGAATAAGTGTGATAAAAAATCGGGCCTACTATGTCTCATGGGCCGAGGTAGTTGAACCAAATTGAAAATTAGGAGTGATAATGGGTATATCACCTCTATAAACTCCAACCAAACGAAGCCTAGAAGTACGTAATAATACTAAGTGACCGGAGAAATTTCTATGATACAAAATATCCCAAACAAACACAATAAATACCACTTCAGCCAGTTTTTGTCAATTTGGATTTAAGTAGTTGTTCTTATAACTTTATGATTAAGAGGGTGTTTGGCTAAGCTTATAAGCTTCCCTAAACATCTTATAAGATGTTTTAGAGCTTATAAGCTCTATAAATTTATTTGGTAAATTTTTTAAAAAAATAGCTTATAAGACTAAAAAATAAGTTGTTTGGATCTTATAAGCTGTTTTTAAAAAAGTAACACACCCCCACCTTTTTTTAAACATCTTATAAGATGTTACATCTTATAAGCTCTTAAAATATCTTATAAAATGTAGGAGCTTATAAAATGTTTTGAATAAGCTTAGCCAAACACCCTCTAAGACTTTTGTGCATGTTAAAAAGAGACCTTACGTTTCTACAACGTTGAATTCATTTGCTCCTAACCATGCACTTTGCCATTTGATTGATTCACACTAGGCAAAATTGCAGTTTCAATCGGACGTATCCAAGATTTTTGTTCTAGAAATATCGGCAGTAGCAATTAAGTGTATTAACTATTATTTTTTTCTCAATTTGAGAAATTAAATTGGTTGAAAATTTTGAATTTCACCTTAGTAAAGAAAGAACAAAAAGACAAAATTATATAGGGAGCAGAATGGAAACGGCGATGGTAGAGGCTGACAGAAGCGAGAAATCATGAGGGTTGAAAGAAAAAATCTTTAGCTCTGATACCATGTTAGATTAGAGAAAACTCCGTAGGAAACTTGTATTACTGAGTAATATATATATATATATATATATATATAGTCATGGTTCAAAGTTTCTTTTCTTTTCCACCGAAACATCCGAAAAGTTTCTCTTTTTCAATTTACGGAAAAAAAATCACTATGTAGTTTCGAAATTACATTGTTTCATAGGAAACTTTTAATGTTGCCAATGTTTTCATGGAAACTTACAATGTTTCTATGGTTTCCATGATGGAAACATTGAGGCTATGTTTGGTTATGTTTTCAAGTCATATTTGGTCCAAAATTCCCGCCAAACAATGTTTGTTTCACACAATATTTCATCAAAAATACACAACTTTTTTCATCCAAAAAAACATAATCATTATTTTTCCTCTTTCTCTCACTTTGTCCCCTATCTCATTCTCTCTCCTCTATTTTTTATACAAAAATTTTCTCTCTCCTCTTAATATCCACTATCTCTCTCTCCTCTCTCTATTCCCCTCTCCTCTTTTTCTCTCTCTCTCCTCACTCTCTCTCTTCTCTCTCCCCACTCTCTCTCTTCTCTTTGACCGTGTCTCTTTTTTTTTTTTTGTAATGTTTTTTTGTAATGTTTTGTCATGTCTTTGACTGTGTACCATTAAACTTTAAAATAGAAAAAAGTTTGTTTGTTTGTAATTCTATCATGAGAAATAGCATTGATAAAACATAGATTAAAATTTGTGGAATTTTCTAAAGTAAAACTTTCAATTTTGTTTTTCAAATTAGTTATAGTGAAAGTATTTGGATTTATATATATCTATATTTATATACATATATATGTTATTTGTACATATTATTTTAAAGTTTTACTTATTTTTTATGTGTGTGGCTGTGTATAATTTATCTCATTCCTAAATTTGTGATTTGATTGTGTGTGTGGATCGAGAAATGTATGTGTGTTACCCATATTTATATGTGTATGTTTTCTTAATGTATATTATGTGGAAAAAAAAAGGTCTTGGGACGGTCAAAGGCAATTTGACCACGGTCAACTCGGGTTTGACCGAGTCAACCGTGTGGTCAACGCGGATTTGACTGCGTGAATAGTGACTTGAAGCAAGGGTTTCTTATTTCGTAGTTTTGGTTTGGATTTGGTAATTGACTTGTAGTAGAAGTGACCTAATTATCTAAGAATAGGATTGTATTTTAATAATTTTTAAAATAAATTACTTATTAATATTTTTTTTATAAATTAAATAAAAACAAAAGGAAAAAAAAGAAAGGAGAGGGGGGGGGGGGGCGACTGTTCATCGTCTTCCCCAACCCCCCTCACACCCCTTTCCCACGTGCGTGCACACACACAGTTTGAGCGCGCACACACACACTGTTACACGCACACACACACACAATTACACACACAAAAACACACACACACACACTATTACACGCGCACACACACACACAGAAACACACACATAGTCTCACACGCACACTGTTGCACGCACTCTCACACACGCCGATACATATATATATATATATATATATATATATATATATGAATATATATACTTTTCTTTTAATTATATATCAACTATTATTAACACTATTACTTATATATATATATATATATATATCTATGCATGTGTGTGTATATATATATACTTTTCTTTTAATTTTATATAAACTACTATTACACATATATATATGTACACTAATATATATATATATATATATATACACACACTATTATTACTTACATATATACATATATATTTATCTATATAATAATTATTTCAATCTCATTATTATATTATAATTTTTAATTATTGACAGACAAAAACTTACATGATTTGACAGCTACAGTAATTTATGTTTCCTCTGAAAACAAAACCAAACACTATCTCACCAAAAAATCACTCAAAAACCAACTCCGAAAACATAACCAAACATTATTCCATCAAAATTGCACGTGTCCCCATAAAATTTTCATCAATAATTCTCACCAAAATACCATTCCAAAACATAACCAAACATAGCCTGAGAGTTTGGTAAAAAAAAATCAAAAAAATTTGCTCTATTGCCAACACATTGAGAGTTTCAAAAAGATTTCCATAGAAACTATGGAAACATTGAGAGTTTCAAAAAGATTTTCATGGAAACTATGGAAACATTGAGAGTTTGGTAATTCATTTTCAAAAAGATATGCTCTATCACAAATATAACAGAGTTATCAAATCTCTCAATGTCAGGGGAAAAGGTAGAAGAAGAAATAAAGAGTGATAAATCTAACAATCAAACAAATATTTATTTCACCGAGGAGCGACTTTTTATCATGCGACTCAAGATGAAGATTATTATATTATCAATTAAAGTAATTTTTCATATAATTTGCAGATGGGTTTGAAAATATGGTATCATCCATATTAACTTTTTATTTTTTCCCACAATTTAAGTTACTAAAAGTTTATCAATTATATGCTCTGTGAATACTAATCTTGAATCAAACATTACCACTTTTCATTTTTCTACGACAATACTTTTAGAATTTTTTATTTCACAATTTAAATTACTAAAATTTCTTCGGTTATATGTTTTGTGAATGTTAAACTTGAATCAAAAGTTATCACTTTATTTATTAGTGTAATTTGATCGATTATTAATGTAGATGTATAAACATTTTACACAACTATTGTTTTTTGTTAGTGAAAAGAGAAAACAACACTTCTTTACTTTTTTTGTCACGGTTTTTACCTTGTTCCTAGCATTTTTCAAGTTTTCCATGACGTTTCCGAAACGTTTCCGATACGTTTCTTATATTTAAGAACTCGAAACATATCATTGAAACAAAATTTTAATCCTTTTATATAGTTATAAGAGAAAGAATACAAGAATACCCTAAGCTATAAAGAAAGTAAAAGATAAATATAAGAGAGAGAAAGCAATAATAATACTAGTCTAACTAGGAAAACAATAATAATATCTAACATGTTAGAATATATCTTTTAGATTAGCATAAGATCTTTCCTTATCTTATATTTTCTTATATTTATCTTTACAGCTTATGATGTCTTTCCTTGTATTTATCTTTCCTTGTTTCTAGCTTAGATTTTACTTGTTTACCAAGCCTGTGTAACACTATATATATTTATACGTTATTTAGTAATACAAGTTTCATACGGAGTTTTCTCTAATCTAACATGGTATCAGAGCTAAAGATTTTTTTTTTCAACCCTCACGATCTTTCGCTTCCGCCAGCCTCTACCATTGTCGTCCCCATCCGGCGCCCTATTTTTTTTTTTTCTTTTTGCTCTTTTTTCACTACGGTGAATCTATTGTAATTTAGTTTGGTTTTAGCAACCTGCTCTTTTATCTTTTTCGTGTTTTAGCCGCCGCCACTAGTTTTTTTTTTCCTCTTTCTTTGGCCGTGTTTTAGCCGCCGCCGCCTCTATCACCACCGCCATTTGCTCGGTCGCCGCCTCTAGCGCTGCCACCGTTTGCTCGGCTGCCGCTTCTTGAAGAATCAATATATCAACCAAGCAGACAAAGAAAATAAAAGATGTTGCTAAGAAGAATTCTCTACATCAAAGGAGTACCGTCTCGGCTCTTTTTGGATTTTCGTTCCAGTCTCAGCATTCGAGACCTCCTATTTTCGACTGCGGGGAGTGTTAGATATTATTATTACTTTTCTAGTTAGATTAGTATATTTTATTACCTTGTTTATCTTTTATTTTGTTTAGGTCTTCCTTGTATTCTCTCTCTTTTTACTATATATATGTTATTCAGTAATATAAGGTCCCTACATATAATCAAGAGAGGACTAAAATTGTAGCTTTATGTCACATAAACTTGAAGTTTTAGTCCTACGTAAATCTTTTTGATCGAGGGATAAGATTTTTGGTCCTGACATCCAATATATCTGTTATTTTACCTTCAAACTCCAAATTAAGATGGCCAGGTCCCCACCGGTGATTCTAAGACACAATGTGTCCAATGAAGTCGGTGAATCAAACACCATTGGATGCAGGGACAAGATAGTAAAAATATTTAAATAACCAGCAGGATGTTGGATGGACCGATTCATGCCTCTTGTCTGTCATTTTTTTTTTCAGCTAGAATTTCTTCTTAAATTTAATAAACTAAACATTAATAAGCTTAAATTGATAATGATGATTATTAAAGAAGGAAACATTCGAAACCCCTTATACATACATGATTAAAATTACAAATTTTCCATTCGCAATGTCTTTTTTGATCCACCTAATTAAAAAGAAAGCGTACCACTTAGTTAGATTAATTAACTTTTGAAAATGATTTAGGAAAATTGAATATAAATAAGGAAAATACAATAATGATTTGCCCCATCTTGTTCACCCACCCTAGAAGCCACCAAGTCCCCCAGTGTGCAATGGGAATGAAAGAAAATTCCTTCTCTCTGACAAAGAAGTTTTCAAAAAGAAGTTGGTGAAAAATTGATACCTTTGTTGACACCAAAACCAATTTGAATTTGGGCTTTTAGGATTTAGACCACTTGGAGTCTTCTCCTTTAAAACGGAGATAAATTTGGTCTATCAGACAGGTCCACCACCAAGAGACTTGTGTTCTTCATTTGTAAAAGTATATATATTAAATCTAATTTTCCCTTCATTAGTGATTCTCAAAAAATTCCGAGACTTCAAATTTTGATATAATTACAATCCATGTATATTAGGGTTAAATGTAACCAATTTTCATGTGAAATTTGTAAGTAGCAAAAAAAACTCACATGAAAAAATAAAAGGCAATTTACATTCCCATAAAATTAAAAATAAAGCACGCTGCCCCCTTCGAACACATTTGACCCAGATTTATCAACATAAAGACCAAAATACCCTTACCTTTTAAGGCTATTTACATTATATATATATATATATATTTAAAATTATTTTGCATTAAAACTCTTGTTTCATTTTTCTTCATCTTCTTTCCCAATAATCTGATTCCTAAACCCTAACCCTCCTAACCCTGCCAGCCATCCAATTGACCCTGGTTCAATGCCTACGGCACCACCGGTCACATCGCCACCACCGCCACACATGGCTTTGTACCTTCACCAACAGCCCAGCTCGCTACCGCAGCACCATACCTCACCCAAATCGCCACCTCCCTCTCCAGCCAACAACCTTCGCCAACGCGTCGCCATAGTCGTGCGCTGCCATAACCCACGCCGTATTTCACGCTCCTCGCCCAGATCACCACCATCGCCGCCTCAAGTCACAGAACCCCCTCACCAAGATCACTGCCTTCTCCCGCTGCCTCAAACCCGCTAATTGTGCACTCCCAACCGTCGCCAATTCTGTGCTCCATCGTCGCCATCATTGTGCGCCATTGTTGCCATCGTCGGTGTTGCTGCTCTATTATTTCTGATTTTAAACATAATATATACATATACATATACACACATATATATATCATTAGTTAATTATATTAATATTATAAATTTATAATTAATAAATATTATATTTTAAAATTTAGTATAATATAAAATATTAAATATGAGTCATTGAACTCTATCAAGATTTATGGTTGTTATTATTCTGTCAAAAAATATAATGAAGTCTGTTGACTGTTGATCTCTAACACATTTGATCTAATGGTAAGATTAGGGGCAAAATTATCTTAAAAAAAAAGCCAAAACAACATAAACACTTGCAAACGGGCGAATTTGCTTCATTTTTATTTTCATTGCAAGGTAAATTGCCTTTTTTCACATTTTTTTTTTCTTACGAATTTCACATGAAGGTTAATTGCATTTAACCCCATTCTGAGTTCTAAAAACTGGACCGGACAGCGAACCGAAAAAGTGATCGGGTCACCAGTTCAATCGTCGGGTAATTGGCACCTTTCACCTTTTGACCGGTTGAACTACGGTTCCGAGCGATTTTGACCGGTTTTGACCCCTGAACGGTTTTTTTGCATAAATGGACCGATTTGATGGCCGGTTCCACAATTAACCGGTCCGATCTGGTTTCAAAATATTGATCCCATTTATATTATAATCAATGTGTCTTAGATTTCATCTTATAAATAATTGTGCTTGGTACCAAAATTCGAATCTCAAAAAATTCTGCAATATGGCCTTCAAATCAGGGTGATTCTAAGTAGCACCCAGAGCAAAGTTCTGGGGAAATTACCACCACAAACAATGTTAAGTGATAATATAATATGTATATATTTTCCTGGACTCACTCATCACATAACATTATTTATGGTTGTGATTTCTCGGGAGCTTTGCTCCGGGTGCTACCAAGAACCACCCCTTCAAATCACCAGTGGTAGTATGTACGTAGTGTGTGCAGGTGGCAAGGTGAAATCATCAAGAGATTTGTTCGTAATCATTGGTAAGCATTACGCAATACATTGTTAATTAAAAAATAATCAAATATCAATAAGTTTGTTTAGTGTAACGGTTCTATGGGTAATTGGCACCTTTCACCTTTAAAAGAGAGTCGTTTGGCACTTTACACCCTACAATTATTTATTTAGCAGATTGCACCCTTAAAACATATGTTTTTCTTTTTTTAATTCAAGACGAAGGGGGATATCCTAAATATCTAGTCCGACAGACCCGGATTTATAGTCATAATCTTGAACCATAAAAATTTTATCTAGCTCCATAAAAAAAGGGAGAGCCACAACTTGTGGCAGCCTGAATCCGAGTTCAGGGACTTAAAACATATGTTATGTGGAAGATTGCACTCTCAAAACACATAGTATGTGGCGGATTGCATCCCAAAAATCTCCGATGGATTTTTTAATCGGAAAAACGCATTGATGATATATCGGAGGATATTTTCATGGCCAAATACATTTCCCAATTGGGGCACTTGAAAGAGTAATTTATGGCAAAACCCTTAGTCGAGTGAATTTAGGATTTGAAGGACAAGTTTTTTTCGTTTTCCTTTTCCATTTACTCTTTTAATTTGTGACTTGAAGTACCAAATTTGCCCATGATGATCATTTCCAGCTCAAATGCGCAAGCATCCTGGGTGAAAAGTGTTAAAGTATAAGGGGCAAATATGTAATTAGAGCTGAAAGTTGTTGATGTTAGTTAATTTAGTTCGGATGGCATAGTTGTAATTATGGTATGGTTGTTAATTAGTTAGCTTAAACGCTAAGCTAGGAGATTTGTATATGAATAGGGCTTAATCCCAAATTAGAAAGTGGACTTGTATTACTGTACATAATATCAGAGAAAATTTTCCCAAATTGTTTGCTCTCGTTTTCATCTTCATTTCCATGGCTTCCATGAAGATTAACAAAAAGGACTAGGGAATGAGGTTGCATTGAACTGTGCCATACTAAACATGTGAAAACATCAATCCATTAGGGTGAACTATGTAACATAATATGTGTTCTAGGGTGCAATCTGGCAACAAAATAATATTAATCTAGTATAAAGTGCGAAATAATTACCCGATGATTTATATATACTACGTCATAATATTAATCACGTAATTGACTATGAATATTTAGAAACTCTATACAATCAATAATCGCTAATGAAGTTTAGCTCAAGCTCCATAATTATAAGTATTAAGTTCGAATCACACACACAAAAAAAAAAAGTGAAATTTTTTCAATTCAAAATTGATTATTGACCATTTTACTATTACACAAACAATGAATTACTACATGATCTCGGTTGCCCTTGTTAGATTGGTGCATGGAATTTATAAAACAAACTTTATTTCTCAGATTAGAAATATAATGTTTCTTTTCTTTTGTTAGGTTGTCCATAAATCAAGTATTCTGATATTAATATATTCTTCTCAAAACCGTCCTTACAATAATAACGTGACATAATATTGAAGAAATATATATTCATTAAAATACTCAGAACGTTTATGTCTTTTAACTATTATTTAAAAATCCCTATCATTAATTTATTTATTTAAGGTTGAGGCCCCATAACCAAGAGATTATGGGTTCGACTCCCACTGGATGCATGTGAGTTTTCTCCCTACTTGTAATAATAGTTTGTTTGTAATAGTTTGTAACTTATGATTGTATTTACTTATGATGCATACTTGTAATAGATTCTCTTACAATCGATTTATTATGATGTTGCAATCGTTCCTTAAAAAAAAATTATTTATTAGAATTGGACAATATTTATGGGACCATAGAGTAGTTTAATCATTATATACTTTTGGGATTTGATAAGATTTGTTGTAAGAAACTACTTTGCCCCCTTGTATTTGAATAATATTTAGAAATGTCATTTTATTAGTGACTTGCATTGAAACTTACTCATACTATATATAGTATAACAAAACAAGCACAAAATTACATAAAGGTTTATGTCACATAAGTAATTAGAAGTAAGAGTTTAATGATTATGATTCTAAAAGAGTGATAATTCCAATTTTTCCTATGATGCCAATAAATTAAAGAGTGATGGAAATGTCATAGCTAAATCTTTATACCCCACATTTTAAATTACATAAAATAAAATTTCAAGAATTGAAAGGCCCACAAGAGGACTCATTCAAATAAAACTGATTTGTGGTGGATCTTATTTTATTTTAATTTCTATTTTGAGAGTTGAGTTAACATCCAAAGAAAGACTGGTTCCACATATCGATTAATGTTCGAATACTTTTCAATAGTTGGTTGTTGGAATTATTTGACTTTTCGGACCCACAAATTTGGAAGTAGGTGTTGTCGATGATGTATTTTGTCCCGTGAACAATATCTAGTGTTCCGTGTATAACACATAATTTATCACTAAGTCGGTATATTCAGAGTGGTATAAGCCTGCCACTAGAACAACTTAGTGTCGACTTGATGTGTTCTCAGAATCAATTTTCAACATTGTCAAAGTAATGTTTGGCCAACGGCAACCACGCACCGCGAACAGAGATTAATCGAGGTACACGAAAACTAGCTCGGACACTCCATGGGAAAACCAAAAAATAAAATAAAATCAGTATAATGAACAACATCCAGTATGGAATAAAATATATATACCACAAAAGTGAGAGGTAAATTTAATTAATCTAAATTTACTAAACTAGCAATGCAATCAGTTAATCACTGAGAGCAAAGACAACAGCGTAAAAGACGTAAAATAAGAAAAAACCAGTAAACTATGACACATTACGACACAAAAATAAAATACGATAAATTTCAAAATTTTAAGATACGATACGTTAAAAATATGTTTATGTATATGCATTTATAATGTTTAAAAATAAATTTGAATCAACAGATTCATTGACAAACATAAAATTTTGTCTAGTTTCTTAAATTTATTTGTCATTTGTTTAACTTTTATGCTTAATTTTTAACAAAAGATTGAAATATTATCTATTTTCCTATTTTAGCCCAAAAAATTAACGTATAAATTGAAAGAATACCCTTCTGGTATTCAAGACATGTCGGATACTTTAAATTTTGTATCGAATACGGTATCCAGAATTATTTTTTTCTATTTATTTTCGGACACTGCAAATTAAAAATGTCCCGAACATGGTTTCCTAGAGCATCCATGCCGAATACAGGTATAATACGAATACGATAATGCACCGAATCATTTTTAAGAGTATCCATGCATCACATCTAAGTAAAATTAAGAATGATAATAAGAATAAAGGGTAGTAATTAGAATAACCATACAATTCTTTCATTTCTCATTTTCCTCTTTTGATCTTGGATTATATAGTTCAACCAGTGGCCAATCCTAGCCACTTGTATGCTTGTAGCGATCGACAAGAAATAGGCTAATCATTACATGATACTTAAATAATTAAAAGAAACTGTAACAAAGCATAACCGAAGTTTCGCAAGCACCTCGTTGTAGTATAGTGGTAAGTATTCCCGCCTGCCACCCGGGTGACCCGGATTCAATCCCCGGGTCACTCTTTCTACAGACCCTTTATAGAGTGGTTTTCCCCCTTTCTACAGACCCTTTATATATCTAGGAAAAAGATTAAAAAGAAGAAGAAAACAAAGAAAGAAGCAAATTATTTTCTCAAACTGACCTGGCCTTATTCCTTCCAATAATTTAAATTGAATCACTTTTCCTGAATATAATCAATTTATTTAAAAAAAGTTACCTATTGTATGCATTACCAACATTCAGGAATTCTTTCAACGAAGAATTGGTTATTCAATGAAATAATCTATATTCAAGATAGATAAATTAATTTCTAATCTATGTTAATTATATTCAAAGAATTCCACAGATAATTATACAGCGGAAATAAATCTGAAATTTAAATTTGAGCAATGTACATGAGCTTTCTCGCGTTCCATGAATTAATTGGCATTGACAAGAACGGAGTATTCTTTGCATGTCTCCGAAAATTCTTTTCGCTCTCATGAGATAAATGATTGATATGTATCGTGATTCGTGACGATTTATATATGAACACGTCAAATAATTTAAGTTGGAGAAATGTTGAGTAGAAATTCGCTACTTTAACATTTAGCTTTCTTCACAATTGTTTAGAACTCGAGGACATAGTTGTCAACACACATTCGTCACACCAATTTCAACTTCCAAATGAGCAACCAAACCATATTTATTACATAATTAAACGACAGATAGTGAAACATTTTCAATTCGTGAATTTCTCACTATTTCCAGTTCTCCTTCTTTTTCTGCCACACCCCAGGAAATGTCGGATCATTATACTTACTAAAATAGAAACCACTGTCCCTCACTTGGAAATAGCAAGTATTCTCTACCACTCCACGTCGATAAACGGCGCAATTTATATCAATGCCCGTATGGGTTTGTAGCAACGCAGACTTGGATCCCCATTGGAACCGACAACGACGCGGTGCTGTTAGTGGGACATTTTTGTTGACTTGAAACTTAAATTCAAAACCTTGTTTTAGGGTTATGATTCGGCCTTGTTCGAGTCCCTCGCAGTTAAAAAAGAGTGGGGGCGATTTGGGAGGAAGACGATTCAGGATGTCAAAATACTTTGGGACAAGACTTGTTGTTGGGCAGCATAACTGAAGTATGATTAGGGTCACAAACATCAACAAGTTTGTAGTGGTGAAACCCATGTTTGGTTGTGGCGTATGACAAATCATGGGATATGTTCAACTTATATTTATATTGGGGGTTTGGTGCACTCGATGCATAATGAATATGTCCGAACAACTGTTTTTCCTTTTTCACGAGATTGTGAATTCAATGAAGATTTTCCAATTATGACTTTGATTACTTTGATATCAATAGGTAGGTCTGAAAAAGATCTTGACTCCGATTCTAATTAAATAGGGTGGCAATTAGCTCTAATTCGTTCTGGTAATGAAATTACGAAATGAGAACAAATTTAAATATGATTTGATTAATATAATATGAATATGCAAAGATTGAAAAAGATCTTGACTCCAAATTTAAATGAGGTGACAACTAGCTCTAATTTGTTATGTTGATGAAATTACAAAATAAAATTTAAATATAACTGATTATTGTAATATAAATATGTAAGGACCGAAAAAGATCTTGACTCTGGGTCTAAATGGGGTGACATCTAGCTCTAATTTGTACTGTAGATGAAATTAGGAAATTAGAATTTTTTTTTAATATGACTTTGATTATGGTAATATAAATATATGAGTAGAGGGATTGCAGGGTCAATAGAGGTGACGCTCCATGTGTAAACGGGGTGAAACTAGCTTTTTTAGGTAAATTTACAAAAAATAAATAAATAATAAATACTATTATAGTAATATGACTTAATAACTGTAATGTGATAATTTGAATATTGTAATATGAATATGTAATATGTAAAAAAATTGCATGGTCAGTATATGTGTGGCTCTATGCGTAAATGTGACGTTGACAAGCTTTTCCTCTCGCATTAAAATTTCGAAATTAAAAAAAAAGAAGAAGTTAAGGTTATGGTAGTATTATTTGATCATTGCAGTATAAATATTCAATGAGTAAATGGATTGCAGGATCACTAGGGTATAATTGGATGGTATATTCATCTTAAATTTTTTTTTATGATAAAAGTGATTATAAGTATTTTTAGGAATAAAAAATATGGTGTTAAAAGCATATTTAGATGAGTTTTTCTTAGAGAAAAACACGTAATAATTATGGTGATGCAATATATTTTTGCTGTGAGAAATTTGTTTGGATTGGTGTTTAGATATAATTTTTCGTAAACATATCTTAGTCAAACTCATAGATTTAGACATCAAAAAGTGGGCAAAATGGATCTTATTTTGCATATTGTGTAATTTTGATTAGAATATATTATTAATTTGACTCTTTGTGTTCAGAAATAGCCGGTAGAAAATATTTTAATCGATGAGTGAACTGTCAAATCATGAATAATAAAAATAAAACTTTTATATCTTTTCTTGCAAGAATTTCTTTGAAATACTTTTAAAAAATAAAAAAACTATTGATGTGTCAATGAAATACGTTTTTCAAAGAAAAAATATTTTTTTAATAATAGAAAGGATCATCCAATTAAGGACGCAATGACTCCGACTCCGAGCGTACGCCTGTAGGGCAGAAGTAATTAATTATTTTTTATTTTTATTTAACTCCCGTGAGCTCAGTTCATGAGACAATTTTATGGGCCAATCTAAAAGAAATAAGGCAATTGGGCTTGTTTGTTGTAACTGATTACATTTCACGGGCCAAGAAATCAAATTAAAACCACTACTTATTTTTTTTTCTTGGTATATATCAGGGTTTCCCCCAACCGGATGCCGGAGACTATTTTCCTTCGAGGCGTAGAGATCATCGAAGTGGGTTTTGCCTCTCCCAACAAAGTCTTTTCCATACACACCGGCAGGAATCGAACCCTAGACAAATGCTTAAGGAACCCAATTATCTACCAACTGTGTTGGACCTTGTTGGTAAATTAAAACCACTACTTATAATCCATCACTAATGTCGTTCTACTAAAGAGTAGGGCTGGTGAAGGAGAAGGGCCTGGGCCCTAACGGGTCCATAATCTCTACAAAAAAATTTTAAAAGTCCATTTAACATTCTCGGCCCAAATTGTTTCAGTTTGCAAGGCCAATAACCGTTGATAAAGCATTTGTGGGCTCAAGTTCGGCTTGTCAAAAAAGCTCAGCTCATGAGGCTTGGTTCGAGCTCGAGCCAGCTCATTGGTCACCCCTAAGCAGATGTGGCTCGGATGTAAATGGGATAGCATAGCAACCAACTTTTTTGATTTTGCGAATTACATAAAATAAAATCTCAAAAATTGAAAGGCTCTCAAGATGACTCATTCAAGTAAAACTGCAGTTCTGCTGGATCTTATCTAGTGTTTCTATTTTGAGAGTTAACATCCAAAGAAAGACTGCTTCCACGGTTCATTTAAGTGTTGATTTTTTAAATATTTGGTTGTTGGAATTATTTGACTTTTTGGGCCACAAATTCCATGATTTGAACTTGATGTTGTGGAAGTAGGTGTAACATTGCGCATCACACAATTTTATCATTGAATCAGATGATGAACGAATAAAGAACAATATATCGTAAAAATGAGAATTACCCTTAAATTTAATTACTTTCTATTCACTAAACTAGTACACACGGTCGGTTCGGGACGAAGAGCAAAGCCATTAAATAAGGATAAAAATTAGTAAATTAAGAATTTAAAGAAGAATAAAGGAGTGGAATAACAATATATATTCTTTTATTTCCAGGGACGGAACTAGGAATTTTATTGAGGGTGGCGAGATTGTTGTGATATAACTATATACTTTTTTTTACCAGATAAATGAAGGATTAGCCCCGCACGGTACAATACACTATATTTAATGGGGAAAATATAATAAAGAACTAGATTCAATTACAACTTTTGACATGTTTTATACTCTTATATCTCTTTCGTTATAGCCGGATTTTGGGGTTTGGAGGGGCGAACTCAAAGAAAAGGGAGAAAGCGTAATATTTTTCGATTTTGAGGGGAGGGCGAAATTCAAATATCAAAAATTTTATAAGGCAAAAGAAATAATTTTTCAAAATTGAGGGGGTGCTCCCTCCCGACTCCATTCCTGTTCATTTCTTTCTCTTTTGATTTTGGATTAATAGTTTAACCAGTGGCTAACCCTAGCTACTTGTAGCTATAGATAGACATGGGGGTGGGGTGGGGAGGGGGGCGCTCCCTCCCAACTCCATTCCTGTTCATTTCTTTCTCTTTTGATTTTGGATTAATAGTTTAACCAGTGGCTAACCCTAGCTACTTGTAGCTATAGATAGACAAGAAATAGAGTAATCATTACATAATCTAGCTACTTCTTAGCACCACAACTTTTGAAGGCTTTTAATTAAAGCAAAGACGATTAAACGTTTTCTGTAGCGAAGGGAAGCCATGGTCGAACCCAGAACTTCCACTATATAAATGGATCTCATGATATTAATGATAGGGATGCATCGTGACGGGTAAGGACCTGCCAAATAGTTTTAAGTTGGAGAAATTTTGAATAGAAATTCCCGCATTTTAACATTTATCTTTTTGCACAACTATTTATAATTTGAGGATATAGTAGCTAGTGTACACACATTCATCCGTCGTCACACCAAATTTAATTTCCAAATGAGCAATTCAAAAATTTCACATTAAGGATGATCATAACAACCATATTTATTGCATTAAACGACAAATATTGAAACATTTCCAGTCCATGGATTTCTCCAGTTCTCCTTCTTTTTCTGCCACACCCCAGGAAATGTCAGATCATTATACGTACTAAAATAGAAACCACTATTTCTCACTTGGAAATAGCAAGTATTCATATCGACCGCTCCACGTTGATAATTAGGTCAATCTATATCAATGCCGGTATGAGTTTGTAGTAATGCTGACTTGGATCCCCATTGGAACCGACAACAACGCAGTGCTGTTAGTGGGACAAATTTGTTGACTTGAAACTTAAATTCAGGACCTCGATTTAGGGCTATGTTCAGGCCTTGTTCGAGTCCCTCGCAGTTAAAAACGAGATTTGGGAGGAAGATGATTCAAGGATGTCAAAATATTTTGGGACAAGACTTCTTGTTGTATGATTAGGGTCACAAACATCAAAAAGTTTTTAGTGGTGAAACGTGTAATTCTATGGTGGATCGGGAGTGTTGCTCCCGGTCCATTTTTCACCACACAAACACTTGGGGTAGGGTGGTTTACACAGGGTAGGTAGGTGTGAAAACCACCCCACTCATTTTGAATGTGTGACATAAAATGGATCAAGAGTAACACTCCCGGTCCACCTTAGAATTTTCCGTGGTGAAACCCATGTTTGGTTGTGGCGTATGACAAATCATGGGATATGTTCAACTTATATTTATATTGGGGGTTTGGTGCACTCGATGCATAATGAATATGTCCGAACAACTTTTTTTCCTTTTTCACGAGATTGTGAATTCGATGAAGATTTTTCAAGTATTGCTTGACTGTATCATGGATATATGACGATTGGAAAAGATTTTGACTATGGGTCTAAATGGAGAGGCAACTAGCTCTAATTTGTTCTGGTGAAGAAATGACGAAATGAGAAAAAAAAATTAAATATGACTTAATTATTGTAATATGAATGTGTAAAGACTAAAAAAGATCTTGACTCCAGGTCTAAATGGGGTGGCAACTAGCTCTAATTTGTAATGTTGATGAAATTAAGAAATGAGAAAAAAAAATTAAATATGATATGATTACTGTAATATGAATATGTAAGGACTGAAAAAAATATTGACTCCGTATCTAAATGGGGTGACAATTAGCTCTAATTTGTAATGTCGATAAAATTACAAAATGAGAAAAAATTAAATATGATTTGATTACTGTAGTATGTAGTATGAATATGTAAGGATTGAAAAAAATCTTGACTCCATATCTAAATGGGATGGCAACTAGCTCTAATTTGTTATGTTGATGAAATTACAAAATGAGAAAAAAAATTAAATATGACTTGATTACTGTAATACAAATATGTAAGGATTGAAAAAGATCTCGACTCCATGTTGAAATGGGGTGACAACTAGCTCTAATTTGTTTTGTTGATGAAATTACAAAATGAGAAAAAAAATTAAATATGACTTGAATATTGTAGTATAAATATGTAAGAATTGAAAAAGATCTTGACTCCATGTCGAAATGGGGCAACAACTAGCTCTATGACTTGATTACAAGATCTTGACTCCGGGTCTAAATAGGGTGGCAACTAGCTCTAATTTGTAATGTTAATTCGGCAGATGGAGATGTCGAGATTCTTGATGTTTCAGATCCAAGATGCGATGAAAAAATTAAATATGACTTGATCAGGAGCAGGGTCTCCTGATTTTAGAGCTAACTTCCGAGAGTTTGTTAGGAGTCATAAGCCGGATGTGATCTTCCTCATCGAGACTAGGGTTTCTGAGGATTGGGCAGAAACCATTTCTACTCGGTTAGGGTTCTCTGGAGTGTGTCGTGCTCCGACGGTGGGTATGCGGGGTGGTATTTGGATGCTGTGGGATTCGCAAGCTATCGAGGTTGAAATCCTTCAAACGACATCACAATCTATACGCACCATTATTGGTCCCCGTATTGGGGAGAGTTGGTTTTGTTCGGGGTGCTATGGGAGCCCTCGAGCTGGGACCAGGGAGGAGCCTTGAAGAAACCTGGAAGTGCTTAGCTCTCACATTGATAAACCCTGGTTAGTCACGGGAGACTTCAATGATATTGTGGCTGCGCATGAGAAACGGGGAGGGAGATCAGCTAACCTTGCACGTTGCACAAGGTTTAACAACATGATTAGTACGTGTGGTTTGATTGATTTGGGTTTTCAGCGTAGTAGGTTCACTTGGCATAGAACAGTTGACGGCGAACCTACTATCAGGGAAAGGTTGGACAGGTCTCTTGCAAACCAAGAGTGGAGGATGAAGTTCCTGGAGAGCCGGTTGTGGTGCATCTCCCTCGTACCTCGTCAGACCATAATCCTATTTTGACTTGTAGCGAGGGATTGTCCAGGAGGAATTGGGGTGATAGGCCTTTTCGTTTTGAATTAGCTTGGACGTCTCATCCCATGTGTAAAGATATTATTTCGAGCACCTAGAATGATTTAAATTCAGTCACTGAAGCCATCCAAAAGTTACCCAAAGCCATGAAGGTTTGGAACAAAACTGTTTTTGGAAACATTTTCAGTCGGAAAAAAGAACTTATTGCCCAAATTCGAGGTATCCAACGGAGCCTTTCAGATAGGGAAAATGAATATCTCATAAGGTTGGAGAAAGTACTTATTCGGGAGCTTAACACTACTCTAAAACAAGAGAAAGCGCTTCGGTTCCAAAAATCGAGAGTTCAATGGCTTACTTTAGGTAACGACAACACCCGTTTTTTCTACTCGACAACTATAGTTCGAAGACGGAGGAATAAGGTGGAGATGCTTAAGATTGATGATGAGTGGTGTTCCGATGTGGAGATGATCAAGAACCACGTTTTTGATTATTTTCGAAACCTTTTTGCTTCTAGTGTTGGGGCGGTTAAATCCCTGCCAAAGAGCCGTTTCCAACATTCTCTTTCTCTTGACCAATATGAAGCATTGAGAACGTGTCCATCCAGTGAGGAGATATTTGATGTGGTGAAATCCATGAACCCTCATAAAGCGCCGGGTCTCGATGGATGCCAGGCGTTTGTGTATCAGAAATTCTGGAAGATTATTGGCCCCTCGGTTTGTGATTTTGTGAGAAGAGCTTTCTCAGAAGGTAGGTTCGAAGAATCTGTTGGTGGGACTCTCATTTGTTTGATACCGAAGGTGGAGAGTCCAAGCTTTATTTCACAATTTCGGCCCATCTCTTTATGCAATGTCCTTTATAAAGTCATTACAAAGACGATTACTTTGAGGTTGAAAGGAATGATGAATGATTTGGTTACTCCCAATCAATCGAATTTTATTGCGGGGAGGCATACCCATGACAATATCCTTGTGGTCCAAGAAATGGTGCATGGATTTCGGACGATGCAAAGTCGTAAGGGAGGCATGATGATCAAGTTCGACCTTGAGAAGGCTTATGATAAAGTGCGCTGGAAATTTGTTGAAGAAACGTTACACTTCTTTAAATTTCCTATCTCTATTGTCGACCTTATCATGTTTTGTATCGGGTGCACCAAGCCTCGGGTTCTTTGGAATGGGCTACCCCTTCAAGAGTTTTCTATGTCATGTGGGTTGAGACAAGGGAACCCTTTGTCCCCTTACTTATTCGTTCTTTGCATGGAACGTTTAGGCCTTGTTTGTTTATGTTTTCAAATTCCATTTTCAATATTCTGAATCACAAAATTCTAAAAATCCATAACACAAATCATTTTCATTTAAATTCTACTTAACTTTTTCAATTCCCCATATAACTACCTATCACTCACTATATTAATCATTTCACACATTTATCAATCAACATCATTTCCTCCAATCATTACTTTTCTATTCAATCTTCCACTTTTACTATATATTAATAATAAATTTCAAATTTCAAATTTCAAATTTCAAAATATATTAATATTAATTAACTTTATATATCTATCTATCTTATTCTATTATTTATTTATTCACATAATCATTACACAAATAACTAACTCAATTATTTAACTCATATTTTACAAATCTCAACCACTATTTAAAAACATAAACAAACACAACACACATCACATCAATTCTCACACGAATCCATGTAGTACGCATTTCCGGAGAAATTTTCAGAATTTCATCTAAAAAACATAAACAAACAGAGCCTTAGCGTATTGTATTGAGGAAGCAGTTGCATCCAAACAATGGGATCCTATCCCAGCTTGTAAGGGAGGTCCAGTTTTCTCTCATATCTTCTTCGCCGACGACCTTATTTTGATGGCTCGAGCGACTAGAAAGAACACGGCCACCATCAAAACTGTTATGAGGGAGTCTTGTGAGGCGTCGGGTCTTGTGATAAACAGGAATAAATCTAAGATCTTTTTTGCAAAGTGCACAAAGCGACGGGAGAGAAGACGTATCTTGATGGAATTAGGGGTGGGGTGTACCGACAACTTGGGAAAATACTTGGGAGTGTATATCATCCATAATCGTGTTCGCCTCGGGTCTATCGCGAGCTTATCGATAAAGTGCAAGCACGTTTATCTTTGTGGAAGGCACGACTTCTCAATTTGGCAGGGTGGATGACGCTTGTGAAGTCCGTCATGGCAGCATTACGGGTGCATGTTATGCAAAGTGTTTGGCTTCCGCAAGGTACTTGTAACTACCTTGACAGATTGAATAGAGCTTTCCTATGGGCTACGAGTGCTAATCCAAAGAAGCTTCATCTCGTGAAATGGGGAAAAGTGATCCAAGATAAACAAGATGGGGGTTTGGGCATTAGGATGGCACGGGAAACAAATGTTGCCCTATTAGCTAAAATACGGTGGAAAATCTTGACTAACGTAAAAACTATTTAGCGGGCTATGTTTACACGGAAATTTTTGAAGAAGGACTCTATTCTAGAGTATGACCCGAAGCCCCAAGACTCCACCTAATGGAAAGACATTGTCAGGAGTTTTAAGATGGTGGGGGAGAATGTCAAGTGGAGAGTAGGTAATGGGGAAAAGGTTTCCATCTGGTTTGATAATTGGGTGGGGAAAGAACTGCTTTGTGACATTGTGGGAGACCAAATCGATGATGATGAGGTCCATTGGAATGTATCTGATATAATAGATGGAGATGGGGAATGGAATGTCCAGAAAATCAAGACCAAACTGCCTGATCATATTATTCGAAATATTTTGGAAGTCCGAAGACCATATTCGGCGGAGGTTGAGGATATTAGGATTCGGAAGGGTACGAGCAACGGGAGATTCTCATGTAAGTCAGCTTATGCAATATTGGTGGAGAATAGGGATGAGAGGGCTCAAATAGACAAATCATGGATGTGGATTTGGAAGCTAAAAGGTCCTACAAAGCTTAAGATTTTCTTGTGGCTGATTAATCATAACAGTATTACCACAAACCTGTTTCGTCATTATAGACACATCTCAGATACCGGTAATTGTCCCCGTTGTGACCAAGCACAAGAGGATATTACTCATGCACTTCGGGAGTGCGCGGAAGCTAGAAAGGTATGGGAGTTTCTTATACTCCCGTCTCAATTTCTGGAGTTTATGTCAATTCCTTCGACTGAGTGGATAGAGAACAATCTCAAACGCCATTTTGACAACATCATTCTTCCGGGCATGAGTTGGCAGATTCTCTTCCTTGTGTCCATTTGGATTATTTGGAAAGCTAGGAATACAGTGATTTTTGAGGGAAGACGAGAACACACGAGAGAACTTATTCCAAAAATTAAGCTCATGTCTATTGATTTGGAGAAAGCTTTTTCTAGGGTTGGGACTAAGTTGAAGGATATGCATACGGTTATCCGTTGGGACAAACCTCGCTTTGGATGGTATAAATTAAATACGGACGGGAGTTATTTTAGCCACACTAATAATGTTGCAGCCGGGGGTCTAGTGAGAGATCATAATGGACATTGGTGTGTTGGCTTTAGCTGGAACTTGGGCAAAGTTACCATAAATGAAGCCGAATTGCTTGCACTTAGGGAAGGTCTCCGAATTGCTTGGGAGAGAAGGTTCCATAAAATCGAGATTGAAGTTGATTCGGAGGTAACACTTAATCTTGTCAAATATGGGGATACTAGTCTTCACCCGATGGGAGGGATTATCGAGGATTGTAGGAAGCTTTTACATATGCCATGGGATACTTCCATTCATCATACACGTAGGTTGGGAAATACGTGTGCAGATTTACTTGCTAAGATGAGTCACAATGATCAGGAGTTAGTTGTTTGGCAGGAGCCTCCTATGGAGTTGGAACAGCTTTTGGAGTTTGATTTGTAGTCTTTGTAATTCTCGTTGTTTAACCAAAAAAAAAGAAGGGTGAAACTAGTTTTTTTTGGTAAAGTTAGAAAATCAAACAAATACTGTTGTAGTAGCATGACTTAATAACTATAATATGATAATTTGAATATTATAATATGAATATGTAATATGTAGAAAAATTCCATGGTCAGTATATGTGTGGCTCTATGTATAAATGTGATGTTGACAAGCTTTTCCTCTTGCATTAGAATTTCGAAATTAAAAAAAAATGGTTATGGTAATATTATTTGATTATTGCAGTATAAATATTCAATGAGTAAAGAGATTGCAGGATCAGTAGGGTACAGGTTTAATTGGATGGTATATTTATTTTGAAGAATTTTTTTCATGATAGTGTTAAAAGTGTGTTTGGATGAGTTTTTCTTAAATAAAATATGTAATAATTATGGTTGATGTGCTATATTTTTTGTTGTGAGAAATTTATTTGAATTGGTGTTTAGATATAATTTTCTGTAAACAAATTTTAGTCAAACTCATCGATTTAGACATAAAAAAAGGCAAAATGGATCTTGTTTTGCATGTTGTGTAATTTTGTATTAGAATATATATGTGATTAATGTGACTCTCTATGTTGAGAAATAGCCGTAAGAAATCCTTTTAATCGATCGGTGTGAACCTATGATGCACGGATACTCCTAAAATCGACCATGTGCAGTATCGTATCCGTATCGTACCGGTATCCAGCACGGATACTCTCAGATACAGTGTCCGGACCATTTTTGAAGTGTCCAAAAATAAAAAGAAAAGAGAAAATTCTGGATACCGTAACCGACACAAAATTTGAAGTATCCGACACGTTTTAGATACCAGATAGAGTATTTTTTTTAAGATACTTTACAAGACATTTTGGACTAAAATAGGAAAATAGATAATATTTTCGGTCTTTTGCTAAAAATGAACACATAAAAGTTAAATAAATGATAAATTTTTTTACAGAACTAGACAAAATTTTATTTATATCAATGAATTTATCAAATCAATTTATTTTTACATATTATACATGCATTTATATGTACGTATCCTTGGCGTATCGTATCCTAATATTTTGAGATTTGTTGTATTTCGTATTTGTACCATATCGTACCTGTATCCTCGTATCCGTACCCGTGCATCATAAATTCTAGCAAACCTAGGCTTTTGTTTGTTTAATTCATTCACCTTGTTGGGTTGTTGCTCTATTAGGTGAGTTAATAATTGTTTAGTGTTTTAATGTAGAAATTATGTGTAAAACATATAAATAGTTAAACCATACTCCAAGTGTTTGATAAAATCCCTAAAAAGAAACAATAGAGAAAAAGGTGTTTGATAAAATTCCTAAGAGAAGAAATAGTAGAGAAAAGGAGAAATTATGAAGGTATAATATTTATTTTCATTTTTGTATATTATTTATTTATTTAGTACATATATGTATAAATATATATATTATTTAATTATTTATATATAGCCGCATCCCCGGCGTTTCGTGTCTTAAAATTTTGAAAAATTCGTATCGCAGTTTCCGTATCGTGTCTTATCTATATCCCCGTAACCGCACCCGTGCAACTTAGGTGTGAACTGACAAATCATGAATAATAAAAATGAACTTTTTATATCTTTTCTTGCAAGAATTTCTTTAAGAAAAAAATCTGATATGGCAACCAAATATATTTTTCCAAATAAAAAATCTCTATTTTTTTTTTAATAATAAAATTGGTCATCCAATTAAGGCCGTAGTGACCTGACTCCGAGTGCAGGGTAAGCGTAATGAATTATTTTTCTATTTTTTTTATACTCTCAGTACATGAAACAAATTTATGGGACAATCTAAAGGAAGTAAGGAAATTGGGCTTGTTTGTTGTAACCGGGCCCATTTTACGGGCCAAGAATCAAATTAAAACTTCTACTTATAATCCAACACTAATGCATTCGTTCTATAACTGAAGCAGACTACAGAGCAGGGCTGATGAAGGAGAGGGCCCGGGCTCTAATGGGTCCATAATCTCTACTAAAGTTCTAAACAAATCCATTCAACATATTCTGCCCAAATTGTTTGAATTTGCAAGGCCAATTACTGTTGCAAACAGGTTATTTACTATGCATATTTAGCCTGTCATTCTTCAGAACTTTTGAGATTTAAATTTCGGTCTATTCACAATCATATATAGAGTGAAACTTCCATAAAATATGTCTACACAATTTATTATTATTATTATTATTTTGGCTAAAAACAAATAATTGTTGTTTATTTGTACTTGTAATCCCGGAACTCTCTATGGACGGACTATTCTCACTTAGGATGCAACATGGCCTTTCAAGGATTAAGTGATTATTCTAACAATTGTTTTCAATAATATCAACTATTTCTTAACCATATGTCCTATTACAATTTCAATTATAAGTTTTAATGAATCAATATTTCACAATTCAAGGGGATATGAACCTATTTCTTGATACAAGTGGGAATGCGGCATTTGGGTCTTTGTACACTTTATCATTTACCGAGCAGCACTTTAGAGATTTCAGAGATTTGATTTGTACTAATTAATCTAAAGTATTGATAAAGAAAGAATCCATATGCAAATATCGAAATCAGTTGTAATAAAGGGCCCAAACTTTGTCTTAATGTATATATAAATAAGTAAATCATGGATGAAAATTACCGTTAACAACTATATATATATGGAACATATCCTTGGTGGATATAAAGCATTGACACCTAATTAAAGTCCCTTAAACACACACACACACACAATTACATACATATATATATATATATGGGGTAAATGATATTAGCACTCCAATATGTTATTAGCACTCTATTGATTACAAATTTTTTTAGAAAAATAGTGAAAAGTAGAGCTCCAATAGTAATTTTGTGGAGCTCCAATATCAATTCCCTATATACATGTATGTGTGTGTGTGTGGGTATGTGGAGTAACGAAGAATGGAGTGAAGAAAAGCAGGAGTTGGGGTAAAATTAATTGGTTCTTAATTATTAATTTTGTGGCTATATATAAGAAGATTTAATATAATATCAGAAGTATAGTTTATCCACAAGTACGCAAATGAAAGCTCCAGTTCAAGTGGGTATTTTTGTTTCGTGTAAGGAGAACCAACTTATATATTACCTGTTAAGTTGTTTTTTTATTTCTTTTCTATTTTCTATTTAGATGTGGTTGTTGATTTATTGATGAATGGTTTTAGAAAATATTTATTGATGAATTCATGAATAGGAGTATAGGATCTTGTAAAACTTAAATCGTGTAAATTAGCTTACTTGCTAACTAAATTACTATATTATTTACTATATTAATATTATTATTATTATTATTATTATTATGAGTACATTTGTCATTCATGATTTAATAAATGATGAAATTTGTTTATTGTTTTTCTAAAAACACAATAGATAATCAACCTTTTGTATCAACATATATAGATATGCGTCTCTTTTTAAGAACGCAATAGTTAATTCCTTGTTTTCTTGTAGTGCAAATGGGCAACTAAAAGTTGCTATTAAGGATGATCATAACAACAATACTTCTTTTACATATTAAACGACAATTTATTGAAACATTTTCAGTTCATGAATTTTCTCACTATTGCCAGTCCTTCCTTTTCTGCCACACCCCAGGAAATTTCTAGTCGTTATACTTACTAAAATAAAAACCACTATCCCTCACTTGAAAATAGCAAGTATTCTTATCTTCCACTCCACGTCGATTATTATGGCAATCTATACTAAGACCATCATGGGTCGCTAGTACCGCAGACTTGGATCCCTACCGGAACCGACAATAATATGGTGGTGTTTCTGGAAAAGAAATCTGGACTGGAAACTGAAATTCTGAGCCTGGATTTAGGGTTACGTTCTTTCCAAGTGCATTTCTAGAATCACAGTGAAAAAGGAGTGGGGGTGATTTGAGAGGAAGACGATCCATGATATCAATATACTTTCGGGCAGGTTGACTTCTTGTTGGGTTGCAAAATTGAAATAAGATTATGGTAATAAACATCCATAAATTTGTAGTGGTAAAACCCATGTTATAATGTTTGGTTGTGGTGTATGGCAATGTGCAACTTTTATTTATACCAGGGGGTTTGATATACTCGATGCAAAAGAGAGATGTCTAAACAACTCTTTCTTTTTTCCTTGTCACGAGATTTTGAAAAATCAATGAAAATTATAGTAATATGACTTGACTACTGTAAATAAAAATGTAGGTGTAAATGAGGTGGCAATCCCGCCTTTCATTCTTGTGTTTGAGATTACGAAATCAGAAAGATATTACTGTAATCTGAATATGTAATGAACAGAGAAACTACAAGGTCTGTAGAAATGTGGCTTCAGGTGTAAGTGGGGTGGTAACCAATTATGAAATCAAAAAATTATTACAATAACATAATTTGATTACTGCAATATGAATATGTAATATATAGAGAGATTGCAGGGTCACAGTTAGGGGTGTGGACTCGACTGTAAATGATGTCGCAACCACCTATCAATTTATTAAATTATGAAAGAATTATAGTAATAGAATTTGATTATAGCAATATGAACATGTGGTGAATAGAGAGATAACAAGGTCTATAAAAGTGTGGCTCTCTAGGTGTAAATGGTGTGACAATTAAATAGCTAGCTAGCTTTGAAATTATGAAATCAAGAAAACATTGACTTGATTGTTGCAATATGAATATGTAATTAATAGAAAGATTGCGGGCAGCTAGCGATGGTGTCACCCGGATATAATATGGAGTCACAGCCAATTGTTTCAATCTCGTGAATTAAGAAATCAAAAATATCATAGTATGACTTGATTACTGTAATATGAATTTGTAATGAGTAAACAGATATACGAGTTCTTTGAGTATAGGGTGGGAAACTGCAATACACTAACTACATGATAGGTAGCGTTACTTCAATCTTCGTGTGATTGGAATGGGATATAATCAGGCTTGACTTGAACTAGAATTTTCTCATAGCTGAAAACCAGCATTTTCATTCTTGCAACGAAATCATGAGATTGTAAAAGATTATCGTAATGGGTAATAAGCTTAGTAGTTAAGTTGCTCCTATTAATACAAAAGCCCGTCTAGCTCAGTTGGTAGAGCGCAAGGCTCTTAACCTTGTGGTCGTGGGTTCGAGCCCCACGGTGGGCGTTATTAATTGTTTTTTCATGTGTTCCTTTTATTTTACTGAATTATGGCAGACGTTCGTTTATAAGACAATTTTATGGGCCAATCTAAATGAGACAAGGTAGCTGGGCTTGTTTTTTGTAATTGGGCCCAAGGAATTGTAATCAACCGCCGATACTTATAATTCAAAAATTAGTGTGCGATTGCTCTCTTTTTTCAAAGATTTTTAAAACATTTTAGAGTTGGACATTTTGATTCGGGGAATATTAGTGTACATAGCCGAACATAACGCTCTTTGTTTTCAAAGAATTTTTAGAACATATTAGGGTAGGACATTTCGATTCGAGCAACTTAATATTCCCGCTATGGCGCTACTTAACTATATTTACAATCTCATTCTCCAAAACAACTGAAAAAGTTTTTCTTTTAGGATTATCAATATTTTTCGTTGATTCCAAAAAACTATTAATAATCATGGATGCTTACTCACAAAAGGGGATCGGAGAGCCTATTTCTTAATAAAAGTGGGAGTGTGGAACTTAGGTTTTAGTACCGTGCATAATTTCATTACGAGAATAAAGCACTTTACCAGCTTTAATAAAGCAGAAAAAAAGAGAAATCAAAACCAGCCAAGTGTATAATTAAAATTTAGAGATTGAATTTGTGCTTAATTAAAGTACTGATACGTAAGGATCCATATTTGATGTGAATATATATATCCAAATGAGTTGTAATAAAGGACCCAAACTTTGTATCAATGTTAAATTATGGATATTAAAATTAACATTAACAAGTGTACATGGATCATATCCTTGGTGGATATAAAGCATGGACACCTAAAAGTCCCTTAAATATATATATATATATATATATATATATATAATCGAAATAGAACAAGATTGGTTTTAAAAATAAGCAGAAACTGAGGCACGACTGTACTTAATTATTTAACTAATTTTGTGGCAATTTATAGAAATAATTAATATTGTATCAGAAGTATAATTATTCCACAAGTGCAAATGAAAGCTCCACTCTGGAAATAGGATATGTCTTTGGAATAAGTGGGTGCTTTTGTCCAGTTTAAGGGGAAATAGGTTATAATTAATTATATATTAAGCTTTTTTTGGCAATTCTTATTGGATAAGATGAAGATGTTGATTTATTTTTAATATCGAAAGGCCTTAGAAAATGTCTATTGATTAATTAAATCGAAGTACGTGGGATCTTGTAAAACTTAAATAATGTTGATAATTAACTTACAATTAATTGCTAATAAAATTACTATATTATAGTTGGAGTACACAATTTTTTCTTCAAAATTAACGTTATACAAACACTTGTAATTAAAAAACTTCTACCATTTTACGTGCTAAAAGATAATCACAAATTTCAAACCTTTGCCAATTCGTATTAAACTTTTATGGTATTTACAAACAAATATTTGGACCAAATATAATATCATCAAACACTCTTCCAATAACAATATTATAGCATAATTCAAACCATTCAATTTTTATGGCTCTCAAACCATATATTGAAGCATTTTTATGTGGAAAAAAAAGTATACTTGAATATTCAAAGTGAAGCACTTCCCATGAATCATTGGAAGTATGTCTTTGGAGTATAGTGAGAGTATATGTATATGCATATATTTAATGACTTTTGATATGTGCATTCTAAGAAATCAATAATTGTCGGTTAACCCCACCACTACACCAATTTTTCTTTTGGAGTCGCTTTCTCCATCGACTTTAATTCACCTTTTGTTTTGGTTTAAAGTTTTTCTTTATTCTATTTTATTAATGAAAACCTAATTGCTAAACAAAGTTTGTTGGCCATTAATCACACACCTGTAATTACTTGCAAAATTAATCGTAAACTTAATCTACGTTGGTACATACATTGATCACGTATTATGATTCAAGATGTATGTATTTGATAAATGTTGTTATCAACAAATTACACGTGTTTAGTGTTTTCGCGGATCAAGCCATAATTATACTGTTAACTAGATATTTTCATTAGACTATAGTTACATTAGCATTATTGTCGATTAAATTAATTGTTGACTTGCATATACATTAATAAGTTAATCAGTATTTTCAAATTTTGATATATCATGCATCTATATGATCGGATTCTATATATAAGTGCTTATCAATTATGTTTATGCTAGTTCCTAATAGATATGAGTTTGGATTCAAATCTCATTGCGAAACCTAGAACAAATTGTTATTGAGTTTCAATTTGTGTTCATACTTTATATTAGGACATTTTCAGATATTAAAACTGTTAATCCGCTTGTTTTACTCTTTTTATTTATATGGACGACATTATCAAAAATAGTTTTTCTTTTCTGTTTAAAAATCCACACAGCAAGCAACCAATTAATAATATAATCATAAAGTTTAGGGATCTATAATTTTTGATTTAGGTAAATCTCCATCAAATTCAATTCTCTTTCCAAACTCATGGTCTAATTACATTCAATAGTGTTCAATTGTGAGGGTTGTGACATCCAATTATTATTGACAACTTTAAGGCATGATTGAGAAATATGAATGCCTAAGACGCACACAATTTCAATTTCCTAAAAGAAATTAAACTTTTTGTAAAGTTTCTTTATAAGATTGCACTTGCACCTATAATATATAGCCACATTTCCCCACCATCAAAAGTCTCACTAGCATAAACTCCTGTTTTTTGAAACTGTGGATGCAATAATGCCTGCACACAGGGAACTTGATTTTTTTCCCTTTACCACATACTTTGGCTAATACGACGAGGTTGAAAAATAAATTGAGTTACTCGATAGATAGTTGATAAAAGATCGATTTTTAAATTTTTTTTTGTGAGCTTGATTCATTTAATATAACTAATTGATTTCAATTTATTTTTTTGTTCGCTAAAGGTTTGAAACTCAATTTGATTGCACAATTCATTAATTGAAAAATGATAAAAATATGTGTAAAAATATCAAGCTACTCGATTTCGATTATGTTCGGCTCGGTTAACCATCAAACCAAGTTCAAATGCAATTTCTGAAGCACAAGAACAATTCAAACAACTTGAACAAAATCTTATTCGGCTCCGCTTGACTCGATTCAATTATATATATATATATTGCAGGTTCGTATATTATGCTATGATAATACTAGTTTTCTTAAATGATTGAGCTAAACTATAGTTCATGCGAAACGTGCCAAGCGCTTCATCAACAATAAAAATTATATAGAACTTTTATGAGGAGATATAAAATAAGTTATTATATTATTGTTATTTTTGAGCTAATTAATATTCGGTTTTTCATTTACTCGGGGACAACTCAAAAACTATAGATCAAAATGGGGCATAAATCATTGGCCTAAAAATGCCAAATGCGTAGGATCTGGGGCCAAAGGGACAATAATACAATATTCGACTGAAAATATTATAATCTACGAAAACTATTTATTGATATCCACGTTTAATCTTCATGCAATAAAGAAAAAAATTGTTGGCCCATTATTATTGTTGTTACTATGGCAAAATGCTAATTCAATGGCGTAATTTACTCCTAGTTTCATTTGGATTTTATTCACATTAGTCAATCTCATTTTCTTCTTTTTTTTTTCCCGAGTGGATCAATTACATGTATCAATTATATACATTATGAATATGAATCATGCACTTTTTGTACGAAAAATAAATTGAATATTGAATCCCCAATCAACTTATAATAACTAGTACTAATTTGCATTCACGCACATATATTATATTATATATTGATATTTAAATATTAGTGTGTTCAAACAAATTCCTAGTGATATGAAATAATTTAAAATGACACCCAAGTATTGACATGCATATTTCCCTTAAGGTTGAAGGCTGCGTAATCATCCAAAGGCGCCCCACTCCATTGGGCTTAATAGTAACCGCAGAATTATATAAACTATTTCCAATCAGAAATATATACATATATATATATATATATATATGTGTGTCTATAAATTTATTATTAATGGGGCCAACATGAGACATCTTATATCATATATCCAAATCATTGACAAAATAAAAATGATTTTTATTTTTAACTATCTAACTTGATCGAGACTTTATTGAAATTCTAGATGGTTCTGATATATATATGAGGTGGCAATGCCTAATAAATGTTGAAGTTGATTTTAACATGGTTTTTAATGCATAAGGAATTCGGCTCGAGACTAAATTTTTTGGGATAATTATAATTATTGATAATTTAGTTTGAAATATTCTTTTTTAAATACACTCATATGAATATATGATCACATAATAAAATACTAAAATTAGATTTTGTGAGATCAAAAGGTTTTGATTAGAGTAAAATATACTTTATCTTCGGAACTATGGATTAAGTAAAGAACTCTCCCCTAAAGAATGTAATGTACCTCTTACCGTATCGAATAATAAGATGTAACATCTATCATTTTTTCATCCATCTAACGAATTTCCTACTTTTCCTACCACTTCAATATTTTAGTAAATTCTTCATTTCGATAGCAATTTTTTTAATTAAATATCTTCTATTTTATTTATCTGCTGAAATCTGGTCATCTAACATGCATGTTCTATTCGTTCATTAAGTGATACAAATTACAATTTGGTATGTATTTCTTAGACCACTAATAAACCTTTTGTTTGGATTAAAATTACAGGGAAATAAAATGCCTTATACATAATTATACAAAAAATGAAATTAATTAAATGCATGATAGTGAAGAGATGAAATATTTTTTCTGTAAAATTAAAAAGAAATGCGTCTTTCCCGAAAGTCGTAATCGTAATGGAACGAACACAAAAAGAAGACAAAATTCAATGGCTTCAAAGAGTGGTAAAACAAGTTCAAAAGGTGACAAGTGTCGGAGATCTTTTCATTTTTTCAAACAAATTACCTACTTTGGCTTTTAATTCTTCATTTCTTAGTGCGTTAAAAGTTGAATAATTTACGCACTTTGAGTAAAAAATACGAAAATTGTCCACAAGAAGTCACAGATCAAGCTCACTCACTCCTCTATGAAAAAGAATTTCAAATAATATATTATTATTATTATTTTTAAATATATAAAGAAAAATCTTCACATGTGTGTTGTATTCACTATGTAGCGGGTACTTACATGTTTGTTTGGATTAAGATTATTTTCATATTATAATCGAGAATTATATTAAGGAATTTTACAACAAAATTAAAAGAAATTTAAAAGAAAAACAATAAGGAAATAGCCATTCCAAAAATATGATTTTTGTTACCTTCGAATTGAGTATGTCAATAAGTCCAATTTCAAATATGTAAACCAACAATGTTTCGTCAAAAATGATATAAAGTTATCGAGTAATATTATTGTGAAATTAACTTTTCAAAAAATCAAAGTCGAAATCGAAATATATATAATTTGAATCAAACATGAATTTATGATTGCACAAATTATAATCCTTAAGAAAAGTATTGTATTTAATATATATCGTTTTAGACTTAAAAAACAAGTTCATTGAAAGCACACATTTTAGACCAAAACTACCGAATGATAATTGTCAAAAGAATTAAAAAAAATATATCTTCATCCAAAAACAAAAGCCATTTCCATTAAAAATAAATAGTATTAGTGATAAAATTTGAAGTGATAATATTAAAATTGTCAATATATATATATATATATATAATGAGTGACAATTATTTATATTTTGTCACAATAAGAATTTTTAGTGATAAAAATTTCTTTAAAGTTGTCACTTAATTAGTGGCACATGTATAATGACTATACATATAAGGAGACAACTATAGTTTTTTTTCTTTTTTCAAACAAACCACCCTATTGGGGGAAGAGTGTTTTCAGACTTCTCATCCCTTCTTTATATCATCCAAAAAAAGAAAGTGATAAATGAGGAAAACTAACTCCCTCACAAACAAAACTAAAAAAGCATGTAAAAAAAGAGTACTCACTCCCTTACAAAAAAAGCTGAAAAGAAAGAAAGCATAAACAATGAGTATTATTCCCTTACAAAATATCACAAAAACAACCATAGATTAAATCTATCTAAACCTAAAGCTAGGAAAAAGTAAATATCAATATTTGTAATTGTTTTCACTAATTGTCAATAGTAACAGCTTTCTTATCACTAAATATCAAGAGTGTCAACTGCTATACAAATATTATCACTAATAAACATGTAAAACTTATATTCGTGGCAAAATAAAAAAAATTATCGCTAAATTGTTATAACTAGTGATAATTTTAAAATGATCATTTTGTTACTAATATCTTATTTTCTAAAGTGTTTTTCAATCTTTGTTGTTAAGTTGCTTACCAAGTCAACCAACAACATAAAAATGTGTAATTTTATGGTAGATCGAGACCATTGATCCCGATCCACTTTTCATCATAAGATCTGGGGTAATTTAATAAATTACCCCTATTGGGGAATCCTATAGTAAAAAATGGATCGAGACCAATGGTCTCGATCCACCATAAAATCACCCCATAAAAAGTAATGAAGTTGCATAAAAATAGAAAAAGGAAAGGAAACTTTATTGAATTTTAAAACAGGCGACTTTAAATTTAACTTTGAATATATATTTATAAAATAACGTAGTTAATTACTTTAAACAAAATGGACCCTCCAAGAGATCTTTACCGTAGTGGAATCTCGACAGGTCAATCAGTTAAAGGAGATTTTGTACCATATATTTTCATTAATTTTTTTAGTGATAAACTTATTGAATATTTTTATATACCATCTTTTATATACTATAATTTTTTTGTTTTCCTAGTTTCGGTAAGAAATCACTTGTAATTAATTGATTCTAATAGATTCAATACATCCATACTTTCTAAATCAAGGAGCGATGAAAAATCAGTGATATCGAAATGGTTGTATATGCATTTTCCAAAGTTATTATGTTTCCCCACAGTTAATCCAAGTTAGAATTCTAATAAATACTGCATCATTAATTTAACATTAACCCTACAATTACACGTAATACAATTAAGAAAAAAGATAAAATACAAGATTATTCTTATCAAGGCACTCCAATCTTCTCATTTAGGTACCATAAAATACTTCAGATTTGAGAAAATTCAATTATTCACATTATAAGTGTTACAATACTTGTTTTGCAATTCATCAATTTGAATATATATTTATCGTTAGGACAAGTGCAATTCACTTATATCATGAAATGAGATTGACCCAAAAAAACAAGCCGGTCTAATTGAACAAAAATTAAAGGAAATTAAATATATAATCTCAATGAATCACAAGATTTTATTTCCTTTTTTTAGTTTTCAATAATGGGAAGTTCTAATCATACTACGTTCATTGTAACAATATATATATACACGTATATATATATTTCAACAGTGGATCATAAATAACATTATTCTTCAATAATATTCAACAAAGTAACTTTGATGGAGTGGAGGAGATAAAAAAGTAGATGTAGCTGTATAATCATGCTTTCAGATGCATTAATTATTCACAGCTTTTCAATCTTTACAGTAATTTTTCCCCAAATTCTTGACAGCTCAAGCAATCTTTTTCCTTCAATTATTCATCATCCGAAGAACCCTAGCCAGTCTTCATTACTGCATGATCATATACACCTTGCATGAAATTATAATCTCGATCCAAAATATAAATCCGAAAAGCCCTTTTCAAGAAATTTATTCCATAGATCAAGAATATATATTTTAAGAATAAGCCATGGAATTTTGACGCTTCAAGTTTTTATAAAACTTCATGATGAACTCTTCAGCGGCTTTATCGACGTGATTATTATCATCTTCAATATTGATTAAGGGGAATGGAGAGTCAGTAATCCTCAGCTGCCTCACCATGGGGCTCGGCCCGAACCCCGGAAGAGCCGGTGAAGCCGCCGCGCTGTAGAAGATCTCCAGGGCCGCCACCATGACTTCGCCGTCAATGGGCGACGGCGTGTGGGTGTGTTTGCGCTTCTTGAGGCTGAAAATAGGGCTGTTACTGCAGCTGAACTCATATTCATTTAGTGGGTTAGGGAACGAAAAGTGGCGGTCGTGGGAGCGGCGGCCGGAGGTGGAGGTGGCGTGGTGGTGGTGGTGGAAGATGACGTTTTGTATGGCTGCTTTGCCGGCCATCTTGCCACGTTTCATGAGCATGCTGAGATCAGCTAATAATTTGCCCTTTGAAATGCCTTTTCTCAACATGAAATACATTATTCGGAGTATTTTCCATACTTTTTTGGCTACGATTGGTAGGTTTTGCTCCATTTCTGTATATTTTGATCCTTTTTTAGTTGATTTTCAGAGGGTTTTTGATGTTATTTGTAGAGAGAGAGAGAAGACTAGAAGATTGTTTTTTAATGTGATCAAATGGAGGCACACAAGAGTGGTATTTAAAGGGGACTAGAGAGGGAATTAATTAAGAGGACAAATAGTTGTACTACAACTAAACCGACCTTAGGTTGCACGGAAACTTCAAGCTTTTTAATTATTTTTACTTTATTTGCTCAATTATTAATTGGTGTCCTTGTGAATAAATATAATTGGTTGAGCTATATATTTAAGGGTTTTGCGGCATCATGTATACTCCCACTCTATACGGTCTTGGCACGGATACTCTTGGTTTGATACTATATACAAAATTGTACTTTAAATCCAATCGGATCGAATATGAGTGTAACTCATAAACATAGTGAATTGCACTTATCAAAATTTGATTACAATCAAGTGAATTAATATACTTTAATTTGGCCAAATCAGATCTTCAAACTATGAAATTCGTACTTATAGCTAGCTCCCAAAATGTATATAATTAATGCATGTATTAGTATCTTTTTCGATTTAGGATATGATTCGTGAATGATACGAAGATACGATTTCAAATGACTACAACATGTATTGAGGTGGATTTAAAATATACAACAATGATTGCAAAAAATATTGTTAATTAAATGAGTGCTAAAGAATTTGAACCTGAAGTAGGAGGGGAAGGTCTCAAACGAAGTTTTTGGGGCCAAAAGTTTCACCTGACATTAATTGCTATTATGCATGTAAATTTAGGTGGCGAAATGCTATATATCAAACTAGTTTTGAAGGTTAAATTGCAAAATGTTCAAATTTGAAAAAGTGAGTATAATTTGGGGAAAATTACTTTTCTAGTCTATTAACTTGACTTTCCTTATATTTTGGTCCTTTAAATTGATGTGTTGCAAAATTGGTCCGTTATCTTCCGACTTATTGTAATTTTAGTCCTTTTATGCTTAAAAAAATGATAAATTTAGTCTCCGTCGATACCCATCAATACCACAATCACACATTATTATTAGATATCATTAATTAAAAGCTAAAAAGCACAAAGCCACAAAACCTTTATTGTATGAAGGAGATAACTTTACGCATTTCAAAACTTAAAATTGCAGTGAAAATCTACCTTTTCAGATTTCCCAACTTTTACCAATTGACTATGTCACTGACTAAATTGACGAACCAAATTTACCAATTTTTTAGGCACAAAAGTACAAAAGGTCAAAAGATAACGGACCAATTTTGGAACGCGTCAACTTAAAGGACTAAAACGCAAGAGAGACCAAGTTAACAGACTAAAAAAATAATTTTTCCGTATAATTTGTTATGACAATTCAAGAAATAAGAGCATAAATATTAAAGACACAATAATTTACGAGGAGAAAGTATTTTCACTATTAATGAAAGATGTACAAATTACATTAATGAATGTCAAAATTACTGAACTAAAGTCTAACCCTTGATTTTTCCCTATAATACACATGTACTCTTCAGAATTGGGCCCATTTGATAATGGGCCTCCTGCATAATTTTGGGTTTAAAATTTTAAGACATATTACAACATAAGAGATTAGTCTCCAGCATACGAACGAGGAAGCCCTTGGTATAAAACGAAAAAAAAAAAAAAGTGAGATTAGAAACTCGAGTTAGAAAGGATTCGATGATTATTGTTAAGGCCATGACTTTATCTCTTCAAAGTCGGACAGAAAAGTATGTGTGTATGATTTGAAGACATAAAAACCTAAACTTACTTTTATATTTATGTCCAAATAGAAAGAAAAAACATTAACGATGAATATCAGAATTAATATATAGATAACATTATTATTAACAAATCCTCCTTGCCTTGTTATCATGAGTGATTCTTGGAATTCGAGAATTTTCAAGATATTGAATTCAATTTAATCATAATCTTTCTTTTCATTGCCTAAAGTTGTGATTATCCGGGAGGTTCAGGTTTATAAACTCTTAAAAATAGAGTTGTAATTAAGGAGTCAAAGTGAGCAAGTTGTTTTCAAACTTGTTTGAATTATTATCGAGGTTTATGATTTGTGCTTGAGTTTAGTTCGATTGTTAATCGAGTTGAGCTCAAACCAGTTTTAATCTAATCGTTCTCCGAGTCGAGCTCCAGTAGCTTGAATTTTTTCACCTATTGCATCACTTTCTACTATTTATGCCGAGCTCGAATTTTGCTTCAAAACTTATATCGAACACGAAAAGTTGATCAAATTTAATTGATATTAACAAAACGAGTATAAATGAGCTTTTATCGATCGATTTCAACTCCTGTATCAACTACTTAGTAATGACTTTATACATATAAAAATAAGGAAAAAAATTAAAGATCTCATGACAAATTAGACCATACCCAACAACTAAAGAAGAAAATATATTAACACTTCCCTTACGTGAAGAAAACTACTTCTTTATCTCCTTTATAGTTTTCATCGTTGAACCACACAAAAGCCTCAGCCATCTTTTGATCAGTTCTAATTGGGTAGATCAAAGCTTAAACATATTGCAGCCACACGCAACTTTTTGTTTAAAGTGCTTTTATAAGCTTTTTAAGTTCAACGCATGTTTATATTATATATTGTGGAAAATATAAAGACGACATAATCAAGGGCACATGAAAACTATGTTCGTTAAATGATCATATGGCATGAATAATGTGGCCAAGAATTGAATTCAACTTTAAGTTTGTGAAGGAATTAGTTAAAGAGCCTTTGCCAATTATTGAAGCTGAACGACCTAATACAATTAGGTTATAGAAAATAGAAACGAAGAGTTTAATTTCTTCGTAAATTTTGCTTTGGCACTAAGTAATTATATATCGGTACTATCATAATTATAAACATGTTAAATGAACAAATAAATCTCTCCTTTACATGTTATTTAAGATTTCGATAGTAATTGAAATTAAGTTAGAACCAAGTATCATAAATATGCATTGCTTAATTATGTATATAAGAGCTTTTTCTCGTGTTTGTGAGTAATTGAAAAATTGGTGTTGTAGAATAGGAATTAATAGAAATAGCAGCTTAATTATTTTCTGTCAGAATTCAAAATCAAAATGTGATTAATGAAATGATAGAATCAATATATTTTAGAACCCCGGAGTTTTATTTTGTTATCCATATATATAAGACTCGAAGACATATAAATTTTTCTTTTAACTAAATAGAGTGAAATAAATAGATGTCCTTTCTTAGTTAAAAATCACATTCGGGTATGTAGTCAAATAATGATGAGATATTGTGAAATTTTGGATTTTTGGGAAGATTTTGCTACTATTTCTGAAACCTTATAAAGGGATTAATTATATATAACGAATTTTTTCCCCATAATTTCTTTATTTGAGCTAACTACATGCATGTCAACTAAAGTTCAATATTATAAGTTGATGTCTCAAACTTTCCCTCTTAGGCAACTTCCTCCTCCTTTCGTTCCATGTGCTATGTAAAATAATAATGGTTTAAATAAAATAATAATGGTGTAAGTAAAATAACAAAACAAAAAATCTTTACAATTATTCTGCAGCTTTAGTTAATTAATTTAGCATGTAAATTAAGAATAAGATAGATGTTCAATGTATGTAAACTATGAAATAGGTGTCTTAACTTTGATATCCCAGCTGTTCAAGACTTGTAATAAAACATGGAGAAAAGCCTGTTAAAGTTCACTAATTTGTTGCCATGACATTTCTATATTAATCCATAGTTACCCTTTTGTATATACTAAGAATATTTCTAACCCTAGCTAGTCTCACTTTTCGTGTTGCTTTCAATTTTTTATGATACTAATTTTAAGCATCAAGTCATTCTTAAGGCCACTCTTATTCTATTTGGAAGGCCTTGACATCTCAGATTTGGAGTAATCTATCCTTTTTCATTATGTAATTAAGGTTCTTTGTGGACATTATGCATTTATTCTCTCATTGTGGTTATGTATTTATATATTGGCGGCAGCATTATTCTTATTTGATACGGGAGAATAGAATTGGATGATGAGTAACGTTTGACTCATCATGGCGCTTATGAGAGTGCAGCGGCTTCACTGCTGACCATCGGTTGATCGTGTTTTGCGTTGTTAAGTGTATAAAAAATAAAATTGCACCTCTGCTATCAACTCACTACAAGAAAATTCAGTATTAACAATGAAAATATATGTCATGGCTTAAAACCATGGTCTATAGTGGTCTAAGGTCACGGCTAACTTGGTCATGGTAGATGTTTCATATAACAACACTAAAGTTAGCCGTGGTGAAAAAGAATGCTAGCTATTTTAAGCTTTAACTAGCCGTGGTGGAAGAAATGTTAACCTAACACTTTTTTACAGTAGTTAAAAATCATGGTTTTTATAATAAACAAAACATTGACCATGGCTATAAGTCATGGTCAATGTTTTGGCCATGCTTGCAAATACCACAGCCAAAGCCATAGCAAAGCCGTGGTCAATTGATTTTAACTATGGCAAAATGACTTTTCACCATGCCATATTAACATGGGTAATAATCATTTTTTTTTTGTAGTGGCTAAAACTTTTAGCACAGCAATAAGTATTTGATAATAATTGGTATCTGAGAGGCTCACGAGTTTGAGTCTCCAATCTAGTGTCTAGGGGGCGATTGTGCATTTATTGTTAGCACGGTGATTATGCATTAATTTATTGGTCACATCATCCTTTGATTCGAGAAAACGTAATTGGTCAAGGACTAATTGCCCGACCCATGCCGTTTAGGGGGCGCAACCACCTCTCTGCCAGTTGTCGCCTAGATCATGGTACTTAATTTGTGCTGTCAAATATATAAATTAAAAAATAAAATTATGTATATGCTATCAAGTTGCTTGCCTTATTTGTTAAAAGTGTATCTAAAGAAGAAAGGTCTTCATTTGTTACATGCCATTAAATAATAAAATATATCATAATTTGTTTTGATAGGTATGACGAATACCATCCTTCTCCCGAAATTATTCTGTTTTCAAAAAAAAAAAAAAAAATCTATAAATATTAGAATGATATATATAATTTCTAAGCACAGTACGTTATGGTACTTATATGAATTATTTAAATTTAAGCATGTCTATATACTGTTTTATAATGTAGGGTGAATTACATGCACACCCCCTCACTTTAGTGTTAATTACCGAAAACCTCTTAACTTTTAGTAAATTACAACGACACCCCCAAGAAATCTATTTGTAAGGTTTATAAGGGGTGAAATTATAAATATTTTCAAATACGCAAGGGGTGTAATTGTAAGAATGTCTTAACATGAGGGGCCTTTATATAATTTCGAAAATGTCAGAAATTGTCAAAAATTAACTATATCATGAGGGGGTATGTAGGTAATATATCTTAAAATGTTATATGGGAGATGTATTATCATTTCAGCGATTTTCTTTTTATTGAGCGTTCCATTTTATATTACACGTTTTACTTGTATGTCAAGTGTATAAAGTATTTTTTACTACCTTTAAGTAGAGATCGCTTACATGTATCGTGCTTCTAATGAAAAAAAAGAATAAACAAATGAAATAGAGGTTTCAAAGCGATTTTCTTAGACTTATTAGATTATTTCGGATTCTTTACACCAAAATATCTTGAGATTCCGTATTTGATCTCATTACAAATATAACTATTTAAAAAAAATTATATACGCATATTAACAATAAAATATACTACGAAACATTAATTTAAAACAGATGATCGTTTGACCATATATGAAGCTAGCGTACATATTTGAAATGAAAAGAAAAATTAGATATTATTGTTGTGGGGTTAAAACATAATGGAATATTCCGGAGAGAGATTCTTACTTGGTTTTACGGGATCGGGTGATTCTCCTTTGGAACACGGCAAATACCAACGCACTTTCCTTCCGACATTAGGTTTGTTCATTTGCATGGTAATTATATATTTTTTATTATTATTATTATTATTTGTTGAATTAATCATTGGTGCAGAAGAAGGGACACGTGTCCCTCACCAACCTTTCTTGCTAAGTAAACCCCCTCCTGGGAGAAAACCCAATAAAGTTAAATCCCAACCCAACACGAGGAGTTTAAAAAAAAAAAAAAAAAGAATTAATATTAAAACCACCAATAGCTTTTCCATATTCTAACACTTGTTTCCTTTAACCTCGTATGTTTGGAGTAACAAGTATGGTTAATATTCTCTTTCCACATGGTTAGGAATTCCAATGCCTTTAAACATCAATTCATTTGTGTGGTGGCGAATGCGTTCGAATCACTATGTAATTTATCGGGGTTGAGGTGACGTAATTGACTATGTAGTTATGATTCAACCTACATATCTCATGACAAGAGAAACTTTCATGATCACGTCCAGAATAAATTAAAGAAACTAGATTGTTTTTTACTTTTTGAGTTCAAATTTGTCAAGTGTAATGTGTGCAAGAAATTGAAATTTCTCTAGTCAATATGAAAATGATCTTCCCCACATTGCACAAAAGCAATTAAATATACATAATGATTGAGTAAATATCTTGATTTACTTAAGTAGAACTATGAGATAATTGTCGCGCCTCCGTGCAACTTAAGGGTTGTTTAGTGCAGACCTTGAAATACAACTTCATGCGTCCTCCTCTTTCCTAGAGATCCAAAGCCAATTTCTACTTCACATTGAGTTTAATCAAATTTGACCTAATTTACAAGTGAATTTTATCATATAATTAGTTCAGTGGAGCCGGATAAAATTCGAGCAAGACTGTTTCCAAAGCACGCGAACGTAATTTAACTATTGAATTATACAGGTCGTCATGTAATTAAATGAGAGCAATTGAACCGAACTCAAAGCAAACTATTTCGAAAGGAATTTGACTCAACTCAGCAAGTGAATTATATTTATCATTTGATTAGTAGAGTACCAATCGAACTGAATTCATTGTTTCGAAAAGTAATTAACCATAAAACAAGACATCTTAACAACTCTTAGTACCATGTAAATAAATCAATGTAACCAAACCTGATAGATACAAGAATTTCCCAAATATCACCAGCTCTACCAATTTTAGTCACTAGTGGTCCCATTAATAATTGAGCAAATAAACATTATAAAATAAATATATTGATTAAAAAGGTTTAAAGTATCCGTGCACCTTAAGGTGTCTTTGGTTAAAGTACAACCTCATGTGTCCTATTTCCCCTTCACTAAGGTCTTTAAATACCAATCTCATTTGCCTCCATTTCATCAAATGCAAGCAAACTCACTTCTCCTCTAATTAAACCTTCTTCTCTTCTCAAATAACCCCTACAAAAACCCTCTCAAACTCAACAAAAAAAAGAAAAGAATCAAAATACATAAAAATGGAGCAAAACCTACCAATCATAGCCAAAAAATTCTGGAAAATAATCCGAATAATGTATTTCATGTTGAGAAAAGGCATTTCAAAGGGTAAATTATTAGCTGATCTCAGCATGCTCATGAAGCGTGGCAAGATCGCCGGAAAAGCCGCCATAGATAACCTCATGTTCCACCACCACGCCGCCGTGTCCACCTCCGGCCGCCGCCCCGACGGTGAATATGAGTTCAGCTGCAGTAACAGCCCCGCATACCCTATCTTCCACCTCAAGAAGCGCAAACACTCCCACGCGCCGCCGCCTCCGACCGAAGAAGAGTTAATGGCGGCAGCAATGGAGATGATCAACAGCGCGGCGGCGTCGCCGGTTCTGCCGGGGTTCGGGCCTAGCCCCATGGTGAGGCAGCTAAGGGTAACTGATTCGCCGTTTCCGTTGAGGGAGATTGAAGAAGACAATCGTGTTGATGAGGCTGCTGAGAAGTTTATAATGAAGTTTTATAAGGATTTGAGGCAGCAAAATTCAATGTCTTATTTGGGTTATTATTGAAACATATTCTTGTATTATATGCATGTTTAATGTTGAGATTATAGTTGTGTAAATCTCCATTTTTCTTGAATAAAAAAAGAAAACAAAAAAAAGTTTTGCGAATTTTGGCATTTAGTTGATAGCTAGATTTTTTTTATCGGTTATTTGAATCAATTACTGCATGAATATCAATTATCATTCAACATATATCAATAAGTACTAATTCGCAATAATTTTGAGATTTCAACTTTGCCAAGCTAGACCTCATCCACATTGTAAATTATATTTAAATTCGATTTATTGGACTCACACTAGAATTTCTTGATTTTACTGGTTGAGATTTATTCACTAATATGAAAAGCCTATGGTTGCGGCTTTTGGGCAATAATTACAGGTCATATATAGAAGGATTCTTAGGTGGCATACTTTTTAAATTGCAATTATTGTAAATTCGGCACCAGCAATGTGTGGAAAAGTTGAAGACTTCCCATAAGTCACATATATGGTTAAAAACATTGACACAAATATGTAATTAGTAATTAAAAAAATACAAGGCTGAAAAACAGGGTATTTAGTTGTTAAATTTGGAAAATAAAGGAATTGGACTATTGGGGTGCTATATAAATATTGGGGTTGCTCAAGGGAAATTGTAATTCAAACATGATCTGATCGAGTTTAAGTGTAGTTCACATGATAAAGTGAGTTATTCTTATCATCATATCAGTTTAAGACAAACAAATTATATTTGGATTCAATCAAACTAGATCGTACTATATTTTCCTATAGTTTAAAACCTTGAACAAATTAAATGTCTTGGACACATGGCTTGGGCTTATGTTAGATTTGCATTATAAGCGACAAGGACCAAAATGAAAATTACTCATGAAGAGGAACGATTGTTCCATTATATGGGTTCGTGAAATAACCCTCGCTTTATACAGGTGCTTTCAGGAAACCTTGTGGCATTCATAACCCAAAACTCTTTCACCCATCGATGTGGGACAAGAAGCTTTATAGTCTCAAATATCCGAATCTAACATACACCTATTTATCAAAAAAAAAAAACATACACCTTTCAGTGTCGGAGTATAATGGTGAAAAAATATCTGAATCATTATAATCCAACTGTCTATGATGTACCAGGACCAATTGATCCCGATCCATGATAGAATTCCCCCGATTTTCTTTATTTTGGAATAGATTACCTGATTGTCTCAAGCCGAGCTCCTCTATTGATATCTTCTCCTGTAGGTAGCCCACTCCAGGAGATATTCTTATATTGACAAGTGTATCCTAATAATGTAATGAATTGTTTATCTCGAAATAAATGTTAGAATTAATTACACTAATTACTCCAATCATTTTATTTAGTACAATTACAGTTCAGTCAGCATATTTTTAACTCATAACAAACATCCGTTTTATAATAAAACTTTACAATTTTCCCCTTTCATTAGAAAACTAATGAAATTTGCTGACATCATAAAAAACCTTACAATCGCCCCACTAAATAAGAGGGGCATTTAGTGTAATTACTATCAAGGACCTAAGATAGTCATGAAAATAGAGGTGCAGCATTCAACAAACAAAGTTTTTCATAAAATAAAAGCATAAGTGATGATCAAACAAGGGAGTTGTTTTGTGCCATAAACAGTGATCGATATGAAAAACATTTCCAAGTCCCATAACTAAGTACTATTTTGGTTTCTAAACATGGAAACTAAACAAATGACCAGTTGACGAACATAAAGCAGAAGCAATGAGCAACGTCGTCTTCATTCAGAACTTTCCAAGCTACTGCTCTCTCATACGAGATCGGTCTTCCCATGCTCGACAAACATATGCCACCTTGAAGAGATCCAAAACCCTGCAAACAGAAGTTGCCAACATTAAAAAAGGAAAGGGAAGAAAAAAAGCTTGGAAAGTACCCTAAGGTCGGACTTAGATGGAACAACTTTCCCTAAGGTCGGACTTAGATGGAACAATTTGAGCTTGCGAGAATGATTTCGAACGTGTACAATGTTATGCGGATTTTGAACTCCACTGAATGATGAAAAAATAGGTCAAGATTATGTGTGATTCTTAGGGGAGTCCTGGACTGAAGTCGGTGTATAATCACAACCATTGGTCCCCACATGAAGGTTGTCATTACACGACTCTAAATCCCAAACAACAAGATCCATTCCTCAGCTCTCAAAACACTTCAATCCCAACACAAGATAAATGATATCAGGTACGTGGAAAATTCTAGAGTGGACCAGGTGAAAAATTCTAGCTCGGACCAGCTTCGGCCTAACCTAAGTATATTTACAAAGTACATTTGCCATGTGATTGGTTACAAGGTAAGTGCATTGGATAGGCCAAAAACCCAGTTCAAGCTAAAATTCCCCAGATAGAGTACCTAAGAAATCCATATGTTAAACATTTTAATAGCTTAAATTCAATGAAGCAAATCCGGAATGATAATAACTTACAGAAATATTCATTTATCGTTATAACTTCCCAAATTGCTTCTTGATAGTGATTAAGAATTTTAGAAAATAATTAACATTCAATCTGCCCCTTTTAAGCAATAAGATGTCGTGCACTATACATGCACAACAGTAGTCATCTACAGTACACAATTAAGGGGACGAAATTTTGTTTGGAATTCCGGCTAGTTCTTTTCTTTCCTAGCCTATCTTCCATCCAATGTTCTTCTAACTCGTGTTGAGTATGTGTTGAGTATGAAGAACCACTTATATTTTCCAACCCTTTTCACTATAAGCTTTCATCCAGCACCAAGAACAAAGGATTTGGTAGGACGAAAAGTATCATGCTGCATCTATTTGTTTATTACTCTACAAGGGATTTCAACTTTATTACTCTACAAGGGATTTCGACAGACCTGATGCATTATCTGTGGAAACTCGGAGCATAGATTTTTCCTTCCATGATCATCAAATATCTTCTCCAAGGATATGTCTTGAAGTGCAACCAAGGTTGTCTCCAGCATGTCGAGGCCAGCCTGGTTTGCGAATGTGAAAACCGGCACCGCCTGTACGAGTTCAGAAGTTCCAAGTTAGAATTAGATAATAAAAAACAGAAATAATGACCCTCTTGACAAACGTTAACTACATCTAGCAATTTAATAACGCCTCATCCAGAAATATCCGGAATATCCCTCGTCGATATTACCCGGTTAACCACTAGCGTATTACCCGGTTAGGGTCTGCAAGGATTTTATTTTATGACATCTCAAATACAAGTTCAATGGCTCTTAAACTCACTTAGATTGTATGCAACTGGATAGCATGCAATTTCCCATGAAATATTACCTTCAAGGAGCAGCACATAATGGCATCCGAGTGATGCCATAGAGCTTTAAGTATAGATTCACTCCCTTCACCGCAAGATTTGAGAAGCTCCACACCCATATAGTTCCTACCAAAATAGACAAGAAAACGTTCTTTAGCTAGAGCAATCAAGAAGGTAATATTAGTTGAAGAAGAAAACGAGAAAGCATCTTGAGAGTGGCGATTCAAAAGCAAAGACTAGTGAGTCCGGCATAATCACCACCATTAGTGATGTGGACCTCACGTGGATGGTCGATCTTCTTATGCTTGGACTCAAAGTCCCAAGAACTCCTAAGAATGACACTCTAATCGGTGGATCCATTTAAGTCATGGGTAAATCGTGCTTTTGGCCTTAATAAGTACGCCCCTGTGCACATTTCGTCCCAATGTTTTGGTTTGTCTACATTGAATCCTGAATTCTTTAAAAATCTCACGTTTGGTCAGACGCGTGATTTTCGTTAAAAAATTAACAAGGCCACTCACGTAGTGTGCATGGCCGATAGTAACAGGGAATGAAAATTAATGGCCACGTGCATGGCTCCATAAATTTTTTTGACATAAATCACGTTTAGGACCAAATGTGAAATTTTTAAGAGATACGATATGCAATGTGAGACAAACCAAAACATTAGGACCAAATGTGTACAGGGTATACTTATGGGCCAAGTGTGATTTTCCTTTCAAGCAACAAGAGTCTTATTTTGTTGACCCGAGATTGTTCGAGTACGTGAAATTCTATTACATATTTATACTTTGACAATTGAATTATGTAGAGTACCTGTAACTTCCAGAAATCCAACGAGCAAGGGTATGTGCTTCAGGAGTCCCTAGCGGAGATCGAAGACCACCATGAGGACCTAAGTGACTTGGGGAGAGAGCTAATGCCACTCTTTGAACTGATGATATAATGCTGCGTAAATACTGTCGGGCCATTGATGCAACATTTTCTTGCATGTGGCTTTCGAATGCAAATTCAAAAGCAATTGTCATGACAGATCTTGTAGTGCCACTGGAAGCAGCAGGGTCGTTGGATGGTTTATTGCATCCCGTCCCGGTTTCAAGAGCAGAAGCAAGGTCCAGGGTGCGATTTGGACTAGAAGCTTCCTACATAATATTGCAACTATTTCAAAATGGAAGTGCAATAAAGAGCTTCTAAAGGGATTCAAGAATTTAGTAATAAGTCAATCAAGATTGTTTAATGATCAATGAGTTACATAATGCCCTTCATTGAGTATTATATTCTCCCACATATACTTCTGAGACTATTTGTGATAGGATAATTCTGAAATGATTTTACGGTAAATTACATAGACACCCCCGCGTGAGACCCTAATTACGAAAAACACCCCAAGGTTGAGAAATTACCATAAATTCCCCTATCAGTAAAAGGGATTTACATTTTCACTCCATGTCATTAAAAGCGTATTGCAATTCACTCCAGTTTTCGAGAGAGCAGTCGGATCTGATAGGGTGTCTTGGTAATCTGACCTTGGAGGGCTTGCGGTAATTACCCAATTAATGAGGGGAATGAGGGGGTGTGCATGTAATTGTCCCATGATTTTATTGAATTTTATATACAGTGAGATTAAAGGGAATACTATAAAATCTAGTGATGTATATAACTGAAGGGAAAGAAGATAAATAGAACAGCAGAAGTTACATATGAACACAATCACCTTGCCAGAATCAAGGGGAATGATCCTAAAACCGGAGGGCAGAAGAGGAGCATCATCAGCAAACGAGGCATCAATAGGTGCAAATATGAGTTCGGCACATGTCCCGACTGCATTTTCATCCATTCCACTACACATCTGGCCAAATTCCGAGAGATGGGCACGAGAAGAAACAAAGCAAACGGTGAAAAATAGACAATGAAATTATATAACTCGTGCGGCACTCAATAGTTAATGGATAACACCAGTTTGTTTATGGGGATGGTGGAAATATCTGTCCTCTCGAGGGACGTCAACGAAAATGGTAGGAAATTTTAGTAGGAATAAGTGAATCAGGTCATCCCCTCAAGATAAACTTGAGCAGTTCAAGCCTAAAAACAATCACATAGCTACTTAACATAATATCCGCACCATTGTCTTTGACATCCTGTTTGGTATGAGGATTTTGGTGAGTAAAAGAAAATAGAAAAATGTTGGTTGATCGGTTGTTGGGGAAAATAATATGGAAAAAGAAAACTCGAGCAAAAAATATCATGTAATTTGGGAAAAGTCATTTTTCTCACAAAACGGTGAGGAAAAAGAAGAAAAAAATATGAAAAAACGATTATTGATATCTCGAGCAGGAAAACAAGAATCACCTCCCTCGTTCCCAACATTTTTCTTTCCCCATCGAAATCCTTGAACCAATCAGAGCATGAATGACTGATTGATGTGAAACGAACATAATTTTTAAGCCTCTGAAAATAGTTGAATTGAATGAAGTAGGGAAGCTAGTAAGATGTGCATCACCCATAAATTAAAAGTACTAGCTCCATTAAAACACTTGACATTGGATATGAAAAAAACAATTGAACTTTCTCCATCTTAAAGATAGCCCACACAACTCTCTCTAAACTCAGGAAACGTATAAATAATCAGTAAATAGTAACTATAAGATAAAAGAGCGAAATCTTGTTGCTCTATTTTCTTATGCCAAAAATAATGTAAATATTAACAAGTAGGAAATATCGCGAGCAAAATACAATTAATCATCATATGGCTAGAAATAGGAAAAAAACTGGGACAAAATTTACCTGCAAGAGGAACACGTCCCTAGGCATCATTGCTTCTTCAGGACAATGGCCAACACCTTCCAGCTTGATTACCTCCAGAAGCTATTAAGCATAATTCAAAAACAATGCACAATATTTACGTCAAAAATATGGCAAAGGTTAATAAAACTACCAAATATTAAGTAATACAAGCATTTAAATAGATAAGAAAAGTTTATTCATCAAAATTATTTAACGAGCAATTTCAAACTTGCCTCTTCATGCTCAATAGTCTGAGCCAAAGGAAGAATAACTTGACCCCCGAAATTACCAACTCGAGGCCCTAACAAAGTACAGGGCCCAAGTTTAACAGCATCAGCTGAGTAAGCATCAATGTTGTTGTCCGCCCATTCTGACCGGTGTTCTCGTAAGAACCTGAGTAGTATTGCCGGAGGCACATTCTGAACCGAAAAGAAAAGGGAAAAAAAATGAAGAGAAATTGAAGGGGATAATCATGGCCAGATATATTAGTAATAATTGTGAATATATACTAAGCAAAGAATAGGAGGATAAACTGCGAACGATGTCTTTTTATATGAGAAAATATAGCATTGCATACACAAAGCATATTGCTCGAGTGACTTTTCTATATGAAAGATGAGGAATAAGGAAAAAAAAAATTAAATAATAACATTTCGACATGAACACCATTGATCGTGCGATGAAACATACACTAAAAACATGGAATAATCTAATAGAGCAAATAAAAAGCTATAATAAAAATAAACATGAGAGAACTGACCTGTAAAAGCATAGATGCTTTGGCACACAAGACAGCATTGCAAATGGAGGTGTATCCGTTTGTAAAAGACATATTTAACCCCATCAACTTTTCAGGATTGGAGTTCACAAGAACGGTAATATCATCCATGCCATCATTACCTATCAATGACCACCCCTCATCGCTAAATCCATTAAGAGCCTCATTGAATCCCCTACACAATGATCAAGAAGATTATACACAATGCGTTATGTTAGTCTTGTTGGTTTCACAGTTACAGGTTAGTTGCAGATTAAAATATTAGTTACAGATTATAAGGGACGTGTCCAATGTATTTATGATTTGAGCCTAAAGCAACAACTACTCATGTAAAATGACCAAAACACCCTTCTGCAAATTTTGGGTCAGTGAAATCAGATCAGGTTCTTTTTATAGCGTTTCTTTTTTATCAGACTCCACAATTGTATTAAGATTGAAGACACCGTTGAATTGAAAGCAAACAAGGGAGTCCTACCTGCTCAAACGATGGCTAAGTGCTCGTAGAGCTGCTGGTCTTCTGCCCCAGTTGGTTACATTGGTATGTGAAACGTCATTAGCTATCTGCCTAAGTTGACGAAGAGCCTACATTGGCAGACAAAGCAAAGCACAATCACTTAGGACAAAGCAAGGATTCAGTATCAGCCTGTATTTTATCTCTGTATAGTAGAGTATTCAAGAATTTTGCTCAAAATTCTTACAGCCATAGTCGTCTTCTGAGCGAGCATTGTTGAAGATTCATAGAGAGGACGCAACACCTCCGGAACGCTCAACGCCTGGTATACAAACATAGTAAAGTTGCAATGAAAATGTAAAAGAAAAAGGGGGGCAATTACATGCACACCGCCTCACTTATTGGATAATTGCCATGAGACCCCTGAGGTTTCACAAATTAACAAGACAACCCTTGTCAGCTCCTAACAACTCAAAAAAACAGAGCATGAAATGGTAATCTGCTTTTCACTGCATAAGTGAAATTGTAATATGTTTTTACTGACATTGGAAGTTATGTAACTTCCCAAACCTTGGGTGTTTTTCATAATTAGGGTCTTGCGCAGGGGGTGTTCAAAAAATTAACCCAAAAAATGAAAGAAGAAAAGAAACTGAAAAAAATTGACGGGGCTGAAATACCTTTACCTCCAAATTCATGTGGTCTACAATGTGAATAATTGATCCTCCACCATCACAAGGTCTAATTAGGTAACCACTAGGCAACATCTCTGCCCTCACAAAGTTCTGCACAGGCGGCATGGTGGGACCATTTTGCATATTGCTAAGTGATCTTTCACAAACCTGCGTATTAACATTAAAAAACCAAACAGAACTTATTGCCAGTAAATTGGTATAACTAAATTCATATTTAAAAATCATAAGCGATTGAATAAAATGAATTCAAGGTCTCACATACCACTAAACTGCCATCGTCCATGATGGAAGTATAGCGTAACAGCCAAAAGTCACGACCTGGCGCCAAAGTTGTTGGTGCGTATAACTAAATTTTACAAGTTCATAAGCCCATTAATTAATATATAAAAACATAATCATGAAACAAGAAAACTTAATTATAATTAATATAAAAAATATCCACCTGCATGTATAAAAGTTCTATGGTTCCACCATTGGCAGCAGGCAGCACATTGAGAATTTCCACAGCTCGACAATCGCGAAACCACGAAGGTCGATCCTTTAGGATTTCTGCTACCTGAAGAATGTTATATATACATATTGGCGATCATTTTCTTCTCTCTGAACTCAAAGTAAAATCAGAAAAACGTACAAATCGAGAACACGCATATTAGTCAACTTACCCTGGTGGGCTCTAGACCAACCAGACCACAAGCTCTTGCTGCCACGCCAGAGCAACCGTGAGAAATAGCTACGATTCCAATGGAATCCGGACCAGGCTACTCCAAATTAACAAAAAATTATATGATGAAAATGCTGATATCCCAAATTGTTAGTAAATGAGAAAAGAAATCTATCCAATGCCATCAAGCAATGCTCTTCAAGGGAAAAAATAAATAATTCTATTAGATAAATTAACCGTGGATTCTCGATAATTTTAGGTAAGATGGAGAGACCTAGTAACTGTTGCAGCTTTGATCAAGTAGGCCTACAGAATGCACGATCTACAATTCTACATGTGTAACATACATGCATATAAAAGCATATCTGGGCTATGAGTCATAACAATATTAAATCTACTAATACATCATGATCAAATAAATAATACTGCATAGTCACACATTCAAGAAGTGTTTTTACCTTCATTCCAGGCATTTGGACCCACTCAACAGCAGTTCCAGTGGCCTTTGACAGAAACTCTGTTAAAGTCTCTTCTGCAATGGACAAAAGCCTGGGAAAAATACAAAAATAGCAAACAGAACTCCATAAGCCACCCACACGCACCACAGGGCAATTTAGCTCACAAGGACGATAAAGACATTACAATGTTCCTTCCCATCAAGAAAATGACCTAACACCCTCACCCCCACTACCCATTGAAGCCGGTCAATTTTTTCTGACTCTGGGATTCGTAAATCTCGAGAGATCAACACCCTCCAAGACATTGAGCCGACAGGTGAGGCCCATGCACGAAACAGTTAAATCTCACTGGACTCGCCATTCCCAGCAACCTTGATCTCCCCTGACTCACAAATCCCAGGAGCCCCCAAGCATGACTCTTGGAAAATACTTGCCTACTCCATAGAAAATATGTTATAAACACTCCACATCTATATAATGTGAGTCCCAACTATCGACATGCTATCATCGGTACAATAAAATGTTAGAACACCCAGTGTAGGTAAGACTTTTCTCTGCTACTTACCCTGCAGGACTAGCATCCCTTGGTGGATGCTGAGGCGTCAAGTGGTGTTGCTGACCACCAGTCACCACTGATTCACAGCTTGCGTCTTTTGAAGCAAGTGCATTCTGCAAAAGGAATAAAAATAACCCTGTTAATTTTTTTGAGACCCCGTTCTAAATCACTCAAGATTATACCAAATCATGGGGCTAAACCAACAATTTTTTCATTTTTGTTTATTTATTTATTTATTGGGTAAGTGAGAACGCTAGAAATCATGAAATTTTATGAAGACAAAAGTTTCAAGATTCTCACACTCGGTGTATGCTGGCGAAAGTAGCTGTTTTCATAAACCAATTGAGACACCTGCTTCTGCAACCTATCATTCTCCTCCATCAAGAGTTTATTCATGGCTGTTAGCTTCCTATTCACACCTTGGAGCCTTGAAGCCTCTTTCCTCTGCTTCTCTCTGCATCTGCATTTCCAAGAAAAAACCGCCATTAAAACTCACCAAAAAATTCAACTCCATTTTTAAGCAGAAGGCCATAAACTGATTCTTTTTTCTGTTTCTTTTGGGTAATTGAACATAAGGTGAAATTAAACATAAATAAACTCAAAATGGTTTATACCCCATAACTCATAACTTTTAAACACACACACATCCCTTTAATTTAGTTAAAGACTGAAACTTCAGATTCCACTTAAACTACTCGAAAGAAGAATTTTATAAAAAAGGAAATAGAAATTACCTTCTGTTCTGGAACCAGACTTTGATCTGCTTAGGCTCGATGTGGGATAAAATGGGGCATTCACGAATAAGCTGCTGGCGGCGCATGGAGTTGGGCTTAGGACACTCATGGTATAGCCTCTCAAGGGCTTCAACCTGCTCCGGTGTGTACCGCACATACTTCCCATTATCCATGCTCCCCCCACCGCCGCCGCCGGAGGCCGTCTTGTTACTAGACATTGACATCTCCACAAATTACAATCTCAACTAATCCAAGCAACTAAAAAATCCTCAAACCTCAACCAAATTTACTCGTCTTCAAAAAAAAAAAAAACTAAAGTTACTCAGTCTTCACTTTGACAAAATCTCAAACACCTTGTGTACAACTAGCAAGAACGCATCCTCTTAACAAATTGTAAAGCCCCAAACATAAATCCATAGCTTTTCTTTAGATAATCAACACCGTGATGCTTCAGATTCAGAGATATAACTATAGCTAATTATAATTGATCAACGGACAACAGAGTACAGAAATAAAGCCCCTAAAATTAACAGTATCTATATCTATATGCATCCACCAAGCTTCCTCAAATCCCACATATTTTCCTTCATAACAATATAACTAAATTAAACCAGAAAAGATCGATTCGATTCATGAGAAGATCGGAGCTTTGAGCCTCACTGTTTGAATCCAAACAGAACCCACATAAATACCCATAGCTTGTCCCAAGAATCTTCTTCAACTTCTCTGAAAATCAACTTTTTCTTCAATCAAACGAAGGTTCCCCATGCATAAGTATGTATGTATATATGTCTGTATGTATATATCATAAGATTACAAGGAGAAATGGATCTGGGGGTGAAAATCTGAAAAGGAGTTGTTGTTGGGAAAGGAAATGGAAGAAAGGCAGAGAGTGCTTTGGTGGAGCCTTTTACTTTTCTTTATTTTTCTGGTGGATTTTTCAGCTTGGTTACTGTGTTTTTCATTTTTTTATCCTTATTTTCACTTTATCTGTATGTATATGTGTGGGGTTTAGATACCATGTCTGATACTGTAGAGCGCAGGCAGACACTGGATTTGGAATATTTTATGAATGGGACAGCAGTGAAGCTAATTTACACTATTACCCCTCGTGGTTCAATAAATTTGCTAAATTGGCCGTACAGAATAGCTCAAAATACTCCATACTTGATTTGAGCTCGATTATTAAAAATTTATTTGAGATTGATTTATTTAACATATCAGAAATGCACGAACATGTTGTTCTATTTCAATAAAGTTTGAAATTGGACTCTACCTCGATTGAAGTAGTTAAAAAAGAAAATATGTGTCATAATATCAAGCTATTTGAGTTCGACTGAATTAAAATTTATCCAAATTTGTTGGATCGAACAGGGTATTGTTCAAGGTTGTCTGAATTTTTATCGAGCTTTGATGGCTGATTGAGCTAAATTCAAACGAGTTGTAATCAAGTTTAAATGACAGAATTGAACTACAATCAAACTCGAAACTTTTTCGGAAAAAAATATCTTCAAAATTTGTTTGTACTATTAAAAGAATCGAGGCCAAATGAATTTATAATAATCTGTCTTGTCTTGAGTTTAATATCAAATAAATTGTTACATTTCTCTTACGGAACTAGAAAGTGATAAGGGAATGAAAAAGAGAGGCATGGGAAGGTTTTGCGTGGGTCATAGAGAACACTATGATGAGATGTTGGCATGATACTCCTCGATTCTACTTTATTATATTACTACTATTATTACAATTAAAAAATAAAAAAGAAACTCCCACTCTTGCTTATTCTCAAATTTAAAATACTAAAAACTTTTCCTTTTCTCATGATAAAAGCAAATATAAATTAATATTAGTGCTCAAAATATTTTAATAAAATTCTATTATTCAATGCAAATTCTTTATATTTAATACTAAATAACATAACTTTAATTACTATTAATCTTTAGAACGCCGTATATCAATTCCGAATTTAAACAAATACAGTTGGAGATTTCAGTAAATACAAGCTAATAGTAGAGCTCAAGATATTTTAATGAAATTTTATCATTCAATGCAAATTCTTTATATATAATAATAAGTGACAAAACTTTAATTACTAATAATCTTTGGAACGTCGTATATAAATTCCAAAATAAATACATTTAGAAATTTCACTTAATAATTGACGCTCCACTATTGTACGTAGATATGATTGTTAGTAGTAGTTAATACTGGAACTCCAATATTAATACTTGATTTACTCATTACTTGCACAATATAGAAATCCAATTCCTCAATTTTCACTTGTCATATTTTTTAATTGATGAAGTGTAGTTGAGCTTCAAGAAAGTACAAAGAATATACTTAAAAGTAGAGTAGAAAATTGATTACGTTACGTTATTATTATTTGAAGAGATATATGATACCTTTGTGAAGATGATTTGCATTTAAAAAACATATCAAAAAAGGAAATATAAGAATTCAATTTGGGACAAACAGCACAACATTGTGTTTTTTTTTTCTTTTTTTTTTTTCTGAACAAAAGCACAACATTGTGTTGCAAACTTGCCTGGTAAATCTAAAATTGAATATAATATATAGCAAACAACATTTTTTTTTTTGATCAAAATAGCAAACAACATTTTGAATTTAATATAAAATACATACATAGAAACATGCATTTTCAATTCATGCAGCATAACATGATCCATCACATACATAAATTACATTGAGTTGAGATGATGAATAATCGAAGTAGCTAGAGATATAAACGTGGCTTGACATATGAAAAGTTATATATATATGGATGATGTGATGGTGGATGGTGGGGGATGGTGACATCTATAATATGTCATGATAATTATGGTGGTTATAGACACTTCCCTATATCGGTTATTATTGAATTATATATAATAATATACATATATAATTGAATTCAAACCAGCTCATTACAATACAATATACATGAGACAATAGTACAATAATACACAATTTATAATACACTCCTACTGCAGTGCCTACAAAACAATTGCTGAGAACCGTTAGATAACATAAGTAGGTGATTTGAATGGTTGATTTTGATTAGGCTATCCTTTGATCATTTACTTGTATGAATTCGTACTTATTAACGTTAAATTGTTGTCTTAAATTTGGACAAATAATTTGGTACGACAAAAATGATTAAAAGTACAAAGCTACAAATTTTGGAGCGAGAAAAATACTTCTCTAATTATTTTTTGGGATAATTGAATTGACCTCCCCTAAACTATAAATATTTGGCATCCACGCCCCTCACATTTAAAATATTGACATGGACCTCCGCTCCTTTACTTTTTTTGTTTATATATAATAGTTAAAGACTAAACTGCCCTCCATTATTGAATTAAAAAAAGGTAACTTTCACTTAATAATATGTTGAAGAATGAAAAATATACAAAATATCTTCAAATGACATAATAATAATAATAATTATTATTATTATTATTATTATTATTATAATAATAATAATAAATGAGGCATCCACAATTAAAATTTTCAAAAATATAACTCTAAATCAAAAAAATATAACTCTAAATCCCTAAAAAAATATCATCTAGGTTAATCATGGATTTCTTTGGGGATCTGAAAATTTCATTGCTTAAGTATGTTAAAATAAACAAGAATAATTTTAATGTTCTTAATTTTAAAAAAAGAAGATAAAATGGTACAGAAGTAAGAACTAATAAATCTTTTTACTTAAAATTCTATTTGTTCAAATATACTTTTTTCTTAATAAAATCAAACAACTTCTTCTAAAAAGGTATTGATTTAGAAGTAGCATATTCTATTGAAAAAAATATATATTAAAAGTCCCTCTTAAATACCACCATGTTTTTTGTTCTTAATTAAATAGATATAGTAATAAGTGTAGAAAAATAAATAAAACAAAACAATAACTTATAATTATTTCATAAGAAAAAATGTTATAACTTAATAAAAGTTTAAAACTAAAGATAAATCACAACATAATATTTTTTTCATTCTTTCTTGAAGCTAGCTTTTTAATTGAAAAATATGAAAACTCCAAATTATTACCAAAGTCCTTGATCCTGAATGTAAAATAATACTACATACGTACAATATGAAAAAATAAAAAAGAATTTTTTAAGATTGCCACAAAAATAAGAAAATGATGTAACAAACAACATAAAAAATAATAATATATCTTTTCATGAAGTTTACCGTTAGTTGAATTTGAAGAGAGTTAAAATTAATATTTTGAAGTAATAATTTATGGATCATAAGAGTCATGATTAATTTGTTTTCTTAAATAATTAAAAATTTAGAGATTTTAGAGCTAAACTTGTAGAAATGATTTAAAATGCTTTGTTATTATATCGTTTAGTGGTAATTTTTTACTCTAAAACCAATTATTTGATTTATCCTTTTTTTAAACCCAAATGTTAAGAGTTTTTTAGTCTTTTATTAGTGAATCTAGTGGAAAAATTGAAAATGGGGAGATTTATGAAAATATATTAAGCATGAGGGGGTGTGGATGCAAATGTTCATAGTTCGAGGGAGGTTGATGCAATTTTCCCATTATTTTTCTAACTAAAATGTAAAATCCATTCATAGCTATAATGAAATTTGTGAAGAATACTAGATACGCATACACAATGATAGTTCATTTGGTTTGATCAATCACGTCACATAAGACTTGTTTTTGTTACTGGTTCGTGAATCAATTATTTCTATTGTTTTAGGGCTCAATTTAACTGGCACCTTGATGAAATCGTAGCTACAAGCTTGTCTTTATAAGAGTAACTAATAATTACTACTAATAAATTAGAATCTTACAAACTTAAGATGAGTTACCATCTATTTTCATCCGGCAAAAAAGTATAAAAAATACGTGGCAAACTTATATGATCTCAAAATTTACAAAGTTCAATGGAAATTTGCACAAGTGGCTATATATTGCTGAACTTTTTGTTAACAAACTATTTTGGCACCAAACAATTGCCATTATACTGCTTCAGTTTCTTCCTTACTCCTCAGCCCTCAATTACCATTTTTTTAATGACAAAAAAGAGGGTATTAATGATGGTGACCAAAGTACCCCGCTACTCAATGTTCGGGTTTTCGTGTTCATCAATGAACATATCAGACCAACACTGAACAACCAGTGCAAACACTGGCCCGTCAGAGTAGCACCACCAAGGGTAAGTATAATTCCAAAAGCCGTCTGCTCCAGTCAAGATTCAAACTCATGACCTCGAGAATACTAAACCACTTGGGAGTAAGTTTGGAACCACTTGACCACCACCTCGGTGGTCCTCAATTACCATTAACCAACTACTGATTATTATTCATCATTCCAAGATAAAGTCGTGTTTGGGAAGCCGTCTTGAACTTTGAATTTTATTGGAAATTTAAACTCCGCGTAAAAAATTTGGAGCATTTGAATTTAAAAGTAATAATTGGATATGGAGCAATAAATTGAATGTATGTTTCCTACAGGCAATGATGATATAGGCAAATCGATGACTTTTTGATAGTGTGAAGTTAATACATGTCATTTTATGGTGTATCAAGTTTATTCGAACCGATTAATTATAAATAAGTTGGATTAAGGTTAGTGAAGTGATTTTCACCCGGCCCCCACGTTATTGGAACCAATAATGTAAGATGAATCAACTTGGGTAAAACTCAGCCCATTCCTCAATTTAGCTTTCTTCAGTAAGAGAAAAGAAGGAATAAGCAATTTATTCGAGCTCTTAGCAAAATATGTTTTGAGTCGGGTATTAGATAGTTTTATTTTATTTTTGATAAATTCAGATAGTTTCATTTGTTATTCTGCCTAACCACTAATAAAATCCCTCCTCTTTCTCTCTCAAAACCCCAACTATTTTTCTTCTCATCTTTTTCGTCAACGATGGTTTGGTGAATGTCGCCTCTATCACTACTGATGTGAACACCATCGTTGACGGGATGAGTTGGAACACCTTCTTTCAAGCTGTGTATCCCAATTTCAAATCTGATGAGATGAAGATGGATTGAACGAGACTGAGATGGATCTGAGAGATAAAGACAGAGGATACATTAGTTTTTCTAAAAAAATTTGGACATTCTGTTTAGCATTTTGTTTTCTCTTTTGAATGGAAATTTGATTTCTCTCTCGAATAAGAGTTGTGTCTCTCTTAAAAAGGAGTGTGTTCTCTTACACAAAAGTTTTCTTCTGCTTATTTATTAATTCTTAAGATTTGTCATCTTGAAAAAACTTGACATTAGATGTTTCAATTGTTATTAGTACATCATTAGATACAATCTAAGTTGTATCTAATGATGTTTAAAATATATTGACAGTTATTAACTTGTAAATTTTTTAATGAATAAAATATATTGACAGTTATTCTCTAAAAAAAATCACTAATAAGATTATCAACTTAATTATAAGAGATGTTTAAAGGGCTTGTTAATAAGAAATGGTTATGTATTATGACCAACGGGGGTTAATTCGAGTGGTAAGCAGCTCAGTTTTGCTTAAGTTAGGTCTCGGGTTCGATTCCCTGTTTACGCAGTTACCCCCATTGGAAGACTCATCCCCAGGTCATGTGTGCGACCCTGGTCGACCAACAGATTAGTCGGGCAATGCTTGGGGCACTATGGTAGGCAACCGGAAAAAAAAAGGTTATGTATATGGAATTATTGAAGTTTCCTGGGCTGGTCGGGCCTTCGGGAAATTGCGTAGGCTAATATGGACTTAATCCCAATACAGAGCAATCAGACAAAATATAAAATATAACACAAAAAATTCACTTGGCAATGGCCAATTCTCTTCTTCTGTTTTTTTTTTAAAATGAAACTGTCAAGCACTTACATTAAATCAATGGCTAAAGCCTCATGTACACAAGAGTCTGAGAACACCTTTTTGGTCCTCCAAAACTGATCGTGCTAAGAAATGTGTCCCAAAATGACCACTAAGCTTGATAAAAGAAACTAAAAAAAGATAGAGCTAACAAATGAACATCACAAATCAACGGGCCCAACGGGCAACACAACTAAGAAGACGATTGAAACAAAGGAGAAGCCCCTGGCAATCACACTCCACCACTATGTTGGTCCATCCCGTACCAAGAGCAAACTCAAGAGCCAACCTTGCTGCCAAAGCTTCTGCATGATCATAAAAAAGGGAACCTCTTCGTACACCACCCAATACAAGATGAGGATAATTTAATTTTATTATCCATGCAGATATTTGGATATGCAATGATGAGTGCTGGATCAATTTCATCAGGTGTTACCAACTTGAATCGAACGGTTATTCGTCATTCACCTTTGCCTGATTTCTGCAACCCCGTGCACATTTTCTGTGATCGAGTTGCTGTATCCATAGCCTTCACCTTTTTCAATTGTTTAACAACTTTCTCTCGATGGTTCATAGATTTTGATGAGAAAAATATTATACAAAATGTTTTCGTTCTTAGTTTAAGTAACAATACTTTGTGACTTTATATATTTTTCACTCCTAATTTTTCCTCGTCAAAATATGGTGTTCAAACCAAACATTTTCGAGATGTGGATTTTTAATATATATGATCATCAAGAAGCAATTAATACACACGTATATATCATTCCCAAAAGTCTCACAAACTCTTAATTTTAGTGTACTTACATTTTTCACATAGCAGGGCCCATGTAAGATACGTAGTTGTAATTGTAATGAGATTTAAATTCTAAAACTTCCTACAAATCAAACAATGTCGTCGACTTCATTATGTGGATTGGCCTAAAGCGATTTAATGAATTGGAGATGTGTTGACAAGATAAATGAATTTTAAATTAGACTAATTTTAATACTCATGTTGGACCAAGCATTCTTTAAAAATAGTCGCTCATTTATTCCAATCAAACATACACTTTAGATCCCACAAATTTTACTCTGGATTTTCCTAAAATTTTCCTAAAATTTTATATAGTCTAAAAACTCTTTATAAATACTTCCTCGTTTATTCCAATCAAATATACACTTTAGCCCTACACATTTTACTTGATCATCGTAATTATCTATATGGTGACCTTAGAGGGTGGTGGTTGTCACACATCCCAACAAACCCCACAATTTTGTAATTTTAGATAATATTCGCTATAAATATTACCTTCAAGTTTGTAAAAAGCATTGCACACCTAGATTGGTTTCGGTAATGTAAAATCGTGTCTGGTAATTTTTTTTATAAAAGATAAAATAAATAAATAATTATAACCATGTAGCGAAATAGAATGCAGTATCTCTAATAATCATTCAAAAATATTGGAGATCTATTTTCAACTCTATCATACTAACTTAAACCATTTGTTTTATGTTAAATGCTTGTTCTCACATTTTTATTGGTTAAATTTGTCATGAGATACTTCTTCTTTTTGGAAAGAGTGCGACGAGGATGCACACGACCAACATGAGTGATTATGATATCTCACATGGATCGTGATAGAAAATTTGTATTTATATTGAGTTGATTCATCTAACAATATGAGTGAATCATTTTCGTAATGACAATACAATTATGAAGCAGTTGCCAAAGGCCTATAAGTGACCCGCACAATGTATCCCGTTGTAACTACTTCGCATTCATCATCAATTACGAATTGATCCAACGCCCACTTACAAATCACTCCGCATTGACTTCATCCCTTTTGAAAATTCATATGCTAAATGTGCTTAAGGGTGAATATGTCATGAACATGGAAATTAACTGTGTTAATCTCAACATGCACAATAAAGAAGATTGGGGGAGAAAAGTAGACAAGCTAGATCGCAACACTTGTTCATCAATCCAACGGACCGAATTTAGTAGTTGTTACACCATTTATGTTGGAAGCACGAACCAATCAAAGCAAAACACCTAGCCACTAAAAAAAATGCTCCCAACCCTCATCAAATTGTTAGGGTATTATGTCAGATTTCATTTCAATTATGTCATGATTTCTTTTTCAAATACCAAGTGTAAGCACATTTTGTAACCAATCAGTAAAATAGAAGTATGTCTTCTTCCACCCAAGTCTCTGATTTCTCATATAACTTTATGCAATCTTCTCTAATTCAATATCTTCTTCTTACGTTTCTAATTCGAACCCAAGTTACGAACTGATCCAAATTAGTAGAAAAATCCAATATAGCCCACTTACAAATCACTCCACTCCTCATCCCAACTTGGAAATTCCGTACGCTAAATGGGCTTAAGGCCCAACACAAATGATTAGAAACAATAAAAACCGGTCGGACGGATCTGGATATGGGTCTAATTAATAGGCGTTGGATCCTACCCATCAAAAATCCAACGGTCTGGATAATGAAAAATCCTCCACCGTCGTCTCTTTCGGTCTCTCTCCCACCCGCCTACCACCGCCGCTCCGCCGCCGCCGCCTTCATTTCCGTGCAGTCCACTGTGTGACAATTCAGCACATTCTTTCCTCCTATCTACCTCTCTCACGCCGCTCAATTGCTTCCACTCTTTGTCTCTGTTAATTCACCGCGCGAGCTTCAGGTAAGCTTTGTTTTGCTTATCAGTAAAAAATATTTGGATTTTTTTACAGTCTAAATCAGAATTATTTACCGGCAATTCGAATTCTTACCTGTTCTTTTTCCAGAAAATTAGGTTATGAAACAGCTTGCTTTTGGGGTCTGATTCAATGCCTCTTGTTGTTCAACAATATTAACCACATTTTTTCCATTATTGAAAAACGTTCAGATTATGGTTACTTTCTGTTTGCTGGATGCTCGTGCTGTGTAATTGGCTTATGATAGAGGGATCCTTTTCACAAACATTTGAATTGTCTGTAGTTATAGGACTTTAGAATGGGTTGTGCTTGAGCTTGGTAGTCCAAAATCTAAAAATACTTTTGTAATTGAACCTGGCAAACATAAATTATAAGTGAAGGTTGTGAGAAATTTTATTACGCTTTAGCATGAAGATTACCGGTACTTCCTGCCCACCACAAGAAAAAAGGGGAAACCATGGCAGAATTTTAAACCTCAGTATTGATATATAGGATCATCTATAATATATCTCCAATCACGTTTACAAATATGGACCTATCGTTCTGCAGATTGAATATTCATTAGAATCGCTTTTTTCTTCATCCTTATTGTATTCATGTCACTAAAATAGCACCGATAATACAATGTAATCGCTCTGAATTTTCGTAATGTTTATTGTTTTCTTTTTCTTTCCTTTCTGCAGTTAACCAATTTCATGGCCTGCAGTTGCCATCTCAATTATCCGTTCTTACCCTCACTTCCTCTATATTACCGTCCCACCTTCCAGAAACCCAAAACCCTCTTCAGAATTTCATGCAATCTGGCAAAAACCCCAGAAAGTCATCATAAAGATAAGGAAGATACAGAAGAATCAAGATCTAAGAAAGCACATTCGAATCTACTCAAATTCTCAGTAACACTAACTGTAATCTCAGCTTCTCTCCCCCAACCCTCTTCAGCCGCAGCCAGAGTCTCTGAAAAGAAGCGCTTGGGGAAAAAGACTGAAGCCTTAACCCCTGAGGAATTGAGAAAATGGGCCCAAGGGCTTCCTATAGTGTCAAACAGGCTTGCTTATAGTGAAATCTTGGATTTGAGAAGGGAAAATAAGCTTAAGCATGTTATTAAGCCCCCAAATGTCGGATTAAAGCAACAGCCAGAGGTTGTTTTGGCGGTTTTGGAAGATAACAAGGTTGTTAGGATAGTGTTGCCTTCAGTTGAGAATGATCCAAAGTTTTGGGAAGAATGGGGTGAGCTGCAGATTGATGGGCTTTGTATAAATGCTTATAGCCCTCCTTTGAAAAATCCTGAAATTCCCAAGCCTTATCTTGGGTTCTTGTCGAAAATACCAATATGGATGTTCTCATTAGCGAAGCCGAAGCCTCAGTCGAAGAAGGCATTGGAGTTGAAGAGAGTGAGGGAGGAGTTTAAGCGGAGAAAGAATGAGGAGTTGGCTAAGATGAGAGAAGACAGCGCGATGATGGAGAAAGCCATGAAAATGCAGAAGAAAATGGAGGAGAAGCAAAAACGGCGGGAAATGAAGAAAATAAAGTATGAAGAGTCATTGCGCCAAGCTCGTGATAGCTCACAAGACATGTCAAGAATGTGGGAAAGATTAGCTAGTGATTCTAATGTTTCCACGGCTCTTGGATTCGTTTTCTTCTATATATTCTATCGAACGGTTGTTCTTAACTATAGAAAACAGAAGAAAGACTATGAGGATAGGTTGAAGATAGAGAAGGCGGAGGCTGAGGAGAAGAAGAAAATGAGGGAGCTTGAGAGGGAAATGGAAGGGATTGAGGGTGGAGATGAAGAGGAAGAAGGAGGTAAAGGCGAAGATAATCCATATATGAAAATGGCTAATCAATTTATGAGGTCTGGGGCCCGCGTTCGAAGGGCGCATAATAAGAGACTACCACAGTATTTGGAAAGAGGTGTGGATGTAAAGTTTACAGATGTTGCGGGGCTTGGGAAAATCCGGCTTGAGCTTGAGGAGATTGTGAAGTTCTTTACACATGGGGAAATGTACCGAAGGCGTGGAGTCAAAATCCCAGGTCAGGTTATTTGAACAAGAAACTCTAACTGTTCTTATTGTTTATCTTGTTTTATCTGTAATCTCCTAGATATTGAATAAGTAGTTAAATTGTGATTATGTTTATTTATGCTAGTTGTTTTAGAGTTTATAGGTTAATATCAATCCCAAGTGAAATAATATTTATTAGTTTTTGAAATTACTTGGTCTTATATTTGTGGCTTATAAGAAAAGGAATTTCTCTCACGTGCTACTATTTTGTTCAGGAAGCACAAGTACCATTGCAAGATGTACTTTCCTTTGTCCTAGTCTGTTATTTGAACTATCTTTTCAAATATTTCAGGTGGTATACTTCTTTGTGGCCCCCCTGGGGTGGGGAAGACATTATTAGCAAAAGCTGTAGCTGGTGAGGCAGGTGTAAACTTCTTCTCCATTTCTGCATCTCAGTTTGTAGAAATATATGTGGGGGTCGGTGCTTCTCGTGTTCGAGCACTCTATCAAGAAGCTAGGGAAAATGTGAGATTTTCTATTCCTTCAGTTATTTAGAAAAAATACAATTCTGTTATGTAATGCAGTGTCTAATTTTTTTCCGTCACCGAGAACGATACCTTGAAATATCTATGTGATATCCCTCTAAGAAGTCACTTTTTTTCTCTTTAAAAAAATATCAACGATAAGATTATTAATCAACAAAGAAAATGAAAATGATTAAAAACGAGATCAATTCAGAAGCACTCTTTTTATTGTGAATCTAGCAGACATAAATCCATAGGTCTAGTTCGAAGCCTTATGAGGTGAAAATAATGTTGAAACGTCATCAAAATAATTTGTGACCTATGGGGAGCCGTATGAGGTGACAATCTCATGTAAGCAAAACAGTGGTGTTATATATATATTGTTATACCTTTTTTATTGGATCCATTCATAGTCAAAATTTAGTTAAGTTCTTGTGTAAATTTACACAGGCCCCATCCGTTGTTTTCATTGATGAGCTGGATGCTGTTGGAAGAGAACGTGGTTTAATCAAGGGCTCCGGTGGACAAGAACGTGATGCTACTTTAAATCAGGTGTCTTGAGCATAATCACATTTCTTTTTATTTTCAAATGATAAATATGTTATCATCCACATTCATATGTGATAACATAACTATGATTCAGCTTCTTGTGTGCTTGGATGGATTTGAAGGCAGAGGTGAAGTTATTACTATTGCGTCCACAAATAGGCCAGACATTTTGGATCCGGCACTTGTAAGACCTGGGAGGTTTGATCGCAAGATATTTATTCCCAAGCCTGGTGTGATAGGCCGTGTCGAGATTCTGAAGGTTTGATTTATTTCATGCTCAAGTTTCTTTAGTTTCATTTTATCATAAATTAAAATTTCCATACATTTCCACCGAATCTATGGAAAAGTTTTTATTTTCAACTTGATGGAAACTCAAATGGAGGGTAGTTTCATGCTGTTTCCAAAGAAACTCACGCCGTTTCATAATTTTTGTGCATAATCCTCCTGTTCCCTTATCTTCGTTTCCTATTCTCCAAAGAAAGCCTCTATTTTCTTTATGCTTCTGAATATTGTCAAAAATTATTGCGAACATTTATTTAATTCATAATATTATTGAGTAATACTATAAAATCTAGTTTAGTCACAGAATATCCATATAATAAAGGTCTATTTATACAGTTGAATTTTATTGCTAATTAACCAATTGAATAGTTGTGATAAAAAAGTTGTTTTACATACAAACAATATACGGGTGATTCTATGGTGGACCTGGTCCAATGGAGCCGGTCCACCATACACCATTGGATAAGGCTAATTGAGGTGTTTTTTACCATCATATCTCTGCATCCAATGTGAAAGGTGGACCGGCTCCATTGGACCTGGTCCACCATAGGATTTCCCAACAATATAAATTGCCATCACAAATGGCAATACTGAAAATCAATCAACATGGTTGGTTAACAATAATTTAGAGATATGATGGACACACACAAGATTTCATAAACTAACTTATTTGTTTTCACTGTGTGTTTCTTTAATTTACATTTTTTCGATTATGTTTCCGAGAAGTTAATATATAATGTTTCAAAAACAAAATTTAATCCATGATTTTAGTTCAAAAGCATGCTGCATAAATTGATATTTCACAAACGCAACCTTAATTATTAGCTCAATTTTTCTGAATCAGTGCTTGTTAGTTTTTGGTTCTTTATTTAAGTATAAACTGGATATTGCATGCTCTAGTCTCAAGACTATATTGAATTTTCTGGTTTTAGGTTCATGCTCGGAAGAAGCCAATGGCTCCAGATGTGGACTATATGGCTGTTGCCAGTATGACTGACGGAATGGTTGGAGCTGAGCTGGCCAACATCATAGAGGTTGCTGCTATATATATGATGCGTGAAGGAAGAACTGAGGTAATCACTTTTAAAAATGCTGAAAAATCCAAAGTAATTTCTCCACCATAAACTGTTCCAGTGTCATTGTTAGTAATTCTTATTAATGATTAAGGAGAAAATGTTTTCGTCTGAGATTCCTGATTTCGCTCAATTGAATTACAATAAATTCTGATGATCCGGAATAAAACTGGATTAATTATAAGCCTTTGAAAACACCCTGAAAAATTATATATTTATCACACAGTATTGTATAGTGAACATTTAGAAAGTTAGTTTCTCGTAGGGGTCAGTTTGTTTGCAGTAGTGGAGTTGATAGGATTTATACGTATACAAGATGAAGACCAAATTTGTATTAGCCTATTTGTTGTTTGGTTTGTGAATAAGAGAATGAGATATTTGAATTAGTAACCTCAACTCCAACTATATATTGTACATTTTTCGTGTTTATTACTAGCCGATTTTAGATTGGACTGCATACACAACCACGCTACTGATAGTTTGTCAAGTGGATGGTGGATTCGGTACTGAGCCGGCTATCAAGTTTGGGCCTTCATCCTACAGTCCAAGCATCGGTAACATTTGATAAGATAGTCATCAAGCCATATCCAACAAACAAATCGAGCCCTTTACGTGGTACTGAGCTTATTAAGGTTGTGCTTGGATTGAAGGATTTGAAAGCCATGATTTTCAAATTCATCAATAAATCCCATTGAGGTTATTTGGATGATTTCAAGTTACAATGGATTTCAAATTCCTTGGTACTAATTTTGGGCTATATTCCTTGTATAGAGGCATTTGAAATTCTTCGTCCAAATCCAATCCTCAAACCCAAATCCTTCGATCCAAACACATCTTAAGAGATTCTGTTTTATAGGTGGTAATGCGTGTAATATTACCACAAGAAACATTTTAACTTCATTAGAATGTAAATACATTTGATGTAATTTTATTTAGATTTAGGATGGTACTCATGTGCCATAAACATGTAGACGCCTGTTTGATTTCTCTCAATATATTGTATAATACTATAATTGCAAAATTGAATGCCCTTGTGCAGATTACCACGGATGACTTGTTACAAGCTGCGCAAATAGAAGAACGAGGAATGCTAGATAGAAAAGAGAGGAACCCTGAGATGTGGAAGCGAGTAGCCATAAATGAAGCAGCAATGGCTGTAGTTGCTGTCAACTTTCCGGACCTTAAAAATATCGAGTTTGTACGTTCTATACTCATAATTTTAATTGCTTCTACCTACATGCGGTCGTGCATCTACTTTTGTAGGAGATTTTTTTTTTTTTTTTCCAAATCATATTCATATAATTTTCTCAAGAGTACTGTGTATAATCTAACTATTTTTTAGGGTAATTTACGTAGACACCTCATGCGCGAGACTCTAATTATGAAAATCATCCCGAGGTTTGAGAATTATCATAACTTCCCATGTCAGTAAAGCATATTACATTTTACCCCCTTTTGGCCGAGTTGTGAGAATGTGAAGGGGGTGCATGTAATTATCCCCTTTTTCTATGAAAATCAATTATGCTATTCATTCCACAAAGATGATGTTTCCGGTTTTTTTTTTTTTTTTTTGTTATTTTTTTTACGACCCAATTTTTAATAAAAGCTCTCTTTATGGTTTAGTGCTGCTTCTTAGTAAAATGATTTCATCATTTCTATGTTATGTCAGGTGACAATCTCTCCTAGAGCGGGAAGGGAATTGGGTTATGTACGAATGAAAATGGACAACATGAAATTTAATGCAGGGATGTTGAGGTATGGCTTCTTGCACCATCCAATGGCGAATATGTTTAGTAGTGTGAAATTATCAAAATAATCAATACAATTTGTCGGTAAAAAGATTAAATAGTTTGATCTCGTATAGTAGCAAAAAGGAGCAATTATTTTGAGACGAAGTGATAGTAAATTTAATTTATGCCAATACTTTCCATGTATATGTATAATTATTTAGGTTTTCTACTTCTCCGTTATTTTTATGCAGCCGACAATCTCTCTTGGATCACATCACAGTCCAACTTGCACCACGGGCTGCTGATGAACTGTGGCATGGGGAGGCTCAGGTAACAAGACAGGTGATTCTCGGGTGGACCAAGTCCAATGGGGCTGGCCACCCAAGACCATTGAATTTGATCAGCTATATTGGACTCCCGTCCACCCAAGAATCATGCCAATTAGACTCTACATTATGTTTTCCGTATTTTAATTTGTGAATTGCTTTTGGCATTCTTGATATTTTTGGTTTCTAGTATTTCAGACAATTGATTTGTTATTTTCTAGTTGAGCACCATTTGGGCAGAGACAGCAGATAATGCTCGATCAGCTGCACGAAGTTTAGTTCTTGGTGGTCTTTCTCAAAAGTATTACGGCCTGAACAATTTCTGGGTCAAAGATAGGATAAACGTAATTTTCTGTCCATTTCTCGATCTTACCTCCCACCCCCAAAACACACACGCACACAAGGAAAAGAAAAATGTATAATTACATGCAGACCAGGTAACCACCACGAGCCTCCTAAGGTTTTTCAAATTACCAAGACACGTGATATACTTTGAACTTGAAAAATAGGGGGTGAAATTGTAATATGCTTTTACTAATAGGGGTATGAAATTGTATCATGCTTTTACTGACAAGAGAACTCAAATCTCGAGGTGTTTTTTGTAATTAAGGTCTTAGGTGTCTATGTAATTTACCCAAAAGAAGAACCCTTCAAATCTCCATTTTTTATCGTCCTCGAATTCTGAAAAAAACTATTTGATCCAATCTATTGATTTTCAGGATATCGATTCAGAGGCATTGCGGATTCTTGACATTTGTTATGAACGTGCAAAAACGGTATATTATGAAGACATTTTTGATTGTACTAAAATAGCATTACTTACCTTTAGATGTTAAGATTTTATTATTTTTGTACAGATTCTTGAGCAAAACCGAGGGCTTATGGATGCTGTTGTTGATAATCTTGTTGAGAAGAAGAGTTTAACGAAGCAAGAATTCTTTAACTTAGTTGAGTTGCATGGAAATGTTCAACCTATGCCACCTACTATAACCGATATCAGGTCCGCGAAGCTATTAGAATTGCAAAACATTATTGCAGACAAGAAGGAAGCTGCTCTTCAGGGAACTGTATGAGCATGATTTTGAAGGCAATTTTTGAGGTTTTGATTCTCAGTTTTCTTCTTCTTCATTTGTTAATAATAATGATAGTGAAGTGCAAAATATTTATAGAGAATTATTTAGTTTCTTCGTCTCTAATGTTAATTTCTTTGATTTCTATATCAAATGCCGTGTTACCTGTTTCTGGTTTTTAATATGTTCTCTTAGGGCTGGATCGGTTTGCAGGACTCAGATTGATAGAATTGTTGGATATTATGGATTGCACTATTCGAGATTAAACTTATCCTTTTTTTGCTTATTGGGATATAGAATAAAACATCAAATGCGACAATCATAAATATCAGGGGAAACTTGATAAAAATGATCATTCAAACCCCAGTTAACAAATCAATGGAACCGGTTAATGCTTTTGTAGTGCTTTAGGTCTGTTTGATCTCGTGATTGAGAAGTCAAGATTCTATATATGTCCTAATTGTAAACGCGATTCATACAAGTATTTGACCCTTTCCTTCGAAAAACATCTTCACTTCGAAAAAACTAACCACATACTGAAAATCGAAGTTGCCCAGACTCAGATTTGCATGAATATTTGACCCTTCTCATAATTGTGATTTTACTTTTTTCACATTGAAAAAACTAATCACATTTTGAAACCACCCTTCTCATGAATATTTGCAAATTGACTTTATATAACAGTATTTCTTGAGGTTCCAATTTCGTATCTCCATTAGAACTCTCGAGTTTTTAACATTGTTTAAAGGATTTACCTGTCTTTCACAAAGTAAGCAAATCATAGATACATAAATAGTTCAACTAAACTCTAATTCAACGATTAACCTTAATTGGCTGAATTTCTGTAAGAGAAAAATTAATACCCACAACTCATTTGAATGATGGATTTTTGTGACTCATTATTATTAGTGGGAGAAAATGATATTATATATGCATGCAGGTCTCTTATAAAAGCAGTTCAATGCGATCGTGGAGAAGTTACATGGAATTAGACGGTTCCATGGGTTTACAGTTTTCTTTCTCTCTTTTGGATAATTATATATATATATATATATATATATATATATATGGGTTCAAAATTACTATCGGTTGTGGATAAAAGATAGATACGTACACCTTTTATTTTCTTATTATTTCGCATCTGATCGGTGACAAATTTTCAAATACAAACATGGCGGCAACATCATTTTTGTGTTCATGCTTTACCACTTTGTGCTTCATACTGCTCATCTCTGCAACGTCCGGTCAGGCCGTCAGGGGCACTGGTGAATTCAAAGTTGGTGGTTCTGATCAGGGTTGGCGCCAGCCCGCCGCCAATGAAACTGAAATGTATGCCCTGTGGGCCGCCACAAAGACGTTCTACGTTGGAAATTCACTCCGTAAGTTGTATTATCTCGAGATAACCACAATTATTTTACTAACAATGATGTCCGGATGCAATTTTGAGAATTTTAATAATGCTTTGTAATATGGGGAAATTTGGTCCAAGCTTGATTTTAGCCGTTCCCTAGTATTATTTACTCACTTTGTAATCAATTATATAGTATTTTGGTCCAATCTTAAATTCGACAAATGTGATTTGTGCTAGCATTTCCATAGTATCAAACTGGTTACTTTTGTATATGAGTCGCGTGTTCTTTTTTCATTTTTGGTTTAAATTCCTAGTAGTTAAGATGCATCAATCTGAATATAACATATAAATAACAAAATGTTGACGTGGGTTAATGAGTTCACTCTTAGAAACTTTTGGATTTTAAATATGTGGACAATTATAGTTATTTAATCATTAATGTAAAGAAATTTAAGTAATGTTCACCATAATACATATATTGTTATCAATGTAATATTCGGGTTTTGGAGTGTCTAAACTCTATAATTGACCACACGTCATACGTGCATGGAAATTGGTCATTTATAGTGGATTGATGGAATCGGTTCACCATACATCAATGAATAAAGTGAGCAAGGAAATTTTTACACTTTCTGTCAGGTTTCGAGTACAAGAATGATTCAGTGGAGGTGGTGGCCAAATGGGGATATTACCACTGCGATTCAAGCCGTCCGATCTCAGTTTACAAGGATGGAAACACCGTGATCAATTTGGATAAACCCGGCCCGATATATTTCATTAGTGCTGACCCGGATCATTGCAAGAACGGGCAGAGGTTGATGGTGGAGGTGATGACGCTGCACTCGATTACCCATTCACCGCCGGTTTCTGGGGCAGGGTCTGTATGGGTTGAACCCGGACTTGTTTTCTTCTATGGGGCTCTTCTTCTTGCCTCTATTATGTAGGTTTTTAGCTTCATTTTAGGTGATTTGCTATGTGTTTGGATTTGGGTTGTTTAAATTCCGGGTTTTAGGATCTTGTATTTTTATTTCTTATTTCTTTGTGTGTACTTGATGATATTTCATGATTAAATTCTAGTTCGAACTTAATTTGGATAAACCACCTTAGTGTATTTACGAAAGATTAGTCAGTAATGCACATTGAATACGTGTCAAAAAAATAAAACTTGATGGGAAGTTTTGAGAACTAAAATTAATAGAAATTAAGCAAAAGTCGAGAGAAGAAAAGAAAAAATAGAAAAAAAAATTGAGAAACTAAAATCTAATTTTATTAAGAAAACAAAAGAAAAAAAATTATAGGAAAAGATATTTCTATATCGATTTTATAAAGGAACATATGATTCTTATTAAACCATTGGTAAATGATATTAGCACTCCAAATATATTATTGGCACTCCACTATTCAATACAAATTTTTTGACAAAAATAGTGAAAAGTGGAGCTCCAATAGTAATTTTTGGAGCTCCAATATCATCTCCTTAAACCATTTCATCCAAATATATCATGTCAATGATCACATGGTGTATATACTCCCGATTCATCTGAAATACATTTCATGCCTGACCTATAAATTTGTTAGCCTCTTACCAAAAGCTATTCACAAGTCTAATGAACACAAATCATTCACAAGAAATATGTTATGTGAATATTAAAATTGGAAAATGATAAATTTATACTCAAAAAGAGAGTTGAAAGTCATTGATGACATGACATTAATTTAATATTGAAAGGATATTTTAAAATAAATAAATTCAAAGACTGAAGATTGATTTCAGAACGTCAAAAAGAATCTAGCTAATAAAAAGAGCAAATTATTGAATGGAGTACATTGGAGTGTAGAGTGATGGGGAGAATAGCGGAATTTGACAAATTGTAGTTGTGAGCTTTGTGTATTCGATTCCAAAGGGAAAATCATATATAAAAAAAATATAGAAATTACATCCCTTCCTTCTCAATTTCTTTTTATTTAATGATAATCACGTAATATATAAAATAAGTATATAGTTAACTCTAATATTAAAAAAAAAGTAAATTATCGTTAATTAGGCAAAGTACCTTTTTCCCCCCAAGATATTCTCGAGCAATAGATCTAAGACAAATCTGTTGAAGTACAATAATGATTTCTCTAAAAGAAGTCTATTACATACATATATACATGTAGATCAGTAGATGAATCCAAAAATTCTTACTTAAACGATCAAAGGTGAATTTTTAGCCAGTGGTTAGGTAGGGTACTCTATTAACTTAAACATAAATATTTATTAAATTGTATAGTGTTTACTTGGTGGAGGGGCGTAATTTATGTAACAAACACCACAAAAGAAACAAAAGAAATATCAAGTGATAGTCATCACTCTCCATCACCGCCCACGTACATATGTCCATGTTATATGTAGGAGGACCAATGAGCCGAGCCGGTTCGAAAAAGTTTGACTCGAGCTCGACCGAGCTTAACGAGCCGAGCTCAAGCCCAAATATACATGTTCGAAGGGTCGCGTGCCGGAATTAATATTTTATTTTTAATATTTATATATATATAATATTTTTTATTTTTAATATATACATACATATGTATAAATAATAATATATTAAATATTTATAGTGATTATATTCAATTATATGTATTAATACAAAATTAATAATAATATATATATATTAATTAAAAAAATTACTTTTTTTATTTTTTTCTGAGCCAAGCCAGGCTCTAGTTTTAACGAGCTCAAGCTCGAGCTCATTTTCTCAAGCTCGTTGAGCTCAAGCCCAGAGATTTGGTCAAGCTCAGTTCGAGCTCGACTCGTGAGCACCTCTAGTTATATGTCGTTGGGGGTCTATTATTAATTAAGAATTTAATATATAGTACCCACAAAAGAAATATCAAGTGATAGCCATTACTCTTCATCACAGCCCACGTATATGTAGTTGGGGGGTCTATTATTAAGTAAGAATTTAATATATAGTGCTTGTCTATTTGATAATCAAATTCACACATGTTCAAAAATGACTTTTTTCCCACTCAATTAAATGACTCTAACATGGATAAAATATAACACTCTGATAAATGATTAGGAATGGCAATGAGGCGGATATGAATTGGGTATTGCAGGACTCGAGACTCGTTCTGTTAAGCATTTTTAATACCCAGTCATTACCCAACCCTGCCCCACTCATTACCCAGCGAGTTCGGGTCCTGCCTGGCAGACCCGATCGATTTCTATTTTTGGATGTTTTTTTGTCCATCTTATTCTCACAAACGCATTTAAAACAAATAAAATACCATCGAATCAATGATTTAATGTAAATACATTCAAAAATACAAGTTATCCAGTACTTAAATGTAAATATATTCAAAAAAGTACAAATTTCAAAAAACAAAGTCATTTCTATACTAAAGTTTATATTAAACTTTTTTTCCGAATTAATAGCTAACTAAGCTAAGTTGCTATTTGAAATAGTACTTTTTGTGGTTACAATTTATTAATACTAGTTAATATTAAATAAAAGTTAGATATATAACATAAAAAATAATATATTAATAATCGGGGCGAGTTCGGATCCAAGTCCGAGGCGGGTATCTGCTATTACCCGCCTCGGACCTATCCGGGTATTGAATTTTGATATCCGGACTCGAACCCAGCCCCATTTAATTGGACTCATACCTTCCCCAAATGATGCAAATTCAGGGCGGGTACTCACTCTACTCGGATTCATTGCCATCCCTATAAATTAATGATTAGTACATAGGGGTGTTTATGGTTTTCTAACATTGTACCATATCGACCGTATCTTACCAAAATTATGTTTTATTTTTTTAATATAAAAATTCAAGTTTTTGTATGAGTCAAGACCGTACAAATTATTTTGGTTTTAAAAGTTCTATATATATGGTAAAATACCAGACCGTAGATTATATATGCTAATTATTTATATTATTCATATAATTATATATAAGTGGTTCTATAAAAAACACTTCTACAATGTATAGAGAAAAATGCAGTAGGAATCAAATTTATTACATAACTTATGTGGGATGTGGAGAACTTCAAACAAATTATGAATTTAGGAATTAGTTAATAGAATTGATCACTTAACTTTCTTTAATTGATTCTATTGAATTTATATTTGTAAGTAAATTCTACTAAATTATTATTTTTGTGTTGATTCTTACTACAATTATAAGAGTTCAATTCTTGTCTAATTTTTATTTTCTGTTACTATTATTTTCTGTTGCTAATAACTTTCTTCCTTTTTAGTGCATTAATGTAAAGTTTTATACACTCAAATCTTTTTGAAGTCCGTCTATATTAAATAATAATAATTGAGATATTCATGTAACTTATATTTACTTTATATATATATATATATATTATTCCTTCTATTTATTTGATAATATGTCAAGTTTAATGGTCTCCTATGTAATAAAGTCATAAATAATGAATATAAACTAAATTTCATGAGATAACTTTCGTACTTAAATGGTACACATAATAACATGTATATAAATCTACACAGGAAATACCGCAAAATCGTACCAGAATCGCATAACACCCGATGCAATGGTATTGGTTTCAAAAAGTCATGTTTTGGTTTTAAATTTCTCAAAATACCGCAATTATTGGTATGATTTAAATTTTTATAAAAACCGCAAAAATCAGAACGTGTGCACCCCTAATGATCAGAGCACCCCTTGTGGATCCCAAGATATGTCAGAAAATCATACCAACCTGGTCTCGCGAGTGGGGTTGAGCCATCCAACCCTAACCCAGGGATGTATACGGTCATGTTCTGGCGATTTTATGAAAAAAATTCAAACTAACTTAACATATGCGAGTTGATTAATGTCAAACCGAAATTGTAGAAGTATTATTTCAAACAAAGCGATTTGGGTTGGTAATATTAAAATTTTCATTTCAATCAAAAACATTACTTGAAAATGATGGAAGCTGACAAAAATAAAAACTTAAAAATGAAACCAACAATGTTCCGGTCTTCTTGCAAGAAGATAACGTAGACTTTTCTTTTCTAAGTCGTTGGTAATATTTTCTAAGTCGTCGTCAAATGATATAGTTTTCTAAGTCAATGGTGTTTACTTTATTTTGTTGGTGCATTACATTGACACTCCCTTATTTTGATGCTTATCACTAAAAACTTTTTGACTTTGAATAAATCACCCCTAGATTTTTTATAACATTTTAGTGTAACATCTATCAGAATATAATAGACGCTGTCAGTAAAAACTGAAAGAGAAATAAAAAATTATAATTTACAGACACATTTTTACTATATATTGGTGTCACACCACAATGTTATAGATGATTCAGACCACCTCATGGGGTCTATTTGTAAGGCTAAAATGAGTGAAATTGTAAGGCTATGTATGGTTGTGTATTTAGGAAATATTTTCATTTTTTGGATCACTAAAAAATGAAAATACACAGTCTAAGCCAAATTTAACAGAAAATGGTCAAATTTTAAATACACTACACATTCCCCTATATAACAACCAATCATTTCAATCTTTTCACAATATTTTATCATTAATTACATTATCCCACTATCCAACTAATTATCTTTCTTACTTTTTCATATTTTATATAATAAAAATTCCTATTCAATTTTTCAAATATTTCAATTATTATTATTAAATAATATATAATTTGAAAAAAAAATATGTGTGATTTAATATTAAATATTTCCTATATATTTAATAATATGTGTACTTGAATTGAGACTTAATTGGTCATGCTTTTACCAAAAGTATATACAATATTGTGTGATTTATAATTTCATTTTAATAATTTCGTTTGCTGTTTATTGGATTTTAAATTATACTTTTTTAGCTTCTCAATATTCAAATAAATACTGACTGAATCTCGATTATTTCATTTTGGTACTAACGTGGTATTTAATAGGGTTGCCCACGAGCCGAGCTCGAGCCGAGTCTTACCAATTTTCTCGGCTCGAGCTCGAGCAAAGATTTTTTGTAACATCATAGTATCTCATTATAAGAAGATGGAAATAAATTTGCCTCAATCAAATTGGAAATAAAATATTATATGTAAATGGAAAAAGAAATATAGAACTATTTATGCTCCAATCATATTTACACAGTTGATAAAATATTGCATATATGGACCACATTCTAATTTTATATTTGTCTAATGCGAACCGTATAATTATACTAACTATTATAAATGTAGACGAGAAAGATTCAATTTTCTTGAACTTTTAAAATATAAAATTGAAAAGAAAATATGAAATGGAAAAAAGATAAAAATCTAAAGTTAAAAAGAAATGAACAGGTGACAAAAAAAAAAAAAAACTAAAAATGAAGGGCCCCCCACCCCCACCCCCCAAACCCATACGCGCCCCCCCACCCCAACCCATGAACGCCCCCCACTGTCTAGCTGCCTCTTTTTTTTTTTTTTTTTTGTCTTTTCATTCTATTTGTATAATATATATTAGAGCTATTAACGCTAATCATCCCCCATGTCACGCAAAAGTGTCACTTTAGCCCCTCTTGTGAAAAAATTATCACTTCATCCCTCATGTCCATAATTTGTACCCGGATGGTCCTTTTTTTTGAAATTCCGACCAGATTTTCCGGCTCTCCACACGAAAATAGGGCTATCCACGCATATATCATGCGCGTCTTCACGAGAAAATTCATAACTCATTGTAGAAAGCTCGGATTCATGAACCGTTTTCTTCCCATAAAACTAGACACATAAGGCTATCCACGTATATATCGCACATAATCAGGAGATGTCTAGAACAAAGCATTTTTGTATTAAAAAATTAGCTAAAAATCTGTCGGAAATGATGCGTAGCTAATATTTTAGCTAATTTTTTAATACAAAACTGCTTTGTTCTAGACGTCTCCTGATATGTGCGTGGATATACCTATGTGTCTACTTTCATGTGAAGAAAACGGTTCATGAATCCGAGCTTTCTACAATGAGTTATGAATTTTCTCGTGAAAACGCGTACAGCTGTCTGCACAGCCGACAGATTTTTAGCTAATTTTTTAATACAAAACTGCTTTGTTATAGACATATCCTGATTATGTTTGATATATTCATGGATAAACCTATGTGTCTAGTTTCATGGAAAGAAAACGGTTCATAAATCCGAGCTTTCTATAATGAGTTATGAATTTTCTCGTGAAGACGCGCACAGCTGTCTGCACAGCCGACATATTTTTAGCTAATTTTTTAATACCAAACTGCTTTGTTATAGACATCTCCTGATTATGTGCGATATATGCGTGGATAGCCCTATGTGTCTAGTTTCATAGGAAGAAAATGGTTCATGAATCCGAGCTTTCTACAATGAGTTATAAATTTTCTCGTGAAGACGCGCATGATATATGCGTGAACACCTCTATTTTCGCGTGGGAAGCCTGAAAATCTTGTCGGAATGTCAAAAAAAGGAGCATCTGGGTACAAATTATGGACATGAGGGATGAAAATGATAATTTTTTCACAAGAGGGTCTAAAGTGACACTTTTGCGTGACATGGGGGATGATTAGCGGTAATAGCTCTATATATTATATTATGTGTGTGTATATGTATATATATATACACACATATATACATATTTCTTTATTACCAACTCATAACATTATTAAAAAAAAAAATTATTTTAATATCTTTTCCCCCATCATCATCACATTCATAACCAACTCAATCATTTCATATATCAAATCCAAATAAAAATCAACTTTATATCACATCTACACTACTTTCAATCAAATTCTAAAAATGCATCCAAACAAACAAATTAAGTCAACATTTTCACACGAATTTCTATAATACACATTCCCCAAAAAAACTCAGAATTCATTTCCGAAAACACAACCATACGGAGCCTAAGAATTTTTAAATTCATATGTGGTTTAGTTATAAGAATGACTTAATTTGAGGGGGACTTTTATGTAATTTTGGAATAACGAGCATTTGTTTTGATAATTGACCACAAAAGATAACGTTCACACTTAATTTTCTCTATTTTGTTTGTAGTGAAGTCTTTGGTAATATAATCATCATGTCTTTTGAGCTTTGCATAATTGCATTCAATAATCTTGAAGATGCTTCTGCATTCTTTTTTCTTCCATGTCTTCATCTGCTTGCTTCTTTCACTAACATTTTCCGCAACCTACCCGATAACCAAACCCGGATGCCAAACCCAATGCGGAGACTTGACTATTCCATTTCCATTCGGTATCGGGTCAAATTGTTCCATGGATCCATCTTTTCACATCCACTGTAACACTTCAACTAACCCTCCGAAAGCCTACCTCTTCAATACTGGCTTTGAGGTCACTGTTATCTATGACCATAACTATGGATCCCAGATTCGGGTCAAGTACCCGAACCTTGCTGTAAGTTGCTACGATTCTCTTGGTAATAAAACGGTGTCGTCCAATATTAGTATCGACTTATCGTCGACTCAATATACTGTGGCGGAAAACAACTGGCTCATCGCCATTGGCTGCGATGATTTGGTGACAATCCAAGGAAGAAGCGACCAGAGTAGTTTCGGCGGAGGATGCTTAACTTTATGTTCAAACTCGAATGATTCAGGCGGGTACTGGCTTTGCCCAAATAATCTTAACGGGTATCTGCCTAGCAATGGGTGTTGTCGGACCACCATACCCAAAGGTAGTATTCCTAAATTGGAATTTATGTTGCATCCTCGATTGTAGGATATGTTGCACTAGAAGATCCTATTATATGATTCATCCATGTTAATGATTTTGATATGCATGTGCATTAATAACAATTAAGCAAATTTTGACTAATATAATTGTGGATATGTTAGGAATGATAATGGACATTCATATTGTCTTAATTATATATTTCATATATATTATGATTTGTTCAAAACTAACAATCCAAAAACACATACGGAAATGGAACATTTTTTGCTAATTCATCTCGGAAAATTCTTGCTCAGGCACGATGATCCTCCAAGCTTATTTATCCGACTTACACGGGAAATGGCGAATGGGCAAGCTTTTCCCTTGTAGCTATGCTTTTATCGGCGATATGTATGCCTTTGGTGGGGATGAGGTGTATCATCGGGGTTCTTATCCCATCCATGACCTACATAATCCAACGGCCTTCCTAAGTGATAATCCCCTGATAACAAGCCCGACGTTGGTGTTGGATTGGAGGATTCAGACTGAGAATTGCAGCCAAGTGGAGAGGAACTTGACTGCTTATGCATGTCAGGAGAATAGCGAGTGTTTTGATTTTGATGGCGGTGTTGGAGGGTACATATGCCGATGCTCGACAGGGTATCGGGGCAATCCTTACCTCACTCTTGGATGTCAAGGTTAGATTTATAGTATCCTATAGACCATTTTTATATCATTCTTTTTTCAACTCCGATCCCCTTAATTTGACAAGAAATTATTATACTTAGTTGACTTTGATGGAGTAAGTCAATTAATACTTTCTCAAACAAAAGGAGGTGAAAAACGGGTGGTATGAAAAACGGTGGTATATATAAAACGTTACTATCCTAAAAATTCTAAGAATTATTGTATTTGGAATTTTGTGTCCATGTGTTCACACATTATAGGTTTAGATCAGCTTGGATCCTCCAGAATAGATTGATGTTTCATTTCCTATTTCATTTCTCATATACAGTGATGTGAATTTTATACACATGATGTGTATATATCAAATGTAAATACGAAATGAAGCACAATTTTGAAATACATGACCCAATTTGAGTTGAAATGCTAGAAAAAGAAAACAGTGCATCATGCTCGATAACATGAGGGCTCGTTTAGTTGAGGTATGGGATCAAGCTTAATACTAGAACATATGTGATAGGGTGGAAATTGGGTCAAGTGTAATCATAGAATACCATGTTTGGAATGGATTACACTATATATCTGAAAAAAATGCATGATTTATCTTCCCATGCATGGCCCGTATAATTATTAGTCAGGCCGTGCTTGTATCATGGGCTTGAGTGTAATGAACCAAACGATGCAAAAATAATGAAAAGGAATCAACCAATCAATCAAGTCTTATAAAGCCCCCACCACCGCCCCCCCCCCCCCACCAAAAAAAAAAAAAAAAAACGAGCCCCAAGTATATTTCACATTGCAATGAGCTAAAGATTCTCATTATTTTTTCTTTTTGGGTTTCGAGATAGATATTGATGAATGTGTGGAAAATCATCCGTGCGATTGGATTTGCATCAATTATCCGGGGGCTTTTAGATGTTCCTGTCCGGATGGGTACTATGGCGATGGCAGGCATTCCGGAAGTGGTTGTTCTCCATCGGCGCGGACGTCCACATTGATAAATATCTCAATAGGTAACTTTCATTATTTCAATCCTTCATTTTAATGGCTCTATTTATCAGTGGCAAATTGGCAAAGTCCGGTTTCAGGTTGAGTCCAATTGGGTCAGGTCTAAATAAGTTCCATTACGAATGTGTTCATTCAAATACACAGGTCCAGATGAATTTATTTCGGGTTGTGTTGGGTTTGATCCGGATGGATCCAACACAATATGTATTGTTCAAGAAAATACTAAATATAACCATTATTTTGTTTAAAGATTTTTCATAAAGTACCCAAGATGCAACTATACAAAATTTATTTGAAATGCAAAACTAAGCTAAACCCAAAAATAACCCAACTCAGAGTGGATCCATTCAAAAAAATTTCAAGACGGTGTTTGTTGAGGCGTCCGTTCGTTCCGATTCATTGCAATATCGCAAAATAGTCGCAGTCGTCCCATAACTTTTTGTCCTAGATTCTCAAAAAATTCAAAATAAATAAATAATTTAGGTGAATATCTATACTCTTTCTAATTCAAGTGAGGAAACCTAATGGGGAAAAATGCAACTTTCATCCTTTAAGTTGGCCTCATTTCAACTTTAGTCCTCCATATTGGCCTCTCGAAATTTTGGTCGTTGTCGTCGGAAGAATTCAAATTTTAGCAAAAGACTCGTTCAACTCACTGGGTTCACATTAAACTAGCTGAGTCCAAAATATTTTAGGGTAAAACTAACTTTTGGATGGAATGTTTTGGAGGGAAACTCACTCTTTGGAGGGTCTCTCCTTGCAAGAATACATCTCCAAATGTGAGTTTTTTTTTTTTTTTTTAATGGTTACACACCAAACGTGAGTTGGAGATTTGAACCCTGCACCAATGAAAATAGCAAGCATCTATAGTTAACTCTTCATTCTTCAACCACTACAACATTCTATCATTTGAGTTCTTTTCCTAAATATTTATAGCTAAATAAATTTATAAAACTTCAAGTACAATACAATATAATACGTATTCATATATATTCCGTATATATATATATATATATATATATGCAAATATTTGTAAATGTATTAATATATATTTCATAAGTATATATATATATATGTATTAATACATATATTTCATAAGTGTGTATATATATATATGTATTAATATATATATATATCATAAGTGTGTATATATATATATATGTATTAATATATATATTTCATAAGTGTATATATATATATATATATATATATATATATATATATATAAACAGGAATGGAAATCGTTACGCTCTTAGAATATGTAAAATAAGAATTTTTCTGTTTACCGTACCGAATTGAAAAAAAAAAAAGGTATAATTATATAAGACCCCCCTGTGATATGCGCAACCTGCGCCAAACTCCCTTGTGTTAATTTTTTTGCGAATCACCCCTTTGTGTTATTTTTTATTCTGCATATTCCCCCTTTTTCGATTTTTTTTGGTGTTTTTTTCCATCATAAATGTTCTAGATCCAACCCAAATTAAATTATTTAACTATTATAAACATGTTTGGGGCAAAAATGCATTTGGATTGACATTTATAATGAAAAAAACATCAAAAAAAACCAAAAAAAGGGGAATATGCAGAATAAAAAATAACACAAGGGGGTGATTCACAAAAAAATTAACACAGGGGAGTTTGGCGCAGGTTTCGCATATCACAAGGGGGTTTTATGCAATTTTCCCAAAAAAAAGAAAGAATACTTTTTTTTCTTGACAAAAACATAAGATACTCCACTTTCTTTTTAGTATATTTTCTCATTTCCAAGGCAGGGATTATTATTTTCCCCATCGACCTATTTGTTACAAGAATATAAGGTTTTCTTTTTTATATAGATCCCCTTGTTCTCTATAATCTATAAAAGGGCGGACAGAAAATCTTCCGTTACTAAAATTATTGAAACTAATTGATTAAAATTCTAAACCCCTTTGTGGAACTTTTTTCCTTTTGAATTTTCTCTGAATGAGCCCATGTATCTCTCGCCATCAATCCACTCAAAAACACTTATATATCTAAAATATAAACAAATATTTATATTAAAAATAATCAAAATTAACATATAAAAAAGTTAAAAATATTTAATATTTAAATACAAAAAATATGTTATCATAAACATAGTACATAATATTTAAGTTACTAAAATAGAGATAAAATAAAAACAAATTGTATGTATACATAGATGTAACGAATATTTACTCATGAAATCTTATTTATAGTGTGTGTACATATACATACATATATATATATATATATTATTTTTTAGGGAAAAAAAATACTAAAACCCCACTAAAATAAATTTTTGTATCCAAAAAAACCCGTGAAATATTTTTCAATATACAAAATCCACTTTACAAACTTTTCATTTTCAAAACCTCAAAAGCTAGGATTAACAACTTTTTGGACTAAATTATCTTTCATTTATTAAGTTAAAAATTGACTGATTGATCTTTTTCTAGCAGATTTTTTTTCTTTTAAAATTTTCAATTGATAAATTGTTTATACGAATTTTATTTTTTTATATTAAATATTTTAAAAATTTTTATATAACCTATTTTAAATTTTAATATGCTAATTATCTGAAAATATATTTTTTATTTTTTTCAAAAAGATTTAAAAAATCTAAAAATTTAAGATTAAAATAAATTAGTATCGATTATCAAACTAAAAGTTCTAAATAAATAAATTTCTGCACGAAACTATAAAATTGATTAATTTTTAATCTAGAGGGCTAAAGGTGATTAAGTCGATAAATTTTAGGGGGTTTTGAAGTGAAAAGTTGGCTAAATGGGCTTTTTGGATTGAAAAATATTTTCATAGATTTTTTGGATGCAAAAGTTTATTTTTGGGGGTTTTTGGTAATTTTTCCTAATTTTTATTCAATATTTCAAATAATCAGTGCAATTAAAATAGAAATTATTGTATTTCATCTATATAACCAATTTATGTCTTATACCACATATTTGTAAACAGATAATTGACATAGTTAAAATATTTGAGTTTTTATATATATCGTTCGTTATCTCTATCAATAACACTTATTCGATAAATAAATTTATACAAAAGTTTTAAATTTATTTCATATTTTAAATTATACAAAATCATGCTTTTAATAATTCCGTGGCATATATTTGACATTTTATACAGCACATCTAAAAAATAAATATATGATTGATAGTATGGTAATTTTACATCTATAGAAAACAATATTTTGTTTATAAGCATTTTTTACTTAAAAACTACGTAAGAACTAAAGAAAGTAACACAAATTTTTTATAGCTCAAGTCCTTTGTTTCGTACTAGTTGGGGTGGGTTCAAATTCCACTGGGTTCAAAAAATATTATTCTCTCCCAAACTTGCGAACGAGTCAAAAGTTTACAGGATCAAAATTCCAAATGGCTAAGGTAGAAACTAAAGTTGGAATGAGGCCAAACAAAAAATGCAATTTTCCTAGTTTTGATGTCACCCTACCTGTGGTCAGTCAATTTCTCAATTCACACACACCACAAAAAACATCACAATTTCCTTTGACTTTTCTATTTCTCTCTCTCCCTCTTTCACACCATTATCTCTCCAACTTAAATGTATATTTTTATTGTCTCTCCAATTCCTTTTCATTCTCCAATACTTAAATTGGTCTAATCATATCTAAAGATAGTAAAATTATTTATTTCATCAATGAAAATTCCAAATAAAATCCAAAATAAATTCGAGATATAATAATAATAACAATAATAATCAAATTTTAATAATTTCAAATATTCTATACACACATATTGGGTGTGCTCACGCTCTAGTTATATGAAATATTGTCTAGATTGCTTAAATACTGAAGATTAACATAGTGAAGTACAATAGTGCTGCTACATCGAGCCTATACTCAACACTATGGGTGCTCACGAGCCGAGTCTGGCCAAATTTTTGGGCTCGAGCTCGAGCTCGACGAGCCTGAGAAAAATGAGCTTGAGCTTGAGCTCATTCGAACTTGAGCCTGGGTCGAGCCGAGCCGAGCCGAGCCGTTTTCTTTAATTAATATATATATTATTATAAATTTTGTATTAATATATATATAATTAAATATGATCTTAAAAAATATTTAATATTTAATAAGTAATATATATAATATTGTAAGATATTATATTATATGTATGTATAAATTAAAAATAAAATAAAACAAAATATTAATTTTTATTCAGGCTCGTGAGCCTTCGAACATGCATATTTGGGCTCGAGCTCGCCTTGAGCTCGCATTTCTCGAGCTCGAGTTGAGCTTTTTTCGAGCCGGCTAGTGAGCTCGTTGGTCACCCCTACTCAACACCAACATTTTCATCCATCTTTTTCAGTTAAGCATGAAAATAGATTCAATAATAAACATGCATACTCATTTGCTATCTTTTAGGAGTAGAAAGAAAATCAAAGATGAAAAAAGTAAGGGAGTAAACGTGTTTCTATGAAAGAATTAATTCTTGGATGATGGGGAACCATAATTTTTTAATGAAACATACAGTCTCACGGATAACAATCACAGTTTCGTAAGAGTCTCAGAAATCACCGATCAAGCTGCAACAACACGATGTCTCAGTTGTTCCATCGAGAAATCTACGTTCTCCTCCCACTCCATGTTCATTACGAGTTAGAATAGAACCTTTGAATGTAGGCCTCCGTGTCCGTGAAACGGCGTCCTAACGAACCATGGTTCAAATCCATATGATCACCTCTAGTTCTAATTTTCTCCTCATATAAGTATATTTAAGAGTAAATTATATAAACATCCTATGTGAGACTCTAATTTAAAAAAAAAAAATTGAAAAATTATCATAATTTTTCGTATTACTAAAGCATATTAATTTCGTATCAGTATAATATAAATAAAATTCACACCTTGTTTTTCGAGTAGTCAAAAAATCTGACACAAGTGTCTTGGTAATTATGATGCACGGACACTGACACAGCGACACGGACACGACAAGACACGGATACGGGGCATGGCATTTTTCAAAAAATTAGGACATGACGCGACTCCGACACGAATGTCAAATATATATATATATATATATATATAACATAAATTAGATATTGATTTTAATTTCAATATAATTTATTAGAAAAATTAATTATGAAAATATTGTTTACTTGTTTATTGTTAAATTTGTATTTTCTTTGCTTCTTTGTAAATCTCTACATGTTTGAAAAAATTTAACTACTTATCAACAATAAGTCAATAACGAATGCAAAACAACAATATAAACAACCACAAATTACAAAATATTTACAAATACAATCAAATTATCAAATGCTTAAGAATTAAAATTAAGATTTTTGAAGTTTTTCTATTTACAATCGGAACCCCACACCTTTTAATTTTTTAGGAATACTGTCAACCATGTCATCACCGTATCGGACAGGTATTTGGTCGTGTTCGAATTGTTTTTTTTTAACCATGGACACATATTAGCCGTGTCTGACACGTGAAGGAGACGTGTCGCGTCAAACACGCGCCCGACACCGCCCGGACATAATTTTCGGAGTGTCCGTGCTTTATAGCTTGGTAATTACCAAAATTCGTGGGACTCATTGTAAACACCAAATAAGTGAAGGAATGCACATGTAATTATACCTATATTTTACTACAAAGTGTCGTATATATATGTTGATGATATTTCAAACGCAGGTGTGTCCTCTGGAGTGATGTTACTAGTATCTGTCGCAATTTGTTTTCGGTTGCAAAAAGTATACCAGAAAAGAAAGATGAAGAAATGTAAAGACAAATTCTTCAAAAGAAATGGTGGCCTTTTGCTGCAGCAACAAACCAACGAAGGCACTCTTGGAAAAACAAAACTTTTGCCCGCCAGAGAGCTCGAAAAAGCCACCGATAATTTCAGCGAAAGCCGAATACTTGGGCAAGGAGGCCAAGGTACAGTTTACAAAGGCATGTTATCTGATGGCATAATAGTAGCAATCAAGAAATCAAAATTGGTCGATGAAAATCAGCTCGAGCAATTCATAAACGAGGTTGTCATACTATCACAAATCAATCATAGGAATGTGGTTAAATTACTAGGGTGCTGTTTGGAAACTGAAGTTCCATTGCTTGTTTACGAGTTCCTTCCAAACGGTACCCTTTTCGATCTTATCCACAACGGGGATAGTGAATTCCTGCTTTCGTGGAACATGAAGTTGAAAATTGCAGCTGATATAGCAGGTGCACTGGCTTATCTACACTCCGCAACTTCTCTTCCTATCTATCATAGGGATATCAAATCCACAAATATCCTTCTAGACGAAAAATACGTGGTCAAAGTCTCCGATTTTGGAACTTCGAGATCAATTGCATTGGATCAAACTCATTTGACCACGCTGGTAAAAGGGACATTTGGATACTTGGATCCAGAGTACCTCCAATCGAGTCAGTTTACTGAAAAGAGCGATGTGTACAGCTTTGGAGTTGTACTTGTGGAACTTTTGACTGGTCAAAAGCCGATATCTAGAACTGAAGAGGAAAAAAGTTTGGTTGCGCGGTTTCTCCTATCCATGGAAACAAATAGAATTGAGACAATTTTAGATGGCCGGGTTTCAGAGGAGGGTAGGAAAGAAGAGGTGTTTAATGTTGCAAGGCTTGCACAAGGGTGCTTGAATTTGAAGGGGAAATATAGGCCAACTATGAAAGATGTGAGTACGGAATTGGAAAGTATTAGAAGGACTACAATGCCCTCAACTGTCGAAGCTGAATCTCAAGAAGCGAAGTCGTTGATGCTTTCGGACTTCGAGTGTACTTGGACAACTAGTAGTAGTACTTTTAATTCAGATGTTGATCCCTTGATGTTTGAGACCGTGTAATTATTACTATTCTTTGTCTTGAGGCTCTCAATATTTGAGTTGAAATTATATATAAAAAATAAGTAAAAAATACTTAATTATTCTAAGCATAATATCTTTGTATCTTACCTATAATTTTTTATGCTACATTACACTTTGTAAACAATTAGCAACAAGCTGGAAAGAAAAACAAATTATTGGTAGAGAAAGATGAGAAAATAGTAAGAATACATGAAAAAACAAATGAGAGAAAGAATACGTGAAAAAACTAATGAGAGAAGAGATACGATGAAAAGGCAAAGAATAAATTTGACACTTGCCAAAGTTGTAGATTTAATTGAGTGTCATACTATAATTATCATCAGTACACAATCACCCATCTTCATCTATTAATAGTATAGAATATAGAATATAGATTATTATTTATGTTTTTGGTAAATAATCAAGGGAATGCAAGCCATAATTTTTTTATTTATTCGAACAATTATATAGTTCATTCCTGGAAAATCCTAACGACACAATTAGGGCTATAAATGAGCCGAGCTCGAGCCGAGCCTTGCAAATTTTATAGGCTCTAGCTCATCTTAAAAAAATTTGAGCTTGAGGTCATCGAGCCCATTTCTTTTGAGCTCGAGCTCATCGAGCCCATTTCTTTTGAGCTCGAGCTCGAGGCAAATGAGCTCGGCTCGTTGGCTCATTCGAGCTCGAGCTGAGCTTGAGCTCGACTCGTTTTCTCGTTCAAGCTCGAGCCAAACTCGAGATTTTGGCTCGTTTGCAAACTTTAGCAGTTTTTTCTATTGAATGAACATATATTTTAAATCTTGAGATTTGTACAAAAATTACACAAAGAGGAACGAATAACGGTAAGCACTCTTTTCGTCAGTGGGGAAGAGAACTTGGAGAAGAAAATAAAATAAAATTTATTCTTTACAAAAATGTATACGTACAATTATGAATTTCAAAATGAATATATGACAAAATGGACAAATATATTTAGTGTGAAAGACAATAGTTAAATTTGATTCGTCTGACTGAAAACTTATAAGAATGAAAATTTTGAATTAAAAAGAACTTTCATAATATATTTAAATATATTATTTCGTATTTACTTAGTTATTATTATTACAATATTGTTCATATAATTTGTTATTACTAATATAAATAAGAAAGGGATAATAAAAGCATTATTACTAATATATATATATATATATATATATACAAATACAAAAAGTTGAAGCTTAACAGGTCAAATACTTATTCAATATCATTTGATCAAATATAATGTGCAAGAACAAGATTACAAAAAAATTAAATATAATATTAAGTAAACATAAATATACCTATATATATATATATCTATAAATATAGGAATAATTACACTCAGCATCCTAATGTATTTCGAAATTACAAAAAACATCCTGTAGTTTAGTAAATTACACATAACATCCTAACGTTTCATTCCGCCCAACAAGTAGCACATTTCGTTAGGGTTACTCTACGGCGCCGTTACAATTTTTGGTGAACTTCGAAAAATGCCCTTGTCCTTTTTTGGACATGGAAATCCTATAATATTCGGACAAGTATATACTTTTGGTGTAAATCGTAATATTTTATAAAAGTATAGATGTTATATGTAATGTTGTGTATAAAAAGTATAAAAATAATTATTTATAAAAAAAATATTCTCAAGAAAATAAATAAATTAGAAATTATTAAAATTATATTAAAAAATTATGTATAAAATATCATTTTAATCTTTTATTTAAATTTATATATAAGAGCTTATATAATTGTTTAGATTATATAATAGTTTATATAATTTAAAATTATAAATTTACAAATAAGATTAATAATTGTATTTTAATAAACTTAATTTCTAAACTAAATTACTTAAATAATACATTACTTTATAAAATAAAATAAATAAAAAAGGCGTGGGGAAGAGTCACCTTCTCCAAGTCCCACCCCCATCCCACAACCGTGGCCACCCTATCCCCACAACCATGGACGTCTACACACAACAATATACACACACAGACAGTCACACACACAGTCACACACACTCAGTCACACACACACACACACACACTCTCACACACATTCACACACACACACACACACAGTCACACACATATATGTATATATATACACACACACACACACATATATATATATAATTACTTTTCTTTTAAGTTAAAATTTTTATTTTAAAATTGGTATTAGAAGTAAATCTAAAGATGTGAAGGGGTAATATGTAATTCAGTTTTTTTTTTCTTTTTTTAAAATATTCCGTAAGGGCATTTACGTCTTTTGACACTTTCCATCCAATTTTACATTAATACATGAAACATGAGGATGTTAGATGTAATTTATTGAGCGAGGGGATGTTTTTTTAATTTCGAAATACCTTAGGATGCTGAGTGTAATTATCCTAAGGTTGTAAAAGATTCGGACCACTAAAATATTGGTGTGACACCAAAGTGTTACACCAAGGTAATTTCGAAATACATTAGGATGCTGAGAGTGTTATACTAAAATGTTGTAGAAGATTCGAACCATCTCAAGTGGTCTATTTGTAAGGTTAAAATGAGTGAAATTGTAAGGCTCTGTATGATTAGGAATTTAAAAAATATTTTCATTTTTTGGATCACCAAAAAATAAAAATACATACTCCAAGGTAAATTCTACAGAAAATACTCAAATTTTAAATTCTACTACACATTCTCCTATATAATTACTCATAATTTCATCATTTCAATCACTTCATTCTCTCTCATTATTAATTATATAATTCAACTATCCAACACATTCTCTTTCTTACTTTATCATAAATAAAATATTATTCTAATTTTTTCTCCTATGATCATTATATATATAACTAATTTAATCAATTTTATATCACATCTATACAATTTACAAACATTTCTTAAAAACACATCCAAACAAACGAAAAAAATTAATATTTTCACACGAATTTCTATAATACACATTCTCCAATAAAAACTCAAAATTCCTAAGATTTTCTAAATACACATGTAGTGTAGTTATAAGAATGCCTTAATTTGGGCGGGACTTTATGTAATTTTGAAATAACAATTTTTTTTTGATAATTTACCACAAGAGAGAACGTTCACACGTAGTATTATCTATTTTGTTGGCAGTGAAGTCTTTGGTAATATAATCATCATGTCTTTTGAGCTTTGGATAATTGCATTCAATAATCTTGAAGATGCTTCTGCATTCTTTTTTCCTCATATCTTAATCTGTTTGCCTCTTTCACTGACATTCTCCGTAACCCACCCGATAACCAAACCCGGATGCCAAACCCAATGTGGAAACTTGACTATTCCATTTCCATTCGGTATCGGGTCAAATTGTTCCATGGATCCATCTTTTCACATCCACTGCAACACTTCAACCAACCCTTCAAAAGCCTACCTCTTCAATACTAGCTTTGAGGTCACTGATATTTATGGATCCCAAATTTGGGTCAAGTACCCGAACCTGCTGGCTGTAAGTTGCTACGATTCTCTTGGCAATAAAACGGTGTCGTCTGATATTAGTATCGACTTATCGTCGACTCAATATACTGTGGCGGAAAACAACTGGCTCACCGCCATTGGCTGCGATGATTTGGTGACGATCCAAGGAAGACGAAGAACCATCCAGAGTTTCGGGGGCGGATGCTTATTGATGGGGTTTATTGCAATTTAGCTCCCTGTGAAATTCGTATATAGCAAAAAAACTCCCTGTGAAAAAATAATAGGCAATTTAGCTCCCTGTGTTTTTCGGAATGAAGCAAAAAAACTCTCCACGCGCCAAAACTGAGACTTTGCATGCTGTTTATGTTGTTTAAAGTCCATTTTGCCCCTTTTTTTGCTATAAAAAGCCTTAATTACCTTATATTTGGTCCCCCCTTATATTTGAATACAAAACTGCTTTGTTATAGATGTCTCCTGATTATGTGCAATATATGCATAGATAGCCTTATGTGTCTAGTTTCATGGAAAGAAAACAGTTCTTGAATCCAAGCTTTCAACAATGAGTTATGAATTTTCTCGTGAAGACGCGCACAGCTATCTGCACAGTCGACATATTTTTAGCTAGCTTTGAATACAAAAATGATTTGTTCTAGATGTCTCCTAATTATGTGCGATGTATTTGTGATAGCTCTATGTGTCTAGTTTCATGGGAAGAAAACGGTTCATGAATCCGAGCTTTCAACAATGAGTTATGAATTTTCTCGTGAAGACGCGCACAGCTATCTCCACAGCAGACTTATTTTTAGCTCTCTTTGAATACAAAACTGCTTTGTTCTAGATGTCTCCTGATTATGTGCGATATATGCGTGGATAGCCCTATGTGTCTAGTTTCAGGGGAAGAAAATAGCTCATGAATCCGAGATTTCAACAATGAGTTATGAATTTTCTCGTGAAGACACGCACAGCTATCTGTACAACCGACATATTTTTAGTTAGCTTTGAATACAAAACTGATTTTCTCTAGATGTATCCTGATTATGTGTGATATATTCGTGGATAGACCTATGTGTCTAGTTTCATGGGAAGAAAACGGTTCATGAATCCGAGCTTTCAACAATGAGTTATGAATTTTCTCGTGAAGACGCGCACAGTTATCTGCATAGCCGACATATTTTTAGCTAGCTTTGAATACAAAACTGCTTTGTTCTAGATGTCTCCTGATTATGTGAGATATATGCGTGGATATCCCTATGTGTCTAGTTTCATGGGAAGAAAACGGTTCATGAATCCGAGCTTTCAACAATGAGTTATGAATTTTCTCGTGAAAACGCGCATAGCTATCTGTACAGCCGACATATTTTTAGGTAGCTTTGAATACAAAACTGCCTTGTTCTAAATGTCTCCTGATTATGTGCGATATATGCTTGGATAGCCCTATGTGTTTAATTTCATGGGAAGAAAACGGTTCATGAATCCGAGTTTTCAATAATGAGTTATGAATTTTCTCGTGAAGACGCGCACAGCTGTCTGCCTACGAGGGTATTTTTGTCCATCCATAAAAACTTTAAAGTGTAAAATCTGCGGGGAGGCAGTGTGCTTCATTCCGAAAAACATAGGGAGCTAAATTGCCTATTGTTTTTTCACAGGGAGTTTTTTTGTTATAAACGAATTTCACAGGGAGTTAAATTGCAATAAACCCCTTATTGATGTGTGTGGGTTTCACATCAATAATATTTATATTAATATATGGGATAATATGAGTATTATGGTGTGATTTAACATATAATATAAGAGCAATAATGTAAATAACAAGAGATTTACGTGGTTCGGTCTAATGAAGTCCTATGTCCACGGGTGTAAATGGTAGCTTCGTTTATTCATCCTCATAGGGGGTATTTATACAAGTAATTGATGATGGGTAGGCTAGAATGGTAAGTCAACTATGCCTAAAATACATAAGGTAATAAGAATAAATCATGATCCCTCTATTTTGGGATATATTTAATAAGGTATAAATGGTAAATATATAGAATCTCGGGGCTGATCTCCGCAGGTCTATTTTTGGCAAGGTTGGTGATTGATTAGATCTTGCTTCCAGGTTGTCCATAATTAGCGCTGCCCTACCTGTGCAGGTCTGGTCGTCGGGGCCTCCAGCTAAGTATGTCCGAATATAATATCTTCTAGAATGATCCAAGTCCATAAAATCATCGGGTTGGGCCCATACGGTATTGGACTACCTAGCTTGGCCCAAAGATGGATTTCTGCTCACATCAATAAATCCCCCCAACTCTAAAGTTTGACGTAGTCAAGCTGTAAGAGTTGAAAAGAAACAAGTGTTGTGGGCCAAGCTGACGAAATTGCCAAGCTGCCTCAGCTGCATAGCTGCTTGAGCTATAGAGCTAAGACGAACCTTCCTCTCCAGATAGATTCAAGAATTCGTAACAACTTGATTGACTTTTTTTTGTACTCCACTTCTTCTTTGAGTGTTTAATACTCCATTCTTCCAGGAAACTTCAAATGGCATGTTTGATTAGTCGTGGCGATGGCCCACCAGTCGCCGTAGTGTCGAATCCACTTACTAGAGGTGAATCCTCCCTTTTTTTATGTTGGTCGTCCTGCAGGTCCGCAACCACGAGTGGCGCAACCTATAGTTACTTCTTCAGCTTGTCCAGGTCGTGCAGCTCCAAGTATGTCATCTATTGAAGTGATCTTATGACCACTTCTAGCATCATCTTCTCCAGCTTTGGATGTCCAGGGACAGGTACATTAGGTCTATACGTGCTTTCTCCGAACCCCGCAGACTTGCAGACTTTTGCAGGTCGGGTAGTCGCGTCCATGACCCTTCTTTAGTTGATCCATGATCAATTTGATGTATGTTGCGGAGAAATTTCTTTCTCTGAGTGCCGACATTGCGAAGAATCTTCTATCGTTATGATCACAAGTGTGGCCTCTCCAGCTTTGCCAGAGAATCCTTCCTATGTAGGTTCGATCGTCCTCCCTTTAGTTGACCAGAATGTTGTTGCTTCACCTGGGCAGCTTGTTGCTAAGGCTACCCCTCCCGACTTAGCTAACGCTATTCCTCTCTTTGCCGAGACAGAGCTTGCAAAGTAATTAGCTTTTGAACGAGCGCGTGTACTTCTCACTCCTCCTTTCTCCCTCTCTTCACCTGCCTAGGTCTTAGGCAGGGACATCCACAGCTCCTCAGGTTTGCAGGTCGTACTGCTCAGCCTTGCTTATGTCTTACCTGCCTTGTTTCACAAAATAAAAAATAGAACCAAACTTGCTCTCCCTCCTCAGAGGAGGAGGTTAGCCTTAGTGTTACTTCATCAAAAGATAAATTTAGTAGGATAAATAGTGAATGAAATTGCTAAAATATTGTGCTCATAAAATCGTCACAAAATATCATGACCATACCTCTATCGTGGAATTTCAAACATTTCCTTAGCATTTCCTGTGAAATCCAACATCCAATATACTCACGAAAATCAAACAAATTAATTAGTTTTCAGGTAATACCACCAGACCTACACTGAGCTATAGCTGCAGCTGGGTCAGGTAGTACAATTTTCGCAATCGTGGGGACTTGCTTCAAAACATCCGTCAATTCTTAGTAATTTCTTGACACGTACAATCATGTGGACTTGCACTGTCATTATGCAATTGTGGAGACTTGCATCGGGATCAAACACCCTTACTTTCTTTTATGCAATCGTGGGGACTTGCATTGGGATCAAACACCCTTACTTTCTCTTATGCAATCGTGGAGACTTGCATTTGCAATCATGGAGACTTGCACACGGGATCGAACACCCGTCAACAAGCGCGTACAATCGTGGGGACTTGCACCGGACATATGCAATCGTGGAGACTTGCATTTGCCACCTGCCTTATTACACCTTTTCCTCCCCTTCGTACACAAATTTCCTGAACGGGCTCGGGTGGCCAGCCCTTACCGCAGGCATCCTGCCTTATTTCCCATATTTCTCCATACCTTCCCTCCTTATTTCTTCTCCAACCTTATGGCTTCCCTTTCCTCCTTGTCGCTCCAAACCCCGGTCTTCCTAGGATAGGTGCTGGAACCACCCCGAAGGTGATTCTTCACCCAGTCCCTCCGTATTTCCTCTTGGTATAGGGCCTTCGGGTCCGCCACCAATTTTACTCCTGGCGTCACGGACCCCGGCTACCTACCCAGGTGGTACATTCCTAGTCTTCCGACTACCTCCCTTCCACCAACTACCCTTACTCCACATTTCAATAATCAATTTATACATACGTATATAAAATAAAAATAAAAATAAATCCTTACTAGAACTTTGGAGCTCCGCATCTAACTTTGCAAAGAAGGTACTATAATCTTAGGTATTACTTGAAAACAAAAACCATCACTACGCACAAAAATATTAGCAATTTGGTGAGTCCATTAAATCGCAGAATAGAGCATATCACGAATAATTGAATATAGAACTTTTTCAAAAGTTTGTATGCTCCACGGGCGAGGGAGTAGTTTTCCGTGACTATCCTCTAGCTTGTATGTTCCACCAGCTAGTACCTATTTAATTTTCGGAAAAGACAAATGTTAATGAAAATTGAGAGTCCTGCAAAAACCTTGCAAAAGTTTTTTTTTACCTTCTCCATAAGTGTAACTCTTTAATCCTAATTGAACAATATTACAACTTAGCTTATAGTGTAGATAAGTAGCTATGCACATGATGCATGGATGATGCTTGACGATGCCTATGTTACTATTGATGTGGATAAGTAGTTATGCACATGATGCATGGATGATGCTTGACCATGCCTATGTTACTATTGATGTGGATAAGTAGTTATGCACACGATGCATGGATGATGCTTGACCATGCCTATGTTACTATTGATGTGGATAAGTAGTTATGCACATGATGCATGGATGATGCTTGACTATGCGTATGGTGCGCACACAATGCTATGCTTATGATACCTGAATGGTGTCCAAGGATGATTTTTGTTATGGAACTTTTTAAGTTTCCTTCCGGTCAAGCAAAGATCTAACCTGGATTCCTTTCTCTGCTGAGCAGCCTTAGCCGCTCCAGCTATTACCGATTTTTCCCACATTTGCTGAGCAGCCTTAGCCGCTTCAGCTATTACCGTCTGAGCAGCCATAGCTGCTTCAGCTATTACCATCTTTGTTGAGCAACCATAGTTGCTTTAGCTATTACCGACTTTGCTGAGCAGACTTAGCTGCTTCAGCTATAACCGTTTTTTTCCACCTTTGTTGGGCAGCCTTAGTTGCTCCAGCTATTACTGTCTTTCCCCACCTTTGCTGGGTAGCCTTAGCTGCTCTAGCTATTATCGTCTTTTTCCCTCTTTTGCTGGGCAGCCTTAGCTGCTCTAGCTATTACTGTCTTTTCCCACCTTTGCTGGGCAGCCTTAGCTGCTCCAGCTATTACCGTCTTTTTCGCTCTTTTGCTGGGCAGCCTTAGCTGCTCCAGCTATTATTGTCCTTTCCCACCTTTGCTGGGCAGCCTTAGCTGCTCCAACTATTACTGTCTTTTTCTCTCCTTTGCTGGGCAGCCTTAGCTACTGCAGCTATCACCGATTTTTCCCACATTTGCTGGGCAACCTTAGCTGCTCCAGCTATTATCGATTTTTCTCACATTTGCTGGGCAGCCTTAGCTGCTCCAGCTATCACCGATTTTTCCCACATATGCTGGCTAGCCTTAGCTGCTCCAGCTATTACTGTCTTTTCCCACCTTTGTTGGGCAACCTTAGCTGCTCCAACTATTACCGTCTTTTTCCCTCTTTTGCTGGGCAGCCTTAGCTGCTCCAGCTATTACTGTCTTTTCCTACCTTTGCTGGGCAGCCTTAGTTGCTCCAGCTATTACCGTCTTTTTCCCTCTTTTGCTGGGCAGCCTTAGCTGCTCTAGCTGTTACTGTCATTTCCTACCTTTGCTGGGCAGCCTTAGCTGCTCCAGCTATTACTGTCTTTTTCCCTCCTTTGCTGGGCAGCCTTAGCTGCTCCAGCTTTCTCCGATTTTTCCCACATTTGCTGGGCAGCCTTAGCTGCTCCAGCTATTACCGATTTTACCCACATTTGCTGGGTAGCCTTAGCTGCTCCAGCTATCACCGTCTTTTCCCACATTTGCTGGGCAGCCTTAGCTGCTCCAGCTATTACCATCTTTTCCCACCTTTGCTGGGCAGCCTTAGTTGCTCCAGCTATTATTGTCTTTTCCCACCTTTGTCGGGCAACCTTAGCTGCTCCAGCTATTACCGTCTTTTCCCTCATTTGCCTCAGGTATGTTCCAGTCACACTTGCTTACCTGGCTCGCCACATCTGACATTTCCATACCTACATAGCTAGTTCCCCGACACCTTGATTCGTCGCTGATTTATAAAAATGGATTTGATAAAGAGATTAAAACAAACAATGTGTTCCCGATCTATTATCAGTTCATGCTCTCAAAAAATAAAAATATGAGTGAAACTTAGGGATTCTCCTTTTTATTTGTGACCTTCCATTTCAATGTCATAGGATAATTGCGGATTTAAGAAAATAATATAAACATGGTAAGTGGCTTGATTTAATCCATAATTAAAAATCATGTAATATGAGAGCATGATGAAATTCCATATGTGTGGCTTAATTTTCCTATCACGTGACTACATAATAAAGGAATTAATATAAGCATAGAAAGTCATGTCTCAATTATATGGAAAGTCTAAGGATATCCTCTTCATCATGGCATGTAAATATTTATACCTTAATTTAACGTGGAAAGTTCCTCACAATTGCTCTAAATTGTAAATCTCATGACAAAGTTTCTGAAAGTATTATTAACCTCAAATGAAATCTCATAGCCAACCATTAATGGTGTTCACAAATCTAAGAATACTTTGGATATGAAGATTATAGCAATCTAAATCTTAGAAAAATAAAATACAAATATATATGCCACTTAATTCAACTTAATTTGGCCTTATATGAACATTAATTAGTTTATTTTGCTTTTTTATTCAAAATCATAACCTGCCAGCATGGATTCGACTACCCACAAACTTATCTCACCTTTTTATTATTATATTTTTCTTTTACAACAAAAATTGACTTCTCAAACAATGATGCTTGCTACACGTTTGTTATGAAATTCCAAAGGAAAATGCTAACACTTTAAAATAAAGAATGATATAACAGCACCACTTATCTTAGAAATCTGCCATGTGTGTAAGCGGCTTAAAAAACATCATCTTGAAATCAAAAAAGTTGAGCTCCATCCATCCACCGTCAACCAAAGGGCGTTGCAACTAATAAATTTATAAATTCTCTCACGTCTCTCGCTCAATTTTTCCCGATTCTTTCATACATTCCCTCAAATTTTTGACAAAAAAAAATAAAATAATAACTCACGTCTCGCTCAATATTCCCACAGACGGCGTCAATTGATGTGTGTGGGTTTCACATCAATAATATCTATATTAATAAATGAGATAATATGAGTATTATGGTGCGATTTAACATATAATATAAGAGCGATAATGTAAATAACAAGAGATTTACGTGGTTCGGTCTAATGAAGACCTACGTCCACGGGTGTCAATGGTAGCTTCGTTTATTCATCCTCATAGGGGGTATTTATACAAGTAATTGATGGGTAGGCTAGAATGGTAAGTCAACTATGCCTAAAATACATAAGGTAATAAGAATAAATCATGATCCCTCTATTCTGGGATATATTTAATAAGGTATAAATGGTAAATATATAGAATCTCGGGGCTGATCTCCGCAAGTCTATTTTTGGCAAGGTTGGTGATTGATTAGATCTTGTCTCCAGGCTGGCCATAATTAGCGCTGCCCTACCTGTGCAGGTCTGGTCATCGGGGCCTCCAGCTAAGTATGTCCGAATATAATATCTTCTAGAATGATCCAAGTCCATAAAATCATTGGGCTTGGGCCCATAAGGTGTTGGACTACCCAACTTGGCCCAAAGATGGATTTCTGCTCACATCACTTATCTTTTTGTTCAAACTCCAATGATTCATTCGGGTACAGGTTTTACCCAAATAATGGGTGTTGTCAGACCACTATACCCAGAGTTAGTATTCCCAAATTGGAATTTCTGTTGCATCCTCGATTATTGTAGGATATAATATATATATATATATATATATATATATATATATTATATGTTGCACTAGAAAGATCCTATCATATGATCCATCCATGTTAATGATTTGGATATGCATGTACTTGACCAAGTGAGAAAATACTTAGAAAGCGCTCTGCCCTGGGCATTGATTGGGGCTGCTAGCAAACACTTCTCCTCCCCCCACCAAAAAAAAGGGATCCCCTCCACCACTTTATGGCCGCACATACATCACTGCGCTTCCACTTGACACCTATCGTAATGATAAACGGCTCGCCTCGTCATGACCTTATCTTGAATTCTCAAAACTTCTGTCGCTCCATCCCTGCAGGGGCAGAGAACCTGTCGCTGTCTCGGCTGTGCTACTAGAAGCTCTGGGGAAGTTGGAATAGGAGAGCACTCATCTTGGGGTAGGCTTACTACTTAGATGCTTTCAGCAGTTATCCGCTCCGCACTTGGCTACCCAGCGTTTACCGTGGGCACGATAACTGGTACACCAGAGGTGAGTCCTTCCCGGTCCTCTCGTACTAGGGAAAGGTCCTCTCAATGCTCTAATGCCCACATCGGATATGGACCGAGCTGTCTCACGACGTTCTGAACCCAGCTCACGTACTGCTTTAATGGGCGAACAACCCAACCCTTGGAACATACTATAGCCCCAGGTGGCGAAGAGCCGACATAGAGGTGCCAAACCTTCCCGTCGATGTGAGCTCTTGGGGAAGATCAGCCTGTTATCCCTAAAGTAACTTTTATCCGTTGGGGTCTTGAAATTATATAATCATAATGGAAACAACAACCCTAGTCGCCATCTTTATATCTGGTCTACTTGTAAGTTTTACCGGGTACGCTTTATATATCGCTTTTGGGCAACCTTCTCAACAACTAAGAGATCCATTCGAAGAACACGGGGACTAGTTGAAGTAATGCACACAAGATTTTCTATTGCAAAATGGCGTTGCATCTCGTGTTGCATATCATGTTTTCCCGACAAGTGTACATAATCCATATTAAATTTATATTCAAGGAAATATTTTATACACATGTCATTCATATATGAGGTGCAATAGGAGATTACAACATCGTTTGCAATAGAAGATCCGAACAAGAAGTAATGAGCCTCCCAATGTAAAAAAAAAACGAATCTAATGCAAAACTAAAATACTTGGAGGACTCTTTTGACAAAATAAAAAATATGTAATTGTCAGCAAAGTTGTTTCTTTTTTTTTTCTTTAGTTCAAATCCAAAAAATTCTTCTTACTTATACATAAGGCATAGGTTGTCGATTCAGCATTGCATAAAAGAGGGGATCCTATCATATGATCCATCCATGTTAATGATTTGGATATGCATGTGCATTAATACTAATGGGATAGGAAGATTGGCACTAGAGAGATCGATCTTGACTAGTAAAAATAAGTTCGCAAGTAAAGTGAAGTCTTTAATGGACAAATAAAGATTTAGAACACTTGTACAATCTTATCTCTGACATGGGAGTGCCTGTCTAGTATCATGGGATGGTAGGAGATTAAGATTGTAGGCACATCAGTGGAGCTGATATGCTCGAACACGACTTGAATCGGTTCTGTCACATGAGTTTTCACTCTGTGACTGTCAATGACAGAACTGATTATGCGTAATAGGTGTAAGTGAACCTTTGACCTGAAACATCATGTTGAAGATGCATTTGTGACGTCAAGTATTTCATTAGAGTAGTTAGACCCAATTCACCCGTTGGTGGGGTCGACTTCGAAAGGTGGCTTGATGGGTAAATGGTAGTCTTAGCTGATATCTAGATGGGATTTGTTCTCTCATAAGCGAGTGAGAAAGTACCCTATGTGATTATAGATAAATAGAGATCAAAGTCTATGGCCAAAGCATAAAGAGACGATTGTGTTAGACACTAAATCGATCTCAATGATCTCGTATTATTATAATTAATACATATGGTCAAGTCCAGTGAGTTTGACATAACCATGACTCTCACTTGACTGGGGTACATGAACAAAAGGTTTATACTTACACGGTATTTACGATTGGAAGGTTGCAGAATGATCCTATCATTCGTTTTCGTTTGGGTTACGAAGTGGGCCACGTGACTGGCTAGGTGTTACCCACTTCCTTTGGTTTTCTCTCATTGCCAAATGAAACGAACCTAAAGAATCGTGTTAAAGGATTGATAAAGAAAAATGAAAAAGGAGTTTCTATTTTTCTTCTCGGCGTTTTAATTTATTGGATAAATTAAATAATTAATTATTCATTAGATGAAATAATTAATTATATGGATAAGATTAATTATTAATTAATTTCCTACGGAAATATATTAATGAATAAATTTATCTAATTAATTTGGTTAATTAATTAATTAATTAATTTATTAGATATAATAAATTATTAATTGAATAAGAAATTAATTAAAAACAAAACAAATCTCGGGCTTATAGAAGGCGTCCAAGAGGACGCCTACTTGGCCTCATTGGGCGTCCAAGAGGAGCCTAATTTTAGGGCTATTTTGATTTGACTTGTTCAATAATTCATGAGATATATAAGGACCCTTTCACTTAGAACAATATAGAACTTTCATAACTCTCCTAGAAAGAAAGAAGAAAAATATTCCTCCCCTTCTCTAAACCCTAGCCATCACCCCTTAGAGATTCAAGTGAGAATTTTTCGATTGTTGATCCGTGCGTGACAATTTAGAGACGATGTATTTTCGTTGTTCGGATCAAGTTCAAGATTTGAAGATTCAAACAAAGGATTGAAGATTTGGAAGCTTCAAATTTTCGATTACTTGGAGGAAGAAGAAATTCTCCAACAACTTCGTTCTAACGGGTAAGTTTTATTCGTTAAATATATTGTTCAATTTGAATATGCCATCATTGAATTCAACTTTGGGTCTTAAAATAATTTTTTTTTGAAATCCTTCCACTGCGTTTATGTCATTTTTCGCGAAACTCAACAGTGGTATCAGAGCCAATCTCTGATTCGCATATTTAATTGTGTTTATGTTTATGATATGCATAATATGTGTTTTTGAAGCATGAGACTATGTGTTAATTAAATCTGCATTTTTACGGTTTCAAGCATGGATTTTGATTTTTTTATATTTGTTGTATATCTGGGCATAATTGTGATTATGTAAAAAATCAAGAAACGAGGAAAAATGGGGCTTGAAGAGCCCCGAACAGTAGTGCGCAGCGTGCCTGTGCACGCTGCACACACGGCCTGGCCACTTGCACAAGGCTCGACGGGTCGTGTGTTCCGACACACGACCCGCTGATTTGGGTTCGAGATCCGGGTCGGTAAACGGGCTATGTATTGGGTCGAAATTGGAATTTGGGTTTGAGTAAATTTAATTATCCGGGTGGGTCATAAGGATGATGACTTGATATAATTTAATTAAGCCCAACGAGAAATTTTAATCAATTTCAATTTATTAATTAGATTGGGCTTAATTTAATTAATTCCAAATGGGCGCATTGGATAGGTGATTTGGACTTTAATTAAAAATAGCCCAATAGAAATTAATAGTATGTGCATGTTTTTTCGAATTAATTAATTTGAGCCCAATTGAATTAAATCCAAGTAGACCAAAATGATGGTAACTTGGGTTTGATGAAATCGAGCCTAATAACATTAATTGGAATAAAATATTTAATTGGAATAAATTAATTATTTTTCTTGGAGATTAATAATTAATTTATAGATTAAATATTAATTAATTTTTCCTCAACTTGGAAATTACTTGAATATTTGAATTAAAAATATAAATTATTTTTATTGGATGATTAATAATTAATTCTTTAATCAAATAATTTTTTTTCCATTTAATGGTTGCTTTAAATCATAATAAAATAGAATTCCATATTTTATGTATTTATTTAGTTGGACTAATATTATTTTAATTAAAGGTAGATATACTTAATTTTGAATATTGTATATCTAAGTCATCTAGTAGGACTAGAGTGATTTTAATTGAAGTAAATAATATATAAAAGTTGGGAATTTATTAAAGGACTTTTTAGTTGGACTAAAATTTTAAATATCAACATAAGTGTTTTAATATTGCGAGTATGTATTAAATGTTGCAAGCATGTATTAATTCATGCGAACATGTCTTATGTGATAGAAACACTGATCATGGACTTAGGTTATGTTTGATTTACTTTTCTTTCAACGGGTTGTTGTAATAAAATAGTTTAGACTTATTTTAAACTCGTAAAGTTTTGTTTTTCTGCTTTACCTTTACATGTGATGGCCTATTGGCTCGGGCCCTTTAGAAAAGTCCATGATAGAGTATGAATGGAATTTATTTATTTAATTCCATGATGATATTGATAGGCATATTTATTAGTAGTATAATTTATGCATGTTCAATATGTGATAGTTGCGCTATATAAATAGACTAATGTGCAAAGTGAGACCAAACATTTGACTATTTAAATTCTCCCAAATAAATAATACCGAGTTAGAAAAGGATGTGTGACATCCTCGCCCTCCACTAGGCTTTCTAGAATTAAAATTACTATAAATGTGTAATGCTTCCCAGTTATTGGGGTTATGCATTTAGAAATAATTTGAAATTTTATTAAGTGCATGAAATGCCTTAATCGAAACATATTTCACACCAGAAACCTGTTCGGTTGCAAGGTGAAATTCAAATGTTAGATTATAGGAGTTAGTGGGAATGAACTCGGGTTGTTCACGAGTTTAGAAATCGGTTAGGTTGCGGCTTGGTGAACTATGGGAAAAGATATTGAAATATTTATTGGATAAATTGATGTTAGACATCACTTCAATTAATTGATGGGCCAGAAATCGATTAGGCTGCAACCTATGTAATTAATTGAGGATCTCAATACCCGCTGTGGAATCGATGCCAATGATGATTCTCGATTTTCACATGGGAGTGTGGGATTCGAAAAATGCAGTGGGAGCTAAGATAAATTTTAAGTCCTTAATTTTTCTTAGTTAAGTCAAATACAAGTAATCTAATTTAATCTGATTTATTTCTGCAGTTATTTTCTCGTTTATCTCTCTCAAAATGACAAGCCCACTTTCAATACTACTCGAAAAGAATACCCTTATTGGACCCAATTATGTGGACTGGCTTAGAAATTTGACGATTGTCCTCAATATGGAATCTTTGGGATACATCTTGGAGGCTGATATCCTGGCGGCTCCAGCCAGAACATGTGTCAACGAGGAAGAGGTCCAAGCCCATGAAAAATAGGTCAAGGACGACATCCGGGTGAAAGGATACATGCTGGGTTCTATGACCAATGAACTTCAAAGGTCACATGATAAGATGCCCACTGCAAGAGCTATCCTAGCTCACCTGGGAGAGATCTATTGTGAGCATAGTCAAACTGGACGATATCAGATATCGAAAGAGCTCTTCGGAGCCAAGATGAAAGAAAGTGAGAAGGTTGGTGATCATGTCCTGAAAAAGATTTTGAGGATCGAGAAATTGGAAGCTCTCAACTTCGCCATGAACGCCACCCTTCAAACTGACTTAATCTTGCAGTCTCTTCCTGATTCCTTCTCCCAATTTGTGGTTAATTTTAACTGCAATGAGATAGAGTGCAATTTAGCTGGGCTAATGAACAAGTTGGTTACTGCACAATCTCAAATGGAACTAAAGGGAAAAGAAACTGCCTTGGTCATCTCTTCTGGACCTAAAAAGTCTAAGTCTAAGAAGAAAAAGAACAAGAAGCAGTCTGGCAAGCTTGGAGTTGAAAAGGGTGTTCAAAAGGGTAAGGGAAAGACTCAAGGGTTTTATAAGAGAAAAGGACCTAAGAAAATGGACAGATGTCTCGAGTGCGGTGAGCTTGGCCACTTGAAGAGGAACTGTCTCAAATTAGGCAAAGGCGCAGAAGGTATAGAACTTTTTGTTTTTGAAACTAATTGTTGTATGACTATTTTTTCTACTTCATGGATTCTGGACTCAGGGGCTAGTGCGCATGTGTGCTGTTTGGAACAGGATCTGCAAAGAAGTAGAAAGCTGGGCCGAGAAGAAGTGATGATCAAAGTAGGCAGCGGGGAAAGTGTCGCAGCTACTAGAATAGGATCTACTTCTTTATATTTGAATTCTGGACATTTATTGTTTTTAGAAGATGTTTTAGTTTTGCCCAAGGGGCTTAAGAACATTGTTTCTATTCCGATCTTAGTTAAGATTGGATATACATTCCATTTTTCTAAGTTAAATTGCGACATTTATTATGGAAATAAATTAGTTGGCAATGCTTCTCTAGTTAATGGTTTGTATTATTTAAATATCCGTAATTCATCTAATTTAAATGTTGTAACTAAGAAACGTGGTAGGCAAGAATCTAACTTAAGACTAAAGTGGCATCTTAGACTAGGCCATGCTGGAGAGCACAAGATTCACAAAATGAAAAAAGATGGGCTTTTAAGCTCACTAGTGTTGGATCCCTATCCAACATGTGAATCATGTCTCTTAGGCAAGATGGCTAGATCACCCTTCACCGGGACTTTTGAAAGAGTCACTTAAGTCTTAGGATTAGTGCACACCGACGTTTGCGGACCATTTGGAGAAATGGCTCATGGGGGTTTCTACTATTTCATCACTTTCACAGACAATCATTCAAGATATGGTCTAGTGTATCTGATGAAGCAAAAGTCTGAATCCTTTGAAAGGTTCAAAGAATTCAAAGCTTTGGTAGAAAATCAAACTGGGCAAAATATAAAAACTCTCCGATTGGATCGTGGAGGAGAATATATGAGTGCCGAGTTTGATGAATTCCTTAGAGAACAAGGAATAATGTTACAACTAATGCCACCAGCAACTCCTCAACTGAATGGAGTAGTCGAGCCAAGGAACCGAACTTTGTTGGACATGGTTTGTTCCATGCGTAGTTACACTGATTTACCTATTTCGTTGTGGGGATACGTGCTCCTTACTGCTGCTTATATATTGAACAAATGTCCCTCCAAATCCATTCCTAAGACTCCACATGAAATGTGGAATAATAGGAAATCAAGTCTTAATCATATTAAGATTTGAGTATGTCCTGCTCATGTCAAGAAGACTAAAGTGGAGAAATTGGAGGTAAGATCCCTCATGGGACGTTTCATTGGTAATCCTGAAGATTCCATGGGATTCTTCTTTTACCTACATGATGATCAGAGAATCATTGTGACCCTACAGGCCCACTTCCTTGAAGATGAATTCATCTTGGAAGGGAGCAAAGTTAGAAAGATTGTTCTAGAAGAACAAAATGAAACTCTCTCTGAGACATCTGTCCAAGAACTAAGTCCTAACCCTATAGTAGCACAACCACGACGTAGATCTGGTAGAATAATGCATGAACCCGAGAGGTATGGGTATCTACTGCAGGAGGAGCTAGAGCTTCACACTGTAGTATAAGAGAGTCATGAAGATGATCCATGTACCTATGATCAAGCGATAGTGGATATCGACGCTTCAAGATGGCGAGAAGCCATGGAAACAGAGATGGACTCTATGCAATCGAACCAAGTTTGGACTTTGGTAGATCGTCCTGAATGTATCAAACCTATAGGATGTAAGTGGATCTACAAAAGAAAGATAGGTAGCGATGGCAAGGTTGATACCTTTAAAGCCAGGCTCGTAGCGAAAGGGTATAGTCAAAGAGAAGAAATTGACTATCAAGAAACCTTTTCGCCCGTGGCCACGATAAAGTCCATCCGAATACTGTTATCCATAGCTGCATACTTAGACTATGAGATATGGCAGATGGATGTCAAAACGGCTTTCCTAAATGGATTTCTTGAGGAGGATATCTATATGGAGCAACCAAAGGGTTTTGTATCCGAGACCAATATCCATAAAGTATGTAAACTTGAGAGGTCCATACATGGTCTCAAGCAAGCATCTAAAAGCTGGAATCTCCGTTTTGATGAAGTAGTAAAGGGATATGGCTTGATCAAGAACGAAGATGAACCCTGTGTCTACAAGAAGTCTAGTGGGAGCAAAATTTCATTCTTAGTACTATATGTGGATGACATTCTCCTTATAGGAAATGACGAAGGAATGCTCACCACAGTCAAGAAATGGATTTCGAGTACGCTTTCCATGAAAGACTTGGGAGAAGCAACTTACATTTTAGGAATTCGTATCTATAGAGATAGAACGATTAGAATGATAGGTCTCTCCCAAGCCCTTTACTTAGAAAAGGTCCTAAAGAGGTTTAGGATGGATAATTCTAAGAAAGGGTTTCTTCCCATGAGGCATGGAGTACACTTGTCCAAATCTATGTGTCCTCAAAGTGAGGAAGATAGAGAGGAGATGAGTAAAGTACCCTATGCTTCTACAGTTGGTAGCCTAATGTATGCAATGCTGTGTACAAGACCAGACATTGCCTATGCTGTAAGCGTGGTGAGTCAATTTCAGGCAAACCCGAGAAAGGAACATTGGATAGCTGTGAAGAATATCCTAAAGTATCTTAATAGAACTAAGGCTATGATTCTCATCTATGGAGGTAGAGACCTGAAGATGGAAGGTTACACTGACTCGGACTTCCAGTATGATGTCGATGACCATAAATCCACTTCAGGGTTAATGGTGGGGCGGTGTCTTGGAAAAGCTCCAAGAAAAGCACAACCGCGAATTCCACCACTGAAGCTGAATATGTCGTAGCCTCTGAGGCAGCTAAAGAAGCTGTTTGGATGAGAAAGTTCCTTGGAGAACTTGAAATGGTTCCTAGTTCACAACTCCCGTTACCATTTTATTGTGATAACAATGAAGCTATAGCGCAAGCTAAGGAACTAAGGTCTCGTAACAAGTCTAAACAAATTGAGAGAAGATTTCACATCACTAGAGAGATCGTTGTCCGAAGAGAGATAGCAGTGCAGAAAATAGCCTCAGCTGACAATATAGCTGACCCGTTCACCAAACCACTACCTCAGGCTGTTCTGGACTGACACCTGAAAGAGATGGGTATAAGATACCACAATGAGTGGCATTGAGTGCAAGTGGGAGATTGTTAGGATTATGCCCTCAGATGCCATAGAGGATAGAATGATAGGGCATCTATCTTGTAATTAACTTATTTTGATATTATTAATAAAGGCATTATTTAGTTTTCATTTAAATCTTGTCTGCATCTATAAGTAGTGTAAAATGTTTTGTCCGTGTTTTCAGTGCGATCCCTCTACTTCCTATGAGATAAGAAAATTAGCACTAGAGAGATCGATCTTGACTAGTAAAAACAAGTTCGCAAGTAAAGTGAAGTTTTTAATGGACAAATAAAGATTTAGAACACTTTTACAATCTTATCTCTAACATGGAAGTGCCTGTCTAGTATCATGGGATGGTAGGAGATTAAGATTGTAGGCACATCAGTGGAACTAAAATGCTCGAACACGACTCGTATCGGTTCTGTCACATGGATTTTTACTCTGTGACTGTCAATGATAGAACTGATTATGCGTAATAGGTGTAAGTGAACCTTTGACCTGAAACATCATGCTGAAGACTCATTTGTGACGTCAAGTATTTCATTAGAGTAGTTAGACCCAATTCATTCATTGGTGGGGTCGACCTCGGGATGTGGCTTGATGGGCAAATGGTAGCCTTAGCTGATATCTAGATGGGATTTGTTCTCTCATAAGTGAGTGAGAAAGTACCCTATGTGATTATAGATAAATAGAGATCAAAGTCGTTGCCCAAAGCATAAAGAGACGATTGTGCTAGGCACTAAATCGATCTCAATGATCTCGTATTATTATAATTAATACATATGGTCAAGTCCAGTGAGTTTGACAAAACCATCACTCTCACTTGACTGGGGTACACGAACAAAGGGTTTATACTTACACGGTATTTATGATTGGAAGGTTGCGGAATGATCCTATCATTCATTTCGTTTGGGTTACGAAGTGTGCCACATGACTGGCTAGGTGTTTCCCACTTCCTTTGGTTTCTTCTCATTGCCAAACGAAATGAACCTAAAGAGTCTCGCTAAATGATTGATAAAGAATAATTAAAAATGAGTTTCTATTTTTCTTCTAGGAGTTTTAATTTATTGGATAAATTAAATAATTAATTATCCATTAGATGAAATAATTAATTATATGGATAAGATTAATTATTAATTAATTTCCTAGGCAAATATATTAATGAATTAATTTATCTAATTAATTTGGTATTTAATTAATTTATTTATTTATTGGATATGATAAATTATTAATTGAATAATAAATTAATTAAAAACAAAACAAATCTCGGGCTTATAGAAGGCGTCCAAGAGGACACTTACTTGGCTTCATTGGGCGTCCAAGAGGAGCCTAATTTTAGGACTCTTTTGTTTTGACTTGTTCAATAAGTCATGAGGTATATAAGGACTCTTTGACTTAGAAAAATATAGAACTTTCATAACTCTCCTAGAAAGAAAGAAGAAAAATATTCCTCCCCTTCTCTAAACCCTAGCTGTCGCCCCTTAGAGATTCAAGTGGGAATTTTTCGATTGTTGATCCGTGCGTGGCAATTTAGAGACGATGTATTTTCGTGGTTCGGATCAAGTTCAAGATTTGAAGATTCAAACAAAGGATTGAAGATTTGGAAGCTTCAAATTTTCGACTACTTGGAGGAAGAAGAAATTCTCCAACAACTTCGTTCTAACGAGTAAGTTTTATTCGTTAAATATATTATTCAATTTGAATATGCGATCATTGAATTCAACTTTGGGTTTTAAAATAAATTTTTTTGAAATCCTTCCTCTGCGTTTATGTTATTTTTTGCGAAACCCAACAATAACAACATTTTATATTTTTAATGATTTTAAAATCTTAAAATATTTCTGACAAAACTAGAATAATTTAAATACTTAAATTATACGATATATTTAAATAAATGTTATAAGCATAAGAAATGCCAAGTAGAGAATTACATAAATTCACAAATTTTCTTATGTTCAGACTATTGTGATAATGAATATTTTAATTTATTAACAATGCAGCTTTCTTATACAATATTTCAAATTAAATTTTATATTCCAATAAAATTATTTTTCATTGGTTAAAAAAAAAAAAAACTAAGAAGAATTCAACATTTTTGATTACTATAAATAAATTCAACAAATGTGAGGATTTTCACATATAAAATCAGAAAATAGATTCAAATCAAATTTTAAAATATAAAACACTTTTAATTAAATAGGAAAATACAAAAATAAAATGAAAAAAAGGAAAAAACAGTTTTATCTTCTTCAACCTTTCCCTCCCCCCCGCCCTCCCAACCCCACGGTGACCCGCCTAGCGAAGTCCCACCTACTCCACAAAGCTACCCCAAGCCATCGGGCGAGGCGGCAACGTTGCACCTACCCCATTAAAATCTGCCCAACCTCACCCCAACTTCATTCTCTGCTGCACATCACGAATTGGCTTCGGTTGCCGGATGTGCAGGAACTTCGCAAATTGAGATTAACATTATCTCCGCTTCAATCGCCGGCAGTGTAAGTGGTTGATTTGGGGGATGGATGGGCAGAAGGTGGGGTTAGGGTTGGTGTAGGGAGGGTCTGTTGGATAGGGGTTGGATTTGGGGAAGGAGATACAGGTTGCTCCTTTCTTTTTTCTTTTTTTGTAATTTTTTTAATATATTTAATTTAAGATATTGATTGTTTAAAATATTTTCAAATATAAGATTTTATTTTATTTTATGCAATTCCCACTTGACACTTTTTTTTCATGTTGGTAAGTTGGTGTCCATTTGGCATGTTGGTATTTGACTATTTGCCAATTTTTTTCCAAGTTGGCAAGATTGGTATCCAACTAAGCAAAATTGACCAAAAAATAAAAAATCCCCAGATTGAATTGGGATCCCGATCAATTTCTCCAATTCCGGTGGCAATTGTCCTTAAATTTCAATTTATGAAGTTACACTCCTAATTTTGCCAATAAAAAATGTGAAGGACTAAAATTGCCAACAACACAAAGTTACAAGACTAAATTGGCAGTTTTGCCGATATATAGATGTTGGAATGATAATTGACATTCATATTTATTAATATATATTTCATATTATGGTTTGTTGAAAACTAACAATTCAAAAAGACATATGGAACATTTTTTGTTAATTCATCTCAGAAAATTCTTGCTCAGGCACGATGATTCTCCAAGCTTATATATCCGAATTACACGGGAAATGGCGAACGGGCAAGCTTTTCCCTTGTAGCTATGCTTTTATTATGCCTCCATTTGTTGGGGATGAGGAGTATCAGCGCGCTGCGTTTTCTTATCTAATCCATGACCTACATAATCCAACGACATTCCTAAGTGATGATCCCCTGATAACAAGCTCGACGTTGGTGTTGGTTTGGAGGATTCAGACTGAGAATTGCAGCTAAGTGAAGAGGAACTTGACTGCTTATGCGTGTCAGGAGAATAAAGCGTGTTTTGATTCTGATGGCGGTGTTGGAGAGTACCTATGCCAATGCTTGATTGGGTACTGGGGCAATCCTTACCTCACTCCTGGATGTCAAGGTTAAATTTATAGTATCCTATAGACCCTTTCCATATCATTCTTTTTTCAACTTGTCTCCTTAATTTGACAAGAAATTATTATAATTAGTTGACCTTGATAGAGCTAATCAATCAATATTTTCTAAAACAAGCGGAGGTAAAAAACGGGTGGTATATAACATTACTCATCCTAAAAATTTTAATATTGTATTTGGAATTTTGTGTCCACGTGTTCACACATTAAAGGTTGAGATCAGCTTGGGTCCTCTAGAATTGAATGATGCTTCATCTCCTATTTCATTTCTCATATACATGCTATGTGTATAAATTTTTTCCTTAAGTGGTCATTTGATTGGGTGGTTTACATTGGTTGGACAATTCTGACACATGTAATTTCGTGTTTGGTTGCTTGGTTAGAATTGTCCACGAAACCTAATTCCCAGTCCTTAAACCATGGTATGGCTGCTGATGTAGATAGAATTCGGATCTTGGGCCAAGCTGAGGAAATCCAAGGCTTAATGGGCCAAAGCCCATTAAGATGGTGAATTCAGGTCCATTCTGGAAGATGTCCAACCTGAGCTGGAAGACTTGCCAACCTGGACCTGCGAGAAAGCGCATATCTATATAAGGCAATGCTGGGGACAAGTATCAATCAAGTCAATACTTACCTTAAATGAAGATCTGGCGGGATTAAGCAATAGATTAGCATTAATGTTGATTGATCCATGATTAGATATATCCTAAAATTAGAAGGATGCTGATTTATTCTCTTACCTTATGTATAATTAGTATAGTTGACTTTCTATAATTTACCCTACCCCATCAAACTTGTATAAATACCAACCTAAAGCATAGTAAACGGATACCTTTTGAATCCCCGTGGACATAGGTCTAATTATTGGACCGAACCACGTTAAATCTCTTATTATTTACATTATCGCACTTACATTACTCGATTATATCTCACAATTATACTTATATTATCCCTATTATTAATATAAATATTATTGGTGTGAAACCCACACACATCAATTGGCGCCGTCTGCGGGAAATCTGAGTCAAAGACGTGAGGTAAGCTTAATATTTTTTACGTGTTTTTTCGGTATAACAAATTGTGATGGCAGATCCAGGTATAGGGGAAATGATGAACGTTGAAGGAAATGCTGGAAAGAAGGCGTTGCTGTCCCCAGAGGAAGGAGATCGGGCAGCCCCAAAAACGCCAGCCCTGTTAACTAGGTGTCTGGCGGATGAAATGCGTGATCCCATGGGTGAAAACTCACCAGGGGCACAAAATGGAGGAAGAGAAGGATCACCTGGTGAGGTGGTCATGGTAGATCTAATTGTGAGCAAGCTGAGAGGAATTGTGGACGAAGCTGTCACAGCTGCATTCCAATCTAAACTGGTAGGTATGCAGGATTTACAAAAGGAGGGCAACTTGGCATCCTCGCCACCAAAAGGGATGCCTAAGGCGAGAGACGAGAAGGTAGGGGGTGATGGTGACTTTAGCCCCGAAGGAAGTTCTGGAAAAAGGGCAGGAAGGCAAGGTTTCCTAGAGCAGGAAGGAGACAGGGAAAAGAACGAGCCCCAGAAGAAATATCGAGCTCCCGAGGGACGCCAGATGCGTCGGATGAACCTGGAAGAAATAGAGGAGCCAGAAGGATGGGTACCCTCGCCTAAGATGCCAGGCCAGTCGCTTCAGGGGCGGCAGCGGCGCCCTGGTGCGATAGGAAAGGCAGATTTGCGAGAGCGCCAGCCACAAGGCTGGGCAGACAATGCTGGAGAACTGGAGGATGAAGCCAGCAACTATGAGTCTGCCCAATCTCTTTGGGGAGATCAAGAAGCAAAGCGGAAAGCCCGGAGCAAGCCAAATCAACTTGAGCTCATGGCTAGGAGAATGGAGGAGATAGAAAAGAAGGTGGCAGTTGGGAAAGCTCAGCTAGGTAGGGGAATTCCATTCTCGGAATCCATCATGAAGGAGAAGCTACCCCGAGACTTCAAGAGTCTTTCCATCACACCTTATGATGGTACTACCGATCCTGAGGAACACCTATACACTTTTCGGAACTATGCGCTACTGCATAGGCTTTTCGATGCAATCAAGTGTAAAGTGTTCTTAACCACGTTGGCCAGGTCTACCCAATAGTGGTTCAACCAACTACCTGAAGGGGTCATTGGATCCTTTGCGGAGTTTAGCTCCAAGTTTATCCATCAGTTCGCTAGTAGCAAAAAACATGGAAGAACCCCTCTAAGTCTGTTTAATATCAAATAGAGGGGGGATGAAACTTTAAGGGCATTCGTTAGATGATTCAGCACGGCCACCCTAGAAGTACCCTCTGCCACGGCAGACCTAAAAGCTAGTGCTTTCACGCAAGGACTGCGGGAGGGAGACTTGTTTAAGTCTTTAACCAAGAGACCAGCCGAAGATTTTGATGAGTTACGTAGCAGAGCTGAGAAATACGTCAATATGGAAGAGGCTCAGCGGATAAGATGAGCAGAGCAAGGCCATCCAAAAAAAGATAAGCTGGGAGATGAAGAACAAGGCAAGGTCCATAAGAGTGAAGGAAGGAGCTGGGTTCTAGGACCTGCTCCTAGGCCCAACATAAGAGCCAGGACTGCATACATACCCTTGAGAGGTTCCAGAAACGAATAACTGATGGATGTAGAGGAGAAAAGCATCGTACAATGGTCGGAAGGAGCGGATAAAGGACCGCAGAATCTAATTTGCCCGGTGTATTGCCGGTACCATAGGGAATACAACCACGACACAGATGCCTGTCCCGAGCTAGAAGAAGAGATCCAACGGCTAGCCAGGTTGGGCTACATGAAGGAGTTCGTTATCCAAAACAATAATCATTATGGAAGGGGCGGATCAAGCTCAACCCGAGGAGGAGGAACCTAGGGACGAGGAAGGGGAGCCCCCGGAAGATGGCAAAGATGAGGGGTAGACAGAGCTGGCCCTGCAGAAAGAGGAAATTTTCCTCAGCATGTCGGTAAACTACCTGAAGCTTGGGGAAAGCAGGACCAAAAAGAGGTTAATAGGATAGGTCGAGCTACAATACACATGATCGCAGGTGGTTTAATAGGGGAAGAAACCAAAAGATCACTGAAAAAACAAGTAAGGAAGGTAGAAAATACACCTGCCTTTTTTATGAACGTCAACCAAAGTAGACCTGGACAGGAAATTTGCTTTGGACCAGAAGATGCCAGGAGCATCCTAACCCCACGTAATGATGCTTTAGTCATTACAGCAAATATAGCCAACTATGATGTACAACAAATCTTCATCGATAGTGGCAGCTCAGTTGACATCCTATTTTATCAGGCATACCAGCAGATGGACAAACCAAGTTGGAAGAAGCGAAAACCTCGCTGTTTGGCTTCGCGGGAGAGGTGGTGCAACCTGTGGGATAGATCACCCTACCCTTATCCTTAGGAATAGGGTAAAGGAAAAGGACTATGTTGACTAAATTTTTAGTCGTAGACACGCCGTCCGCATATAACGTGATATTAGGAAGACCTACCTTGGTCTTATTTGAAGCTGTCATCTCCATACCGCATATGAAGATTAAGTTTCCCACACCCGAGGGTGTAGGGGAAGTACTGGGAGATCAACATCAGTCCCGAAAGTGTTATGTGGCCTCACTCAAACAAGTGGACAAGCCTTCGGAAGAAAAGAAGCACAAACCTGATAAAGCTAGCCTAGAAGATGGAGGAGCAGAAAAGAAGATGGTCCCAGCCCACGTCGAGCCAGTAGGGAAACTCATGAGTATAGAGCTTGTGCCAGGGGAGGCGGATAAAGCTGTCAGGATAGGATCACATCTAAATCCAGAGGTGAAGGAGGAGTTGATAGCAACGTTGCGCAGCTACGCAAATATATTTTCCTGGTCAGCTAATGACCTAGTAGGGATTAACCCAGCTGTCATACAACACCATCTGAACGTGTATCCAGATGCAAAGCCAGTCATACAAAAGAAGAGACACTTCGGACCAGAGAAGGATGCCATAGTCCGGGCTGAGCTGGATAAGCTCCTCAAAGCCAGGCACATTGCAGAAATTCAATTCCCAGAATGGGTCTCCAATGTAGTCTTGGTGCCTAAGGGAGGATCAAAATGGAGGATGTGCATTGACTTCCGCGACCTGAACAATGCCTGTCCAAAAGACCACTATCCATTGCCACGGATAGACCAGCTGGTGGATTCCACAGCTGGATTCGAATTACTAAGTACCATGGACGCACAAAGTGGGTATCATCAGATACCTCTAGACGAAGAACACCAAAGGAAGGTTAGTTTTATAACTACCTTTGGCATGTATTGTTACGTGGTCATGCCCTTCGGATTAAAGAATGCAGGAGCAACCTATCAAAGGTTGGTTGATATGATGTTTTGCGACCAAATCAGGAAGAATATCGAGGTGTACGTTGATGACATGGTGGTAAAAAGTTGAGCTACTAGCATGCATGTACAGGATTTACAACAAACCTTCGAGACGTTGAGAAAATACCAAATGAAGTTGAATCCAGCAAAGTGTGTTTTCAGAATCAAGGGGGGAAAATTCCTCGGATATATGGTTACAGAGAAGGGGATAGAAGTTAATCCCGAGAAGATCAAAGCGATCCAAAACATGGCGGAACCTCGAGATGTCAATGAGGTGCAAAGATTGACGGGGCGAATCACTGCCCTAAGTCGTTTTATTTCCAAATCTGCTAAAAGGAGTCTGCCATTCTTCAAGATATTGCGAAAAGCTGAAGGCTTCAGCTGGACGAAAGAATGTCAGCAAGCCTTTGCTGACCTGAAGGAGTATCTAAGTCAAATTCTGCTGTTGACTAAGCCTGTGCTCGGTGAACCGTTAATATTGTATATAGCGGTAGTTGATAAAGCTGTCAGCACGGTCTTAGTTCGGGAAGAAGGAAAAGTTGAGAAGCCGGTATACTACATTAGCAAGGTCCTTAGTGACACGGAGACGAGGTACTCCGAAATTGAAAAAATGGCATTTGCCTTAGTTATAACGGCAAGAAGGTTGAAGCTATATTTCCTAACATATAAAGTCATAGTCAAAACCAATCAGCCACTCAACGCTGTGTTGGGCAAAGCTGGAGCATCAGGGAGGTTAGTCAAGTAGGTGGTCGAGCTGGGAGAATTTGAGATAGAGTATGTGACACGAACAGCAATAAAGTCACAAATTTTGGCTGACTTTATCACGAAATTGACCAAACCTGATGTGCGAAAGACAAAGAAGAGAAGGTGTGGCTGGTGCACGTAGATGGCTCAACTACGCAGAACGGAAGTGGTGCAGGTGTGGTGCTCACCACGCCTGAAGGCGACTAACTTGAGTATGTCATCAAATTCGAGTTCAAGGCAAGCAACAATGAAGCAGAGTATGAAGCCTTCATCATAGGCCTCCAAATGCACTCAAGGGAGGAGCTATGAACCTGATAGTATATTCAGATTCGCAACTCGTGATAAAACAAGTAGAAGGGGAGTATGAAGCCAAGGAGAAGAGAATGATGGAATATCTAAAAACCATAGATACGTTACGAAAAAACTTCGATAAGCTGGAGGTACACCAGATACCTCGAGCTAAAAATGCCAAGGCAGACTACCTGTCAAAGCTGGGTAGCTCTGTCACAGATTGCAAGACACGGCAAATCACCATCCAGTTTGTAGCAAGATCCAGTAGCGATAAGGAGGTCATGCAGATATAAGAAGGAGACGATTGGAGGACCGAATTAATCCAGTATTTCACGAATGGAACGTTACCTGAAGAACGAAACTCCAAACAAAGGTTGCTCACACGAGCATCCAGGTTCAGCATGATCGACGGTATCCTCTATAAGAAGGCGTTTGTGCAGCTGCACCTAAGGTGTGTGTCTAAGGAAGATGGAGGCTACGTGCTTAGAGAAATCCATGAAGGGTGTTGCGGCAGCCACAGAGGAGGGGCTGCCCTAGCAGGGAAAGCACTCAGAGCTGGATACTTTTGGCCAACTTTAAAAGAAGATGCAGCTGAGCTGTGAAAAATTGTGAACAGTGCCAGGTGCATGCCAGTCTTATCCATCAACCTGCAGAATGATGCGCACAATGAATGTCCCTTGCCCGTTTGCAAGATGGGGCATGGACATTGTGGGACCTTTCCCTATAGCAAAAGCCCAAAAGAAGTTTCTACTAGTACTAGTAGATTATTTCAGCAAGTGGGTGGAAGCTGAAGCTCTAGTCCGGATCACAGAGGCAGAAGTTATTCGGTTCTTATGGAGGAACATAGTGTGCCGACTTGGCGTACCTAGAGAGATAATAGCTGATAATGGATGACAGTTCAGTGGAGCAAAGCTGAGGCGTTGGTGTGAGGAGCTGGGAATTCAGCAGCGTTTCAGCTCGGTGGCTCACCCTCAGACCAATGGTCAGGTTGAGGTCACTAATAGAATTATAGTACAAGGTTTAAAAACCAGGTACGCATACTTGAAATCTCTTTATTGTATCAATTTCCTTGTTTCAAATTTATCATCTAATCCTATATGCCTCCTGTATAAATGTATTACTAACCTATCTGTAAAACTGAAACCTCACTCTAATAGACAGGAGGGAGCGGGGAGGGGGGGGGGGATTGGGTAGATGAACTAAAATCTGTATTGTGGTCATATCGGATCACTCCCAAGTCTACTATAGGAGAGAGTCCTTTTAACCTGGTGTACGGAGCTGAAGCTGTCATACCTGCGGAGGTCAGAGTGCCGACCCACGGGTCAAGTACTTTGATCCAGAGCAGAATGAGGAGAGGTTGAGAGAAGATCTGGATTTGATCGAGGAGAGTAGGACGAGGGCATACCTACGAATGGAGAAATACAAACAGAGAATCCAAAGAGCTCAAGAAGTAAAAGTGAAGACCCGAGCTCTCCAGATAGGAGACCTGGTGCTAAAGAGGGTGGATGTTGTCCGTATAGTGAGAAAGCTGGACCCCAATTGGGAAGGTCCCTACAAAGTGGTTAAGGTGGTAGCAGGAGGAGCTTATGAGTTGCTGGATGGCAAGGGAAAACCACTCCCTCGCCCTTGGAATATTCAAAATCTTAAAAAGTTTTATGTCTAAATGTTCTTTACCCTGACTGACGTTATTATGAGTTAAGTATTTTTCAGGAATACATGGAAGGAATGTAATATCCCATCTGCAGGATTAGATGCAGAGCTCCACTCGAAAATTTTAGTAAGAATTTGCTTTGTTTTTATAAAGTTTTGCGAATGTTGTACCTATATTTTGCTATGCGAATAAACGTGAATATGCTTATGAAACTGTGAAAAGAAGTAAGGGAGAGTTGGTGGAATGGGAGGTAGCCGGAGGTAGGGTGCACCACCTGGATGGGTAGCCCGGATTCGTATAGCTAGGCGGCCTGCGGTTTCAAATCCGATGGCCCCATACCAAGAGGATATAAGGGTGGGTTGGTACGGAGTTATTCTGGGGATAATTCTGTGACCAACTCGCATTGGAAGACCGGGGTTAAGGGAGCTACAAGGTTGGCTGGAGATCTAAGGCTGGAGGAGGGGACTAATTCTCCCTCTCCTGGCTGAAATAAGGTATGAAAATCGAGAAAAAAGAGTATAAGGAAGGATGCCAACGGTAGCAGGCTGGCCAGCTGTGAGCCTGTTGATGAAATATGTGGGAACGGAGAGGAGAAAAAGGGGAAACAAGGAAGGTGATAAATAATAATGGTAGATCTCCACTACTGCGCATGAGAATAGCAGGTCTCCACGACTGTGCATGAGAATAGTAAGTCTCCACGACTGCGCATGAGAATGGCAGGTCTCCATGACTGTGTGAGATTAGCAGGTCTCCATGATTGCGTGAGATTAGCAGGTCTCCATGACTGCATGAGATTAGCAGGTCTGCATGACTGCACGCGAGAAGTGCAAGTCTCCACGATTGCATCATGGCATAGCTAGAAGCTACGGCTCAGCTAGTGCTCTATCAAAATTTATTAAAGTAAAACTAACAAGGCGATTTGTAGGAAGAATGTTTGTCTGTTTGATATCTTTCAGGAAAGGGTTCCTAAGCTAGAAAGGAAAGCACATGTACGGCTTTAGAAAGTTGTAAGTATTGTCTCACAATATTTAACGCTTTAAGCTTTATTTATACGTTAAATGTTAAAAAGAGATTGTTAATATCATTTGGTAACCAAACGGTTAAACCAACCTGCAGAACTGACTAACCTACCTCCCGCAAGGGAAAAAAGCAAGTTTTGTATGTTCAAAACTTTCAGAAAAAACAGCAGACATCCTCAGGAAATGGTATACAAAGGCACTCCAATGAATAAGCAAGTAAGTATAATCATGCACAGCAAAAAGCTGTGAAGTAAACTGTGTAAAATGCAGGAACAAGAAAGGAAGCACATTAAAGCATATTCCTAATACTCCCTTAAGGGGGAAAAACCATCACAAAATATCTCTATCTAAAGCTAGGCAGGCGGAACGCAAAGACATAAATTAAAATTGTCCATAGGGGCTACATATGCCCAAAACAAAAATTGGGAAAGATTGTACGAGGAGCTACATATGCCCAAACAAGCACCATCACCAATGTTCTTAAAAGATTATGCTGCGGGGTTAGTCTCAACCCCCGCAGGTGTATCATCTACCTGGCCAGAAGGAGTTGTGTCCCCAGCTGAGGGCAGTTCCACCACGGTACCTTCAGGTTGGATAGCCACAAGAGGAGTTATAGGAGAAGCTGGAAGAGGGTCCTCTAGAGGAGCAGGGGGCTCATCACCCTTGGAGTGAGCCATAAAAGCGGCTGCAGAATTCAGGAAGGAGGTAGAGCTGCCAGTAGGAGGATAGCCCTGAGCTCAAAATTGAGAGACGCACCAATCAAATCCCTTGAAGAACAACTCCAGGGATTGGTCGTCCACTTTAGCAGAAAATTCATCAGAGGACAGGAGAGCCGCTTTCTGTGCATCAAGCAAAGCTTTGCCCTCCTCCGATTCAGGAAAGGCCTCTAGCCAGGTTTGACGTTCTCTTCTTAAAGCTTCCTATAGCTGCGCAGCTTGGCTATCCAGAATAGCCTTTTTCTCTTTTGCCAGCTCTTTGGCTTTGGTTGCAACCTTGTTGTAGCGGGATTTGTGAGCCTGCAGATCCTTGAGCATTTTCTGCTCTTTCTCCTCCCAGGTCTGCTGGGCCTGCTTGAGTTTGTTCAGCTTTTTGTCCAGGTCCTTGACCTCATCTGAGTGGTCTAGGTCTAGGAAAGACTGGACAAATAGCTGGAAGAACTGCACATACAAAGAATAAGTTAACAAGCATGGAACTATGAAAGAAAACGAAGCTGAATAAACTAAGACGATGGCGTACCTTCGGAGCAACTTCTAAAGTCATATCCATGACTTCTTGGCGGGGCAGGGAGGACAGATGGTGGCGATCCAAAGGGTTAATCAAACTCTTCAAGTATTCCCGTAGGGTGGCACGGTCCTTGGTCTTCAAAATAGATTGAGGTGGCATATCCTGAGCTCTAGAGCGCGTTCGCAAAGCTAGCGGATCAGGAGTAGCAAAAGAAAATTGAGGCATGAAATCTCTGAGATTTTCCTCAGAACCACGACGTTTGGTAGGAGGAGCATCAGAGGAAGCATCCGGGTCAGCTAGCCTTTTGCCTATGGCTATCTCCCTAGCCGTGACCGGGTCCCGACCTGAACGATCTACAGTAGCCTGGGGCTGGGAGGAAGGAGCAGCTACTTGAACTGCACCTGGGGGCGGACCACCTGAGGGAGGGGGAGGCAGAGTTGGAGGTGGACCTCCAATCAGTTTCCCTCTGCGCTTCAATGCCTCGGCAACTCGAGTAGCATCCATTAGTTGCTCTGTCCAAAGTAAACAAAACTAATATCAGAACACAAAAGGCAAAAAAATAGAAAGAGCAAAACAAGCGCAAAGCTAGACTACCTAAAGTCTCGCCCTGCATGTCAACCTGCACAGGACTTAATGCGATCGAGGAAGTTACGGCGAAAATCCCACTCTTCATCCTCGGCCGGGGGGGGGGGGGGAAATGAAGAAATAATTTTTCTTCCACTCTTTCTCAACAATAGGATATGAGCCTATGAAAGATGTTTGCCTGCGAGAAGTAAAGTAGAAATCCCCTCCCTCGGTAGGAGATGAGCGGGGAAGAAACAAGGCGTAAAAGAAGTCAGAAGTAGGTGTGTGACCCAAACTCTGGAGGAGCACAGAGAAACCTGCCATTATGCGAATGGCGTTGGGAGCTAGTTGGTTTAGAGGAAGCCTAAACTTGTTAGCAATGGAGATAAACAGGGGAGGTATGGGGAAGCGCAGACCTGCGCGAAGCTGAGCTACATAGAAACAAGTAAAACCTAGAGGTGGGCGATGGGGCCTATCATTCGCAGATGGGACTACAACCTTGTAAGCATCCAAAATACCATAGTTTTGGCGTATGATCTGACCTTGGCTAGGGGTAAACCTAGAGGTGAAAACTTCCTAAAAGGAGCTATTCTGGGCGATCAAGGTTTTTTCCCGGCTATTCAAGACAGCTAAATCCACTTCCCCTAGAGCATCTGGGTCAGGAAGGTTTAAATCCTCATTGTCTGAGGGAAAACCAGCCTGCCCCACCCCAGAATTAACGCTAGGAGTCGGTGATGGGGGTTTATCCCCACCGCGACCATCTGAAAGAGTTTCGGAGGAGGAGAGATCCACAAAATCTAAGTTTCTCAAAACCTGGGTGGCATTAAATGAAGCCTAGGGAAGAGACAAGGAACTCGCGGCCATAGCTATGGCGTCGAGTTCCAGCAAGTTCATAGGGTTGGTATAGTTTTGGGAATCTGAACCTAAACTATTCGACATATTGACAAAGAGGCACAGCAAAACCAACACAACCGAACGATTCACAACAAATTAGAAGTAATAAAAAGCAAAGAAGATAAGGGAGGATAAATACCTAGAGATGGGCGACGAACGTGCAGTAACTGCCAACTTGAGGAAGGGAAAGAACGAGAAGTGGAGGAGAAAGTGGGAAGAGCTCTTAAAGGAACCAGCGGCTGGACATGGAAGGAACAAATTCAGTTTTTGGTAACTGAATATCTTTTGAAAATACTCATCCGAAAAGAAAGGTAAGCTTTGGAAAAAGGCGGGTTAAATTACTAGCCCTACACGTGGCCCTGATCTAGACGTCCGAAAAGGGGGGTAGTTATGGCAGCAAGAAAATCGGCGTAATGATGAGACACGACCTCCCAGGAGCCATCAAAAGCCTGCCAGACGTGGGGAAGCTCAACCGGCGAGGTCTTTTCTGTCAAATCAGTATTAGGGTTTCTTAAACCCACCTTTGGAGATCATTCCGTTTCTTCAGCTGGAGCAGCTTGGTGTCTCCACATAGTTCGGTCAGCTTGTCCCGAATTTTATCTTCTCAACTCTTGTAGCTTGACAAGTCAAACTATGGAGTTGGGGGGACTATTGATGTAGGTAGAATTCGGATCTTGGGCCAAGTTGAGGAAGTCCAAGGCTTAATGGGCCAAAACCCATTAAGATGGTGGATTCAGGTCCATTCTGGAAGATGTCCAACCTGAGCTGGAAGACCTGCCAACCTGGACCTGTGAGAAAGCGCGTATCTGTATAAGGCAATGCTGGGGACAAGTATCAATCAAGTCAATATTTACCTTAAATGAAGATCTGGCGGGATTAAGCAATAGATTAGCATTAATGATGATTGATCCATCATTAGATATATCCTAAAATTAGAAGGATGCTGATTTATTCTCTTACCTTATGTATAATTAGTATAGTTGACTTTCTATAATTCACCCCACCCCATCAAACTTGTATAAATACCAACCTAAAGCATAGTAAACGGATACCTTTTGAATCCCCATGGATGTAGGTCTAATTATTGGACCGAACCATGTTAAATCTCTTGTTATTTACATTATCGCACTTACATTACTCGATTATATCTCACAATTATACTCATGTTATCCCTATTATTAATATAAATATTATTGGTGTGAAACCCACACACATCAGCTGCTATTTCAACTCACCTATTTAGGTGAGTTTAATAAATCCCAACATATGGGTTTACTTGACCAAGTTGTACAATTACTAATTTACCCCCTACTATAAATATCCCACTATACTTTCTATTTTGAATTATTATTACATGAATCTCTCTCTCTTCTCTCACCCATATCAGCTCCATTCTCCCGAAGTTGAAGATGCCATTGACAAAAATTTGCGGATCGAGCTCAAATTGCATTATTTCATTAAATCAATTCATAAAAGGGCAAGTATGTTAGTGATAAACTGATTTCATGAGTTAAATATGTGTTTATATAGATGTGTATTTTTTTTAAAAGTTGTTTAAAAACTAGGGTTTGTTCTTTATACAAAAACTATGTATAATCTTTCTTCTTATATTTTTTGTATGTATAGGATTTTTATAATATATGTTATTTTGGTCATTATTCGAACAAATCGTATTTAGATGGTTTATCTCACGCAAATTTACCCTCTCTTTATATTTGAAATGGTGGATTCGTAATTGCAACGGAACATTTGGATATTTTAAAATTTAATTGTATGATTCTGGTCTGTATTTATAAATTATGTTGGTTAATTTGTGCTATTATGAATGGGGTGATTGTTTGTTGCTTTTAAATGTGTTTTGGTGATCACATTTCCACCACCTGCTATTGAATTACTTTGAAATTGTATATATGCTTGAATATTTATTTAACAGAATGTTGAACCCCATGACGATGTAATGCATTTATGAGTTTTCATTTCTATTAATCTATAATTTAGAGTGGTTCAATTTTATATGGAATTGGGAGAAAAATGTGCTTGTAGAAATGAAGCACAAATTCGAACGGCATGGAACAAAAAATATCTCGGGAGAAAATTTGTAGGTTTCAAAATTTTTGTTCCTTTTTTTTAATGAGAAAGAGGTGTTTTTGTTTTCATGTAAATGTTATGCAATATGATCTTGTCTTTGTCATTTGCATTTACGGAACAGGTTCCATTATGTTTAATTCATGTTGTATCAATAAGCTTCAGCAATATATCTCTTTGATTTTTAGAAGCTTAGTTTAGAATAATATTTTGTTCAGTGGTAGTTTTTCCCTATATCATCAATTACACTGGCCAATATTTGAATTAATAATTCTTTGAACAATATTCAGAATCTGCTCTTACTGTACAATGACATTATAGGCTCTTTTCTATAGCTATTCCTTATACATTAATAAAACTGAATCTCTTTTGGTGGTTGTGGGGCTTGCGTTGTCATGTTATTCAAATAAGACCCTATACTTAAGCAGGTTGAAGAGTTTAGTGTAAGTTCATATCCTTATACTTCTTTGCAGCATAAATGGTTGTTCAACAAGTGAAATCCTTGGTAATAATAAAAATGGCTTCCACCTGATCCATCAAAAGTTTGCAGGCATCCATGCTTCTCAATGCAACTTTTGTATTCCTGGCATATGTGTGTCACTTTACTCAGTCACCACCATGCTCAAACTTACACGACTATGCTCTAAGTTGATAGATTCTGAAGCTGAGAAAGCTATACCGGAAAATCTTTGTTGATCCACTGGATATCGACAAAGTGGTGAGAGTACTTTGGTGGAAGTTGATGAATCCACTAGGCAGATTATTGTTGCTCTTGTCAAGAAAAGCAATTACAACTTACAAAGGGGTGTTTTTTAATTCTGTATTTAAGAATCTGTAAATTGTTTAAGCTTTGATGAAGAATTGGCAAAAATGTTATTTAATATGTTTGTTGATGTGGGAGATTCTATTTTTGGCTGTTAATTTGTATGAACACTTTGATGATCAACTAATTAGTTTTAGATGATTCAGGAACCAAATTTTTCGTGGAAATTCGTGAGTTTTGGTATTTTGTTCTTCTTAATTTTCATTATGAGATTGAGTATTGTTTGTATAGCTGAAATAATGAGGGATGTGTTCTTTTTTTTTGGAGAAAATTTAATCTATTTCTAAAGAATAGCTAGTAGATGGTTTGTTTCCACAACAATTACCTGAATTGGATTTTTTTTCTTATATACCAGGAGTAAGTTTTTTGAGTCTATTATTAACTCTGCACAATGAGAATATTTAAGAAATGAAACTTTGTTCAAAAAGTAGATGAATTTACTTGGATTTTAGAGGGTTTTCTCCCTTGTCTACAATATATATCTATCTATCTATCTATCTTGGAAGGGTTGTGGAATATGATAAGTTTAAGTTTGACATATTTGACTAAAGGGCAACATAGGATTTTAAATAAAAGTGAGGGATAAAAGTGTATTTTACTATTAACCCAACCTATGTGAATCATTCAACCAAACATAAATCAGTTGTTGGGCCCCACATAAATGGGTGGGTCAAAAATATCAACCAAACACATTTTTTGAAATGTCATTTCAATAGCCTATGGTTTCAAACTCATTGACTCTTTGGAATCCCAACCCCCAACCAAGGGGTCATTTGGTTGGGGGTTGGGTTAGTATGTGACCTAATAGTCAATTGGTTTAAAACCATAGACTATCGAAATCACATTTAAAAAATTATGTTTGGTTGCTATTTTTGGCACACTCATTTATGTGGGGCCCAATAACTTGTTTTATGTTTGGTTGGATGATTTACATAGGTTGGGTTTGGGTAAGTACTAAAATACCTTGAAAAAACTTAGTATATGCCTATTTTGCCCTTTAAGTAAAAATATGCTAAACTTACCACTACCCCAATCCTTATCCCCTTTGTAGCAGTCGATTTAGGTAGACAAACGGAGAAAACCAACTTGAATCCTAGTAAATCCATATATTTTTTGTTCGAAATTTCATTTATTTTATCAATTAGCATTCCCAGCATGTTTTGGTAACGATTTTTTGAATTTTTTCGTAGAATTTAATGAATCGATCGACATCTATAAAGTAAGTTTTTGTAACTTGAAAAAAAAATGTTGATATTTTGATTTGTCCTATTCTTTTCCATTACATTATTAGCTTCTATTGGAAAATCTTTAAATTTTTTTGCTTGTGATCTAAGGAGTGGGTTTATTAACTTTTGTTTGGGCTTGTTTCCATTACAAAACATCTTCCACAAAAATTCACTTATTCAAGACAACACACATGTATCAAGAGAGAGTATTTTCACAAAGTGTTAGTCTTCACAACACATACTTAAGAAAAACAGAGGAGATATACAATTGTTTGACAATTGAAGAGATCCAATTTAACCATGGTAAAAATTCCACAAAATCCTCTACATGCTAAACTGAATTCTTCCTTAACATATTACATGAGACAGAGCGAGGAACGAGTACATGTAAAGCAAAAGCTTACAAATTTAACAAACATTATTGTCATATGATTAGTAATAAACAAAATTCGAAAATATCTAAGAAAATCCTCAAGCATCAGCAGCTTTCTCCATAGGAGTAGCTTCTTCACTGCCATTAGATTTTGAATGCTTTGCCTCGTAATCTTTCACAGTAGCCTTAATTGCATCCTTAGGCGGTCCCCCACCTGGTACTGATCCATGCAAGGTAATTTTGCTTCCTCACGCATTTTGGAGTTCTTTTTTGGGATCCAATGCTTCACGCCGAGCCATAAATTATGACAATGATTTTCCAGTCTGCTTTAATCCGCAATGTGGAATACTTTCAATTGAAGTTCGGAAAGAAAAAAGTAGAACAAGCAAAACAAATTCCTCAATAAGGCTTGATGACCATATCACCTCAGCCATACACAAATATAATGCAACAAACTAGATTAGAGAATGGTGCTTACAATCAAACTGTAGTCCAGACAAGTACTATATCTAGTCCTCCAAATCAGAAGGACTTCTGCATATTGAAATACCCTTTACTAATTGATGTCCGTAAACTTACACTAAAAACGTTTTTCCATATCTGGTTCAAATTAGGGCATGTCTATTTCCTTCCAAACATTATTATGGGATTATGGCTTGTAAAATTACACCTAGGAATTCCAACCAATTGTGTATACTTTTACAAATCCATAAGCAGAAGTAAAACATCAATGCAAATCAAGTTATTGATGAGTGAATAGCACCACAGCAACGCACACAAAGAGGTGTTGAACCAGTTGTTTATTTTTTGGCACGTATTTGTACATACTAAAACATATAAGCTGGCGATTTCACAAATGAACTTAGTCAAAAGCAATGTAATTTTTATACAAAAAATAGGATTCGAAAACATGACTTCCATCATAGAAATTATTCGGAATGATATAAAGGGAAATCCCCCAAAGCCTTCTCTAAATTAAAATACATTAAACACCTGGTACCAAACTCAGTAGCCTTGATGATGGACTCATAATAGCCACCGACTCAGCATCAATATGAAAACCCAGTAAGGCACAATAGTTCAACACAACAACAAAAATCTATTTCCAAAGGTATAAGACATAGTAATTGAAGAAAGCCTACATCAAGTAACAGCACACAAAAAAAATTATTCTAGAGCACAAACTGAACCATATAAGAAAGTTCCAGCAGATCATATGGAAAGGAAAACCTGAATACCTGCACTTGGAAGCAATGGCAACAAGCACATCAGTGGTGAACCCTTCACAGCTAACTAGAACCAAAGACTTGAAATTGGGAAAAGATTTTGCAAGCAGCTCAAGGCTATCATCAGACACTACCATCCGCTTTAATGCTAGAGGTTTATGAAAATTGGAATAAATTTGGAGGCCTAGCAACACACTTGGGGTTCATGGCGTAGCAGTTTCCAATGAAACCTTCTATCGGCTAAATCTTTCCACACTATACCACGAATTGTAAGCTAAAGACACTGCATTTCAGTCCCGATGCGAAGTCAGAAAATCAAATACATGCTCTAATACTTCTTCTGGAAAGTAATTCATCTTACTCTGGAACAAACACATTGGATCCAAGTACATGAACTTCAGATTCACCTCCACCAAACCTAACCTAAGAGGAAAATAGACATTGCAAGTCAATCTGAGAACACACACAAGAATGACAGAAAAATCATTAGAAATAGCTACAAAATGCTAATACATTGATCATATCGTAAGATCCAGACCAAGGTATCATTAAACAACTTCTATTATACCTTATTTCATCCATAAAAATAAAAACACCAAAATTACAAGATTCAATAATGTAAAAAGAAATGTTACAGATTCACTATATTCACATTTGTGTAAATAAGAAACCCTAATTTTATAACAACATCTCATACAATCAATCCACCTAAATAACCCATAATTTTTAAATGAAATGGGTATATCATCAACATACTTATATTTTCTTAGATGAATGTGAAGAAAAAAAATGAAATAAGAGCTTGATCCCAATTTTCATCTTCAATGGTAGCTTGGACTTTTGAAAAGGGCGTGAGCTATGAAGCTGAGATGTGGGGGAATTGTGATTTGTGTAATAAAAAATAATGAATGGAGTGAGATATTTATAGTAAGGGGTAAATTAGTAATTACTTACTTGGCCAAGTAAACCAAAATATTGGGATTAATGTAACTCACCTAGATAGGTGAGTTGAAATAGCAGCCATCCCATAGCTTAAGGACCGGGCCTTGGGTTTCGTGGACAATTCTGACCAAGCAACCAAACAAGAAATTGTGTGTGTCAAAATTGTCCAACCAAATGACCCTTAAATATACAATTGATGTGAATTTTATACGCATGAGCTATGTGTATATATCAACTGAAAATACGAAATGAAACACAATTTTGAAATTCACTACAAAAAAGATGATTATTGCCCATGTCAATATGCCATGATGAAAAGTCCATTTTCCATGGTTAAAACCAATTGACCATCGCTTTACTACGGCTTTGGCCGTGGTATTTGAAAGCATGGCCAAAACATTTACCATGACTTATAGCCATGGTCAATGTTTTGTTCATTGTAAAGACCATGGTTTTTAGCCATTGTAAAAAAGTGTTAGGTTAATATTTCTTCCACCATGACTAGTTAGAGCTTAAAATAACTAGTATTCTTTTTCACCACGGCTAACTTTAGTGTGGCTATAAGAAATATCTACCACGGCTAAGTTAGCCATGAGCTTAGACCTCTATAGACCACGGTTTTAAACCATGGCATATATGTTCATTGTCAATACTCAATTTTCTTGTAGTGATTACACAGTTTTGAAATACATGATCCAATTTGAGTTGAGATGCCAAAAAAAGAAAACAGTGCATCGTGCTCGATAACATGAAGGCTCGTTTAGTTGAGGTGTGGGATCAAGCTTAATACTAGAACACATGAGATAAGGTGGAAATTGGGTCAAGTGTAATCATGGAACACCATGTTTGGAATGGATTACGCTATATATATCTGAAAAAAATGGACGATTCATTTTCTCATGCACAACCCGCATAATTAATAGTCAGGTCGTGCTTGTATCATGGGCTTGAGTGTAATGAACCAAACGATGCAAAAAGAATGAAAAGGTATCAATCAATCAAGCCTTATAAACCCCAACGAGCCCTAAGTATATTTCACATGGCAATGAGCTAAAGATTTTCATTATTTTTTCTTTTTTGGTTCCGAGATAGATATTGATGAATGCACAGAAAATAATCCGTGCCATTCGATTTGCATCAATTATCCGGGGACTTTTTCATGTTCCTGTCCGGATGGGTATTATGGCGATGGCAGGAAATCTGGAAGTGGTTGTTCTCCATCGGCGTGGACGACGTCCAAATTGATAAATATCTCAATAGGTAACTTTCATTATTTCAATCCTTCATTTTAATAGCTCTATTTATCAGTGGCAAATTGGCAAAGTCCGGTTTTAGGTTGAGTCCAATTGGGTCAGGTCTAAATGTGTTCCATTAAGAATGTGTTCAAATACAAAGGTTTGGATGAATTTATGTTGGGTTGTGTTGGGTTTGATCCGGATAGATCCAACACAACTTTTATTGTTCAAGAAAATGCTGAATATAACCATTATTTTGTTTAGAGGTTTTTTCTAATGTACCCAAGATGCAACTATACAAGATTTATTAGGAAGGCAAAACTAAGCTATATAAACCCAAAAATGACCCAATTCAGAGTGGATCCAGTGGCGGATCTACATTAGGGGAGGGGCGGGGCGGGGCGGGCCGGGGGGGGGGGCACTCAGATTTTTTTTTTAATTTATACATATTTTTTAGTTTTAATTTATAAATTACATTAATGCCCCCACTCAAATTTTTAAAGGCCGCCCTCAATTCTAATTTCCATCTCACTCTCGGCCTCTTTTAGAAGATGAAAACTCGTAGACTACAGTTGTAAAATGTAATTTACTAATTATTGTTTATATTTATTTTTTATTTTGTTCGGTGAATTGTGCTCCCACTGATCCAAATTTCTAGATCCGCCACTGAGTGGATCCATTCAAAAAATTTCAAGATGGTGTTTGTTGAGGCATCCATTCGTTCCGAGCTTCCGATTCATTGCAATATCGCAAAACTTTGAGATCATCCCGCAACTTTTTGTCCTAGATTCTGAAAAAATTCAAGAAAAATATTAATTTGGGTGAATACTTATACTCTTTGTAATTCAAGTGAGGAAACCTGACACGGGGAAAAATGTAACTTTCATCCTTTAGATTGGCCTCATTTCAACTTTAGTCCTCCATATTGGCCTCTCGAATTTTTGGTCCTTGTCGTCTTCAAATTTTCACCGGAAAATTTCAAATTTTAGCACAAGACTCGTTCAACTCACGGGGTTCACATTAAACTCGCTAAGTCAAAAATATTTTAGGGTAAAACTAGCTTTTGGGTGAAATGTTTTGTAGGGAAACTCACTCTTTGGAGGGAAATATCAAATTTATTCCCTCCAACCCCTCTCTCCTTGTAAGAATATATCTCCAAATGTGAGTGTTTCTTTTTTGGTTACACCCCAAATGTGAGTTTGGAGTTTGAACCCTACACTAACGAAATTAGCAAGCATCTGTAGTTAACTTTTTATTCTTCAACCACTACAACATTTAATCATTTGGGTTTTCTTCTTATACATTTATAGGTAAATAAACTTATAAAACTTCAAGTACAATACAATATAATACCTATATTCCGTATTTATACACACAAATATTTTGTATATATATAATACGAATTAATACATATATTTCATATATATATATTTATACTTATATATCTAATATCTAAAAAACTATTTATATTAAATAATCCACATTAACATATAAAAAGGTTAAAAATATTTAATATTTAAATAAAATATGTTATCATAAAATAGTACATAAAATTTAAGTTACTAAAATAGAGATAAAATAAAAAACAAATTGTATGTATACGTAGATGTAACGAATATTTACACATGAAATCTTATATATATATATATATATATATATATATATATATTTTAATTTTTAGGAAAAATATATAACCCCACTAAAATAAATTTTCATATCCAAAAAATCAGTGAAAATATTTTTCAATTTCAAAGACCCACTTTACAACTTTTCATTCTAAAAATCCCAAAAGTTAGGATTAACAACTTTTTGGACTAAATTATCCTTCATTTATTAAGTTAAAAATTGATTGATCTTTTTCTATCAGATTTTTTTTCCTTTAAAATTTTCAAATTGTTTATAAGAATTTTATTTTTTAATATTAAATATTTTAAACATTTTTATATAATTTATTTTTGATTTTAATATGGTAATTATCTAAAAATATATTTTTAAATTTTTTCAAAAAGGTTAAAAAAATCTGTGAATTTAAGATTAAAATAAATTAGCATTGAATATCAATATAAAAGTTCTAAATAAATATATTTCTACGCGAAACTACTTTTGATTAATTTTTAATCTAGAAGGCTAATGGTGATTAAGTCCATATATTTTAGGGGGTTTTGGAATAAAAAAAAAATGGTGGAATGAGCTTTTTGGATTGAAAAATAATTTCATAGATTTTTTTGGATACAAAGTTTATTTTAGGGGTTTTTTTTAGTAATTTTCCCTAATTTTTGTTCAATATTTTAAATATTCAATGCAATTAAAATATAAATTATTGTATTTCATCTATGTAACCAATTTATGTCTTACCACATTTTTGTAAACAGATAATTGACATACTTAAAATATTTAAGTTTTTATATATATTGTTCATTGTCTCTATCAATAATACTTATTCAATATATGAATATAAAAAAAAATTTGTACAAAAGTTTTCGTTTATTTCATATTTTAAATTATATAAAATTATGTTTTTAATAATCCCGTGGCATATATTTTGATTGATTGATAGTTCAGCATCTACAGAAAATAATATGAATTTTATTTATAAGCATTTATTCCTTAAAAACTACGTAAGAAAGCAACATAAATTTTTTGTAGCTGGCTTAGTGGTGGAAGTCCTTTCTTTCGTACTAGTTAGGGTGGGTTCAAATTCATATTTGCATTATTACGCCTCTCTCTCTCCATCTCTCAAAACATAGGATGCACGGATACTCCTAAAAATGATCTCGTGCAGTATCGTACTTATACCGGATACGGATACGGGGTGGATAGGTATCGGATACTGTTTTAAAGTATCCCAAAATAAAAAAAATAAAAAAAATCGGATACGGTATCCGATACGAAAATTAGAAGTATCCGGGAAATATCGGATACGGCAGGGGGATTTTTTGATATTATGAAATACTTTTTGGGTCAAAACTCAAAATTCAAAAGTAAAAACTTATTACTATAATAATTTAACAAAAAAAGCCACGATTAATTGGAAAAAATTAGAAACGAGAATGAAGAAAAAACCCTCATCCGTCTTCTGCTCTGCAACTGCGATACCCAATATGCGATAGAAATCCGTCTTCGTCTTGCAACTGCGAGTAATCCGTATTCTAGACTCCTTTTGAATTTCACCCTTCAGTTTTTCAAGAACTCTTCAAGTAAGTTAATTAGGATTTTGAGATTTGTTTACAGTTTTCAATTTTGTTAAATATTTTGTTGTTGTGCTTAGTATAAACATTAAACACTCTTCTACTTTTAATAATATGCTATAATATGGATTGAGGCTTGTATTTCTGTCTTGTAATGTTGTTCGAGAAAAGTTGATAAAGTTTTAGAGCCACTTAATTGGAGTGTAGAATAAAGTTTCAATAGTTATGGCTATCGATTATAGAAATTTTATATGTTTAGTAATTAACTAATAATAGCATTTTCATCTATAAGTATGAATGGTCATGTAACTTCATTTAGTGGATTGTAAAAAATTCAAGTTTATATATATATATATATATATATCGTCGTATCGCCGGCGTATCGTATCCTAAAATTTTGGAAAATCGCATAGCCCGTATCCGTGTAATATCGTATCCGTATCCCCTTATCTGTATCCGTGCATCATAGCTCTAAACCCTAACTTTCTTTTTTCTTCTATTTTTCTCTGCCGGCGATGGCTTGGTGAAGCAGTCGTCTACTTCACTACTGTTACCACCACCATCGTCGGCGGGTTGGGTTGGAGCACCCTTCTTCAAGGTGTCCATCACATCTTCAAATCCGACGAGACGTATATGGATATAAAGAGACAGAGATAGATCTGACGATATGAAGACGGGTGATACATAAGTTTTTATATAGCGTTTTAGATATTTTGTTTAATATCTTATTTTCTCTCTCATATGAGAGTTTGATTTTTCTTTCGAATGAGAGTTTCATCTCTCCTTGAATAGGAGTTGCACAAGAATTTTCTTGTGTTCGTTTGTGAGTTCTTAAGATTTGTTATCTTCAAGAACTAGATAGTTGGTGTTTCAGATGTTTTTACTATATTGTTTGAGTCGATATGAATTATATTGTTCTAAGTGTTGTAAACTTTCGATTGAATGATATATAAGACCGATTTTTCTTCAAAAAGAGTGGGTTCAAATTCCACTAGGTTGAAAAAATATTATTCTCTCCCAAACTTCCCTCCAAATTTAAGTTTCCTTCCAAATTTCTTCCAAAATCTGAGTTTCCAGTTCAAATTCCTCAATATGTACAAATCACATGATCAATCCCAGCGGTATTTTGAATTTTTCAGACACTGAGGACAAAAATTGCAACCGAGTCAAAAGTTTACAGGATCAAAATTCCAAATGGCCAATGTAGAGAAGTAAAGTTGGAATGAGGCCAAACAAAAAATGCAATTTTCCTAGTTTTGATGTCACCCTATTGTGGTCAGTCAATTTCTCAATTCACACACAAAAAAAATCACAATTTCCCTTGACTTTTCTATTTTTCTCTCTCCCACTTTCACACCATTATTTCTCCAACTTATAAATGTATATTTTTATTCTCTCTCCAATTCTTTTTCATTCTCCAATACTTAAATTGGTCTAATCATATCTAAAGATAAAAAAATTATTTATTTCATTAATGGAAATTCCAAATAAAATACAAAATAAATTTGAGAATAATAATAATAATAATAATAATAATCAAATTTTAATAATTTCAAATATTACGCTCTAGTCTCTATCTCTATCTCTATTATTATAAAAGTATGAGTGATTTTTTGAAATTTTTGATGTACCTAATATATCCCCATCTAACTCACCTTTTTAATGGCAAAAGAGTCAAATAATAAATAATAAGAATAAATTATATATTTCAATAACAATTAGGTATATTATTTTATTAGGACTCTGCAATGGAAATACAAATAGATGTTGAATTGCATTAGGTCGCTCTTCTATATTTTAATTTTAAATACACTAAAAGTATAATGCATGTCTCATAATAATTTGTTGGCACGTTTAGATCGAGTGTCTTCATCTAATCCATCCAAAATTAGGAAAAATATGGGCCATATGTGATGTACCAAATAATTAAGTCATTATTTTATCACTTCGTATGACTTGTATCGTAAAACTTATATAACATCCTCGTATACGAGGATACGAGATAAGCACTAATATATTGAAACAGAACATATGGCACCTCAAGATCCGCGTGTTTTTAATAAACTGGGTAGGGTCGACCCAGGACCCTACCCTATAAGGACTGATCGTTGCCATCCACCAAGTACACGTGTAAAGCATCCAAAGGTTATAAGTCTCATCTGTCATTCATTCTACAGTACAGGATGGAGTTCCTATAAATACCTCCATTTATGAAGATTCAAGAACGAGAATCTGAACAATAAATACTACGAGTTATATATCGTGTAGCTTGGGTTATTCGTAGACTTGAGAGTATGATCCTATAATATAAATATTAGATACCTTCGTAATACAAATCATAGATATTACAATCGCTTTATTTGAACTACGTTTAGACTTGATCCTTTAGAGGTACGTAGGCAATTCAGTAGTATTCGAGTGCAGTGTATAATCTTGAGAGTACGTTTGTTGGTCTGTATTCGAGGTCTTTTTGACTGAAATAGTGCGGGGTAAAATCCGTGCTAGATCAAAGTGTATACAGTTTGGAGAAAAGAAGGTGAAGCAATTCAAATTTCAAATGAACAAAAACAATCTACTTTATAAATCTCATGGATTCTTGGAGTCCAAAGGCAGAAGGAATAGGGAAATATACAGAAATATGATAATGAGATATATATATATATCCATACCCAATTCATGACCAACTTTGTCCAACTTGAGTAAAGCTAACTAATTATAACGGGAAAATTTAAACATACACATTGTGAAAGACTACTACCAATAAAGAACTCCATGTACAACTAACAACTCTTTACACAATTGAAAGTCTTAAAAACTGCTTTTCTTTCTTTTCCAAAGAAAAAATGGAAATTGTAATTAACTTAAACTTAATATATTGTGCAGGAAACAGGAAAGCAGAGTAGTTTAAAAAAAAAATAAAAAAATACTCATGACACAATATAATGAAAATAGAAAACAAATATGTTGAATTTGAAGAGTAGGTCATAAATGAATTACTATTACGCACCTGACTATTTAATCATGTCCTTTAACTAAAAATCTTTATATAAAGCAAACAATACCCTATAACAGCGACCAAATTCAAGTTAACTCAGGCTCGTCAAGCCAAGCTCAAACAAGGACTAAAAAAGTGCCCAAGCTCACACTACCTACAAAAATTGTTTTTGCATTCAAGTTAGGGATACTACATGTGAGAAGAGTGTATGTGTTAGGAATGCTAAGTATCAGAGCACGGAAAATAATCAAGAAAGAAGAATATCTTATACCTAAATATGAAGATGAAAAACACGAGGGTTTAATGTGGTTCGACATAACTTGCCTACATCCACGAACCAACCTAGATTACATTTTTATTTCTCAATAAGTACATCAATGAATTACAAGTAGAGTTCTCATATTTGTATTACGGGCGCGTGCAACTCACATTGAATATTTTAAACCAATCTTGAAAAATAAAGTCAAAAGGCAAAAGTAACCACAAAATACCAAATTTTATATTTTACCTCCACTAAATGCAGTTTCCTTATTTACAACACATACTTTATTATGGAAGTTATGGCGCGATCTTAATGCATTTCAGACGTGGCACACCACGACTGATTAATTATTTACTGTCAGTTATAAAATAAACTGCTTTGACTATCTCCCTTTAAATAATTTAAATACTTTTTCAAAATTCAAATAAATCATTAATTTTTGAGGAAAAACTCAAAAGTACATTTATACATAGAAATCACTGATCGCTTGCAAGATAATGAATTTCATTTTTACACAACAAGTGGTACAACGATCAAATGTTATCAAAATTATATAAAATATTCCTTAGCGATTCAAACCTCCTTTACTCAAAACGCTATGAAAATCTTCCTTCTTTTTAAACATGCTTTCTTTTCCTTAACTCATGAAGCGTGTGAAAGTGGTCAAAATTTTGTTTTATAACTGACCACACTTCTCCATCACACCAGAACTGACACACCCACGATCACAAAGCATGTCAAAGTCTGAACATGCTTAAACACGTGTCAGTGTCCTATTCGGCGCGTGTGACCCACGATGCAATATTTCGAATACGAACGGTTTCTAAAAAGGTAACTGTGGACTCCAAAATTTATATTTTTCAACAGAAGCCTAATTTTTCGCACCATTTAACATCCGCATTTATTAATTGAATGGCTCAGATCATTGCAATTCATTTTTGAAATAACCGCCATTTACACATGTCCATCATCAAGCTAGTGAGAAGTTACTTTTCGTCTCCTATTTAAACCCTTTGCAGACCTTATAGTAAAACTTTATCTCCTTTAGATTTTTCTTGCTGTAAAAGCTTTTCGTTCTTAAGGCAAAAAAGCTCTCCTCTACCAAAAAGCTTTCTTTTCAGTTCAGTAATGGCACCAAAATCTTCAAAATCTGTTGCCGGAAAATCCTCAAAATCTTCAAAATCTGCAGCCGAAAAATCCACAAAGTCCGATAAGTCTAAAGCTGCCAAACCAGTAAGAGTTAATGCCGGATTTCTGGTAAACTGGGACTATTTTTCTGGAAATCAAAACTTCCCATTGAGGCCAATCCTTCTCCTCATTCAAGAATCGGGTCTCCGAAATATTCTGACTTCTCATTCTAATCTTCATGATGAAGAGGCTCTACACTTCTTTAAAAATGCTGTCATCTCCGACGACGGCTACTCTATCTCTTGTACATTCCCTTTTGCCAAAGAAACCTTCACTCTCACTCCCTCACGTCTGTCTTCATTACTGCATTTACCCAGTGATGGCTGTGAAGTTGAAGAAGTTGCTCATGGCGACGCAACCAAAATTCGGGAACTAACCAAGAAGCCTGAAGTAAATGCTGCTTATGACTCGAACTTCAAGAAAAATGACTTAAAAGGGGAATATGTCATTTTAGCCGATATCTGCGCAAAAATGATCGAATGCAGAAAAGGCACATTCGATAAAGTTACACCTATTCAGTATAAAATGATGGTCGCAATTCTGACCAAGTTAAAGGTAAACTGGTCCCTATATGTCTTTAATCGCTTCAAAGCAGCGATGGCAAAATTAGTCAATCCTAAACCTTATGGAATTATTCTAAGCTTGATGTTAAGCGCTAGCGGTTTTACCAATACCGCTGGTAAGAAAGTTCGAGCGACAAAATTTTATGGCGTAAAAATGATTGGAGAGCTGCTTAAACCACGACGTCGAGGTGGCGCAGCGGTCCTCAAAGAAAAACGTGAGCGTCTTCTTGCCGAAGGAGCTGTTAGGAGCGATGATGAAGAGCAAGCGTCTTCGTCTTCATCATCATCCTCTTCGGAAGAGAAAGTTGTGGTTAAGCGACCAAAACGGAAAATCACTGTTAAAGTCGCTGAGTCAACCAAGCCAGCTAAAAGGCAGAAGAAGGAGACCATCAAAAAGAAAAAATCTCCATCTCCTCCTTCTAAATCACCCTCTCCCCCTCCAGCGTTTATCTTCCCTCCAGAAGAAGACGAGGCTGAGGAAGAGGAAGTACCGCTAGCTCGCAGGCATACTCTTCTATCTACTCCAGCTGCTTCAATAAGCGCTCCCGTCGAGCCAGCGCTTGAAGCTCCAGCGATTGTTGACTTGCCTCCTCCCCCCGTTTCACAATCTCCCTTGCAATCAATTCTAGTGACTGCACCAGCGACTCCCTCTGAAAAATGTAATCGCTTGTTGGGTAAGTACTTGTGCTAAACAATGTATCTTGACCTTATTAGGTTTATTCTTCTAACGCTAGTATAAAAAAATCTTTCAGCCGAAAGTAATGCCCGAATGCAAGACATTCTTAATGTTTTTAAAGAATTGAATCTTCCCATTCGTGCTCAACCTCTTACTTCTTTTATGGATTTAGATCCTGAAGAAGTCTCGGAGCCTGAGGATCAAAAACAATCTGCAGAAACCAAACAAGCGACTGAAACAGTCGATGAACTTCCTCAGGGTAAGCGTTGTAAAATCTTTATGTATGATTCTAATTCTTGTTTTTCTCAAACTCTTACATGTATCAGCTCAAGATGCACCAGACCCTGATGCACCTCAACCTTCCAAGGTCCCTGTAGAATTGGACGTTGAAATGGCAACGTTGTGGAGATCGCTCGCGAAGTCGATCAAGCTCTTCCTGACGCTAACATATCACCAGCTCATGAAGCGACTGATCATTCTGCGCAGTTGACAGAAGTAACTGCTATCCCAACTGAAGCAATTTCCATTCAGCCTACTCCAAACGGACCTCCTCCTAGTGTCATCAACTTCTTTCCTCGCAGATACAATGTTGATATTGAATACTACTACGCCGCTCGAGAACGTGACACCAGAACTCAAGTTGAGATGGAAATCAACTTTCAAAACACTCTACATCAGGCTGATATCTCTAATTCAGCCAAATTTGCCATCTTCGAGCGTTTCGCTGACTTAGGTTTTTATTCTCTTGAGCGTCTTCAATCCAGACTTGAATATATTCGACGACCAGCGTTCAACATCACAGATTTTAACTGTGAGCAATTCAACCTCACAGGACGCTCTGCAGAATCTTTCTACCCTCCTCGGCCAAACAAAATTGTGATAAAAAATCCCCACATGGGCGATTGGCTGAAAAATCCTGATGAGGAAGATCTCAACAAGATTAGGTATTCTGCACTTCCTAAAATCGTTAACTCACCTCAGAACGCTCTGTCTCCTAAACCTCTCAAATTGTGGAAAGGCAAAGGACCAGTAGTAGCTGAGCGCCCTAATCCTATCAACGCTTGGGTAGACGATGAAGCCCGAGAATACTTGGCCAGACTCTGGGCAGACTCTTTCAGCGTTGAGAAAGCGAGATTCAAAAATCTGCTTGCTACAAAGACAGATTCAGAACTCGCTGAGCAGCTCGGCAAACGCTGGATAGCAGAGACTCGTCGATGGGCAGAAGACTTTGTTCTACACTCTCATACCGCTGATGAAATGATGAAGTATCCATTCCTATTCAACTTTGGAATTGAATATCGGCGCAGAGGATTTGCTTTTTTCTTACTCCAACAGCGTGAGTCACTTGTGGGTCATATCAGCGACTTACCATATTATCGAAAAAACATAGAGAGCTACATTCGATCACAACTCTTTCAGATCAGTCAAGGTGAATATGAATTTCACTCAAAAGAATACTTTGCTCAGCGATTGTAGTTTGATTTGAACGAAGATGCTTCTACAAGCAAGCGACCGCTACTGCCAGGACAAAGTCAAATTCGAGTGGACCTTGCTCTTGATCATCCTGAGTTTGCTGAATTCTACAGAGACAGAAGAGCCGTGATAGAAAATGCGCAAGCGCCGGATATCACTTTCAACCATTACACTGGGTTAAGTGACTTCCGCGGCTACAACCTTCACCCTATGCTCTTTTGTGAACAAAATATCCAAGTGGCCAAAATGATATCGCTGATCAGGCTAGTGGATCAAGCAGCAGCTCAAGCGCTCATGCCATATATTTTGGACTTTTACAACTCTTACATCTCTGGAGTTGAACTGCCTGCAGGTGTGCAACTTGCACTCAGCAATGAAGAGCATGAAGACGCTCTCTTCTATATTCCGCAGTCCAGCCTGATAAGGTCAAGGCATGTTATGGAAGCCATTGGCCCACTCTGGGTCATTATTGTTAAGCCTCCATCTCCTCAAATAGAGATCACTGAGATTGAAGAAGAATAAGCTCCTGCTGTGGAAGTCGCTTCACTTCCAGACGCTGATATGCCAGATATTGCTCCCAGCGCTCCAGCAGTCGAGGTTCCTCCTGCTGACCAAGTTGCTCAGATTGAAGATGCAACTCAAATGCTCGACTTAGCGATCGAAGAAGTTCATGCCGAAATCACTAAAGAACCTGACGAACCGTTCACTCGAGATAAAACCAAAGGTAAAGCTGCAGTTCCTAGCTCGTACGGACTTCTCCCATCTCCTGAGTGTTCTCCTTCATCAGAATCAGAATCGGACTCGGATAGCTATTTTGACGCTAGAGCTTTCCGAAAAGCGGTACGAAACTCGCTCAATAACATAGAAGGTTCTTGCTCAAAGTTTCTTAACACTGCTGATAGAAATGTCCGAATAATGTCTGATACCCGAAGCCGTGATATTTCCAACGCTACTACCAAGAGCACCGTAGCAATTATGGAAAGCATTTCACCACTCATCTCCGGTCTCTCTGAAGAATTCAATCATCACCTAGCTCAAAATGCTTCAGCAGATACTGAGCGTCATGTCGCTTCAAACTTAGTATCTCAGAGTATCGCTGAGCAAGTTACTCTTCTGATTGATGAGGTCAGACTTTTTCACCGTGACATCGCTAATCTAAGCGCTAAACTTGATGATGTCAAGAAGGGAGAAGAAGGGTCAAGGTCCCAAGCCAAAGAGAAAGCCTTGAAAGAGCCTATATCTAAAACGAACAACAAAAATTGGCGCTCAATGTTCGAGGAACTAGTAAGCATAAAGAAGATGCTAACTAAAAAGCGCAAGCCAAGATATCATCAAGACAAGCACAGGATTTCGGACTTGGAAGTTGAATTTTTAGAAAGTATGGGTTTTCATCCATACGCTGGACCTCTTCAAAGACCCATAAATTGGAAGTCCACCAATAATCGACGACAAGACATTTACCATGACTTGATCCGAGAACTTGGAATCCCTGCAAGGGATTGGGTGGAAAGACTACTAGAGCTAAATCGTAGTCATCAACAAAGAAGACATGACTATGATGAAGTCAATCACACCACCATGATAGATATTGATTGACTCCTTTTGGATCTAGCAAACGAAATCTATCAAGGAGAGGAAAATGCAAAGCGACAGAAAAGATGAACGCTTATATTTCTATTATTTTTGTTATCGCTTTAATTCTTTTACTTTTCAGCTCAATCATTTGTATGCCTTATTGAAATTATATATGAATGAATGATTGAACGCTGAAACATCTTGTTGAAGCTAATCTAACTTTAGCTAACTGATCTAACTTTCTAATGCTAACTTATATTATTTTTGGGCTTTTTCTTTGAACTCTTAAAATTATAAAAGAGTTATGAGAGTTAAGGTCTTGACATCATCAAAAAGGGGGAAATTGTTAGGAAATTTCATGTTAGATGTTTTGATGATGACAAGATAGGATTTTATGTTAGACCCCAAAAATGTAAGTTTATGCTTTCATAGAAATATTGTATAAAGCATTTGAAAGTTTACTTTAGTATTGAAAGGCTTGTAATTTTTATCTTTATAAATTTTAGACTAAGCATTTGAGACTAAGTCGATAGTAGAATTCTGAGTCTACTAAAGAAGAAGTTGAAGATCAAGCGTCTGAAGTCAGAAGAAGATAAAGATTTATCCTTAGCGGCTATCAAACGCTAAAGGATTAATTCAGGTATTACAAATCAAGCGGTCAAGAATGAATGGATTTTTAGACTAAGTATTCGACACCAAGTCAATGATGGAATTCTGAGTGAGTCTATCAAAGATAAAGTTAAGAATCAGGGTCCAGAATCAAGTGAAGATATGAAACTGCCTCAAGCGTCTATCCAGAGCTCAAAGGTTGATTTCAAAGTACTTCCAAAATCAAGCGACTCAAGCGTCCAAAAACGCTCAAACTTACCTGAATATTTAAACCCAAGTTATTAAATGACTTAAATGCAAACACTCAACGGATAATTTATTTCCAACGGAAATAAAACAAGATGCATTAAAAGTCGGATAAGTGCTATTAAAAATATAAGCACTATAACTTATGGGCAAGCTACCTTTTGACCATGACTGTCAGATTTATGAAACCAAGGACACACTTGACCATTTAAATATGTCCGAAAATCAGGAATGTCAGACAAGGAATGTTTCGAGAGACGTGCTCCTAATTGTGTCCAACGGACAAATCCCAAGGAACCTATAAATAGTCTCCTCAGTCAAAACCCTAAAAAGAATGAAGAAAAATATAAACATACATACATACAAAGATATGTACGACCAACATATATGAAAGATTAAAACATCTATGTATATATAGAAAAAGACACAAGAAAAGGGTATAAACTTTGCTGAAAGAAAAGCTTACAAACTCCATAGCCAAAATCCTACCAAGCTTTTCACAACCATTCTAAAGACAGTCACCAATATCTCAAACCTCTTTTGAAAGAACCCTACACTATTATTGAGATATTTTTAAGTTATTTGAACTTTCCAAAAATAAACAAACCCGTGACCAAAACCTCAACATCTTTCATCTAAGTGAGAAAGCTTGTTGACTTACAAGTAATATTTTTGTGTAAAAGAAGCTTGTGGAAGAAGATCTTTATTGGAGTTGAAATCTGTGTGACCAAGGAGTTCCGAGATCAAGTGTAACTTGCATTATTTCTGGGTGAAAGAAGCAAGGAGATAGAAGATCTTTATTGGAGCTAAAATCTGTGTGACCAAGGAGTTCCAAGATCATATTCAATCTCCCTCTATTTTGTAGAAGTCTCTGTGTGACTCTTCGATAATCATCATAGTGGAAATCCTCCCTGATAAAAGGAGAAGAAGGACGTAGTTGGGATTACATCACCCAGTGAACCTTACAAATACCTTGTGTCATTTACTGTTTCATTCATTTACTGTTTTATTGCTTTACTATTCATATCGCACATATCTTGAAAAAGGTCTTAAAACAGTTAAACGATTATTTTGATTAAAAACCGAACGCTAAGCTATAAAAATACTTCCGCTGTGCTAACCCTGATTAAGTGACTAAACATTGCCCTACTTTGGTAAGCGTTGAAATCACTAAGTCTAAGTTATCTTTTTTCAAGCACCCAACCTAGCGCTTAAGCTTTCCAAGCGTTCAAATACTTCAAAAGTGATACGAATTTTTAGAAGTCGAAAAAGACTTCAGGGTCTATTCAACCCCCCCCCCTTCTAGACCATTTCATATGCCACTTGTGGACCAACATTCAATAAAACATTTATATTGATAAAATATAAAAAATTTATATAATATATATATATATATAATTATTTCCAGATGGTTGTTTTTGAACAAATATATGCCTTTCAAGGTAAATTGTTAAAAAGAATTCGTATAAGGAAAAATGTGAAGAAAAAATAAAAAATTTAATTCTAGGGGCAAAATTGTACTTTTTATAGAAAATCTAATTGATAATCACTTCTGATTGCCAACACTTCACTGCAACTTTGTTCCACTTTCTGCTTGTGTTTGCAAACACTACCCACTTCTGCTTCTTAACTGATTCTACTTATTTTTCACTTATAATCATTTCTACATAAGCAGTTGTTTTTGCAAACACCCCTTTATTGCATTAGAAACGACTTTTCTGATTCTTTTTATAATGGTATAGACTAGCGGTAGAAGCACACTCTATGCGTCTGCGTAACACGATGTATTTGAAAACAATAAAAATTTTTGTTCAAATAATAAAGTTTTTATTTTATCAATAAGTGAAAGAAATATAGAGAATTCAAGATTAAATCAATGCGCACATCAAATTTTAAAATAATCTGAATAACAATGTTTGAATGTATTTGAGACAAATATGGGGAAAATTGCATTTTTGGTACATCAAAGGGTCGTGTACGTTTTTTCATACAAAAAGTGTACAATTGGCAATTTTGGTACACTTCGGTGAGAAATTTGGCAATTTCAGTTCAAATTTCGCCGAAAAATTCAAAATTGACCAGAAATGCGAGTTGGCGGGAAAATTGGTTTGAATTTGGGGATTTTTTTCATTTGGCAGGAAAATTGACTTTTAATTTTGGGATTGTAACTCAAATACTTTTAATTTTTTTTTGTTTAATTTGTTTCACATTTTGGAAATTTTAAATCAAATATTTTTAAATCTCCTTTTTTTATTTATAATGAATAAAACTTGTATAATTAATACATTTATAAATAATAAAAAATAAAAAAATATTAATTAAAAATTATAATATTAAATCATAAATTCAAATTAAACCATGTTTTCCTTAATATTATAATATTTCAAAAAAATTTCTGATTTTTTTTTAGTTTGTGTTTCTGATTTTCTTTTAAATATTTTTCTTATGTTTCTTTAGAATTTTTTTTTTGGATTTTTCATTAATTTTTTTTTGTCAACGAAAATCAGCTATTGTTTAGAATTTTAAAAAAAAAAAGCTCTAATTTGTTTTCTAATTATTTTGAGTTTTAAATTTATTTATTTGTCAATAGAAAAAAAAAAATTCTCCATTAAAAATAAATTTATTTTAGATATAATTTTTAATATTTTTATTTTTCAAAATTTTATGTTTTTTAATATTATGTAGATAATATATTTGTAAATTTAAATAAAAAATATTTTTTAATAAAAATATTTTTGTAACTATATTCTAATTATTATATTAATATATTTTCTCAACAAATAAATATTTTCTTAAAATTTAATTTAGTTTTGAAATATAAAATTTCAATATTTTTGATTTTCTTAGAATTATTTATTTTATTCTTATAATTTTATCTTCACATGAGGTTTGTGGATAATATTGACTCTTCCACTCATTTCCCTCGAAATTTTGGTGCCACGTAGGCAATTTTGCTCCAAATTAAGGTGCCATGTAGGCAATTTTCCCTCCAAATATCAAAATCCCCACATTGGATGCCACATAGACATTTTCCGGCCAATTTTGAATTTTCCGGTGAATTTTTTATTGAAATTGCCAAATTTCTCACCGGAATTGCCAATTGGACACTTTTTTGTATGAAAACAACGTACACAACCCTTTAATATACCAAAAATGCAATATTCCCGCAAATATGGCTTAGTGAAGTGCACAATTTCCTTCTTACATCTCAAATGTAAACGAAATATCAACACATCAATAATATCCAAATAGATACAATCATATAACATGCACATGTGTAATTTTTGGAATAGATATATCACCACGTACTCATTCTTGATCTCTAAGAAATGCATAAATATTCCAGCACATGTGTAGAGGTAGAGAAACTAAGATGAATTAGTAATCATAGAGAACCTTCAAAAACAAACATCCTCGTTTTTGCAAATTGACTTTATATAGTATCTCTGTAGGGCCCACCGACCAGGGTGGCCCGCCATACCGCAACGCTAGCTCGATCCATGAAACCTTCTTTTCTCGAGCCAGCGCTAAGCGTCAGAACTATATACCAATACTTCATCTGCTGAAACTAAAAATTTTCATTCCAATTAAACCAACAATACATCCTTCATCCGTCTTACACAATTCAACAACTTTATCAATCAAAAGACTCCAAGACAATACATATACATACCCAATGATACATCCCAAAACATAACTCCCTCTAATAGCCACAAACAAATGCTTTCTTTACTCCTCATTTCTCTCTTCGTATCCAACATACTAAGCTTATCTGAGAAGGAACAGAGAAGGAGGGGTGAGTCCAAATGACTCAGTGAGGTAGGCTAACAGTTTGCTTTACCTTTATCTTTAAAATGGAATTTGCAACAGAAGATTACAAAAGAAACAAGATCACACGTATCGAGCGAATCATTAAAGAAAACAAACTGTCAGAATGATGAACGTCACAAAACATATAATGAAACCAGAATGAATAACTCATATACTTTAGATTCATGTCATACGATTGTGTTCCGTCTCCCAATTGTCCCATACCAGCGGGAGACTTCACACCCTTTGAGATTTGCAGGTGTCAGGATTCTAGTGGTGGCTCCTACGGGTTCAAGAGGTGGCCCCCGCCGTATAGCACTTAGCTCCTTTCACTCTGCGAAATGTTCAGGTGTCGGAATTCTAGAGGTGGCTCCTACGGGTTCAAGAGGTGGCCCCCGCCGTCGCGTGGCACTTTGTCCCGTATAGCACTTAGCTCCCTTCACTCTGCCTTTAAGAGTCAAAGCTTTAGACCGAGAAAAGAACATATCGCTGACGGATGCCGGACATCAGGATTCTAGTGGTGGCTCCTACGGGTTCAAGAGGTGGCCATTGTTTCAACGTGTTAAGAAAGATATTGACTCGATATTCATATGATAAGACTCACGGGAATTGACAACGATTAGACCGAAGACCATTTCGAGACAAGACATTTACTATAGACGTGAAAAGAATAACGTCGGGAATCACGAGATATTGACATTTAGGGTATCTCCAACATTACTGCATTTTTGTGCAATTTGCACTTTTTGCCACTCCAACGTACGGTAAAACCCACACTTTTTTGTGTATAATGAACAGTGTCACGCTATATATAGCGTGACACTGTTCATTTCACACAAAAATAGTGTGGGTAGGGCCCACAATTTTTATTTTTAATTAATGTTTTATTTATTTCAGTTTAATATTATATTTTTGTATAGTTACAATTAAGTCCTATATAATTAGGTCCCTAAGCTTTGAAAAAGTTAGGATTAGGTCCTATCTTTATAATTTTTGTTAATTTATTATATATGACTTTAATTCAATTATGAATAATATAAGTTGGTGTTTATTATATATGATTTTAATTCAATTATGAATAATTTATTATATATGATTTTAAAATTTATTTTTAAAATGTTATTTATTAATATTAAATTACAAAAATATAATAAATTGTAATATTATAAAACAACACAATATTTATACTTGGGTAAATACGTAACAAAAAACTTAAAGTTGGGTGTTATTTGTAAAATAAGAGAATTGGTATAAATGAGGTTTAAAAAGGAATATTCTAGGGAATATATTTTTTGTGCAAAAAATAGTGCAGTTACTGTAGCTGCACAAAAATAGTGTAAAAGTTGCACTATTTTTGTGTTATACGTTAGGGATGGCCTTAGGAATCAACAATCATCACTAACCAATCATCAATATACCGATAAGATAGTGGTACAAACAAAACAAGACAATCAAATGATATGAAAGCGGGTAAAGCAAATTCAATCAATAAAAGGAATTAGGAACCCTCACCTATAGAAAGAATTGTTGCTAAAGTATAATCTGTGTTTAATTGATCTCGTGTCCCATGTTCTTCAATGTACAAGTACACCTAGAAGTGAATACGCATTCTATATATAAGAATACAGTGACTACCCAATTCCTTAAAAGATAATTATATTCTAAGATAATTATGTTCTTGCACATATTCTTACTCATAGTCATCTTGCTGAAACATATGATAGCACATGAACTTCTTAAGGCTATAATCCTTTGATCTTCATTTGAATGAAGCTAAAGCAGACAAAATAGTTGATTGCCTATTGAGGCTACCATAACAGATTTCTAATCATTAAACATATTAGCACTATCAATTTTGTTCTTCTAAGAGATTTGGTGGGTAATTAGTATATAGCCTATATAAATGCTTGGCATGTTAAGAAAGAACTATAGTACTCTAACTCGTTATTAAATTGATCACTTACTGACAAAAGGTAAAACTTAAATGAAAGAATAAATAAATCATTAATTAAATTAAGCAACTAGTCACAGATTAATTAGATCATTTGGCAAATAGAAGAAGTCAACTAGTTTAACTTTCGCAAGAAAGTAATAAGTACTAACTACCCCATTTAGCTAATTGAACTATTCAATTGATAAAGTACTAATTAACTTCAAACAATACATTAAGAATTCATATCACTATTTCGCATGAACCGGTTATTTCACAATTTGCTAACCTTGCTAATTAACAAGAAATTATCAAGAGATTAATCAAATGATGACAAATCCAATCCATCTTAGTTGTAACTAATTTATTCTAGATGAACAGATAGCTTATGGTTAACAATATACCATTAACTACAAACTTGATTAATCAAAATATGGTATCTCAAATTAACCAATTTATTATAAGTCTACATCAGAGAAAGATTAACTAAAGCAAGAAATGTAAAGCAAGGGAGAGGGCGTACCTTCATCGGTGGGACAAGAATAAGCCTAACTGAGAGTATATATATACATATATATATATATATATATATGCATATTTTAGCTTGTGTGTCATATAGCTAGGTGGCATTTTTCTAAGGAAATGGATAAAACGTGCCCGGCTCTAGCTAACATTTCATGCTTAATTTCTTGTAACTTTCAATAATTAAAGTTTAGTCCTAGTATATTTAAGAGTTTACAACTTGACCCGGAAAAATTTACATAGGCCAAAATTGTTTCGATGAATTTATGATATTTTGAAATAAATAACATTTATATCGAATTGATGAATTATACCGAGTGGGGTCCAACTCTGAAAATACAAAATTTGAACATTAGCCCCTATACTTTTTGAAAATTGTAGATAGCCCAATCAGGCAGTTTAACTTTTCAGAAGTGAAACTAAGAGATGAAAAAAAGATTGGATTATATAAAACTAAGATTGAGATAAATCGGGCTGTTACAATCTCCATCAGAAGTACTCGAGTAAAAACTTGAACGTTGTTTAAAGGATTTACCTGTCTTTCACAAAGTAAGCAAATCATAGATACATAAATAGTTCAACTAAACTCTAATTCAACGATTAACCTTAATTGGCTGAATTTCTGTAAGAGAAAAATTAATACCCACAAATCATTTGAATGATGGATTTTTGTGACTCATTATTATTACTGGGAGAAAATTATGGGAGTGTTTGCAAACTCTACTGATTCTAAAGAAGTGATTTTTAGTGAAAAATAAGTTGAATCACATGAGAAGTAGAAGTGGGTAGTGTTTGCAAACAGAAGCTGAAAGTGGAAAAAAGTTGCAGGGAGTGTTTGCAAATAAAAGTGATTATCAATTAGCTTTTTTGCAGAAAGTACAATATTGCCCCTAAAATAATATAAAAATTATATTTTTTTCACATTTATGTCCCTAATCTTCTTTTTAACAAAATACTCCTAAAAGCATATGTTTATGAAATAATATTGATTACGTGGGACAAGTAGATTACAGAACGATAATAGCAAAACAATAAATGCGAGTAATATCCCAACTAGTAAAATATAATTAACAATATCCCAACTAGTAAGATATAATTAGCAATAGAGAAAAGGGCTGAATTTTACGTTTCTTTCATGTTTCTGCTCCCCTGAAATTTAATCGTAATTTTTTTAAAAAAAATTTGATGGGGTTAATATGGGAATATAGAAATATTGTCAATGATAGAATTGTCACTAAAAAATTATTTTAATTGTAGGAATTTAAAAAGCACCAAAAAGCACCCCCTACCCAATCATGCTTAATTTCTTGTAACTTTCAATAATTAAAGTTTAGTCCTAGGATATTTAAGAGTTTACAACTTGACCCGGAAAAATTTACATAGGCCAAAATTGTTTCGATGAATTTATGATATTTTGAAATAAATAATATTTATATCGAATTGATGAATTATACCGAGTGGGGTCCAACTCTGAAAATACAAAATTTGCACATTAGCCCCTATACTTTTTGAAAATTGTAGAATAGCCCAATTAGGTCGTTTAACTTTTCAGAAGTGAAACTAAGAGATGAAAAAAAGATAGGATTATATAAAACTAAGATTGAGATAAATCGGGGTGTTACAATCCCCCCTCCTTAAGAGAATTTGGTCCTCAAATTCAAACAAGAAACAAGTGGTTGAGAAAATATGCTCAAGTAGAAGAGTCCTCCATTGTATACAATTGCATTTGGTATTCAAGAATAGTGATTATCTTCAAAGATAGAGCTAGAGGTCCAAACAAGAGTTAATAACTTGGTTTAGGAGATATATGAATGTATTTGAATCTAGTCGTAGTTTCCACTAAACTAATGCACTTATCAGAATTCTAACACCAAAGAGAAAGGCAACGCATTCCCTATTCTCAACTTAGGTTCAATCCTAAAATCAATACTTTAATTGTAGTGAATCTCATGTTGATTGGCCATCCCAACAAAGATCTACCACAATTTAAATACTGACTTGCTAATATTATTGTTCACAAGGAAAGATGTCTCTATCATAATCGATTACGCTATATGGGACCTAACCCGATAGCCTAAGGATAACCAAAGTTTTCTCTAGTAAACAACTAAAATAGGTAATTCAGGATATGAGATTTTTCGAGCGCACAACTTGGTGATGCTAAAAGTACTATGTACCAATGATTACTTCACATCATCCTCCATATAAATCTTTGATATGACTTTCTTATCTTCGATCCCCCTTATTTCACCCTCCTATTTATATATCTAATCATGTCCTCCAACCTTGTACATCATCAAAACTTCATCTTTTAAAATCAATCGATCACAACTCCACACCACAGTCCAAAGATCATACCCTAGTATAGCTCAGGTACTAACCTAAGCTCTGATACCACCAACTGTAGCGCCCACCGACCAGGGTGGCCTGCCACACCGCGACGCAAACTAGATCCAGGAGACCTTCCTTTCTCGAGCTAGCTCTAAGCATTAGAACTATACCAATACTTCATCTGCTGAAACTAAAAATTTTCATTCCAATTAAACCAACAATACATCCTTCATCCGTCTTACACAATTCAACAACAACTCTATCAATCAAAAGTCTTCAAGACAATACATATACATACCCAATTATACATCCCAAAACATAACTCCCTCTAATAGCCACGAACCAATGCCTTCTTTACTCCTCATTTCTCTCTTCGTATCCAACATACTAAGCTTATCTGAAAAGGAACAGAGAAGGAGGGGTGAGTCTGAATGACTCAGTGAGGTAGGCTAACGGTTTGCTTTACCTTTATCTTTAAAATGGCATCTGCAATGGAAGATTATAAAAGAAACAAGATCACACGTATCGAGCAAATCATTAAAGAAAACAAACTGGTGGTCCCAAGTGGCATACGAAAGGGTCTAGAAGGGAGGGGGGTTGAATAGACCCTGAAGTCTTTTTTACTTCAAAAACTTCGTATCACTTTTAAAGATTTGAACGCTTAGGAAGCTAAGCGCTTGGGTCAGGCGCTTCAGTAAAGATAACTTAGACTTAGTGATTTTAGCAATTTACCAAAGTAGGGTAACGCTTAGATCGCTTAATCAGGGTTAGCACAGCGGAAATGATTTTAAAGATTTAGTGTTCGTTTTGGTTAAATAGTCGCTTAGCAGTTTAGCTTGTCTTTTTCAGAATAAATAAGAAAATATAAAACAAGACAATAATAATAATAGTAAATAGCACAAGAAATTGTAAGTGATGTAGGTGAAAATTGGACTTTGGGCGAAGCTGACAAGCCCAAGACTTAAGGGACTAAAACCCATTAAGAAGGCAGATCTGGATCTTTTCTAGAAGATATCCAACCAGAGCTGGAAGACCTAGAAGACCTGTCAACCTGGACCTGCGGGAATAAGACAAATCTATATATGGCAAGACTGGAGACAAGATCTAATTAAAAGTCAAAGACTTTCCATAGCAAGAGGAGGAAATTAAGCCCCATATCTGATTAATTAGGCCTAATTCCTTAATTGGATTTAGCCTAATTAAGAAGATTATAATTAACCTTAATTACTTTATGTAATTAAGGAAAGAAGACTAAGCATTATTCATTTACCATATTGAAGATTCTCTACAACTTGTATAAATAGTCATTCTAGAGGATGAATGAGGAGAGAGCTATTGTAATATAAGATATAGAGAAATAAAGAAGAAGAACTTTACGCCCCCGTGGACGCAGGTCATATTCGATCGAACCGCGTTAAATATTGTGTTATTCAAATTATTGCTCTTGCATTATATGTCAAATCTCAATATCATACTCATATTATCCCATATATTAATATAAATATTATTGATGTGAAACCCACACACATCAGTAAGGTTCACTGGGTGATGTAATCTCAGCTACGTCCTTCTTCTCCTTTTCCACTCGGAGGAAATTTTACTAAGTTGATTATCAAAGAATCACACAAAATCTTCTACAAGATAGTAAAGAGGTAAAAAAATGATCTCGGGCTCCTTGATCACACAGATTTCAGCACCAATGAAGATTTTTTTGTACAAGCTTCTCTCACTCAGAAATACTGCCTGTAAGGGGTTTCAACAACTTTCTCACTTAGATGAAAGGTTGAGGGTTTTGTCACAGGGGTTTGTTTGTTTTTTAGAAAGATCAAACAACTTGGAATATCTCAGTAAGAGTTTAGGTTTCTTTTTTGGAAGATGTTTGAGATATTTGTGACTGTCTGGAATGTAAGTTAAAAGCTTGAAAGATTGTGGATATGGAGTTTCTAAGCTTTTCTTGAGAAAATATTTCAGAAGTTTTCTTGTGTTGATTGTAATGTATATCTTTTTAGGGTTTGTTGGAATGAGGTATTTATAGGCAACGCTTGGGATTTATCCGTTTGACACATGTGAGCGTGTGTTCTTCACGCGGCGCGTGAATCAGCCTTTTTTCTGACATTCCTGAAATCCTGCTGGTTCCGATTGGACGGGAGCAGCTTTGAACTCTGAAATCCTGACAGTCTGGTCAAAAGGTGGCTTGTCCACAAGTCATAATAGCTTATCACAATTAATGCACTTATCAGGCATTTAATGCATTTGAATTTATTTCTCGTTGGAAATAAATGTCCGTTGAATGATTGCATTTAAGTCCTTCATGACTTGAGGATTTATTTCAGGTGAATCTGATATTGATCGCTGGATTGTATTGAGCGCTTGATCCATAACTCCTGAAATAGTCCTTTAGAGTGTGACAGTCGCTAAGAACAAATCTTCATCTTCATTTGACTTCAGACTCTGATCTTCAACTTCATCTCTAATAGACTCACCTAGAATTCTATTAGCGATTTGGTATGTAATACTTAGTCTAAAATCTACAAAGATAAAAATTACAAGCCTAATCAAACTTACATACTTTCAAACGCTTATCCACTAGATCTATGAAAATAGAAACTTACATTCTATTTGGGGTCTAACATAAAATCTTATCTTGTCATCATCAAAACATCTAACATGAAATTCCTAACAATTTTCCCCTTTTTGATGATGTCAAGACCTTAACCCTTATAACTCTTTTATAGATTAAGAGTTCAAAGAAAAGTCCAAAAATAATTATAAGTTAGCGTTTTGAAAGTTAGTAAAGTTAACTAATGTTAGATTATCCTCAACAAGATGTTTCAGCGATAAATCATTCATTCATATGGAAGAATTAAGCATACATGATTTACAACTGAAGGAAAAAAAAAATTTTAAGCTACAAACAGAAATACATAGAGCAACATAATCCTTCATCTTTTCTGTCACTTCCTATTTGCTTCTTCTTCTTGATAGATTTCAGTCGCTAAATCCAGTAGAAGTCTATCAACATCTATCATAGTTGTATGCTGGAGTTCATTGTAGTCATGTCTTCTGCGCGTAGCGCTTTCTTCCAGCTCCAACAGTCTTTCCACCCAATCCCTCGGAGGGATTCCAAGTTATCAGATCAAGTCATGGTAAATGTCTTATCTTCGATCATTGGTGGATTTCCAGTTGATAGGTCTTCTAAGCGGTCCGGCATATGGGTGAAAACCCATACTCCCTAAGAACTCAACGTCCAAGTCTGGGAGTAAGTGCCTGCCTTGATAATATCTAGGCTTTCTCTTCTTAGTAAGCATTTTCTTTATTCTCACTATCTCCTTGAACATAGATCGCCAGTGCTTGTTGTCTGTCTTAGAGACGGCCTTGGACTGGGACTTTTCTTTCAGATCTTCCCCCTTCTTGGCATCATTAAGGGAGGTCTTTAAGTTAGCGATGTCCCGGCGGAGAAGCTTAACTTCATCTATCAAAAGAGCAATTTGCTCAGCGATACTCTGAGAGATTAGGTTGGAAGAATTGTGGCGCTCAGTATCAACTGAAGCATTCTGGGCAAGCATCTGATTGAATTCTTCAGAAAGAGAAGTGATCAGCGGTGATATGCTATCCATAATTTCTATGGTGCTTTTTGTTGCAGAATTTGCAATATCACGACTTCTAGTGTCAGAGACCAGTCTGATATTTATTGCATTATTTTCAAGTATCTTAGAGCAGGAACCCTCGATGGTGTTGAGTGAGTTCCTAACAGCTCTTTTAAAGTCTCTAGACTCTTGATCACTTTCTGAATCTGAATCAAAGGAGAAAGAACGCTTGGGAGATGGAATGAGTCTGTATGATCTGGAAACTGCAGCCTTGTATTTAGATTTATCTCTTACAAAAGGCTCTTCAGGCTCATCAAGGACTCCTTGAACTTCTTCAATCGCTTGATCCATGGATGGATCTGCAAGCGCTGAAGGGGGCTCAACTACTGGGGCGCTAGAAAGATCTGACAAAGAGGCCTCAGGAATTTGAGTGGCTTCCACAGTAGGAGAAACTTCTATTTCAACAGTTTAGATTGGAGAAGGGGCTTTCATGGCAATGACCCAGAGTGGGCCAATCGCTTCCATAATATGCCTTGGACTGAGGACGTTAGTCTGCGGAATATAAAATATAGCATCTTCGCGCTCTTCAATGCTGAGTGCAAATTGCACATCCTTCGGCAAATTAACTCCTGAAATGTAAGAGTTGTAGAAGTCCAAAATAAAGGGCATAAGCGCTTGAGCTGCTTCTTGGTCCACTGGCCTGATCAGCGATATCATTTTGGCCACTTGGAGATTTTGCTCACAGAAGAAGACAGGGTGAAGATTATAGCCCCTGAAAGAGTCTAGGCTAAAATGTCCAGCGAATGAGATGTCCCGCGATTGTACATTTTCTACAATCGCTCTCCTGTCTCTGTGAAATTCAGCAAGCTCAGCGTGATCGTCATCAATATTCACACGGATAGTACTTTGACTTGGAAGAAGCGGTCCCTTGCTTGAAGAAGCATCCTCATTCAAATCAATCTGGAGTCGCTTACCCAATGTTAACTCATAATCTCCTTGACTAATCTGTCTAAGTTGCTCACGAAGATAACTTATAAAGAAGTGATCCAATGATGCCTCTATAATTAGTGACATCAATTTTCTTCCCACTTTCATCTTTATCTAACTTAAGCGTTTGGCTCATGGAATTTTTGAAGATGATGCATTTTCTATACCAAATTTCTTAATCATATCCCTTGTATATTTAGCTTGGTTAATGAATATACCATTAGGGAGTTGTTTAACTTGTAGTCCTAAGAAGAAAGTTAATTCACCCATCATGTTCATTTCAAATTGTTCTTGCATCATTTTCGAAAATTTCTCACACAATCGCTTATTAGTAGATCTGAATATAATATCATCAACATAAATTTGGACTAAGAGAATATCTTCATTATGGATAATTTTAAATAACGTTGTATCAACGCTGCCTTTTGAAAGCCTTTACCTATAGGAAAGATAGAGAGAGTGTCATACCATGCTCTTGGTGCTTATTTAAGGCCATAGAGTGCCTTCTCCAATTTGTAGACCATACTGGTTCCGATTGGACGGGAGCAGCTTTGAACTCTGAAATCCTGACAGTCTGGTCAAAAGGTGGCTTGTACACAAGTCATAATAGCTTATCACAATTAATGCACTTATCAGGCATTTAATGCATTTGAATTTATTTCCCGTTGGAAATAAATGTCCGTTGAATGATTGCATTTAAGTCCTTCATGACTTGAGGATTTATTTCAAGTAAATCTGATATTGATTGCTGGATTGTATTGAGCGCTTGATCCATAACTCCTGAAATAGTCTTTTAGCGTTTGACAGTCGCTAAGAACAAATCTTCATCTTCATCTTCATTTGACTTCAGACGTTGATCTTCAACTTCATCTCTAATAAACTCACCTAGAATTCTATTAGCGATTTGGTATCTAATACTTAGTCTAAAATCTACAAAGATAAAAATTACAAGCCTAATTAAACTTACATACTTTCAAACGCTTATACACTAGATCTATGAAAACAGAAACTTACATTTTATTTGGGGTCTAACATAAAATCCTATTTTGTCATCATCAAAACATCTAACATGAAATTCTTAACACAAACTGTCAGAATGATGAACGTCACGAAACATATAATGAAACCAGAATGAATAACTCAAATACTTTAGATTCATGTCATACGATTGTGTTCCGTCTCCCAACTGTCCCACACCAGCGGAAGACTTCACACCCTTTGAGATTTGCAGGTGTCAGGATTCTAGTGGTGGCTCCTATGTGTTCAAGAGGTGGCCCCGCCGTCGCGTGGCACTTTGTACCGTATAGCACTTAGCTCCCTTCAGTCTGCGAAATTTTCAGGTGTCGGGATTCTAGAGGTGGCTCCTACAGGTTCAAGAGGTGGCCTCCGCCGTCGCATGACACTTTGTCCCGTATAACACTTAGCTCCCTTCACTCTGCCTTTAAGAGTCAAAGCTTTAGACCGAAAAAAGAACATATCGCGAACGGATGCCGGACATCAGGATTCTAGTGGTGGCTTCTACGGGTTCAAGAGGTGGCCCCCGCCGTCGCGTGGCACTTTGTCCCGTATAGCACTTAGCTCCTTTAGAACGGAATAGAATCAAGGAATACAATGGTTTCAATGTGTTAAGAAAGATATTGACTCGATATTCATATGATAAGAATCACGGGAATTGACAACGATTAGACCGGAGACCATTTCGAGACAAGACATTTACTATAGACGTGAAAAGGATAACGTCGGGAATCACGAGATATTGACATTTAGGAATCAACAATCATCACTAACCAATCATCAATATACCGATAAGATAGTGGTACAAACAAAACAAGACAATCAAATGATATGAAAGCGGGTAAAGCAAATTCAATCAATAAAAGGAATTAGGAACCCTCACCTATAGAAAGAATTGTTGCTAAAGTATAATCTGTGTTTAATTGATCTCGTGTCCCATGTTCTTCAATGTACAAGTACACCTAGAAGTGAATACGCATTCTATATATAAGAATACAGTGACTACCCAATTCCTTAAAAGATAATTATATTCTAAGATAATTATGTTCTTGCACATATTCTTACTCATAGTCATCTTGCTGAAACATATGATAGCACATGCACTTCTTAAGGCTATAATCCTTTGATCTTCATTTGAATGAAGCTAAAGCAGACAAAATAGTTGATTGCCTATTGAGGCTACCATAACAGATTTCTAATCATTAAACATATTAGCACTATCAATTTTGTTCTTCTAAGAGATTTGGTGGGTAATTAGTATATAGCCTATATAAATGCTTGGCATGTTAAGAAAGAACTATAGTACTCTAACTCGTTATTAAATTGATCACTTACTGACAAAAGGTAAAACTTAAATGAAAGAATAAATAAATCATTAATTAAATTAAGCAACTAGTCACAGATTAATTAGATCATTTGGCAAATAGAAGAAGTGAAATAGTTTAACTTTCGCAAGAAAGTAATAAGTACTAACTACCCCATTTAGCTAATTGAACTATTCAATTGATAAAGTACTAATTAACTTCAAACAATACATTAAGAATTCATATCATTATTTCGCAGGAACCGGTTATTTCACAATTTGCTAACCTTGCTAATTAACAAGAAATTATCAAGAGATTAATCAAATGATGACAAATCCAATCCATCTTAGTTGTAACTAATTTATTCTAGATGAACAGATAGCTTATGGTTAACAATATACCATTAACTACAAACTTGATTAATCAAAATATGGTATCTCAAATTAACCAATTTATTATAAGTCTACATCAGAGAAAGATTAACTAAAGCAAGAAATGTAAAGCAAGGGAGAGGGCGTACCTTCATCGGTGGGACAAGAATAAGCCTAACTGAGAGTATATATATACATATATATATATATATATATATATATATGCATATTTTAGCTTGTGTGTCATATAGCTAGGTGGCATTTTTCTAAGGAAATGGATAAAACGTGCCCGGCTCTAGCTAACATTTCATGCTTAATTTCTTGTAACTTTCAATAATTAAAGTTTAGTCCTAGTATATTTAAGAGTTTACAACTTGACCCTGAAAAATTTACATAGGCCAAAATTGTTTCGATGAATTTATGATATTTTGAAATAAATAACATTTATATCGAATTGATGAATTATACCGAGTGGGGTCCAACTCTGAAAATACAAAATTTGAACATTAGCCCCTATACTTTTTGAAAATTGTAGATAGCCCAATCAGGCAGTTTAACTTTTCAGAAGTGAAACTAAGAGATGAAAAAAAGATTGGATTATATAAAACTAAGATTGAGATAAATCGGGCTGTTACAATCTCCATCAGAAGTACTCGAGTAAAAACTTGAACGTTGTTTAAAGGATTTACCTGTCTTTCACAAAGTAAGCAAATCATAGATACATAAATAGTTCAACTAAACTCTAATTCAACGATTAACCTTAATTGGCTGAATTTCTGTAAGAGAAAAATTAATACCCACAAATCATTTGAATGATGGATTTTTGTGACTCATTATTATTACTGGGAGAAAATTATGGGAGTGTTTGCAAACTCTACTGATTCTAAAGAAGTGATTTTTAGTGAAAAATAAGTTGAATCACATGAGAAGTAGAAGTGGGTAGTGTTTGCAAACAGAAGCTGAAAGTGGAAAAAAGTTGCAGGGAGTGTTTGCAAATAAAAGTGATTATCAATTAGCTTTTTTGCAGAAAGTACAATATTGCCCCTAAAATAATATAAAAATTATATTTTTTTCACATTTATGTCCCTAATCTTCTTTTTAACAAAATACTCCTAAAAGCATATGTTTATGAAATAATATTGATTACGTGGGACAAGTAGATTACAGAACGATAATAGCAAAACAATAAATGCGAGTAATATCCCAACTAGTAAAATATAATTAACAATATCCCAACTAGTAAGATATAATTAGCAATAGAGAAAAGGGCTGAATTTTACGTTTCTTTCATGTTTCTGCTCCCCTGAAATTTAATCGTAATTTTTTTAAAAAAAATTTGATGGGGTTAATATGGGAATATAGAAATATTGTCAATGATAGAATTGTCACTAAAAAATTATTTTAATTGTAGGAATTTAAAAAGCACCAAAAAGCACCCCCTACCCAACTTGGAGCTTTTGGCTTTTGGGAGCTTAATTTTAGAAAATCAAAAGCAAAAACTGAATTCGCAAACACTACAAAATTGCTTAATTTTAGCTAAAAGCTCAAAAGCACTTTTATGCATGCAGTTTTTACAAAAGAACCGCATGCAAGTCTCTTATAAAAGCAGTTCAATGCGATCGTGGAGAAGTTACATGGAATTAGACGGTTCCATGGGTTTACAGTTTTCTTTCTGTCATTTGGATGATTATCTATACTCCTTTATAAAGTCTGAGGGCATTGGAAAAACTGCCATTGTGTGTTTTTAAATGAACTACCAAAATTAACACTATTACAAATATGTAATTCCTAAACTACACTCTAACAATGGAGTTTAAACATCCAGTGTTATTGATGGGTTCTGCGTTAACTGCCATATATGGTTGAACAATTTCTTAAACATTTGAAATGCTATGGACGATTCACTCATACCACTCCCAATCTAAACTTCATTCTTGCAAATTTATGGAAACCACAATATTTTACCACTCACCGATAGAACTTTTTCCTCCTATTGGTGCCAATATATTCATCTAAGAAAGTAAAATTTGTGTGATAATTTGAGTGGCATAAAACTCATGCACATTTACTTTCTTTTTCAGCAAAGGAAGCTATATGTCACGGGATCGCAGTCCGTGCCCCACCCCTGTGGCGCGGCAGGGTTGCCATGTACATTATTTGTGGCCTATATACCTGATTGTTGGCATTACTTGCAGGTATGCTCGTGTTCCTTCCCAAAGTATTGTAATACACATGCTAAGCTTGCTGGTCCGGGTGTAGGGTAAGGCTGGCCTCGGGGGTGCGCGCGAGCCTCTCGCGTGCATCTTGGGGCGCCGGACGGCCGGGTCGTCACATGTGGTATCAGAGCCGACTTTGTTGCGAGCATCACATTGCGGGAGGCAGGAGACCCCTGTGTGGTGTTCCATCGAAGGTACGGTCTTTGGGGAGAATGTGTGGCTATTGTGCATGAAAGTCTCTGGATTAGTGAGCAAGCACAATCGGGGGAGAATCTTTGGGATCTGAGGCGAAAGCGAGGTAGGCTTATTTTCGAGTGTTGAGGCCTTGCCATCTCGTCGAGCGCTGTGGGAATCGGGAGCGATCAGGGGGAATCGACATGCGAAAAGGCAGCGGCGGGGAGGCCGTTCAACCGAGGAACTAATGCTGAGAGGGCATAGGGTGAAGGTTGGTGTCGAGGCGGTATGTGCGTGGTGCACTGCGGGCTGTGCGATATGCACAAAGAGGGAGCCTGTCCATCCAGGGGATGGTGCCGCGGTTCAAAGCTCCGAGTTGAAGTGCGCAATCGAGTTCCTTCCTCCGCTACGAGGGCGTTAGCGGATTTGGGTGGGGGAGTGTCACGGGATCGCAGTCCGTGCCCCACCCCTATGGTGCGGCAGGGTTGCCATGTACATTATTTGTGGCCTATATAACTGATTGTTGGCATTACTTGCAGGTATGCTCGTGTTCCTTCCCAAAGTATTGTAATACACATGCTAAGCTTGCTGGTCCGGGTGTGGGGTAAGGCTGGCCTCGGGGGTGCGCGCGAGCCTCTCGCGTGCATCTTGGGGCACCGGACGGCCGGGTCGTCACATATAGCTTTGCTTGGTCTCCAACTTACTAAGCACCACCAATTTTTTTTTTTGGGCGTCGATAGATGCTCAGGAAATTAACAGGTTAATAGAAAATTTGGCCTCGATTGGATGGGATGCTGTTTCCATTTCTCAATTTCTCAGAGATTTTTTTTCATCAAAAATGTATTTGTTTGACATCTCCCAAAAATATCCCAGAGAAATACTACGCACAATTATTTAGGAAAAAAATCTCAAATTTATATGAAAAATGGATTATTTGGCAATTTTCTCAAATTTTTCTGAGAAAATCAGAATTTTTACTATTCATGATTAGACAGTTCACTCAATAATTAAAAGTACTTTATCAACTAATATCTTGATATAATCATCAAAATAATTACATATCTTTATTTGAAATGATGTAGGCTACGAAATAAAATCCACTTTGCATATTTTTTGATACCTTAATAATGAGTTTAGCTTAAATATGTTAAATATTCTTACAAAAACAAAACTCATCCATACCAATTTCCCACAAAAAAAAGATTTTTTTTTACAAAAAAAAACGTGTCACATCACACTTAATCATTACACTTTTTTCTATAGACAAAACTCATCCAAACACACTTCCTCTTTCATATCTCTATTTCCTTAAAAATAATTTCTCTTATTTTATCTAGGAAAAATGAGAAATTGAAAATAGACGTCCATCCAATCGGGCCTTAATTTTGCTTCTCTCTACTTATTTAGTTTCTGTAATTGCTCTAATTTTTTTATGTTTTATAGCTACTAATAAAATATGGAGTATATTAGTTTTTTTTTTTAGTTGCGGTATATCATAGTATTTTCTTATGAAATATGAAGAGAATTTTTAATTTAGGTGATGAGAAGAAGGCGGTGAAAAATAATTGATTAGATGAAATCAAGTCAATTGAATTTCAACAATCATGAATGCGTAAAATTGCTAGGACATATATATTTATATTAGAAAGAAGACTAAAAACAAGAGATTAGTGGGTGAGATGGAACTGATGAATTTTTGTGTTAAGGGTGTCATTACTCACAAATAATTTCATACGCGAAAAATAAAGTAAGTTTAAAACAAGACATGTTGTTAAATTAAAATTTACGAGTTATATCGAATTTGTTTATATGTGATTTTATAGTTTCAGTGCTATTAAGTAATTATATTCTATTGACAATCTCTTTCTTTTATTTTTCTTCACATAAAATTGGTTTTATGTCTTGAGTTTGTTTTAATGAATTTAAATGTCTTTTTATTAAATAGATGTCATTAATTTACATGTATACATTGTGTTTGCACATGCATTAAGTGTGCTCCGGTCGCTTGTTCATATTATATACAAGTGGTTCTACAAAAAACCAAGGTTTTTAAACCCGGACCGGCCGGTTCGCCCGGTTTAACTGGGAACCGGACCTCTGGCCGGTCCGAGTATGTATCTGCAACGGGCGGCAACAGACCCACGCCGAACCGGCACAAAACCGGGAAACCCGGTGACCCCGCGAACCGGCCCGACCGTGGGTCTGATCTAGGGAAATTCGCAGATCCATTCTCGTGCTTCTCTTCTGGGTTTTTGGAAAAAAAACCAAAGAATAAATTTGTATTGAAGACAATATTCCCACAGGTGCTGGTGGAACCGTGGAAGAAGCCATATCTGAAGGAGAAACATAAAAAAGAGAGAAAAAAAATAAAAGGATGAGGAAGAAGAAGTCGGCGCTGCAGTGAGTAGAAAAGGGAAGAAAGGGGAAGTTTTGTGATTTTTGACTTCTATTGTGATTTAGGTTTTGGTTTCACTAGTTTTGACTTTTGACCCTTCTTAGATATTAACTCATAAAAATTATTTTTGGAAAATGTGGAATGTAAAATTAGATTTACTACTTTGTTAATTTCTGTGATTCATGAAAAATAAAAATTATAACTTTACATACTAGTTTATTGTATTAGCTATATATATATATATATATATATATATATACTAGGTCAACCGGTTTTTTCACACCGGTTCAACCGATTGGACCAGTGACCCGATAACCCAGTTAATTCTCCGGTTTGATCACCGGTTTGGTTTTGAAAACATTGCAAAAAACACTTCTACAACGTATAGAGAAAAATGCAGTAGGAATCAAATTTATTACATAACTTATGTGGGATGTGGAGAACTTTAAACAAATTATGAATTTAGAAATTAGTTAATGAAATTTATCACTCAACTTTAATTGATTCCTATTGAATTTATATTTGTAAGTAAATTATACTAAATTATTATTTTTGTGTTGATTCTTACTACGATTATAATTCGATTCTTATCTAACTTTTATTTTTTGTTTTTAATAACTTTCTTCTTTTTTAGTGCATTAATGTAAAATTTTATTCACTCAAATCTTTTTGAAGTCCGTCTATATTAAATAATAATAATTGAGATATTCATGTAAATTATATTTATTTTTTTAATATATTTTTTCCTTCTATTTATTTGATAATATGTCAAGTTTAATGGTCTTTTACGTAATAAACTCTTAAATAATAAATATGGGATAAATTTCATGATAACTTTTGTACATAAAAGGTGCACATAATAACATGTATATAAATCTACAAAGGAAATATTGCAAAACTGAACCGAAACCACATAACACCCGATGCAATGGTATTGGTTTCAAAAAGTCATGTTTTGGTTTTAAATATCCAAAAATACCACAATTATTGATATGTTATAGATTTAGTATAAACACCACAAAAATAGACCGTGTGCACCCCTAATGATCAAAGCACCCCTTGTGGATCCCAAGACACATCAGCAAACCGTACAAACCTGGTCTCGGGAGTCGGGTCGAGCCATCTAACCCTCACCCAGCGATGGACACGGTCTGGTTTGGGCGGTTTTATGAAAAACATTCAACCCGACTTGAAATGTGCGAGTTGACAAAATATCAAAATGAAACGTAGCAGTATCATTTCAAACCGAGCGATCTGGGTTGGTAATATTAAAATCATTTTTATATTAAATTACTCTTTTAAATCAAACAAAAACATTACTTGAAAATGATGGAAGGTGAAAACAAATACTTAAAAATGAAACCAACTTAAGGCCGACATGTTCCGGTCTTCTTGCACGGAGATAACGTGGTATAATATATATATATATATATATATATATATATATATATACTTTGCTTTCTAAGTCGCTGGTAAATTTTTCCAAGTCGTCGTCAAATAATATAGTTTTCTAAGTTGAAGGTGTTTACTTTATTTTGTTGGGGAAATTACATGTACACCCCCTATATATATATATATATACTTTTCTTTTCTAAGTCGCTGGTAAATTTTCCAAGTCGTCCTCAAATAATATAGTTTTCTAAGTTAATGGTGTTTACTTTATTTTGTTGGGGGAATTACATGTACACCCCACACGTTGATGCTTATTACTAAAAACTCCTTGATTTTAGGTAAATCACCCCAGATTTTCTATAATTTTTTAGTACAACATCAACCAATATATAGTAGACGCGTGGCTGTAAAAATTGAGAGAGAAATAAAAATTATAATTTACAAACACATATCTACTATATATTGGTGTGACACCAAAGTGTTATACTAAAATGTTATAGAAGATTCGGACCACCCCAAGGGGTCTATTTGTAAAATTAAAATGAATAAAATTGTAAAAGTTTCTAAATACATGCGTGGTTTAGTTATAAGAATGCCTTAATTTGAGTGGGTACTTTATGCAATTTTGAAACAACACGAATCCTTTTGATATTTGACCACAAGAGAGAACGTTCACACATAATTTTATCTATTTTGTTTGTAGTGAAGTCTTTGGTAATATAATCATCATGTCTTTTGAGCTTTGAATAATTGAATTTCAATAATCTTGAAGATGCTTCTGCATTCTTTTTTCCTCCATATCTTCATCTACTTGCTTCTTTCACTAACATTTTCCGCAACCCACCCGATAACCAAACCCGGATGTCAAACCCAATGTGGAAACTTGGCTATTCCATTTCCATTCGGTATCGTGTCAAATTGTTCCATGGATCCATCTTTTCACATCCACTGCAACACTTCAACCAACCCTCCAAAAGCCTACCTCTTCAATACTAGCTTTGAGGTCACTGATATCTATGGATCCCAAATTTGGGTCAAGTACCCGAACCTGCTGGCTGTAAGTTGCTACGACTCTCTTGGCAATAAAACGGTGTCGTCTAATATTAGTATCGACTTATCGTCGACTCAATATACTGTGGCGGAAAACAACTGGCTCACTGCCATTGGCTGCGATGATTTGGTGACGATCCAAGGAAGAAACGTCGAGAGTAGTTTTGGCGGTGGCTGCTTATCTTTCTGTTCAAACTCGAATGATTCAGAATCAGGAGGGAACGGGGTTTGCCCAGATAATGGTAACGGGTATTTGCCAGGCAACGGGTGTTGTCGAACCACCATACCCCGAGGTATTCTCCGGTTTAACGATTCTTGATATGTGCAATTACTCGGTAGATTTATTTTGAAAGAACTTATAATCTTAGCTCTTAGTGCATATAATAAGATGTTTTTGGAGCATATAAACTCTCTATCTTATAAGCCGTTAAAAAATAAGTTTGGGCTCCTTACTTTTTAGGACCTTATAAATTAATTCCTTACATCTTATTTTGAGAGGTTGTACATTGTTTTATAGAAAATTTACCAAACACTTTATACAAAGTTTATAAGCTCTTAAACACCTTATAAGTGGTTTTAAGGAGCTTATAGGTATAGTCAAACACCCTCTTAATCAAATTTTAACTGCAATTACTATTGCATCTCCTATCACAAGATATTGGGTGAATGACATGTGTCTAATGTATTTAAATAAGTAATTATTAATTGTTTTTATGAATTAAATGCAAAAAAAAAAAAAAACCTATGTTATCACAAAAGTGCAAAAAAATCTATGTATTAACGAATTAGCCTAAAACCACCCATAATCCACATGCGTGCCGGCGATTTTTTCTTGAAATCTCCATTATACCCTTTTTCTTGTTAAAAACACGTTATTATATATTTAAATAATGAACCACTGAATCTGTTGTGAATCCTGGTTCATGCGCAGCGGAAAAAAAAAATATCCGGATTCACAAACGGATCACTTTTGGGTTTTAATGATTTTATAAAATAAAAAGATGAAATCAAATTTCATCGATTTACTAACCTTTTTTAAGAATCTAAATCCTTAATCTACCGGGTAGCAGTAATTCAAAACTCGTGCCTCTAGATATCACGCCGGAAGAAGCTTGAAGAAAAAATCCACCACCTTAGGCTTGAGGGAGGCCGACGGCTATTAAGGGGAGGAGAGAGTTTTCTCTCTTCTTTCTTTGCTGTCAAGTCACTTATGAGAGTGTCTTAGGTTTTTCAACTAGGTATAAGGTATTTATAAGGAATGATGGGTTTGAAATTAGTTAATTTTTTGAGCCCACCAAATTCTGTATACACGCTTACTACCATCATCCATTGAGCTAAATTGACTTTCAACTTAGTCCAATGATTAATTAAGTCCCATATATTTTAATATAATGAAAATATGATATTAATTAATAATCATCTAAATTAAATAATCCAATAATTAATTTAAGATAGGATGATATTAATAAATACATCTAATTATTTAATTTATTATTAATTTATTTCTATTAATCTAATTAATCAAATAAATTAATTTGTCCATCAAATGACAAATTATCTAATTTATGTATTTTGACAATGAAAGAATTTATTCGCTCAATTCCTTGAAAACACGATTCTCTAGGTTTGTCTCTATTGGCATTGGGAGGAAACCAAGGATGTAAGTGTCACCTAACCAGTTTTATGGATTCACAGCGAAACTCAATTGAGATTAAATCTAATAGATCAATACGAACCTTTAGGTTATAGACACCCTGTGAGTATAAGCCCTTCATTGTAATATCCCAATCGAGTGAGAGTCAAACTCACAGGACTTGATATTGTGCTTAATAAATCATAGTAAGATGAAATTACTAAACTACCCTTGTGTTCCACACAAGTTAGTTTTCCTACTTTGGCCAAAGACTTATAATTTTATTTATCTACGATTGCACAGGACGTCAACTCATTTACTACTCTAGACAATGCATCCCATATTGGCAATCACCGAACAATTGCTACTTTTGTCCATCTGAACCGCATTTCGAGGTTGATTCCACCTATGGGTGAATTGGATCTAACTACTCTAATAACTCATTCAGTGTCACAAGTACAATCTTCATGAATCCTCAAGTCTTAGGCTCACGCACACTACCGTGACCAGTAACTAAATCATTGACAGTCATTGTGTAATTACCCCATGTGATTGAATTACGGCGAGCCATGTTCAAATATATCAATTCCATTGATATATTTATGGCACAAGCTCCCACTATTCCATAGTGACCAACTGACATTCCTTGTCAAAGCTTGCGTCATACAAGTCTGGTCATAATTCCCAATTAAGACTTTTCAACTTGCGAACTCTTGTTTAAGTAATCAAGGAACTAACATTTCTAGTGTCGATCTCCTGAAACTATGAGGAATATAAGCTCCCTCTTTATTACTCGGGACTTATTTGATCAATACTTTATTAATGCCATTAAGATTGATATGAACAAAACAAATGTCTTTTATTAATTTAAAGAAAATTTGTACAACATAAAGTTAAAATGCCCTAAACAATCTAATTCCTCATTGACATGGAGGGCATAATCCTAACAATCTCCCACGTGAACTCAATGTCAATCGCTAAGGTATCTAATACCTATCTTTTCCAGATATCGCTCTAGCACTACCTGTGATAGTGGCTTGGTCAATGGGTCAGCAACATTATTTGCTGAATCTATTCTCTGCACTACGATGTCACCTCTTTCAATGATCTCTCTAATGATGTGATATCTTCTCTCAATGTGTTGGATTTATTGCGAGATCTGCCTTCCTTGGCTTGCGCGATGACTCCATTGTTGTCACAGTAAAATGGCATCGGGAGCTCAATGCAAGGAACCACTTGAAATTCAGCCACAAACTTTTTTATCCAAACAGCCTCCTTAGCGGCTACTTATAAGGTAGCCACGTACTAAACTTCGGTGGTTGATCAGCAGTTGTGCTTTGCATAGAACTTTTCCAAGTTACTGCTCCACCATTTAACGCAAATACAAACCCTGAAGTAAATCTGCAGTCCACGACATTTGACTGAATGTCGTAGTCGATATAACCTTCCACCTTTAGTTCCCCATCTCCATAAGTCAAACACATATCCTTAGTTCTTCTCAAGTACTTAAAGATATACTTTACAGCGATCCAATATTTTTTCCTCGGGTTAGCTTGAAACCTACTAACCACGCTCACAGCATAGGCAATATCCGGTCTCGTGCATAATATAGCATACATGAAACTTCCTACAACATATGCATTGGGGACTACATTTATTCTCTTTCGATCATTCTCACTTTGAGGACTCATTGATTTTGAGAGATGGAGTCCATGTCTCATGGACAAGAGGCCTCTTTTAGAATAATATATTCCAAATCTTTTTAGAACCTTTTCCAAATAGAGGGCATGGGAGAGCCCTTTTTCCTATTCACTCTATCCTTATAGATGTAAATTCCAAGGATATAGATGCCCTCTCCTAAGTCTTTCATGGAGAATGTGCTTTGAGAGCCATACTTTGATCGAAGTCAATACGCCTATATCATTTCTAATAAGTAGAATATTGTCTACGTATAAGACTAGAAACAATATTTTACTCCCACTGATTTTCTTATAAATGCATGGTTCGTCTTTATTCTCGATGAAGCCATAGTTCTGAACTTCTTCATCAAAATGAAGATTCCAACTCCACAATGCTTGTTTAAGTCCATAAATTAATCTATTCAATTTACACACCTTATGAGAATCTTCATTGGATACGAAACCTTTGGGCTGTTCCATATAAATGTCCTCCTCGAGAAATCCATTTAAGGATGCAGTCTTCATATCTATTTGTCAGATTTCATAATCTAAGTCTATGGCTATTGCAAGCAGAATCCGGATGGATTTGATCATGGCTACCGGGAGAAGGTTTCCTCATAGTCAATGCGCTCTTTTTTACTATATCTCTTCGCCACAAGCCTAGCTTTATAGGTATCCACTTTGCCATCCGGATCAATCTTTCTCTTGTAAATCCATTTGCAACCTATTGATGCAATACCCCTAGGGCGGTCTATTAGAGTCCAGACTTGGTTCAAATACATCAAATCCATCTCTGTCATAGTCTCAAGCCATTTCGCAGAATCTATGTCTGCCATTGCATGTTCAAAAATAGAGGGATCATCACCATAGTTTCCTTCCGCTACAACATACAAATTATGCTCTCATTGAGCAGATAACCATATCTCTCATGCGATTGAGATACTCTACTCTATCTATGCGATGGCGGTTGCGTTTGGGTAGGTTCATTTTGAGTCTCTTGAACAGAGGTGTCTAAAGGGGTTTCATTTTGTTCTTCCAGAACAATCTTTCTTCCTCTACCACCTTCTTGAACGAACTCGTCTTCTAGAAAGTAAGCATTGTATTGCTTCAATGACTCTTTGATAATCATGCAGGTAGAAGAGGTTTCCTATAGAATCCTCTAGAGAATCAACGAATCGACATTTTAAAGATCTATCTTCCAATGTCTCCATCTTTGTTTTTGTCACATAGGCTGGAAACCCCATATCCTAATGTGTTAACTTAGTGTCATTCCACTCCATATCTCATAAGGAGTTTTAGGAACATAACTAGATGGACACGTGTTCAAGATATGGGCTGCTGTAAGCAATGCATGACCCCACAACGATATGAGAAGGTCTGTGTAGCTAAGCATCGATCGAACAATATCCCATAGTGTTCTATTTCGGCGCTCAACTACCCCATTAAGTTGTGGAGTCACAGGAGGAGTTAATTGTAATACAACTCCTTGTTCAATTAAGAACTCATCAAATTCGGCATTTATGTATTCTCCACCTCGATCAGATCATAGTGTTTTGATACGGTGGCCAGTTTGGTTTTCAACCATGGCCGTGAATTCTTTGAACCATTCAATGGATTTAGACTTATGCTTCATTAAGTATACGAGACCATACCTAGAGTGATCATCAGTAAATGTTATGAAGTATTAAAGACCTCCACGAGCCATTTCACTGAAAGCCCACAAAAGTCAGTATGTGTTAAACCAAGGACTTCACTAGCTCGTTTAAAATGCCCTGTGAAGGGTGACCTAGTCATTTTACCTTTGAGACAAGATTTGCAAGTGGGAAATGGGTCCGACCCTGATGTGCTTATTAGCCCATCTTTCTCAAGCTCGCGAATTTTGTACTCTCCAACGTGACCTAGTCTAAAATGTCAGATGAGTCTTTGGTTTGTTCCAGACATACCTTGTTTCTTGGTGGTTGTATTCACAATACATGTATTTTGGACATTTAAGTAGTATAAATCATTTAATAAAGATGCAGAGCCAATAAATTTATTTCTAAAATTAATATTGCAAACATTGTTCATAAAATGAAAATCATATCCAAGTCTAACTAAAATGAGTATTGAACAAATATTTTTAAACCTCTTGGGCAAAACAAGGCAATTATCTAAAACAATTAAATGTCCAGTAGATAAAGCTGAAGAAGTGGATCCTATGTAAGTAGCTGTCACACTATGTCCGCTGCCAACATTGATCATCACTTCTTGCTCCTGGAGCCTCCTACTTCTTCCCAAATCTTGTTTCAAAATACAGACATGAGTACTAGCTCCAGAGTCTAGAATCCATGAAATGGAGAATACTGTCATAGAACAATTAGTTTCTAAAACATTAAGTTCCATACATGTAGACATTCTTGCTTTCAATGTAGGACAATCACGTTTCCAGTGACCAGTCTCTTTGCAGAGTAGGCAGACATCCATCTTTTTGTTTTCTTTTCCGTGGGGCTTTTGGATATTACTAGATCTTTCTTTTCTGATACAGACAACTAGTTTGGACATTCCTAGTGGACCTCCTATAGGTACAAGTATGGAACCCATGACCTCTTGTGTTTAAATAGCTTGTCCAATAGTACTGTCAGTGATCCCTCTATGTCATTCATATCAAAATTTATGACAAAACTCGAGAAGGTTTTGGGGAGTGATTGAAAAATGAGATCTACTTGAAGATGGAAATCGATGTAATAATCTAAAGACCTCAATTTTTCGAACAAAAAAATCATCTTAAGGGCGTGCTTAGACACGTCTTCCCATTCTTTCATCTTCATGTTGAAGAGCTCATTCGATATAAAATACTGAACTGTCTGACCATGCTCTTAAAAAAGCTCTTCTAAGTGCAGCATGATAGATCTGACACTATCCATATTTTCATAATGGCTTTGCAGCTTATTGCTCATTCAACTCAACATATATCCCCTGACTTTACAATTATTAGAGACCCAGTCCATGTAGGCAAGGCAAACTTCATCATCCTCATCAGAGCCCTGTCTGGAAGACCGATTTGTTTCCAGCACATATTCCAAAGATTCGTCATTGAGAACAATTCTCAATTTTCTGATCCTTTCAGGATAATATGATCCAGTGAGAAAACTTTTCTCAAGTATTTCTTTTAGAGGGTTGTTAACCATTTTGAGAGAGATAAATAAATAACTTCAAAGAATAAAGAAAGATCCAATTGGGTTATTATATTGCACACCAAGTAAAATAAACAGGACCTTGAATTTTCACTTGGCTCCCACTACATTTTTTGAATCATTGCACTCCCACTGCAATATTCGAAAATCTCGTTGGAAAGACGTCGTAGTGAGTGATTGAGTTCTTTAATAAATGCGGTGAGTTGGAGCCCTTTAACGATATATGGCTCACTAAATTTATTAAAGTGGCAATTCTTGCCAGTATTGTCAAACATGCGATTCAATCTTTAGTTTGACTCATAGATCACATGACCGCAACCCTTTAACGATATATACGTTGTGATCTATCTGAACTTTGGCCCATCAATTTCTATCAATCTAACAATTGAATTCCACCTTGCAGTCCTCTGTCGATATATGAGGTGGAATTTGTTTCGATTGATGGCATCAAATGCACTTAGAAAATTTAAATAAATATCGCAATGCATAACCCCAACTTACTGGGAAGAAGTTATGCACTTATACACTAATTTAATTCTCCTAAGTTCGATGGAGAGTCGGGACATCCAATTCTCTTTTATTCTAAATTCAATATTATTCCAGTGGGAGAATTTTATGTTTATATGGTCTCACTTTGCACATTATCCATTTATAGCGCGCATAAATGAATTATAATAATAGAAAACGCCTAGCAATTCTATCACACATGCTTTCCATGGACTTATCTAGATTGAGTCAAGCCAATGGCTCAATCGCGGGTTAGGGGACCTATAAGGTCTAACCTATGTCTAACTTTAGGCCTTCCAGCTCCAAGCAGATCCGCTTCCAAAAGGTCCTATTCTAATTACATAGAAAAATGCAACCTATACATAATTTATGGAAAAATTAAAATACAAGCTGGGGATATTAAAAGGCCCAATACAACCCAGAAAATAAAATCCAAAGATAAACCTAGTCCATGGAAGGCATCCTGTAGTAAACAAGCATCAAAGCATAATAAAACAATAACCAATATGTTGGAGTTCTTTCAAAAAGAATAAATTAAAATCTAATTTTAATTAAGTGTGGTTTGAGAAATAATAGAATTAATTTAAATTTGATTATAGATTAATTCAACTTTAATCCTATTTGATAAAAAAAATCCAATTTAAGTTCAAAAAATCAATTTCCAATTGATTCGACAAAGAACTAATTCAAAATAAATTTATTTATCTAGGAAAATTTCAATTTCAAATCTAATTCAAAATTAAGAATAAAATTAATTTCAAAAATTAATTAATTTTAAAACTAGTTTAAAATAAATATTTTATTTAATTTTAAAAAAATGGGTTGACCCCCTTCCCCCCAGGGTCAAACCCCTTTTTTTTAAAAAAAATAATATATATATATATATATATATGTATGGGGTGTGTGTCATGGACAGCCCACAAACGTGTGGGCTGCCCACAGGGCAGTCCTCTAGGCGGACTGCTCGCATAGCAGCCCGCCCAATGGCTTCTGTACGTGCCGCCAGCGGGCGGGCCTGTTTTGGTGGAGCCTACGACCCATCCCCGAAGTTGATTTTTAGATTTTTTTTCAAACCACATATTCATGTTCATGCATTAATTCAAATTTAATATAAAAACTGATTTATATTCAACAAATAAATCACGTAATTGTCTAACAGCTTAGATTTAACTTGATCTACTGGGTAGCAGTAATTCAAAGGTCATGCCTCTAGATACCGGAAGAAGCTTGAAGAAAAAATCCACCACCTTAGGCTTGAGGGAGGTCGATGGCTATTAATAAAGGGAGGAGAGAGAATTGTTTTTCTTCTTTTTTTGTTGTCAAGTCGCTTATGAGAGAGTCTTAGGTTTTTGAACTAGGTATAAGGTATTTATAAGGAATGATGGGCTTGGAATTAATTAATTCCTTGAGCCCACCAAATCCTATATACACGCTTACTACCATCATCCATTGGGCTAAGCTGACTTTCAACTTGGTCCAATTATTAATTAAGTCCAATATATTTTAATCTAATTAAAATATGATATTAATTATAATCATCTAAATTAAATAATTCAATTATTAATTTAGTATAGGATATTATAATAAATATATCTAATTATTTATTATTAATTCTATTAATCTAATTAATCAAATAAATTAATTTGTCCATCAAATGACAAATTACCTAATTTATGTATTTTGACAACGAAAGAATTTCTTCGCTCAATTCCTTAAAAACGCGACTCTCTAGGTTCGTCTCAATTGGCATTGGGAGGAAACGAGGATGTGAATGCCACCTAGACAGTCTCGTGGACTCATACCGAAACCCAATTGAGATCAAATCTAATAGATCAATATGAACTTTTAGGTCACAAACACCCTGTGAGTATAAGCCCTTCATTGTAGCATCCCGATTGAGTGAGAGTAATAGTTTGTGTCAAACTCACAGTACTTGATATTGTGCTTAATAAAATAGTAAGATGAAATTACTAAACTACCCTTGTGTTCCACACAATTTAGTTTTCCTGCTTTGTCTAAAGACTTATAATTTCATTTATCTACAATCGCTCAGGACGTTAGCTCATTTACTCCTCGAGACAATGAACCCCATATTGGCAATCACCGAACAATTGCTACTTGTCCATCTGAACCGCATTTCGAGGTTGATTCCACCTATGGATCTAACTACTCTAATAACTCGTTCAGTGTTACAAGTACAATCTTCTGAGTCTTTAGGTCTAAGGCTCACGCACACTACCGTGACCAGTAACTCAATCATTGACAGTCACCGAGTAATTACCTATGTGATTAAATTACGGCGATCCGTGTTCTAATATATCAATTCTATTGATATATTTATGGCACATATTCCATAGTAACTGACTGACACTCCTTGTCAAAGCTTGCGTCATACAAATCTGGTCATAATACTCAATTAAAACTCTTCGAGTTGCGAACTCTTGTTTAAGTAATCAAGGAACTGACACTTCTAGTGTCGATCTCCTGAAACCATGAGTAATAGAAGCTTCCTCTTGATTACGCGGGACTTATTTGTTCAATACTTTATTAATACTTTATTAATGTCATTAAGATTGTTATGAACAAAACAAATGCCTTTGATTAATTTAAAGAAAGTTTGTACAACATAAAGTTAAAATGCCCTAAAAATCTAATTCTTCATTGGCATAGAGGGCATAGAATCTTACATAAATTGTTTCAATGATTAGATCTCTTTTTGACCAATGTTTTATTTAATAATTTTAAGGTCAAATGTCAGCCATCTAATCTCAAATCCATGTGTACAAACTTCTTCAATAATTTTCCTCCCTATTTGTTTTTTTTTTAATTTTAGTTTCTACTGCTTCATCGTCCTCAACCCATCCCCCAGCATCCACCCCCACCAAACTACCTAAGCCATCATACTCCTTTTGGAGGAGTACGATGGTTAGAGGTGTTTATTGATTCAGTCCGAAATCGAACCGAAATTTTGGTTTTTCGAAATTTCAAACCAAAAATAAAACCGAAAAAGTTCGATTCGGCTTTCGGTCAAACCGAATTTTCAGTAAAATTTTTTAGCCAAATTTGAATTTGAACTCTTGTCTATTTTTGTATAAGGTTCAAAAAGATTAATATAAATTATGAAGTGGTTGAGACATCTAATCAGTTATAGGTATTAGGTTAATGTCCTCAAATGCCACTAGAGGATTGGAAAAATAAAGGACATTAATAAATTGTAATTGTTTTTATTCTTTTAATAAAAGGCATTTTAGTTGTTTACTGTTATATTGACATTTATATATTGTAATCATCTATAAATTCATGAACACAAGAGTTAACTCTCTAAGGCACTAGAGGAGTTCAACACTTGTGTACTAAAATGGTCTGCAAGTCAAGGATTCCCAATTGGGCATTGGAAATCATCAAAACTTGTATGATATGAGTTCTGATGAGAGAAGTGTCCGACAATCACTAGGAAGTAGTGAAGAACTCATATCACAGGTGCACTGATGGAGATAGTGGCACTCAGACATGACTCGCATTGATTCTGCCACACGAGTTTTCACTCTTTAACAGTCAATGACAGAATTGATTAAATTGTAATAGGTGTATCTAAACTTTAGACCTAAGGAATCGAATTGAAGATATGCTTGTGAAATTAGGTTCGTCATTAGAATAGTTAGACCCAATTTACCCTTTGGTGGGGTCGACCTCGAACTGCAGTCTAATGGAAAAGTAGTAGTCTTAACTGTTATCCAAGATGAGATTCGTTCCCTCGAAAATGAACGATGAATTATCCTATGCATTTATAAGTAAGTTAGATCTTAAAGTCTTTGGCCAAAGCATTCACTGATCTAGACGTATTATAAATATAGCGTAGAGTTGAGTTTATGAGTTTGACCTAAACCATGACTCTCACTTGACCAGGATAAGGAAACAAATAGTTTGTATTCACTCGGTATTTACAATAGGAAAGAAAAAATGATCCAATCATTCATCTTATTTGGGATACAATGTGCGCTACTTGACTGGCTAGGTGCAACCCACATTCAATGAAATCCTCCTATTACCAAATATAGATGAACCTAAAGAGTCACACTTGAAAAGGAAAAATCGAAAGAAAATGTGGTATATTTCTTGTGGTAATATTTTAAATATTGGATACTTCAAATTAATTAAATAGAATTAATTATTTGAAGAAATAAATTAATTCATTTATACTTTAATTAATATATTATTTTTTGGAGAAATAAAATTAATTAAATATCCTATCTATTATTTAATTAGATTAATTAATTGGATTGAATTAATTAATTAAATAATGGATTGGACTGAGCTCAAATTGGTGCACCATGACCGAGTGGGGAGACTAGTAGGCGTCCAACATGGGCTTTTTGAGCCCAATATTATAACTTAAGTGATATAAATATATCACATTAGTTAATACCTAGGTCATAACATTAGTTATACACTTGAGCCACAAGAAAAAAAATCCTCCCCTCTCCTCTTCCTCTAGCCGTCGGCCTCTCTGCCAAAGAAGAAGGAGATTTTTTTGTTTAAGTTTTTTCCCGCGAGACAAATTTGAGGCAACACTTTTGGACTGCTCGGATTATCAAACAATCAGCCGGATTATTTCGCAAAGGAGTTGAAGAAGACGAAAGTTTGAGATTCTCCAACCACTTCGCTACAATGGGTAAAGTGTCGATATTTCTATCATATATACACATCATAAAACCCGAGATTGATCCTGTTATGGGAAAATTCGAAAAATTTTATTACACCGTTTCTACTGCGTTTTATCTAATTTTCCCAACTATAGGAGCATGCAATTCAAAAGAGTTTCTCAAACTTAAAAAAAAAATGAAAACTAGATAGAAATAATTAAATTTTGATTATGGCTATTTTTAATTCATTTTCTTTCTTTTTCTATAAGTTGTCACTAAGAAACACGTTTTTTATAGTTTTTGGTCTATCTTATACTATATATAAAATTAAAAACTCGAATTTTTGTAAAACAAAAAATCGAAAATCGATCCGAATTTTCCGGTTCGGTTTCAACTCGAACTGAATTCTTGATTTTCGGTCCAGTTTGGGCGGATAACCGAATTTTCGGTGAACACACCTACTCCTCTTGCCCAGCGCCACTGTAGCCCACCACCACCACCAGATTTTTTGTCATCGCGTATACATGCTCCTCTTGATGTCACGACGTGACACCAGCCCAATCTTGATCAGGGTCGCCGCCCCGAAAAACTTTCCATCTAGTCGCCACCAATTGCCTCTCTAGTAGAGACCACCGACCCCATCCTGCCCGCGCCGGAAGTCCGCTTCTCCAAGTTGCGACAAATAGCCGGCGCCTATTCAGATTTTTAATTTCATTACTCTAGCAAAAGAAAGAGAAAAGGGAAAAGAAAAAAAAAAAAAAGATTGAGTTTGGGTACTTATAAGTTATATCCCCCTAAATTGCTATACTCTACTGTAACTATACTAATTTAACAACTTAAAATCAAAAAAATATATTGTCCAATTCTCACCTCACGCTTGTGCATCTCAAATGCCATTAAAATGAGTTTTAAATTTTTAAAAGGGATTTTTAGGCTATTTCGTTAACAGATGTTTTTTTTTACAGTTTCGCAATAACATATATTTTTTTTCATCTAACTCTTTTTTTTATTTGATATGGATAGAAGATAATTTTATTTTTCATCTAACTCTTTTCTATTCGATATGGATAGAAGATTCAAGAGGAGTTGCAATAAAAGATTCTACCTTAGAATGAAAATTGATATTCGATAAACGTAGTTAATTCACTCGAAAAAGAAAGAAAAAAAATTGTCTCTAATAAAGCTTTTAATAATCTGAATTATTTTTAATTGCATGCGCATTGAGCTAATTCTTCCATGATACAACTAATTACCAAGAATTGTATGAATAAGCGATTTTGCCACGTTCCATATTTGTGCAAAAATTTTAAACATAAGTTATTTTTAAATTTATAATGTATTTTGTTTATTTGAGATATTGTTGTATTTTTTACAAGTTTTATTTAAATTCAAGAAAAAAAACGAGTTAAAAAAACATTAGATTTTTTTTTTTTACAGATCATGAGGAGTTTTAAAAAAAAACATTAGATATATACACATATATGTTGATAATTAAAGAAGATGGCTACACCGAGAGTATTGCTACCAGTGCATCCATCAGACCATCACTAATTCACCACACATTGATGGGGTGGAGGGTGATTTTTATTACCTATCACTCATAAAGAAACCAGCCCCCACCCCTTGAATATGTGGCTATGGTGCACTGGGAGCAACACTCTCGATGCATCATATTGTTTTCCCTAGACCAAAAGAGTTGGTACACTATACGTATTTACCTATTTGCAATCACTTATAACCTTGACATATTTTATCTGGGTACTTTATTATTCGTAAGTTAAAAATAAAAATCATTGATTAATTTGTTGATTTACAATGAGGCTTTCTTAGTATTCTAGCTATAAGCTATTTTCTATATTATGACAAACATGATACTTCATTATTGTTTTAAATGAGAATTACAACAATTAAATGATAGAAATGATATAGAAAGAGAGACAAAAGAAAAAAGAAGTAATTGGAAGAGAAACTATGACTATGTTTGTTTGTGTTTTCACAGCGTCATTTTTATTTGAAAATAAAAATACACATTTTACACAATTTTCAACTGAACTTTCACATTCTAGATAATAACTACCTTTCACTTTACCAAAACTCACAATTTTCTTTCTTTCACATCTCCTTCGAAAAATTCGTATTTTCGGCAACAGTTGTGATGTTATAGTAGAATATAATACATAGTATTAACCTTCATAGTTTGTGCATTTTAAAACTAATTTTGAATATTTTTAGCGCTTTTTTGGGGTCGCTTTTATCATTTTTACTTATAAATATATTTCATCATTATAATAGTATCTATTATTTCATAACATTGACATAATAATTACTTTACTAACTTAATCATTCCACACAGTATCAATCATCAATTTCAACCATTTTTAGATACACAACCAAACATGCCTACATTTTCACACAAAAATAAAAAAACTCATTTTCCTCTACGTTTTAGAAAATAACGGTTAAAAATGAAATGAAAATACATTAAATAAAGCCCAAGGGAACATGCGAGAGAACATAGAAAAAAAAAGAAAAAAAAACGATGGCTATGTTTGTTTGTATTTTCATGGTATCATTTTTAATTTTATTTTCATTTGAAAATGAAAATACACACTTTACACCACTTTTAACTTAAAAAATACACTTATTTTTATTTTCTACTTTACATTCTCCAATAACTACATTTTACTTTACCAAATCATACCCACATTTTTCTTCTTTCACACCTCCCTTTATAAATGCCTATAAAATCCATATTTTCAAAAATAATTGTAGTGCTAGAATGAAATAAAATACATACTATTAATCTTCATAGGTTTGTGCACATTTTAAGACCCATTTTTAGAATTTTTAGTGTTTTTTCTTTGGTTCAATTCTATCACATTTACTTATAAATATATTTAATCAATATAATATTATCTATTATTTTATCTATGCTATTCAGATAATCATTAACTCAATCATTTTATATATCATCAAATCATCAATTCTAACTATTTTCGAAAACACAACCAAACATGTCTACATTTTCTCACAAAAATAAAAAAACTCATTTTCCATACATTTTAGAAAACGAAAGTTGAAAATGAAATGAAAACACATCCAAACAGAGCCGAATATTTCAAAATGAATAAGAGAATATATTGGAATTTTTTTTAAAGAGTAGTGTGTTTGGTCCAAATTATTTTTAATCAGGGGCAAAGTGCGAAACCCCTAATAGCGTTGGGTGAATCTGCCTTTCTCCTAATTTTAAATTAAATTCCAAAACTTACTATGTCACGCCCTGGGCTCACAAGCCCGTTGGATCAGAGAAATCCCATCGAACCTACCGAGCTTAACCTTGAGTTGGGCATTTTGAGTCACGACCCAAAATAGATATCCATTGTTACACTTGAATCTTGGGATTATCTTTATAAACATTCATTTCTTTCTAATTTTCCCAATGTGGACGGCTATACATGGGGCATCACAATCACCCCCCTTCGGGTAGCGACATCTTAGCGGCGTGAGGCAGTCCAGGATCCATAACCGGGCGTAGGGAGTCTAGCAGTGATTCCTAGGGCTCATGAGATGTCTCCCACGGGCCTAGCACTTTGCCCCGCAGATTTAAGAGGTGACTACTGCAGACGTGTAGTACTTTGTCCCTGTAGCACTTAGCTCCCGATATTTCGGCTGCTGAGCGGCTCTAATACAATTTGTCACCGCCCTGGCTCACGAGCCCGTTGCACGGGAAAAATACCATCGAACTCACTGAACGTAATCTTTTTGCTCAAGTGGAATCTCTTTCATTTGGCTCTAGTCTACTTTTCGGTAGAGAACGATTTGGTACATCTTCATTTCCTGTATGCCTTGATTTGGGCATTTGAATCATGAACCAAAATGAATATCCATTATTACACTTGAATACTAAGGTTCTGTATGGTTGTGTTTTCGAAAATAAATTTTGAGTTTTTATTAGAGAATGTGTATTTATAGAAATTCGTGTGAAAATATTAATTTTTTTTGTTTGTTTGGATGTATTTTTGAGAAATGTTTGGAAATTGTGTAGATGTGATATAAAGTTGATTGAATTAGTTATATATGTAATGATGATAGGAGAAAAAATTAGAATAATATTTTATTTATAATAAAGTAAAAAAGAGAATCTGTTGGATAGTTGAATTATGTAATTAATGAAGAGAGAGAATGAAGTGGTTGAAATGATGAAATAATGAGTAGTTATATAGGAGAATGTGTAGTAGGATTTAAAATTTGAATATTTTCTGTAAAATTTACCTTGAAGTGTGTATTTTCATTTTCTGGTAATCCAAAAAATGAAATTGTTGGAAAAAATGGCATGTAAAAAGTGTGTTTGAACACTTTTGCACACGAAATTCGAAGACTATAAGTATCGGGGATGCTAAATATTATTGGATAATATTATTCTACTCCGGGAGTAGATAAGTTTAACATTTCGAATTTCTCGATTCGGAGTTACAACGAATGAGAAATTAATTGCTAAAGATGAGTGTTTGAATGTGCTTTGTCTCACATTGGATATAAGATACAAGTTAAGTATGCTTATATACAATGGTGGGCAAATGATAGTTTGGGCCCTTGGGTCATGATAATTTTGTGTGGGCTTGGAGGGGTAAGCTTTAGTCCGTTTTGCCTCGTGCGCGCACACACACACACGCGCGCCGCCGCCGTCCGTTCGACCGGCCGGCTCGGCTCGAGCTCGGCCACGGGTCGTGGGCCGTGGCTTGGCTTGGTGGTTGTTGGGCTTTGGAGTCTAAAGATATTCTTTTTGGACCAAATTTGAATTAATTTAAATTAATTCATTTGAGCCCAGTTAATTATTTCTTTTGGGCCAGAGTTAATTTAATTTAACAAAGGCCCAACTTCCAGTTAATTTCCAACAGAAAAATCTGAGGCAATTGAATCTGAATTGTAACTGAAGAAGAAAAACGTTGGCCATGTTTATTTTCTTCTTTAATCTGATTTAAATTTTTGAAACTAAACAGTCAAAACGTGGGATAAAGGCTGAAACGTTTTGAGGTTTAATTTTTTGGTTTAAATGTCAGATTTATGGTATTCAATTCTTTGTCTAATTTCTTTGCCTATAAAAGGCTCCCCTTGCAGAATGAAAAAGACACACCAAAACAGAATCTACATTTCTGCACACACATACTTTCTCTGAGAGTTCTTGAGCAAATAGAGTTCGTGGGGTTTTGTTCTTGAAGTGGTTCAATTACAAAACAAAATCGTTGTATCTTGGGAAGTTAGTTGCAAGAACCCGTACCACCGTAGGCGGGGCAATATAGCTTTAAGAATAGAGAGTCCAACTCTCGCCTCGATTGTTCTTCATTTGTAATTCGTGTTTTTCCAGAATTGTTCTTTGTAAGTGAAGATTTTGCAACAGAAAATACACTCAAAATACCTAACCATACAAAGCCTAAGATTCTCTTCATAAACATTTCATTTCTTTCTAATTTTCCCAACGTAGGACGGCTATACATGGGGCATCACATAATAGGCATTGTATTAGTTACTGTTATTCAATTTTATTAGAAAATTAACATGACTTATTCAATTTCCTTGAGCAAAATACTTAAGTTATCAACACGACACAGTGAAGCAAAGTGTTATAATGTTACTTATATTACAATTTACATATTCCTACACTTCAGACTCAATTTAGTCAACTCAATTGAAAAATCACAATGCACTTGTCATGTGATTGATCGCTCGTTTTGTAAATTATACTTGAATCTTGAGGAACTCAAATTTGGACAAAAGTATGTCGTATGTAGATATATTATGGTTTGTTCAAAATTAACTATCAAAAAGATATATAAAACACTTTTTGTTAATTAATCTCTGAAAATTCTTGCCCAGGCACGACTATCGTCCGAGTTTATTTATCTGACTTACACGGGAAATGGCGAACGGGCAAGCTTTTCCCCTGCAGCTATGCTTTTGTTGGCGATTTGCAGACCTCTGTTGGGCCTGACGGGTATCGTCAGGCCGGGTTTTCATATCCTATCCATGACCTACATAATCCAATGTCCTTCCTAAGTGATAATCCCCTGGTAACACGCACGCCGTTGGTGTTGGATTGGAGGATTCAGACTGAAAATTGCAGCCAAGCGCAGAGGAACTTGACTGCGTATGCGTGTCAGGAGAATAGTGAGTGTGTCAATCAGGACGGCGGTGTTGGAGGGTACGTATGCCAATGCTTGACTGGGTATGAGGGCAATCCTTACCTAGCTCCTGGATGCCAAGGTTAGATTTGTAGTATCCTGAATTTTTTAAGAATTATTGTCTTTGGAATTTGTGTCCACGTGTTCACACATTATAGGTTGAGATCAGTTCGGATCTTCTATTCTAGACGATTCATGTCCCATCCCATTTCTCATATGCATGTTGATATTTTTCTATTTTTTCTTTTTTTGTTCCGTGGTAGATATTGATGAATGCGAAGATCCTGAAAACAATCCCTGTCACTCGATTTGCATCAATTATCCGGGGTCTTTTAATTGTTCCTGTCCGCAAGGGTATCATGGCGATGGCATGCAAGACGGTAGTGGTTGTTCTGCATCGGTGCCAACGACGTCCAAATTGATGAATATCTCAATAGGTATGTACATTTTTGGTCCTTCAATTTAATAGCTCTATTTACCAGTGGCAAAATTTCTGAATTAGAATTAATGTATTATATAATTCTTGTATTAGACTACTAGTATAATTAATGAATTGTATTTTTACCCAAAAATATTTGCATTAGATTCAATAAATATCACTTTACAAATCCAGAAATATGAGATATACTTAGTCTTTATATATTTAAGGGATAATTGCATTCACACCCCCTACACAAACATCCCCTCACTAATCGACCCATTTCCGAGCCGATTTGCCTGCCCGAAAAGGTCAAATGACCTTTTTGCCCCTCCATTTTTGAGAATAAAAAAATAAAAAATCATAAAAATTATAACTTTATGTGAGGACTAAATTACCCTTCTACTTAAAATATTAAAAGATATTTTACTTTTTATTTAATTTTTCTACTCAACTATATATATATATATATATATCACACACATCCACAGAACACACACAAACACAAAAAACACACACACTGCACACGGAGGGTAAGGGGTTGGGGGGGGGGGGTCTGAAGAAGAAGAAAAAGAAGAATCTGAAGAGCGAGTGGGGGGGAGCGGATCTGAAGAAGAAGTAGCATGGGGAAAGAAGAAGAAAAAAGAAGAAGAAGAAGAAAAAAAAAAAGAAGAAGAAGCAGGAAGAAGTAGCGGGGAGGGGGGGAGGGAGAAGAAGAAGAACCAGGGGGGGGGGGCGGGAAGAAAGAAGAACCAGAGGGGGGAAGAAGAAGCAGGAAGAAAATAATATTTTTGCAATTTTTATTAATTTTTTTGTTATTTTTATGAAAAATAAATCTCCATTTATTTATGATTATTGTTATTTTTTATTTTTGAATTTAAAAATAAAATTGGTGATTTGTTTAGTTTCATAATTTATCAATTATAATTAATCTCAATAAGTTGATGATTTTTAAAATTAGTTATGCATATTTTATTGAAATTAATTATATAAATAAATTCAATAATATCAAATAGAATAAATATATATATTATGAATATAATAACTAATAAAAAATGATTACTTATTATCAACCAAAAAAATTAATTAAATATTTTAGTGATTGTTAATTTATTTAAATAAAAGATATTAATTTTTTTATTTTTTTTCGAATTGATTGTTGCTCAAATGCTTTTTTTCTGAAATAATAATTATTTATCTAAAATAATTTTTTTATTGTTAGTTTTTTAATTTTTGACTACTTATTGTTAATTTATTTAAAGAGTAAAAGATATTTAATTTTTTCATTATTTTATTTTCAAATTGATTGTTAATTTTTTTTAAAGAGTACAAACTATTTAACTATCCAAAATCAATTAAATGCTTTCTATTTTTTATTTCAAAATTAATCCTTGATATTTATTAGTTTCATTTAGTTGAAATATTGAAATAAGGTGAATTAAAATAACTAACAAACTTAAATCAAATTCAACAATAAACGTTACATCAACACCTCATGAAAAGTAGGTATATATTACAAATACCTCCCTTGGGGGTATATTGGACATTCAAAAATTTTAAATTTTTTGGTCCAGGTTGGACCAGGGGTATTTTGGGAAAAGCCAAAAAGATTTTTGATGATGTCATCAAAAATCAGCCCGAAAAATTGGCAGAGGGTGCCTGTGTAATCCAAAACATAATCGAAGGGAGGTTTTTGTAATTATCAATTAGTGATGGGAGATTTGTGTAATTACCCTATTATTGAGAGGGTGTGACTATAATTATCCCTATATTTAGAGGGTGTTTGGCTAAGCTTATAAGCTCCTCTAAACATCTTATAAGATGTTTTAGAGCTTATAAGCTCTATAAATTTGTTTAGTAACTTTTTTTAAAAAACAGCTTATAAGACTAAAAAATAAGATGTTTGGATTTTATAAGCGGTTTTTAAAAAAGTAACCCAACCCCAACTTTTTTTAAACATCTTATAAGATGTTACTTCTTATAAGCTCCTAAAACATCTTATAAGATGTAGGAGCTTATAAGATGTTTTGGATAAGCTTAGCCAACCACCTTCTAAACTTGTAGGACTATACTCTGCAACCGCAACACCAACGTTTTCTCCATCCTTTTTCAGTTAAACATAAAAATAATTTCAATAATAAAAATACATATCCATTTCGACCCGTTCCATAAACTGTTTCTTATGTAAGTATTCTTTACTAAGAAATCTCATATGTTGATGATATTTCAAACACAGGTGTGTCCTCTGCAGTGATATTACTAGTATCCGTCGCAATTTGTTTCCAGTTGCAAAAAGGATACCAGAAAAGAAAGATGAAGAAACGTGAAGACAAATTCTTCAAAAGAAATGGTGGCCTTTTGCTGCAGCAGCAAACCAACGAAGGTACACTTGGGAAACTAAAACTTTTTCCTGCCAGAGAGCTCGAAAAAGCCACTGATCATTTCAGCGAAAGCCGAATACTCGGGCAAGGAGGCCAAGGTACAGTTTACAAAGGCATGTTATCTGATGGCAAAATAGTAGCAATCAAGAAATCAAAATTGGTCAATGAAAATCAGCTCGAGCAATTCATAAACGAGGTTGTCATACTATCACAAATCAATCATAGGAATGTGGTTAAATTACTAGGGTGTTGCTTGGAAACTGAAGTTCCCTTGCTTGTTTACGAGTTCCTTCCAAATGGTACCCTATTCGATCTTATCCACAACGAGGATAGCAAATTCCCAATTTCGTGGAAGATAAGGTTGAAAATAGCAGCAGATATAGCAGGTGCATTGGCTTATCTACACTCCGCGACTTCTCTTCCTATTTATCATAGGGATATCAAGTCCACTAATATTCTTCTAGACGAAAAGTACGAGGTCAAAGTCTCCGATTTTGGAATTTCGAGGTCAGTTGCATTGGATCAAACTCATTTGACCACGCTAGTAAAAGGGACGTTTGGATACTTCGATCCAGAGTATTTCCAATCGAGCCAGTTTACAGAAAAGAGCGACGTGTACAGCTTTGGAGTTGTACTTGTGGAACTTCTGACTGGTCAAAGGCCAATATCTAGAACTGAGGAGGAAAGAAGTTTGGTTGCACGGTTTCTCCTATCCATGGAAACAAACAGAATTGAGACAATTTTAGATGACCGGGTTTCACAGGAGGGTAGGAAAGAAGAGGTGTTTAATGTTGCAAGGCTTGCGCAAGGGTGCTTGAATTGGAAGGGGAAATATAGGCCAACTATGAAAGAAGTGAGTACGGAATTGGAAAGTATTAGAAGGACTACAATGCCCACAACTGTTGAGGCTGAATCTCAAGAAGCGAAGCCGTTGATGCTTTTGGACTTCGAGTGTACTTGAACAACTAGTAGTAATACTTTTAATTCAGATGTCGATCCCTTGATGTTTGAGACCGTGTAATTATTACCATTGTTTGTGTTGAGACGCTGGATATTTGTGTTGAAATTATATTTTAAAAAAAATTAAAAATACTTAATTAATTGTTCTAAGCATAATATCTTACTACCTGTAATTTTTATGCTATATAACTATTTGTAAATAATTAGAAATAAGCCGGAATGACAAATTATTGGTAGAGAAAGATGAAAAAAATATAAGAAAGACGAGAGAAAATAGTAAGAATACGTGAAAAAACAAATGAGAGAAGAGATAGAAGAAAAGGCAAAGGATAAACTTGATATTTGCCAAAGTTTTAGATATAATTGAGTGTCATACTAAAATTATCATCAATACACAATCACCCATCTTCATCTATTAAAGGTCTGTTTGCTTGCTATGAGCATGATACATACATTATCAAGCCTACGCAGCTGTTTGCTTGCACAAGAGTGGGCCCAGTATTAATGGGTGGACCGTAATATAATCAAGCAAGAATTGGATAGTAGATACCACCTCCTAGGTGGTATTCAATATCACTCACCTTTTGAAGACCCATATTAACTTAGTTATGGACAAAATTGCCCTCGGTCTGTCCTACACCTCAACACGATTTTCCTTTTCTGCAAATTTCTCATCTTCATTTTTGCATATTGTTCTTTAATTCTGTTCTCACTTTCCACCTCAACTTTCTTTCTCATTTTTTATTAAAACTATGGATTAATGGATGAATTGAAGAAGTGATCTAGACTTCTTTAAATTCAAAATTGAGAATTGGATCTGGCATTTCAGAAATTCAAAAACAAATCAACTTCAGAATATTTAGTTAGGAAACTCATTGCCAAATCAAATATAAATACTGCCGTCCCGTTCCAGTGGATTGATTTTAATGAGTTTCCATTGAAAGTGAATCTCATATTTCATCCATTAAGCGAAAAGATCACTGTTTGGGAGAATAAGCATCTTTCTATTCTCTCTTTATGTGGAATTTCAGTTCTAGTTCATAAGACATTTTTGAGTTCTCAAATTTGAGTTGATTGAACAGTCAAACAGTAAAAGATGGTTAGTTTATGTAATTGTATGAGAAACAGGTGTTTCGAAGTTGATGGGGAAAAATTGATATAGGTAGACATGAAGTTGAATTTGTTTTGTGGTGATATCCATAATTATTGATCCTGGGGTCGATGGTAATCTAATGAACAAAGGTAAGGGTACTTTTGATAAATCAATCTTATCCAACTCATTAAATCTTACCAACCAAACATCTAAAGAATGATAATGAATTGAATATCAGGGGGTTTAATATTTGAAACAAACAAAATAATATGTAGTATTTACACCAAATCTAGCATCAATATCATGCACAATTTTATCCTATGTAATCACAACATTGCAAGCAAACGAGGCCTAATAGTATAGGCTAAAAATATAGACTATAGATTATTATTTAAGTTTTTGGTAAATAACCAAGGGAATTCAAGCCATAAAATATTATTATTTATTCGAATAATTATATAGTTCATTCCTGGAAAATTCTAACGGCACAATACATTTATTGTGATTGATATATACTTCAAGGAGCGTGACTAATTAGAGGATAACTATAATTATTTTGTCGTCCATGTCGCATTGCTGGAGTAGCTCAGTTGGTTAGAGCGTGTGGCTGTTAACCACAAGGTCGGAGGTTCGACCCCTTCCTCTAGCGTTTTCTTCTTTTCCTGTTTACCTCTTTAGTCCTTCACTAGCATTTTACTTTTGAGTGAAACTTTCAGCCTTAGGTCGCTCAATATTGGTAATGATATTCATTCACTATATATACATATATATATATATATATATATTGGTAACGAGATAAGCATTAAAAGAAGAGACAATTCAGGGTTTAGTGGAGTTTGGTTGCATTTTTCATTTAATTTTGCATATAGTATATTTTACATCATTTGTATAATATATTTCCTAAAATATATATACATATAGTTTTGGATGAACAACATGCATCGAGGTAATAGCACAAGATAAAATTATTGGGTTGCAATAAAGGACTCAAAGTACATAAAGCTGATCCCACTTTTTTATGGCGTCGATTGGGTGACGACAATCAATTGTCTCGCCATGATCTAATAATAAAAATTAGGAATCCCTATCTGATTAAAGCCAAGTGTAATTTATAAAGTGAGCAATTATATTTATCATGTGTTTGATTACAAACCAAATGAATGACAATTCTTTTCAATCAAACTCGATCTAGGCTAAGATTTCCCTTAAAAACAACAGACCCCATAGCATTCATTCCCACAAGAAGGCACCAAAAGCATAGGCAATGAAACAAATGGGACCAAAGAGGGGCCAACTACAATCTTCAACAACTTACGAAATAGAAAAAAAATAAAGATAAAAAAAGAAAATAATTTTCCTCTTTCTTCTCTTTATCACAAAGAAAAGCACAATTCAAATTTTGGACCACAAATAAATGAGAGGAAATTACACAATAATCAAATCCACACACTTAAAATTCGTTAACAAGTGGTGCGTGCTCATGGCACATGAACACATTGCTGTAGGTGAGTCCGGCCAACCCACCGCCGATGAGTGGGCCCACCCAATAAATCCAGTTGCCGGAGAAGTTGCTGCTGGCCACGGCCGGGCCAAAAGAGCGGGCCGGGTTCATCGATCCACCGGAAAATGGGCCGGCAGCCAAAATGTTGGCACCCACAATGAATCCAATGGCAATTGGTGCAATTACGCCCAATGAACCCTTCTTTGGATCAGCTGCGGTTGCGTACACGGTGTACACCAATGCAAAGGTGATGATTATCTCCATCACAACTCCTTCAACGGTTCCAACGCCATCAGCCACACCGTGGGTTGGGATAGCCTGTAATAGCAAGATCAATGCATGAAAAATACAATAATTAGAGTTATTAACTATTGTTTGCACGTAATAAGTCCGAGTGCTCTATTTTTTATTGTATTTCATTTTTTTACTATTTTACTTTTAATATATACACGTGACGTGTACAAAATATTATATTAAATATACTGATGTATATCATGAATTTTATGCTCGTCGCAAGTATATATGAAGTTAAATGCAAAATTAGTTATCAACTTGTAATGACTTGTTTAGTATATATTGAAAAAAAATTATAGTTGAATTCTAATTAGATGAAGCCTAACTAGTTACAAGAAAAGTCAAATAATTCTTTTATTGTGATTGGTAAGTGTCAAGATCACATAATAATTAATAATTCAGTTATTATGTGATTGATTGGTCAAATTCGATATGTACCGATCAATCAAGAATGCATAATTACCTTGGCGAAATATGTTTTACTTTAAAATGGATTTGATCATTCAAAGTTCAAATTTTGAACTATATCGCACTCGCACTTGAGCCATCTCAAGATTAGTCAACCCGGCCGGATCGGGGTTGATCCCAGGCATTCATCAGTTGTGATTCACATGTGGGTGGTACACACGAATGACTAGTTTTGTATTGAAACATAATCCAAGAGTCACTCCTCTAAATTGACGATTATGCAATTAAAAAAAAATAGAACTTTAAATTATGTCTCAAAGAATATTCTTTATTTTTTTATACATTGTCCGTTTCCAATCTCGTTGACTAGAAGTAATATACATTCGGAAATTGATTTAGTCAATCTATAAATTAATTTTAATTATGCGCATAATTGAATACCTGTCATCTTATTAATTATATATATCAGGATAAATAACATAAATAGTGTAGTATATATTATTCAATAAATTTTGACTTACCAAGCCTCCGGTGACAAATTTGAGCAAGAAGCAAGCTACAATGGAGCCCAAGAGTTGAGCAATCCAGTAGAAAATGCCGGTGAGGATGGTGATCTGACCACCAACAGCCAAACCAAAGGTCACGGCGGGGTTGACGTGGCCGCCAGAGATATTGGCTCCGACTGCAACCGCCACAAAGAGAGCGAATCCGTGGCAGACGGCCACCGCCACCAGCCCTGATGGATCCAGGGCGGCGTCCGACGTCAACTTGTCTGTTCAAATAAATAAGCAACAAATTAAGAACTAGTTAGATATATTGTTCAAAAAAAAAAAAGAACTAATTAGATATATATGAACCAAAAATAATAATTAAGAAGGTTGCATGGGCATGCATATATATGGCTCTAGGGTTGACAAAGTATTATGATGTTTGAAACCCTTGTCTCACTAATTAACACAAATTAAAACAATAATTTAATTAGGGGAGCAAGAAAAATTGTGGTAAAAGTTCATGTAAATAATTTAGCAAACTATTAATTTATTTTTGGAAAATTAATCCAAGTTACTTTTTCAATAACAAATAAAGAATATATACAATAAGTGATCAAGTAATTTTCTGACCTTATTAAAGTTTGTTGGAACTCTATTAGTCCGATCCTACGCAATTTTTCATGGTCGATTAAAATAAAACAAATTTATTGGAACAACAAATTAATTATTCGTCTAAACACGCTTCCTTTACACCTCAACTCCTTTTCAAAGTACTAGAAAATTAATGAAAAAATGCAGTGATATTTAATAGTGGTTTACAAACAAAAAAAAAATGCACATGCAAATCAGCAAATGCAGCTTAATGGAAATTTGGATAATTAAATGATAACAAAATCTTGAAATTAAGGGCATAAATTAAATTAAGGAAGTATATATTGTAATATTTACTGTAAGCAATGGCGGAGCCAACGCCGGCGAAGACGAAGAGCAAGGTGGAGATAAACTCTGCAATGTATGCCTTCACTGAGGCATAGCTGAACGAATCATCGAATCGTCCGAAAGCAATTCCAGGCATTTTTGATCAAATTAAGAATTAATTAATTAATTCTTGAAATTAAAAAATAAATTGAAAATGGATTTATGGAAAGGATGAGAAAGAGAGAAGGAAAGGCAATTTGCTTTGTGATGACACAAAGGTTACTTTCTTTGTCACATATATATACTGAGAAAATTCATATTTTTTATTTCGTTTTGGAGTTTATATTAATTATTTTATTTAGTTTCATTAGTACTTATCTGTAGCATATAGTATTTTCCTCGTTACAAGATAAGAGGAAAGAGGACTGTATCCTACGTGGAAAATCCTATCCTCAATTTGTCTTTGAAAATAAGAAATAATATTACTTCAGAAGTTTAAACAGGGTGATCCTAATTGTGACCTTGATATATATTTTATAATTTTAAGTAAAATTACTAAAATTATATATATAAAAATTTATAAGAGGATATTTAATAATTATTCCTTATAACTTGTTCGAGTGAAAAAATTATAAAGATGACATATGTGTCTAATTCTGGTTAATTTTAAGTGATTCTTATGAGTTTTTAAAATTCTAAGTAACATACATGATCATTTTGGTCATGATGAATCTCATTTAGTTTTAGACAGATTAAGAGAGAGATTTTTCATCTAAATGACAAGTTAGTGCCCATTCCAACAGGCAAATGCAATAAATAAATTTTATAAATTTTTCCTACGATAATTTACACATATATTTGATATACGCACAATATTTACAGACTTACAATACTCAAAACAAAATATTAATGGAGAAATTAAAGGAATATATGCGAGTCTCCAATATATCCATGCATATCCAATCAAAAACCTAGCTGTCAGTAACATGCCCTGATGAAATTTGTTTGAAAGATGTTCAATTACTTGTCCATGTGAACAACCAAGAAGATTAAAGAATGAAGTTTAATTTGGTGGGGAGCTGCTGATCTGATCCAACCCAAAGTAATTTGCGCAACATGTTTGAATTACCCTTGTCATTCTATTAGTAGTAAGAAAAATTATTATACTTGAGTAGGGTCGAACCAGATCTAAACTATAGTTTCCCCTTTTTAAGTGATGACTTTTCTTTTTTGTGTGTCTAAACTCAGGTGTTCCCGCTTTGTATTAGATGTGTGACTTATTCAGTTTGGGACAGAAATTAAAAGTTAAATTACTTGAAAAAGATGTGATTGTAACACTACAACAAAAAATAATATTATTAACAATATTTGAAGTGATAGAGTAAAAATTGTCACAAGATATACATAATTAGTGATGATAATTTTTGTTTTGTCACAATAATGATGTCTAGTGACAAAAGTTATTTCATGAGGGACCATTTTGGTACCTTTTAAAGTTTAAGGGGCTATATGCGACATTAGAGATAGTTAGGGGGGGCATTTTGTATTTAGCCCTTAATTATACATTTAGTTTTCAATCTCACTTTCATCGCTATTCTCATAACGCCAACTAAAAGATGTTTAGAGTGTACGTCTTTTGTTCCTTAGGAAAATATTTTAGTTTCAATGTGGAAAAAAAAAATTACAAATCAACGATAAATTAATATAAATATTTTAAAATTTGGATGCACAATGCATTTTCCACTGTAAATGCATCTAAGATCAAAATTGTAAGCGGGCATCGACCAAACCAACAACTCATTATTATACATGTAAGCATATATCCCATATGTATGCGTAATAGAAAAATGTTTGGAGGTTAACATATGATTTGGATTGATCCAACTTCCAAGAGCCTCTTTTGAAAAGCAGCCCTAATTAAAAGACTAATAACTAAATTAAACCCCTTGTCTTCTTTAGTTGAAAATATTTCTTAAATAAAGCTAGACCAAAAAATTTAAATCAAGATTCCCTCTATAGTCTTTCCATCCTTATCCTGCCGTCTAATCCCAATTATTAATTCCTAATTAACCAAAATGGTATTCCATAATCTTGCACTAATGTCAATATTATAACCCAATTAATTATTATCCACAGAAAATCTTTTAAAATAATCACAACCAACTCCCAAAAACTTATTTTGAATTTGAATTGGTCGGCGCACTATGTGGCTTGTTTCTTCTTTTCTTTCCAAGTAGCACTGTATACATAGAGATACTCTATCGCAATTCTTACTATTCCCCTATCATTCACCAAATACCTTATAATAAAAGATATAACATGGTTTGTAATGTAATAAAATATTCTGTCTGGACTTACCTCTATCACTATCGGTAACTGAGCTGGTTTGCATATTAAGCAGATTTTTGTTAATATACAGAGTTCAAAATTTTACAAAAAAATAAAATTAAATATATTAAGGACGAAATATCACGTAACAATGTCAAAGTTGTCACTAATTATAAATATTAAGTCAAAGTTGTCACTTCTTATAAATAATAGGTGACAAGATTTTTTGTTTTGTCATAAAAATAACTTTTACAAGTTTAATAGTAACAAGAATTTTATACAAGTTGTCACATTTGACAATTAGTGACAAGAAAATTGTGACTAATTATTGTGACTAATTGTCAATAGTAACAATAATTTTAAAGTTTAGGGGAGTATATACGACAATAAGAATAGTTCAAGGGAGCATTTTGTATTTATCCCTATAATTAATTCAATATATTATGAATGTTAAAACCATATATCTCCTCCCTATTTTGCATATCTAGCTAGTTTGTGACATTATTTAGATAAAAAAAATAGTAGCAGTGTTTTACGAGACGTCCTTAAAAGAAATATTAACTAGAAATCACAAAATTAAACATAAAAAGTAAAAGGATTTTTTTTTTTTTTTTGGTTTTTTGGCAATAGCAAAATACTCTTTCGTTTTCAATTCCAACTCATGAGGAGAATCAAATTTGTGGGAAAAAAGCAAAGTTATGGCAAATGATTGTGGGGTTACGTCATTTATAAAATGGTCGGTTTGAAAACATCATAACAATGGATCGAGTTGTTTAATGATGTCTTAATCTAAAAATCAAATTTAAGCCCCTATGCTCTAGAGCTCTTGTTTGGACTCCAACTAATGGTTCAGTATTTGTATTTATTTAATGAATAGTTGATTGTATTTAATCAGTAATTAATATCTAAATAAATTTGCATAAAATTAATCTTCAACAAATTTAGCGATTCCGGGGCTTACAAGCAAGATGGTGCAAAAGTAAACTCAAAACGCTTACGGCTTGATTGATATGCAGGAATGAACCAGGAATGGAATGAGCATTCCTAAGCCCATTCCTAAATCCATGCTTGGTATAATTTTATATTTGGAATCCCCATTCTATTAGGAATCCATATTCCTAAAAATATGGATTAGTGATTCCTCCACTTACCCATGGGTTTCTATATTCCCAATCACGCAGGAATCAACATAAAAATTTACTTGACCAAAATATCCTTCTAACCTAAACAAGATTGTGGAATAAACCACCCAAAAATCATCCTCATCTTTCTTCTGCATCATTGTCTTCTGCCTAATTCTCCCACGCTCAAGTCTCAACACCAATTACCAGGTATAAATCTCTACTTCCCATCTCTAACTTTCTCTATCCTCACTTTTATTCTCTTCTCTAAGGCATGACTTACATCATATTATCATAAATTCATGGTTTACATATTCAATTTCAGCCTTCTGTTGCATGAGAAAATATTTAGCCCATGTTCAGTTTGAAAATACTTTTTCAAAATATATTTAAATTTTTTATCAATTAGATTCACATATTTAAATGTTCAACCCATGTTGTTAGGTTTTTTTAATGTCTATAAATTTGTCGTGATTAAGTTTGATAATTTTCACCTTATTGCTGCGATTACTAGTGAGATCTAGGAAGAGGCGAGTCAAGCAGCCACTTGCCTCTTTATCCTTTTCTTTAGTAATTGGGACTTGAGAGCATAAATATGATGTTCTGAATTGTATCCATAATAATGATTTCCAAAGGGACTAATAAAAGAAATACAATAACATTTTATTTTAGAAAAACTCAATTAAAGGGTAGTTTAGTCTTTTGAATTTTTTTAATTCCATTCATCCCATGAATTGATAATTACCAATCATGGGATTGGAATGAACCAAAGAATAGGGATTCCATTCCTTTTTCATTCCTTAACATACCAAGCATAGGAATATTATATTAAATATCATTCCTTGATTCCATTTCATAGTTTATTCCATTCCCATTTAATTCCATTCAATCATACCAATCGAGCCTTTACGATTAGTATCTTGATTCCAGTCGGAATGCAATGCCCAATTTGCCTCTCTCTCGCTAGAAATGACATTTCGTGGGTCACAAATCAATTTATTTTCAGAGTATAGAGTGACTAAGTTAAATGAAGATTAGAAAAATAAATCGGGTTATCTGGTGTCATGTCGAGATCAATCATTGAATACTCACTTTAACTCAATTTATTTAACAGGTTTAAGCACATTTTTCTGTTCGATAACATTCGAAAGGGGCTCCAACTCAACGGGAATATTTAAGAAATAATATATATATATATATATATATATTTGTGTGTGTGTGTGTGAAAATCAAGGTACTCGAGTTGACTCATGTTCGACTCAATTATAGCTCGTTTGAGCTTGATTGAATTAAGAATAAAACCAAATTCAAACACAATTTTTGAAGATCGATAAAAATTCATACAAAGTTGAACAATACCTAAATAGAAACTTGACTCAATTCATAAATAACTTTAACATCAATTTGAGCAGTAGAATTGATTGTATCTTCAATTTATAAGTATTTAGAAGATGTGATTTTCATTATAAAAAGACTCATTAATTTCAGAAAAATGAAAATGAAAGAAAGTGGGGAACAAGTTAAATATTATTCAAATCTCTACGTTTTTGTATGGATAGACGAAGGTCATACCTGATATACCAAAATATGGTACTTAAGTCCATTAATACTGAAACAAAGGTCCTAGGCCCAATACAAGCTCAAAATATGATATTGGGTTGAACATCCGCGCTAAGTAACAATATCGGTTCGGGTCGTTCCTTGACCCGACCCCACAGTCCGAGTCATCTACCGTTCATTGGTGCCACCTGTTGACATCCTACAGATGTCCACCAACCGCTTTGTACAAGGTGTGTGCTATAAATACTCCCTCAGAACATTTATTGAGGGTTGGAATCTCAAGAATATTCTCTCTAGTTTTAGCCTCGTACCTCCTGAAGTAACGAGCTCATAGATTGAGAAGTACGTTTCTATATGCATATAAATTAGGAAGTTTGAATCGTCTACCGAGTACGACCATGGCTATATACTTTACCATAGAACTACGTTGGCTTAATCCTAACTAGGTACGTTGGTAACTTGATCATTATTAAGTTCAGTCTTAAATCATTAACTCTATACTCGTAGCACGGTTCGAGTCCTTCCAAACTGACAAGTTTGAGTTTCCGGATTCGAGTTAGATCAGTTGGGGCCGTCTATGGGAAACTACTTTGAAGTTGCTGAGACTTGTTATTAGGAATGGAGGTTGGAAATCCGAAGACTCGTCTGGTTCAGGTTGAAGAGGGGTTGGTGAATCAATGTGTTGGTGATCCGCATATCGAAGGAAGACCGAGTGTTGTTATAACGATGACGAAGGAAGAGTTGGACAGGAGGATGAAGGAGTATGCAAAGGAGCAGATACAGAAATATCTTACTCATACCCCAACAAAACCTAACTTGGGAGAGGCACATCCGAATCCCCCTGCAAGACGAAGTTTATTTCGTCGAGAGGGGGACCGAGGAGGAAAGCAGCTAGGAGAATCGTGGGAGGATGACGAAATAGTTAGTATCCATCAAGGGCATAGGGATGAGAGAGGTAAGGCTTGTATGTTCGATTCGCCGCCCGAGCCACGACATGCGGTGCACTATGAAGAAGATAGATACACGAGAGCGGATCGGGTTATGAATCCAGAGTCAGTGATGCATCCAGTACAGCCGAGGTAGATCTCCACATTGGTGGCTTGCAATTCTTCTTTTGTGACATTGATCATAAAAGAAGTTCCAAACAGCCTCTTCAGAATGCCAGACTTTATCAAATTTGATGGGACGAGTGACCCAAGACCTCATATTACGTCTTACGAGTTGCTAATGTCTTTGCAGGGACAGACGGATGCGATTAATGCCAGAATCTACCCTCGTGGGTCGGGCACAGGACTGCTTTATGAGTTTTGCACCCGGCTCCATAGGGTCATACAGACAGTTGAAACACAAATTTGAAAATCACTTTGCTAGTAATAAAAAGACAAAGAAATCAATCTCTGTGATAATGGGACTGAAGCAAGGCTCAACCGAGTCGCTACGTGAATTTATACACCGCTTCAATCAAGAAGCCATGGACCTTTCTGAACTAAATAACGAGTTGATGCTAAGCTTCTTAATGAGAGGCTTAAAGAAAGACAATTTTAATGACGCACTCTCTCGCCGCCCTCCACGATCCCACGAGGAATTGATGGAGTTGGCTAGGGAGTACATTAATGAAGAAGAAATGAATGAGTTAAAAGACTCTGGGAACTTGCAAACTATGAACGACTTAAAAGGTCATAAAGAAAAACCTGAAACTGATCAATACGAGGGTACGGGATCACGAAGAGATCATGATCAACCCCGTAGAATGAAATATGAGTATTATACGCCCCTAAATTCAACTCGTAATAGGATTCTGATTGCGGCTCTTTTGACGAATCAAGTCCAAATACCCAGACCATTAAAAAGCGATCCAAAAAAGAACATGCACAAATATTGTGAATTCCACAAAGACCATGGAAATGACACAGAATAATGCTTTCAATTGAAGGATGAGATCGAATGGCTCATCAAGTCGGGTGTATTGAATGACTTTATTGATCGCACTCTGGCGGAAGTAAGAGCCCCCGAGGCCAACCGCAAAACAGAGGTCAGACAGTCACGCAGTCGATTCCTCGAATGATCCCACGAGTGACCAAATGAAAGGGTTCGTCAGACTCGTAATGGCAAGCAGTCCAGAAATGAATATCACAAAAATGATAATTATCGTCGTGATTATGAACGCCCAAGGGGCAATGATTATTGTTGTAATGACGGTCCTCGTAATAACGAGCGAAGAGAAGTGCAAGAAGCACCCAAAGATGGTAATCGTCTTGAAATTCACATGATAGCGGAGGGACCCACTGATGGGGATTCCTCAAATGCAAGAAAGAGGCATGCAAGAGAGGGTCATTCTAGTTATTATCGTGGTGAGCCGGCTCGGGTACTTTCACTCACACGAGGGACAAATTCAAGGGATGAAGCAATTAGTTTTGACAACAGTGATTACGGGGAGATGAATGGCACTTAGAACGATCCTATGGTAATTTCGATGGATGTGGCTAACTTCGTAGTGCACAAGGTTTTGGTGGATACGGGGAATTCGGCAGATATAATTTTTTGGGAAGTTTTGAAAAAAATGGAACTTGATAGCACACAACTACGACCTGTGAGCACCCCTCTAGTCGGTTTCACAGGGTCGCAGATTATGCCCAAAGGTTCGATTGATCTGGATGAGTCCTTGGAAGCTGGGTCCAAACCAAAAACGAGTCGGGTAACTTTTTTGGCTGTGGATGTCCCCTTTCCATATAACATGATCGTGGGACGACCCATGTTAGATTTATTTGGGGCCATAGTCTCCACCCCGCACCTGAAGATGAAATTTAAAATAAACAATGGAGTTGGTGAAGTGTGAGGAAATCAACTAGAGGCTCGTCAGTGTTACACGACCTCACTAAAAGTCAACTTGTAGAAGAAGAAGAAGCACGAAGCCAGTAGAGTCGAGGTGTTAGACAAAAAGGCGAAGACTCTGATGGAAAGTTTGGACAAAAAATAGAAATGAGTCGATACACGAGTCGAACCTATGGTCCACAAATCTATTGAACTTGTCCTGGGTAACCCGAAAAAAATGGCTCAAATAGGAGGAGAGATGGATCTGGAGATGGAAATGAAGCTGGTTAACTTTTTGAGGGAGAACTCTGATATGTTCGCATGGAAAGCTACTGACTTCAAAAGTATCAACCCTTCTATCATCGTTCATCGTCTCAATGTTGATCCAGAGGCAAAGCCCGTCAGACAGAAACGAAGGAATTTTGGTCCGAACAGGGACATGATAATCGCAGAAGAAGTTAAGAAACTTCTAGATGTAGGATATGTAAACTAGATCCAATTCACGGATTGGCTAGCTAATGTAGTCCTTGTACCCAAAACGGGAGGAAAGTGGCGAATGTGTACTGACTTCACTGATTTGAATAAAGTTTATCCTTGTGACCCTTATCCCTTGCCTCGTATAGATTTACTCGTCGACTCTATTGCAGTTTGTGCACTATTGAGCATGATGGATGCCTATCAAGGCTTCAACCAAATAATGATGGCAGGAAGATCGAGACAAGACTACGTTCGTTACGGCGAGAGGAGTCTACTGTTACAACGTGATGCCTTTCGGATTGAGAAAATCAGGAGCAACGTACCAAAGGCTTGTTAATATGATGTTTGAGGAAGATATTGGAAGGACAATGGAAGTGTATGTTGACGACATGCTTGTTAAAAGTACGAACGAGAACGACCGTTTGTCACATCTGGAAAAATCGTTCGTGATCATGGAAGAATATGGCATGAAATTAAACCCACACAAGTGTACCTTCGGTGTTCAAGGTGGAATGTTCCTAGGATATATGGTAACCGAACGAGGAATGGAAGATAATCTTGAAAAAATTGAGGCAATTTTGGGCATGCAGTCTCCAACGAGTGTAAAAGAAGTACAGAAGTTAAGGGAGAATGACAAGTTTGAATCGTTTTATCTCACGATCTACAGATAAAGGCCTACACTTCTTCACAATTTTGAGAAATGTAAAACACTTTGAATGGACAGACGAGTGTGAGAATGCTTTAATGAGTTGAAAACTTACCTACCGCTCCCACCATTGTTGACCAAACCAGTATTAGGAGAACCACTGATCCTATACTTAGCAATCTCGTCAGTAGCTCTCAGTGCTATACTCGTTCGGAAAGTTGATGGAGACTATCGTACGGTTTATTATGTCAGCACGTTGATGCAAGGAACCGAGTTGAACTATTTAAAAATTAAAAAATGGGCGCTTGCGTTAATGACTGGGGCACGAAAGCTCAGACCGTACTTTCAATCTCATCATGTGATTGTACTAACAAATCAACCATTGAAACAAATACTGGCAAAATCGGATGTTTCGGGTTGACTTGTAAAATGGGTAATTGAATTAGGAGAGTTCAGCATCGAATACAAAAGTTGTACCTCGACAAAGGCACAAGTGATGACAGATTTTCTGGTGGAAATGACCACCAACTCGGATTTGGTAGTCTCGATGTCGTCATCAGAAACTACCCCGTGGTCTCTACATGTGGATGGCTCTTCAATGATGAAACGAGGAGGTATTGGTATTTAGTTGCACTCTCCGGAAAGAAACGACCTAGAATTTGAGATCAAGTTAAAGTTTGATGTGACAAACAATGAGGCAGAATATGAAGCGGGCTTGAGGATGGCAAAGACCCTAGAAATAAAGAACGTGAAAGTATTTACAGATTCACAATTGGTAGCACGACAAGTTTCAAGAGCTTATGAGGCAAAAGAAAAAACTATGGTAAAATACTTACAAAAAATGAAGCAACTGATGGAAGAATTTGATAAGATAGAATTGTATTAACTACCGAGGGATGAAAATCAGATAGCAGATGCACTATCTAAGTTTGCGAATCAGAATGTGGGATTAACGAGTCTTACGGTGTCCCTACTTGTATCGGAACACTCAGAATTGCAACCTCCGACTGTGGTTATGCCTCTTGAGGCAGAAACGAGTTGAAAGGAACCCATTATAGAATATCTCTTGGAAGGAACTTTGCCAGAGGATAAACTCGATGCTCGAAGGTTGGCTGGAAAAGCAGTTCGTTTCACTATCTTAAATTATGAGTTGTACAAAAGGTCAAATGCTAGACCCTTGCTACGTTGCTTGGCCTCGGTTGAAGCAAATTATGTCTTAAGAGAGATACACGGAGGACGTTGTGGAAATCACTCCGCAGGACGATTATTAGCACGGAAGGTTACACAACAATGTCAGCTGCACTCCAATGAAATCCATCAACCGAGAAAACCCATGGAAATGATAAAAATTGCATACCCATTAGATCAATAGGGCATTGACATAGTAGATTGATATCTATCTAAATCTTATCAATAGGTTCATTCCATAGAACATATTAAAATACTTAATGTATACTCATACATGTTTGCAGGTCCATTCCCTCCGGTTCAAAATCAAAAGAAATTCATTATTGTAGCTGCGGAACACTTTACGAAGTGCATTGAAGCTGAAGCTATGACTCGTATCACGAAAAAAGTTGTCATTGATTTTGTTTGGAAGAATATTATTTGCAGGTTGATAAACTTAAAAAGACAAAACATGTACGACATTAATAATGATAATACTCATTTAAGACGAATATTATTTTCATAGAATTCTGATTTCCAATAACGGAATTCAATTCATTGCGAAGGCTATTACATCATGGTGCAATGAGTTGAAAATTCTACAAAATTTTACATCTGTGGGACACCCCCAAGCAAATGGATTGACAGAGGTTGCGAATCGTATACTACTGCAGCACTTGAAACCTCGACTTGATGGCATGAGGTCAGCATGGGCAGATGAACAATCGAGAGTTCTTTGGGCTTATTGAACAACTCCAAGGTCGTCTTCGGGGGAAACCCCATTCTGTCTCGTATACGGATCTGAGGCAATAATTACAACAGAAATAGGAATGATGTCACACAGAGTGTTGAACTACGACCCGGAAGACAATCAGCAGAATCGTGAGTTTGAATTCGATATGATAGAAGAAAAAAGAGAACGAGCCTATGCGAATATATTAAAACAAAAAAGTACCATGGCCAGAGCATACAATAAACGCGTAAAGGAAAGATGCCTCCAAGTAGGGGATTTGGTGTAAAAAAGAGTTGAAGTTTCAATACATGTGAAGAAATTGGAAACCAACTGAGATGGTCCTTATAAGGTCACAAAAATAACTAAGGGTATGACCTATAGACTACAAGATCTGCAGAGGAAAGATCTACCTCGGTCATGGCATATTAACAATTTAAGAAAGTTTTATGCGTAATTATGGTCAACACTACTCATTGAGACAAGGCTAATGTTTGTCGAGGTGAACATATTTTGTTTCAAATCAGTTTGAATGTATGAAAGCCTACTCATAGAAACGAGTTCAATGTTTGAAAATACACAATGTATAAACATGTGATTCTTAAGAAAATACACAATGAGATGATAGAAATAAATAAACGAGCTCAGACTTTGTTTTGAATCTGTTTGAACAAGTATAAAAGCCTACTCATAGAAACGAGTTCAATGTTTGAAAATACACAATGTATAAACATATGATTCTTAAGAAAATACATAACGAGATGATAGAAACAAATAAACGAGTTGTAGAAACAAGCAAACATGCTTAAACATGTGAATTCAAGGACAACAAAATAAAAACGAACATTGTCTTACAAAACAATAAACAAAAAATTGTATGTCTGAAAAGCCACACATGGCTACAAAAACTAAACTTAAATTTAACTTAAGTCAAGGCTCGTTTGCAACAATATCCTCATCCCTCTGAGTTGAAGACTGAGCTAGGTTAGCAGGAGGTTTGTACCAAGAGGGCTAACGGGGCAAACTCGGGAAACTCAATGGGATTAATATCCGGGTCTTCAGTTGGGAACGAATTTCGAAGTAATTTACGCTTGTCGCACTCTTCCAGACAACGCATGTCAAAATCTATCCTGAAGGCTATCAGACGAGTTCCATAATCTATACATTTATAGAACCCATCATTCTCATCTTTCAAAGCCTTGGAGAAGAGCATGCAATCAAAGATGGTGGATTTTATAAAATCACGAGCCCCGCCGAAGCCACTGTCAGCAAGTTCATCGGCATACTCCTGGGATGAGAGGAACTCGTCCTTGCCGTCAGACTTACCGACTTCATAGGCCTCGGCCTTCTCTTTCTTTAATTGCTCGATACTAGCTAATGCTTCTTTGGCCTCAGCCTTCAAACGAGCATTGTCTTCTTCCAGCGCCTTAAATGCTTTTTGGTGACTCTCTCTTTCCGTTGTCAAACGACGACTCGACTCTAGCAACTTATTTTTCACAGTCAAAAATGAGTTTCTCTCAGAAACTGTGTCAGCCATATATTTTGTAAGCTTTGACTTCTCCACTCGAAGATCTTCTTTAAGGCCCGCACAGCTAAGAGCCAAATCGGGCATACATGCCGAGGTCCGAATGGGTCGTAAGAGAATGTCAAGGACACTAAATAAAAAAAATGAAAGATTAACTCCATAAATAAGAGATACACGTGAAATTAACTTTACCTTCATCAAATGAGAGGCTCCCATCCTCTCCACGGCTGTATAAGATTGTTCGATCAAAATTGCCTTATCACAAGGGAGATGCATACTACGATACATCTCCAAGGAAAAGTTAGTTCCCTGGGGACCCGCCAAGATTGAACTTTGAGGATATATTCTCCAATATGGCACGATCGGCTCAATATTCGGATTCTCCTCACACCTATCGGGCACATCGTAGCCCTTATAATCCTTCAAGATGAGGGATTCCAACTGCTCCACCAGTCGAACGGTAGCTGGTTGGGTACCCGAAAGTACACGATCTTCTTCTGAAGAAGTCGTCTCCCTCCCACGCATATGTCTGCCCGAATCGGCCAAAGGAGGTCGTTGACTCGTAGATGCAGCAATCAGTTCAACTTCCAGGTCCTTGAGATCTCTCTCATCAAATCCTAAGTCGATCTCCACGTGCGAGGTGGAAGCCACCCTCCTCGAATGGGACTCAGAAACAGGCTAGGAAGTCCTAGCACCAGGAGTGACAATCCTTAGAGTTGGCTCTTGTCTGGTATCACGAGATGCGATCGGTGAAGTTTAAACTGGTGGAGTAGCACCTCGTTGTGGTTGACCATAGGAACCCTTAGCTGCAGAAAAGTCCTCTTCGTCACGAAAGGCATCCAGACGAGCCTGATGAGTTGTCATTTCTGCAAAAGAAAATGGATTTTACATTCAATACATATGAAAAAAATTGAAATACTAGAAAACGATGCTTACCCCAAATCTGGAACTCCAGGAATTGGTGTTGAGCTCAACCCGCAATAAATGACGATAGACTCGTTCATGAGTTTTGAAGTGATAAAGGGAGTTGATACTAATTTCTCTAAAAAACCCTGTCCCCAAGTGGGGTTTCCTATATCTAATTCTCGTTCTTTCGTGCACCATTGCCTGGGAACTAACCAATTCTCATTTTTCGGTCATAAGATAAAAATATATTTATCTTTCCACGACCCGAACGAGCCACGAGTACGATCTTAGAATTTAGCGTCTTGATGAGGTGAAAAGAAAAAGAAACCGCGTTGGGTCGGCTTTTTACAACAATTTATAAAAGACATTCTATGAAAATTGGCTAAACTAGCCTCTTTACCAAAGCTGTCATCAAAATTATGAAAAGAACTATATGTTTATACGAGATGGGTAAAATTTGGGTTGGGCACAGCCTGTAGCTCAATAGAATGTCATTGATGCTCGCATGAAGAGGAAACCTAACTTCAGATATCAAATGAGCAAGATGAAAAGTACGGAAGCCTATGGTTTATGCATACGGTCTGAGGCAGTGGGGAATCGAATCTCATAATTAATGGGGATAAAATATTTAACTCTTAACTCGTGCTCCCTAGATGACCTAACAGTTGAAATTTTGTTAAGCCAAGTAATGTGAGTATTGACATCTACATGTTCCTCTAAATCTACGAGCTGTTCTCTATCCTCATTCCTACAGGACGACTGTGGTACATCACTCGCTGGAACGAACCCCTCAACCAAACGATTGAGGGCATCTGACCCAACTTCTTCTTCAGAAAAACTCGAGATTTCATTATTGTTGACAGACGCAGAGGATCTAGTATGAGCCATGATAATAAATGGAGAAAAGGAAAAAGTAATAGTACATACGAGTAAGATGAAGGAGATATAAACGGCGGACGACCTAATTGCACCTCGTTCACTGTTTTAAACTCAGTATCTTCCTCTAAAATTCTCTCTCTAAAAAGTACAAATGAAAGTAAAAAGTAAAAATGAGGAAGCGTTATTTATGGGAGAGTAAAAAAAGAGATGCGACGGTTCAGATTTACTGATGGCTAACGTATCCGATGATCAAAAAGAGCTGACGGTTGAAGTTGAAAAAAGTAACTGACGTGCTATGAAAGGTCACGTCTTCTGATGACAAACTACGTGGCGGCTGAGTAATAATTACCTTAAACCTGCCATTAAATGTCACGTCTTCCGATGACAAGCTACGTGGCGGCTGGGTAATAACTACCTCAAAAGGCTCGACTCTTTAAAGATAAAACACCTATTTATGGCGAAAACAGCTAATAAATAAAAGAAAAACGGCTGAATTAAATACTCATCACGACTATAATATGAGTATGAGCTTAAAGAAATGAGGTCGTTACTAAAGCTACTACTTCTTCACCATGAATTTAAGTCATTACACGACTAATTCTTCAATCTGATGAAGTGGGGGACTTAATGATATACCAAAATGTGGTACTTAAGCCCATTAATACTAAAGCAAAGGTCCTAGGTCCAATACAAGCCCAAAATACAATATTGGGTTGAAGACCTATGCTAAGTAACAGTATCGGGTTAGGTCAACAGCCAGAGTCATTTATCATTCATTGGTGCCATCTGTTGACATCCTACAGATGTCCACTAACCACTTGTAAAAGGTGTGTGCTATAAATACTCTCCCAGAACATTTATTGAGGGTTGGAACCTCTAGAATATTCTCTCTAATTTTAGCCTCGTACCTCCTGAAGTAACAAGCCTATAGACTGAGAAGTACGTTCCTATATACATATAAATTAGGAAGTTTGAATCGTCTATCGACTACGACCATGGCTATATACTTTACCATAGAAGTACGTGACTTGATCCTAATTAGGTACGTAGGTAGCTTGATCATTATTAAGTGCAGTCTTAAATCATTTACTCTATACTCATAGCACGGTTCGAGTCCATCCAGACTGATAGGTTTGAGTTTTCGGATTCGAGTTAGATCAATACCGACTCATCGTGTGTGTGTATATATCTATTATCTATTATATATATTAAGGCAAGACGGTGTTTGACCAATTTTGACCCATCTAAACTCAATTCTAATTTTCCAGAATTTTGAGTTTTTTAAATGCAATAAAAACTTCTTATTGGCTGTTTCTTTATAGTAATTTTCAAATCACGACTAATCAGATTCAAAATTACTTTTAGAATCCAGTTTAAAAATTTTAGTAATTTTGATTAAACATCCGACAATTGTAGCGGCTTTCCAAATCGTAATGAACCAAAATATGTTGTTTAGCATTCAAAATCATTAAACTGATACCATTGGAAATAGTCCCTCTCTTAAGCTTTTACTATGAAAGTTACCATAGTTGTGAAACAATTTACAATGTAAATTCGTTCCTATTTTCAAGTTTTGAATTTAATCATAACTGCTCCTTCATTTCATTTTAAGGGTACATGCCCACATCTCTATGAAGGTAAAAAGACAAAGGAAGCTTTAGTCTATTGTGTAGTTCTAATTCATGGCTACTTATTAACGTTGTTTTTTTTGTTCATGGGTGCTTTTGATTTCAGAATCCCCACTGAGTCAAGGGACAATTGGGCAAATAGCCCTTTTTTGCATATATCATTAAGGGTATAGCACCCAAAGTGAAATCTTTTAAGCCTCTAGCACCTGGACCCCACCCAAGTCAATTGAAAGGGGAAAAAAAAGTCATAGAAAATACCCACACTCAACAATTATTGAGATACCCTTTCATCCAAACTAAAATAGAAATAAACAAAAAATTCAAGAATTGGTAATTACCCAAAATACCCTCCTAAACAATGATTGATATAGAGATAGATACACATTTGCATCTCTCTCTCTCTCAGTGGAAACAGGGTGCAAAAACCCCCCAATTTTTCCGGAGCTTCGGCCTAATCCTCCCAATGTCGGCGGCATAGGCATAAGTTCATCCCGGCGGCCAAGAATCCGTCCATTTGGAGCTGAAAATTTGAAGAGAGAATTATTAATGTGGAACAATTGAAGAGGAAAAAGCTTCTTAAATTGGCAATTTTTGCCCAAAGTTTGAGTTGTTACATACAATGTGGTGTTTAAATTAGGATGAGTTGTTGTTAAGAGAGGATAATTTGTTGTTTAAATAGGAAATGGATGAAAAAGCTGCTATTTGGGAAAGACCTCCTGAAAATTTACATGCTATTATGCTTGATGACTTAGCTGTTTAGTTTTTGTTGCTCGTTTTTTTACCAAAAAAAAATAAAAAATACGCCAACTATTTCTTGAACTTCATGCATTTTAAAGCATGAAACAACCCAATTACTATTACTATATGGGCACATATACATACGTACATACGCTTAGAGGCTGATTTGATGCAACTAAAACATGAAACAACCAAATTCCAATTGTACAAAACAAATCATATAATACCCTATGCCTGCATTTTCTTTTTCTATATAATGAACCTACCATTTTTCTTTTTCTATATAATGAACTGCCCGATTCTGTACAGCGTGTTTCTGCGGTATATATCCTATGCCTGCATTTTCTTAATTAAGATGCTCATGACCCCTGTCCCATTTTCTCCATGATTTTGCTCGTATTAATAAATTTAAGCGCAATTTTAACTAAAAGCTCACGTTTTCAAGTCGAACTTGCATTGTGATTATGTTCGTTACATACAATGTGGTATTTTAAGAGGATGTGTTGTTATTTTTCATTGTTAAAAGAGGATAATTTGTTGTTTATTTGTGACTCTAAGCATTTAGCGATTATTTAAATTTTTCCCTCATCCTCTTGCGATCATTTCATTGTTAAAATCACTTACCGTATATTTTATATTTCCCTGAATTTGATTGAATTTATATAAGCATCTATTAAGCTATATTCCCGTTAAAAATTGTTTAGCCTCTTGTTATTTTTTATTTTTGATATTTTGAATATACTAATTTGTTTTTATTTTTTTCAAGAAAATGTCTGAGATTCCCTTATATTATCGATATGATGGTGAATGGAAGGAAAATGATGGTAAAAAGAAAGGCTTCCGCTGGAGAGGCGCGACCACCTCCCAAGAAAAAATCCAAAAAAACAAAACGCAAGAAATCGAAGAAAAACCCAACCAAATTCTAAATCCAAATTGTGTCATTATTGTTTCTATGATTTCTTTTAAAGTATTGCACAATTTAATGTAAGTAGACTTTTATTTTGGAAGATGGAAATTTAATGAAAGTCGACTTTTAATTGTTAAATCTTGTTCATGACAGTAGACTTTGCAATCTGCTATATGTAATTACACTATAGTGCAATCTAGAGGTGTTCATCGGTCGGTTTTTTAACTGAACCGGACCGAAATTTCGGTTTTTCGAAATTACCAAAATTTCGGACCGAAAACCGAACCAAATAGGGTAGGTTCGGTTCGGTTAAAAAATCGTCTGGTTCGGTCCGTTTTTGTTGGGTTCGGTTAAAACCAAATTTTTTTTATTTTTTTGGTATTGTTTTTTCAAAAATCTCATTAGCTACTGTTTTTTGGCTATTGTTGTTCACGTTTTCTTTGAAATGCATATATTTGTATATTTATAATTATGTTTAGCAAGACCAACTAAAACTGACATAATGAAATTAAAAAGTGAACCGGTTCGATTTGATTTTTCGATATAAATAAATTAGATATAAATAAATAATTGAAGTTTAATTATGACTAATTTTAGTTCATTTTCTTTATTTTCCTATAAGTTATCACTAGGAAACACATTTTTTTTTTAGTTTTTGGTCTATATTATACTATATAAAAAATAAAAAATTCAGTTTTTCGGTTAACCGATTGAACCGAACCTCTAAACCGAGAGCTGAATTTTGCAAAAAAAAAAAAAAAAAAAAAACCGAAAACCGAACCGAAAGTTTCGGTTCGATTTTTGGTCCGGACCGAAATTTCGGTTCTCAATCGGTTCGGTCGATTTGTGAACACCCCTAGTGCAATCTGTTGTAATTACAGCAGATTGCCTTTGCACTTCACATAGTTTATTATATAATTAATTTCTATATAGAAGCTAGGCCCAAAATAACCAAATATTACCAATTAATTTCTATATAGAAGCTAGGCCCAAACATAAATATGATATGAGTGATTAATTAATAATAAATTGTATAATACTCTAAAATTATTAACTCTTGTGATTTTTAATTGTATAATACTCTATAAAAATTATCAACTTTTGTGATTTTTAATTGTATAATACTCTATAAAAATTAATTATAGTGTATTATACAATTTATAATATGTGTACTGAACGGTTCGACACGTCAACATGTTCATATGTTAATATACACTATACCATTATAGTATAGTATCACCTCCTATATACAATATCAAAATGGTCAAAATATAAACTTAAGTTTACTAATTATAGTTTTCACTATAATTAATCCCTAAAGATTAAATCAGTTTTCTCTAAATTTCATTATCCCTATTGAGTTTATATAACTATTATAGTGTAGCTCAATTAAGTTCATATGTTAATATACACTATACCACTATAGTATACCTCCTATATACAATATCAAAATGATCAAAATGTGATATTTGTGTAATCCATTTAAACACAATCCTAATATTATCAAGATTAAATTAGTTTCCACTAAATTTCATTGTCCCTATTGAGTTTATATAACCATTATAGTGTAGCTCAATTAAGCTCATATGTTAATACCCTAAACCCTAAACTAACCCCTAAATTGAATAATTTCAATTCATTTCAGTATCTTTTAAAAATTAGGATTTACTGAAAAAATCGATAAAAATTAAAACAAAATATCAAATGCGTCAGTAAATATATATAATCATATGAAATTCATATCATATATGATCACATCCTAGGAAATGACATTAATTCGTGCATGTTTCATGATTGTCTCTCCATTACAGATGAATAACTAATAATGCTTCACATGACCACAAGTCTATAGACAAGTGGCGGGCACATGGAGTGAGGGCATTGGGTGGATGGTTAATAATTAAGTGATTAGTGCCCTAAAGTTGATGTGTCGCCTATGTCTAATAATTTGCTCATGTTTAATAATAATTCTTTGTACCCTAAAGTTATTTCCTTATCTTGAAATTCTACATCCTCGATTTTGCAGTTGCCATGATTGAGTTCCATATCCTAGATTTTTTACATTTTTTTGGCATATTACTTTTGATTTGGTACAAAAATTGAAGCAATGAAAAATCTTAGGCAGATTACTACCAAAAGTTAGACGTGTCCACGCTTAAACGGGAGAACACTGCTGCCTTGCCTGCGAATTTTGGAGTCATAAAAACTTACTTTTGGAATCTTCAGTTATCTTTTAGGAGTTTATTTAATTAAAAAAAATGTAATGATAGTTAAAAAAAAAAGGTAAATGGATAAGAGTGTCGAGCTTTTTCAGCAAAAAATAAATAAATTATTTTTCATATATAAAAAAAATAAATAATTATGTATACCGGTTAGATTGGTACTCCGATCCATCCGGTATATATGTATACCGGTCAGATTGGACACCCAATCTAACCGGTATATTCATGAATTACAAAAAATTAGAAAAATCAATGTTATATCAACTTGTATTACATACATGAAGTACACTTAATTCATAAAGTAACCTAAAGTTAGAAACTTAAATTGTTTAGCTCACCATTTTCACATGAATAAACATATATTTATCCGTCAATAATATATTAATTAATAAAGTGAAATTAACTAAAAATATTCTTCCAAAAAATATACCAAATGGAATTTATAAAATAAAATTGTTTGACTGACCATTTTCACACGGAAAAAAAGTCCCTAATTGATACAGGAAATTATTTTTCATATATAAGAAAAATAAATAACTATGTATACCGGTTAGATTGGTACCCCGATCCATCTGGTATATATGTATACCGGTCAGATTGGACACCCAATCTAACCAGTATATTCATGAATTACCAAAAATTAGAAAAATCAATGTTATATCAACTTGTATTACATATATGAATTACACTTAATTCACAAAGTAAACTAAAGTTAAAAACTAAAATTGTTTAGCTCACCATTTTCACATGAATAAATATATATTTATCTGTCAATAATATATTAATTAATAAAGTGAAATTAACTAAAAAAATTCTTCCAAAAAATATATCAAATTGAATTTATAAAATAAAATTGTTTGACTGACCATTTTCACACGGAATTTTTTTTTATTTAATACAGAAAATTATTTTTCATATATAAGAAAAATAAATAATTGTGTATACCGGTTAGATTGGTACCCCGATCCATCTGGTATATATATATACCGGTCCGATTGGACACCCAATCTAACCGGTAATATTCATGAATTACCAAAAATTAGAAAATTTAATGTTATATCAACTTGTATTACATACATGAATTACACTTAATTCACAACGTTATCTTCTTTCCTGTCCCTTGAACCTGCATGCCTCCCACTTTCTAGTTAGTTGACTACCCTTACACATACACATATCAACTCACATATATAAAAGTAAATCTAATACACAGATAAAACGTCAAAATATAAAATTAAATTGTTTCAGAAATAGAAGTCTACATAATCAGTCCACAAAATCTAAAACACAAGTGAAAAAATAAATAAATTCAAGTTACAAAATAATAAATTACCCACAAGGAACTATTTTCTTTTACTCAACACCCTCCGTCCCCTCATCAAATAAGCGGGACTCGTGAATGGGGTTGCGTATATTTGGATTTCCTCTTCACCCTCTTTTCTTTGTTTTCAATAGGCACATTGCTTGATATCTCATGTTCATCACCCTCATCGCCAACCGGATCATCATCATCGACCTGTTCAACATCATTCTACACACCACGAAGACCATCATCATCCCCAATGACCGGCTGCATCCTAATCCTGCCAACCATCATCCCCAACATTGCTTGGGAGTGGGGGCCAGTGGATGAGCTCCGCCCAGACCGATTCCGTGGCATCTGTATATGGAGTATGGAAACAGAAAATCACAATTCAGATTCAACAATTACAATGTTATTCTAAAAAATGATTGAATTCGAAAATAATTGAATTCACAATTACATAATTCAAAATGAACAATTACGCAAAAGCATAAATTTTGAATAGCACAACTATTCCATAAAACCTTAAACTTCGATTAAGTTCGAAAAATAAAAAATCCAACAACGATTTTTTTTTTATCCTTATACACTCTTCATCATATTGTCCTTATATATACCCTTCAATTGAACACAATTAGTTTTTATCCTTCAATTAAGCAAATAGCCTTCAATTGAACAAAAATCATTTTTTCCTTTACTAAAACTTTTACTTTCAAATATTATGCCCCAATATACAAAATAACACTCATTCGCGACATGAAGACTACCGTCAACACCATACGCACTGAACAACAATCTAATTTTAAAAGATGAAACTAAAATTCTTTCCCCAATTCAAAAACCGAAAAAAGATAAAACAATAACAATCTCAACAACAATCAATTGAGCTTTTCAACCACCTTTAAATCGAATCCTATAACCACAACATACAAACACCATTCAGTTATTTACAATGTTACGATTCATCAAATTAATACACACAACATACAGACATCAGAGCACGAGAGAACAAAAAACAAATTGAATTTGAAGCTAAGTGAAATTAGGGATCTGTTTAAACCCCCAAAATGATTGTTTCTTCTTCGTTTTAGAGAGAGAGGCAGGACCTTCAACCTCGACTGACTGGTTCTTCTTCGTGTTCTTTGACGTGTTATTCTTCTCCTCTGGTGTTCTTCCTTTTTTTTTTTTTGTCTAGAGTGTTGAGTTCTCCTTTTCTTTCTTTCTTTTTTTTTTTTTTGCCCAAAGTGTTGAGTTGTTGCAGGGGGATGAATGATTTCCTTTTTATTGTTTATTTTGCTCAAATGGTGTTTAAGTCAATACAAATTTAATTAAGTTATTTTGTTTTTTTTATATTTTAGTGGGGCCCAATTGAAAGGGTATATTTGTATTTGGAGAAAAAATGAGTGCATACCTCAATTAAAGCAATACAAAAAGGAAAGTAGAAGTCAAAGGGTGCTATTTGCCTAAATGCCATGCAAAAATGGGCTATTAGTTTAATTTTCCCCTGAGTCAATAGGAATTTTCAGCATAAAGCCAAATGACTAGACTTCTCTTCCTCTTCACTTATTTTGAAGGTAATCTTTTTTTCAAAAACTTTGATCCTTCATTTGTTTTTTACTTTATTTTGATTCAGTAAAGTTTATCTATATATGTTTTTATCTATTTTATTGTCCTTTTTCAGTGTTTACTCTTATTCTTCACATGGTCTCTAGGTAATAGTCTTTTCTCTTTTCTAATGTTTATATCCATTATTCACAGTTTGCAATTATGCGTAGTTTTATTTCTTGGTTATTTCCTTTAATTCTTCCGATCCTCACTCCAATTGTTCCAGCATATTTCTGTATAATTTTCTTTAGTTAGTCATTATTCTTATAAATCAATATATTCAAATATGCATACGTAATTGATATTAAATATAAATTTATCTCTTGATTTTATAATTTGTTTTACTCTAATTGTGCAGGCACGCTTCTTATATTTTATGGAAATTTACTAAACCCTCACTAAAGTAAGTTAGTTATAACCCAAAAATCCATAAAAGTAATTTTCTATCTCAAATATCCATTCCACAATGTTTTTGTTCTAAAATATTCTAAAATTATGATTAACAACCTTTTCGACTTACCCTTGATTTCTTAAGTTAAGAATTGACCAATTGATTTTCTTTATCGAATATTTTTGCTTTGGGCTATAAATAGATAAATTGCATAATGTGAATTTACTTCTTATTATAATATATTTTAAATTTTTTATATAATTATTTTTAATTTAACATGTTAATTATCTAAAAATATCATTATTTTAAAGTTTCTAAAAGTTTAAAAATCTGAAAATTTTAAATTATATTATATAATTACTATATAATATATTTTAGCAAAGCGGTGTTTGACTATTTTGACTCAAGTTCAATGCTATTTTGTGGTAATTTTATATTATTTTAATTGCCAAAAAAATTCTCTTTGATTGACTTAATTGGTTGATTATGTTATTTGAAATTTTGAATCTAACTAATTGGTGGGTAAATGTAAAAGACACCTAATTGGTAATTAACATAAAATATGCATGATAAAGAGGAAAGTATATTATGTATATGGGTCTAAAAGTTGTTAGTTAATACCTATGGTAAGTCTTTTGATATTTTGCACCATTCAAATTCAAAAACAACACACAAACTCCTCATAATTTGTTGTCATTTCTTAAGATATTGAAATCATCACATAATTCATAGCATCTGCACCTTCATTTCCTTCCCCACCCAAACGCAATAAGAGTTTCTAAAGAAAGATTCAATAAATGATTGAATTTACCTCATAATTAGTAATTCTTTTATATTTTAGTTTTTAAATGTTCTTTCTTGAAACAAATTCCATTATATTGTCAATCATCTTTTATGTATTCACAATTCATTCTCTATACAACGTCGTCAATCGACAATCATCTTCCACAGCCATCCACAATCCACTACTCTATACAATACTGATATTGCATTTCTGAGTGTGTCATATATGGTGTAAACAAAGATAATAAGCACATTCTGAGTTAGTAAAAATATGAAGTTGCTAACTCTATCTCTTTGCCTATTATTTGATTTATTTGTACTTTCATGGTGTTTGAATATTTTTTCAAATGAACAAATTTAAGTTATAATTTATTGATTATTCATTCTTTTCATATTTTTTTTCACACTAAAATAATTAATTACACTTGTATATTTAAAAAAGATATATTTTTGGTGATATACCAAAAACTTTGGTGAAGAACAATTAAACTAAAATAATTTTAACTTTACATTAATTTCTAAAAGCTTTAAAATTTTAATTCTTAAGAAAGTTTTAATGGATGTATTGACATGAATTACATATTTTATAATTCATTGATCTAGCTATATTTTCATTCAAAAAGGAATACAATTAAAATTTTCTTTAATAATTGGCATCCAACAAATCAAAAATAATTGTACTATATGACAATTTTTTTCTCTACATCCTTCTCTTTCTTCTAGACTGATCCCATTATTGTATTTTTAAACCTACTATTTGATACCGTAGTGTTCATAAACGACACAATTGATATCCAAGTTTTATCATAATTATCAAACTGATACCTCATGGATAATTTTCATCAATTTCTCCATTATATTTTCTTTAAAGACAACTATGCACTTAGATATAAGTACCACTATAATCATATTTTTGTGGAAATTATCTATCTATAGGCTATACTAATAAAATAATTCAAAGTTAAGAAAATCTTTAGTATAAAATCAAAAATTTATAAGACATATATACTAGCGTAATACCCGTGCTACGCACAGAAATGTGTCAAAATATTTGGTTTAACAAAAAAAAATGATAATATTTGTTTAGATATGTATACATTTCTTAGGTTTAATTAAAAAATAACTTAGACAGTCTAATTTAAACAGTAACTGAAAATGAAAAAGTGAAATACACACACACATTTTAAAATAGATATACATATTATAATTGTTAAAACTTTTTTAGAATTTTTGTTAATGGAAATTAATATTAATCGATTTCAAATGTCAACCCAAAAATTATGGACAGGAATTTTACAACTTATTAATGTACCCTCAAGAAAAGCAAGACTTCTTTTACAATATATATGTTAACCCACGTATAAAATTCAAGAAGTTAAACGAGTTCATTTATTTAAATAATTTGATGAATTGAGATAGTATTATCTAAATAGAAGTTATACATATACATTTATACTCTTAAGAATATTCAATTCATTCATATACACATGTAAATTAATTATCTAATTAAAAGTAATAATTTTTTTCCATCATCATATAGATTCAAAATAAAATGTATAATGGTTCCTTCTGCTTTTTCCCTATTCAATCATTAATATTGAAATTATATGCTAACTTAAAAATTAGATTTACCATTTTTGAGTTAGATTATCATATAAAGAATCAGAATATATATTTTGAAAAAACATCAAGCCCAACAAAAACATAATAGATAAATGGAAGAAAATCAATAATAAAGTACCATTTTGACAATTGTAGCAAAATTCAAGTACCAATTTTTGTTATACCATTTTTATTTTCAGTTATTGTATAAATCGGACTGTCTAAGTTATTTTTTAATTAAATTATCCAAGGAAGTTATACATATCTAAACAAATATTATAAATTTTTTCTTCGTAAAACCAAATATTTTGACACTTTTTCAGTGCATAGCACGGATATTATGCTAGTGTGTATATATATATATATATATATATATACATACATATATATATATATAGACTTCTCTTATCTATCAGGAAATAATTAAAGAACCAAGGAATTCAAAGTTTGCCGTAGAGGTGCATGCGGTTTTGGGATACCTAAGTTCGAGCCCAATCCAACAAACATCACACCCTTTGCGACCTACTTAAGTTGAGTTGAGTTGGGTTGGGTTGGGTTGGGTTGGGCAGTCTTTGTGATTTTTAACTATTTAATAGTCTGAATCAATTCAATAGAAACTCCTTAAAGTCACACTTCCGAGGTTAATTACTCTATCTATCTCTCTTATTTAATGTAGTTATATTTTATTTCGTTTATTTTGAGCACATAATAGACACTCTCCCCTCTTGTAATAGTACTTTACAATAGCCCCTTTCCGTTAGAAAACTAATAAAATTTGTTGACCTCATCCATTTTTTTTCATCGATGTCCAATTTTGCCTTTCGTCCGTCAACTTTCTTTGACCAAAGAACCACCTCAGGAATTGTTAGAATAGTGCCCTACGAGCCAATCCTAGATAGGCTCTATTTATCTATTCTTGTGATAAACAATTTCGTTTTACATTATATTAATAAAAGACATTTCTTCATCTTATGTTTATATTGCTATAATTGTATGATGAAATCCCTAAAAATCACACATAGCTATGAGACTTGATATCTCATTGGATCGACATCATAAAATAAGTCTTTAAGACTGTGATTTCTAAATATCATCCAAGTCATAGAATTATCAAGATAGGACATTGATAATTCGGATAGACTTGCGCCTATGATGCACACTCTTAATTAGAGAATGTCTCATTTTATAAACATTAGTGTAGTTGACACAAATGCACATACGCTGGTGCTTGTTGAGAATAAGTTCATTGATTACCTTGACTAAAACTTCCTAAATTGGAATTATTTCTATATATGTTGAATTAGGAGGTTCTTAATCACGATATATAGTGCAAGATTAATTCTTTGACTTGAGTCATCACAGTAATCTTGTATATTGACTCACTGCACTTTGACTCCTGTGCCAGTTCTTTTACATGGACACATATGGACTGGTGATTGGGTGCATTGACTCGTATATGGAGGTTGGTGTTGACAACAAAGGATCCATCACTTGTCTAGATGAACAAGTGAATTTTCTATAATATTCTAAGTGATTTGATTGAGTTAGTCCTTGACCAAGGCAAGTAAGTAATTAATTAAGAAATGAGTTTCTTGAATTAATTAATCACTAGTCAAACACACTTGAATTATTATGATTGAATTTACAAGGATCCCGACCAAGAAGATTCCTCGATCCTTAATTCAATTGGAAAATTAGTTGATGGAGGAATCTCACTTGCATGGAATGCGCGATTAAAAAGGTTCACTTTGAATCGCCTACATCTAGGTCTTCAAGATAAGTAGTTAGAAACTTTTTTTTGATTTATGGGTATCTTATATTTAATGAAGATTAAATAATAAGATGGTTAATTAAAAGTGTTTAATTAATCGAGACAATTTAATTGTCCAAATTAAATCATAAAGGTTATGAACACATTACTAGTATGTTGGTGAACCTAAAGGGTCACACACAATACTTGGATAAATCCATTTCTTAACTAAGGAAATTTAATTCAAAGTAGTTGAGTTAATATATTAATTAATTAGATTAATTAATTAAGACTTTTTATTTATTCAATAATTGGATGAATATTTAATAAGTCCAAAAGATGTTTGGTAAAAGTCTAGAAAGCATTTAATTAATTGGAAGTGACTTTTAATTAATCTAGTATGGTGGATTACTTATTAAAAGACTATTTTATAGCCTTGGTCGAAAATTTGGTGGAGGAAAATAATTAAAGAGTTTAATTAATTTTCTTCTAGAAGGAAATAAGATTTCTTAGAGAGAAAGAAAACTAATTAAAATAGAAGAGTTCTATTTGAGAATTAATTAGTTTTCTATTTCTACATGGAAAAGATTTAATATAGAAGAGTTCTATATGGGAAAGAATTACAAGAACCTAATGCTATATATAGGACATGTAGAGAAAGAAATTTTCATAGCTTCACAAGCCAAAAAATTTCGTTCGTCTAGCATAGAAAATCGTCTCTCTCTCCACATACAAGTTCTTGAGTTCTTGATTATTCATCAAGATCTTGAATTCAAGAACTCTTCCAAATACTTAGAGAAGTAATTTTTTGCTTTCACCTTAATCCCATACACTATTCCTTAGAGTTAGAATAAACGTTTATAGATCAACCTAGCTAAAGATTATAAACGAGTGGGCATCCGGGGTGTGGATCAATTTTAGAGGAGAAACACTTGAGTCTCTGAAGTGAATCAAGAATCCGATCAAAGGCGTTTTTCGTGGAGAAATCCGAAATCTTCATCAAAGGGAAAAACAAAGGAGTTGATTCAAAGAACGAGGAGCAAGCTAGGGAGCTTACGTTAAGGAAGAAGAAACTCTTCGATTTTTACAAAAAATCGAATAAGCTAAGATCTTCTTTATTTAAGTTTTAAATAACTAGTGTAAAGATGCGCAAGCCTATGATACGTGATAAGCCCGTAGGATTAATAAACTCGCATGTTTAAATCCTAGAATCTAAAAAATTAATTTTTCTCTGTACTTAGTCGGGCTATATGTATATATTTCCCAACAGGGATGACTGTAATTTTTCAAAATAAGAAGGCATAATTATAATTTATGACTTTCAACCTATAAATACATGATTTTATAAGAAACTTGTTAATATCATGATAATGAAGTGCAAATTCGAATTTATGCCAATTTGAGACTATTTAGATGAATTTAACTAAGAAATTGGGTAATACAGTCGATGAAATCGTCACAAATTTGAGCCAAGTTAGCACATTCAAGGCCTTGTTGAATATTTTGATTCAGTTAGATTGTTTTACAAAAGTTATCTCGATTTGAATTTAGGCGAACCGATAAATATTTTTTACAAAAAATAAAAGAAAAAATTAAGATAAGGAGTCAAAATTTATTTTAAAAAATAAAGTATCAATAATAATTATCTAAAAATAAAATATTGTATTTGGTCAAATACGGTACGACCCCTACTACTAATTGAATTGAATTCCAAACTTTTTATAAAATAAAACATACTGAGTTTTGGTTAAATTAGGAGCAATATCATAATCAGGGACGGAGCCGGGCCGGGGGGGCTGGAGGGTGCGCTCGCCCCCCCTCAATTTTGAAAAATTATTTTTTTTACCTTATAAAATTTTTGATATTTGAATTTCACCCCCCTCAAAATCGAAAAATATCACGTTTTCTCCCTTTTCTTTGAGTTCGCCCTCTCCAAATCCAAAATCCTGGCTATAACGAAGAGATATAAGAGTATAAAGTATGTCAAAAGTTGTAATTAAACCTAGTTCCTTATTATAATTTCTCCGATAAATATAGTGTACCGTACATCAAGGGGCTCGTCTATCTGGCCAAAAAAAAGTATAGTTATATCACAACAATCTCGCCCCCCCCCCAGTAAAATTCTTGGCTCCATCCCTGATCATAATGCAATGCAGATAAATTCTCTACTAAATTAGAAAGTTTCCAAACAATATGAAATCAATTATAAATTTAAATAAGTTGAGAAAATAAATAAATATAAGGTTATTATGAAAAAATATATATAAAGTATATTATGAAAAAATATTAAAAAAAAAATGGAAAAGAAAAGTAAAGAAGTAAAGGCAATTAGGCATAGGTGAGTGAATATAAAATTTTATTATAAGATGGGCTGTCTATTATATGCTCAAAATAAATATACTGAACTGTAATTACACTACATAAAGAGGTAGATAATGTAATTAACTTTTTTAATTATTTTTTTTGGGCTTTAACAAAAAAATAAAACATATGTTGGTCAAAAAATGCTAATTTCCCATGTGTTAAAGAAAATAGGCAAAACAAACCCCCTCCCACTACCATCGTGACGGGCAATTCTATGCTGGGCCGAGACCATTGATCCCCCAACAGGGGGGGGGGGGGGGGTCATTTAGCAATTTCACTCCCCCCCCCCCTTTTGGCTGATCTGACGGCTGTGAATGGTCTCAGCCCAACCAAGAATTTACCCATCGTGACCCACCCCATCTCAAGCAACCGCCGATGACCACTTTCTCTCTCTTTCCTCTTTATCTCTCTCTCTTTCCTATCTCTTGGCCTAAACCCATCACCACCATCTGTCACTCCAATCCCCCGCCATCGCGATCCACTACCGTGCACCAGTCATCTCAGCCTTGATCCGTCCACCACCGCACCATCGAGAACCACCATATCCACATTTTTTTCTTTCTGATTTTTTGAAATGTTCTGTAATTTTTCTAATTTTCAAACTGAGAAATAATTTCTGATTTTGTTATTGTTTTTGGAAAAATGTGTGGCGTGGATTTGATGAATAATGATTTGGAAAAAATGAAAAATTGGATTGATTTTGGGCCATTGATTTAACTAAAACTCATCCGACGTTTCTTAGTGTTTGAATTAGATCAAGATCCAAAAAATAAGATTCTATATTTTTAAGAATTATTACCAGAGGGGGCATTATGCCTATTTATTTGATAGAGGGGTTTTTAGCGATTTCGGACTAAAACAGGATTTTTTTTGTTAAAATCCCTTACTTTTAATCAGGATAAGATTGTTTTTTTACACTTTTTGAGATGATTGATTAACGAATGTTAGTTTGTTACACAGAGGGGGGTAAATATAAGGTTTTATTATAAGAAGACGTGTCTGTTATGTTTCTAGTTGATTTGTAATTACATTAAATAACAGGGATAATTAGTGTAATCAACCTCACATTTCCAAGATAAAGAGGTTGCCTCCAATGAATTACAGAAACACGGAAAAGTGAAGTAATTTTTTACTCTGAAATATTATGATATTTAACACTTGAGGTTCTTTAGAAGATAACAAGGTCATCCCATGATGATCCTCCGAGGCTCAAATCAATATTTGTTCAACAAAGATCGGAACTACACATAATCAAGGTAATCATATCGCCAAAATGATAACTTAATTGGGTAAACAAATTTAATGAGTATTTATAAGTTTAGGAGTATAAGAAAGTATCACGTGCTAAAGCAGGTGGTGATTCGCTGAAAAGTTAAATTGAAATAAATATGTCTAGTTATTTGACAAATATATAACTGGTTAAGAATTGATTATTTGATAATGCCTATCTTATACTTTTGGCCTCAAATACCACCAATAACTCCCTCAACTCTATCATTTGTCAAATTTTAGTCTCATATCTCTCAAATAAACTCAAATAGTCCCTCAAGTCTATTATTTGTCTCACTTTAGTCCCTCGTCACTCAAATGTGCTCAAATAGTTTCTCAACTCTCAAATTCATATCCGTTAAAGACTGACAGAACTTTGAGGCATGTGACTTACACCATGTTAGGACAGAGCATTTTTATACTTTTGCAAGAAGTTTTCTTCCAAAACTCCCTACTTTTATGTATTTTATTTTATACTTTTCTAAAAATTTTAAATTTAAATTTTTCTCCATGCTTTCCCAAAACTCTAACCCTAATCCACTTTTTCCCTCATCCCCCTCTCCTAGCTAAGACACTTTTTTCCTCATCTCACTCTCCTAGCTCAATCCCCTCCACCTTTCATCGACCGTCTGTGTTGCCACCACTAACACCCTTCTCAAATTGCAGCGCTGTGCCCCACCCTCTGAAAATCAAATGATGTTCCTTCACCTTTGAAAAATAAAACACAGCTACCCTTACCTTCTGAAAATCCAACGATGTCGCCCCATCACCTGCAAATCCAATGATGTCGCCTCATCCACGCTGCCTCTTCTACCATCTGCCAAATTTTCCTCCTCCTCCACCATCTGCAAATTTCGTTGTTCATCTCCTCTCGCCATTGCTACCCTGTTACACGCTTTTAATTGTTGCAGACGGTTGGAGGGTAGTTTTGGAGAATTTTTTTTTTTGCAAAAGTCAAAAAAAAAAAAAAAAACCTCCAGGGGACTTTAATGGGATAAATCTAAGAGTTGAGAGACTATTTGAGTGTATTGGAGAGATGAAGGACTAAAGTGAGACAAATAATATATTTGAGGGGCTATTTGAGTACATTTGAGAGATGATGGATAAAGTGAGACAAATGATAAAGTTTAGGGACTATTAGTGGTATTTGACCTATACTTTTTATTTACTTGTTTTGTAATCATATATCACCACCATGCGTCTTTAACTAAATGTATTCCAAAAATTAAGGCTGTGATTGTTTCTGTTTTCAAACATATTTTGGCCAAAACTTGTTTGCTCTATGTTTTTTTGACCAAAAAGAACCTTTTTGGTCAAAAAATTTGTCAACTATTGTCTTCCTATTTGTGTCTACTTTAGGGTGCCTACTAATTACATCAACTACAATATATATATATATATATATAACCATAATATTACAATCATATAAAACTTATATTATATTATTTTTTCAATCATTAATTAATCATAAACACAACTTTTCAGACAAAAACTTACATGAATTGACTACTACAGTAACTTTTGTCTCTTTTGAAAATAAAATCAAACACAAAATCAAACATATTTTCATCAAAATACATAACTCCCAATAAACTTTTTTACCAAAATTTTCACCAAAAAAAACCCCAAAAATAGAAACAAACATAGCCTAAACTTTTGATAAAACGATATTAGCATTATTTTTTAGCCTATTTATACATAGATCATTAGTCCATATATCTTTCTTGATTCACTGGAGGGACACTATTGTCCATTTGAACAAATTAAAAAGCAAGTGGAGGGACATTATAAGAATATGGAGTACTGATATTAATTTTCTAAAATAATTGTAAACATCAAACTACATAAAAATACTCGTGTTTGTGAGTTCTTTTAAATTAAATACAAAATATATCATATATATCTTCACACTAAAAGTACTTATATGATTTTCTTCTTACATATGCTTTTTTGTTTATATTTGTTATCATACAAATAACTTCAAATACGTACAAACTTTCAGATATATGTTGATAGTTATATTGTACAAACATGTTATACTCCGTAACAATGAAAAATTAATAAATGTTTTTATATAAGAAATTGATTCATCTATATCCCAGAATATGTGTCTATGTCTCACAATTATTGCTTTCTTTTTAATGTCAGAATAAGGTACAATTTTTTAATTATCTTTTTATTCTTCTAATCAACTCTCAAAAGTATGATCAACACTATAATAATTTACTGCTAATTATCAAATACTAAAAATGTTTATAGAATTTAAGATTATCAAAATTAAATAACTAACTTTTTGTTTAAGTTGGAATATTGGTTGTGGGTGTAAAAATTTTCTTCTTCTATGTTGGTGGTTGTAGGTGAAAATCTATTTTATTTTATTTTATTGGTTAGTATTTTAGATAAAGTAGGATTCTATTTGTTTTTCTTATATTAAATAGTGTCCTACCACTGTACCACATTTCTTTTATCAATAATTAAAAGAGTTTCCAACTACTAAAACAATTTCAGATACTACTGAATGGTTTCCTACTCCTCAGTGGATTCATTTATTTAATAAATTCAATTACTAACTATTAATTAATTATTAATAGTAAGGGCGGATATAGAAGTCTTTTCACAATGGAACAAACAATTTAGTTATTCACACATTTATATATAGGGGTTGTGTTAGATATGGTCCAATCCGAGAAAGTCCTCATGTTGTGATCCATTCGACTGGCTGGTATAGTTCCAAACACAATATGCTTGGATCAGAGGGTTTTTTCGCGTAAAGTCCGATAGGGGTAAAATGCCATATCTCATACGCAGCAGATATGACCTTTATTGTAACTTTCTATTACATTTCTTATTATAAGACATGGATATGTAACTCTTAACAGACAATTTTTTATTCATTCATTAGAAAGTTCTACCAATCAAAAATTTGTCACTCAGGGAAAATTTCATCTACGGCCCTGTAGGATTTCACTCATTTCATATTTAGTTTTATTGAAATTTCAGTTGCACTTTTGGTCTCAGCAATCAAAAAATGGATGAAAAAGGGCGCGTGTATGACTCGCCCTTTTCCATCCACTTTTTTATGGTTGAGACCAAAATTGCAACTTTTTAAGTCCTATGGAACCAAAAGTAAAATTCTCCCATCACTCATGTAACTTACGGGAAATTATAATCCAGACCCAGTATGGCCAAACTCAAGTGCAATTCACTCATTCTGTGACCAGTTATATGGCAAGTGTAATTCACTCTTTTGGTGAATTACACTTGGATTCGATCAAATCGAGTTTGGACTAAAATTTACCGTAACTTACAATGGAGATGCAATAGAAAGTTGCAATATAAAATCCTCTTTGTGAATGGAGTGGGTAAAGTCGAGTAAATATCAAGCTCTTTCGAACTTTCTCATCCATCATTTATCACTGGACTGGAGTAACATTCATTATTCTTCCCAACTGGAAAAGGAAAAAGTAGACGCATTTTAAATGACAGTATGTGAATATGTAGAGGGTACAATAATACTACATAGTAGCAATAAAGATTAGTGATCACAACCCCCATTTAATTTGATTAATAATAGTTAGAATTATGAAACAAATATGTACGTAATTAAGTCTTACCCAAACCTATAGACTGGTCCAAGTCCGTCGTGAGCTCCAACTAGGTTGAGCTAGCTCCCACCCTAGAGAATGCTTTAGAGAGTAAACGACTTAACGAATATCATTTCAAATTTGTAGAAAAAAATATACCACTGATGAGTAATAGGTATGCATTTTGGATTTTTTGTTTTAATTTATATTTCATCTCCAATTCTATTTTATAGATGTATATCAGTGTATATGTAAATTGTAAGATACAAAATTAATTAAAATATAAAATAGAAAACTCAAACGTTGTATACTTGTCTCAAACTATTATTTTTGGCATAACCGGAAAATAATAACGCCGAAATTGAAACCCTGATGAATCCACCAAACAAGCTATATTCGAAATAATTGTATTAATTAAAGTAAACTTTTATTAACAACATTTACTTCCAGAGAAGAGGGAACAAAAGATTTCTTCAATACACATAATTTATGCACTTTATTAGTAATCAAGCATCGCTTGATTTGGATCATATACACTTGACGTGTACTTATGACAACAAATTAAATACGACATGAAACACCAAATTAAAACAAAGATATGAAATGCACTCGGTATACATATCTTTAACAAAGAGAACACACTAATGTTTGACCATATTTTCAAGCTTATTTTTAAAATTTTATATTGGAAAGAGAGATTATAGGTATTCGTGCAAGAATTTTGAATTTTATAGTATGTTTGGTTATGTTTTTAAAATATAGTTGGAAGTAGTGTTGATATGATATAAAAATAATATTTTATTGGGATTTGATATAGGAAGTGAGTGTGTTAGATAAAATTCTAGCCAAAATTCGGCTTGGCCGCACCCAATTGTATTTCACTAGGAGAGTGTATTACACTTGTCATATAATTGGTAAATTATTTTATATAATACACATGGGTTTTGCAGAGCCGGAAGCGAGCTAGACTTTCCCGTGTGTTAGTTATAAAGTAAGAGATAAAATAAGATTAATAGTGAGGATAAATTAATTAATGATGAGAAATAGCGTGATATGATTGAAAAATGTAAGGATGAATATTTGTATAGAAATATGTGCAATAGAAATGAGAATAGGCCAGTATTATTTGTAAAAAATGAGTTTGAGTATGAATTTTCATTTTCTGGAAATTTATAAAATGAAAATTCATCTTTAACAATGTGGCCAAACATTGCCTCAATGCAAGTCCTACAATTACCACATAGTATATATGTATATATGCACATTTAAAATGCTTCCATTCAAACTGAAATTTTTACACTTTAGTTCGAACTTTATATTTTGAATTTTGTGTACCATCAATTTTATATATGTGATGTGTACATATAAAACAAAATACAAAATAAAACACTAAATTTGAATAAGAACCGTGTAAATGTACAAGTCATTAATTTTGAACAAGAGCACATGGATCCATTTACTTTTAAGTGATGATGACACTTATAAATAACTCTAGCATGTACGTAATATTGCAGTAATTGCAACGACCCACCTTACTATTAATATCAACAAATTGTGAAGCTACAACATTTAATTCTTGTGGACCACTTGGAATTTTTTTAATTGAAACCCAATTTAACAAACTCAATTGTAATTCATAATGAAGGTGAATTATACTTGGATTGATCAAATTAGGTTCAGGCTAAAATTTTCCACCACCTTGGTACTTCCATTAGATTCTAGGCGGACAGGGTGCTAATTTATTCGATTCAAAGTGTAATTCCAATTAGATGTCAGTTGTAATTTCCTTTCTTCGTGAATTAAATTGAATTCGATTAGATTAGACGTGGATTAGAATTTTCCCAGAACTAATCCACTGAATAACACTTTCTTACTAGTGATTTTAAGGAGCTACGTGACTCCAAATTCCAAGATAATCACAATCATATGTTGATGTAAAATGCTCGTAGATCTCATCATACGAATGATTGTGATTGTATTTGAACTCGAAACCACACAACATGAAAGCTACTGATATATTGCCTCAATTCTCTCAATTTAGTGAACTCATACTTGTTGATATCCCCATCACTTAAAATCATCAATTTCTTCAATTAAATCCAATAAAGAAATACCAAACCATCCCGTCCCCAAAGCATTTAGTTTCTCTAACCATTCCCACTCAAATTTTTCATGGAGTTCACTACTGGAAAAACCCTCAGGAAGTTCATAGACGAAGACAGAAGAAACATAAACTTACCTAGAAGATTATCATTTGGAAACATTAACAATGAAACTAATCATGATGATTCTTCTCAGTTAACCTCTGCAAGAACTTCTTGTGTCTCTCCATCATCATCTCCCTGGACAAGGTCTCCCAAGAACACAGCACGGTCTCCGTCGCCGCCTCTTTCGTATCATTGCTTAGCATCACTCCACCGCAGAGAAGGTAACATATATTCCATAACAGCAACAAAAGATTTCATTTTCACAGGATCATCTAGCAAAAGGATCCACGCATGGAAAAACCCTGATTGCTCCGAAATAGGGTTCGTAAATTCAACATCTGGTGACATTCGAGCCATTTTAGCTTACGAAAATCTTCTCATCACCACACATGGAGATCACAGAATCCGTTTATGGGATGTCGTTTCGCCCACGACGGAGAATAATTTTCGAATAAAGAAGATAACGACGTTACCAAAAAGACGAAGATCGTTAATTAATTATTTCCCGTATCCAAAGAAGAGGAAGACCATTCATGATCATCATCAACACAAAGATTTCATCTCATGCGTAGCGTACAACGACAACGAGAAGCTTTTATACACGGGTTCTTGGGATCAAACAGTTAAAGTATGGAAAATCAATGAAAACAAATGTGTAGATTCATTTATAGCTCATGAGGATTTCATTAACGCAATTGTGATCAACCAAGAAGATGGGTGTGTCTTCACTTGTTCATGTGATGGAACAGTGAAAATATGGAGAAGAGTTTGTAAAGAAAGCTCACATATACTCACAACAACACTTAAATTAATCCAACCATTATCTCCTGTTAATGCCCTAGCTTTACTTAATCTATCACCTGTTTGTTTCTTATATTCTGGATCATCTGATGGGCTGATAAATTGCTGGGAAAAGGAGAAAATTTCGGGTAGGTATAATCATGTGGGGGTCTTACAGGGTCATCATTTTGCTGTTCTTTGTTTGGTGACAATTGACGATTTGATACTTAGTGGCTCTGAGGATGCAACTATAAGGATATGGAAAAGGGATGAAGAAGATTATAATTTTTTCCATTCTTGTATCCAAGTGATTGATGGTCATCATGGACCAGTGAAGTGTTTGGCTGCTGCTGTGGAAATAAATGAAGTTAATGTTAAGTGTTTGTTGGTGTATAGTGCTAGCTTGGACCAAAGTCTCAAGGTTTGGAGAGTTAAAGTTTATGATGATCATAAAGTGAAGTTGGATAAAGAAAAAAATGATGATGAGAAGTTAGAATGTATGGATTGGAAGGTGAGTCCAGTTTTGTCACCTTCATGGGTAGAGAAGAAGATTCAGGGTTTTGATTTGTAGTTCATTTTTGGGAAATTCCATTTCGGATCTTGTCTGGTCAAACCCAAGTGTAATATTCACAGTGAATTAATTATATTTGCGGTGTGATTGGTCACAAAACAAGTGAATTATTTTTGAGATTGGCCAAATCTGATCTGAGCTCGCAAGAATTTTCTGTGATGTTTGGGGGGACAACATCATGGATCTTCATTTTGCTTATCAAATCCCACAATGGTTTAAAGTGTCCATTGATATCCGCATAATATCAGACGGTACGTGTTTGGGATTGTCTTTATCGATCCGATAATATCAAATAAAATCTATTTTCCTTTAAATTTATATGTATCATCGATACGATACCATCAAGATGTTATCGACAATACTATCCAATAAGATCGAGTATCTTCAGTGTTAGTTCTAGTAATCAACTTTTCACTTTTTTACGGAGACATGTTTTGTCATATGGTTTAATAGATATAGGATGCAATGACTTTTTGTTGATATAATTACTAGTGAATTCATTTTATTACAAATTTATTTTTCACAATAACGTTAAGTAGGGACGGAGGGAGGGGGGCTGGTGGGTGCCACCATCCCCCTCAATTTTTTTTAAATTTTTTTTTGTTATTACTACCCATAAAATTTTTTATAATATCTATTTTTGCCCCCCCCCCCCCTCAATTTTGTTTTTATTACTGCCCATGAAATTTTCAAAATATTTATTTTTGCCCCCCTTCAAGTCACACGATTCTACACTTCCATTCAAGATAGAAATTAAAACTTAGAGTTTTTTTTCTTCAATTACATTCTCAAGAATCAAGATTTTGGGCGGTGAAAATCTATAGATTTTTCATTTCAAAGATTAAGAAGGTATTGTCTTATTTGAATACAAATCTTTAAAATTTAATTCTAATGTTTTACTATATATTTCATTGGTTACTCTAAAATTTAGTTCAAGAATATTTTTGGTTTAAAAATTCTAACAAATAGATTATGGGCATCTAATCAAAGATAGATATTTCATACTTGAACCTAATTACTTATTAAATTTTCTCCCAAAAATATAGCGTACCGTACCACAGGGGGCTCGCACCCCCCCTTCAATCCTTCGTCTATATGGAAAAAAAATTATAACTATATCACAAAATCTGCCCCCCCCCCTCGCTGAAAATCTTGGCTCCGTCCCTGACATTAAGGTTTACTTGTTCTATACTTCATGCAGTAAAATTTCTTATTTTTGATAATGGGGAAAATTCTATGCCACACCGGTACCAATGGTCCCAGTGTGGCATAGACCATTGGATGGGGGGTATTTTAGTAAATACCCCCCCCCCTATTTGAGGGATCCAATGGTCTATGCTACACCGGGATCAATGGTACCGGTGTGGCATAGAACTGCCCGTGATAATGGGTAGTAAAATTAATAAAAGGAGGAGGTTAATACTACAAGAAAACAGGGTATCAGAGACCGAAAAATCGGTCTCTAAAAGCCCAAATTCGGTCTTTAAAAAAAATTAGCGACCGAAATCCGACACTAAACGGCTCAACGCTAATTAGAAACCGAAAAAATCGGTCGCTAAATTTAGAGACCGAGATTTTCGGTCGCTAAATCGGTCTCTATTTGCACAACTTTTTCAAATACAATCGGTCTCTAAATATTCATCTTTGATTCGGTCTCTAAATATTCATCTTTGATTCAGTCTCTAAATATATATCTATAATCGGTCTCTAAAATTAGCACGTCTCAATTATAAATGCTGCGTTTTATTCGCTAAATTCATATCAAACCTGTTAATTACAAATGATCCAACAAAATCGACAAGAAGTAATTACCGCCATTTCTAAATTAATCATTTCTAAATTAATCAATTTTCTCCAAAATTCAAATCGAACCATATTGATTCCAAACAATTTAATAGAATCAAATAACCATCAAATTTTAAACCAATTTAACATTCACCAAAACAATATTATAAACACCATTCAAAACAATATTGTACACAATCTTCAACACAATTAACCTAACACAATATCATTCTACAAATTAGGTAAATCATAATAGTACATCAAATTCTATTTTCATCATCAAAGTATTTCCCCTCTCCGAACTAACCATTCACGTGAGACCCTTTCCGGTGTGCCTATCCTACAAAAATTGCATAAAAATTGAGTGCAAATGTTAGAATCCAATAGCAAAAACCGACAAACATAACATGTGATCATATCCCATTATATAAATTCAAAAGTAATAGCAATCTATCTTACCGGAATAGTAATGCACATAACTCCCCCGTTAACGGTTAATGCTAAAATTACGTTCCTCCTCGATGAAGGATCAAGAGGTCCAAGTACTCGAGGCGGAAACGGACCCTTGTGCTTAAATTGGAGCTGCACCCAAAAATATCAATCAACGTATTAGATGCACATCTATCAAACAAATGGATTCATCAAATAAGTCTAGTACAGAACAGACAAATATTGTGTCTCTCACCTTCACGTGAATCTACGAGATCCGTAACTATCACAATGAAACAAATGGATTAGTAACAAATTAGTAAGCATTCTTTAATGTTCGGCCAAAAAAATCTCAATTGCATTAACATAAGACAATCAGGGGTCAAGTCATGATATTATGGTTTAAAAGAATCAATTCAACTTAAAGCTCACCAAATTAACCAAAGCTCAACAGTGAGGTATCCTTCATTCCTCAATTCTATAATGATATCTTCCTTCCAAGTACCCATTACTAACTCTAAATTTTTTACTTACAGCAGAAATAAATTTTTTACTTACAGCAGAAGAAATAAAGCTACTGTAGAAAGTTACCTTCACCTTCAGTTTTTTTACTAACTCTAATCATTTAGATAATTTATGGAGACAATTAGGGAGATAAATCAGTGCACCAGATTTGCCATCATAGATTAGTTCTAGTACTACTCTTATTATTAACTAAAGGACCTCAATATATGTATTCCAATCTTCCAAGATCCTTAGATTTCTATTTATAACTCAACAGCCCTCACAAAAAAAATCATTTACCAAAAAGACGCATTATTATTTATATTGTTACTTGAAGAGTTCAGGCATTATATTCTCCCTCCCGTACCAGAAGTTTCGCCCTCAAAACTTAACGAAATTTAACTATAGAAATCCAGAAATTTTTCTCTATCATGTCCTTTAATATCTCAAATGTTTTTATGTTTATCAATACAGTGAGATAGTATGTCACCACAATATACATGTTCCTTTTCATCAATCACCTCAATCACCTACATGGGACATTACTAATAAGTCATTCTATGCTAAATCCATCGTGTTGTTGCTGCGTACTCTCATACATAACCTGCTAATCCTTATGATTTCGATATAAGATGTCATTTTTTATTTTTATTTTTTATAATGAAAAGATGTCAAGTGAATTAAATAGATTATTGGAAAAAATGCCATCTAGAGTATCAAAATAGATTGACTAATTTTTAATTTTTTTTTCAAGTAAGTACTCAAAATTTAAGCGAGCACACTACTCAACCAAACATTCTTGAATCCAACAGAAAACATATCCAAAGCTACATATCATGATTTCATCTCTTCTATACTATCAACAATCAACACCACCAATAACTCAATACTGAATATCAACTATCAATATCACAAAACCCACATAAATCACCCTTTAACCCACTAAGTATGAAACACAACACCAACAACTCAATGTCACCAAAATAGATCAAAGATTTTAGAGATAGCCTTTTACCACTCATGGGCTTTACCATTACCCATGACAAACCGGCGAGAGAGGGAGAGAGATGAAATCGGAGCTGCGGTGGTGTGAACTTTGATGGCCGCTCTGTTGCTTTGAGGGAGAGAGAGAGAGAGACGACGGTGGCATCGCTGCGGTGGTAGACGGACAGGAGCGGCGGCGGCAGTGGCTTGAGAAAGGTGCGAATTTCGTCGGACGGGATATGGTGGAGTGCAAAGGGGTTCGATGGCGAGATGCGTCGGTGACATTGCGGAGGAATGGTGTTGCGGTGGTGAACGACGGCGGCGTCGCTGCCGTGGTAGATGTATAGGAGCTTTGGTGGCTATGGTGTTTGGCTTGAATGTTGGGGAAGATGGAGAGAAAATTGGGGTTTTGTGGTTGAGAGTTGGGGAAGATGGAGAGAGTTGCTGATATGATATGGTAGGTGGGGTTGGGTGGGGTTTTGAATGGGGTAGTTGGATCTTTGACTGGGTCATGGGGCTTTGGCCCCCATTTTTTTTACTAAAATTAATTCGAAAACTTTTCTTCCCTCTTCTTTTGGGATATGGCCAATGTCTTAAATTTCGGTCCAAATATCAAAATTTTGATCGAAATTTCATGTTTTGAGGGGTTCCGAAATGTAATCTCACATTCGATCTAATTTTGCAAAATGTCTACAAAAATTTTGACCGAAATTTGAAATTTCCCAAAATTTAAAATATTTTGTCAAATATCCATCGAAATTTCGGTCGAATCCCAAAATTTCCCCAAGTTTTCACCGAAACCGAAATTTTGGCCGAAATTTATTTATTTTTATATATTTTTTTCTAATATAATTTTCTAATATTTAAACTGATATTATATAATTAGAAAATTATATTTAAAGTTAGAAAATATAAACTAATTTTTTGATATATTAAAAGATTTAAATTATTCTTCTCGCGGATATATTAAAAAATTAGACAATCTCTTTAACTCCATCATATATTAAATAGTTGGCGTCCAAATCTCTCATCATAACCAATTAAAGAAAAAAAACAAGACAATGCATTACGCCTCTGATTTTTACAAGAAAATCACAACTGAAATTAAGCCATTCTGGTAAGGACCCACTACTATTTTCCTCATCATACAATAATAACTTGGTCGAGCAAAATAATACATGTTTGTAGGCTCGCAAGCCTCAACAATAATAACTTTTGTTTATTAATTAGTTACCTTGTGTGAGCTTGAGAGAGGTCTAGAGTTCAAATCTGGATAAGCACATTATTCTTTTGCTTTATTCTTATTTTTAATTTAATATTTAATCTTCTCAGATATATTAACAAATTAAATTAGACAACCCCTTAAAAATATACATATATATATATATGTAAATCTAACTCCTCTATATGAGTTTTAGGGTTTAGGGTAAGTTTAGGGTTTTGGGCTATTATTTACAAAACACAAAATTCCTTAAGGAACTTAACTCGAGCAGAAAAATCTTGTTCGTAGGCTAGCATGACTCGATATAAATAATAATTTAATATTATTATTTTGAATATATACTATATTATAAGTTATAATATATATTAGATATATTATAATTATGTTTTAATAGGCCAATTAGAAAAGCTAACTATGTCTTAATGGGCCACTTAGAAAATCTTTGGCCTATAGTATTATTAGTGTTGTACAGTATTATTATTAGTTTATAGTGTATATATCTTTATATATATAGAAATAAATAATATTACTATACTATATTATAAGTTTACATCAAAGAGAATAAAGTCTGCTGAATTTTTTTATTACAATGACATGAGTTGGGTTCGGGATAAATAGCCCACTATCACAGGGATCCAATAGGCTATTTAGGTCTAAAACGCCTAATTAATTTCGTATCTATATATATATGTATAAAATAATGTAGTGGCATTCTCTATCAAAACCTTAGAAGTGATTCGAGGTTCGAATTCTGTTGATATTTGTTTTTATTCTAATTTACAAATTAGAGACCGATTTTTTTGAATTAGAGACCGAATTATTCGGTCTCTAATTAGCGACCGAATTATCCGTTCTCTGAATCGGTCGCTAAATAATAATGAAAAATTGATGCTCATCTCGGTCGCTAAATCCCGTCGCTAATTTGAAAATTAGAGACCGAATTATTCGGTCGCTAATTAGAGACCGAATTATTCGGTCTCTGAATCGGTCTCTAAAATATAATTTCATTTTCCGTCGCCGAATCGGTCGCTAAATAATAATGAAAAATTGATGCTCATCTCGGTTGCTAAATTCCGTCGCTAATTTGAAAATTAGAGACCGAAAATATCTGTCTCTAACTTAGGCAAGTAAATCAACCATTTAGCTACCAATTTAGAGACGGAAATCAATCGGTCTCTAAATCGGTCTCTAATTCCGTCTCTGAATCGGTCTCTAATTTACTCTAAATTACCCCATTGGATATTTTTTTAAGAAAAAGAGACCGACCAGCATTCGGTCTCAATTAGGGACGAAACCCATGCTGGTCTCAATTTCGGTCTCAATTAGCGACGAAACCCATGTCGGTCTCAATTTCGGTCTCTGTTTAGAGACCGAATTCAATCGGTCTCTAAAATTCCGTCTCTGATGCCCTGTTTTCTTGTAGTATAAAATATAGTATTAATAACTAATAACGACAACTGGGCCTTAACTGACCAGATTGTCTGTATTTCAAGCTGGGTTTCATTTTTAAGCCCATATTTGACCAGCTTAATTTCACAAAACTAATTAAAACTCAATCTGTGATTTCTAAATTCTAGGTACGTTGGGGAAAAATCTATGTTAGACTAAGTCTAATGGCCTTAGTGTCTATCTCTTTCACATAGTAAAGTGTATTATGTGTGGTCCCCACATGTACTTATGTGAAAGAGATAGATACATAATGCACACTCGGACAATTGAACTTGATCTTATATAGAATTACCCCTTAGCTTAGCAAACAAATAGAACAAGACTTGAACCCCAAACTTGGCATTGCCAATCTTCAAGTCTAATGAGTTATTTGCACAAAGAAACAAAATTATGGGGTGAATTCCACGTGCCTCCAAATATATTGATGGTAGTGGTTGTACTGGAATACGAAATTCGATTCTCTTAAGAATAACGTAAACATATGAAATTGTGGAGCCTGAGTAATAAGGAATTATTGTAAAACGCATCTCGATCATAGATCCAACTACACATGGCGTACCCCCTCCGAGCCAGATTTGTTAAAATGATATTTAGGCCATTTTACATTAATATTAGGCATATACTTCAATTATGAATTGTTGAAAAGTCTCTTCTAATCTATCACTCGAATATCAACAAAAATTCTCTAGTATGACACATTTTAAGTTGTTTAATGAACTAAGTAAATTTTATTTTATTTTATTTTGTTCTGATTTCAATATCAGTCGTGGATTTTTTTATCGCTTGATTCGTCCCCGTCAGATGCTACCCATAAAGGTAACATTTGCAAAAGGCAACCCCCAACTAAAAACAAAATATAGCCATGAGTGGTGGCACTTTATTTTCTTTTTCCATTATCCTCTCTCCCCTTTGGTAGATAGAACATTCAACTATATACCATACTTCATAATCAGGTGACCACCAAATATCCCTTGAAAAAGGCAGGAATATAAAACCCTGTTCTACTTCCCACTTCCAAAGTCAATGATTCCATCACTATTTCCTATATTACTTAGCAATGGTATGCTTGGGAATCCTATTTGGCTGCAAGCCCTCATCTACAAAATCATTCATATTCTCAACCCTCATCATCATTGGCATTCTTGCTTGTCTCCGTTTAATGTGTTATTCTATTCGGCAGTTGTTGAGAAAGGGTGAAAACGCGCATAGTTTGAGCGAAGGAAATACAATCGAGGTACAGCCCGGGAATGTGAATCCCGAGCCGGTTAGTAATTACATGAGCAAAACATTGCCAGAAAGCATGTCTATCACATTCCACGGGAGATGATCGGGCTTTTTTCGGGCCTCAAGGTGGAGAACTTCTTGTGAGCAAGTGAAAATAATGGTTTGATTCAAGTTGGATTTCATTTTCTTCGCATCATTTTTAGTGAAATTGTTATAGCTTCTCAGTTTGTAAATGAATTGAACTAGTAATTATAAGAGATGCAGAGCACATTTTCATAATCAGGCCCGAAACATGTCAGCTCAGATCATTTGTTATAAATGACGCTTCATCTCCTATTTCTTTTACTTATATGTATTTCACTTGTATAAATGGTAAATGATATTGGCACTCCAAAAGTGTTATTGGCACTCTACTATTCAATACAAATTTCTTTCTAAAAATAATGAAAAGTGGAGCTTCAGTAGTAATTTTTGGAGTGCCAATATCAACTAGTATCTGTATAAATATTTAGTTTTCATAATCAGGCCCGAAACATGTCAGTTTTGGATCATCTTTTACAAATGGGATAATTGCATAAAACCCCCTTGTGTTATTTTGAAAATGCTAAAAAAACACTATGTTAACGAAATAGTCTAATCACCCCCTGTGTTCCTAAAAAGTGTGCAAAAAAGCCAAATTTTGTTAAAATGATAGAAGAAAATATATGATTTTTGGGTGAATTAACACTATCTACCTTTTATAAAGTATGAAGAGTATATAAATGACAAATAAGCATGTCAATAAAGGTGAAAAACATGAAAAACGAGCTTGTTTTTAATGGAATTTGGCTTTTTTGCACACTTTTTCAGAACACAGGGGACTGATTAGCCTATTTCGTTAACACATGATTTTTTTATAGTATTTTCGAAATAACACAAGGGGATTTTATGCAATTACCCCTATATAAATAGTGTTTCATCTCCAATTTCTTTTACTTATATGTATTTCAATTGTATAAATAATTATTTTTCATAATCAGGCCCGAAACATGACGCTTCGGATAATCCGTTATAAATGGTATTTTATTTCCTATTTCTTTTATTTATATGCATTTCACGTGTATAATTTTTTTTAAAATACACAAGTGATGTAAATTTTATAGATATAACATGCATATGAGTATTAGGGGTGATCGCGGTTCGATTTTGCGATTTTTTTTATTAATTTTTAACCAAATTGCCAAGTGCGGTTGGTGGAAATAAAATTTGAAATTGCGATTTTGTAAATCAAAACCGACTATGCGGTTTTGTACGGTTCAGTGCGATTTGGTGGTTTTTCAAGTTATTTTACATTTTAAAACTAAATAAACAAGCAATATTCGTCATTTTTTTTTGTTAAACTAAATGATAAAGAGATAACAATAATTCATAACTAAGAAAATACTTGTGCGAGACATTTATCATACGTTTAGAATAGAAAAGGTACCAATGTATCACTTTAAATATCTATTTTTACACTAAGTATAAATATAATATGTACATATTTTATCATATATATAAATATATCAAATAGATACATACTCATATATAGGAAAATGTCTTAATATAGCTTGTATGAAAAGTAGGATGAGAAATTTGTATATAAACAGTATTACAAAAAATGACATATTGTAATTATTTGTTTATTAGAATTTGTGAACTAAAATCTGCAAAAGGATTGTAAAATATATTATAAGGTTATAAAGCAATAGGTAATCTAACGCGACATTGCTATTACAAATAATTATGATAGTTAAATAGAACAAATGTCATAAATATTATCTTTAATACATTTTTTTTTGTCAAAACTCTTCCAAGTGTCTATTACATTAAATAAATATAACGCTAAAATATTATAAATATTGTCAGTTTAAAAGTCTCAAGTACAAATGTTGATTGAACATATTATTAATCATGTAAAAGATATAACCATATCATTTCAATAACAAATATTAAATAAAACTACAAATAGGAATAGGATACTGAGTAAAACTAATTAAAAATTCAAATTAAAAAAGAATAATAAGAAATATATTTATATATATATATATGTGTGTGTATGTAGGCGGTGGCGGTGCGGTTCGGTTTTTCTAACACTAATTTTAAAACCAAACCGCATGGGGCTGTGCGGTTTTCATTTGAATTTTAAACCACGATTTGCTTAGAAAATTAACAAAAACTGTGCAGTGCGGTTTTTCAAAACCAATGCTCAACCATAATGAGTATATAGAACAAAAGATCACGGTTTTAGAACAAAAAATTCAGTGTAAAAACATGTATCATGGAATTGATTGATCACCGGAGATGGGGCCACTTTATGTCTATTTCAATACGCCACCAAGAATCTCATTCAGTAGGGGTTCAAATCAACTAATACAGGTTAAATGCAAAAAAAAAAAAAAAAAACATGTGTTATAACTTTTTTGTTAAAAACCCATTGTGATTACGAAATAGTCTAATCACCCGCTGTATTCTTAAAGTTAACTACAAAAAAGCCAAATTTCATAAAAAAAAGGTGAGCGAGTTTTTCACATTTATTGACATATTTATTTGTCATTTATACACTCTCCAAACAATATAAAAGGTAAATAGTGTTATTTCACCTAAAAAACACATATTTCTTTCTATCTTTTTAACAAAATTTGGCTTTTTCGTAGACGACTTTAAGAATACATGGGGTGATTAGACTATTTCGTGATTGTAAGGGTTTTTAGCATAAAAGTTATAACACATGGGGGTTTTTTTGCATTAAACCCTAACTAATACCTTTGTAATGGTCTTGAGGATAGTTTCCATTCTTACCAGCTTTCGAGATTCCATACCGAGTTATTTTTGAGATATTGTGTTGGACAATCACAATTGTTAATGTAGTTAAATTCATCCAAGTTCCTATATAAATGAATTGTTGTAATTATAAGTAACTTGAAATCTTCATATTTCTGAAGATCCACATCAACATGAAACCTCTATACTTTTGACAAATCACTCAATTTGAATCGGGAGTTGGAACTAGTTTTGTAGAACCAATCACATAATAAATTAATCCACTTTCTTGTGTGATTGATTTGAATTTGATCACAAATACTTATGTTTAACACTTATTGATTTGATAAGTCAACCCCGCAAACTCAAACACATTTAAAAGACTCATTGGAGATTTTCCAAACCCCTGAAATGATGATAATGAACAAGATCTAATTCAAATGACGAAACTACAATTTTATGACTATGAATTCTTGGGTCGAAATTCCAATAGATCTGCAGATCTTTGTCTAGTCGTACTAGGGGGTCATACGGCTCAAACTCCTTCACATCTACACCCTTCATTATTTGGAATTCATTAGAATTTCTTCATTTGGCTGAACGTGGATGTATAATTGAGACCTCAAAGTCATAGGACCTTCAAAGTCTTTGTCTACTACTATTGTTAACTTTTGTTAGTTATTAATGTTGATTGTTGATGAAAATAAAACCGTAAATCAAAAGGAACGATCCTCTTTTAAAAAATAGATGTTTAAATTTCTTATAAAAGAAAAAAAAATCGACGTTCAAATGTGAACCATTAGTTAGGGGCCAAATCCAATATTAGCAATAAGTTAAGGGGCTAATATAAGATTTCATAGAAATCAACCTTCCAATTCCATTGCTCGGAAATTCTATATCACAACAGTACCAATAATCCCGATGTGTCATACACCGTTGAATTGGGGCTATTTTTGTAAATGCCCCAGGATCCAATGGTCCCACACTGGACCATTAGTACTGTGCATAGAATGGCCCTCCATTGCTCCTTATAATCATCTTGTAGCTAAGTGAACTGAACTGAACAGACTGAAAGTAGCATTACCCCACACAGTATCACCCGCAGTGAGCGTGAGAATGCCAAAAACGAACACAATGCTCGAGAGAGCCGTCGTCTCCACACGACGGCCGCCTCACGCCACCGATGAAGGCGTCTCCGGCGAAGTCGACGGCGGAGATGAAGCAGGCGATGAGTCCAAGACCCGTAAGCACATATCCTTCGCTATAAGAATCAGCAATTACTTGACCCGTACCCGTTACTTTTGGCCCGTTCTAACTCTCGCCCTAGTTATCGCGATCGCTTCTTCTCTAGTTATCCACTCGCGAGATTTGGTCTGCGTCTCGGCTTCATCTTCCGATTACATCTCGCGGTTGAGGTTTTTCGCTTTCGATGGCCTGGAGTCGGATTTCGGATCCCTAGGCGTTCCTTGCTGTAAGTTTGTATCTATTGTCGCCACATTTATAAATTACTAGGATTAGGGTATAGAGACAGAATTACTATTTTCATTTGCTAATTTGGGATGTTTCAAGTTAATATTTTTCATGATTTTAGTTCATTTTTGTAATAGGTAGTCACACTGCGTTTAAATTCATGTCGTTAAATTTGTGTATCATCAGTATTGTCATATGTCTGTTCTTTCTTATGTTTGTGGATGATCGTTTGAGATCTGAGTAGTTTAGCTTAGGCTGCTTCGCCAAAATATTCCACGTTTGTCAAGAAAGCTATTTCGTGCGGTTAGATATTCGGTTCGTAAGAGATCAAGGGGTTAAATGCTTTGGATCAGGAAAAACAGTCCGAAATCTAGCACCTGTTTATGCCATATTTCTTTTGCTGTTTCCATTTTGTATTAAAGTAATTGAATGAATGTAGTTGCTTTTTATTCCAAGTGTAACTTATTTAGGGTTAGCAATTCGATTTAGCTTAATAATCGAAATAGTTTTAGCAATGAATTGCCAAACGGTGTTCTCGATTGTTTTTGATCTGAGAATTGTTATGACTACTATTTGAAGGTGACAGAAATGTATCTGTAGAAAATACTAAACTAGAACTGTTTCAAATTTTTATCTTCATCCAGTGCAATGATCATAGCATCATGTTTAAATTTTTTGTATTTAAATCTTCTGATCTGGTAAAAAGATGAAGTTTTGTAAGTTGTATACCCATATAATTGTTATCCTTGTCAAAAGGCAGATCGAAACATGGAAGAACTGTCGAATGGACATCCAAGGATTTGCTCAAAGGTCTTGAGGAGTTTGTACCAATATATGAGACCCGGCCTATTAAGAACAACATGTATGGGATGGGTTTTGACCACAGTTTTGGACTTTGGTTTATCACGAGATGGCTGAAACCAGACTTGATGATTGAGAGCGGTGCTTTTAAGGGGCATTCTACGTGGGTTTTGAGGCAAGCCATGCCAGATACTCCTATTATGTCACTTACGCCTCGTCATCCTGAGAAGTACCTTAAGAAGGGGCCTGCTTATGTTGATGAAAATTGCACATACTTTGCTGGAAAAGATTTTGTGGATTTCGGAAAGATGGATTGGGGAAGAGTGATGAAAAAACATGGGATCCAAGATCTCAGTCAGGTTCTTGTCTTGTTCGATGACCATCAAAATGAACTGAAGAGGTAATTACAGATTCTTAAATTCAAAACAATAATTTAATCAGAATCAGCTATATTTGGTATCCAATTACATCTTGTTCCAAGTTCATGAAAATCTAATAGTTCTTTCCTGTTCTGATTCGACTTTTTCATGTGTAGATTAAAGCAAGCGCTAAAAGCTGGCTTCAAACATCTAGTTTTTGAGGACAACTATGACACTGGAACAGGGGATCATTATTCCTTCAGACAAATATGTGATCAGTTTTATGTAATAGGTGTGTTCTCTTTCATTTTGACCACTATGTATGTCTTGTTTGTAATCTACTATCACTTGAAACCATGGGTTCTATGAATTTAAATAACTGCTTTTATATTCTGCTAGCATTGAGAGCGTGGCATCAATGAGACTAATTTCTAGGCCAAGTTTTTGGCTTTTCTTTTTCTTTTTGATGAAGTGTTCTTCTAAAGTTTGGCTGGTTTATTCAATATGCATTTATTTTCTTTCATAAAGCTGTGAAACATAAAGTCCTGATTGTGGCATACATTTGGCTAAAGATAAGCCGTGCACATTTATATTTTGTCATTCGAGGCACAATTTTATCTGTATGTAGCAGCTTAAACCCATCTGTCCTTCCATAAATCTGAAAGTTTTCTCTTGTGATTTTGAAATTTTCATTCAAGGACATTTCTCACTTTAGGACTTTTATACTGAATCCTGTGCAACTAGCCAAACAATAGCACAGCTCACTCTTTTTACCATTCATTTCCTTTTCGGAAATTAGAGTTTCTTCTTCATCTAATGGACCCAAAATTTGTGTTATCAAAATCCTATCTGTGTTGTGTGCTATCGCTGTATTACCTAGTACTTACCTGTAATTGAGCAATTCTATGGATACATGAGATAAGAAAAATATAACAGAGCAAAGCTTGCACGGGATAAGTGGGTTTTGCATCATCATCCATTTTATCGATCAGTCAAGACTACACATTTTCATCATCCTGTGTCCTTTTATTCAGGTGGTGGCCATAGCTGCTTCAAAGATAGCGATGAAGCCAGAATAAGATCCCGAAGAAAAAACTTCTGGGAAAAAGCAGTTGATATAGAAGAACTATGTGGGCCCGGAGAAGCATGGTGGGGCGTAAGAGGGCAGATGCGCGATGATTTCAACCATAGCAATAAGGCAATTACTTATGCGGAACATTTTGAAAACAGCAGATTTGTGGAGTCGGTTTTAGATGTTTATTGGGAGCTACCCCCAGTGGCTGGTCCTTCTCTTACTCATCAGACAAGATACGACCCGGCACGTACACCTAGTCCTGTTGTAGAAGACGGTAGATATGGCTTATTTCAAAGGCTTGGGTTATCAAGACTTGAGGCTTCTGTATTTAATGGATACACTCAAATGGTATATCTTCAGGTATCCGAACCACAAAAGTAATGGTTATGTTTTCTGAGTTAAATTCTGAGTTTTTTTTGGAAAATGTGTATTATAGAAATTCGTGTGAAAATATTGACTTTTATTGTTTGTTTGGATATGTTTTTAGAAAATAGTTGGAAGTGGTGTTTGATGTGACATAAAGTTGAATTTTATTGGGATTTGATATATGAAGTAATTGAATTAATTATGAATGTGTGTGTATATATATATATATATATATATATATATATATATATATATATGAATGATTTGATATAAAGTATGTGTGTATGTATATATATATATATACATATATATTTAGTTATTATAAAATATGATAAAGTAAGAAAGATAATTAGTTGAAAAGTGGGATGGTGTAATTAATGATGAAAGATTGTGAATTGATTGAAAGGGTGAAATGATTGGTTGTTGTATAGGGAAATGTGTAGTAGGATTTAAAATTTGAGTATTTTCTGTAGAGTTTAGCTAGAAGTGTGCATTTTCATTTTCTGGTGATCCAGAAAATGAAAATGCAATTCTGAAAACATAATCATACGCAGCCTAAGTCTCATTGAAATAGGAAAACCCGATACTTGTAATTTTGAATATGTTAATTCTCGACATTGTTCTTGTAGCTGATTTGTGTGGCTTGTTAGCTATTATTTTCAGTTTTTGAATACTTTCCACGATCAGATGTTCTTTTGTTAGTACTTACGGATTGAAAAATGTAATGTTAGTCTAAAACTGCTATGCTTATCTTTGTACACTCAAGTCAGATATCTCATATTTTATCATTCTTGTGTGTGGACTTATCAGTCCCGAGAGCCCCAAGTATGACTCAGTGAGGCAGAGGGAGCGTGCATAGATAGGGAAAATTCTAGCACGCATCGAAGATAATCAGATACAAAGCAAGTCATTATTAGACTCACAACAACCGGTGTGTTTTATCTTCAGATATAAAGCAAGTCATTATTAGACTCACAACAACCGGTGTGTGTTAAAACATGATCACATTGAAGTTGGCTGAAAGAATATCCAACAATTTAGAACTTTATTTTGCTTGGTTCGACTAAATATTTTCACACTTGGATCGTCCGCATTCTTTACAGAATTACAAACTTAAAACGAAAGCAGTCGATATGTCCGAGTGGTTAAGGAGACAGACTCGAAATCTGTTGGGCTTTGCCTGCGCAGGTTCGAATCCTGCTGTCGACGCATTCATTTTTTTTTTTTTTTTTATGTATTATAGTCGATAATTTCAGCTGCAAAGCAATAGACTGATATGATCTACAGATGGTAATGGCAAAATTATTCATATTACAAGTCCTGTTTAGTCATTTCACATCCTCTCCGTCTTATCCTTTCTGTTATCCAAACTTCACGCACAGCACTCCACTCCACTACCACCAAATGGCGTCAATCGCACACTCAAACTCCATACTCCTTTCCGCCGCCACCTCCACCTCCACCTCCACCACCAACATCCGCCGCACCGCCACCGTCCGATGCGGTCCACGCGACAACCGCGGCCCTCTCCTAAAAGGCCGAATCCTAAGCATCGAAGCAATCCAAGCCATCCAATCCCTCAAACGCGCCCAAAGAACAGATCCAACGAACCTCCCCACGCACATCCTCTCCCGCCTCATCAAATCCGATCTCACCGCCGCATTGAAGGAGCTCCTGCGCCAGGACCAATGCGCCCTCGCTTTCAGAGTCTTCTCCACCGTCCGATCGGAGTACGGCGCTGATCTCAACATGTACGCTGAGATGGTATTGGCGTTGGCTAGGAATAGATTGAAAGAAGAGATTGATGAGTTGATTGGGGGGATGGAGAAGGAGGGGGGGATTCAGTGTGACGAGAGTAGGGGATTGTTGAGATTGGTGAAGGCGCTGATCGCTGCGGAGAGGAAAGAATCGACGGTCAGGATTTATCGGATGATGAAAGGATGGGGCCCCACGTATAGGATGGATGATTATTTGGGGAAGGTTTTGAGCAAGGGGTTGAGGAGGTTTGGGGAGGGGAAATTGGCTGATGAGGTGGACCAAGAATTAGGGAGGTTGTATAAGGGTATTTTTGTCAAAACAAGAGTTTAGAGAGTGTTTTTTTTTTGAATATTTACTTTGAGATAGTACATGTAGGTGGCAGTTTTCTCACATCTTTTTTCTCACCATAAGATGTGAGAAAACTTATAACAATTATTTGTTTTTATTAGATAGTTTTTAGTGATGTTTAGGAAGTCTGCAAATTTCAAAGTTCATTACGACCCTTCATAACTTCGATTTCGATTTCGTTACATAAGTAATTATGATTATCGTTCAATTCAAAGCTTTAGAAAATTGAAAAAAGAAATTTGATTGTGCGCATTACTATCGATAATTTGATATATATCTAAGATTACTTGAAACGTGTTTTCTTCAATATCAAAACATCATACCAAGTTACCAGCCATAGTCAAACACATAAGGAAATACACTGTATACAAATAGTATCATTGTATCAACGTTACTCCAAGGGAGCACACAAATTGTGCAATTTGTTGGAGCGGCAAAACTCACGGCATGAACAGTGTCACGAACACTGTTCACCACGGCATTTAGGTATATTTCAGTTTAGTATTATAAATATATTAAGTAGGTTGAAAAATATGATAGGTCCTATGTTTGTAAGTTTTGGAATAATAGATATATATTAAAGTAGTAGTAATCATTTTAGGGAATATACTTTTTGTGTGAGAAAGGAGTTTGCAACTGTAGTTACCACATTAACAATAAAGTAAGCTATGCAGTAATGTGGCAAAGTACGAACCTATTAATATCTTTGACATAGATGCAGAGTAAAAAGCAAATTGCACCATAATTGACACTCTCTACCCTCAGTTCTATGATTTTTACCTTTTGGCAATTTGGACCCTCAACAGTATGAAGTGAAGGTGCAAGTTGCCAAGATCATGAAAGTGAAGATGCAAAGTTTGTGTTTTTATTTTAGAGAATGAAAAGTGCCAAAAATTATACTTTAAAAAAAAAATTAGAACCCAAAAACTATATACTTTATGGAGTGCAATATGCTTTTTATTCCATAGATGCATAAGAATTTTTCACTTGGGTAATTGTATGGAGAACTATTTAGGTGAAACATGGTCGGCCCAATAAAGGTCCATGAACTTGGGCTTGAACAATATATTGATCTAACAAAACCGTCCATGAACTTTTAGCCTAAATATAAATGAAAAAACTTTCATGAATGATTCCTAACTTAAGGAAAAATATCAATATTTAGTAGGCATAATATACATATTTTGTATTGCACTTAGTCGATGATCTTTAGTTAGTACTTTTTGTATTTTCATATGTACCTGCTTTTATATATTTTAGCCGATTTCTCACTGAAGTTTTTGTAAAAAAAAACCACGTAATGTCGAATTTTCAAAGTCCTATTTTTAACTAATTAGGCAATGAATGATTTTTAGGACTACTTTTAGTGTATACCCACATAGACAATCTCTCTCTCTGCATGGGAGTTTCTAGGGTTAGGGTTATACTTTCTTGAGAGTTCTTCTGTCCGCCTCTTACTCTATTGCGAGTGATACACGAGTGTTTTTGCCTTCGCAACAGATTTCCATCTTTGCTCTTCATGGCTTTGCTCATAGGAGTTGTGGATGCACGCTCTCTTGGACACCTTGTGCCCTATCTCAAACTGCGCCGCCGAATACTTTACCTGTTTTCTTTAACTTCGTTTTTGCCTTCCCTTTTCTTCTATTGCTTTTGTGTGTTTTCTGATTCGGGTCTCTCTTTTCCGTTTGTAGATTCGCGACTGGTGTCATCTTTGGGGCTCATCCTCGTGAGTGCATGTGCTTTACGTCTCCCTCTTGCATTCTTCCCCTTCTTTGGTAATGGATACGATATATTTAATGTAGTATGTACGATACATATCGATAGTAATGCGCACTATCAAGTTTTTTTTTTTCAATTTTCTAAAGCTTTGAGTCGAACAATAATCATAATTACTTATGTAACGAAATCGAAATTATAAAGGGTTGTAATCGAACTGAACTTTAAAATTTTCAGACTTCCTAAACATCACTAAAAACTATCTAATAAAAACAAATAATAGTTATAAGTTTTCTCATATCTTATGGTGAGAAAAAAGCCACCTATATCTAATATCTCAAAGTAAATATTCAAAAAAAAAAGAAGAAAAAACTCTCTAAACTCTTATTTTGACGAAAATACCCTTATGCAACCTCCCTAATTCTTGATCAACCTCATCAGCCAATTTTGCCTCCCCAAACCTCCTCAACCCCTTGCTCAAAACCTTCCCCAAATAACCATCCATCCTATACGTGGGCCCCAACCTTTCATCATCCTATAAATCTTGACCGTTGATTTTTTGCTTGCCGCAACAATCAACGCCTTCACCAACCTCAATAATCCCCTACTCTCGTCACACTGAATCCCTCCCTTCTTATCTGCAACCCCCCACTCCCCCCAAATTAGAATGAGGATTATTTGTTCTCGCTTGACATGGTAGGGTCGACCTCGAACTGCAACTTAATGGGCAAGTAGTAGTCTTAACTGATATCCAAGATGAAATTTGTTCCCGTGGAAGTGAACGAGAAATTATTCTATACATTTGTAAGTAAGTTAGATCTAAAGTCTTTGGCCAAAGCATACGAGCTATTTGAGAAAGAACCAAATAAGAAGGGTATTGATCTAGACTTATTATAAATATACCATAGAGTCAAGTTTATGAGTTTGACCTAAGCCATGACTCTTACTTGACATGGAAATGGAAACGAAGAGTTTATATTCACACATAAATTACAATAGAGAAGATATACAATGATCTAATCATTTCATCTTATTTGGGATACGATGTGTGCCACTTGACTGACTAGGTGTTACCCATATTCAATGGAATCCTCCCATTGCCAAATTAAGATAAACCTAAAGAGTCACGCTTAAAAATAAAAACTGAATGAATTTTTGGAGTATTTCTTATAGCAGTATTTTAAGTATTGTATACTTAAAATTAATTATTGGATAAATGGAATTAATTATTTGGAGAAATAAGTTAATTCATTTATATATTAGTTCATATATTATTTCTTAAAAAAATAAAATTAATTAATCATTCTATCGATTATTTAATTAGTTTAATTAATTGGATTGAATTAATTAGTTAAATAAATAATTAGATCAAGCTTAAAATTGGTGCACCATAGGCGTGTGGACGGCCATTAGTGGCGTCCTACATGGGATTTTTAAGACTAAGGTTGTAACTTAAGTGATATAAATACATCACTTAATTAAATCTAGCCATAACATAAGTTATTATACACTTGAGCTACAAGAAAAAGAAAAACTCTCTTTCCTCTCTTACCCTAGCCGTCGGCCATCAAGCTAAGAAGGAGGAGATTTTTCATTCAAGTTCTCCGACAAGATAATTTAGAGGCAGCGCTATTGTACTGCTCAGTCAAGATTCAGTAAGCCGGATTAATTCGTGAAAAGCTTGAAGATTTCAAGAAGTTGAAGAAAGCTTTAGTTTCTCCAACCACTTCACTACAACTGGTAATATAATGAAAATATTCTTTTACAACGCGTGATTGAACCCTGGGTTGACTTTGTTTTGGAGAAAATATGAAAAAAATTTATTACACCTTTTCTGCTGCGTTTTATTAATTTTTCCCAACAGGACGAACAGGTGGCTCAAGCTCAATAAACAAAATACTATGGTCCGAAGTGATAGTGTCCAGATGGGTATTTTTGGTGTTAGGGAACAGATTAAGCCAATTGGAGTTACCACAAACCCGATCAATCCTTTGGCAGATTGTGCGAGAGAAATCATGCCCGCTACTCCAAGTGTATTTAGAGCCCGAAAATCCAATATCATGGAGATCACACCTATCAAGAGCAGATTGGAAGTCTCTCATTTTCCATAACGGACAAGGTAGCTTACCTTGTTTTTCGTCTTGACTCTGAATTTTATTGAAGTCCCCAGCTACAAATCAGGGAGAATTAGATTGATGACCCAGTTGGGAAATGAGTGATCAAGAATTCTTATGATTGATCGCGATAGGGTAGCCATAAAAACCAGTAAATCTCAAGTTATTAAATCCCGAATCGTTTTTAACCCTAATATCGATATGAGAAAAGGAAAAAGATTGAAGAACGACGTCAATACTTTTGTTCCAACAAAGGCCAACCAGCCCCCTTTTCCCGGGGGTTTAAAATGAAGACCATGCATGCTGCCACGAACTTTAAGACAATTGAAATAGAGATTATCATATTTTGTCTTCGAGATGAAGACTAGTGAAGGGTTATGGACTCTGACAAGGTCCATCAGATGATGAACTACCCCAAACCCCCTCAATCCTTGACAGTTTCACACCAAAAGATTCATTGGTCCTTCCAGGACTGCCCTGCAACCACCACTGGATCCTCTTTCATGTGATTAAGAGAACGAGGTAAAAACTCTTGAAGTGTTTATTTCAAAAATTGGGATATCCATGAGTTGAAGGGTTTTACGATTGATTCTCAGAGGGGAAGACTTCCTCCGACTCTTCCCAATCTTGCGGTTGACTGATAGACCCCGAGCATTTTTTGGGGTAGTAATAGAGACCTAGAGAGGGATATTAATCAGGATGGGGCTCGACGGGTTTTTTGGAGAGTGAGGGCCATAAGGAGGAGTAAGGGCAACTCCTATAGATTGGAAAATGCTTGGTGAACTTGAGGATTGTTAGTGATGATCCTAGACTTAGCCGGACAACGGTTTTGGTCAACGATATTCTGGTTTGTAGCATGCACAAAAGACGATGGTAGAGGCAAGCAGAGGGGAACTAAGGCTTCTTGAATAGAACCAGATGGAGTATTAGCCACTTGAGCATCTTGGTGAGCATTAGAAAGATGGGTAATGGGTGCCGGAGATGAAGGGAAGGATCCAAGAGGGTGAGGAAAAGGTTTTGGGACCCAAGTCCCAGTATGAACCTCAAGTCCTATCCCACGCTCCAGGGTGGGGCTTATCAAAAAATTTGAAAAATTGACCGAACGAACTAATCGCACAGCACCGACTCTGTCGATTTTTTGTACAAACCGTTGGTTTTAAAATTAAATCAAAACCGCACCGCACTATACGGTTTGATTTTAAATTTACCTAGAAAAAACCTCCACCGCACCGCGCCGCCTACTTATTAAATATATATATATATATATATATATATATTAAATATAAAAATTTAATTTATATTTTTTATTATTAAATACTTGATAAAATTATAGTTCATGTTTGGAAATTTGGAAATAATCTGGACGGTGAATATAGTCAAAGAGTAATTCTCACTTGCAAATTTGTAATACACAGCAACCCCACAAGCATAACTAATTTTAGACCTCTAGTAGCCAGCCCTAACATAAACCTCAGTTCCCCAACTTCACTTTCTATTTTCTTTTTCAGATTCTTCTCTTCTCGCTTTATCTATGGGGGTTCTCAATCTTTACGGATTTAACAAGAAGACATGAGCAAGTGTGAGTAGATATGGTCAATTCTACAATCCCCTCATATGCTTCTATATTAAGAACCCAAAGATGATTTATTGATCCTTGTTTCCTTTTTAATTTGGGTTTAGAGACTCTATCAAGTTGTAAGCTAATCCATTTTGCTCGCCCACTTCCAAATTTGCAGCCTTTAGTTCAAGAAGCAATTTGATGAAATTTTGAAGTTCTAGTATGCCAAGCAATTGATAAAAAAAAGTAAGTCATCTCTCTCTCTCTCTCTCTCTCTCTCTCTCTCTAACTTTTGTTTCTATTTCCTGCTTCTTATGGTAAATTAGGTCATTTTTTTCTTTTGGACTCTCTTACATAGATGTTGATGAGACTATAGACTCATGTCGTTTTTTATTACAAGTTATAGTATACAAATTGATATTGTTGCATGTCGGGATCTATAATTTTTAGTTCCAAAAAGATATTTATTAAAATAGTGGATTTAATTCAACATTGTAGGAATTTGATTGATTTGATAGTGAGTTGCATATTCCATGGAGCACTCCAGTAGTTCAATTGTTAGTTGTAGTTCTCTCTCAAATCCTTAATGTCTTTATGATTTTTTTAGGATTTTGATATATAAAATATACTCGATTATTTACATTTTAGTATATTTTTAGATGACTCCAATTGGTGTTAACCTATACTATTTTCCTTTTCTTTTGTTGATGTTAAACAGAAGGAGGTAGTAGCTTCAGAGCATGTCTCGGATGTGAAAATTATAATGGAATCGATAGCTTCAACTAAGGAACAAGAACAACTTCAGGAGGTTGAATCAGGCGAAGGAAAAATTGCCCCTCAAGAGAAAAAATTTAAATGAAATGCATGTCACGAAAGAATCACCTTCAAATGTGAATATGAAGGCACCTAAGCCACCACCAAAAAAAAAAGGCGGAGAACTAAAGCAGTTGAAATTGTTAAGAAAGAAGAGGGAAAGTTTGTTTCTGAAACATGGGGTCATTTTACTCGACTTGAAGGTAGTAATCCACCTAGAGCCACGTGTAACTATTAAGGCACAAGTTATGCTGCTCATTTGAAAAATAATGGAACTTCTAGCTTGTGGATACAATTAGAAAACCTATGCAAGAAGTATCCACATGGATCGAGAAAATCACAGAAGACTTTGCATCACTGTAAAGGTGTGACTGTGAAACAAAATGATAATTCTACCTTGAAGGGAAAGATGTTGAATTTGAAGAACTTAGAAAAATTCTTGCAAAAATGGTAATCATTGATGAGTTGCCCTTCAAAATTGTGGAAGGCGAAGGTTTCAAAGCTTATTCTCGAGCTTTGGAACCAAGGTTTGAAGTACCATCTAGGCATACTCTTGCTAGGAATTGCATGAAATTTTTTCTTTAAGAAAAACAGAAATTGAAGAGAGTTTTGAAATCCCAAAGATTGTGTCTAACCACCGATACTTGGACATCAGTGCAAAACTTGAACTACATGTGTCAAACTGCACATTGGATCGATAATGAATGGACACTTAAGAAGAGAATCATAATTTTTTTCATTGGTAAGAACCATAAAGGAGATTCAATCGGAAAATAAGTCGAAGAATGTTTGAACCAATGGGGTATTAATAATGTTTTGATAGTAACAGTTGATAATACAAGCTCCAATGATAGACCAATCATCTATTTGGGAAAAAAAATGCAAGTGGAAAGATCTTATGTTGAATAATGATTACATGCATGTCTGGTGTTCTACCCATGTAGTTAATTTGATTGTGAAAGTGGGGTTAGAAGAGTAACATGAGGCCATATGTGGGTTAGAAATGCTGTGAAATATGAGAGGTCTTCTCCAGCTAAGCTAAAGGCTTTCAAGAAATGTGTAGAGAAAGAAAAAATTAATTGTAAGAGCCTAGTTTGCTTAGATGTAGAAACACGGTGGAATTCAACTTATATGGTGCTTGAGGCTACTGAAATTTGAAAAAGGCTTTTGAGAGGCTAGGCGATGACGACAAAAATTTCACGGACTATTTTGATTGTTATGAATTCAATCAAGAGGAGGAAAGTGAAGGAAGAAGAGGAAAAAGGAAAAGAAATAAGACAATTGGGCCTCCAATGGAGGTAGATTGGATTAATGCCAGAAACTTTTGTTAAGTTCTTGAAAATCTTTTATAATATGACTTTGAAGTTCTCTGATTCATCATATATCACTTCCAATTCCTTGTTTTTGCGAGCTTGCTACTGATTATGTTGGTTTGTCTACCATGATCAGTAAAGGAGATTTACATATAGCTTCCATGGCTATTCCTATGAAAGAGAAATTCAATAAATATTGAGGTAATATCAAAATTATCAATTGTTTGTTGTTTGTTGCAATTATTTGGACCCTAGATACAAATTGAAGTATGTTAGCTTTGGTTTTTCCATGATATATGAAGGTGATTCATATTTTGTGAAGAGGATGACTGAAAAGATAGAAGGAAGTGTTGAGGCCAAATCAGAAGTAACAAGATACTTGCTTGATGGTTGTGACAAATCGAGTAAAGATTTCAACTCATTAAATTGGTGGAAGGTGAACACTCCAAAATATCCTATTCTTTCCAAAATTGCAAGAGATGTGTTAGCTATCCCGGTATCTACTATTTCTTTAGTCTGCTTTTAGCACAAGTGGTTATGTGATCAATCCATTCTCTTTATCTTCAAAAATGGTGGAGGCTCTCATATGCGCTCAAGATTGGTTATGCGCTACTACTTCTCCGATTTATCTTTGCACATTAATGGAGGATACCGAATGATTTGAAGAGTTTGAAAAAGGTGAAACATTTCATTTATTTTGTCTATTTTTATTTGAGTTATTTACATATTTACTTATTTGTATTTCCTTAATAATGTGTTGTTAATATCTCAGAATTAGAAGGTGGAATAATGTTATTACTTTTGTTTTTACTTTTGCAAGTGGTGTATTGGTTTTTCGTTTCATTCCCTTAGTTTGAGTTTGACTCTTTTTGTTCGTTTGATCATAAAATTTCACAGTTATTTGTGGGTGCAGAAGTTGTATGGCATGATCTTTTGATGATTTAGTGCTGTATTTGGTGTTGAAATTGGAGATTGAATGATGTCGAAATCACATTTGGCAATTCGGTTTGAGAATGACTAAAAAATCAAAACCGAATCGTGATCACCCCTACTTTGGGGCAGCTCGACTGATCATCTGAATCATCCATCAATTGGAGACAACAACGACTCTTGCTCGAGACAGGAATTTCTCGTCTAGGTGGTTGAACCAGATGGCTATGAACATTTACAGACGGAGAAAGAGTTATATGAAGGGAGATAACATTATTCTTGTCCTACAATGGTAACGACAAACATGACTATTCCAATTATTAGACTGATCCTCGAGGGGTCCCAAATTGCCACCAGTAACTCCACCCGGTGGTGTTTTGTGTGAGGCTTCATCTACAGGGGCTCGATGAGTTGATGCTCTAAGTTTTGAGCTATAAGGAGAGAATTTTCCAGGGGTCGACTATAATGACACCAAAATAACAAAGGCCCCAAGTAGATGGACAATTATTTCTTTACTTAATTATTTTACTTTCCTTAGCTTGTTTTTATTTTAGTATTAGTTGTTAGCTATGAGTCCTTTAACGTTTAGTACTAGGAGTCCTTTTTCGTTTAGTTTTAATTGTCTTTTAATTCCTTAGTTGCTAGGACTCTTTCTCTATATAAAGATGTTTGAGTTGTAGCTTTACGTTTAAGTAAAATTATAGTCAAAATTTAGTTTTTTTTTTTTAATTCTCTGTTCTCTCTTGTTAATTCTAAGGAGATTATTCCCATCTCAAATCGGGGTATTACATTGATGCTTTCATTGAGAGTGTCTCCTTGCGCGGATAACAGTGCTTTAAATCCCGCATCCATGGAAGAAATTGTTACTCAACTATTAGATGCACTCAAAGATATTTAGACTCATATCATCCAAATTCAAGACGCTAACCTCCAAATCCTAGCCTCTCTACAATCACTTACCATCATGGTCCACAATTTGCAAAACTGTGTAACCCCTACAACCAACACCTCTACCTCAGCCACACACACCTTTCCAACCAAACACCTACAACATGGACAGCCTTTCTCCAAACACCTTTCACATTCCCAACACCAACCAATCCACAATGGCAGGTCAAAGAATTTCAACCAAGTGATTTTGTATTTGTCAAGTTCAGAGTTAACCATCATATTTCGATATGTCGATTTTATGGTTCTTTCAAAATTCTCTAATGCATCTGCAGGGTCATCTATGAATTAAAATTCCCGGCGACGGCTCGTATTCACCCAATATTTTATGTCTCTGTATTCTAATCATGTCTCGGTGAACCACCACCGCAAGTTCTGCCATCGATTCCGAACCACCCGCCCCATTTGATCGGTTGATAAAAAAATTCATCAATATGACGTGGGCTTTGAGGGCAAAGCCCCATCCGAGGAAGGGAGTATTGTAATGACACATAAAGAACAAAGGCCTAACAGAGATGTCAAACCCCTCAAGTGGATGGACGATTATTCCTTTACTTAAATGTTTCACTTTCCTTATCTTGTTTTTATTTTAGTATCAATTATATGCTAGGAGTCCTTTAACATTTAGTACTAGGAGTCCTATTTCGTTTAGTATTAATTGTCTTTTTTTTCCTTAGTTGCTAGGACTTGTTGTCTATATAAAGATGTTTGAGTTGTAGCTTTACGTTTAAGCAAAATTATAATCAAAGTATAGTTTCTTTTTAATTCTCTCTTCTCTCTCGTTAATTCTAAGGAAATTATTCCCATCTCGAATCGGTATATTACATTGACAAAGAAATCAAAGTATCTAAGACCACAGAAGCTACCTATATGGCCAATGACCTCGCAAAGGTAGTAGAAATTCAGAAGCTTTTCGTACGTAAAATCGATTTTCAGGGTATAGCCACCCGGAGCTTCAAGTTTCAAAAAATGGGTGAGAGGGAGAGTTATGTTTAATCGAATCCTGATACGCAACAACGATTCCCAAAAGGCCCCACTTCCATTCAAATCAAGATCAATAAAGACCTGTAGACAGTTTCTTTCTGATAGTAGCAACATCTTTGGTTATGAGGCTTAAAGGGAGACCATGGACCCTCACGAACAGCTCATTCCAATCGAGGTTAGTAGTCACTGGTTTTGAGTTTAAAACTATTTTGAGCATTAACCAGACCGTTTTTCAGACTGGTTCCGAGCTAAAGCGGTCAGACCGGACGGTCCGGTCCGAATTTTAAAACCATGGTGTCACCTAGCCAGTCGCGTGGACTTACATCGAAACCCAATTGAGATCAAAACAATTAGATCAATACAAACCTTTTGGTCACAGACATCATGTGAGTATAAGTCCTTCACTGTAACATCCCGATTGAGTGAAAGTTATGATTTGTGTCAAACTCACAAGACTCGATATTGTGCTTAATAAATCATAGTAAGATAAATTACCATTTTACCTTTTGTGTTCCACACAAGTTAGTTTTCTTGCTTTGGCCAAAAACTTATAATTTTATTTACCTATGATTGCACAGGACGTTAACTCGTTTACTACTCGAGATAGTGAATCCCATTTTGGCAATCACCGAATAATTGCTACTTGCCCACTTAAACCGCACTTCGAGGTTGATCCCACCTATAGGTGAATTGGATCTAACTACTCTAATAACAAGATCAGTGTCACAAGTACAATCTTCGTGACTCCTTAGGTCTAAGGCTCACGCACACTATCATGACCTATAATCCAATAACAGTCAATGAGTAAATACCCATGTGATTGAATTACGTCGAGCTGTGTTTGAATATAACAATTCCATTGATATATTTATTGCACAAGATCTCACTATTCATAGTGACCGATTGACACTCTTTGTCAAAGCTTACGTCATACAAGTCTGTTCATAATGCGCAATCAAGACTCTTTGACTTGCGAACCCTTTTTAAGTAATCAAGGAATTGATACTTTCAGTGTCCATCTCCTCAATCGATGAGGAGTAGAAGCTCCTTCTTGATCACTCAGAACTTATTGTTCAATACTTTATAAATGCCATTAAGATTGATATGAACAAAATCAAATGTCTTTTATTAATGAAAGATAGTTTATACAACATAAAGCTAAAAGTCCTAAACAATCTAATTCATCATTGGCATAGAAGGCATAATCCTAACAGTTCGAGCCTGAACGCTGCGAGCATACTTTCGGTCCCCTTTGGTGCCATGCATAGACTGGATAAGATCATTTGGCATTACATGAAAAATTGGATCTTCTCTGTTCGTAGTGCGTATCGTCTTGCACGTGAATCTTCTGTTTTTTTTGGGGCAAGTTCTTCTGCCACTTATCACCAGCCGCCACGTGGCAATTAGAACTTTATCTGGCATGCCCGTGTAGCCCCAAAAGTGAGACTATTGGCTTGGAAAATGTGTATGGATGTTGTCCCTATTGGGGTTAACTTGATGAAGTGACGCCTTGATGTTCTGCGTAAGTGTCCGTTGTGTGATACAGAACAGGAGGATAGCTGGCATGTTATAAAGTGATGCACCTTTACACAACAAGTTTGGGCACTCTCTCTGATCCCAAGTCCATACTTAGAAAATCCGGCAGAGTCAGTAGAGATTTGGTTGCGTGAGTTGCATAGGGTTTTATCAAGAGCAGAATACGTGTTTGTTCTCACGGTAATATGGTTCCATCGAAATTCGAAAATGATAGAGAATAAAGAGATGAGCAGTGAGAGTGTGGTGTTGGCGGCGTCTGGTTTCCTAGAGTCCTATTTGAAAGGATCGTAGCTGAAAAATGAAGGTAATATAGTGGTGGAGACCACAGTTAGATGGAACTCGCCGGATGTTGGATTCATAAAAATTAACTTCGATGGGGTGTTCAACTTAGAAGGTTATCAGGTTGGCGTTGGTGCAGTGGGGCAAGATGCTTATGGTCATTGTCTTGCATGGAGTCATCGTCATTTTAACTTCTCATCTGACCCCGAATATATAGAAGCCCTCGCAGCCCCTGAAGCTGTTTACCTAGCTCAACGAGAAGGATGTCAGAATGTGGTCTTCGAGAGTGATTGTTCTTCCCGGGTGTCAAAGTTCAAGTCACAAGTTGTGGATCTTTCTCCTGTCGGAGCCCTCGTTTCCGATATCTTATCACTTTCGTCTTCGTTTGCTTCTTTTTCTGTTTCTTTTACCAAACGTTCGGAAAATTCTGTTGCTCATCATATTGCTAAGGTAGATGTAGTAGCTCAAGATCCCGTTCCTGATCTCCCTCCGCTTGCTTTTTCTGCTTTGGCTTCTGATTTTTATGCTTTGCGGTCTTAATTTAATTACCTTTCTCCTTAAAAAAAAGTCTAATTTTAGCGTTATTCTTCTTTGCAACTTCCAATGAATCTTGAAATGCGGGCTTTCTTACCCATGAAGACGAAATTGCTCACATCATTTATTCTATTTTTAATTTAATTATTCTAATTTTAAAAACACAAAAGACACGTAAAAAAAAAAAAGGAAAATTGTTCCTTTACTGTAGTACAACTGCGTGGTGAGAAAGAGCAGTGATTGTGCAGAGCTGAGAAACACATGTATACATACACAGATAGCTACAAAATCCCACAATTTTTCATTCCAAAAATTTTCGATCCAAATAATTATTGTGTATAGAGAAGAAGGAGCAGAAAATGGATAGACAAACCCTAGTTTCATCGACAAGTGGCAATTCTATCAATTCTCCACCGCCGGAAGATGCTTGGCTTAATACGTACCTCAACCTACTTCCTCAATGGCAATCTCTTTCCTCTTCTGCTATCCAGGTCAATCAATTTATTCGTCTACTCCGATTGCTCTTGCTCCATTTTTTTATGTTTATTTTTCAATTTTGGGGAATATTTGGGGCAGCCAAATGCATATCTGTGCGAGGTAAAATGACAAGTGTGCTGTATGTTATCGTTGTGCGGTGAATTGCAACTTTATGTTCATGTTAGTTGATTCTGGTTTCTGGTGTAAGGATTTCGGTTTGATTTCTAGTGGTTGTGTATTGCAATAGTGTTGTTTTAACTTGAAATTGACTCTATTAGTATGGAAGGGTTAGATATTTGATGTTTTGTATGTAACAGCTTAAGCTTGTAGAGATGAGGTGGTAATTCAATCTAATAAATAATAATGTTGTTTACGAGCTCTATTTGGGAGTGAATAGAATTAAGTCACTAGTATAGGCTTCCTGTGAATGTGCAGAATGTTTGCTATAATTTTTCGGTAGATTTTTTTTCGTTTTTAAATGGAAGGATATGATCAAACTTAAGAGCTAAACTTATTGATTATCCCAGTTTTATTATGCTTCATTCATACTTATTGCAACTTTTATATGTTTGAATATTTATACCTGAAGAATTTGTACCATTAAATATTTGTGGAGCTTGAATATCTCAACTAGTTCCTTCCGCCTTTCTACTTATCATTTATGTAAAAACAGTCAGCCCATCATCGTTAAACCTGAATTTCTATACAAAAGTTGAAGCCTTGCCTTATAACTATTAACTCTGGTCTTCCTGTGAAGTATTTATTTTAAAGTTTTGCACTAAACTGGTTAATGAGAGATATCTCTCTGAATCACATTCCACCTTTCTTCTTGGTGTTCGGTTGCAGGATGTACTTTTATTTTATTGTACTCATTTGGTTAGAGGGGTCAAAGTTCAAAAAGTTGTTTTCCATTCTTTCCACCCTCCTATCAATACAATTATGTTAATAGAGTTGTCTTTGGCGGGTCATTTGGACAGGCGGTGATCCCAATTGAAATATCTAGAGTTAATCAGGTAGATGCTGGAAGGCTGGACATTGAAATGTCAGCAATGTTGAAAGAACAGTTGGTTAAAGTTTTTTCTCTGATGAAGGTAAATGTCTGCTGCTAATATGTTTACAGTTCCGAATTCTCAATTATTAGTTTGGAGGTCACACGCATTTGATTTTATCCTCTCCATCTTTTTGGGATTAGCCAGGAATGCTATTTCATTACGAACCTGAACTCGATGCTTTTCTTGAATTTCTCATATGGAGATTTTCCATCTGGGTCGATAAGCCTACTCCTGGCAATGCTCTCATGAATTTAAGGTATAGAGATGAACGTGCAGTTGAAGCAAGGGGAAAAGGTCAGTGGATTTTAAAGTATTTTCTACTTATAGTTGAACTACGCTTATAGGTATCCTTCCGCGGTTGTTTGATTTGCTTGCTATGACCTGTTCTGACATAAGAACCAACTTAAATTTTCAGACATGAACTGGATGAATGTTAAGAGATTGGGATTCACATGTTATTTAATCTTTAAGATTCTTCTTTAACTGCTCAAGATTACATTATATGTTTTTTCATGCATTTTTGTAGTTAGAACGGGACTAGAGGGACCGGGACTAACTGTTTCTCAGAAGATCTGGTACTGTATTGCGACTGTTGGTGGCCAGTATATATGGGCCCGTCTTCAGTCTTTTTCTGCTTTCCGCAGATGGGGTGACACTGAACAGGTATGCTTTTTCTGAAAGATACAGCCATAGTTAAGTGTTGCTCCGTCTGTATTTTCGAGACCCATATCCACTCGCTCACAAAGACTTTGATGTATCTTCTCTTTTATCTTCAGAGATCACTAGCTCGTCGAAGTTGGTTTTTATTACAACGCATAGAAGGTTTCTACAAAGCTGCATCTTTTGGAAACCTACTCGTATTTCTCTTGACAGGAAGGTAGTTTTTTGACAAACTCTTTTGTATTTTCTGTAATCCTTTATGCATGTGTTCGTGAAAATAAATGCAAAGCTTTAATTATTGAAATGATAAATGTTCTCTGACCAGATAATTCAACAACGAGTTTTGTTGATTAAGTTTGATATATGAATAACATCGGGTCACTATATCTTGCGTTATAAATCTTTTTTATGTTATCTAAAATCTAGTTATCTGACAAATAGTATATGTAAAGCTGCAACAAAGGGAAAGCTAAACTAGTCTTCTTGACATCACCATATACCTATCTATGGAAGAGAAAACTCTGATTTACTCGACTCTGTAAATATATTCTGAAATCTTGTCAACTGTAGGAGTATTCTGATTCAGATAAATTTTATTTGTGGTCTATGAGTTTTTGATATTAAAAAAATTTCCCCCAAAGACAAAAAATATCATGCTTTGCCCCCTTTTTTTGTATCCCCCCCCCCCCCCACTCCTCTTCCCCCTTCTCTCCCCAACCAAAATATCCTGGCTCCTTCCCTAGCGATGTGTTCTATGCTTAGTTTCTGTCAAACCCTTACTTGATTTAGATTAGAGAAAACCTTTGTATGAAACAGGTCTTCTATCTATGAAATATTCTTTCACATGAAAGCTTTGTTAAAACTGGTTATTATCAGGAATCAAAAAAAAAAAAATCGTTGCAACTAGTAATGACTCTTCATATGTATACAGGTACAGGAGTCTTATTGAGAGAGTCTTACAGGCAAGACTTGTCTATGGAAGCCCAAATATGAATCGAGCTGTAAGCTTTGAGTACATGAATCGGCAGTTGGTGTGGAATGAATTTTCGGTAACTCCCCTCACCACTTATTGCATACAGCAGTTGAAAGTTACTGTTCTGCCCTTTTCAGTGGAACTTATTGCCTAATTTTCTACTTTGTTTCTTATTACCATAAGGAGCCAGGGGAAAAATTGCCCTCATGCGTAGAAACTGTAAAAAGTTCTTCAAGAACTTAGTTGTCTTCAGTTTGTGTGATTGTTTATGTGGCTAGAAGAATTGTCTGATATGTTACGTCGAAAGATAAACTTATATTTTCTTCGTATGTCCTTTTTTTTATATGAATAATTGAATACACAGACCCTAATTACAAGAACACCCCGATATTTAAAAAAATACTATAACTTCCTCTTTCAGTTAAAGTAAACAGAGTACAGTTTCACCCTATGTTAGTAAAAAATATATATTACAATATAACCTCAGACATGGGGTGTATTGGTAATTTGCGAAGTCTCACAGTCTCATGGTAATTACACCAATAAGTAAGGGAGTGGGAATGTTTTATCCCTTTTTATATCCTTGAATTGTTATCAACTGAAGCATGGCATAAACACGCAGGAAATGCTGTTGTTGCTTCTTCCACTTCTCAATTCATCTTCGGTTAAAAATTTCCTTCGTCCATTCTCAAAAGATAAATCTTCAAAGTCCGAGGGAGACGAGGCTTTATGCCCCATCTGCCAGTCAACTCCAACTACTCCATTTCTAGCTCTCCCATGTCAGCACAGGTATTTATCTCGGATCACACTTTTCATTTTCTATCATCAACCATGATTCAATGGAAGTTTATACTACCACAAAATCTGAAATGTTAACCATTTATATATATATATAGGGATAATTACACTGGACATACCTGAGGTATTGCGAAATTACAAAAAACATCCCCTAGTTCAATAAATTACATCTAACATCCAAGGTTTTCATGTATTGATGTAAAAATAGATGGAAAGTGATAAATGACCTAAATGCCCTTACTGAATATTATTTTTTTTAAAAAGAAAAAGATTAAAAAAATGAAAAAAAGCTCAATTACCAAATTGCCCCTTTACCTATCTATATTTACTTCTAATATCAATTTTAAAATAAAAAAATAATCTTAAAAGAAAAAACTTATATATGTATATATGTATATGTATATGTATATGTATATATGTATGTGTGTATGTATATGTATATATGTATGTGTGTATATGTATATGTATTCACACACGAGCTAATTAATATCAGAAATGTGTGTGTTTGTGTGTGTGTGTGCGTGACAGTGTGTGTGTGTGTGTGCGTGCGTGTAATTGTGTGTGTGTGTGTGCGTGCGTGTAATTGTGTGTGTGTGTGTGCGTCTAATTGTGTGTGTGGGTGCGTGTGTAATTGTGTGTGTGTGAGATTGTGTGAAATTTTGTGTGTGTGTATAGTTGTGTGTGTACTGTGTGTTGCCATGGGGGTGGGTGGAGAAGACGACACCCACCCCCCTTTTCTTTTTTTTTGTTTTTTTGTTATTTATTTATTTATTTATAAATTAATATATTAATAAGTAATTTATTTTAGAAATTTAGTTAATTAAAATATACAATTTTTAAATTTATTTATAAATTTCATAAATTGATTTAAAATAAAAAACTTTAATTTATATAAACTATTATATAACCTAAAATATTATATATTAATTTAATTAAAAGAATAAAATGATATTTTACACATAATATTTTTATTTTATAATTTTAATAATTTATAATTTTTTTATTTTGTTGATAATAATTTAATTATAAATAATTATTTATATACTTTACATACACAACATTACATATACCACCTATACTTTTATAAAATATTACAAATAACACCAAAAGGGTATAATTGTCCGAGAAAAGTTTGGTCTTCTGGTCCAGAAAAAGTCAGGGGTATTTTTGGAAGTTCACCGAAAAATTTAACGGAACCCTAACGGAAGGTGCTCAATGTTAGACGGCGAAAACGGAATGGATGTTAGATGTAATTTATTGAACTAGGGGATGTTTTTTGTAATTTCGCAATACCTCAGGTATGTCCAGTGTAATTATCCCTATATATATATATATATATATATAACTAGATTGTCTCTATAAGAAACTTTTTTCAGAATATTTGGCTATCTTGCTGTCAGGTATTGCTACTACTGTCTTCGAACACGGTGTTCTGCCACTCTGGCATTTCGGTGCTCCCGGTGTAGTGAGCCTGTTGTTGCTATGCAACGAAACGGGGGCTCTGTCAACAGTATTACTCGGTGAAATTTAGTTTACAAGGTGGAGGAAAAATAACAAAGTCAAGAACAACTAGAACCATGTATCATCATGTATGAAAAGTGTCCCCAAAGTTGGCATTACTATTGAAATTCAAGGAAGCAAGATTCTTTGATATAGAAAATTTCTCACCCCATTGAGTGAATGAAATTTTTGATATATTTTGTCCATGGATGGAAGAATTTTTCGATACACTAAACATTTTAAGTCATTCTATAATGGATCGGGTGTAATTATAGGTGGTCCATTTTCCAATATTAGACCATAGTTGGTGGAGTGATTTTCATCACTAAGCTATATCATGTCGATGGTAATAAGTGAATTGGGTATTATGCACCCGATCATTATAATTATTTTATCCAGATTTAGTGATTTACTTCTCATTTTCTGCTTTACAATGTGTTTGGTTCAAGGTTTTTGGCGAGCAAAATGTGTTCTTCGCTTCAAATAGTATAACTCTAAAAGTGGATCGGATGCAATACAGTCGGTTCACCTTTGATCATTAGTTCATAATTTTTTTTTCCCTAGAGAAGGGTGATGTTATGGAAAAGGTCCTATATTTAGTCTAAGTGATGCCAACCGGTCTTGCTCGAGGATGTCACTAATTTCCGGGGTTGGAGCATCCAACAGTGTTGGCCATTGCTCAAATCCATGATTAGTCAAAAGTATTTGCCCTCTTGTTGGATGGTTTTATCCCTCTACCCCTATCATAGTAATAGTGAAAAATGAGCCAGTTCTGTTAGTATCCGTTCACAATAGAATATCCAAATTTAATTCTCATTTCTGCTTTACGCTGTGTTGCGAGGAAATTATAGCAATCGCTTCTCAGTTTTTTTGTCCAGCTGAGGTGGGGATCGAGATGGACCTACCCGGTTGAGGTTCAACTTTATAAAAGGACCCACAAATGGGCTTTACTTCTCATTTACAAAATTACAAACCAATTGAAACTCAGATCTAGGGCGAAATTGAAATGGTCGGATAATTCTATATCAGATCGAGTTTAGTAGTTTGAGTGTATATTTGTCTATCTATTTTACATAGATGTATGTATTGTCCACACACAACATAATTTATTGAGTGTGAAAGACAGACACTAGGACTATTGGATTTGGTGTAGCATGTTTTTCATGGTCCGATGGTATATTCTGTGTCTATCTATTTCACACAAATGTGTGTGTAGAGACCACACACAATACAACCAGGATCATTAGACTTGACCTAACATAGATTTTTCCTTAAAAGAACTTTTTTTCCCTTTTTTTATCTTTAGTATCTGGAAACGAACAATATTCTCAATTAACTTGTTACTTTAATTAAAACAACACTAAAGATACTTAATAGAATAATTGAAATGTTATTAGCAACAATTATTGACGAAAAAAGTATGTAACATGTATAGATAGCAATACCCTCGAGAATTGTTTTCCGGGGCAACGATTTAATAGTAAAGGATGAGCTGATGTCAAGAGCTAAGTTGCGCGCGGGGATACACATTATATTTGTTGGTGGCTTTCAATTATTTGAATTCTTAAATAAATCTTGGAATTCAGTACAAAATTAATTACTCTCATTTTTTTGATATAATAAAAAGGGGACACGGTAGATTGCCAACAACTTTTTTGTTCTTTGTTTAATTTAAGGTCAACAAGAAAATGACCGCCAATAACATTGAAAACTCTAAAGCTAAAGCTTTTCTTCAATTGATCTAAAGCTAATCTTATTTTATTCATGAAATTTTCAAACTAATTATGATTATTTATTTTTCTCTTTTTTGGGTTAACTAACATAAGTTTATTTCAAACTTATCCACAACGCGCGCTCGGACGGGTATATATACAGTAAACTTCTCTTTGCGTTGTCGTTAAATAAAATCAAACAATCATTAAATCTCGAGAGGGAAATGACATATATATTGTTAAATTAATTAATTCATTATAATTCATATACTAGGTACCCAGCATTTCATGCTTTAGGAACCTCATAATTGTAATCTAGATGGATGTAGCATGAATAATTAGCCTTTAACTACAAATAGAGGAGTAATTATAAATCTATATTATCTAGGAAAATCAAAACTAAGACTGAAATTAATAATTTATGGACTTTTTTAATTTGGTTCATGATTGAGTTTCAAAGGGTATTAATCATCTTCATATATACAACCTTTTATATACTCTTAATTGGTCCCCATAATATACTCTCTTTTTTTTTTTGGTTTATAATATACTCTTAATTTCGTCAGGGTCCAATTCAATTTAAACTCAATTAGCCAAGATCATTCGCATTACTTTTAATTGATGATACTTTAGTCATGTTAGCCACCCGCGCTCCTACCTCTAATTTGAATTCTGACGCAATTTAAATTGCTTGGGCAGAAATTGTCATTCGAGAAGACTATATCTATATCTATACATATATACAATATTAATTATACATCTAGACGAAGAATTTGACATGAGATCAAATTTCGTACCAAATTATCTTCCCAATAAAATATATAGAATTTACGTATATTATGCTTTCTTTTGGAGTCAGTTTCTGTCCAAACAAACTTCAAATGAGTTGTAGTCTAAATTTAGGATAGTAATGGACAGATTAATTACGAAGATTTAAAAAGTTAGGAGACCATATTAACTAATTGAGAGGGATGAGACCAAAACCAAATTAAGGGTAAGTTTAGCAACAAAATTAAATGTAAGTTATGTGACCAATTTGGCGTTGTTGCCATTTCACTATTACCAATTTTATTAAGAAGAAAAAGAAGATAAATGTAGTCATTGTTTTCTTGGGAATCCTAAAGTTATTATCAAAGAATGATGTTCCGGGGAAAGAATAAATTCTTTGCACAAAGAAATAATCTTTTCTGCATTTATAGAAATGTTTTAGTTTACTAAATTTATGGGATTGTTAACAAATTAGTCTACCCAATTAAAAAATGTGAAAAATAAAACATTTTGAGCCAAACCCTAATCCTAACCTAGCTAACTAAAATTCCTAGTTCCCACCCTAATTATATTCAAGGGAGTTAAGTAAGCTTCACCATAGGTATTTGTTTTTTGGCCTGAAAACACTCCCCATCAGCTTTTTTTGTCCCACTTTATAATAAAGTTAAAGTAAGAATAATTAAAAAGAAAGATATATATATATATATATATAATAGTTAATTTTTGAGGAAAAAGGAAAGAACCCCACAAGTATAAAATACTCTCAAGTGTTGACAAAGACATGAGGGGGTTTTCTTCAACCTGTTGTGAGAAAGCAAGCATAATTCTGAAAGCTTCAACAAAGGTTTGTTTTGGTTCACAAACAAGGAAATTAATATATATGGGAAAGTTATGAATAGTATTTGAGAGAGAGAGAGATGTGTTGTTAATTTGTTATATTGAAGGGGCAGGTGAGTGTAAATTAATTTGTGGTGAAGAGAATATTTATAATTAATTAGAGAGCGAGAGCGAGAGCGAGTAACAAATGATGGCTGGAAACCCTAACTGGTGGAGCATGAATGGCAGCATGCATCCGCAATCACATCATCAGTTCCATGTCATGTATGCCGATCATCAATCTAATTCTTCTTCAAATACTTCAACTGCCGCTGCTGCTGCTGCTGCTGCTGACGATCATCATCATCATCATCGTCATCATCCCAACCAAGATTTCCCTCCTGTTAGGTATTGGAGCCAGCTGCTCTTGTAAATCTCTCTCTCTGATCACTCTTCCTGAGCTTAATTGCTTTCCATACATTTCTTCAGTGTTGCTGATTTTCGGTTCTTTAGTCACCATATCTGTATTTTTTTTTCCTGTTCGATCGTTTTATGATTTTCTTATATTTCTTTCTTTAATTAAATATTGTCAAAGCTTGAACAACACTATATATATATATATATATATATTGATTTTTACATGGGTATATATTTGACTGTGATGATCATCAGGGGTGGTGAAGAAGATAGATTTGGTGCAAGTCTTTTTCAACAACAAAAGAAGTTAGAGGATTGGGAAGATCAAGTTTTGTTGAATCCTTTAAACCCTTCTTCTTTTACAAGAATTAATCATCCTTCTCATCTTGATCATGTCAAGCGAGAACAAATTAATCCTGAATCTAATTATCATAATCATCATCATCATCATCATGATTCTATTTCTAATTGGCTTCATCAAGGCATCCCAGTTTCTTCCCCGACTTCTTGCATCACTTCTTTGAGTAACAACATCTTGAATTTCTCCGGTGCCCACAAGGCGGCGGTGGCCTCGCCTGCGGAAGGAAAAAATCGTCGGCATAATCAAGACCATTCATCTGAGGTAAGAACATAAAAATGATATATATACATATATATGCACATATATATGATTTCTTAGAATGATTACTACTCTAGCTATGCAAAAGTGATATATGATTTTCTTGGCATGCCAAAACTGAATAATGATTAAAGACATATATGCTTTGGATAAAACCCTTTAGAAGAATTTCAGTAATTATATATATATATAGATAAATTCCAACTATTTTGAGTTTTTACAAATTTGTCAGTTTTCTTCTTCTTTTAGCATATTAATTAACTCACGAGTTATTATTCACTGTTAGATTTTTCTTGGTTTCTTTATTATTACCATCACAATTATTATTATTATTATTGTTATTATTATTATTATTATTGTTATTATTATTATTATTATTATTATTTTCTCTTGCTAATTTGATATTCCTGTAATTGTTAAAGTGCAACAGCATGAGCAGTGGTGGGGTATCTAAGAAGGCTAGGGTTCAACACTCTTCACCACAACCAGCTTTGAAGGTCAGAAATCTCTGTCTCTTTCTCTTTCTCTTTCTCCAAATTAACCAAAAACAAAAAATTATATTTTCTTTTCATTATAATATATATACATATATATATATATATAACTGAAAGTATAATTAGTGAACTCAACAATTAAACTAAAATGTTCACTATAAACTTGATATATATATATATATATATATATGCAGGTGAGAAAGGAAAAGTTAGGGGATAGAATAACAACTCTTCACCAGCTTGTTTCCCCATTCGGAAAGGTAAATAATTAATGAAATTTTACTGTTTTTTCGATCTCCAATTACTGGAAACAAAAAGAATAACTATTCAGAAACCAATCTTACTTTTGTAACATAAATCCCAGAAATAAATAAAAAACAATCTTTTTCTTTTCTATATATTTTACCCCATATATATGTGCTTGCCTTTTGATATATATATATATATATTAAATTAGAAGTTCTTTGATAAAAATGACTTTGGTAATTTCTCTTTTGCAGACTGACACAGCTTCTGTGTTGTCAGAAGCCATTGGCTACATTAGATTCCTTCAGGGTCAAATTGAGGTCATTATATTTCCTCCCTAGCTCTTCACATAATTTCTGCTTAATATTCTTCTCTGCAACTGCTAATTAATTACCAAGGGTTATAACTATTCTTTAATCGTTACAATTTTCTCTTGAGATTCTTCATATAATCACAATCACAATCATATTATATAATTTATTAACTCCCATAATATGAGTTTTTGTAATTTTGCTGGAAGTATTGAAGCTTCAAAGAATGATACAAATTATTCACATTTTATTTCTTGATCATTTTGAATAACTTAAATTCCCATGCATCATATTTAATTAATTGGCTTAATATATAGCAAATAGAGTAATTATTTTGAGTCCAGAGTCTTTTATATATCAAAAGGAAAAAAGGCATGCATCAATCAATTTAGAGGCAATTATGACTTTATTTTTTCTTTAACTTCTTTTGTGTTAGCAAGGAACTCGGAGTTTGATAAAAGAAAATACAGTAAAATATCAAAAAATAAAAAGTACAGTATTTATTGTATCTATAGTCTATTTATCTATGATACAATGGAATGGATACGGAATATTGACACGATACGATATGGATACGTACAAATAAAAATACTCTGCCTGCTATCCAGATACAGTATCTAATTTTTATTAATTTTTAAATTCAATACGAATACAATATTGCACATAATCATTTTTAAGAATATTTTTAAGAATATTCGTGCATAGTAACAAATAACACTTCTCTTCATATTTTTACATCGACATAATCATTCACCGTGCGACAGTAGTCTTAAGTTACCATCTATCACTTCGAAACGATTAATTTATTTTTTACACGTAAACCTTGTTTAAATTTGCATGCATTGTTTTTTTCATTCCTAAAAAAAACAAAAAAAGATAATTATTTATTAATTTGTATGGGAGTTTGAAATTGCAGGCTAGTAGCTCCCCCTATATGCGCAATGCTAGTACAGTCCATCACCAACATTCTGTAAGTACCCATAATATATATACATGCGCATTCTTTTTCACATTTTCCCATGCAAAGACCAAGATTTTCACACACACACACACTAAACATATACCTGTGTATTGGGAAATGAGAATATTTTCTTAAAACTATTATATTTTAGCTCCCCCAAAAAATAATTATATTTTGGTAGGTTCAAGAAAGGAATTATATGTGTATATAGATATATATATTATATACATATATGCTTTATTGGATCCATCACTTCTTAAAAAGAGGATTTCAATTGATAAAGTATTACTTTTATAGCTAAAGTGGTCTGTGTAAAAACAAACATTTTCAGCTTTTTATGAACTTAATTAGTAATAATTAAAGTTACTTATTATAAGTTCAATGACAAGAAAGCAATTAATAATTTAATATATAGATTGTTTAAAGCTGCAAACTGATGACATTTCCTTTTACTTTTAATTTAGCATTTTCCTTTAATTCATTATGTTTGAATTTCATTTTCCAATAGTTGATACTTTAATTCCTTGTAATATTGAAGCTCATGATAAAAAGCGAAAATTAGTTTTAAGAATAATTTTTGATATAAACATAATTGAAATAAGCTTCTTAGTTTTGAACACTAAAATGCGTTTTTCCACAAAATATTTTCTAATTAAGATAATTATGAAATAACACACTTTTAACAACTAATTAATCAATTATTAATTATATCATTAGTATTTCGGATATCATTCAAGAATTGCATAAAGAACGTAGGCATTGAGAAAAATAATAATTCCAATTAAGAAAAATACTATGTACCACCGTTTTCATATCACATATATCCATTTTCCCTTGATTTAGAAAGTATGGATGTTTTAAATTCATTAAATCTTATATACCATCGTTTCCATATAATGCTGAACACGATATATATATATATATATATATATATATGTGTGTGTGTGTATGTACACACTCAAGAATAATATTTGTGCTTTTGATCAGTTAAAATTTCTCTCTCTATATATATATATCCTGAAAATTAAAAAAATTGTGTCCAGGACTCACAAAGCCGAGAAGAAGTAAAGGAGTTGAGAAGTAGAGGGCTGTGCCTGGTTCCCATATCTTGCACTCAAAACGTTGGAAATGAAAACGGCGCCGATTACTGGGCTCCGGCAGCTCTAGGTGGCGGCTTCTGATCACCGCCAAATCATATAATTTATCTATCTATATATATATATATATATATCCAGTGGCTAGCCCTAGCTGTTTTTTCTGTAACATCAAAAACAGTCATTCTCTAAATCTAAGACTGACTGCTTCTGATGCTACCGGTGTATTAATTGTTATGTTAGGGGAAGAAATTACTTAAACATATTATTGAGGACCTTCCTGTAATATTGATGACCTAAATAATATATATGTGTTAGTCAGTTGATTCAGTGCATGCATGTTTTATGTATGCATATTAATTTGTCGATCCAATTAATCATATGTAATTACACAATTGTAAAATAGTAAAATTTGCGAATATTGTCAGGTATCCATGAGGTGTGGCAAATTTAGTCATCGAAATTGTGAAACCAATAATTTAGTCATCTAAGTTTTGCAGATTGAGAATAAATTTTGCCCAAATTTGAATAGAATTGGCTGGAGATCTCCGTGTATCGATCACATGATCAGCTTTAATATATTTAGGAATTTTATATTTTAGAGAAAAAATCATCATACGAGAACCAAGAATGTTACAATTATGATCACAACCAAAATTGCATGCTAGGTAAACATACAATTCTAGTCATGTAAAAATGTTAATTAAGAAAAACCCATTATTTCAGTACTCCAATTTAGTGGGGAAATAACTTTTGGTCACGTGCATAAAATGTGCTATTTTAGCTCTAAATTGAAAATTCATCAAATAGATAGTTACTCTTTTCGAGTTGCACATCTATCATAATCTATCATATGACAAATATAATTAACTCATATTAGCCCAAGTTTGATGACTTGATCGATAATAAAATTTTCTCAATTCCATTTTATATCTGGCCAGTTAATTATATTTGTTTAATCTCTCCATAGCAATAGTAGGATATTTCATATTTGAATTCATTTCTAGCAATAAAGTGATACAGCTTTGTAAGGGGGAAATGGAAATATTGTCTATGAATTATGATTAAAATTTTAGAGAAAATTGCAAAGTTAGTCTCATAATTATAGGTAGCAAAATTAGTCCCTCAATTATTGCCACTAGCAATTTAGGGATAGTAGCTTTGTAAAACTCGCGGATTCAGTCCTTTTTTGCTTGGAAAATTTCAATTTGACCAGAAAATGTCACATGCCATGCACATGACACTCCAAAATTGGGGATTTTTAATTTTCTGACCAAATCAGCTTAGGCGGCATTTTTTAAAAATTCATTGATTTTTAAAATGATGATGTGGATATAGATAAATTTAAAAATATAAAATATCTAAAAAAATCCAAAAATTTGGAAAACATAAAAATTAATATTTTAAGTTAAGTTTTAAATTTATATAAATTGTTTCTAATAATTACATAAAAATTAAAAAAATTATAAAATATAAATATAATCTGAAAAATAAAAAACTAAAATGTCGAAAAAAAATATAAAAATATTCAAATTTATATTATAATAATTTCTAAATTTCAATAAACAAATTTGAAAACAAGAATAGTTAAATATCAATATTATTCAATAAATTTAAGTAAATGTCAAATTGTTATAATTGTTTTTTTAAAATAAAAATATATGAAAATGTTCAAATAATTTGAAAGATCAAAAATAAAAAATTGAATGAATTTTTTTATCCTTTATTGGCAACAAAGTAATTAAATTTTCAAAAAGTGTTCAAATCTATATAAATTATTTTCATAATATTTTAACCTAATATTTTTTCAATAAAAGTATTTGTTATTGACAAAAATATTTTAATTAAATATTCTTAAGTTAATCTAATAAACGTGAAACAAAACCCAAAATCAAACCTTAATCATTCATATAGAAAATTATTTTACTATGTATATTTTTAATAAATATACTAATACTATTAAACAATTTTAATAAATAAATAAATTAGAGAATAAAAAGAAAAAAAAAAGGGAAAAACACTTCATTTTCTTCAACGAGCACCTGCCTCCCTCCCCCAACCCATGAAACCCTCTGTCAGCCACTCAATACCATCGCGGCCCAGCACCACCTTTCCACCGCCTCCCATAGCCTTTCGTCGTCTTCTCCCACCCTATTCGTTGCCACGCGGATCCAACCACACAGCAAACTTCAAATAAAAAAGCACACAAATACATAGAGAAAAATTCACTTTTAGTCCCATAGGAGTTGGCCCAAAACACTTTTAGTTTCATAGGACCTTTTTTGACACTTTTAATCACATAACAGTGAAAAAGTGACACTTTTGGTCCCAAACATTAAAAAAATAGATGGAAAAGGGCTATTAAGTCACACGCGTCGTTAGTTTTTAAAATACAAAAAAAAAATCAAATAAATTCAAAAATATTAAAAAAAATTAAAAAAAAAAGCAAAAAAAGGGAAGAAAGACGACACAGTGTCGTCTTCTTGGCCCCCCCTCAACCCCAGCCACCCCCACCCTGAATCTAAGTCGTCACCGCCATCACTGTCATTGCCGCCACCCCCACCTCCAAAAGCTCGACCCAAACCTCTCCAAAAAACACCGCCACCTCCAACAGCTCAACTCCCCAAACTCGACCCCCAAACCCCAAATCACTATTGCAATTGAAAAATCTCATCGGCAACGACGGAGGCTATGGTGGTGGGGGAGACGATGGGATTGGATGGGTAGAGGGGGGCGACAGGATGGGGGGTTAGGGTGTAAGAAGATGGTTTTGGAGGTGTCGGCGATGGAGGTGGGTCGAGCTTTGGAGGGATTTTTGGAGGTATCGGCGATGGAGGTGGCGGTCGTGGTGGGGCAGCGTGGCGGCAGGGGTGATGGTGAGGGGGGGGGGGGGTGGTGTTGCGAAGGTCATCTTCCTTCTTTTTTTCTTTATTTATTCAATTAATATTTGAATTTCTTTTTGGATTTTCCTTTTTTGTAATTTTAAACCTAACGGCGCGTGTGACTCAATTGCCATTTTCAATCTATTTTTTAACGTTTGGGACCAAAAGTGTCACCTTTTCACTTCTATGGGACTAAAAATGTCAAAAAAAGTCTTATGAGACTAAAAGTGTTTGGAGCCGATCTCTATGGGACCAAAAGTGAATTTTTCTCCAAATACACACTTCAAACAAAACACACCCACACACACACACATTAAAAGTTGAAAAATTTGAGAGAGAAAGAAAGGAGGTTCGGCCGTCGGTGGGCTGAGAGTTATGGCGCTTCAGGTGGTCGGATTGGGGCCGGGGTACAGTTGGAACGGGTGGGGACTAGAGGTCGTCTAGGAAGATGATACGGGTTTTTGTAGTTTTCAGGTTTTCATTTTTTCTTTTCGTCTTTTAAAATATTAATTGAGAATGTTATTTAATATAAAATAGTTTATGTGTCAACTTATGTGGCAAACTTATCCCCACGTGGCATATACATCAACTCCAGATCAACTGATTTGGCCGAAAAAATTAAACTAATTTTGGGGTATCCTTCTGGTAAATTGAAAATTTGTGATCAGAAAAGGACTCAATCGAGTTTTACAAAGTTACTGTCCTAAATTGCCAGTGACACTAAGGAACTAATTTTGCCACACCCCTATAGTTACGGGACTAAATTTGCAATTTTCTCAAAATTTTATTAGTCATAGGTGGTATATATTTCGAAACTATTAAAGATTAAATAAAAATGAAACTACTTCTTATGTCTAATATTTGGGAAAATTGCAGTTTTCATTCCATAATTTTCCCTTAATTCAATTTTATCTCATTCGTTACACATATCTCACATTGAGTGCCTTATCTTTTAGAAAATATCATATTTGGTCCCACCCAACAATTTTTGTTAGTTTTATATGGCAGAATGCACGTGTCTTAAGCGTGCGCCATTAGTCAAAGTTTGCATCTGTTTTTGGAGGGAAAAAAACGTGTTTGAGATGCACATGAATTTGGCTGAAAACACTTGGGGAAAAATTGAAGGATCATTACGCCAAATCCTTAACCCTAATCGTGCCACTTTCCTCTCAATCAAGAAACCTAAGTTGCGCACAGAAAAAACAAAAATCCCCATAAATTTATACTATGTACTATATACTGAATGATTCGCATAGAGGAAAACTTCAGCTACATAATGTCACTTCGAGGCCCTGAGTTTAAGCATTTGCCCCCTCCATAGTGTTGTACGTGTTCCTTTCCTTCTTTTGATTTTTTGTAATGCTACGTAATGTGTTGTGGTATGTGTTTATGATATGGGTGTAAAACAAACTCGAGATTTATTGTTATTAGGGATTTATGTGAACGGGGTTCGTATTGTCCAACTTGTTTCTTGCTAAACATCATTGGTTTGCTTCAATTTGTAGAAGATTTTGAGTTCTTCCTTTTTCAATTCTAACAGCTACAAAAATGGGCCCCCCCCCCCCCCCACCCCCACCCAAAAAAAACAAAATAAAGAAGAAAAAGAAAAAAAAAAGGGGACCTAGGGCTTTGACTAACGGCGCACGCGTAAGGCACGTGCATTCTGCTGTTGAAAACTGACGGAAATTGTTGGGTGGGATCAAATGTGAGATTTTTTGAAAGATACAGGACTCAATGTGAGATTTGTATAACGAATGAGACCAAAATTGAACTAGGCGAAAATTATGAGACACAAAATGCAATTTTCCCCTAAAATTTAACAAAATAACATTTCCCTGAGACAATACATAATTACATATATGCACGTATGCTCTCCAAAAAAGTACCGAAGTTATTAAATGAATAAAAGACAATTAATTAATAATATTTACGTAGTCAACAAATTAACTTGAAATCTTATAGCCTCACCAAACTTCAAATTATGTTTTCTTTATATTAATTAATACTGTCGTACGTACATATTAAAGGTTAAGGACGAAAACAGTAACATAAATTATTATTGTTTTGTCTCTATGTCCACACTATATATATATATATTCTTATTTGCTGGATCAAATATGAATATGATCGTTGTACTCTCTTTCTATATTATTTTGGGACAGTGAAATTTCTTTTATCCTCGTCCGTCAACATAGCCCGATTGAGAACGAGAATCTTATATCCATTATTGTAATTCATGTTCCTGAATCGATAATTTGTTCTAACAATTATAAACTTCTTTTCTTAGCATTAATGTCACTAGACTACTGATATGTCAAAATTATATATTATCTACTTATCGCAGAACGATCCTCAAACTTTATTGCATTTTAGTCCCTCGTTAAATTGCACGAAGGTCCCTAAAATATGTCATGTTTGCATTACAACACAAGATTCGCGTCTTTATATATAAGTGATCGGATTCAGGTTAACCCATGACCCAACACTACGACCCTAGATCATGACCGTTCATAGGCACCACGTGGCATTATCTGTACGACCCACCTGTTACTATCAAATACGTACAATGTGGACATCTATAAATACCTCATCTCAGCACATATTTAGGGCTACAATTTCTATTCTTATATCTCCCGAGCTAGCATCGTATCTATTGATACCTTGACTTTGGGCTCGAAATACATTCTCAATATACAAATTTGGGCTAGTTCGCCTCATATACATAAAACCCTAAAATGTGATCCAAATGGATATGAACCATTGATAGAACCTAAACCTTTAAACTACGTTATGATTTTGATCCTCTAATGAGGTACGTAGGCCACTTGGACTAGTATTCAAATGTAGTTCTAACATATTATCACCACATTCGTTCGTCATACGAAGCAGCCCAAATTGAAGCAGATCAGCCCTCAAAATGGATCTAAATCAACAACTATATATGAGTATCCTATATAACACGTTTCTCTACTCTAAATTGTTTAATCGGATACCTAACATTCAAGTCCACGAACTAACCATTCAGCACATTAAACTAGGAAAACTTTATAGTAGCTCAAATGTGCGTTGACGAATATTTATTGGAAACTTTAGCTCGAAGTCACGAACTTGATTTGGTTGAGTTTAATTATAATTTACAAGATGAATGATCAATCACATGATCAGTATAATTGTCGCCTTATAATTTATATCTTTCTACGACCAAATTGAGTTTGGACACGGATTTCTGTACATTTTAGTCAAGTATAATTTGATGCAATAATCATGCCTGTTTTAATTTGCACGGTTACATAGGATCTTCAATTTTAATTTGACATTTTATCTTATAATTCATATTATAAATATACATTAAGTGTTGGTACATATATTTAATGTGTATTTTTATACAATATATAAGATAGAATAAAAAAATTGGCTGAACTTTGCAAGTGCAGTGGCTGCAGCCCTCATTTTCTTTATATCTCGATCACACATTTAATATATATATATATATATATACACACACACGATATATATATAGGATGGGTCTACTTAAAATACTTTCTCAGGTGATTGTACAGAAATTATATGAGAGGGACCTTTCGGTTTCCTCTCTTTATCTATCATCTATCTATATCTATATAATTGTGACATGTTTTCCTCTTTTTTATCGTAATCCTGACGTCATAAGTTCATCATCCCCCACAGTCTAATTTAAGAAATTAAAAAACCTTTTTTGGTTTCTTTGCTTTCATCTTCTTTTTGATAATCCACTTGTTTTCCACTACAGAAAGGAGTCTCATTTATAAGTAAACTTTTTACGTGGGTGGCTCAATTTTTTTGGGGAGGGGGAGGCTAAACAAAGGTCAACATGCATAATCATCAATTAATCATGCGCTAAAATAACAATTGAGATGTTTTCTGGTTTTGCTTTTCAAAAGGGTTCTCATCTTTTCGTTTCATTGTAATTTTGCAAAGTAATTAAGAATGTGACACCTATGCCAGGTTCGATAATACAGCGAATAAGAATTACTGAATATTCTAACAAAAAAATTCCAGTCCACATACATAAAAGCACTGTGGAATAAGCAAATTTTAAAACACGTGAAAATAATATTGATCTTCGGTTATCTTAATATACAAGTCAAATTTGAACATCATTTTAGGTTAGATAAGAATTGCAACTTCGACCAAGCTCAATTTAAAAAGTTTGAGACATGATAAAAATACGCATAAAAAGATCAAGTTATTAATTCGAACTGGGCCCCATGTTCGACTCAATTAATGCTCACCCAAGCCAAAATCAAATGCAAGTTTTCAAACACGATAAGAATTCAAATAAGTTTACACAATATTTTATACAACTCGACTCAATTTTTTTACACTATGCTTATTATGAATGTAAAGAAAAATTTGATACATGTCCTTTATATTTATTTCTAATGTACTTGTAATGTTCTATTCAGTGGCGGATCTAGAAACTGAGCTCAGGGGGTGCGGGGGGCTTGCCCCCTGCGGTACGGTACGCTATATTTATGGGGGGAAATATAATAACTAATTAGGTTCAATTACAACTTTTGACATAATTTATACTTTTATACCTCTTTTGTTATAGCCAGAATTTTGGGTTTTGGGGGGGTGAACTCAAAGTAAAAGGAGAAAACGTGATATTTTTTTATCTTGAGGGGGAGCGAAATTCAAATATAAAAAATTTTGTAAGATAAAAAAATAATTTTTCAAAATTAAGGGGGTGGCATTTAATACTTTCAAAATTGAGGGGGGTCACAAATGTAATTTACAATTAAAAATTAAAAAATATGTATATATTATATAAAAAAAAAATATTTCAGTGGGGGCACTGTCCCCCTCCTTCTACCTGCGTCCGCCCCTGGTTCTATTAAAACCAATTACATATTGGAATGTCTGTTGTTTCTTATCTCTTTTTCGGAAAATTCTAACCGGACCCAAATTTTGCTAAACTCAAATAAAATTAGCTACAAAGTGAATTACAATTAGCTAGAATATTCCCTTTTTTACTATTGTTGTTCACCTATTTTTCCCTCTTATTTGGGCCTGATTTGCGCCACAGCCCATAACAATGTCAAAAACTTTTTCCTTAATGGATCCGGACTGGAGTTAGCCCACCTAAAGGCCCATATGGATAAACCCAAAACTAAGAAACTCATTTATCTCTCGAGTTGTTGATTAGCGATACATACATACACACATATATATATGCCTCGAAGGGAAAACCCACTTCGGTGATCTCTATGCCTCGAAAAGAAATAATATCCAGCGTTCAGTTGGGGGAAACCCTGGTATATACCAAAATATATATATATATATATATATATATATATTTTTGGTATGTAAATACATACATATAATATATACTAGTCGTAAAGGCACACTCTATGTGTGTGCAAAATTATAAAATTGGTATGGAATTTTTTTGAGCAAAATTCAGTTAAGCTTAAATAAAATATGAGAGAAGAGAATAAGAAATAGAAAAAAATAAGTGATATGTCCTTGGGAGAACTCAACCCTTATTATGTGGAAGAGCCCAAAGCCATATAAAGCCTATATTAGAATCTCATAATTCCAATGTGGGATTCAAATCCCCATAAACTTGCAATTAGGATCATAACATTCCACCACGCTCTAGCGCTCACGTGGGCGGCAGCCTTCGGACCTCGGCTCTCTCTAGATCCATCGAGTAGGCGCCCTCACCACCCACGCCGCACGATTGCACTGGAAGACATGATGGCCAGCTCTGATACCAATTGATATGACATTAAGAGAACTCAACCCCAAAAGTTAGGTTATTAGGGTGGAAGAGCCCAAAACCATATAAACCCCACATTAGAACCTTATAATTCTAATGTGGGATCCAAATCCCCATAAACTTGCAACTAGAATCATAAGAATTCGGTGATTGGTATGAAATTTTTTTGAGTAAGATTCAATTAAGTTTAAATAAAATATGAGAGACGAGAATAAGAAATAGAAAAAAAATAAGTGATATGTCCTTGGGAGAACTCAACCCTTACTATGTGGAAGAGCCCAAAGCCATATAAAACCTATATTAGAACCTCATAATTCCAATGTGGGGATTTGAGCCCAAAGCCATATAAAACCTATATTAGAACCTCATAATTCCAATGTGGGGTTCAAATCCCCATAGACTTGCAATTAGGATCATAACATTCCACCACGCTCCGGTGCTCACATGGGCGGCAGCCTTCGGACCTCGGCTCTCTCTAGATCCATCGAGTAGGCGCCCTCACCACCCACGCCGCACAATTGCACTGGAAGACATGATGGCCGGCTCTAATACCAATTGATATGACATTAAGAGAACTCAACCCTAAAAGTTAGGTTATTAGAGTGAAAGAACCCAAAGGCATATAAACCCCACATTAGAACCTTATAATTCTAATGTGAGATCCAAATCCCCATAAACTTGCAACTCCAATCATAAGAATTCGGTGAAAAGTAAATTTAATGTGATTAATGAAAAAAATAGATAGATTAGTAGATAGTGAGATAATAAAAAGAGAAAAATGATGGGAAATAAAAACAATAGTGTATTAGGAGATGAGAGAAAAATATTAAAGGAGAAAGAGATACTGGGTGGGAGAAAAAATAAGAAAAAGACAATAATATAAGAAACAAATTAAACGGAGCCTTTGTCAAAATTTAAGAATCGGAATGTCTTGGTCAAAAAAAATTTCGGTCCACTGTCTATGCCCGCATTATAATTATATATATATACTATTTTGTCCGTCCACGGTCTATGCCCGCATTATAATTATATAATAGTATAGATATAAGATATATATATATATATATAGCATCATCGGATAATTGAAAAACAGAGCACATTTTCTACTTACAGAAATGGCAGGTGAATTGAAATGGAAGAACAATACTGCTCTTCTTGTAATTGACATGCAGGTACTGTTGTTCTTTTGAAGTTACCTTAATTAGTTCTTCCTTTATTCATCGTCCAAGGTTCATCAATTAATTTTCCTTTAATTTTTGGGTTTCGTAGAAAGATTTTATTTTGCCAGGAGGTCCGATGTATGTGAAAGGCGGCGAAGCTATTGTTCCTAATGTTGCTAAGGCCGTTGAAGTAGCTCGAAGCCGTTGTATTCCTATTATTTGGGTATTTCTAATTCATGAAGTTTTACTATAAACTTTTGTGAGGTGTTTTTATAGCTTAGGTTTTAATTTTGAAATTTTTGTGGCCATTTTTTACTGTAATATTCTGTTTTGTGTTGTGTATATTTTCTTTCACTCACAATGGTATAAATTTTGAATAATTATGCTAGATTGAACTATAATTAATGTGTATTTAGCTTTTATTGAGCGTGTGATTATCTTCGATCGATGCTTACTAAAGTCTCGTGAGATGCGAGGTTGTGAACCGTTAGATCACATATAATGCTGTTGGCGTTTAACTTTAAACATCGTCATACTTGGTAACTCCACTTGCGTACTACTCAAGTGGGTAGTATGAAATTTTATGCTTACTAGATATAATCGGAAATAGCTTTGTTTCAGAAAAGGGCCGTTCTCGGAATGTTTGAAGTTGGATTTATTTTATGACTAGTGGTGTAGGAAATGATTTTTGTGACATTCGAAAGTTCGAGTTAATGGACCATAATATTGGTAATGATTATAGAAAAATGCTCATAGGTTGTTCGTGAGCACGACCCATTAGGGAGAGACGTTGAATTATTCCGGAGGCACTTATATTCTGATGATAAACCGAGACCAACTTCTAAAGGTAGCGAGGGTGCAGAACTTGTTGATGGGCTTGTAATCAAAGATGACGACTATAAGCTGGTGAAGACTAGGTTTAGTGCGTTTTTTAACACGCACCTCCATTCGTATCTTCAGGGTCTTGGAATTAATAAGTTAATAATCACTGGTAAATATAACTTTTCAACCTTTTGTTTAATGATTAAGCTTTTCGGTTTGTTATTATATAGAAGTTATGGCTTAATCTTTTGATTACTTTATTTAGGTGTTCAAACTCCGAATTGTATCCGGCAGACTGTCTTTGATGCTGTTGCATTGGATTATCATAAAGTTAGTGTTATTGTTGATGCCACTGCTGCTGCAACGCCTGATGTACATATTGGTACTGGCTTTACCCTTAAACAATACTCTGCCCTTAATATTTGCATTCGACAGGTTTCTTTGTCTCCCCTACACACACACGCGCACATATATATAAGACATTATAGAGTTCTTGTAATCATGACAAACCTGATTAGTATGCACTATATGTGGTTATGCGTATTGACTCAGAATTCATGGATTCTTAAATTTTCAAATTTTTATCATTAGTTGTCTAATTTCATTTGATTCTTGACGAGCAGTTGATTCCACACTAGGTAATGTTTTTAATTCAAACCCAAAGTGAACTATATGGCAAATGAATTATGATTGCTATGTGGTTGGCTAATACTCTGAGAACGAAAAATTCTAGATCAGACGAGGTACAGCCACACTGACCAAATTCACAAGGAAAGTATATGAGTTTATGACATCTCCTGTGTGATTGGTCTAGTGTGGCCAGCCAAACTTGTTCTGAGCTATAATTTACCATATTACGTGACAAATTTTGTGATTGTGAGTTAGAATTATTTTTCCACTTCTTCTTTCCTGCTTAATACCACATGTTTCATAAATCGCAAACTAATAATGTCTTTGTTCCTCTTCCAGCAAACCTTTTTGACATGTCAAAAGTTGGAGTGGCAACGCCAACACTAGAAGAATGGTGTAAATCTGAGAGCTAATATATGTGACAGTTAAATCTGCAAGAAATGGCCGGAAACTTCTTTCTCCCGTCTGTTGTTGTGAGTTGTTGTATCCTTTGAGCAAAGTAAGGCTTCCTGTGGTCTTCATGCAAGTATAGATTGCTTTTAACTGGGCACAAACCACAAGTTTTCCTAAAATTATGTGCTTTTGCAACACAAGTTGGAAAGTCAAAGAGTTGAAGGAAATGTTTTAGAGGAAAAGTTGTCTTAACTTGGACATTATTTTATAATATCGCGAGCTAGATTTCTATATGATTTTATTTGGTTCAGATCTCCAATTTAATGTTCCATTTTATATTTTATATAAAAGATGAGTAGTGGATAAAATATTTCTTTGAATGTATAGGTAGGTGGATATATACACTTGGATGTGCATCCTCACTTCATTACGAAAGGAGCAACCAAAAATTTTGCAACTTTCTACCTTTAGGAATGTAAGAAAAAAGTTGAATGGGTAGATTATGATTTTGAAAGCTTTAGTTCCCAAAAGGTTTTGAAACGACGAATGCTCATATAATCACGATTATTGGGGTATATAGAGTCCTAATATAAATAATCGTGATCGTGATTAAAATCTCATCATCAGTTTCTTGTGATGCTCAACAATTAATTACGTTAAACACAACCAACCATATGCGATTTCACTGGCCAATTTTGTATCATGGCAGTCACTATTAATTCATCAAAAAATGAAAAATTATAAAAATTGAATCACTGCAAATTAGGCAATTAAGGTAACTTCTATAATTAACATCAAAGAATAAATCTAATGAAGAATGACTTTCCCAGCTTCAATTATACTGAAAAACTTGCACCTTGATATACAACACGATGCTCAAATTACAATGGTTTCAGGGTAGGGAGATAGATTTGACAGGACTCCGAGTCCCAGTAAAATCAAAACCATCGATGTGGTAGGCACCACATGGGGTCCGTCATACACGGACGGTTGTCGTTGGAGGACTTCGACTTCTCAAGACTCCCTAAGAATCACTAAGTTGGACAAACAAGGCCTATGATCGGTATCCTATGAGGTCACCCCGATAGATTGACTTAGTATTTGGATCTGCAAAGATAGGAAGATACGCAAATAAACAAACACACATGATGAATGAAAGTATCACTACAAGTAATCAACACTTCTAAAGGGGTTAGAAACGCCGCACCTTATTCACAAGTAAGTTTACTTGCTCTCTGTACATCTCCTTGAGATCAATAATATCCGCACGAAGTTCTTCCAACTACACAAAGATACCCACTTTAACGCGTCAACAATGAACGACTAATAAAAAGGATATATTTCACATCTTCCATATATAACTACATGCATGGACGGAACCAGAATTTGGGTTCACATCTTCATCAATATATAAAAAACTTGATGTTTTTAATTTTTTTTTTGGGGTGGGTGGGGGGAGGATTTCAAATATCAAAAGTTAGACATCCCTGGGTGAGATTCCAATTACGAAAAACACCCAAGGTTTGAGAAATTACCATAACCCATGTTAATGAAAGCATGTTACAATTCCAACCCATGATCAGTAAAAACATTTTACAATTTCACCCCTTGTTTTTTGATTTGGCAAATATAATAGGGTGTCTTGATAATTTGCAAAACTTCAGGAGCTCGTGGTAATTACAACGTAGTTAAGGGGGTGTGCATGTAATTATCCCATAATAAAAAGGTTAATTTTGGGGATTAAAAATTCAGATACCTCTTCATCACGTTCCCCCATCAACTCCAGTGCTGCCGAGTGTCTCCTCCTAAGTCCTTCTAATTCTGCTCGAATCCCAGGTAACGCACCAGCTTCCGCTTGTAACTTTTCACACTGCTCAATGTATGATCAGTCAATATATAACTATTATGGTGGTAGAATTGGAGAGCAATTTAGAGTTCTCTCTTTGGTATAATTAGGAGGGCTCAACATTTTAATTTCCTTATAAGTTTGTGATATTGCAACGTAAATATTTTTCCTCTATGGCACATGCAACCGGACGGAAAAAAGAAGGGTCTGATTTCCCTCATGCGTGGAGTAATGGAATTCTTTCTAGTTGCTCTGGAACAATTTGGAGATTCTCTAGAAGAAATACAGGCTTCCGGCGGCAACATGCTGGGTCCCGCTTATGGGGTCAAATCAGTATGTTCTAAGAAGAAATATTTGAATATAAATCTCATCGATATCATCGATCTCATACCAGATCCCATCAATCGAATCACTTTTTCTAGAAATACGAGATATACCTGTGCGGTCATTTTAACTAACTCCTCTGCAAGAGAGTCGCGAATGGATTCCATAGAAGCCTGGAGAGGATAATAAACGACCGTTACAGGCGGTATTATGAACACGGCACCAAGAACTAGCTATTATATCATGAATCCCAATATTATCATGGTCCAAGGGCGAGTTTCCTTTTGGAAAATCGATTATAAAAAAAATGATTCTGGAGTAACTCATTTTAAAATTAATAAATTTTATCGATTTTATCAAATCATGGTTGCCCAAAAGGTACATTTTGCAGCTTTTACACAATGTTGACTATTGCGTCTGGATAACCCAAAAGTGATTTTATCTTGACAGTGAAATGCCTCCATAAATCAAGATAGATCAAAAGTGATTGTCGCATAGGTTGCCAAGTGATTTTGGGACCCAACAATGGGGTCAAACTGACCTTAAATTATCAAAAAGCATGGAGCATAAATGGGTGGGTGAAAGAATGGAAAAATTCTTCTATACTCCCCGCACCGAACACCAAGGGTTGTAGATTATACCACATCAGCAATGAAATACACCATATGCCAATGTGGCACAGTCTATGCCCTTGGTGCGTGGTACACCCAGTGTGTTGAGGAATTTTCCGCAAGAATGGGCACTATGAACCAAGAAATGATTCTATGAATAGCTTAAACGAACACCAAATGCAGTTCGATGAATTAGAGATTCACTTCATACCAATCTTGATGTGTAAGATGCAAGTTCTCCCTCCTTTTGCCTAAGAGCAGCTTCGAAAGTGCTCGATGTCATGCTCTTCATATAATGTGGACTCATGGTAATCTCACCCGCTGCACTTCTACGTTCAGATAAATTCTCAGATGGGTCTAAAGATGTTTGCAGAAAATAGCTTTCTTCCATACTACTTAAGCTGCTCGCACTCGAAATCTTACGGGCCAAGTTTCCTGTTGAAGTGGATTGTCAAATCCAAATGTAGGATAAATGCGGAAGTTACTGGCATATATAGTTGATGATATACCATTTTCAAATGTAGCTAACTTCTGCCTTGAGATGGGGCTTTGATCAGGTAGAGCAGCAAACTGAAGGCGGGCAGTCCTTTCCTGATCCAAACGAGCTGCTTTTTCCCGCTCTAATTCCTGTTCATTATAACGTTCTGATTCAGTAAGCTAGTGAGCGTACCTTGAAATAGTACTCACAATGAAAAAATAAACAACATCAAGCATTTATGCACCCCTTCAAGGCAGTTTTGTTTACGATTAAAGTGACATAACAAAGGCAGAGGGAGTAGCCCAGCAAAAGCTTGCTCCGCCGGAAGCCCATCTCAAATGAAAGTTGAAAGAAATATGAATGTTCTGTAACACTAATTTTTTCTTTTCTTTTTTTTTTTTTTTGATTTACTTTCACACAAATTACTAGTGTGTGTGAATTAGTATAAAACGCAATTGAAATACTAAAAATATATTATGATTGAATAATAGTGTTTCCAGTTGCCAAAATGTAATGTTTTCTCATATTTGACAGATAGCTGCCAAGAAACTAAGTCAAATTACGATCAATAGGATGAGCAATTTTCCAATTTAAATTTAATGGAAATATTCCTCTGGGCCAATTATCAAAGGTCCGCGACTCAACATGCTTGCTGAACACAAAATCAAACAAAACTCGAGAAAAATCATTTGTTTCACCCTGCAGCCAAGCTTACACCATTATGCGGAGTTCAGATGATTAGAAAAGGATATTCAACAGAAAATGCACTAAGAAGGACAGAATAGATTTGATCCGGAAAACAAAGGATAAATAAAACAGTTATCAAACTAAAATTAGATGAACATGCAGTATTAAGTAGCCAGGGTCATACGCTAGACATAAGACTAAGTAGTTCTGCCACATATCACAAGGAACATAAAACGAAAAATGCTACCTGTTGTAGAAGTTCTTGATGCGTCAGCGCTTCATGCAACTCCTCCTTGTGCTTTCTCCTTACTTCCCTCATTTCTTCTTCCAGCTGACTCACACGGCTTTCATGAGTGTCCGCTTCCTCTTTCAAAGCCAGATATTCCTGCCTATTTTCTGCTGCCCTCTGCCTCTCCTTTTCAAGGGATTTTGTCACCTGTGTCTGCTCGGCTCTAAGGCATGATATCTGCAAAAGTGTCCTAGCATAAGCTAACAACAAAAATAAACGTTAGCTCAATAACTAAAACCAAGTAATAAAGGAAAAAACCTGAGCTTCAAGAACATTTATTCTGGATAGAGTTTGAGTTAAACGTTCAGTGATAGAACGCTCCTTGTCCTCTGCTGCTGCAGCTTTGGCCTCTGCTTCCTGCACGTTAAATCAAAACTGCATTTAGATATCGCAAAAGTAAAATAATAATTAAAGTATATGTTTCACTAAAAACCTGAAGCCGTGAGTTTAGAGATCTTTCAACAGCAGCCCAAGCTTCAGCCCTTCTCGCAGCTGTTTCCTGAAAGTAATATTTAAATCAATCAATATTAAAGCAACACATAAAATCGTAACCATGTTAAAAAACTAACCAATTACACAGTAAAACCTGCATTCCTTCAATCTGCCTTAAAAGAGGTCTGGTAGAGTCAGGAACTTGTGCTATTAACTCCTCGCACCTCCGTTCACTTGCCTAGAGACGAGCAATTCTACGTCAGACAACATACATCCATAACATGTTCCCACACAAAGATATGACATCAAGAATGCCAAACTTACTTGATATCTCTTTTGAAGATCCTCAATGTCCTTGCGAAGCATATCTTCTCTAAACACTGCCTGCACCAGGATGAAGACAATTGCCTTTTTAGAATTAACGGATGAATAAGTAAACTCAATCTATTACAAAAAATAACCTGCTGCTCCTTTCTGCTAAGAGTGTGCCTTAATTCTTCAAGTGTTTGAACCAGCATACTTTCCCTGTCCTCAGCTTCTCCAAGACGGCTTTCCAGTTCAGTTCTCGCTTCAGTGTTTGCACGTGCCTCTGCTAATGCTTCAGCTTCTTTTGCTGCATTCAGAGCGTCTGTGTAGTATTCTTTTTGAGTAGCAAGTTCAGCTTGGTGTTTTTCTACAGTTTCTTGGAGCAGCTTTTCAGTGGCTGTCTTGTCTTTCATTATGCTCTCTACTTTATTCTCTTCGACCTGGCAATCACACATTAAAATCCACATTAATTCCAATAAGAATGATAAATACGAAGAAAGAACACCAAATATAGGAAACAGTAAAAGCAAAGAGCAAAAGAAAACAAAACTATTCCAGTATCGAAATCTTTCATTGTTCAATTGCAGAATAAACACTGCCATCGTAATTGAAAATTAAGCAGCAACTGCTACATGGAACTAACAAATATAACCAAGCACCACAGAAATAGTGGTCGTGAATTCATCATAATGATGACAGGATAACATCCAACCTTTATTCCCCTAACAACTATTCTGGAAAGCTATGCAGAACATAAGTGTATGACCTCTAAGATGAAATCAAAGGCCCCAGCTGAAATGTTTTTCACTTGTCTGATACAATATCAAAGCTAAATTACTCCAACCACTTTTACTATGGGCTTGTTAGGTAACTGTAAATCTCATTCGTTTAATATAATCTACCTATCTAATCTAATCTAACCCCTATATAAATGTGTGAATAACTCAACTGTTTGTTCCATTGTGAAAAGACTTTCATGCCCATCATTACTATTAATAATTAATTAATTAATTAATAGTTATAATTGAATTTATTAAGTAAAAGAACACATTGAAGTGTAGGAAACCATTCAGTAGTATCTGAAATTGTTTTAGTAGTTGGGAACTCTTTTATTATTGATAAAAGAATAAAATATATTAGTAGTAGGACACTATTTTTTTCCCTATATAATATAAGAAAAACAAAAATAGATTCCTACTTTCTCTAAAATACTAATCAATAAAATAAATTAGATTTTTACCCACAACCACCAATAAAGAAGGAGAAAAATTTTATACCCACAACCAGTATTCCAATTTAAATAAAAAAGTTGGTTATTAATTTTGATAATCTTAAATTCCATAAATTTTTTTGATATTTGGTAATTAGCAGTAAATTGTTATAGATGAATCATTTTCTTATATAAAAATATTTACTAATTTTTCATTGTTATGGAATTTAACATGTTTGTACAACAGAATTATCAACATATATCTGAAAGTCTGTACGTACTTGAAGTTATTAGCATGATAATAAATATAAAAAAAGCATATCTAAGAATAAAATCATATAAGTACTTTTAGTGTAAAAATATGATATATTTAGCACTTAATTCAAAAGATACACAAACACGAGTGTTTTTATGTAATATGATGATTACAATTATTTTAAGAAATTAATATCAACACTCCATATTCTTATAATGGCACTCCACTTACTTTTTAATTTTTTTAAATGGACAATAATGTCCCTCCATGTAAACCAGGAAAGATACATGGACTAATGATCTATGCATAAACATGCTAAAAAATAATACTACTATTATTTTATCAAAAATTTAATTTCTTGACATAGATTTAGTTAAAGACACATGGTGGTGATATATGATTACAGAACAAATAAATAAAAAGTATAAGCCAAATACAACTAATAGTCGCTGAACTTTATCATTTGTCTCACTTTAGTCCCTCGTCTCTCAAATGCGCTCAAATAATACCTCAACTCTTAGATTCATCCCATTAAAGTACCTGGAGGTTTTTTTATTACTTTTGCAAAACAAATTCCTCAAAAACTACCCAGCAACCATCTGCAAAAATTAAAAGCGGGTAGCAACGACAAGAGGAGATGAACAACGTGATTTGCAGATAGTGGAAGAGGAGGAGGGTAATTTGGCAGATGGTAGAGGAAGCGATGTAGATGAGGCGACATTGTTGGATTTGCAGAGGAAGGGGCAACATCGTTGAATTTTCAGAAGGTAAGGGTATAGATTTTCCAAAAGTAGGGAAACGTCATTTGAATTTCAAAGCTTGAGGGGCGGCAGTGCAATCTAAGAAGGGTGTCGGTTTGTGTTGCATTTGAGAAGGGTGTCAGTGGTGGTAACACAGACGGTGATGGAAGGTGAAGGGGATTGAGCTAGGAGAGTGGGATGAGGGAAAAAGTGGGTTAAGGGTAGGGTTTTGGGAAAGAATGGGAAAACAATTTAAATAAAAAATAATTAGAAAAATATAAACAAAATAGATAAAAGTAGGGAGTTTTGGAACAAAAATTCTTTCAAAAGTAAAAAAATGTGTTGTCCTAACATGGTATAAGTCACGTGCCTCAAGGTTCCATTAGTTTTTAACGGATAATTGACTCGAGGGACTTTAATGAGATGAATCTGCGATTTGAGGAACTATTTGAGCACATTTAAGTAACGAGGGAGTAAAGTGAGACAAATAATAGACTTGAAGGACTATTTGAATGCATTCAAGATAAGGGACTAAAATGAAACAAATGATAGTGTTGAGAGACTATTGGTAGTATTTGAGGCCAAAGTGTAAGATAGACACTACCAAATAATCAATTCTTAACCAATTATTAATTTACCAATAAATTAGACATATTTACTTCAATTTAACTTCTCACTGAATAACCACGTGCAAAGCACGTGATACTTTCTAGTCCACTAAAAAAGGCACACAGCTCTATAAGGATTTGCAAGTTCCGAATATTCTGATAATAATTGTATCCTATGCCTTAAGGGTCTAGTTCTCACTAAGAAAAACAAAACTTTTTGAGGACCTAAAGAAGATGCCTAAAAACAGAAACTAGGCATAATAAACATATAAGAAACTAATGAAATCAGAAAACTTATCTAGAAAGGGGAAACTTGAAATGTTATGATCAAGTTGAAGCTATCCATACTTGATTAAACTGAAGTTCAAAGAAAACCTGCCTGTAGCTTTGTAAGCGATCCCTTGTTCTCTTCCTCAAGCTCTCTGATCTAGGTTTCCAGAAAAGTACGAATAAAATCCTTAATACGCTTGGGTCATGTTAAAATAAAGCAGAAATAATTTCAATCTCAAAGATAAGAAACTGATCCTAGATATGCCTACCTGTGCCCTTAACTTCCTAATCTGAGATTCCTGCACAGCTTGCTTTTTTGAGAGCTCCTCACCTGGAGATTATCAGAAAAAATGATGAGATTCAATAATTGATAAGTACATAAAAGTTAATTCACTTACATGCAAATATGTATGTCAGCATGGGACTAAAAACAATTTTTTTTTTCATTAATGTTGAAATCTAATTTCAAGAATCTTGGAATGCCAAGATCATTTAATGGAAGGAAAAACCCACTTTTTCAATGGGATATCAGCCACTTCATCAAGTCAACAAGTGAAATGTTTTCATAACAACACATCCTACATCAGTTGTACGCAAGCATATGACTCTGACCTGGGTTCATTGTCAACCTATTTATTCCTATTAATCCTTATCTAATCAATGTTGTTGCTACTAACGAATTTGAAGTTACAAAAAGCACGACATCAGAAACCATGTCTTACATCGTACAGCATGAACAGGAACAACCAATAGAAAGATCACTTAAGCTACAGCATCTATCATGTCATAAAAGATTAATTAAGTTCTTACAATGGTCATAAGGAAAATTGTTAAAATAACTTTATGAATTCTCTTTATAACTGGCAGAAAGACTCACTGAAGTCTGGACCTCAACTTCACAGTATAAAATTTACTTCAGCACACCTAATTCAGAAATTACGTGTAAATATTACCAAGTTTCAACCATAATGACCCTTATAGAAGGCCCATAAAAGTTCTGATTAGTTAACTAGATTCTCAGCTATCGCCATAAATTAAATCGTTGTTATTCTAGCTGCTCAACCATGTTATTCTTTGTGTAAAACCCCAGGAGGGAGAATGCTTGATGACATTTGTACTTTCAGAGCTAAAAGATCAACGAATTTTTCTAATCTACCACATACGGTAACATAGATCAGCAGACAACTATTCATCTCCAATTAGCATAAGCTTTCCTGTCAACGAATTGCCGCATAATGTAATTAACCTCCAAAAAAAGGAACAGTCAATCCTCTCTAATGTACTTCATGTGTTATTTATGCTGTCCCAAAGTCTATCCTTATCATTATTAAATCCACCTGATGGCTATATAAATAACTCATTCTACACTTTCATGTAACTAGGGAAGATTTTTAAGCGAGTTAAAATAACTGAGATTGATCAAAATGCAATGAAATCATTGTCCCTGCTCCTATAGTTGCTCACCTTCGGCCATCACTTGAGTGATTATTTCATCCTTTTCCTTCAGAAGAGCTGCAGCATCACTTTTCCTACTCTGTTCTCTACGTAGTGTATCCCGTTCCTTAGTGAGAGCATAAACCTGAATGCAAGTCAACCAGTTAAGTCCATCATAGTTCAGACCGAACATGAATAAAATCAGCATAAATTCAATAAGTAGCACTTAAAACATGTGAAAGGCATCTAGACCAAATAGGCAGAGTATGGAAGCAAAGCAATCAATAAAACCAGAGAAAGCACAACAAATTGTTTAAGAAAAAATGGAGACTTATTGCCAAGACACTTAGTGTATGCCAATTTAATGAAGGGGCCCAAGTCACTAGCCCAACTTGTGAAGGTGAAATTTCATCGTGATAGTTCGATAATGAACACATAGTCCTCTAGTGTTACTTAAAAGATAATATAAGATAAGCATCCTAAATAAAAGAAAGCAGACTAATACTTTATGTGACAACCCATTAGGTGTCACACTTACATTGTTAATAAAGATGTTTTAAGAAGATATTGCTAACTGTAATTTGGAATATTTTAAAAGACTAGTAAATGACAAGTGCGTTGCACGTAAATCATATGCTCTCGTTGAAACAATTTACGTATATAAATAATGTTTAATTTAGAAATGTTATATATATAGGAAGTTTATATTAGCTCTCCACAATTTTTTAATGTCACTCCACTTGCTTTTTAATTTTATTAAATGGAAAAAAAATGTCCATTAATATCTAAATAAAATTTCTATCAATTTTGAAGATGAATTTGTTCATTTTATATAATTTTTAATTTTTTCCAAAACATCATTTTTCTTTTCTTTTCTTTTTTATGCTAATATAACGTATTTCTCTATTTAAAAATCAACAGGAACGAATTAAAATTAATATTGTAACAAAGCATGGCCGCTTACATATATCAAGAGGAAATAAACTAACGATTAATAACAATCAGTTTACCACAATTATCCATGTCTTATTTCTTTGATGCATTTTCATAGTAATCAAACACTATTTCTTGAGAATTATTTTGACCTATCAAACTTTCTAATAAAGACATAAAGTATAAAGGACAAATATAAATCTAACGATATTATAGACATTTTGTGAACTTATATGTACTTGATATTGCAGTGTCATGGTAAGTAATCCTATACGTGCGGATATCATGATTTCATCTAATATATTGGAGAGCAATTATTTGAAATGCACCAAATTTCACGTGATGTGAATTACTTAATTTGGTCGAGTTGATTTGCTTTTTTTGCCATTAGAATTATCAAAAGAAAACAAAAGACAATGATTTAGAAAGAGGGAAAACTAATAAAAAAATTCAGATACATCTTCTAAAATTGATGGAGTTTTTATCGATATCACATATTGAGAGCATTCTTGTCCATCTACTCAAATTAAAAAGCAAGTGGAGTGCCAAGATAAGATTTTGTAGTGCCAATATAAATTCTCTATATATATTAAAAACTTAAATAATAGTTTAGCTAAGTGATCTATTATTTAATGAACTATAATTATTTGAATAATTAAATATTAATTGACATGAAAAATCGAATCAATTAATACTAATTTTATAGAAAATTGAAACCTAGAGAGAATGATGTAAATAAACAATTCCTTATGTAAATGCATGCTTTATTTGTTTATTCTCTTGTTTACCTTTTACGGGTCAAACACTCTCTTATTTTTTTCCTCTCATTGAGTTCTTTGTGTACTTGCAATTTTCCTTGATCATTATGATTCATAAACTGGATATTAGTGTAGTCTTTTAAATTTGATTATTGTTTATATGTGGTTCAAATTTAGAGTGCTTTGTTACAATAATAATTTTAATTTGTTCCTGTTGATTTTTAAATAGTGAAATCACTTTATATTAACATAAAAAATAAAAGAAAAGGAATGATGTTTTAGAAGAGATGAAAACTATTTAAAATGAACATACTTATCTTGAAAATTGATAGAAATCTTATTTGATATTGATAGGCATTTTTGTCCATTTAATAAAATAAAAAAGCGAGTTGAGCCATTATAAAATTGTGGAATGCTAATATAAACTCCCTATATATATAACTTATTCAAAGTACCTCTTCATATGAATTGCATATATATACAAAAGATTGGGGGATAAATATCAAATAGTAATACTGATAATTCAATATATTATTAGTATTGTTATTTCATGAGAATTTATAACTTGTGTTGTTTTCTAAATATATTTTAAAATTTAATGTCAAACGGCACCTGGTTTTGTGGATCTTATGTATTTATTTAACCCTCTAAATACGAATTTTTAGCTAAGAAGCCGCCAATGATAGGCGTCAAACACACCAGCAATCAGTTAATATCTATTTAACTGTACGTGTACTACTTTTTTGGTGATTTCTTTTCACCAATTGTTTTTTCCAATTCTTTTCATATTTGATTTAATAAATAAATAGGAGTGACCTAATTTACTTCTATATATATATATATAATTGTAGAGTGTAAATATACAAATAAAATTTATTTATATTATTTGTATTTTGATAGATTAAATAGAAACTTTCTTAGTCTACCCAGACTCTTCCTTGTAGGAAAAATATTCGTAAGTAGACAAAGGATAAGAAAAATGACCTTTGGATAAGATGTTCAAATCAAGAGAAAACTGAAGCAAAAGATATACAATAATGATTCAAGTAAACGGTTCTAACTCCTTAACATATCAGTCAAAGCAAAATTATGTCCATTTTCCATATATGCTGTATAAAATGACTTTTCATTTCAAGCTGAAGCACAATTTAGCACAGAAATCATATTATTGATGCATTAGCAGCATGGGCAGTAAAGATTTAAACAGATTAAAAGTTTCTACGCACATAAAAAAATGAATAGATCCACTTAAAGTCGGATAACAGTTAAAGATAAAAAAAATTTAAAACTACTACTTAGGTAAGTCACATTCAATGTATACTTCAAACCTTATATATTTCAGATTCCTAGAAATCGCAGATAGAGACAGAACTTCCAAGGTCATACCAACCATGCCTTAATTTTGTGGCTGAAACTCATTATGTATAAAATGAATCTAAACAAGAAACAGCACCTGCAAAGGTATACCTTTCTCTCAAGTGCTGCCACCCTTTGATGATATTCCTCTCGTAGAGATTCAATTTCAGCTTCATTTGTTTTTTTCTGCAAATTGGAAATCACTCCACCCAGTTAATAATTTGTACACATGAATGTTCATAGATGTCTGAGAGTGCATTTGGATATCAACATGTATGAGAGTGTGGATAGATGCACATATATATTTCAGGAAAAAAATTCAGCCATACAGACTGCTGATACTGGCTCAGTTATGGGAGAGATAACTAGAAAGAATCAACAGCACATGTCAACAGAAGTTGAAATTGAAGTGCTAATAAAATGCATTAACTGCTGAGAATCTACCAAACCTGATCAACCCATGTTTATGGCACTCTCTCCCCAATATGTCACACATCTGAAGTTATAAGCAGGCATCAATTTTGTTATCGCTCATAAATTTTACTACTTTTTCTTCACATTTCTTACATGCACCCATTTTACTTGGCAGTGATGGTGCTTCTGAGTTTACATCAGCCAATGATCCTTTATCTTTCAGGAGTTATGTTCTTAGTCTAATTTTCATTGTCCAAAAACCCAATCTTCATATCCTCTTAGATATCTTTCAACCTTTGATTGAACAGGAATTTCTATTTACCTAATTCTCAATTCTAGTCACGTGAAATCTGGGTTTGATTTGATAAGCCTTTACAATACATGTATTTATAAGTCACTTTAAAGTTTCAGATACAGATATTATATGATACATGATATCATAAACATAAATATACATTTCTTCCGAATCTCATAATTATACAGAAAGTTATATACTCAAAACCAGAGCCCTTATATTTACTCTGGAAAATAACTAATATGATCAGATAATATCCTGCCTGATTGACTAAAGTAACTTTCAGGATATAAAGAAATGGAAAATAGATTTGGAGGAAATATTCATTTGTACATATGTAAAGACTAGTATCTGAACTAAGAAAAATTAACTAATAATCAGGAGTAAAGTAGTGCTGACAAATAGCTCAATCTCGATGTAAATTCGAGAAAAAATCTAACAAGCAACATCAGATATAAAAATTGAAAGGAGGCACTGTAAATTCATGTCATATTGGCAAAGATGAGGACCCTGCCATCAAATCTTTAATCACCATCAGCAATATAATCATCAAAATTCCTCAGTGATTATGCATGGGTTGGTAATAGAATTTTGCTATTTTTCTGCGCCTATTTCGTGTGCAACTACTACAATATAACATAAGATAACTCTTGTCGTAAACAGTCAAAAACTAGTTAAAGTGTTCACTCACCCTCAGATCATCAATTACATCTTGTAACTGCTCATTCTCTTTCATCAACTTTGCAATTTCATCAGCCTTGGCCTGGGAGGAAAAGATTTAATCAGAATCACATTTCTTCATTTAAGGAAAATGCAAAAAAAGAAGGCTCTCATCTGCAAAAATCTAAAAGAAACAACTATCATAAATTACAGTAGCTCCTCAAAATAGACGTAGTGATAAATTTGCTGTATAGTAGTGGTATCGAGACGCTATCTTCCCATGTGGTCACAATTCAAAAGAACATGATAAAACAATGACATAGTAATAAATAATCTGAGGAAGAAAAAATGGTTGTTTCCAGCTCCCACATGCTAGGTCAAGAATAAGCATCATAACTTAAAGTACCTGAGCTTGTCTAGCAGCTCCCTGCAATGCAGTTTCCATCATTTTCATTTCCTTCTTCAATTTCTTCACTTCAGCCACAGAATCTGCAATATCAGAAGAGTTGCTTCCAGCACTCAAATGTTGTTCTTTTACATTAGAATCTTCATCAAAGTGCTCCTTTAGCTCAACGGACTTAGAAATGGTATCACTCATACATATAACAATATCTGAGGGTGCTTCTAAAGCCACCACATCATTGTGTTGTATAATGGGTAAATTGCCTGTAGAATCATCATCAGCATCACTGGTCTTATGTGGGATATCTGAAGCAGATGACTCTCTGCTTTCAGCTGGGCCTTCAGGTGATGCATCCAGAGCTTGGGATGAAAAAACTTCTTTAAAGTCTTCTTTTTCTGCATTCAGGTCATCTATGCTTTCTGGCAAACTAGTAGCATCATCTATTTTTGGCACGGAAGTAATGACTTCAACTTGACCTACAGGACTTTTCGATTCTGGTTGTACTGAATCCAAAAATGTTTCTTCTGACCTCTCCTCCTCTTGAAGATTATTAGAAGATTCTGGTTGCACTGACTTCATCGGTGTGAGAAGTTTTTCTTCTGACGTCTCCTCCTTCCGGGTACTGTTTGCAGATTCTGTTTGCTCAACCTCTTCTGGTTTTTGTTCAGATACTGCAACAGGAATCGAATGTGAAACTACCTCATCTTCAATGTTGTCTGCAGAAGAATTGTCTTTTGGCTCCCTGCTGGTATCCTTTATTTCCTCTCCAGATCCTGCCTCGATGTCTACATGTTTTAATTCTTTAGTTGCTTCTACTCCATGAGGAATTTGTTCACTTGCTTGATTAGCTAAGTTGTCATCTTCAACTTGTTTGTCCTTGACAGGAGACTTTTCCAATGATTCAACAGTACTCTCCCCATCTTTCTGCCCCATAAATCCCATACTGCGCTCAAACAAGGTTTTTCTGTCCATAGCTGAAGGCCATAGTCCTGATGCTGTTATGTGGAAACCATTGGCAAATATTGTTGACCGGAAATCATTAACCACAATCAACGTATTGAACTTTTGCACAAGAATTACTTTAATAAGCTTTCGCTACTTGGAAGTATCTAACTAGGTGACAAATTTTCAAAAACCTTCCCATGTAGATATTTTTACATTTGACACCGAATTCAAATGAACTAGTTGCATCCATGGATTAAAATTCCAATACGTTTCCACCGAAGCTATGAAATTTTTCCATCTTCAAGTTAATTGGGACGAAAGTATCGTGTAGTTTCAACATTCTTCAGGTTCCTCAGAAACTCTATTTTTTCTTCTTTTTAACGAAAGTTTTCAGTTGCCTACAAAACTTCATATCTTTGCCTACTTTTGTAATGAAACTGTTATTTACGATTACTTACACATAAATTCATGGAATAATATATTATTACAAACTTACAGTAATTGATAACATCACGGTACTTTTATATGCACATATTTATTAAGGTACTAGACTTATGTATAGTTTATTTCTTAATTACTACTGTATTTGTTAGCTGCAATCCAGGATTCCTACCTCAAATAGTGAGTTTGAATATTGACATCACAGTAATAAAAAATTATTACATGGATAACTTAAAAAGAATTCGAGTTATAATGAATATGCTCAAAGCGTATAAGTAGTCTTATATATTTATTTTTTTCGTTTAACAATTTTTCTGCATTTTTTAATTTTGCAATGTTTCTATGTTTGATGGTATCTGGGAGATGAGCATCGGCTAACTCAGCTCGGTAGTTTCCACTGCCTTAAACAAAACTTCCATCCATGGTAGCATCACGCCCTTACAAAAATTCATGTGGCATACCAAATTTTAGGTATTCACACATTCTTCAGCAAATCCATATAACCTTAAACCCTTTGATAAGTTACAAATAATGCAACACAATCTAAAATCATTCTCACTCTCTTCTCCAGTCATAAACTCGTAATAGCAAATCTAGTGTGATTCCACAAAGTTGCCAATTCCTCACGGTATTGGACTTCTAATACCACAATAGACGCGAAAATATCTCACACAGTGAATCACATTAACCATATTTATAGACTTATAGTACATTCATCATAAAAGAGAACTGATCTAATCCAAATCCATTAAGAAAACAAAACCGTGTGCATACCTTCACTATTGCTTGCAGTATCATCGGATTCCTCCTCGATACCAAGGGCGTTATCGAAATTCTTCTCGATGTTCTTAACACTCTCGCTCAGTTTATTCACCGCCCCTGCCAAATCAGGGAAATTCCCCAGAGAGACTTTCCCACTGAACCACGCCATATCTTCAATCCGGCAGCTTGATCCCCCCCGTCTCCTCCAGATTAACTCATTTCACATCATTACCATGTACAAATCCTACCAAATAAATCAAAATACATAATCAAAACACAACGTATGCTAAAATGAGCTGATTTCTACATTAATTTACAAGAGAGGAAAAAAAATCAATCCGTGATGAATTGATGATGATTGAATTTTGTTTGATCCTCACCGAATTGTGTGTATTGCGTACAATTAAAAATAGAAAATGCAAGATTTGGAATTGAACAGAGAATGAATTTTGAGTTGAGGGAGGATTCGAGATTCGAAACTCTTGGGGCTTCGTGAATAGAGATGTAAGTGATCAAATCGGTGCTCTACGGGGATGTCCGGTTAGTGATTCCGAGTGCTATAAGTTTGTTTAAGCTGGTTCAGTTGTTTTTTTTTTTTGATAAATAATTTCATTAGATATAAAAAGACATCACAATACAACTGAAAATGCAAAAACACCTAATCTAGCACAATATCTATGAAAAATGAATTAACATTGGGGTACAAAATATGAACCAAAAGAAAAAATAAGAAAAAAAAGTTAGAAAAACAACTCGACCGATTCCTGACATGAAAGGAGGACCCACGAAAGGGTATATTATAAATATTTAGCCGGATAAATTTGAATTAGCAGTCATAATCTTGATCCATAAAAATTCTATCTACCTCTATAAAGAAAAGAAGGGAAAAGTCGGGAAGCCACAATTTATGGCAATTTGAATTTAAATATACTTCTTGTGCTATAAGATTTGCACTTATATCTCGATTTAGTTCATTAAAAACTATTAAACGTGTAAATTGTTCAAAGCTATTTATGCTCCACTTACTTGTCAAAAATACCAGTTCGACTTGTGTTATACTTTATTAAAATTCATTTGAGTTAATCAAATCAAACTATGACGCTGAAGTTGGATAGATATTCAAATTAATTTAAATAATGCATTATTCAATTTGATTAGATTCATTTACATCTTACATATATGTACTGATGATGAATTCACGTGCAATTTACCTTTTTTCCTTACTCTTTCCCATTTATCTATGTGATTAAGAATTACATCATCTTAAAATTGATCTGGCATATAATTTTGATACGTCGTAATTAAAATATTGACCTATCTCCCTCGCGTTGTCTCTCCCTTTTATCATCTTTCTCACAATTTCTGGCCTCTTTTTGAAGAACTTTTCATGTTTCTTCTCAAAAGTTCAAATTGTATGTAAGATATTATGTTTGCCATAATTCTGAGTAAAGGTCTAAACTCGAAAGTGCATTACCAACTACTACTGATCGGCCGGGCCAAATGTTTGCCATAATTCTGAGTAAAGGTCTAAACTCGAAAGTGCATTACCAACTACTACTGATCGGCCGGGCCAAAGGTCCATCCAATTAAAGCCTTCATTTCTCTCTTAGGATAGTACCAAATGCAAGATGAAGCCCAATATCTCGGCCCACTTGAAATGTATATGACTTGCTAAAGATTGATTGAAGCCCAAATAATTGGTTCAATCTTAAATCATGAGGCCCAATTTTACATCTTACGAATTCCACTATGAAATGCATATATAGATAGCTTTTACACATCTTAAAGAGAAAATCTGTGGTGCATCTGGAACATTATTCTCGCAGCATTATACACCATAAGATCATAAAGGGCCTAATAATGTAGGAAAAGTAACCCAAAATATAAGAAAATTAAGAAGAATCAAGATTAAACTAAAATTTATAAAGAAACTATACTTATTTCAATTGATTAATAAAAGATAATTTAAGTGAATATTGTACCTCAAAATTTATAGGCTCTACAAATCATAACAAAGAAAATAACTTGGTTTAAGGAAAGAAAATAAGAAAACTTAATTAGCTAAATTACTCTCCAAATATCCTACTAAAATAAAGCTACTAGATCCCGCAATTCTATCCTATTCTTTTTTTATTTTCATCACGTGATGTTTTTTAATTTTCACATGTTGGATGGGTGGTGAAAATAACTTCACCCCTCATAATCTTGTGTTATAATTAATAGTACGTAGGGAACAATATTCTCATTATACCTTAAAATCATCCCATCCAAAGAGATAAGTAGAAATTGGATAACATAATGACATTTTATTAATAGTAGGCCTTACAACTACAATGTGATTATGTTTTCTTGATTGTAAAACTATTGTTATACATAAGTCCATATTTAATGATTATTCTAATTTTTCTTTGGCATTATTTTAAATTTTAGTTAACAATATTCTAGGCCCGATATATTGGTATTATGGTCTAAAACTTAATTTGTATAATCAATTATTATGTGTATAAATTGAATTTTTTTTTGGTTAGATGATTTGAGAATCGAGCAGCTGGTTCTTGGCAACTAATTTTTTTTTTAGGTTATTTTCTTTCCTTTTAGAACCTTTTAACAAGTGGATTCATTTTTAAAAGTTAATAAAATTTCATGTCACACACAAAGAAAAAAGACATCTTTTTCTTGATAATTAATTAGTTACGAAGAAAAATCTCTCAAAAGAGAAATTAAATAAAAGGAAAACTAAGAAGTAAATGTTAAAGGGATAGGGTTATCAATCAAGAACACACGTGGTACCACTTAAGTGGGATCTCATATCTCTTCAACAAAATCAATTGTACACGTGGCAGGCCAAGATCCAATCAAAAAATCAGAAACATCTACTACAGGCAATCAGATTGCCAAATAAGCATCCAAGTAGTTATTATTAGTTAGGATCTTGAAAGTTGGCCACATAAATTTACACAAAAATGGCTTCACTTGCAACTTTTGCTGCTGCTCAGCCCGCCGCCGTCAAGGGCCTCGCCGGAAGCTCCATCGCCGGAACTAAGCTCCAGATCAAGCCATCCCGTGTCGGCTTTAAGCCCACCAACTACAGGTAATATTGTCCCTTGGTCAATCTATAGTTATTTTCTTGAGTGCATTTATATTTGTCTGTTGAATTGGTTTTCAAGAATAAAAGGATTAGTAGGAGAAAAACAAATCAAGTTACTTATTGCTAAAAACTCATTTCAGCTCAATTTGTTTTAACACAACAACCAAGGTTCCTCACCTTTTTTTTTCTTGATTAAATTTGGGGGCCAGACTAGACTTGACTTGATTAGTTAAAAAATGGTCAAATTTATATCACGATATCAAATTACTCGAGTCCGCCTTGTGTTTGAATATCTAAACTTAGATCATTGGAATATCTGAAACTATTTCTCTCATATAATTCCAATTCAAAAAGGTCAATTATTTAATGTCAAATATAGTGAAAATTACTTGAAGTTTTAAGGAAAATTCTTGTCGGGAATCGGGCTTAGCCATGCCCAAGTATATCTTCCAATATTGTACACCAATGGGCCGAAAAATGCAATTCACTCATCACGTTATTAGTTATGGCTCAGCAAAACCATACTATACATAAATCATCAGATGGTAAATATAATTCACTCGTCATATCATTAGCATAAATCCGACTCGAACATATCTGAAATAAAGTTATTAACCCCAAGGATTCAATTGTATAGATTGTGTAAAAGTTGGTTGAATTATCTTAGTTATGGGATATAACTTTGTAGGGCTGGTGCTGTGGTGGCAAAGTATGGTGACAAGAGTGTGTACTTTGATTTGGAGGATATTGGCAACACAACTGGCCAATGGGACTTGTATGGATCAGATGCACCTTCACCATACAATTCCCTTCAGGTATATATTATGATTCTTGTGATATTTCTCTATATCTTATGATATGAGTCGCGAAAATGTTCCTCGATTAGAAACATCAACATTTTCCATCCAAAACCTTAAGTGATTTTGAAGTTTGTTATCACTACATTTCAGATGCGAGGTTTTTGTAATTATGGAAGAGCGAGGGGACATGTTTGATATAACATAAGTATGTCCGAGGGAGGTAAAAATGCTATTAGTCCTTCGTTTTATGATGTGAGTCAATAAGATACTAGTCGACTAGAGACATTGAGGGAGCATGTATAGAATGCCTTTTGGTAGTTGTTAGGATTTTTAAGCAACTATCGAAGATGTTGTTAAGTTCTTGCAACAGATTAAGGGGAATTTGTAGTCCTGACCGAGTTCGGTAGATCCAACTGTAATTACTTTCCTCGTAACTTATTACATGTCAAGTGTGATTCCACTCACTTGGTGAATTACACTTGAGTTTGATCAAACCGAGTCTGTACTAAAATTATCCCAGATTAAGAGAGTACTATGAATGTGATCTTAGATGGAATTTGTCGATGTTGGTTTTGGATGTTTGTTCTTAGTATCCATTGATGTTTACAGAGCAAATTCTTCGAGACATTTGCCGCTCCATTCACCAAGAGAGGTCTATTACTCAAGTTCTTGATATTGGGGGGTGGCTCTACCCTTGCCTATGTGAGCTCTCAAGCAACCGGAGACGTTCTACCGATTGTCAAGGGCCCTCAACTTCCACCAAAACTCGGGCCTCGTGGTAAAATCTAATCCCACGGTATCTATAACTTTTCTATCTGATTAATCCTGTTGGATATTTTCTTTTCAACAGCTTTGTAAGTATATTTGAATCCTACTTGTGACATTGTAGTCATTACCATATCTTCAATTTAGATGTTAGTTTGGAGCAATGTTCGTGAACTAAGTTGAAACGCGTCATATTTTTTGCATTTTAATCATATTGCTTGAATGTCAATCCAAGAAAACGAGTTTGGTTGGGGCTTTGGACCTGGCAGTTGTGCCCCTCAAGTCAGTAACACCACCTCACCCTCCACCAAAAAGAATAACAAAAAGGAAAACTAAAACTCTACTTTATTCGTACTCATGCGTGCTTATTAGCATGTCTTCGAGTGAATATCTAGTAACAATGCATGACAAAGGTGTATATAATAGTTCACAGATGCACACACGAAAATATTATGAATATAATTCGAACTACATTTCCTTAATCTTTCCAATTATAGAAACTAACATTCGTGCTGCAACATCGCCAAACATTTAAAGTGTTTGAGTGGCAAGAGAATAATAGAATGACCTACTACCGTGTAATTAATCTATAAAGGCAAGAGTCATTAAAATGACCTCTTGGACATCTAGAAGTACTTTGAATCCAAATTAGCTACCGATTCTTCCTATTTACTAAACAAGAACTGTAACTTGATGAAAAAACACCTAAGATTTGAACCGGTTAGAGATTCTTTCTCTAGTTTTCTTCTGCATTGAAATACTACTAGTGGCGTGCCGTTGGACTTCTAGTACCACCTAGAATCTCTAGTCTCTCTATGTATGTCGGTTTCTTGTTAGTGACGATGTTATGTGGTTTGCTGAGGGGCTTCGTATCAACTTCACATTTTAAATCTTTCTTATTATCCATCTCTCTGTTGTCTACGTTCCAGCCCATGAAATCCAAAAGTGTCTTAGAATTCGGAGTCCCTGGTGTATTTAAGTTCTCCGGTTCTTCTTTAGGGTTTGTAAGTTTCTCCAGACTTCTCTTTTGTGCTGCATTTGATGGATTTCTAGCAAGAGAGTCTGCATGCATAACATCCTCTATTCTTGACAGTACTGTGAATGCTAAGCTCTCTATAATTCTTGAATAGCTTTCCAGAATCGCTTGTCCGACATCCTGCAAGACCATGAAAACATGAAATCATATACGAAATTGTTATAAGAGTAAATTACATATACACCCCTACATGAGATGTTAATTACAAAAAAAAAAAACACAAGATTTGAGAAATTATCACAACTTCCCTTGTCAGAAGTAAAAGCATACTACAATTTTATTTTTCCCTATTAGTAAAAGTAGATCACAATTTCACTCTCTATTTTTCAATGTGTAGGGATGTGACAGAGGTTGTCTTGGTAATTTGTAAAACCCCAAAGCCTCGTGATGATTACCCAATAAGTGAAGGAGTATGCATTAAATAATCAATTGTCATAATATCCGAGTTAAATATACATGCAACATATCTGGACCAACTATTTGCCCACACTTTAATGGACACCCCTGCGTGAGGGCATAATTATGAAAAACATCTCATGATTTGAGAAATTACCACATCCACCATTATCAGTAAAAACATATTACGATTTCATAGTGTATCAGTGTCAGTAAAAGTAAATCACAATTTCACCACCACCACCCCACCCCCGTGTTTTTAAAGTTGTCAGTCTGACAGAGGTGTCAGTAAATTGCAAAATCTCATAGAGCTCATGATAATTACTCAATAAATAAACGTGTTTGCATGTAGTTATTCGTGCTTTAACAAAAATAGAGGATGTCTTACTCTGTTGTAATGGATCTTGCTGATGTCTAGATTAGACTGTGGAAGTCCTGGAAACCGATGCTTCAATATTAGCAAGACGGTTTCAGCTCTATCTTCAAGAATTTCTCTCTTCTCCAAACTCACACCTGAACTCCAAGACGATTTGTTGTCTTTAGCGTGCATTTTTCGTTTCCATATCACCCACGACGCCTCAATCTTATTCTTGAGGTCGACAATCTTATGCTCCGAAGACAAGTCGAGAGAAGAAAGAAAATAGTCCGGATCAAAGTAGTCATCCGTGATACTCTTGTAGATTGTGTCTCCAAGGCTTGCTCTCCCATTCTATTGCAAGAAAAGAGGGGTGAAATGCATCAGAACTTTGGGATAATTTTTTTTAGTCCCTCATCTTTGCCGGTAATTCAGTTTCATCCGCTCTGATGTACTACTCGTAAAAAGTGCGTAACCTTTCAGTTTTTAAATAAATCAGTCTTTGCAGTCAATTCTTCTTTAGGTGCAAATGTGTTCAAACATTGTGCAACTGTAAGAGTTTCGAACTTTAGGAACCAAATTATATAAAAGAATATCAACAAATCGAGAGTATAATATTCTCAATGCTATGCACGAGTAGTTGCGCTTGTACTAATGAAATTTACACTGTCAATAAATTGTTTGATTGAAAAATGAAAATGTGTGAAGGACTAAATTTAGTAACGGCCAAAATATAGGGAGTGAAATTGAATTTGTGAAAAAGATAGAAAAACCAACAGTGTAATTATTCCTCTAAAGTTTCTAGTCTAGTAGTATTACACATGGATTCTTACATGAACCGATTTTTGAACACCGTACTGCACAAAAGATGCCACATCAACAGTGACATAATCACTATATTGATGTGACATGATCCAAACCGTTTGGTGCAAAACAAGACCCCTAGATATAAGATTTTTTAAATGAAGGTCCATAATAAAGCCTGCGCATTTGTGCTAATGCCGGATCAAGACACTTATCTTGACAAATATGCCCTTAAGCCATCCCCAACTGTCCTCGCACCTCGCTCAATTCTCATCATCCTCCCCAAAAAATATACAATCTTCATTACTTTATATGTTTCGTTGTTGCAACTTAACAATTGATTAATTCAAACGCAATAATAGTGAAGGCCATCTACGTAGTTTACTCATCTTTTGCTCTGACATTATGAGAATTGCTCTGGCATTGTGATTAGCCTAAAACTAAAAATACATATCATATTTCTTGTACCTTAGGGAGAGATTCTATATAGCTTTCCGGGACTTGCATCTCTGATAAGACTTGCGCGTTTATAGCCATAGCCGCTTTGAGTACTTGGTTAACTGAATCTTTCTGATACTGAAGCCATTTTCGTGTAACCTCAGACAAACCGTTTGTTGGAACCTTAGGAGTAGGAATCCACCATTTATCGTCTTGTCTTGATGCATTTTTTTCTTTCTGGGATTCATCGTCGTCTTTTTTTATGTAGTTAAACTCTGTTTGGTCTTTGAAGTTGTCCAAACAATCCTGTTTTGACATTATCAAATATGAGTTAGAAAAGAATTACTAGTAAATTGTAAGGGAAAATCGGATTTTACGTACAATGAGCATGGCGTCGAGTTTGCGCAAGGCGGGAATGTTCATGTGGAGATCATTTCTCTGCCTTGTCACCATAATCTGATAAAAAATGAGGTACAAACTCCGGTTAATTCAAAAATTTGATCATGTTTGTTGTATGATTGTCGATGAGTTTAAGTCGATTTGAAGCTCATAAACTCAATTTGAAAATGTTCAAGCTTGAACTCATTGCTAAATTTAGGACTTAGATTCAGATTCAAGTGGAGAGTCAGCCGAGGTAGTCTCGCCTTGACTTAAGATTGAGCTCGTATAAACATATAATATATATTATAATATATACGTAGATAAGAAAAATAATATAGTTACATGTAATCTATATAAATATAACCGGATAATATGAATAGTTCAAGTTAAAATAAATTAGTCATATTTTAAATTAAAATATTCTCCAACAGATGATTTTGGTACTTTGACTTTCTGAAGTCAAGTCGAAGAAAGTTTAGTATAAATATAATTTGATTTCGATGATTTGAAGTTTATGAAATTGTTAGGTTATTCTTTTATTTGATAGATCATCTTATTAATTATACTAAAAAAATAAAAATATGAAATTCTAAATTTAAATCAGGTTGGGCTCGGTTTAGAGCTCGTCAAACCAAGCCAAAGTCTTAAATAAGAAAAGCTCGTTAAGTGTCAAGGCGAGAGAGATACCTCCATATTGGTTCCATCTTTAGACTTTTGTTTAGAAGGAACAAATTCAACAATGTGATCTGTGACAGATAAGAGCCAATCAATCTCTTTTCTCCACTTTGCTTTTTGATCTGCTGACATTGGCTCTAATCTCTTTTGTTCTCCAAATACAGAAGCTGATCAATTCAATCAAATACAGATCAAAATTATTATTATGAACAAGAGCTCCCCCAATGAATTTAATCCCTCTACCATCTATTAGTAATTTTGCTCAAGTGCTTTTTGTCGAAATAACAGAATCAACAAAAAAAGATTTGTATACCTGCTAAGTTCGTAATTGCATTCGACAATGCCAGAGCCGATGAAACGCCTTTTCCCCCACCAGACATATCCTCTCCCAGAAGTAACTTTGCAAATTTTTCCTTCACCAATTCCATATCTACATTATAACCAACAAAACAGAAAATAAGGTAAAAAAAATAAACGGGTTTATCAATAAAAAGAACATGAAAAAAAGGGCCAAAAATCGAGACGAATATACATAGAGATTAATTGGCATTTTGCACTATTAAATTGCAAACTTGGCAAACTGCACTATACCAAACGATGCTAATTCAAGGGTGCAAAATGCCAATTACCAATCTATATATACATGCATGCATACACATTAATCTCCTAGAAAATGATTTTATGTCAATTCCAAGCCTTTATGATCAAGAAACATGATATAACCAAAAAAACAAAAACATAATAATTAAAAGAATTCCTTGCCTGAATGTTGCCTTTCTCTTGTACTTCCATCATCAGCCAAACGGGATTTAATGGTTTTGTTCCGGTCGAGGGCACACCCGATTTTCGGTTGTTCCGATTGTTGATGATGATCTTGTAAAGGAATGGATGCATGGATTCTAGATATCATCTTATCATGATCATCATCATCAATGGTGGATAATGCGCCGTTATTTTCGATGATCAAACTCCTGATTTGTCTTCTACCTCCATTTTCATGCATTGCCCTGAAATGTCCTAACCTGGACTTGTAGTTTTCCTTTTCATCTTCCAGGGCTCCTACCATTCTTTTTGGTGGAAAATGGAAAATGTGAAGGAAAAAGGTATATGGAGAAAGGGAAAAAATTAAGGATCTTTTTTGGTGGGAATGAGGAAAAATGTGATTTTTTTCCCTTTCCAAGAATTTTTGGATGGAAAAGAGGAGGCAAAAGGAACACAAGTTTTTCTCTGAATGATGAAGGTAAATGTGTTGTTTTGGGGATTGGTAAAGAGTTTTCTATTTTATTTTTAAAAAAAGTGTCTGTGTGTGTTTTTCCCTTAGTTTTGTTGAGATGTGAGGTGTTGGAGGAACGTGGGGTACATGTTAGAGAATGATATGAAAGAATTGAAAAAGGTCATTGGATGGGATTTTGACAAACCAAAGTGAATTTTGTTTCCAGATAATCTAGTCAAGATCTGGTTTGGTCAAACACAAGTATACTTTATAACGAGAATAAATTATATTAGAATTTATTATCAGCTAGTAGCGTTGATACACTCGATGCGTGTGCCTAATAAATAAAAATTAATTTTTTAGTATGATATTTTTGCTTGAATATGTGGTAAACATAATTTTTAACTTATGATTAAATCTTGTAAATAATTAAAATTGAGTTGGGAAGTGAAGATTAAATTTTTCGGGAGAAAAAAGTTGAGAAGTTAGTAATACGTAATGGGGAGAAGAGAGAAATTTAACATAATTAATGGACAAAAACTACTTTAAGATTCTCTTTTAGTTGGGGGGTTAATATTGTAATTACATTTTAAAACACACCAAAAGTAGGGATTATTTGCATCCAGCTCCCTTGAGGTATTGCGCTTTGGCAATTATCTTCCCTCATGTATTATAATTTGGCATCCACCACTCCTACTTGTAAAAAATTATATAAACTACCTTTTTTACCCTTAGTTTATCTTTTTGTTTCTTGGTTCTTATTTTTCATTTCATTCCTTTCTTTCTCTTATTAAATAGAAAGAAAAAAAAAAGGAATATAAGTTAAACTTATGAAATTTTTTAATTACAAATACTTTTAATGAATAACTATTTTTAATAAGAAATAGCTATAAGAAATAATATATTAAAGGAAAAATTACTAAACTCTTAAAAATAGATTTGTATATCAAAAAAAAAATCATATTAGTATTTTATTTCCATCACCCGTTTTACAATCTTTTTATTCGAAATAACACAATAAACAAAAATTTAGAAATTAAAAGAGCAGTTTCATTTTAATCTCTTAAAGGCGAGTAGATGATTTTGAAGTAGAAACTGAAAAGGTCCTAAATTTTATTTGATAATGTAAGAATCTCATTATTTATTTTAATTTCAGTATCATATTAGATATATTTCAAATTATAATATTTATTTCTAAGTGAATGCTTCGATTTTCTTTATATTTATTTTACTTCTTATTAGTCATATTTCTACTTAGAAGAAAAAATATAAATTAAAAAAGAAGAAGAAGAAAGTACGTAATGAGACATTGAAGTTAAAACGAAGTTACTCTATGAGTGTTCAAATTTTTGTCTATTACAATAAGTAATAATGTAAACCAATAAAGATATCTATACACCGTTTAGTTTTTTATAAAGAAATAAAACACTACGAATTTATTAAAAAGTTGTTTGAAATACTAAAAATATATAATTCAAGAATCATACAAAGAGAATTGGGAAAATACATATTTAAGTTTATTTAAAATAAATTTGATATATTATTTGCTATACATATTTTTATAAAAAGTAACTATTCACTAGAATTAGTGAAAAATTCCCATTAGGGTAATTTTTATTCCTTTCTTTTTTTATTTAATAAAAAAAATAAAGGAATGAAATGAAAAATAGAAAATAGAAAAATATATAAACTAAGGGTGGCAAAAGTAGTTTATAAAATTTTTTTACACATAGAGGTAGTGGATGTCAAATTCTATTATATGAGGGGAGGTCCTTGCCAAAAATAGTTATTTTATATTGATGTTTTATAAAAGAGTATAGATATTATTCTTTGACCTCGTGAAACCGTAATCGCCTGACTCATGACACTTATGGGGGAGCAACCAGCGCATGCTGACTGTCAATTAGAACCAGGGATGGAGCTATGAATTTGGGTTGAGGGGGCGAACACAAAAAGATGGGGCAAAGCTTGATTTTTTAGACTTTGTGTTTTGGGGAGGGGGGGTATTCCAAATATCAAAAATTTATAGGGTGAATAAATAATTTTCTCAAAGTTGAGGGGGCAGGTGCCCCACCAACCCCCGGCTCCATCCCTGACTAGAATGGTATTTTATGCTGCCAAATGTATAAGGAAATAAAATTACATCTAGTGTGACAAGTATAGCTTTTGGTCAAGTGAATGTTTGACCCCAGTCATCTAAGCTTTTTGTATGACTAATCAATCCCCTTATGATCACACTTGGATTCGACCCATCAAATACGAGGTTTTTTGGGGTTTGTATATTCTCTTTTCTTTCCTTTCCTTTGATGTTTTGGTTTTTAATAAATAGAAAATTGGATGGTTGTTTTAATTTTGAAGGTTAATGCAATAAGGAAAAGCAAAAAGATTTCTAAAGGCCTGTTGATATTTTATGTTTTGATATAGTCATAATTTTTTATTAGGGAGTTGATAAAAGCACTCCATATTTTATTAGAGGCACTCCACTTTTATTTAAATTTCACCACATGAACAAAGATGCTCTTTAGTCTATTAAGGTAACTCTAATCATTTTCTTTGTCAAATTAATTTTATACCACTTTGCTAACTAAATATAGAATAAGTATTCAAAACTTGATAGGTCATAATTTTAAATTTTAAAAGTGACGGATAATTACCGTAAATAATAAGTAAATTTTTTTTGTAGATATGACTAAACCTTTTATTTATTTATTTAGAACCAAATTAGGATAAATGTTATTTTATTTTGGATAAAATTGACAATCATTTTTGCAATAAATTTAACAAAAAAATAAAGTTAGCTATTATTTTAGGTGGACATATTGAGTTCACCCATAATAATTCAGTGTGATATGACCTGACGATTATTTTTACTCTTTTGGTAGTTTTTAGGTATTTGATGTTATATTAATTTTCACTATTAAAAAAAATCTTTTATTTACTATGGAGCAAATGAGCAACACATATCATTTATGAGTTCGATAAAATCATATCAGTGTTTGATATCCCCAAGATGATTAGTCTTATTCCACTGATGAAAAGTAGTTTTTTTTAATTTCCAAAAAGATGCTTAAGAAAATACGCAATTTTATTTGGTATTATTTTCACAAAAAAGAATTAAAATATATTCTTCAAAGTTTATTTAGAAGGATTATTAAGTTCAAATTTTAATATTAATAAACATAATATATGATACATTGAGGAGCATTATAGTCAACTTAATTAATTTAAAAAGGATGTGAAATATCTTTATGAACTTCCTTTTTATTAATAATATTCATATAAACAAATGATTATTGTTTTCTGGAATTTGAAATATCAAGAGTTGTTTGTAATTGTATGTTTGTAACGCCCTAATTCACCTGCCCGCTATGATAATTATGTAAAAAAAATTTCAACCCCTATAAATTATTTTAAACAAAGTCCTATACTTGAAATAATTTGGTTCAGAGCATTACAATTGAAATTATAAGACCACTAGTGAAACAGGACATGACATTTCATTTCATCTATTTGGTTTTATCTAATTTTTGACTTAGCGGATACTCCATGCTAACTTCCTTGGATCCCTTTAAGGTCGGTAGCTCAAGACGTCTTTACTAAGATGAGTTTGCACTCTAGTTGTCCTGAAACACCTTTCTCGAAAAGCAGCCACTGTTCCACCTACTCCATCTTATCATGGGGAAGCGGGGACACGAGTGATGAGCTACTAAGCCCAGTGAACGCCGATGTGTGCATGTGCGGGGTTATGCATGTACATAATATTATTCTCGTGATGCATGATTCATACAAGCGTGACATCAATAACTGTTAAATAATTCAATCAAACAATTATGTTCATATACGAACGAGAAGCTTTCAAAGATCAAATCAAGCTATATGAGTTTGAAGACCATATTAGGAATAACCAAATGAAGCCTGCAAAGACCGGAACAAGCGAGGGCCATATCATATAGAATTGGCAGCCTGTGAAAATCAGATCAAGTGAGAGTTGTATCATATTGAACATACGAAGCATGTGAATCAGGCGTACCAGAAATAAATCAGAATCAGATCAAATAAACCACCTTGTGACTCCCAATCGAACATTTACTACCTTATCCTCCATTTGCAGGGAGCGACCTCGCGGACCGCATTGAACTGGCCATGCCTAAGTATATGACGAAGCCGTAGAAACCTCTGTCTCGGCCGTGAAAGGACACCTAAGCGGGCATCGAATGACGAAGCCTCTACTGGCAGCCCAATGCTACCCCAGCGTGCCCCGCGAACCGTTCAGCCCCGGGCCCAGACCGAATCAAGACCGCTTTGAAATAACATATTTAGGACCGCTTCGTAGATCATATCCAAGACCGCCTGATATGAACATATTTAGGACCGCTTCGTAGATCATATCTAAGACCGTTTTGTAGAACATATCCAGGACTACTTCATCTGAACCAACCATGAACAATTGGTATCCACGATAGAATAATTTTCATGACCAAATAACCTTTTCCATGATTATTTCAATTGCAAGTAATTTGAACCATAAAATCACATAAGCATGTTCAACAATTTATATAAATCGCATTTATGATGTGATCAGGTCCACATGAATGACAATGACACAGAACATTGCACAATGAGAGAAACTAATAAATAAAGCACTCACTATCATGGGCAACACTATTCTCCGGCAGCTATATATCCCTTAACCAAGCTCATTATCCAAGTGCTCTTTTAAAGTTACCAATTTCCCAGTCCCGCAACACAAGAAGGCCTAAGTAAGATAAGCATATATATATATATATATTTCAGCTAGTAAATATCTTTAATTATTTAAATTTTAAATCATTGTTCAGTAGTCAACAAGAGAAATGCAATTACTGTCTTCAAAATACTAATATATGTAAATATTGACATTAACTCAATACTAATGCTTGTCATCCAATTTTTGTCCGATAAACAATGTTATTATTAAGGAACATTAATTAGAAACAATCTATAAAAATTCTTGTCATTGAGAAGACTAGCTGAACTCATGGTAATGACAACCAATACTGTGTAATTAAACTTAACATTAGTTTGATTCTACTCATTTAGTCAAGCAGAAACTTAACTCATTAAGCCGGATGTCATGATTAACAGGTACTTAGTAAGAACTAATACTTATTGATCAATCACTAATTCATAATAATTTTCTAGATAAAATGAATACCAACTGTATCAAGTAAATTACCAAATTAGCAGCTAACTATTTCCTATATTCCTTTTTTTTTTTTCTTTAACATTTCTCTGCCACACACGACGAATTATGCATTATAATTACACTCACTCACAACACACACAAGCACATATAGTATGACACACAATTAGACTAATTGATAGCAGAAGTGAACAGCAGCAAGGTAATACCATGACAAGAAAGAATAGATAGAGCCGTCGCATACATCAAACACAATTAATATTAAATTAGAATTCTGTCAATTATAATTAACAGTGATTTAACAAAACGTAATTAGCTAATTTAGTTTAAACCATAAGTAATCCAAATTTACCAGAAAAGAGCAAATTGTTTTGACTAAACAATAAACTAAGTATGAACTAAACACAACATAATATATGTGAAATCAATTAAAGCAAAGGAAGGAGTCAAGGAGAAGAGGCGTACCTGCAAAAGTTAAGAAAGGAATTTAATTTGCAATTATTGTATATATTTGTGTAATGTTTATGCATATATGGGAGGTGTCAACTCCGAAGAATGAGAGGTGCTATGTGAGGAATGAAGACACGTGCAATGTGGATAAGTTTTCTTTTCTTTTCTTTTCAGAAAATTACACATTGCTACCTAAATTTTCAAATAAACATGTTGACCCCAATACTTTATGAAACTTTCACTTTGGTCCATAATTTATAAAATTAATCCAAACCCTGTATATTAAGTTATATTTAATTATGTCCCAGTTCCTTTTCAGGACACCTCTCAAGATTCAGGAACTCAATATCGATATAATCAACTGAAATGAATAATATACTAATTTAATGGTACTCAACTCTGCCAAATTGAAATGGCTAAAGGAATATATATTTAATTTAACACATAAAAACGTGGGGCGTCACAATGTTAAGAGTTAATTTAGGCTACTAATATTAAGTAGTTTCTCTCTCTCACTCACAAAGCACACAACGGGTGATACTTGGTGGTTCCCAGGATCTGGGGTGGAGTTTCGACTGATCTCCACTCCACATGTATAAATATACATGTGGAGGTCATCCCGAACCCCAAGTGCCGAGAACCCCCAAATGTCGCAACTTGGAATTCGTTTTGGATGGTAACTGGTAAGCAAGGAGTGACTTTTAGGAAATTTGCGGCCTTAAATTCAAATAATCACAATAGTTGATATATAATAATTAATAATCTCACATAAATATATATATATATATATATATATATATATATATATATATATATATATGTATTCTGCGATCCGTTCCTAGTCCCTAGACAATAAACCAAGACCAAGTTCCAAAACCTTTTAAAAATAACCCGTCATCATTATTTTACCTGCCAACTACCAATGCTAAGTTGGTTTAACTTTCGTCTATGAAATGATTAAAATGTGGTGTAGGCACGAAGCATTATATGTTGATTTCCGAATATATTCAAATTGTCTCCATTTACCCAATATATATTGGATTAGATATTGGCATATGCTATAAGGTTAAAAGTATAATTATTCAGAACATGACTTGAAATCATTTATCAAACACTCAACTGATCAGTTACTGCAAATGAAGTTTTGGTAGCTTTTTCTTAAAAAATATTTTATATATATTACATGAGTATTAATATTGAATCTAGCTCGATTCGATAAATACAAAATAAAGATGTATGTCTGATATTATCAAGATATTGAGCACAACTTACAATAGCTCGATTAAAACTAGTTTAATAATCGAGGTACCAAGATAATTATTTTTAAGGTGAGTCTTCGAAAATGTCAAAGCACAGAGTCACGTGATAATTAGGACCATCCACATAATAGGACTTGTGTTTTTATCATACACGCACATAGTAACAAAAGTCCCTTTCTTTACAATAACTCTCAATGTATTTATGTAACATTAGAATCTTCTATATATCTTTTATTCCTTTATTTTTATTTTTGTTTCCAAAAAGAAGGGGCTACCCTACCGACCTAACTTGACAAAAACTGAGTTGGAGGTCACATATCTAGTCCAAGTGCTGCCAGCGCGATCTTGATCCAAAATGTCTTGAAGGTCGTGGGGTGCATTCTTGAAACTCATAAGGGCGTGCTCAAGTCCGTCATTAGCCAACATATCAGACGCTTTATTTGTCTCTCTTCAAACATGCGAGATTACAACTTGCCAAGGTAGTGATATTTAATTTGTCACGAATCATGGTGATACGCTCGAAGTAACGATGGATAGAACTCCCTGTCGTAATGCTATCCACGGCTTCCAAACTGTACTCCTTTTCGCCTTTGTTGTGGAACTCAGAGTCATATTCCACCAAATATAGAAATAGCGAGGGAAATATTGTACTAGAAAACCACACTAGATTTAATTCCCAGGAAAGATTGGAGGCGTCACAACGGTCGCGCTTAAAACCCAACCTCCTAGACAGAATTAACTAGACGAATTTAATAGCACAATATAACACTACAACTATAACTAACAATGGCTACTTGAAGAATAGCACAAAATAAAGAACACCAAATTTAACGAGGTTCGGCTAATTTAGCCTACGTCCTCGGACCCCACCAAAATATTTCACTAAAGGACTAAAGTGAAACTATTACAAACTATAGAGGAAGAAAGAAGAAATTGCTAAAAGACTTAGGCAATTTGGGATGTTTTCAAATGTACATAGGTGGTCTCCTTTTATAGGAAAAAAGGACCACCCTTTACAACCATTTTCCAATGTGGGATAATTTAGCTTCTTGAAATGAAGCCATCTTCAACAAATCTCCACCTTGGCGAATTTCAAACTCTTCAATCTCCTCGTCAAACGGGGTCACCAAAACCAATCTTCAAATTTTGACAATGTTGATCAAGTCCAAACAAAATTTGAACTTGATTGCAGTCACAACTTTTGTCAACATATCAGCAGGATTCTCAGTAGTATGGATCTTCTCGATTCTGACTCCACCTTCTTCGAGTATCTCTCTTATGAAATGATACCGAACATCAATGTGCTTCGTCCTTGCATGATAAACTTGGTTCTTTGCTAAATGGATAGCACTTTGACTATCACAATGAATTTTGACATACTTTTGTCCAATCCCTAGTTCACCAAGCAACCGTTGAAGCCAAATTGCTTCCTTTACAGCCTCTGAAATTGCCATATACTCTGCTTCCGTAGTAGACAGAGCAACCGTTGACTGTAAGGTAGACTTCCAACTGACTGGTGCTTTAGCAAGAGTAAATACGTAGCCTGTAGTTGATCTACGCTTATCTAAATCACCAGCATAGTCTGAATCGCAATATCCGACTACATACTGACTATGTTCCCGCTCAAATATCAAACCAACATCAGCTGTGTCATGGATGTATCGCAAAATCCATTTCACAGCTTGCCAATGTTCCTTTCCAGGATCATGCATATACCTGCTCACAACCCCCACTGCTTGGGAAATATCAGGCCTCGTACACACCATAGCATACATCAAGCTACCAACAGCATTTGCATACGGTACTTTTGACATGTATTCCTGTTCTGCATCAGATTTCGGTGACAAAGCGGCGCTAAGCTTAAAATGAGGAGCAAGCGGAGTACTAACTGGTTTTGACTTTTCATCAATGCCAAAACGCCTCAACATCCTACTCAGATATTGTTTCTGAGTCAAACAAAGCCTCCTCAATTTTCTATCTCTGAAAATATCCATGCCGAGAATCTTCTTCGCCTCACCTAGATCCTTCATCTCGAACTCCCTTTTCAAATGAGTCTTCAACTTCTCAATTTCTATTAGACTCGGGGAGGCAATCAACATATCATCAACATACAGAAGAAGATATATGAAGGATCCATCTTGTAGCTTGTGCAAATACACACAATGATCGTATTTGCTTCTTGTGTACCCAATTCCCATCATAAACTTGTCAAATCGCTTGTACCACTGCCTCGGAGATTGCTTCAATCCGTACAACGATTTTTGAAGTTTACAAACCAAATTTTCATTTTCAGCAACTTTGAATCCCTCTGGCTGAGTCATATAGATTTCCTCTTCCAAGTCTCCATGTAAAAATGCAGTTTTTACATCCAACTGAACTAGTTCAAAATCCAACTGTGCTACCAAAGCCAACAAAATTCTAATGGAGGAGTGTTTTACAACTGGAGAAAACACCTCATTATAATCAATGCCCTCCTTCTGAGCGTAACCTTTGGCCACCAATCTGGCTTTGTAGCGAACATCACCTTGGCTAGGAAATCCATCTTTCTTTGCAAATACCCATTTGCATCCAATTGCCTTCTTTCCCTTCGGGAGACTGGCCAGTTCCCATGTTTGATTCTTATGAAGGGACTGCATTTCTTCACTCATGGCAATCCTCCACTTATCTTTCTCTGGTCCTTTGACTGCTTCAATATAAGTGGTAGGAACATCATCAGCGGCAATTGCAGATGCACAAGCCACCATATCATCAAAGCGAGCAGGCTTTCTGATTATCCTCTTTGGCTTGCTAGTTGCAATTGATTCAAGTTGCTGTGGAAGTTCTTGGGGTTGAACTTCCTCTTCTTCAAAATCTCCTTCTACCGTAGGAGAATGATCAAGAGTTTCTTGATCTGCTGGGACAACAAACTTTTCAAACTCCACCTGTTTGGGAGTACCATCCTGCTGTTCTGCATTCACCTTTTCCAACACGGTAGATTCATCAAAGGTGACATCCCTGCTAAAGATTATTTTCTTTGTTTCTGGACACCAAAGACGATAGCCTTTTATACCAGAGGTGATCCCCATGAACACAGCTTTCTTTGCTCTAGGATCCAACTTTGATTCCTTAACATGATAATATGCAGCGGAACCAAACACATGTAAGGAATCATAATCATCAGCAGGCTTTCCAAACCATTTCTCCAATGGTGTTTTTCCATCAATAGCAGTAGATGGTAGACGATTAACGAGATGACACGCATATGTCACAGCCTCAGCCCAAAATTCTTTACCCAACCCAGCATTGGATAACAAACACCGAACTTTCTCCAGCAAAGTCCGGTTCATGCGTTCTGCCACTCCGTTCTGTTGTGGTGTATGTCTAACAGTGAAGTGTCTGACAATGCCTTCATCCTCACAAAATTTTTGAAATGGACCACTCCTAAATTCTCCACCATTGTCTGTACGGAGACGTTTGACCTTTTTATCAGTCTGAGTTTCCACCATCTTTTTCCATTTGAGGAATACCTCAAACACTTCATCCTTCGTCTTCATAGTATACACCCAAACTCTCCGGGAAAAATCATCAACAAAGGTTACAAAATAGTGTTTCCCTCCCAAAGAACTCGTTTTTGAGGGACCCCATACATCCGAATGAACATAATCCAAGATACCCTCAGTATTATGGATTGCTGTTCCAAATTTAACCCTTGTCTGTTTCCCACGAACACAATGTTCACAAAACTCCAATTTGGAGTATTTCACTCCTTTCAACAATCCTTGATTTATGAGGAGATTCAAGGATTTTCCACCTGCATGTCCCAAGCGCATATGCCATAGCCTAACTGCTTCTGAATTCCGATCATCAACAGTAACTGCTGCTACTGCACCCACAACTGTACCACCCATGTAGTGATACGTATTGTTGTTCTTCCGAATTCCCTTCATTACCACGAGTGCACCAGAGATGATCTTCATCACCCCATCCTTAGCTCTTACTTCAAAACCTTTCGATTCTAAAGTTCCAACGGAAATAAGGTTTTTCCTCACTTCTGGTGCATACCGAACACCCTTTAGGGTTATGATTGATCCATCATGATTCTTCAAGCGAACTGAACCAATCCCAAGTGTAGTAAGAGGAGCTTCATTTGCTGTGAAGACAACGTCATTTTGTTCTTTGAAATCAAAGAACCAATCCAAATGTGGTGTCATATGATGACTACATGCTGAATCCAGCATCCATACTTCAGAAGCACCGCTGGATGATGTCGCCAATGAGAAGTCCGATTCGGCATCATCACACGCGGTTACATTCGATTCCGCCACGGCCTTAGAATTGCCCTTAGTTGTCAGCTTTGGGCAATCTCTCTTCCAGTGTCCTGTTTCTCGACAATAGGCACACTCGTCTTTGCTTAGTTTATGCCTGGACTTGGATCTCCCTTTCTTTCCTTTGTTTTTGTTTTGTGAACGACCTCTGACGAACAAAACCTCTGCATCTCCGCCTGAACAAACTTGCTTGTCCTTCTTTCTCAGCTCATAACTGTACAGGGCAGCACAAACTTCGCTAAGAGATACAGCAGCCTTCCCGTGAAGTAGAGTGGTTTCAAGAAACTCAAACTCCTCAGGAAGGGATCCCAGCAACATCAGAGCCAAATCCTCGTCTTTAAAAGTCTCATCCAAATTGATCAAATCGGTAACCAGTTGATTAAAACTGGTAATGTGACTATTCATAGTGGAACCCGAAACAAATGTGAAGCGAAAGAGCCGCTTCTTCAAATGGAGCTTATTCTGACAACTTTTCTTCAGAAACTTCTCCTCCAGTGCCATCCACAATTTATATGCCGAGTTTTCTTTCGAAAACGCATATCTCTGCTCTCTGGATAGACACGAACGAATTGTTCCACATGCCAACCGATTCATCATACTCCAATCTTTTTCCTCCATATCATTTGGTTTCTTTTCTTCAATAGCTAAGTATAGACCTTGTTGAAAGAGTGCGTCTACAACTTCGCTTTGCCACATACCAAAATGGCCTGTGCCATCAAAAGACTCCACTGCCAATCGCGTATTCGCCACAGTGGTTCTCGCCCAAATGGACGACGACGATGCTTTTGAGGTGTCTTCCATTTTTGGTTTACAAATTATTCTTCAATAGCCCTCCAAATGCGAAAGCCAAATAGCCCGGGAAAACTTTTCTGATGTGGAAGATCAGATTAAACTGCGACCACAGAGCATACTCAGAATACCCGAGCTCTGATACCACTTGTTGTGGAACTCAGAGTCATATTCCACCAAATATAGAAATAGCGAGGGAAATATTGTACTAGAAAACCACACTAGATTTAATTCCCAGGAAAGATTGGAGGCGTCACAACGGTCGCGCTTAAAACCCAACCTCCTAGACAGAATTAACTAGACGAATTTAATAGCACAATATAACACTACAACTATAACTAACAATGGCTACTTGAAGAATAGCACAAAATAAAGAACACCAAATTTAACGAGGTTCGGCTAATTTAGCCTACGTCCTCGGACCCCACCAAAATATTTCACTAAAGGACTAAAGTGAAACTATTACAAACTATAGAGGAAGAAAGAAGAAATTGCTAAAAGACTTAGGCAATTTGGGATGTTTTCAAATGTACATAGGTGGTCTCCTTTTATAGGAAAAAGGGACCACCCTTTACAACCATTTTCCAATGTGGGATAATTTAGCTTCTTGAAATGAAGCCATCTTCAACAGCCTTCAATTTTGCAAATCCCAGCATTCCAGTCAAACGCGAGACCGTGTAGAATACTTTCCAATTCGGCAGCTACAACAAATTCCGGTCAGTTTCCAGCCGGTCTCTAATCAATCCAACAATGGCAGCTACGTCGGGTCGATGAGTCCCAGTATTCCAGTCAAACGCGAGACCGTGTAAAATACTTTCCAATTCGGCAGCTACAACAAATTCCGGTCAGTTTCCAGCCGGTCTCTAATCAATCCAACAATGGCAGCTACGTCGGGTCGATGAGGGGTGGCGCATGTGTATGTCGCACGCTATATTAACGAGTGGAAGAGTACATGTATAAAACAATCTATATATCTTTTCTAGAATGTTTTGTAGCAGAACTATTCCAGTACTCCTTTTTATTGCGTGTTATTCCCAAATTTTATTCCTTCATGAAATTAATATAATTGGAGATAGACGGATCATATTAGCATGTAATTTTTTCTTTAACCTTTTCAATTCATATATATCAATTTACTAGCCAATGTGTAATTCTGTTGACATTTTCACACATAACCCATTATAATCAAGAAATAGATGACATTTTTATCAAGACATTCCCCAATATTAACAGTGAATTTTTGTGACTAACTTTGTTATATAAATCAGATTCTATTGATTTTTGCCGAACTATCTCGAATAATATGAGATTTTAACACCTATCGAATTATACACTTAAATCTTAATTTTGTCAGAAGATGTATAACCGTTGTACTGGGATTTAAAGTCTGATTCACACAAATAACACCTTATTTAAGCAGCTAGCAGGTTGGCTAAGCTCCGTTTATCCCGCTATGAATATGCACTATGTGGTTGAGTGTATGATAAGTTTTTCATAATTTTGTTTATATCAATTGATTACATTAAGAAGCCCTGCGCATATCTACCATAGATGGTATCTACAAAATGGGTAAAGGCCCTGTTAGTTAAATACGGGACAGAAAAAATTCATTATTAATACGAGTATATACGATATTTTTTTTAAAGCTACGATGAAAAAATCGGCTAAAAGATACGTGAATGGGAAGTAAACGGATTCGTAGACGTACTAGTATAATACAATTACATTTTAATTATTCGGGAAAAAAAACACGACTTATTTTCAAATAAATTTAAAAGATATATTGCTTGTATTCATTTTTATTTTATAAAAATAATATTTTATATGATAAAAATAATATTTTATATGAGTCTCTAGTTGTCAATAATTAATATTTTGATAAATTATCATCGTTCGCAGGTTTTTAATTGTATAGTACTGAATTAGTATTATAAAAAATAGTTACAATTTTCAAATTAAAAATTAAAAATATTTTTTTTACCAAAATTAGAGTATTGTTCGTCAAGTGTAATACGTGTATTATACGATTTAACTTAACAGTACGAGTACTATTCGTTGTACGAAAGATGAAAATATTTTTCAGTTATACATATATACACGTATTATACAGGTATAATATGTATCAAAAAGGTCCCTAAACTATAAAATGTATCAAAAAGGTCCCTACCCTCTTTTGTTAATAACTCCATTTACCAACTTTTTAAAGACTATAATACCCTTCTTCTTTATTATGATGTTGTTGAAGTTGCCAATCACAACTAAAACTTAACCATTTGAAAATATATTTTTAGTTAATTGATTAGTTTAAGAACTTTTTAAATATATTTATTAATAAAATAGTTAGTTTAAGTTATATTTTTTATATAAACTATCATTTCAGAAAAATATTTAATAATTTTCATATTTAGATTATAAAATTTCTAAATTAATTAATAGTTACTAAATAGCGATAATTAAAGAAGTAATCAAACTAATAGTACTTCGTAAACTGATATTACAAAAAAAATTTTGCAGTTTAGCATTTATTTTTGAATAAATAGTATAAGATATTTAAATAACATTATGTATTGCGCATGTTAAATGCTATAAATATCACATGAAATTGTTATAAATTATTAATATTAAAATATTATCAGCATGAAAAATGATTACTTGAAGTTATAATTTTTTTTAGTTGAAGTCATGTCCGCATAAGGGCCTCTATATATAAATATACAAAGCTAACTGTATATTTTTTATAGTTTGATCATTAATAACACAATAAGGTTATTGCCTATTGGATATATGTCTCTAGCACATTACAATTAAATAGATAATATTATTTAAGAATATCAGTATGTGTACTAATTTGCTTATTAGTAACATTATAATTTAAATAGTAATTGTGATTAACTTAAGTTATAACTGATTTTGTGAAAACAGAAACATTTACCATACCTTATTACTAATAATAATATTAGATAATGAATGGTAAAATATGTAAATAATAATTAAAATATTGTATATAATATTTAATAAATATTCTTGGTAGTAGTAATGTAAAAATTTAATTGCATTTCCTAGGTAGGTGATATTTAAGAAAACATAAACAACTCCATTTAAATGTTAAGGGCAAAAATGTAAATTAATATTAAATCTTCACATCCTCATTATTTTAAAGATTTGAAGAGTAAAGTGAGGAACCTTTTTGATACATTTTATAGTTCAGAGACCTAAATAAACCAATAAGGTCAGCACAGTTGGTAGATAGCTGGGTTCCTTAAGCATACTGTCCAGAGTTCGATCCCTGGCTGTGTGTATGGAAAAGGCTTTTTTGGGAGAGTCAAAACTCATTTCGGTGATCTCTACGTCTCGAAGGGATTAGTCTCCAGCGTCCGGCTGGGGATACCCTTGGTATAAATAAATAAAAAAGACCTAAATAAAAATAAAATGAATAATGCAGGGGTATTTTACCCAAGAGTTTTCATAATTGATAATAGGGGTGGGCATTCGGTTCGGGTAATTCGAATCCCGAACTGACCCGATCGGGTTCGGGTAATTCGGTTCGGGTAATTCGATTACAAATCGGGTTCGGGTATAAACCGAACCCGAATACCACTATTCGTGTTCGGTATCGGGTAGGGGTTTAATTTTGATCAGGTAATTCGGGTACCCGAATTACCCGATTTAATTTTTAAAAAATTAAATAATAATAAAATATTAATATACAATTCTATTCGGTTGGAATTGGAAGTAGGACAAGAGCAAGAGTCAGATGTGGTGGCTGGTGGGTTATGACTCAACTAAACACTAATACAAATTAATATTATACAATAAAAATATTTATTATATTTTGTAAAGTTAAAAACCCTTGCTACAACTTTACACATGAATGGAAATTGGAATTGCTTGCCTCTGCCTCACCCTCACACTCACAGGCTCACAGCCTCACCTCACGCACGCCTCCAACTCCAAGTTTCATTGTCGTTCATTGCCGCCAGTCGCCGCCATTTTTACCCACTTCCGATCGCCACCATCATCATCGGCTGTCGGCTCTATAGTTTATACATATTTCTTTTAAGGTAAAAAATAAAATTGCCCATTTTGATTTTAGAGAAAAAAGTTAATTATTATGACATGTTGATGATTTGTTTAAGTAGTGGTGTAACATTGTATGATTTTAGTCCTGATTAATGATGTTCTTGGTTTATTGCACTTGTGCAATCCATTTATTGAAATGATATTAAAGATTGTATTTTAAACTTGTTTTCTATGATAATGTCTAATACTCTAACTTATGTAAGAAAGAGTTGGGCCTTTTTTTTGGAGGCCCAAATACCTCACTCTAGTCCAAAATTTAAAGTCCAAAAATCAAAAGTTTATTTTTTGAATGAAAATCAGAATTGGGCCTACGTTTTGAGGCCCAAAAAGCTGTGTCTAATTTTTTTAAATGAGGAAACCCGAATCCGAACCCGATCGGGTAACCGAACCCGAAATACCCGAATTGTCGGGTACCCGAGTATATCGGTTCGGTTTCGGGTGATAAGATTATATAACCGAAACCCAAAAAACCCGAACCCGATAACCCGAACCGAATGCCCACCCCTAATTGATAATACCCATGGCCAAATTTTAAGTAAGAGTTTTCATAATTGATAATACCCATGGCCTAATCAAACAATTCTCTTCTCAACCCAAATTAAAGGTCCTTAAGGAAGAGAAAGAAAAGAGTTCAACAAATCAACGAAAATGGAGAATGTATGCGTGCTGATGACCTGCCCAATGTCCCCCTACCTCGAGCAAGAACTCCAAAAACGCTTCACGCTCTTCAAGCTCTGGGAATCGCCTTCCCAAAGCCAATACGCGGACTCAGTGAAGGCAGTGGTGGGCAACACCAAGCTCGGCGCCGACTCCAAGATGATCGACTCGCTCCCCCGCCTCGAAATCGTGGCGAGCTACAGCGTGGGCTTGGATAAAATCGACTTGAATAAGTGTAGAGAGAGGGGGATTAGGGTTACCAACACTCCCGATGTGCTCACCGATGATGTTGCCGATGCTGCGATTGGTTTGGCGCTCGCGACGTTGAGGAAGATTTGTCGGTGCGACGGATTCGTGCGAAGTGGTCTTTGGAGAAATGGAGATTTTCAATTGGCTAATAAGGTTTGTTTGTTTGTTTGTGCATTTGATGTGTTTCTGCTCTTGTTTCTCTCTTTGATTGGTTGTTGTTTATGGTCTTTTTCTCCTCGATAATGGACTTTGCTTTATTTGATTGTAGTGAAGCATGTTGGTTTGCTTCCAACATCAAAAACAATTCTGAGTCATCGAAACTTGCTAATATTCATGTGTTGTGAGGTCCATTTTACATATTCGATCGTAATTGTACATGAATTTGAAGCCTCACAACTCTCTAAAAATTACTCGTTTTTTGAATTGCTCGAGTTTTATTTCAGTTACTACTAGGCTACCAATTGTTGTTGCATTATTGTTCACATCACGTCCTAAGATTCGCTCGCCTAGAAGCTCGTTTTATTTTTCAAGCCGAGTCCAGGCTTAGAGAGAAAAAGCCAGAAACAAGTTCAAGGATTTACAATAGAAGCTCGCCCACATTATGACGTTGAACGTGAGCTTGATTGACAGTCGTAATCAGCAGTAGAAGTAACAAAGCATGAATGCTAGCATTGGGGCCAATGTGAGATCCATTTTACACTTACAATCATGATTGAGTCAGACTTCAAGTAGACTTAAGTTTTAGAACTCTTTAACAATAACACTCTTGAGTACGCAAGTTTTTATACGAGTAATAGTTGTTGCATAATTGGTCAGATCACTCTAAGAATCGCCGGCTTGAAGCTCGTATAATTTCAAGCTGATTTCGACCATATGCAAAAAGGCTCGAAAGAAGTTCATGTTTTAATAGTAAGCGTGAGCGTGAGTCCAAGGACGCTCAGTTCGCTCGGCTTGATTAACAGCCCTAATCAACGGTAGAAGCAACAAAGTCGTACTTTTAATTTCCCTACAAAAGAGAATGATATACCAAGTTCACATGCTCTTTTCTTGACATTTTGAAACATTTTTACTTGTTTGTATACATATATGCTATTTCTCACTATTTCTCTGTCCACTTTCAGTTCAGTGGTAGATCAATCGGCATAATCGGATTAGGCAGGATCGGTTCAGCGATAGCCAAGAGAGCCGAAGCATTTGGATGCACGATAAGTTACCATTCCAGATCCAAAAAACCAAACTCAAACTACACATACTACTCCAACATTCTTGATCTAGCTACTGATTGTCAAATCCTAGTTGTGGCATGTGCCTTGACAGAAGAAACACAGCATATAGTGAATCGGGACGTCATTGATGCGTTGGGACCGAAAGGGATTCTCATCAATATTGGTCGAGGGTCACACATTGATGAAACCGAACTTGTCTCTGCATTAGGTGAAGACCGGTTAGGTGGGGCTGGACTTGATGTGTTTGAGAATGAGCCTAATGTGCCCGAGTCATTTTTGGGGCTCCAAAATGTAGTTTTGTTGCCTCATGTGGGAAGTGATACTGTCGAAACCAGCAAAGCCATGGCTGATCTCGTTGTTGCGAACTTGGAAGCTCATTTCCTTGAAAAGCCGCTATTGACACCGGTGGTTTGAGTGTCCTTGAATCGATCTGGTGGTTGGCTTCTGGTATATCCAAGATCATTGGAGAAAGGAGAGGTGGTGGTGAAAAAAACCTCATCTTCTATAGTCCGAGGACTTGGAGCAACTCACTTGGTTCAGAATCGTGATTTGAGGGTAATTCTCGATTGAATTATGTGTGGTTGTTCTTTGTCCATCCAAGACCGTTTGATCAGAAACGAGTGATAAAATACCTTGTCTCCCTATAATCCAAGGGCTTGTAGCCAATAAGGAGCAATACACCTGGTCCAATACAGAATAACCTGAGGATTGAGTAGCATTTGCTAAAATTTCAAATCATTAGGGTGACTAGTAGCCTTAAGGATTCATTTATTTATTTATTTTCCCACATTTGAACGTGGCCTAATCTTTGTTCTTTTTTCTCCACAACTGGGGAATTGCCCCATATACAAAATACAAATGAAATGTATGCAGTTCTTTTTGTGAATACCCTTGTGGCTCTTAACTTCTCACCAAAAATAAGTGAATTTTAGGAACGTTGAGAATTCTATCATTTCTTTTTTCCAATCAATTTGTTGGTGGAATTAGGATAGGCAATCATAAGTTACAAAGTATATTCAAATTATTGAAACCTCAATTGATACTCGTAAGCAAGCTTAGAGTTACATACATCAATTTGTACAAATCTAACATTACAATGAACAGCCGTCTGGCTACGTACTATCAAAATCATGGCACATTAGCAAATTCTATGTATTGATTTTAATAACTGTACAGAATTTTGGTTGAAAGACACTAAACTAATCACATAACAAATGCATTTGTGTATATACCGATCAAATATCAAAAGTAATTCACTTTTCAACTGACTCGAATTTCCATTTTCACAGATCACCTTCCACTAAAACTGGTTTTTCAGCTTAATCATCTTGTATGACTCACGAGGATCATTCTTAGTCTAAGGAGCTTTAATAGACATGAAATCCCAAGGAGCAATCATTCATGTGAGAGGACCCACATCGTGACTCAGCCACACATGGATGGTCGTGATCTCATCGAGACTTAAACTTCCAGAATTCTCTAAGAATCACTCGGAATAAAAATTTATAGCTTCACTTGTGCGACAAAGTTTAATATAGCCAACGCTTAACACAAACTGCCAAAAACACGTTTAATCAAATATTTACACAAACTTATAAATATAATTTAAATGAATTTACACAAACTTCCTTTCATTATACTGATGTGACTCTGTTACGTAGTTTGTAGAACCAAATTCACTATAGTTGGACCACTTCACTCACTTGTGTTGTGTCGTTCCAAGCTTTCTAATGCCATTTTCCGGAATTTTCTCAGGTCCTCTTTGTATTGTGTTGTATCATAAGAGATATCGTAATCGGAGCTTCCATGCGAATCGTATGTCGTGTTGTGTTCAGGTCGAATACCCTCGCTTAATTCATCCAGAGATAAGTTTCCTTATAATGCACATATTATCTGCATTTTTGTAGAAGTTATATGGAGAAAGATATTCAATTGTCCGGGTTATGGAGCAAGTTATAACAAATTCGAAGACCATATCAAGAAAATGAAGTTGGGTTTCGGTCATATTATACATTGGACCACGTTCATTGGGGCTGGTCTATTATACACCGTTGGATCAGGGTTAGTGGAGTGATTTTTACCACCATACCCTCTACAAGCAATGGTCTTGATGGACAAGCTCGAATAAACTCGATCAACCCAAGAATACATGAAGTGGGACATGGTATTTCGATACTTGGACTGTATATAAAACAAACTAAATAACTGGAAAATGAGATTTCAGGATTCACAAGTCAAAATATTTTTGAAACTATTGGCCAAGATTGAACTAAGATCGTTTGGAATAACATTTTATAAGATGTTTAATAAAGACAAGGGCGTATTGTAATACGAGAATCTATTCCATAACTGATAAAGAAAAATTTATCCTCTTGAACATTTCTTATAGTTGAGCTTTTATATCTATCATAAAATTGTGATACAGCTATTAATCATGAAAGGAAGTTCATACAAATCATAGGGTGATTATTAGGGAGTGCCAGGACCATCTAGTATGGTACCAAGTGTTCGGTAGGGTGGACCCCACGTGAGTCTCATCACATGGATGGTCGCAATTGTCAAGGGAATTCGAATCTCTAGAGATAAATGACATCTAATCATGATATCCGAATTATATTAGTTTTTAGTTTTGTTTTAGTCTATCAAGGCCTCAAAACCCTACAGTTGACTCTGAAGTCACGATATTCTAACACTAGATATTCAGTTAACAAAACATATATACCTGACTCATTCGTGGCCTCCGCCGTGCGAAATGACGCACACAGAGAGAAGCACATGCAACCATCCGAGTCATCTCAACAGAGTCATACTCAGTCTGCAACCTTGGATCAACCAAAGTGTCAAAGTCGCCATTCTCCAAAGCTTGTGTAAGCAAAGGCCTTGCCTACATTAGTTATGAAAAAAAAAATATCTCCTAAAGACATTGAACATAAAAGTACAAGCATCAGAAATTAAATCTCGTCATGTCTTTTTCTTCATTTTAGAAAGAAGTTGAGTATCAAGGGTCAAACAAACAAAAGTAGTTGTATATAATTACACGCACTCCCACTCATTAATTGAATTACTACCACGAGTCGTGAGGTTTTGCAAATTACCAAGATACCCATCCTAACAACTCGAAAAACAGGGTTGGAAATTGTAATCTACTTTTAATTGACAAAGGGTGAAATTGTAATATGTTTTTACTCACGGGGAAAGTTATAGTAATCTTTCAAAAACCTCGAGGTATTTTTTCGTAATTAAGATTTCACGCAGGAAGTGTCTATGTAATTTACTCTTAAATAAACATATCCCCAGATTAGATTAGATCTGTACAGACATTTTCTTCAAGTTCATAATTTTTCTTAACTCTTAAAGTTCATACTAAGATTGAAGACGTAGTCTCACCCAGTCAATGATGTTATCATCGAGGTAGTGTTGAGATTTATCAATTGGGCGGCGTCCGGTGATCAACTCTAAAAGCACAACCCCATATGAGAAGACATCCAACTTATCTGTTAGCTTCCCGGTAAGAGCATACTCTGGAGCTAAATAACTGCAAATGTTGGATGAAACATAGTACTAAACCAAAAACAAAATATGTTTATTTATCTTAGGGATAATTACATGCACACCCTCTCACTTGTTGGAAATTACCACAAGCCCCTTTAGTTATTGTGCAAATTACCAAGATCTTGACAACTCGGAAAATAAGGGTGAATTTGTAATCTGTCTTTTACAGAGAGAGTATGTAATATGATTTTACTTATAAAGGAGGTTATGGTAATTTCTCAAACGTCGGAATATATTTCGTAACTAGGGTCTCATGCAAGTGATGTTAATTTACCTTTATTTTAACATGGTACATTGTAAATTAAAGTTATGGCTTAAGTCAATATATATGTCAAAAATCAGCAATGCCAAACAGTGCCGATCCTAAGTAGCTTACCCAAAAGTTCCCATTACTCGAGTAGAGACATGAGTATCATTATCAGAATATAACCTAGCAAGACCAAAATCTGCAACCTGGTATAATATACCCAAAGATAAATAATAGCAGTTTATGACTGATCTAAAAAGATCCAATTTGAGAGAGAGAGAGATAGTAATGCAAGGACTACTAAAAAACTTCATAAAGATACATAATACATACTTTTGCCTCAAAATTTTCATCAAGAAGGATGTTAGAGGATTTGATATCACGATGTATGATTTTGGGTTTACCTGCACATGTCGTTAAGTTCAATTTGATTGGATCAATCAACGAACAACATAAAGACATACAGCTCACAACGAAGAGGTTATGCAAGGAAAAAAAGACTCACAGTCCTCATGCAGATATGCCAATCCTTTTGCTGAGCCTAGAGCAATTTTCATCCTAGTTGCCCAGTTTATAGAAGTGTTCTCCTTCTCTGCATTGTTCGTTTCTCAGTGAGATCAAAATTAGAAAAATGAAACGGGGGTATTATATACGAAAAATAGCCAATTATATAATGACACTTAGCAATTAAAGTCAGGGAAACGGGTTAATGTCACGTTTGCAATCACCACTGCTTTTGGAGAAGCGATTTTATTTTCGAGAAAACTGTAATAGTTTGTATGAAGCAAAAGTGGAGAGGGCTTCCAAAAGGTAGCAAGAAGCGAAAAGGCCAGAGTGAGAGTGTTTTTTTTTTCTTTTTTTTTTTGGGGTTGTGGGGGAGTGGTATACCTTCAACCTTAAATTTTGTTGAGGACAAAACATGAAAAATAACTCTAAGTATAATACATGCATGACCCCTTACTTGTTGAATAATAACCATAAGCCCGAGGTTTTGCAAATCACCAAGACACCCAAGTCACGACAAAGTGTTAGTGTGCATTTTATGCATATTTTACATATATTTTCTTTATTCTTTTATTAGTATTTGAGTTTAAATTATAGATATTTATTACGATTTTTATTTTGATAGGTGAAATTTGAAAGAAGAAGAAAATGAAGAAAAAGATGGAGAAAAAGAAGAAGACACATGAAGTTGTAGGAGTCTTCCCATCTTGTAGGAGTTTTCCTATTTCTTTTAAGAGTCTTATTAGTATTTTATTTTAGTAAGTAATTATTTTCCTTCTTCCATTAAAATTAGAGTTTTATTTAGTTAGGAGTCTTTTGGCTAGACATATATAATAGAATTGCTGGAATCTTATTCCTTCTTCTAGACATTAATCACTATTCACGTTTTGTACATGGAGAGGAGAAGAAAATTCTGCGTTTTTATTTCTTTCAAGATGTATTGCTAAAAACTCAAGTTCTAGCCAAGGATTATTGGAGTTTTGATTCTACAAAAGTTGTGAGATCTAATTTATATTTATTCCTTCTTTGTTCTTGAGTATTTGCATATTTTCTGTGTTTGTTGAAATTATTATTTTGATTAATTAAATAATAAGGGCCCGTTATTTGATTGTCGGAATAGTAAATAGCCATTTAGAATCCCAAATCCGTAATTGTTTGGTCAATTCTAATATTTGTGGCAGTTAATAACATTGATTATGGACAAGTTTTCGATTGTTATTATGGGAATATGTGATCTAATCTAAATGAACCGAGCTTGCGAGTTTGTTGGTTAGAATTGGTGTTTCTCTATTTCTTAATGCTATTGTTAAATTAAATCCTAAGAGCTTATTTAGGGTTGTTTAATCAATAAGAGAAATAATCAAAGAGCTTGTTTTGGTTATCGATAAATTAAGGAGAAACTAGGTTGTTAGAGCTTGTTAATAACTATAGCCAATTTATTCATGAATATTGAATTATCTTTGCATCAAGGATCAACTATTTGAATCAAAACGGAAATAACTCCTTAGGCTAGAATCTCACCATCTATTGATTTATTCTACTTGTTTAATTTTGCATCTCTTGATTTTAATAATTTTTGTTATTTATTTTGATTTTAGTTTAATTGATTATTAAAAATCCCCCCTTTTATTTTATTCGTTTATTTGAGAAATAATCTGAACCAATCCCTGTGGATTCGACCCTGCTCATCGCTATCTACAAATTTAGGAGTAGGAATTATTTTTGTTTGGATTCGACACCCATCAAATTTTGGCGCCGTTGCCGGGGATTGGTGCTTTTAGATTTATTTCTCATTATATAGTTAATTTTTGTTGCTTGTTCTGTTTTATGCCTCGATCTTTTCGTGCAGGTGAACTTCAATACGATCCTGAAATTGAAAAAGCAGCTCGCCGACTACGAAAAGAAGCCAAGCAACGTGCTCAAAGAGTCCCATCTACTTCATCTCCCGGATTGAACTTAACTTTGGAATTGAGTGACACATCCAGTGATTCAGAAGAGGAACTTGAAGTCATGGCCAACGCCAACGAGAGAACTTTAAGGGAGTTAGCCATGCCAAACATAAACCAACAACCTCTTTGCATTCAATATCCCACCCTTGAGGTAGATTTTGAATTAAAATCTGGTCTTATTCACTTACTTCCTACTTTCCGTGGTCTTGCAGGAGAAGATCCCCACAAACACTTGAAAGAATTCCACGTGGTCTGTTCAACGATGAAACCAAGGAATGTCACTGAAGATCAAATCAAACTGAGGGCTTTTCCGTTTTCACTAGCTGACAGAGCTAAGGATTGGCTCTATTATCTACCCTCTGGTTCAATCCAGACATGGACCGAAATGAAGAAACAATTCTTGGAGAAATTCTTTCCCGCCTCACGAGTTGCCAACATAAGAAATGAGATATGCGGGATTAGGCAAATCAGTGGAGAATCGTTGTATGAATACTGGGAGCGGTTTAAGCAACTAGTAGCCAGCTGCCCACAACACCAAATTCCTGAACAACTCCTAATCCAGTATTTCTATGAAGGGTTGTCAACAATGGAGAGAAATATGATAGATGCTGCGAGTGGAGGCGCAATGGTACACAAAACTCCCACAGAAGCAAGAAATTTGATCTCCAACATGGCTGCCAACACTCAACAATTTGGCACTCGACAAGATACTGCACTGAAGGGGGTGAATGAGGTGAATTTCGCATCAGTGAATCAACGTCTGGATGATTTGACCTCCCTAGTGCAAAAATTGATAGTAGGCAATACACAACAAGTGAAGGCATGTGGTATCTGCTTTAATCCTAGTCATACTACCGAGGTGTGTCCTACACTTCAAGAGGATCCTCACGAACAAGCCAATGTTGTTGGATTTCCAGGGGCTCCACAGAGAAAGTATGATCCCTTCTCCAATACCTACAATGTCGGGTGGAGGGATCATCCTAATTTGAGTTATGGTCCACGGTCTAATGGATTCCAACAATCATACCAATTCAGACAACAAGCACAACCACCTCAGCCATCCTCCAACCCACAAGGCATTCCTCTTGAAGAAATTGTTAAACAATTAGCAACTAACACACAACAATTTCAACAAGGGACGAGGACTAGTATACAACATCTGGAGAGTCAAATGAGTCAATTAGCCACCACTGTGAATGAGTTGGTTTCCCAAAGCTCGAGTAAACTACCCTCTCAGCCCATAGTGAATCCAAAGCAGGATGTTAGTGCAGTCACTTTGAGAAGTGAAAAGGGGTTACAAGAGCTTAAGAAATTTGTAATACCTCCACCGTTTCCTAGTCGATTTGCTAACTCTAAACGTAAGGTAGAAGAAGAGTTGGAGAAGAAATCCGTGGAACCTCAACTCGTCAAACCGACTGAGACACGAGCCGAGCAGGTCGAGCTAATTGAGGTATCTCCCCCGTTTCCTGGTGAGCTTGTGGAATATGAGAAGGAAGAGCAAGTAAAGGAAATTCTAGAGACTCTACGAAAAAATGAGGTAAATGTATCTGCAATCATTCCAAAGAAATTACCTCCAAAATGCGAGGACCCAGGTATGTTTACTATTCCTTGTAAGATAGGTGAGGTGCAAATTGAGGAGGCTATGTTAGATCTAGGAGCTTCTATTAATATCATGTCTCGTTCTCTCTATGAATCTTTGAATGTGGGAAAATTGAAAAGAACGGATGTGATTATCCAATTAATTGATAGGTCTAATGCGTATCCTGATGGTGTTCTTGAAAATATATTAGTTCAAGTTAATGATTTGGTTATTCCTGCTGATTTTTATGTTATTGATATGGGTGAAGATAACTCTTGTGATTTTACTCCCATTTTACTTGGAAGACCATTTCTTAAAACATCTAGAACTAACATTGATATTCATAATGGGACAATTACTATGGAATCAAATGGTGAAATCATAGAATTTAGTATTTATGATTCCATGAAGTATCCTAATAATGATTATTCTATGTTTGTCAAAGGTGTTACTAACTTGTTGATGCAGCGAACTATTGAACTCACTGATGATGATCTATTAAAGGTAGCCTGGCACAATGATGGCTTTGAACCTCCTACTTACGCAACTTGAGCCATAACCTCGTCTAGCCAAAGACGTTAAAGAAAGGCGCTGCTTGGGAGGCAACCCAAGATTTTACCTTTTTTCGTTCCTTTATTTTATGTTTTTGTTTATTTCTCGTCTTTTTCTTTGAGGTGAAACATACCCCAAGGTAATTCTGGGTATGTTTTAAGCTTAGTTTTTTTAAAAAAAAAATAATAAAAAAATAAAAAATTTGTGTTGCACTGACAGATTACAACTTCAAATTAGGCGTGCCCACGCTCTATTTGAAGTTACAATCTGCCTTAGTCACTCCTTGGTGATTTTCGAAAAAAATAAAATTTAATTGAATTAAAAAAATTCGAATTTTCTTTTTCTCTCAGCAATTACTTTACCTTTTCACCTTTCTTCCCTATCTTTTTCTTTCTTTTGACCTGATTGTCTCCTCCCCCAATTTTTCTTCTACAGCAGCAAAACAAAACTTCCACCCCATCTCCACCACCATTGAAGAAGTCGCCGGTCACTACCATGGAAGACGTCCACCTCCGCCAACCGCGGTGCCATCGTGGCGACACCGGCGCAATCAAAACCCGCCTACGCCACCTCCACCAACCGAAGACGGCGGCGAAATCAACTCCAACCGACGCGTCGCCTTCCAGCAGCAGCTTACCAAACTGGATCTAGCCGCCGCACGCTTCACCACCCCACAGCCGTCGCGTTACCTCCTCAAAATCCGATGGCCGTTTCACCACCCCACAGCCGTCGCGTTACCTCCTCAAAACCCGAAGCCAACTTCTCCAAACGCACAACAACCACTGCTATGTCGCCGGCAGCTGCAAATTCCGGGCATTCTCCGAAAATTTCTTCGGGGTTCGGTTCTCTGAGATCAATTACATTTCAGTCACCACCGAATTGATCTCGTGTTCACACATCTAATTCAGGGGAGTCCCGTTCCTTTACCTCTATTTTTTTATTATTCCCCTTATGCTTTATATTTTTATACATTAAGATACATTGAGGACAATGCATGAAATCAGTGTGGGGGAGGGGTTAAATCCTTTGTCGTGATGTGTGTATAATTCTCTTAGTGTGCAACGAGTTAAGTTAGTGTAAATTTTTTTCGAAATATCAATTCTTTTGATTTGAGAAATTTGATGAAATTCATGAGAGAAGTCAAGCATGCTTATACTGTTACAATTGTTGAAGTACATGTTTCTTTGAGAAATTTACGGAAGTTTGTAATTTGGAATAATTGTGTATGTGATATTTGACTCATAAAGTTCGTTGATATTTTCTTAGGTATAAATTTTGGTGAAATTAAATTGATGATGAGTTGAAAATATGGGTATTAAGACCCTATGAAGTAATTTGTGCTGAAAATGTGTATGATATAACCTCTTGTAGCGCCTGGGGCTAACTACACTGAAGGGATTAAGCCTGAGGAGTTTTCAAGCTTGGTAACCTAAGGCCAACTGGTCTGGGATCTATCGGCCCAAACCTGCTACTGTGTTAGTATCCTGATAGGGCTATAAGAGGGTATCAAATGATAAATGATAAACTTGTTGAGTAACCGGGTGCATTCATGACCAATGTTTGTATTCGCGTCAAAAGACAAGTAATTGCATAAAGTAAATAAAAGTATGATATTGGTGCTAAATTGGTTATAAAATGCTTGAGGAGATAGAAATGGATAATGCGAGTTGAATGTTGTATACGTGATTTTACAATCATGGATTTTTGTGAATTTTTGAAGAGTATGTATGGATACGAAAGTTATAGTTGAGGCATGAATGATATCTTTAAAGACTTTTGTTAGAATTTTTGATGATAAGGGTTGATGTTTGGAAAAATAAGTTTCTTTAACTTGCTTGTTGTACACTGAGAGATCGATTTTGTGGGTATATCATCTGCAAACCCTCACGAGACACAACTCGTCCACTAGGGTAACCTAGGGGTTTAAAGGCTTGTTGCATACGCTAAATGCAATCGTGATACCTACGAAAATGGTTAGGTTTAGTTGTTTTTATTTTTCTTTATTCTTTGAGTCTTTTGTCTTTGCACGACGACGTGCAAGAGTTAAAGTGTGGGGGAATTTGTTAGTGTGCATTTTATGCATATTTTACATATATTTCCTTTATTCTTTTATTAGTATTTGAGTTTAAATTATAGATATTTATTACGATTTTTATTTTGATAGGTGAAATTTGAAAGAAGAAGAAAATGAAGAAAAAGATGGAGAAAAAGAAGAAGACACATGAAGTTGTAGGAGTCTTCCCATCTTGTAGGAGTTTTCCTATTTCTTTTAAGAGTCTTATTAGTATTTTATTCTAGTAAGTAATTATTTTCCTTCTTCCATTAGAATTAGAGTTTTATTTAGTTAGGAGTCTTTTGGCTAGACATATATAATAGAATTGCTGGAATTTTATTCCTTCTTCTAGACATTAATCACTATTCACGTTTTGTACATGGAGAGGAGAAGAAAATTCTGCGTTTTTATTTCTTTCAAGATGTATTGCTAAAAACTCAAGTTCTAGCCAAGGATTATTGAAGTTTTGATTCTACAAAAGTTGTGAGATCTAATTTATATTTATTCCTTCTTTGTTCTTGAGTATTTGCATATTTTCTGTGTTTGTTGAAATTATTATTTTGATTAATTAAATAATAAGGGCCCGTTATTTGATTGTCGGAATAGTAAATAGCCATTTAGAATCCCAAATCCGTAATTGTTTGGTCAATTCTAATATTTGTGGCAGTTAATAACATTGATTATGGACAAGTTTTCGATTGTTATTATGGGAATATGTGATCTAATCTAAATGAACCGAGCTTGCGAGTTTGTTGGTTAGAATTGGTGTTTCTCTATTTCTTAATGCTATTGTTAAATTAAATCCTAAGAGCTTATTTAGGGTTGTTTAATCAATAAGAGAAGTAATCAAAGAGCTTGTTTTGGTTATCGATAAATTAAGGAGAAACTAGGTTGTTAGAGCTTGTTAATAACTATAGCCAATTTATTCATGAATATTGAATTATCTTTGCATCAAGGATCAACTATTTGAATCAAAACGGAAATAACTCCTTAGGCTAGAATCTCACCATCTATTGATTTATTCTACTTGTTTAATTTTGCATCTCTTGATTTTAATAATTTTTGTTATTTATTTTGATTTTAGTTTAATTGATTATTAAAAATCCCCCCTTTTATTTTATTCGTTTATTTGAGAAATAATCTGAACCAATCCCTGTGGATTCGACCCTGCTCATCGCTATCTACAAATTTAGGAGTAGGAATTATTTTTGTTTGGATTCGACACCCATCACAAAGCAGGGGTGAAATTGTAACCTAATTTTACTGACATAGGTGAGTTGCAACCAGTTTTCGCTGAATGGGGAAATTATGGCAATTTCTCAAATCTCGGGATGTTTTCACGATTAAAGCAGGGGTGCCTGTGTAATTTACCCCTCTAATATATTCACAAGAAAAACAGCACCATGTAGAAGCATCCTCTACCTGATTATGGACTCTAGCCTTACCGTACCACTAAACCTAAACGCGCATATATATAGCCATAAGTACCACTAAACATCACATCATAGAGTTAAAAAAAAAAGTACCATTTGTGTTTACCATGCAAGTGAAACTCCAAGGTATTATTTGGAACATATTCATATACCAACAATCTCTGAATCCCTGAAATGCAGTGGCCAACCAACGATACTAGATGTTTGTGATGAACACGGCTTATAGTCTCAACCTCTGGCTGAAATTCACGCTCCCCTTGACCACTACCAACTTTCAGTTGTTTAATTGCAACATGTTTCCCATCACAAAGCACTCCCTTGTGGACATATCCAAAGCCACCTTGACCGAGGAGGTTGGTATGAGCAAAATTCTTTGTTGCGAGTAAAAGTTCCTCGAATGTAAATGTAGTTTTTTTGGTAGAGCCATCTACTGAAGATGACTGAGATTGTGATGAGATGCCTAGTGGAAGAGTTGGATTTGGCGGTTCTCCAATGATATTACCGGATGGTGGCGAAGCAGGGTGTTGCCAAGGATACTGTGGAGCATGAAACGGGTCATCTATAAGAGCAAAAGATTATATTAAACTGATTGTACTAAAGACACGCCAAAAAGGAAAACAAAGATGTACTCTAGAAGTTCGAAGAAAGGATGTCACAGAGAAAAAGACTCATATTGTTAGCCACTCAATAGTTGACTCAGATCAGTTCCCACTCCAAATCATCTGTAACTTACGCTCGTAGATTTGTGACATGTGTATACATGGGTGATCAGATGTGGAGAAAGAAAAAGTTTTAATGTGGAGAGAAAGCTATAAATTCTCTCGGCACATCTCAACGGCCAATGTATACACGGGCCACACATCTATGAATGTAACAAAGAATGTTAACCATATGTTACAGAAGATTGAATTGTATCTCACTATGATCATAAATATCTGAAATGCTTTCACTTTTCAATTAAAACAACAAAATATGATCCCAGTGAAAATGCACATTTATGCTTTGCTTTTCTTCCTAAGAACTTCCGGGAAGGCAGCACACTCGTAAATGTTCATTTGTAAAGAACCCTCAATGACACCAAATATCTCAACAAGCAATTAAAATGCGCTTATCATTACTTTTTGATCATTTGTGACTTCCGAAAAGAATTTTTGTACAATTATCAAATGCATCCTTGGTAGAACTGCTTTGACCCTTCCTATTCTAGTAATGATCACCACTAGCTAAGCTTACCAATACTTTTGAGTGAAATAATGATCATAAAAATGGCACTAGCATCAACAACAAACTCAACAGTATGCCTCAATTTTTTACAAGCAAATGAATATCCAGACATTCAAGATTCATGGGATAAGTAAGTCTATGCTGGAGAGGAACCAATACATTAAATAAGAATGAAGAAATGTTTGAGCAATCCCTTTATGATGATGATGATGCATGATCACAGTAGCAAAATCGAGAACTTCCACGCGGATCATGAACAACATCAAAAACCCAGCATTTAAAATAATCATACAAACTTAAAAAATAAAAGAACTAGTTCCAAACTATTTTGTTTGACTGACTCAATTATATGTTGATAGAGAAGACAAAAGAAGCCTTTGTCTGCATTAATAAGTCAAACAATAAAGAACCATTACAAAATTTAAAACTCCCAATAGACATATAAGCTGAGAACATTATAAATTGAACAAAGTACAAAACATTAACAAATGATGGAATTGCAAATTGAACCTTTCGACCCCTGTGACGGAGCATATGCAAAACCACCCAATCTCAGGCGCTTCTTCCTCCTCTTGTACCAAATTACAAAAATACCCACGCAAACCAGCACAATTGCCCCGCCTATCCCTATCCCCATTCCCAGCGCCACCAATGTCGTGCTATTCGACGGCGGAGGAGGAGGCGTCGCCGCCGCAGTCCGAGTGCCGTTATCCGGAATAGACGGCGGTAATATAAGAACCACCGGAGACGGCGGACCAGGAAGCGACGGCGGTGTTGTAGTAGCTAGTGCAGCTCCCGGCGGCGGGGAAGACATCGCCGGAAGCCTTCAAATTACGTACGTCGAGTACTAATTCAGAGAGCAAAATGTGATTATCGTATAGAGAAGAAAAGGAAGGAAGAAAAAGCAAAATGTGGAGCTTGAATATGGAAGGTGGTCGAAAACGGCGTCGTTGGAGCACCTGTCGCGGCTGTGAGCTGATTGGGACTGCAGGTTTTGGGGAGGGAGGTGACGTTCGTTTTGTCGCCTAATGTTTCGTCTTTGCCTATTTGACAAAATTGAAATTATTTTAGAAGCGACGTCTTGTATGGGAGGGAATTATGGTGGTACGTAGGTACGAGGATATCGGCTTCCGGACAAAAGTACAAAACGTGGAATATATTCAGCCTTTTTTCTCTTTAAAAAAAATAAAAAAATCAGCCTTTTTCCTTTTTCTTTTATTCGTTTGTTTTATTGATATATATATATATATATATATATATATATATAGGGTCAAGATCTAATACATACCCTATATTAAATAAGATATAAAACTCAATCTACACCATTAGATCCATTAAATCCAACAGTCCAAAAATAAAGCAAAAACAGGCTGGAAAGTTGATTCCAATTGGGGTCAGGGGTATCATGGTCAATTGACCTCAATATATAGTATCCACTTACCAAAAAATCAGGGCACAAAATCTCCCCTAAAACATTCCTAAAATCTCTCAAAAATTAATCGCAGAAAATTTCTCAAATTTAATCGCACAAAATCTCCAAGTACTGAGATAATACGGAGAAATTAATAATTAATTAAGCATAAACCATGGCTGATGAAAAGATGATTGGAGGTGTCCAAGATAATGCTGAACCATCAGAAAACACATTATCTGATTCCTCAGAAAATATTTCGTCTATCAACTTGAATGAAGAAGCGGACAACAATTTGATTGGCTATTGTATATCATTAGTACTGTCATTAGCTATTGTATATCATTAGCTATTAGCTTAAATCAAAATAGCTATTGTATATCATTAGCTTAAATCAATGATGGGGTAATCATTGGTGAAGAGCTGAATGGAAACATATGAGGGTTGTATAATGGTTTATAAGATTATAATACATACACTGTATAATTGGTTATAAAATACTGTATAATGTGTTATAATATACTGTATAGTTGTTTATAAGATACTGTATAATGGTTTGAAATTACTAATTGTATGTCACTAATCACACACTGTATATCACCGTTGTATTTACTGTATATTTGTTTATTAGCTATTGTATAATGGATTAATTAGCTATTGTATAATGTTTATTAGCTATTGTATTCACTGTATAATGGGTTAAATAATACTGTATATTGGTTTATATGATACTGTATACTGGGTTATAAGATATTGTATAATGGTTTATAAGATTGTAACTGTAAGATGTATAAACACACACTGTATAATGTATTATAAGATACTGTATAATGTGTTATAACATACTGTATAGTTTTTTATAAGATATTGTATAATGGTTTGAAATAACTAATTGTATGTCACTAATCACACATTGTATATCACCATTGTATTTACTGTATAATGGTTTGTAAGCTATTGTATAATGTGTTATAAACTACTATATGATGATTTGAAATCACTAATTGTGATGTATGTATGTATGTATACACAAGAGAATCAACAGAGAACGATGAACCATATATAGATTGAGTGAATATATATACGCAAAATCACGAAAAACTCAAGAATTCATCAGAATATGTCAAACATAATAAAGATTTGAGGTAATCAAACTTCATTTTTTGTCTGCGTGCTACATTACTACATTTTCCCCATCTCAAAGCTACTGTACATAAATAGCCGCTCTAAATTGGATTTTCCTTGAACTATCTTTTTAATGTTGAATTGTCGATGATTCCGAGCTGAAATTGCCGATGGTGAATTGATGATATATGAATTGAATATGAATTTAAGGTTTTCTGTATCAATCGTAACTTTCTGAGAGCTGAAATTGGAAGGAATAATTAAAAAGGGAAGAGGAATTTGTTATTGCATATAATAAGGGATTTGATTTTGATCATACTTGTTATTTGCATGGGTTTATTAGACCTATTGATTAAAATGCCCCTATCATCATTAAATTAAAGATTAAAACCGAAATAATGGCTTTAATTATGGACTTTGGGATCAAATGGTTTAAATGGTCTAAATTGAGTCTTATATCTTACCTAAAGTATAGGGATGTATTTGATCCACACCCTATATATATATATATATATATATATATATATATATACCCTGAACTATAGGTATTTGGTATCCACACCCCTCACGTTTGATATAATGGCAAAGACCTTCCCTCTTTCAACTTTTTTCTAAACTTTAGAAGTTCAAAACTAGTATACCTTTCACATTTTAGCTAAAAGGATTTAATTGAATGAGAAATTATCAAAATATTATTATATTACTTTGTAATATAGAAATATTTCTAACATCCCTAATTTTAAAATTATATATTTAGACATAATCTTTTCTAATTTCGTGAATAGTTTATCATAAACAAATATTTTCTATTTTAGTTGTGCTATTTTTATTTGTTACATCATTTTTTTATTTTTATCGCAATATTGAATCAATTTGTCAAGGGCTTTTTTATATTGTGTTTAATATAATTTCATATTCGGAATTGAGGATTTATGGTGATATTTGGATTTTTCCTTTCATTCAGTTAAGTGAAATTCATTAATATAAATATATATATATATATATATATATATATATATATATAGGTTTGCTACTTATTGAGTTATAATTTTTCGTTACTTTGTAGTTTATTTATACAATTCATAAGTTAATTATTTATTGTAAGATTTTTTAAATTTAAACTTAAGAATAAAAGTATCAAAGATTTTTTTTTATTATTATTAATTTATGGTTGAAGAGTTTTAGAAATATATCTCTAATTTTTTTTTCTAATTTGGATGATTATGTCTTGTATTTTATTACAATATCATTTAATGATATTTTGTAAAAAAAATCGAACAAATTATTAAGTCTAATTCAACATTTTAGCTCTAACAATAAAGGTTATTTTAGTCTTTAAATAATAAATTTAGTTGAAAAGTTGAAGGAAGGGAGGTTCATGCCAATGTTTCAAAAGTGAGGGATATAGATGTTAACTGTTCATAGTTCAAGGGAGGTTTAAGCAATTATCCCTATAACAATTGATCATATAGAATTGTAGTTGGCCAAAAAATTAAATTCTTATTTCCGAAATAATGCTGATTCTCGCATTTGAACAACTCAAAAGCTATGGCTATGTATGGTTGTGTATTTAGAAAATATTTTCATTTTTTGGATCATCAAAAAATGAAAATACACAGTCCAAACCAAATTCAACAGAAAATGATCAAATTTTAAATACACTGCATATTCCCCTATATACCAACCAATCATTTCAATCTTTTCACAATCTTTTATCATTAATTACACTATCCTACTATCCAACTCATTATCTTTCTTCTTTTTCATATTTTATTATTATTATTATTATTATTATTATTTAATAATATATAAAGTGGATGAAATTTGCTATTATTAAAATGCATTTATTTGTTATTTACCATAGTTAGTAAAATACGGGACGGGAAAAATTCATCATTTAATACGTACGTGTATATTATGAAATTTTATTGAAAATTACGGTGAAAAAATCGGCTAAAAAGTACGGGGACTGGAAATAAATGGATTCGTAGAAGTTCGAGTATAATACGGATATGAATTAATTATTCGGGAGTAAAAATATGGCTTAGTTCTATATAAATTTGTAAGATTTATTACTTGTACTTGCTTTTAATATATATAAATAAAATTTTATATGAGTCATTAATTGACAATAATTAATATTTTGATAATTATTAACGTTCAGAGTTTTTAATTGTAGAATGCTCAATTAGTATTTATAAAAATTAATAATAATTTAAAATTAAAAATTAAAAAAATATTTTTCACCAAAATTAGAGTATTATTCGTCGAGTATTTACGGGATACGTAAAGTACGTGTACTAAACGGTTCAACTCAAAAGTACGAGTATTATTCATTAAGTTCAGAATGCATACATGAAACGGAAGTATTTTTCAATTATAAGTACGTATGTGTATTGTACGGGTATAATATAATTTTTTACTAACAGAGTTTTTTACTAATTAAATAAATAAAAAGTAATGAAATACGATATCTCAAGTCGAAAGATACTCCATTAACTTTATGCGATAAAATAACTAGTAAAAGAAAAGCATAACTTAAGTGGCACTTAAACAAAGTTTAAACTAATATGCGAGAAAATAGGGTTAATTGCAAATAACCCCCCTGTGATAAGGAATAGCCTAAAAACCCCATGTGAAATGTAAAAATTCTGCACACACTCCCAAACCGTTAAATAAAACTTAACTCCGTTAAATTTTGTTTGAAATGTCCATTATACCCATAAATTACTGGGTTATTTGCATCCACCTCCCCTGAGGTTTTGACCTTTGGCAAGGACACCCCCTCATCAATTAGAATTTGACACCCACACCCCCTATGTGTAAAATTTTTTATAAACTATCCTTTTTGCCCTTAGTTTATATTTTTATTTCCTATTTTGTATTTTTCATTTCATTCCTTTTTCTTATTAAATAGAAAAAAGAAAAAATAGAAATTACCCTCATGATAGTTTTTCATTAATTCTAATGAATAGTTACTTTTATCTAAAAATATGTATAGCAAATAATATATCAAACTTATTTTAAATAAAACTGGTATGTATTTTTTCAACCCCCTTTGTGTGTTTCTTAAATTATATTTTTAATGTTTCAAAAAACTTTTAATAAACCAGTAATACTTTATATATTTTATAAAAAATAAAAAGCTTATATATAGATTTTTCTTCTTCTTTTTCAATTTGTATTTTTCTTCTTTTTTGTACTAAGTAGGAATAAGACTAATAAGAAGTAGAATAAATATATAAAAAAAAGGAAAAATTGCAAATTTGGTACCGTAGTATAAGACAAGTTCGCAAATGGTACTACGCTTTTCAGTTTTCTCACTTTTGGTACCAAAAATGCTTTTTTTTCTCACTTTTGGTACCGCCGTTAGTTTTTTGACGGATTTTGACATGTCCACGGCACACGTCCGTTAAATTTTGATTTTTGGGGGAAAATATATCGTTTGGGGCTGATTTAGAGGAAAATACACGGTCAAATGGGTCAAATTTGACCAATTTAACTTTTTAAGGCCATTTTTTGTGATTTTAGCTAACTTTGGACAGATTTTTAGCTAACTTTGAATACAAAAATGCTTTGTTCTAGACGTATCCGGATTATGTGCAATATATGTGTGGATAGCCCTATGTGTTTAGTTTCATGGGAAGAAAACGTTTCATGAATATGAGTTTTCTACAATGAGTTATGAATTTTCTCGTGACGACGCGCACAGCTGTCTGCACAGCCGACAGATTTTTAGCTAACTTTTAATACAAAACGGCTTTGTTCTAAACATCTCCTGATTATTTGTGATATGTGGGTAGATATCCCTATGTGTCTAGTTTCATGGGAAGAAAACGGTTCATGAATCCGAGCTTTCTACAATGATTTATGAATTTTCTCGTGACGACGCGTACAGCTGTCTGCACAGCCGACAGATTTTTAGCTAACTTTGAATACAAAACTGCTTTGTTCTAAATGTCTCCTAATTATGTGCAATACATTTTTGGATAGCCCTATGTGTCTAGTTTCATGGAAAGAAAACGGTTCATGAATCCGAGCTTTCTACAATGAGTTATGAATTTTCTCGTGAAGACGCGCACAGCCAACCGAGAAGCTCCAAAAAGTTATTGTGTTATTTTGCATGAAAATTCAATTTTTAAACCGAAACTACTATTTCAATTTTTAGATTTTTGTTTATTGTGTTATTTCGCATGAAAAGATTGTAAAATGAGTATTTGAGATGGAAAAAAAATTATGGTATATATTTTGTGGATATAAAAACTCTATTTGGTGGTGTTGGGGGTTTAGTAATTTTTACTTTAAAATATTTGTTATAACTCATTTTAATTGAAAATTAGTTTTCATTAAAATTATTTGTAATTCAGAATTTTCATAAGCTTAATTTTGAATATTCCCCTTAATTTTGAATATTCATAAAAGTAATTGGATAAAAAAAATACATATTTAAGAATCTTGTTTTTTTCTCCTTTTCTAGTTTATGAAATAATTTATGCTAATTATTTTGTACTTGGATATTATTATTACTATTTAGTATTTGAATATTTATTATTATTGAATATTATTTCTAATTAGTAGGCAATATTTCAATATATATATATATTATTTATATATATATTATTTTAGCATAATATTAATTTTTTAATATTTTAGAGAATTATAAAAGAGCATAAAAAGGTTCAAATAAAATAATAAAAGCACCTCCAAATGAACAATTAAAATAGGGGCATATAAGTCAATTTCCCTTGCACTTTAGTGTGAAAATTGGAAAAAAAAATTACCAACTCTCACCTCACGCGCGTGTGTCTCAAACGCGGTTAAGTTTGTGGGTTTTTTTTGCAGAGTTTTTACATTTCACAGGGGGTTTTTAGGCTATTTCCTTATCACAGGGGGGTTTCTTGCAGATTGGGAATAACACAAAGGTTTTTTTTTGCAATTAACCCGAGAAAATAACTAGTGAAATAAAAGCATAACTTAAGTGGCACCTAAACAAAGTTTAAACTAATATGTTCGAATAAAGTCATTAACTTTCTCTAAAATGGGTATTGATTACTAATTTTATATATAAAAAAAGAAACAAAAGCTAAATTAATAAATAAGTCAAATTAGATGAAAAGGATGAAATTATATTTACGTCTCAGTAAGTTAGACCTAATTGTGTAATGCTCATGATTATTTACATAATTAAACACAATTTCAGACTTCAAAGCCCTTAAATATGCCATGTAATTGTCGTGATTATATTATCCAGAAAAAATGGTATATTATCCAGAAGTTGCTAGTTTTAATAATATATATATATGTATATATGTATATATAAGTGGTTATATTATCCAGAAAAAGTGTTACATTATTTCCTTTGTATGTGATAGATGAATCGTGGTGGGGGTTCTAGTAGTGGCAAGAAAAAGTTTGGTGAGGCCTTTTGTAAGTTCCTATTTGTATGTTTCATGTATGTGTACTTGAATTGAGACTTAATTGGTCATGCTTTTACCAAAAGTATATACAATATTGTGTGATTTATAATTTCAGTTTAATAATTTCGTTTGTTGTTTATTGAATTTTAAATTATACTTTTTTAACTTCTCAATATTCAAATAAATACCGACTGAATCTCGATTATTTAATTTTTGTACTAACGTGGTATTTAGGGTTGCCCACGAGCCGAGCTCGACTAGAAGTCTCACCAAATTTCTCAGCTCGAGCTCGAGCAAATATTTTATGTAACATCATAGTATCTCATTATAAGAAGATGGAAATAAATTTGCTTCAATCAAATTGAAAATAAAATATTACATGTAAATAGAAAAAGAAATATAGAACTACTTATGCTCCAATCATATTTACACATTTCATAAAATATTGTATATATGGACCACAACTTATTTTTATATTTGTTCAATGCGAACCGTATATTTACACTAACTATTATAAATATAGACGAGCAAGATTCAGTTTTCTTGAACTTTTAAAATATAAAATTAAAAAGAAAACACAAAATGAAAAAAGGATAAAAATTTAAAATTAAAAAGAAATGTTAAAGGTGACAAAAAAAAAAAACTAAAAATGAAGGCCCCCACCCCACCACCCAAACCCATACCCGCGCAACCCCCCACCCCACCCCACTGGCTGCCTCTTTTTTTTTTTTTTCCATTCTATTTCTATAATATAATATATATATATATATATACACACACATATATACATATTACTTTATTACCAACTCATAACATTATTAAAAAAAAAATTATTTTAATATATTTTCCCCCATCATCATCACATTCATAACCAACTCAATCATTTCATATATCAAATCCTAATAAAAATCAATTTTATATCACATCTATACTACTTTCAATCAAATTCTAAAAATGCATTCAAACAAACAAATAAAGTCAACATTTTCACACGAATTTCTGTAATACACATTCCCCAAAAAAATCTCAGAATTCATTTCCGAAAACACAACCATACGGAGCCTATGATTTACTGATATTTCTGAAAATAGCTCGTGCAATATTGTATTCGTATCAAATACGAATACGGTATTGATATGGCAGGGATACGTATCAAATATGGCTTCTAAGTATTCGAATTTTTTTTAAAAAAAATAGGTATCGGATACGAGAATTTGAAGTATCCGATGCTCCTTAAATACGAGCGGAGCCTTATTTAGAATTATGCAATATTTTTGGGGGCAAAATAAAAGAGTAGATAATATTTTGGCTTCCTTTAGAAATTAAATTGTAAAACTTTAAAAGTTATAACATATAACTTAAATTGTATTTTCCTCAACTCTTGAAGTGAGAGATTTAGGATGTAGGGATTTTTGTACAATTTTTCAATTTTTTGAAGTAATTCTTTGTTTTGATGGGTGTTACTGCTAAATGTAAATGCATAAACTCTCTTACCTGGATTAATAAATTGTGGAATAGAAAAGCTAATGAGAAATAATACCTGTGAATCCAACCACGTAAACTGGAAAATGAAAGATGAGTAGATGACATGCTGCGTTTAAAACTATAAATACTTTACAATTAGGATTTGGTAGGAAAAATTGAGAATATGGAAGAAAAGAAATAGTGGCTTAGATTTTGGCATTGGAAGGTAAGTGTTAACTAATTAAGCATATCGTATCCTATAATTTTGAAAATTTGTGTATCCTATGTTCGTATCGTATCTATATTCTCATATTCATATTCATGCATCATAACTCAAAAGTCATTTATATTTGGGGTTTTGTAGATTTTTAAAGACAAAAAGGTTTTTGATTTAATTTGTCAAAGTCCCCACAAATCAAAATAAATGCCCAAAAGTGGCAATTTCAGAATTCCAATGGATGGGCCTAAACTCACCCTAAATACCTACAACATGATTAAGAATAGTCAAACTAAGATGATTAAGTTTGAAAAACAAATTAATGTAATTGTTAGTTGACTTGAAATCGATCACTAAAAGTTAATTTGAGTCTGGCTCATTGACATAATGGACCAAATTTAAGCATTTTTTTTCCTATTCAATATGTTTTGATGCTTGACTTATTTGTAATAAATAATAAATGTGTGCAATTTTCAACTCGATTAATCATCATTTGAGCTCGGTTCAACTAACAATCGAGCCAACCCCCACCCAAACACAATTATTAAACATCGATAATAATTCAAACAAGTTTGAATAATCTATTGTCCAATTTGACTCAATTCATTTTCAAATCTATAAGTGATCAACCTAGATGAATTTGAGAAGGTCCTAGATTCAGACTCACGGCATAATTACTCTTGTTGATAGTGTCGGGATTTAACAGGGTTCACCGTACATAATTTTCATGACTTAATATATTGCTTAGGTTCTAAAAAGCTAGGTTTACACTCAATGACTTTAAGGAATTTTGGAATTACAAATTTCGATGTAATTATAATTATGCGCACATGATGAACTCAAAACGAGTCCCACATTGTGTACCTAACTGTTAGTGTTTTCTAACTTCAAATCTGAGAGCTCATACGAATGACCCGTCTAAAAAATTCAACGAGCACATAGTCGAATGACACCCATTATTTTTTTTCTCTAAAACAAACAATGATAAATCAACCACATTGCCCGCCCCATTACCCATTTACAGCCCATATTACCCAGTACTGTGAGAATGCCCACGTACAGTCCAACAACTATTAAAGCCCAACCCTAAAACCCATCTTCTTTTCCTCTCCATATAAAAGCCCTTACGACGCCGCTCCTACCTCCTCAACCTCAGAGCTCAACCAAAAATCTAGGGTTTCTGCAACTTGACATCAATGGTAAACTCAGTCTCTCTATCTTCCTGTAAATCTTGATCTGATCTTTATTTACTTTGCTGAGAACAAATGAATTTACACGCATATATATATATATGGATAATAATGAGTGTATGTAACAATGTTTGCAGGGTAAGGGAACCGGAAGTTTTGGTAAGAGGAGAAACAAGACACACACACTGTGTGTCAGGTGCGGCCGCCGCAGCTTCCACCTCCAGAAGAGCCGCTGCTCCGCCTGCGCTTACCCGGCTGCCCGCAAGAGGACATGTATGCCATTTTGCTTTTGTGTATCTATATTCAGCTCCATACAAGTTTGCTTTTATAGTCTTATTTTCACTTTATACGTATACACATGAACTTGGTTATTTCTTTTTTATGATTTGAGTGGATTCAATCTAATTACCCTTCGTGATTATGAGTTTTGGTTGTAATTGTTTTGTTCCTTTTATGGTTCATTTGGATATGAACCTACGAAATTGTCTAAGTTTTGCACTTCAGATGACTGTAGTTGAAGGTCGAGTATAATTATTTGAATCATTCATAGCTTTGTTGCGATATCATGTTTTATTCAGTGTTCTTTGGATATGAACCTACGAAATTGTTTAAGTTTTGCACTTCAGATGACTGTAGTTTGAAGGTCCAGTATAATTATTTGATTCATTCATATGCTTTGTTACGATATATTTGCTATTCATGTTTTATTCAATGTTCTCAAACCCGGACCAGACCTCTCTGTCCGCTAGTTAAAATGCCAACTGGCGGTATTGCTTGTCTGATTACATCTAGAACCGGGTTTACATTTGGCCCGTGGTGAACCGGATGGAAACCGGAAAAACCGGTATGCCCAGACAAAGTAGCGAACCCGGTTCCAAACTTCCAGCACTTAATCCTGCAACTTCTTTTTTGAGATGGCGGTGGTGCAAAGCCAAGTTGCAGCATGTTGCTATTGTTCTTTAGCAAGGGTTCTCGTTTTTGGTTGCCTATTTACGATTTAGGTCAAATGCCTGCTTCTGTGGATGACCATTGCACAAGTGTGGGTAACTTTTTTGAGAATTTAACAGACTGGTGTTGAGTGGGGAGATGGATGGTGGGCGGACAGATAAGGGGTGAAGTGAAAGTGGAGAGATTTTAGGTTTTGGTCATGAAGACTCGACTACTTTAATGGGCTTGGTATTAGGGTTGGCCATTAAAATGGACTTTGAGAGGTAAAACATAAATTTATATATATATTTTTAAACTATTTTTTGTTATATATATATACATATAATATCTATAGTCTGGGCCAACTGGTCGACCAGTGACCCAAGGATCCAGTTAATGGAGCGGTTCAATTGCTGGTCCGAGTTTTAAAACATTGATTTTATTCATGTGCTCAGATTATTGAAAGTTTCTTTTTGTTGGTTTGTTTATCTGAATATTCTGTAAATTTTGGTGACAGAAGCATGAAATCCTCATTATTCTTGGATATATTAATTTGCAAATGCAATTCATTTTCTTTTTGATAATCTATTAATGCAATCAATCATTTTGCAATTGTTGCATCTCAGACAACTGGAGCGTGAAGGCCATTCGACGAAAGACTACTGGAACCGGTCGCATGAGGTATCTCCGCAATGTACCCAGGAGATTCAAGACCAACTTCAGAGAAGGTCTGAACTTTTCTGTATTTTCTATCTTTATTGGTTTCATTATCGTTAACATTTTGTACTTTTTTGTTCTTTAGTTCTGTATTGATGTGAGATTTGTTATGATGGGCTTAGGTACCCAAGCTGCACCAAGGAACAAGGCAGCGGCTGCTTCTGCTTGAGGATCTACTTTGGAGGGTACTTTTGATTGTACTTTTTCTATTGGTAGCTTTAAAGCATTAGAGAGCAATTGAATTTCGGAAGTGTCATTTGATCAACCTTTTACACCGTTGGCTACTTTCTTTTATGTTAATTTTGTTGGTGTCATTCAAGAGTATTTTAACATAAATGGATGAGAGACCATTATTTGCTTTTAGATGCAATTTTCTCTATTTTGCATTTTGTTTTTATCTGGAACCATTTGATCTTTAATTGTCTGCTATTTTGGCCATTGATTTAGAAAATGGCAGTTTCCTTTTTTCTGGGCTAGTTTTTGTGGAATTGCTGTCCCTTAGCTTTCCATATCTTAGTCAATAACACCTTAGTAATGTTAAGAGCATCTAAGAGAGTATTTAGCTTGTTTGGATAATCAAGATATTGATTTATGATGTAATTCATGAGTAAAAACGGTAAAAGACCTATTTTAGATAACCACTGAGATGGTAGAGATGTATTATGTTGATTGTTTCGTACCTCCGCTGTGTACTACTCTTTCATCGTTGGATCTTATGGGCCATTTTCTTTTTCTCCTTGTTCACATTCTAGTCGTTTTTCTCTCATTTTTGGTTGGCTTTAGGATTGATGGTAATGTTACCACAATTAAAATGTTACAGTAGTTTGTGAATGCAGTTTTATACAGTTAACTTGTACACACAAGTATCTATATCTATATCTATATATATGCACATATGATTTGCTTGCTCAAAGATGGAAGAGGCATGAACGGTTTTACGTGTTTTTTTCGTTGTGTCCAGTTACTTCTTTGGATAATATGATCTGTTATTGTCTCGGGTCATATTTAGTTGTCCAGATTGACAAAAGTGTTGCCCTGGCTCAAGAAATTCACGATGCTATCATGTCAATTTTTTAGCAAATTCTATGATTATGGTGACTTCATTACATATATTTTTCAAAATTGCTGGGTAAGGATCAAAAGCTATTTAGCTCTCTTGCAAGGTAAGATGTTATGTATGGCGTTAGATAAATATGAACATCATCTCTTGCATGGTAATATACCTCGTTGGTTTGGTTCATCACTTGTTATTAATCACTTGTGTGCTTTGGAGGCTGATTATCTCATGATTGACCCCTTTCGAACTGCAGCTGTATTCCATTATAATACACAAGTTGTACATGATGAAACTGCTTCAGTTTAAATCGAGCCTCAAATTTCAATCTCAAATTAGAGTTTGTCAAGTTTTTTCGAGCTCGAATCTGAGCCAGCAGATTCGAGTTTGAGTTCGAACCTCATATATATAAGTGTGTATATATATATATGTATATAAATATTTAAATTGTATTAATAAATAATAATTTAATTTATTTATTTACCAGCTCACTAGTCTTCAAGCAAGTACATAAACATTGGGCACGAGCTTGCCTTGTTAAAATGTACAAACTCTATAGAAGTTGAGCCGGTTTGATTTGGTGCACCGTGCACATCCTTAGTCGTCCCACCCAAAGGGTCTTCCATTTAGATTGTAGATAGATAGTAGATTCCATGAGGTCATGAATTCCCCTGGTCAAAGCCCGAAAGGGTTGCCTCATGGATGATCTTTCCGTCTTTTACATTTCACCGGTTTCTCCTATACTAAAACTAGGGGTGTATGCAGTCCACTTCGAGCAATTTTACAAAAAAATTATCTACCCAATCCAACATGCGCGAGTTGCCAAAATATCAACCATTTGTGGATAATTACAATTACTAAGTAGAAAACTAAGAAAAAAAAGTTGAGTAAGTGGGACATACAAGATTAAGTATATCACTGAATAAAATGCATATCATTATATTTGTAAAGAGTGAAACTTCTCTAATATTACAAAAAATTAATTGTTATATATATTTTTCCTTCATTGGGAGAATGAATTTTTTTTCAAATCAAATAAAAACAAGCTGACAGAAGGTGACAAGGTATCTAATATATTTTATATGAATATGATAAAACCACTCTTTTTTTAAAAAAATAAATATACACATGCATGTGCAATATATATAATTATATGACGGAGTTGCGGGTCAAGCGGGTTGTAATTATTAAACCATATAATTGACTCGAAAGTGGTCGGTTGCAACATTTTCAGATTGTCACTATTATTTAAAAAATTTAAAACATCAAAATTTACGAGCGGATCAGTCAAATTGTGCTGTTTTATGTACACCCCTGCTCAAAATCAAGCTTGATTTTTCTTCTTTTTTCATTTTATAATAGTTACAAGGTTAGATCAAATAAATCCATTACTTGTATGGTTGTACCCGACGAGAATTTTAAAAAAATAATACAAAATTAAATCGAAATTAAGAAAATAATACACAAAAAAATAGTGCTCAGAAAATAGCACATTCCGCGCTTATGTGGCGCGGAATCCGGAAGATTCTGTGCTGACATGGCAGTTCCGCTCCACGTAAGCGCGGAATGACAGTCTTTTTCTCTTTCCACCTTTTCTCTTTCCCTCTTTTTTTTCCGACTCATTTTTCTCCATTTTTCGTGTGTTTTCGGGTTTCGACTTGAACATAAAAAATTTAGACTTGAGCATAAACTACTTTTTGAAATAAGAATTGGGTCGTTTCGATACTCGAGTAAAGAAATATGTCAAGACGAAAAAAAATAATACCAATTTTTTTAATGAATAATGACTTTTTATTTTTTTCCGACTCATTTTTCTCCATATTTCGTGCGTTTTCGGGTATCGACTTGAACATAAAAAATGTAGACTTGAGCATAAACTACTTTTTGAAACAAGAATTGGGTCGTTTCGATGCTCGAGTAAAGAAATATGGCAAGACGAAAAAAAATAATACCAATTTTTTTTAATGAATAATGGATTTTTATTTTTTTCCGACTCATTTTTCTCCATTTTTCGTGCGTTCTCGGGTTTCAACTTGAATATAAAAAATGTAGACTTGAGCATAAACTACTTTTTGAAACAAGAATTGGGCCGTTTCGATGCTCGAGTAAAGAAATATGGCAAGACGAAAAAAAATAATACCAATTTTTTTTAATGAATAATGACTTTTTATTTTTTTCCGACTCATTTTTCGTGCGTTTTCGGGTTTCGACTTGAACATAAAAAAGGTAGACTTGAGCATAAACTACTTTTTGAAACAAGAATTGGGTCGTTTCGATACTTGAGTAAAGAAATATGGCAAGACGAAAAAAAATAATACCAATTTTTTTTAATGAATAATGACTTTTTATTTTTTTCCGACTCATTTTTCGTGCGTTTTCGGGTTTCGACTTGAACATAAAAAATGTAGATTTGAGCATAAAATACTTTTTGAAACAAGAATTGGGTCGTTTCGATGCTCGAGTAAAGAAATATGGCAAGACGAAAAAAAAATAATACCAGTTTTTTTTAATGAATAATCTGGTATTATTTTTTTCGTCTTGCCATATTTCTTTACTCGAGTATCGAAACGACCCAATTCTTGTTTCAAAAAGTAGTTTATGCTCAAGTCTACATTTTTTATGTTCAAGTCGAAACCCGAGAACGCACGAAAAATGGAGAAAAATGAGTCGGAAAAAAAGGGGAAAGAGAATAGGTGGAAAGAGAAAAAGACCGTCATTCCGCGCTGACGCATTCCGCGCCACGTCAGCGCGGAATGGCAGCATTCCGCGCTTACGTGGAGCGGAATGCCTTTTAATAGAAAAAAAATAAAAAATTCTATTCCGCGCTTACGTGGCGCGGAATCCGGCAGATTCCGCGCTGATGTGGCGCGAAATGTGCTATTTTCTGAGCACTATTTTTTTGTGTATTATTTTCTTAATTTTGATTTAATTTTGTATTATTTTTTTAAAATTCTCTGTACCCGACGAAAGAAATTTAACCTTCACAAAATATTCTTTTCACGAAAATTCGTCGGGACATGTAGCATAACTTTGTCACCACAACTCTACCAGCACACTAAAAATAAGTTTAGCTTTTACTGAATCGAACATTATAGTCCTGATATTGCCAACAAATGCCCGAAAAATTCTGCATGGGTTCATACTCATGACATTCAAGTGAAAAGCTAGATAACTCACCGCCTGTCGCCATAGCATTTTGTTGGTAATGGACACTAGGTTTATGAAAGTGAACCAGATTCATTCAATAGAGCAGTTAGATTAGGTTTGCTTTGCATTCAACTATTGAAGACCACGGGTAGCGTTACGGTCATTGCTAATAAAGGTCTAAGCGTATGAACTGTAGGAAAGTGACTCGCAACATGCAGATATCCAAAAATGACCATTATCTCTGGCTTCGATTTCAATCAGTTTGGTCCCGTCTCCAATTCTTCATTCTAAATTTTATTAGGCAGGGGACCCAAACATCTGCCCCATATAAATGCTTCCATAAAGTTCCAAAATTCCTTAATTATTGGAGTGTAACCGAGTTAACTCGTGGCAACGCTTACATTTGGACTGAAAAATGAACCAAATTACGCGAGCTCAATTTGTATTGGGCTCGATTAACACTCAATTCGATTAAATATCAAACAAAGCTTGAATACAAGTATTGAAACTCGATAATAATCCAAACAAGTTTAAAAAATATAGTGCACTCCATTTTAGGGCCTATTTGTAAAGATATTCTACTCTTCGTTGGATCAGTTTCAATCACACCCTAGCCAATCAGTTAATGAGCAGGTTGTATTTATCACGATAGCCAATCAGCTAATGAGCAGGTTGTATTCATCACGCGATTATAAATTTCAAGAAAATGACCAAATAATGCAACTTGATTGATTAGTTGAGTGTAGTCGAACTCCGCCTGAATGGAAAACTAATCAACTCACTAAGTTATTCATTACTAAGAGATGAATTCTCTCATTAATCAATAGTTATAGTTCGTGTGGTGGGGCTACGTGAAGTTCGTCATTAGTTTTGGAATCAGAAGCCATAGAGCTCCCTAAGAACCACTCGACTCGGTCACCTACCGGTTCAATGCTAACGCCCTCACGAGGTAGCCCAACAACCAAAACTCGAAAATTAACTCCGTTAATGCCACTAATCTAAACCCTCAAGATAACCAAGCCAGTGTATTATCCTTCCCTTTCCTTTCCTATCTTATATAGTACATAAAAAAAACTCGCAGTTTCTACAGGAAATCAAAGCCACAAATGATGATTGAAGAAATCTTCCACAGAACCAAGAAATTATTTCACAAAACTCTCAGAAATCTCAAATCCTCTCTTTTAAAATGTAGGAAAAATCATCTTGTCAATCCCAAATTTCCTGATAGCAACAAAATCAGTTCCAAGTTTCCAGAGCTGGACAATTTCAAAATAAGCTTCTCCAAACAACAGGATTCCACCGAAATCACAAAGAAAAAGGAGGCAGATGAACAATATGGTAAAAGCTCCATCAGAGGTTGTGGTAAAGTAAACAACTTCAAAGAAAAGAACGAAAGTAAATGTTCGCGAGGTTACCTGGCTGCAGATCATTTAGCTCAAAAGATGAAAGAGCTAGAGATGATGGATATGAATGATATGGATCATGTGGTGGATATTGAGGAGGTGCTTCATTACTACTCCCACCTTAAAAGCCCAGTTTACCTCGAGATAGTCGACAATTTTTTCATGGATATGTATTTAGAATTCCATCTTCCGATGCCCTTGACAAGAAGTGTGAACAACTCAATGAGAAGAATGGGCTCGACAAGAAGTGTCAACAGCTCAATGAGGAAAGTGGGCCCGGCCAGTGCTCATAGCTCAATGAGAAGTCTCGGCCCTGTAAAGCTATAGACACGTGAGGTTAAACGTTCAGCCATGCTCATATGAACTCATAATCAGTCTCTATTCACTCTCTGTGTGTGTAAGTCTGCAATTTTCCGTTTTCTCCAATCTGCCGTTAGTTTTGCCAGATGTTACTGCTTTCACCAATAATAGATGTAATCAGTCTGAAATTCTATGAAGTCTATATGGGTCATCAATATTCTTGATCTAAATCTTCTATAAATCCAGATGGAATCAATTTATCAAGTGAGAAGGTAAGTTCTCTATTAGCATATTGGGAATGGTTGTATAATTAACTTGGATGTTTGTAAACTGGTCATTTTAGTTGATACTGCTTAAAACAACAAATTTAAGATATTATACAAAGGCAACTACCCCAGAATTTGAAATGTCAGTATGGAAAAAAAACCTGATTAATTTGAAATGAACTCAAGAATGAGATCTTAACCATTGCTAGACCAGAGCCCCTCTGGAAGGAGGAAATTCCTGAGGTATATGCTCAGCTAAGCAGCTGTTTGAGTACGTTGAAGATTTTGATACCTCCATATCTGAAATGGGGGAAAAAAAGAAACAAGTTTACCTGTGAGCTCAATAAGTGAGGGTTAGAAACAAACACATTATATCTACAGTATAATAGAGTAGCTCCCTTTCATCAAACTCTCTTGATACACATCACCATTGTTTTAGAGAGATCATCTTAGGAGCCAAGAAGCTAAAATGTTGCTAATTCCTGAGGAAAGGACGTATGTCACATACCACACAGCCTGGAAATGAAAAGATCAGAGGAACAGGGGTAAAGAAACAGAAAATATTAAGGCACACATAGAAAGAGTTACCGCCTTACCGGGAAACTCTCTCTTATACACAACAGGCCAACACAACAATACAAGCACAAAAAACAACCCCTCAGCATGATTCTTCAAATTAACATCTGCAGCAAAATCATTATTGTCAAAAAACGAAATTAAGCGATTCAAACGCCGTACATAGATAAACCTCTCTGCTTATATCGAATAACAATGTAGTGCATTTGAGGTTCCAAACAAACTTCACATTGCTTATAGCGTTATTCTAACACGTTTATGATCTATCAACTGAAAAGGGGAAGCACAAGACACAATCCCTCAGCATAATTCTTCAAATTAGCATCAATAACAAGATCATTGAACTTCCATTATAAAAGTTAAGCGCATCAAATGCCAGGCAGCCCTTATATTGAATAACAATATAGTTCATCTGAAGTTCCAAATAAACTTATACATTCCTCATTTTCTTATTCTAACACATCTATGATCTATCATGATCTCTTATTCTTTCATTATGAAACCAAAAACAACAGTGAGACTAGACAATCTCTAACAACACAACATTTTACAACGTCATTCTTTCATGCTCGTAAACAAAAGATCAAAATCAAACCACAAACAACACTCATGAATCAATCCATCAGTAAGAAGCTCCAGCACCAAATCGCTCAACCCGATTCTCACTGAGATTCAAACCTCCCATAGCATCCTCCAATCCACTGCTCACCTGAGCCAACTCCAACGGATCATTATAATTCCTAACAGCCTGCACAATGGCCCTAACCTTCTTATAAGGATCCAAACAATCAAAAACCTCAGGTCCCAAGAACACTCCATCACATCCCAATTGCATCATCAGCGCAGCATCCGCAGGCGTCACAATCCCTCCCGCTGCAAAATGCACCACCGGAAGCCTCCCCATTTGCTTAGTCTGCGCCACGATATCATAAGGCGCCTGAATACGCTTCGAAAACGCGAAAACCTCGTCTTCATCCATGTTATTTAAAACCCTGATTTCACCCATAACTTTCCTCACATTGCGCACAGTCTCAACGACGTCGCCCGATCCATTCAATTCGCCCTGCGTCCGTATCAACGCCGCACCTTCTCTAACCCTCCGCAACGCCTCCCCTAAATCTCGACACCCGCAAACGAACGTCACCCGAAAATTATGCTTATTGATGAAATGATCCTCATCCGCAATAGCCAAAACCTCACTCTCATCGATGTAATCAACGCCGATCGATTCCAAAATCTGCGCCTCGACGAAATGCCCAACCCTAGCTTTCGCCATTACAGGAATCGACAGCGCCTGCTTGATTTCCTTAACAAGAGAAGGATCGGCCATGCGGGAGATACCTGGTCTACGCGGATCGGAGACGACTACGCAACACGCGCCGGCGGATTCGGCGATCTTGGCTTGATCTAGAGTCGTGACTTCGACGATGGCGCCGCCGCGGAGCACCTGAGCCATGCCTACTTTAATGGTGAACGAATTCTTCTTGGCGTCGGTGATAACAGTGCCGCTGTAAAGCGTGACGGCATTGTCGTCGGCCATTGTCGGAGAAGTGTTTGTGAAAATGCTTGAGTGGGAACGTGAATTGGAATTGCTTCGACTGAGGGGGGGAAATGGGATGTGGAGGGAGATTATAGAAAATGGGAGGGTATATGGGGTGGTGGAGTTTGGTAGTTTCGAGAAGATTCTTTGTGAAAATGGTGGTGGAAAGGAATGCAAAATGTAGAATAGTCTTGTCGGAAACCTTCTTTTGAATGAAGAATCAAACCAGAAACTACTGGAAGTCAAAAAGGCCTAACGTATTGGATTTGGATATTGTCATATTGACCTAGAAATGAATTCGATTTGGCCCTAGTATATTGCATCCTATAAAGTTGGTATTTGACACTTTTCAATCTCACAAATTCGCCCTCATTTTCATAGTCATTGGCAATTTGCATCCCCGATTTATATTCTGAAAAAGGAATTCGCCAACTCTCTTTTTGGCTGAAGGCAAAAATGTCTTCACACCTTCTTTCCCACCTGAAGTTGCTGCCAAAGACAAGAAAAGTTGGATGTCATTTTCTACCCAAAAACTGACATAGCCCCATTTATTTTAAAGAAATAGAGCATCTCGAAAAACTGAGCAAATGGATTCACAAACCTCAAGCAATAGGCAAATCTATTGGCGCTATGGACAAGAAACTCCCACTTGTACGTTGTCATTGTGGCCATATTTTGCCATTAATAACCTATTAGCAAAAGGAAAATTCTCTTAGAAGATTTCACAAATGCTCAAATTATGGGGTAACTTGTTATTTATTTTCATATTCAAATTAACTATTATATTGCATAAATTTCAACTTATAAATTTTTTTTGATCAAAATTTCAACTTATAAATGATGCTTATTTCAATGTGAACATGAATGCGGATTTTTCAAATGGTATGACCTGAAAATGTAGATAGCAAAAAAAATTAGGAAAAATTACTGAAAATCCCCTAAAATAATTTTTCATATACAAAAAATCAATGAAAATATTTTTCAATCTCAAAAATCATTCTACTAACTTTTCATTCCAAAAACACAAAAAATGAGGATTAACAACTTTTTGGACTAAACTGCCCCTTTATTTATTAAGTTAATAATTGATCGATTATTTTTTCTTATTGTATCGTTTTGTTTTAATTCCTTCAAATTGATGAATCATAAAATACAGATTTTATTTTGTAATATTAAATTTTTGAAATATTTGTGTATAATTTATTTTTGATTTGAATATGGTAATTCTATAAATATATGTTTTAAATTCTTTAAAAAGACTAAAAAAAAATATGAAAATATAAAATTGAAATCATAATTAGTATCAATTATAAATATGAAAATTTTAAATAAATAAATTTTATTGCATAACTAAAATTGATTAATTTTTAATCTAGGAGGCTAAGGGTAATTTATTTCATAAATTTGTTAACCCTAAATATTGGGTTTTTTGGAATGAAAAGTTGATGGAGTGGGTTTTTTGGATTGACAAATATTATCATGAGTTTTTTGGATATAAAAGTTTATTTTAAGGTTTTTTTTAATAATTTTCCCAAAAAATTATATCAGACTTGCTTAAGAAATTAGAAACATCAAAACAAGAGAAAGAGAAAGCTGAAAATGAGAAAAGAAAAGTTGAAAATGAGAAAGGGAAAGGGAAAGGTGAAGAGGAGAGATGGATAGTTGAACTATGGCTAGAGAATGATTTGGGTTGAAATGGATTTTGGAAACTTTTGTGCAACTGTAATTTTTTTTTTCTTTTGGGAAATTAATGTAGTGAAATGGGTGCAAATTACCATTATGACACATGGTCATGTGCAAATCATATGTGGGTCTTCAACAATAATTTTGGCTGAAAAAAATATGTGTTGATAGATTTGTCCTTGAAATATTGGGAAGATTCGCCAGAAATCCTGTATCATCGACTTTTTTTGCCAAATTGTGGATCGGGGGTGCAAATTGCCAAAGTCCATGAAAGTGACGGTGCCAAGTGTGTAATATAATTTTTTTAGGGTGGAATGTGCTAAAAACCCAACTTTATAGCTTGCAATATGCTTAAACTCAAAATTTTAGTTTGTGCATAATCCTCACAACTTTTGGTTGAATTGGGCATTTTTCCACCCTCAATATAGGCACATTTGGCATTTTGCATCCTTAAATTGTAAATTTGGCGAATTGCACTGTCCAATTAACCTTCTATTGGCACAATGCGCCCTAAGTAAATATTTTACTCGATCTATATATCAAGGTGATGATGGTAAAAATCGTCAGACAGTGATTGTCACGTGATAGACCACGTGGAGTAAGGGAACCGGTCCAACTCACGACAAACTAGGTAAAGGGTTAGATAATTTATAAACTACAATCGGTCACTTCGAGCTGCCTACGTACCCAAGCAATGTGGGATTAAGTCAGTTCGTAGTTCTTATCTAGGGTTACTCTCAATAGCCAGTGAATTTGTACTGGGGGAGTCGATCACCAGCCTCTCCCAGCTCCTCTAAGGTATTTATAGGGAGGTGGTAGTGAGCTATGGGTCATGTGCCTCAATTTAGTTAACAACCCATCGGGATTAGTCTCCTTGAGAGTATGATCTTTTAGACTGATACTTGGACCCAACTATCTTTGGTGGGTCCTTTGTCCGTTTTGGAATTATACGCTGCGTCCCCCACGGATTAGCTAGCGGGTTACGACCCGACCCACCTCATGCACATCAACAATTACTATAATACCCTTGAGTACTTTTTTGTGCACATCACAAGGGTACAGTGATTAGCTCCCAAGCCTCTTCTGGTCTCTATGCATCTGTGATGGGCTTGGCGAGAGATGTAAGTGAACATTATAATAACAAAAATCAGCAAATTTATTTTTCAGCCAGAAACTCAACCTGATCACGCTCAGGGTGCGCTTGGAATTTCTCAAGTTCACAAGCGGGACAACAAAAAATATAATCTAGATAATAATCCTATGAGAACATTTTCAGATTATAATTCCAGACATATTGGTAACATTATGTGACAAAAATCACATAAACTGTAGCACAAAATTAACATGAGATGATTCCAATCGAAGATTTCACAGGAGTCTTGACTTTGGGCTAAGTGCTACTAAATTCGATACTTATTAGAGGGCGCATTCTCTTTCGCATTTTCTGGAGGGGTTGTGCCAAAATGAAAATTTGGGAGGGGGTTAATGTTAATAGCCCTTAAAACATAGAAGAAAACTATAAAATGATACAGAATTAATAGATGTGATTAGAAAACGAACAAAGAGAAGTAAAGAAGGAATGAAGGATAACCTTCTTTCTTTTTTCATTTCAAGAGAGGGGACTCAGCTACTTAACCCGACAGACCCGAGATTATGGTTGTTTGTCTATGCCAAGTGAAGCCACTTTTATCAACTTCTATCACATTGCTTAAATTCCGACTCCATTGCAAGAGAATGAGATCATTGCTCGAAACCAAAAGGATAACCTTCTACATAAAGGGCTCATTTGGTTGGGTGGTTTACATTGGTTGGACAATTCTGATACATGTAATTTCTTATTTGGTTGCTTGGTCAGAATTGTCCACCAAACCCAAGGCCCGGTCCTTAAACCATGGGATGGCTGCTATTTCAACTCACCTATCTAGGTGAGTTACATTAATCCCAACATTTTGGTTTATATGCTCAAGTATGTAATTATTAATTTACCCCCTTATTATAAATATCCCACCCCATCCATTATTTTTTATTACACATATCACAATCTCCCCCCACATCTCACTTTCATATCTCATGCCATTTTCAAAACTCCAAGCTGCCATTGAAGATGAAAATTGGGGATCAAGCTCTTCTTTCATTTTTTTCTTCACATCCATCCAAGAAAGGATAGGTATGTTGATGATAATCTAATATACCCATTTCATTCAAAAAATTATAGGTTATTTAGGTGGATTGATTGTATAAGATGTTGTTATAGAATTAGGGTTTCTTATTTACACAAATGTGAAAATATTGAATCTGTAACTCTTCTTTTTACATTATTGAATCTTGTAATTTTGGTGTTTTATTTTTATGGATGAAAATAAGGTATAAGTATTGAAAAAAAAAAACCACTAAAAATTCCCTTCATTCAATTGAAATCCGAGAGTTCAAAGTCGAAATGAGAACTGAAATGCCATAGCCGACCTTCAGCTAGCACAAAAACTTTTCACCTCAATTTCTGATTCTTCAGGTCACATTCCAGCCTCTTTATCTACGGTTGTTTAGTTTAACAGTTACCAACTTTCTATCTTGCACAAAAGCTGGCAAATAAGATAAGGGGAGGAAAGCTATCGATAGAAGATTTCAGTATCCAGGTATTCAACAAATAATACTGTGAAAATCTTTAAAATACTATTTATCTCTAACATGTCTAATAATTTTGTTCAAACAAAGAACCCTTAACAAATTATATGATCGTCAGGATGTAAATCTATTCCATCTATTAAACCTTTTAATTCATAAGAAACAAAATTAACACTGACATAACCATATTTGTTGTTGTGTTAAACTATTGTGCCTCACTGGGTTTTCATATTGATGCCGAGTCTGTGGCTATTATGAGTCCATCATCAAGGCTACTGAGTTTGATACCAGGTGTTTAATGTATTTTAATTTAGAGAAGACTTTGGGGGATTTTCCTTTATATCATTCCGAATAATTTCTATGATTGAAGTCATGTTTTCGAATCCTTTTTTTTGTATATAAATTACATAGCTTTTGACTAAGTTCATTTGTGAAATCGCCTCATTATATGTTTTAGTATGTACAAATACGTGCCAAAAAATAAACAACTGGTTCAACACCTCTTTCTGTGCATCGCCATGGTGCTATTCACTCATCAGTAACTTGATTTGCTATGATGTTTTACTTCTGCTTATGGATTTGTAAGAGTATACACAGTAGGTTGGAATTCCTAGGTGTAATTTTACAAGCCATAATCCCATAATAATATTTGGAAGGAAATAGATATGCCCTGATTTGAACCAGATATGGAAAAATGTTTTTCATGTAAGTTTAGAGACATCAATTAGTTAAAGGTATTTCAATCCGCAGAAGTCCTTTTGATTTGGAGGACTAGATATTAGTACTTGTCTGGACTACAGTTTGATTGTAAGCACCATTCTCCAATCCAGTTTGTTGCATTATACTTGTGTATGGCTGAGGCAATGTGGTCTTCAAGCCTTATTGAGGATTTTGTTTTGCTTGTTCTGCTTTCTTTTAGACATTGAATGGATCAGTACCAGGTGGGGTAGCAAAATTACCTTGAATGGATTAGTACCAGGTGGGGACCGCCTGAGGATGCAATTAAGGCTACTCTGAAAGATTATAAGGCAAAGTGTTCAAAGTCTAATGGCAGTGAAGATGTTGTTCCTATGGAGAAAGCTGCTAATGCTTGAAGATTTTCTTAGACATTTTCAAATTTTGTTTGTTATTAATCATATGACAATAATGTTTATTAAATTTGTAAGCTTTTGCTTTATATGTACTCGTTCCTCACTCCGTCTCATGTAATATGTTAAGGGAGAATTCAGTTTAGCATGTAGAGGATTTTGTGTAATTTTTATAATGATTAAATTGAATTTCTTCAATTGTCAAACAACTGTATCTCCTTTGTTTTTCTTAAGTATGTGTTGTGGAGATTAGTCCTTTGTGAAAATGCTCTCTCTTGGTACATGTGTGTTGTCTTAAATAAGTGAATTTTTGTGGAAGGTGTTTTGTAATGGAAACAAGCCAAACAAAAGTTAATAAACCCACTCCTTAGATTACAAGCAAAAAAATTTAAAGATTTTCCAATAGAAGCGAATAATGTAATGGAAAAAAAATTTAAAGATCACAAATCAAAATTTCTAGTAATATCGACCCCTACAAAGGGGATGGTGAATGGGGTAGTGGTAAGTTTAGCATATTTTTACTTAAAAGGCAAAATAAGCATATACTTAGTTTTATGAGAGTATTTTAGTAATTACCCAAACCCAACCTATGTAAACCATCCAACCAAATATAAAACAAGTTATTGGGCCCCACATAAATGAGTGGGTCAAAAATAGCAACCAGACAGAAAATAAAAACTGGGCCAAAATTAGTCTATGGTTTTAAACCAATTGACTATTGTATCACATATTATCCCAACCCCAACCAAATGACCCCAAAGTGTGATATAGAGATAAAAGCATTTTGTTTAGCCAAAATGTCCAAAAGATATTTTGGGGCTTCATTTGTAATTGGATTATACGTAGGCCCTTGGTTAGCATAAGCTCAGGCCATTATGCTCTTTAGCTGTTCAACATAACGAGAGAATAAGGGCTCAACACATGAGGCCGCAGCATGGTTCAAACTTCAATCTGTAGAGCTCTATAGCTTCAAATAAGGGCCCAGCGCACGCCCAGTTTAAAAAAGAAATTTTATTCTCATAAAGTTTAAGCAAATTACTAAAAACAATTTGAAAATGATTAGGCTGCATATAGTTATGTTTTCAGAATTGCATTTTTATTTTTTGGATCACCAAAAAATAAAAATGCACACTTCTAGGTAAATTTTACAAAAAATACTCAAATTTTAAATCCTATCACACATTCCCCTATACAACAATCGCTCATTTCACCCTTTCAATCAATTCACAATCTTTCATCATTAATTACACCATCCCACTTTTCAACTAATTATCTTTCTTACTTTATCATATTTTATAATAACTAAATATATATGTATATATATACACACACACATTCATAATTAATTCAATCACTTCATATATCAAATTCCAATAAAATTCAACTTTATGTCACATCAAATACCACTTCCAACTATTTTCTAAAAACACATCCAAACAAACAGTAAAAGTCAATATTTTTACAAGAATTTCTTTATACACATTTTTCAAAAAAAACTCAAAATTTAATTTAGAAAACATAACCATACGGAGCCTTAGTATTATTATGCATATGATATACAGATACAAATATGAGATTACAGACACAATATGACATGTGTACAAAATAAGATAAATTTCAAAATTTTAAAATACAATACTTTGCGAGACCATGTATGTATATGCATGTATAATATTTAAAAATAAATTTTATTCAATAGATTAATTGACATTAGTGGTGCCATTTAGTAATAGCTCGTTCAACCGAGATGATCCATAAAAAAATGTTAGAGCATCTATTTAGGGCCAACGTTGAAATTATACATTACTAGAAGTTTGGAATGATAGCCTGATGGATTGAGTTGATTCGTAAAGAAACATAACAAAAACTCCAAACTGATATCTTGAATAGTTATGTATTTATCTATTGATATCTTAATATAGTTATAAAAATAATCACATATCTTAATTTGGATTGTCGTAATGCATAAAATAAGATCCACTTGAAATATTATTTAATGTATTAATTGATGAACTTAACTTAAATATGCTTAAATTGTTTTTAGAAAATAAAAACTCATCTATACCAATTTCTCAAAAGAATAACTTTTATTACAAAAAATACATATCACATCACATCTAATCATTACATATTTTTTTTTAAAAAAAAATTCATCCAAACACATTTTACCATATCTCTACTCCTTTCCTTTAAAAATAAATGTAAAAAAATAAAAAATAAGAAACAACATATTATTCAACCGGAGATTTACTTTAATGTTAAATACAAAGGGGGCAAGTAGACCATAAGAGGGGTAATTTTATAGTAGATTGAGAGTGTTGCTCTCGATCTATTTTTCATCATATAAATATTTGGAATGAGATAGTTTACATAGGGATAGGCGGTGTTAAAAACACTCCACCTATTATGAATGTGTTATAAAAAATGAATCGAGAGCATCACTCCCGATTCAACTTAAAATTTTCCACCACAAGAGGTATTAAACGACATAACCCCACCATGTGAAACGGCATGGAACGTGAAACAACAGCATCCTTTAATTCAAAATTAAACGGGCCCCATTCACCGTCGCCGTATTCAACCAGTCACATGTCTAGCGCGTATCTTACACGCCACTCCCACCCGCTTCAAAATTCAAATTATCACTGCGCCCCACTTTAATCAAAGTGATTTTATTTAATTAAGGTAAAATTGCATTTTTACTCCACCAAAAAATGGGCTGGGCACTTTCAAGTCCTAAGATTTACATGCCCTGCACATTTAGTTCCTTGAAAACATTATTACACATTTGATCCATGACGTAAGTTGTACTAATTTCAAAAGAAAAGCATATGAAAGCCACACAATGACTTCATGTTCAGTAAAAAAAATGCCTCATTTTGGTAGGTATATTCACCTTTCCACTTCAATTTTTCTTATCAAATCAATAAAACTAGAACTCATGTAGCGGCTCATAGGTAGGATTGTAAGCAAATAAAATTGAGTCAAACCACATGTTACTTCAAGCTTATATTTAATTATTATACTTCAAAATTTGTATTTGAACTTTATTTGATTGTTAATTGAATCAAGCTACACACTAGTTGAACTCCAGTAACTTGATTTCATTACACATCTTTATCATTTCTTACCAAAAAAATCGAACTTCAAATCTTATCGAACAAAAATGTAGACGAGTTTGGTTTGTTACTCTAATGAATCAAGTTTTTAGTTGTCGATCTCAACCCGCAAATCAAGTAGTTTGGTTTGTTTACTGCCCGACTCATTAGATCAATTTGTTAGAAAACCTAACAACTTGGACCAAATAAGCAATACTTTTTGAACCTTTGGGTCTAAACGTGTGGATCACATAAAATTGGTACCAAAAACGCTTGCCCTCTATCAAATAGGACCAACATTGCAAATTTTCAATTAAACCAGTTTAATTTTTCTTTTTTCTTAGTCTTACTGTTCTCCTCTCTGGAGCTACTTCAAGAGAGTCGAAGTGAAAACGAATCACAACCGTTGAATTCAAACTCTCTCTCTCTCTCTCTCTAACATCACACACACATCACATCACACTCCCCTACAATCTTCCTAGAAATATTCAGTTTATTTTATGCTAATTAGTAATTTCGAACTTAGCTACGATATTTTGATAATCTTTCCATACTTTTCGATAATTTTTTTCTTTCGATTTTGATTATTTGGTCGGAGAGAGAATGAATGCGGTAGGGAGACAAAGATCCGGTGCATCGGCGGCGCACCATCAGCGGCAGTACTCCGACGATTTTCTAGAAGCTTCATCGAACGGCCGATGGCTGCAATCAGCTGGTTTGCAGCACCTACACTCATCGAACAATGCTGCTGGCCGTCCAATTCAGGTACGCTTCTTAACGAAAATGAACTTATCTGGATCTGATTTAACCTCGATTTTTGATTTTCTCAACATTGTTTTGTATAAAATTGTTAGGATTTTGGGTACTATAATGGAGGTGGTCACGATTCGAGAATGTATAGGAGTGTGCAGGCACAGAGAACTTACAGTGGGGGCGGTGATTTGTTTGAGGAGCCGTTGCCGAATGAATGTAGCCCTGGGCTGTTGGATCTGCATTCTTTTGATACTGAGCTACTTCCTGAGGTAAAGTTATTGTTTGAGATATGTACTACTACTAGTGTTCTTTTATTAGTTTAGGCGACGCTTCGTCAATATGAGTATGGTTTGTCAGTTGTAATTGTGATATATGTAGCAGAAAATGTGAAAGTTTCTTTTGTTCATTTGTGAATGTAGTACTGCAAATTTAGAGTACCCCTGATAAATAAACCTTAATCTATATATATAAATATATATGAAAATCAAATAAGCTGAACAGATTGATATCACATTGGTAACGTTGTTAAGCCCGAATTTTAGTGGATTGATCCTGTCTTTTATGCCAGATATGAATTTAGTTTGTTTGGTTTTGCCTAATTCTTATTCGATTTCTTTCCCTGTGATTGTTGTTTCTTCTTTTTTGGGGTGTATGCTGAGAATAGGTGTCAGCTCCTCCGCTTTATGATGGCCCTTCAATGAATCATTTTTCAAGAGAAAGAAGCTTTGATGACTCTGATTCATACTTTGGAAACAATAAACAAGCTGCCAAACCTCGTGGCTTGCCTGAGAGCAATGTTCTGAAAAGCCTTGCAGCTGACAATGTGAAGGCTAGCAACGTCGCAAAGATCAAAGTAGTGGTATGTATATTCTACTTTTTGTTCAAGTTTGTCTTGTCTCACGTTTTCTGTTGTTTGGTGGCAATCCACACAGACAATTTTTAGTTTAATTCTGTAACTAAATAATCATCAGTAGTCGTGACTCATGACCATTTGTTAGTTTGAGAAATTATGTACTCAACCAATCTGAGGTTGCTATAGGGTTCCTTTGCATGGTATAATTAGATGATGATTACTTTATTGCAGGTGAGAAAAAGACCTCTAAACAAAAAGGAACTGGCAAAGAATGAGGAAGATATCATAGACACCTATTCAAATTCGCTTGTAGTCCATGAGACAAAGCTTAAGGTGCAGATTTTTTATGATTTACTTATTTAATTTGAAGACATAAGCATTGTTATGATATGACCTTTTGTTCCCGCTGTTGTTATTTTTGTAACTTATGTCACGTCTTGCAATTGTACCGTATAACTAAAGTAGTATTTTAGAATTTTTCTCCGTTGGTGTATGTTTTAAATCCAAATCCGAAAATTTACTTTTACTGGGTTTATTTAGGTCTTTTGCTGATGTAACTAAATTATGATATAGCAATTTTTTCACCTATAATGATAGTATTTTTATGTCAAAATCCAAATAGACATGTCAATGTTTATTTCGATTTGATTCAGCGGATTAAAATCCAGATTTCTTTAATTAAATATTTGAAGTCTTTGCTCTCAATGCGCTGCAGGTTGACCTGACTGAATATATGGAGACACATAAATTTGTATTTGATGCAGTGCTGAATGAAGAAGTCTCAAATGATGAGGTAATCACAGCACACAATTTTAATCTGATATTGAGGTGAATTGAGTTGTTTTTCCCCTCAATTTTGCTACTTATTTTATTTCTCTAGGTATACCGTGAAACTGTAGAGCCTATTGTCCCAATAATTTTCCAACGTACGAAAGCAACTTGCTTCGCTTATGGCCAAACAGGTACTGACTTGCATGCTAATAATCAGATGGATTTTTTTTAAATATAAATTTGCTATTTGTGTCTGGACTAGTTTTTTATGTTCATTCGTAGATGATCTGTTTCTATCACCATTATTCTGTTGGAGATGGGTTATTGTTGCAGTTATTTTGTTTAGCTTCTCACTTCTAACTTTTCTTAAAGTATCACCCAATCACTATGAAGTTCAAAACTTTTGAAAAATGTAAAGAATTGATCGAGTTATGGAAGAAAAAGAAGTTTATATTTGATACAGTGTTGCTTTAACATAATAAACGGCAGTGTTACAATCTGGTTGTGTACGCTGAGACCAACTATTTGAAAAATAATTCACCATCTAAAAAGTTGATTGTATCAGCGTTTTTATTCATGTCTAAGATTCAGTATCTTCCCTCATTGTACCTGGGATGGGAATGCCTAGGATCATAGGATGTGATATAAATTCAAAAACAGAAGGAGGGAGTAATTTTCTGATTGTGTTGTGAACTCTTTTTGTGGTACACATTTAAATATTCACTTTGTTATTTTTTATTTATCATTAAGTTAGGGTTACCTTGTTTTTCTTATTTTCCCTTCTAATCTTTGTTTTCTCTGAAAAACTTATCAGGAAGTGGCAAAACTTATACTATGAAACCGCTACCACTGAAAGCAGTTAGAGATATCTTGAGGCTCATGCACCACACTTACAGGAACCAAGGCTTTCAATTATTTTTCAGCTTCTTTGAGATATATGGAGGAAAACTCTTTGATCTGCTCAGTGATAGAAAGTAAGCCATCTCTTCTTGTTCTGTACTTCAAATGAATGGATAATTACATGCCCCCCCCCCCCCCCCCCCCCAACCCAAAAACCCCACTTATTAGGTAATTATCACAAGCACGCTAAGTTTTTTTTGGTAAATTACCAAGACACCCCCCATCACTTGTCAGAAAAAAGTAGTTACCTGTTTTTACAAACATCTGTAAAATTGTAATATACTTTTATTGAAAGGGGAAGTTATGGTTATTTCTCAAACATTGGAGTATTTTTTGTTATTAGGGTCTCATGCAAGGTGTCTACTGTCTATGTAATTTACTCTAAAAAAATTATCTATTTAGAAGAACAACCAAATTCTATTCTTTCAGAAAACTTTGCATGAGAGAGGACGGAAAACAGCAAGTTTGTATTGTGGGCTTGCAAGAGTACCGAGTAGTGGATGTGGAGACGGTTAAGGAACTCATTGAGATAGGAAATGCAACAAGAAGTACGGGCACCACAGGGGCAAATGAGGAATCATCTCGATCACATGCCATTCTTCAGCTTACCATTAAGAGGTCAGCGGATGGCAGTGAATCAAAGCCTGCACGAGTTGTTGGTAAGCTCTCCTTCATAGACCTTGCTGGAAGTGAACGTGGCGCAGATACTACTGATAATGATAAGCAGACGAGGTATGTATCTAATTTAGCTTCTTGTTAGTGAAATGGAATTCTTACTAATTGTAATCATATTATGTACGAGGAGGCATAATATTGGCACTCGAAATATCAAAGTCTTTTTAGTTTGTTTACATTATTGTCCTTAAAAGTGGTGGTGCCATAGAGTTATTGATGTCACTTATTGTCACATCATTTTCATTACTTTAATTGAGAGGGTATTTTTGTGAAAAATTTATATTTTAGTAAATGAAGTCTTAATTTTGGACCTCCCGTAAATTTGGGACAAAGGGATTATTTGGGAGTAGTAGTAAAAATGTAAATCATAGTTCTTATCCAATTTTCTGAACGTGCAGAATGGAAGGAGCCGAGATAAACAAAAGCTTACTTGCGTTGAAGGAGTGTATTAGAGCGCTTGACAATGACCAAGGGCACATTCCATTTAGAGGCAGTAAATTAACTGAAGTTTTGAGGGATTCATTCGTTGGAAATTCTCGCACTGTAATGATATCATGTATTTCACCAAATGGGGGATCCTGTGAACACACTTTGAACACATTAAGATACGCCGACAGGTTATTCTCATCTTTGGAGTATATATTTTTCGGGATAATTACATGCACATACCAAGACACCCCCATGTCACTGACAACTCAAAAAATAAAAATGAAATTGTAAACTGCTATTTATTAATTGATGGCCAACTTGTAATATACATTTACTGACATGGGAATTATGGTAATTTCTCAGACTTCAGGGAGTTTTTCGTAATTTAGGTCGGGTCTATGTAAATTACCCCTTTTTTGAGACAAGAATATCTCTATAAACTCTTTAACTTTGCAATTTGTTACAATTCTAGAGTAAAGAGCCTTTCAAAAGGGAACAACTCCAAAAAAGATGTTTTATCTTCAACCACAAATCTGAAGGAGTCTTCAAGCCTGCCACCAGAATCGGCAGTTGAAGATGATACGGGTGATTCTTGGCCAGAACAAACCGATAATGAAGAATATGACGAGGATTTCTACGAGCAAGAGAAGCCATCATGGAAGAACTCGAAAGTGGAATCATACAAATTTCCAAATTTGGATGATAAAACGAAAAGTGCCAATGCCCAAGCAAAGTGGAAGGAGCCTCCTAAGTCAGAAATGAAGTATTCAAATTCAAACAATGATATGAACACTTTATTGAAGGTAAAGCATTTTAAGTAAAGTAACTTTGTAGGAAGCTAAATTAAATTAATAGATTTTACGTGTTGAAATTGATTAATATCTGTTGGGATCTTTTAGGAAGAGGAAGATCTTGTCAATTCTCATAGGAAGCAAGTGGAGGAGACAATGGATATTGTTCGAGAGGTGCGTGATAATCAATTTTAGCATCTGTAGTTTTGCTTTTCCATTTAGGTTGCGTTTAAATGGAAGGACTCAATCTTAAGAAAAGATTTGGAGCTAAGGAATTGAAATGCTACAATGTTAGGAGTTCCACCGTACTGATTGAACAAACAGCTCAAAATGGGTGTTAAAGGATGCAAAATCTTTTCTATCTTGAAATCACCCAAACGAACTATTATGAATTTGAAATTCTAGGTTCTTAAATTCTTCAATCCAAATGCAATCTTCATTGTTTCCTAATTGTTACATTTCTCAAGCTTATGCATGTCTATTAATTATTTTTATTGGCTCTTTGCAGGAAATGAATCTATTGGTTGAGGCGGATCAACCTGGTAATCAGCTAGACGGTTATATTTCCAAATTGAACACTATCCTATCCCAGAAGGCTGCCGGTATCTTACAATTACAAAACCAATTGGCTTATTTTCAAAAACGGTTGAAGGAGCATAATGTTCTCATTTCTTCCGATTATTAACTATTAAGTGTGACATGATATTGCACATAAATATGTGTGATGAGCTTGCTTAGGGTTTAAGGTTCAGGGTTCGTGAGCATCTCATATTCAGCTTCCGAATGTTGATCAGCCAACTATATTGATTATACTGTGTTTCGCCATTGATTTGTTAACAAGATACAGAAGAAGATCATGAAGCTGGTGGCCTACTGAAGCTCTTCACCTTTGTGATTTCTATACAGTTTGATTATTGTATCGACGACAGAAACAAGCGTTTCGTACGCTAAAGGTTTCAGTGTGATTACTTTTTCTTTTTGGTAATTACTGTGATTACTTTTGTTAATGCAGTTTTATTTGTATATTACTATATGGTTTCGAGCTCTGGAAGTAAATAAATTTCTAATGGTCTTGAGTTTATTCTCCGGTGTTCAGTTGATGTCTTTAAGGTAAATAAATTAAGTTGATTGTAATTTTAAGAACTGCTAAATGATAGGATTTTTTTTCTTAATAACTAAAATTGTTTTCATTCACACATTCTCTCTTTCATAAAAATTTCTTGACACAAAGATATACACACTATACAAAGGCTTCATAAAAATTTTATTTATTAGTTTCTTCATACAATGAGATAATAAATGAGTCTGAGAGCATTCTTACCAATTCAATAAGTGATATGGTGTTAATAGCAAATCATAACTAGCATTCGGTAGCATTGACACTTAATTACACATATGACGTACATGAATTTATCACTACACAAACAATAGTAATTTTACCTAATCTATAATCTCTCGACTCCCTAAAAATTATTTCATCATTTTCTATCACTTATGCTCTAAATTATGAAAACTCTAAATCTTAACTAAATTTTATCGAATCCAAAATAATCACAGAGCAAACGGACTTACATTTGTTGCACGATTGATTCTTTCACTCGAACTGACATATGTACCACAATACGTATATCGAATTTCATCAACTTCAACAACTACTCTTGTGTTTGGTTCTTGAATTTTAATCAGACAGATAACTTCGAGCTCTATTTTTTGTCCTGCTTTTCCTTTACCTTCTGCCTCATCCAAGTTCCGGAGACAGCCTGAATCTCTCAGTATCGTCATTATCGCAACCAACTACAAAAGTCTACAATTATCATGGCAAATACTCTTACTCACCCAGATGACCCGCTTCAAACTTCAACCCGTCATTGATAGGAGCTCCAAGGGACTTGGTGTAACCGAAATCAAAACATCCATACAGTTGGATCCGCATAGAGTCCCTCAACTCCCTAAAAACCTCTCAACATCAACCTATAACACCGTCTCCGTTTGAATTCCAGCATCATCGCTGCTAAAAATGCATCTCAAAGCCGTCTCATAAGCCGTAAAAATAGCTCCATTAACAATAAACGCCCTCGCCACCGCAGTCCCGAGCCCCCTCCACAACACATTATACCCCTCTTCTCTCACACTTCTCCTAAAACAATCGACAATACCACAATATCTCGAATCTGTCTGCCCTTGAATCCTCGTCTTAATCACATCCAACGGGTAGCAGCAAATCCAGCTAGCGACCCCCGCCAGTCCGCCTGCAAGAAGCATTGTCCTAAACTTTTCATGTCCATTTTTCCTACACCCTGGGTGGAGCTGCTCTCTTATATACTCATAAGTCCAGAAATAGACGCCATGTGCCGGGGCGTCTCTGAGCACGGTTATGGATAATCCGCGGTATATTCCTCTCCAACCTTCCGTTCTAAGTATGCTTCTTGTAACATCTAATGGACCTTTGTGGCTGTTTGATTGGTTGGTTTTTGTTTGAAGTTGTAGACGGATTTTGACTAGCTCGACCGGACTGAGGAGTAGGCTTTGTATTGCTCCTGTCCCGATTCCTCCCAGAGCGACGCCTGTGTATGAGGGTGGATTATCTGATGTGGCGCTTCTATCAACTGCTCGGGACAGTATGGCGTAGGTTTGGAAAGCAATGGCATTCTGCAGAAGCAAGAGAAGTAGCTTGTTATCCCTCTATAGAGATAGTTCTATCCATGATTGTAAAGTTTTAATTGTTAAGAGTTGAGCACAAATCAAGAACATAATTCAGAAAGGTAGACACATAAAAATTATGTCTTCATCCAAATCGGGAATGATATAAGATAGCATTTGACTTTATGACATACCATGACATTAATAAAGCTAATAATATTTTACAAATTTATTATGTTCTTAAGATATAGAATCCCCTTATCAATTGCTAGTTGCTACTAAATCATTTTCTAATCTATTGGCCAATAAATCTAACTTCGGTCAGACAAAAAACTCAATTCAGTCTAGTGATTTAATCAATTACATGATATGGGATTTTGAACACTTGGCAATTCAATCAATTACCTTGGTCTTTGGAACAAATTGTCAATAGCATATCAACAACAGAACCATATCGATTTGAGTCATTCTCATAGGGTCTTTGGCGCTGAAAATAATCCTATTCTGACTTAACGAGGATCCTTTGACTTCAAATAGTTTGACTCGACCCCGATCTAATCTCTCATGGCCTTAATAAGAATTATACAATTTCAAATAGTTGTAGAGAGCAAAGCTCAACCCAGACCCTAGCTCCCACCTAGTAAAAGTCGACCCTACACCACCAACCCAAGTCACATATATTTCTTCATCTTTTCTTTTTTTGTACGTGTATTTATTATTATGATTATTATTATTATTATGGTATGTATCTCGAAATATTGAACATAAAGAACCTGGAAAGTGACGGAAGCGAGGGGCGCAGCCATGCCGCGGTAGAGGGCGCAGGGGCCATCGGTAGACACAAGGCGGCGGAGGATTTGAAAAGCTGACGATGATGATCCTTTGCCGGAAGAATGCTGCTGCCGTATTCTCAGCGTATCTAGCGGATATCCGGCGATTACACCGGCGATGCCGCCAAATCCTCCGGCCACAAATTCTCTTCCCCAACTGTTGGCGAGAAACTCCGGCCAGAATTCCATTTTATGTTTACCCTCCCAATCTCATTAAATCCCATACAACCAATACCCGTCCCCGATCTTTTTGTTACTATATATATATGTGTGTGTGTGTATATAGATATGTAGAATCCTATATCCTCAATTGAAATTCAACAACTTTTTCTCTTCTACTTGAGTATGAATTTGGCCTAAAACAGGGAATTATTAGGATTAGAATATACCAACAGCAACTTTTGGTTGTAGCTCACGGGTGGGTTGTTTTTGTTTGTTGTTAATATGGATTTTCTCTTTTTCCTCGTATTGTGTGTGGAGTGAATTGATGACTCTATTTTGGGTCCCGTCCGTCCTTGTAATAAGAGGAGAAACAGAAAGAGCCTTGGGATTTGGAAACACTATCAGACACCCACTTTTAACCACTTATCTATCCCCCATCAAATTCTACACAATTTTAGCTACAAACGAGTTTTGATAGCATTGAAGTTCATGGATGGTGAATTATACTTGATTTCATATATATTTTATGACTGAGGGTCAAGATCTAATATATATCCTCTCTTAGCTAAGATCTAAAACTCAATATACATTATTGGATACATTAAATCCAACAATCCACAATTAATCAATAAATAGACTGGATATTTGGCTCCAATTGTATTAAAGGGTATAACAGTCAATGACATCATTTTACAGCATTTAACCAACCAAAAAAAAGGGACAAATTTTTCCCTAAAATCTCTCCATTTGAAACTGACGAAATCTCCCCTACAATCTCTCTATTTATTGCCAAAATTAAATCACAGAAAATTAATAGAATCAGTTATTGATTGAATTAAAATTCTGAAATTTCAGAATTTTTCAAAATCTAAAATCTGAAATTTCTGAAATCTCCAACTTGAGATTGAAAAAATTCACAGTGTATAATAGTTTGTATTGTAGTGTATAATGATTTGTATTGTAGTGTATAATGGTTTGTATAGTAGTGTATAATAATGAATCTAATCTATAATTTGTTATACCATTCTATATAGTTGTGTATAAAATTTACAGTGTATAATGGTTTGTATTGTAGTGTATAATAATGAATCTAATCTACAATTTGCTATACCATTCTATATAGTTGTGTATAAAATTCACAGTGTATAATGATTTGTATTGTAGTGTATAATGGTTTGTATTGTAGTGTATAATGGTTTGTTATGGTAGTGTATAATAATAAATTCTTTGATTTTCATTTAGACGAACCAGTAAATATATATATACATACAAGAAATAATTAATACCAATGAGTTCTTGAGGGTTATGATCATAGAGCTTGACATCAAAGATCAGATTCTCTAACTCCAATGGCAAAGCTTCATTCTTGAGCTTATTTTTGAGATAAACTTCGATTAATTCAACGTCTCTGGGCTGAAACCAAAATCCACAAGGCATATTTTCTACAGAGCATCTCGAACGATGAGTGGAGCCATTCATCGACTAACTCGATACAACGGGGTTAAAGCCGTTGTGGATTAGTTGCCGCCACCACGACTCCATCAGAAGGCGGCGACTAGTGCTGTTGAGGTGGCGGATCTGGTGGTGGTAGGGGTGATGTAATTGAATCTGTGATTTAATGACTAAAATGTCCTTTACATATAAAATAAATTATTAAATCAGTTAAATGTAGACCTTGGGATCATATTGAATCAAAGGCCTAGAATGGATCTTATATCTTACTTAATGGCAATGGATGTATTTGATCCATATCCTTATGACTGATATGTCATAAAAAAATAGCACCCAATTTTTTTTTAAAAAAGAATTGATATTAACACTCTCAAATTGATAACCACACTCAAAACTCACTTTATTTTTAATCAAATTACTAAATTACCCATATATTATTTGGACCTTTTTAAAAAATAATACTCTTTTAAATAAAATATATATAAATAATACACAAATAAAACGAGATCCGGAAATGGCACACTACGCCATTACTAATGGCGGATCCACAGGATCCGCCATTAGTAATGGCGGAGCCTGACAAATTTTGTCAGCTCGGTCAGGATCCACCATTAGTAATGGCGGATCCTGACAATTTATTTTTGTGTGAGGATCCGCCATTAGTAATGGCGGATCCTGACAATTTATTTTTGTGTGTGAGGATCCGCCATTAGTAATGGCGGATCCTCACTCATATTAAAAAAAAATAAAATTCCTTTGCCGAAAATCTCTGTTTCCTCTCTCTCTCTCTCTCTCTCTCTCTCTCTCTTTCCTCTCTTCTCTCTCTCTTTCCTCTCTTTTTCTTTTCTCTTCTTTTCCCCTCTTCTCCCTTCTTCTTCCTCACGACCAAAAAAACTCACACACTCTTACTGCATTCTTCTTCATCAACTCTCATCACATCTCCTCCCTCACCTACTGATCTCTCCTCCTTTTTCTAATTAAAGGTAAATATCTATTTTAATTTAATTTATAGTTTTATGCTTATAATTTTTTAGATATAATTTTTTAGTTTGTTGTTGAGAATTTGTGATTGTTATTTAATTTAGTAATTATCTCTAAAGTTATGATTTAGTAATTTAGCATTTTTGAATTTTTTAGATATAACTGAGTAATTTAGGGTTTAGGGGAGAAGTTAGGATTTTAGGGATTATTGGTTAATTGTAGTATAAAATGTCCAATTTTAGGCTTTATGTTTCAATTATAGGGTTTATGTTTCAATTTTAGGGTAGAATCTCGGATTTTATAGTAGAATTTTAAATTTGAAGGTATTATTTTCTCATTTTTGTAGTAGAATTTAGGTATTTTAGAAATTTTTGTAAATATTATATGTAAACATTTTTAGGTATTTAAATTGTTGTTATGTGTATACAATATAAATTAGTATTTAGTGTTAATTTTTGAACCTACATATGTATGTAGACATTATATGTTTAGGTATTTAGGTATGTAAAAATACTAAAAATCGGATTAATATCTAAACATTATAATTAGATATTTAGTTTTAACGATTGAACTTTGATATAATTTTAGACAAATTTGTAAGTATTGCTTCAATTTTTTGGTATAACATTTAGCTAACAGGCTAAATTTTTATGTTTAATTTGTTAAGTGTTGATTAATTTAGTCAAATTTTAGTGTTGATTATTGAACTTTGATACGATATAATTTAGGTATAAATTTGAGTTTTTAGTGTTTAGAATAATGGATAATAATCTAATTAATGCATTATATTCTAATTGTACTTGCTATACTTTATAAATGCAAGATGGCTAATTTATACGATTGTGATGTATATGGGCCTGTAGATCCTAGTGTGTTGACGGATCAGGCAAGCCACAGTCCGAGTTAGTATTTTTAGGGGGTGATACAACAATGCGAACCTGACGAGCAGATGGTCATTATTTTAAAATGGCAAAATTCGTTGATTTTATTGCACCACATCGTCGAGTATTGCAAAAACTCCATCAAATGGGGTTTTATCGCTTTTATTTGTTAACCATGTGTGGGCAACTTAGATGTGATATGGGACTTGTGACTGCATTGATTGAGAGGTGGCGCCCGGAGACAAACACGTTTCACCTCAGAAGTGGAGAGGCTACTGTTACTCTTCAAGACGTTGCTATACTATGGGGTGTACCAGTCGACGGTAGGGCAGTAGTTATTCATCGCGTGTTTAATGGATTTAGGGATTATGCAGCCCTGGTTCATCGTCTTTTAGGTTTTGAAATTGGACAGAATGATTTTAAAGCAACGGGTATGGGACTAATTTATATAAATTATCAATTCAAATCATGTAATAGAGGTGCCGACCCTGTTTGGAAGCCGACATTCAATCTATCCAAATCCTTTGACGCCAAGCAATGCAAAATCCCGACATCAACTTGGCCACGGGTAACATGATGCCAAGCAATGCAAAAGCCCAACATCGTGCTATTTGATCAACCATATGCTCGGGAGACTCGTCTGTGATTATTGCCTCGGCCGATTTTATGTATTCACATAATTTTTTCATTTTTAGTCTCATACCCGTTGCTTTAAAATCATTCTGTCCAATTTCAAAACCTAAAAGATGATGAACCAGGGCTGCATAATCCCTAAACCCATTAAACATGTGATGAATAACTACTGCCCTACCGTCGACTGGTACACCCCATAGTATAACAACGTCTTGGAGAGTAACAGTAGCCTCTCCACTTCTGAGGTGAAACGTGTTTGTCTCCGGGCGCCACCTCTCAATCAATGCAGTCACAAGTCCCATATCACATCTAAGTTGCCCACACATGGTTAACAAATAAAAGCGATAAAACCCCATTTAATGGAGTTTTTGCAATATTCGACGATGTGGTGCAATAAAATCAGCGGATTTTACCATTTTAAAATAATGACCATCTGCTCGTCTGGTTCGCATTGTTGTATCACCCCCTAAAAATACTAACTCGGACCTGTGGCTTGTCTGATCCGTCAACACACTAGGATCTACAGGCCCATATACATCACGATCGTATAAATTAGTCATCCTGCATTTATAAAGTATAGCAAGTACAATTAGAATATAATGCATTAATTAGATTATTATCCATTATTCTTAACACTAAAAACTCAAATTTATACCTAAATTATATCGTATCAAAGTTCAATAATCAACACTAAAATTTGACTAAATTAATCAACACTTAACAAATTAAACATAAAAATTTAGCCTGTTAGCTAAATGTTATACCAAAAAATTGAAGCAATACTTACAAATTTGTCTAAAATTATATCAAAGTTCAATCATTAAAACTAAATATCTAAATATAATGTTTAGATATTAATCCGATTTTTAGTATTTTTACATACCTAAATACCTAAACATATAATGTCTACATATATATATGTAGGTTCAAAAATTAACACTAAATACTAATTTATATTGTATACACATAACAACAGTTTAAATACCTAAAAATGTTTACATATAATATTTACAAAAAATTCTAAAATACCCAAATTCTACTACAAAAATGCGAAAAATAATACCTTCAAATTTAAAATTCTACCATAAAATCCGAAATTCTACCCTAAAATCGAAACATAAACCCTATAATTGAAACATAAAGCCTAAAATTGGACATTCTATACTACAATTAACCAATAATCCCTAAAATCCTAACTTCTCCCCTAAACCCTAAATTACTCAATTATATCTAAAAAATTCGAAAATACTAAATTACTAAATCATAACTTTAGAGATAATTACTAAATTAAATAACAATCACAAATTCTCAACAACAAACTAAAAAATTATATCTAAAAAATTATAAGCATAAAACTATAAATTAAATTAAAATAGATATTTATCTTTAATTAGAAAAAGGAGGAGAGATCAGTAGGTGAGGGAGGAGATGGGATGAGAGTTGATGAAGAAGAATGCAGTAAGAGTGTGTGGAGTTTTTTGGTCGTGAGGAAGAAGAAGAGAGAAGAGGGGAAAAGAAGAGAAAAGAAAAAGAGAGGAAGAGAGGAAAGAGAGAGGAAAAAGAGATTTTCGGCAGAGAATTTTTTTTTTTTTTTAATGCGAGTGAGGATCCGCCATTACTAATGGTGGATTCTCACACACACAAAAAAAAATTGTTAGGATCCGCCATTACTAATGGCGGATCCTGACCGAGCTGACAAAATTTGTCAGGCTCCGCCATTAGTAATGGCGTAGTGTGCCATTTCCGGATCTCGTTTTATTTGTGTATTATTTATATATATTTTATTTAAAAGAGTATTATTTTTTTTAAAAGTCCTATATTATTTAAACACATAATTTCTCTTAACACGTAAGACAAATATAACTTTCACTATATTATTCATCATTTTTAAGGTTTCTCTTCGCATTTTAATGTTTGAATACATTAGACAATATATATTGCAAATTTGGCATAATCTTTGTTTATTTTTTCTCCTATTAACTTATTTTACATTTCACCAAAAAAAAAAAATAGAATGAATTTATTTCACATTTTCACTTAATATATTTTAAGAAGCATATAGCTATTAAAAGGTAAGAAATTGTGAGAAGTTGGGAACTTTGAAATATAGTAGATCATTTTCTTTGAATTTCGGACAAGTTTTTAAATCGTATTTTCATTCACAAATTTGTGAAATATAATTTATTTTTCATTAAGAAATCTCCTATGTATCATAAGTTCAGCATTTAAAATATTACTACTGATATGAAATTCAAATCACTCTTTCATGTGATTTCTTTTGATATCAACTCAAATACCAAAAATAAAAATAGAGTTAATTAATGCACACCACAAATTCAAAATTATTGTTTTGTTCTGCTTCTTTTACCTAATAGTTACTGAACTTCATATGTGAAGTAAAAACCTGACCTGATGTATAAGAAAGTTAATATTATTATTTAAGACAAATATTATTGATAACTAATATTATTTTTTGCCTTTCTGTTTGACCGGATATAAAACTATGAAGTAAAAATATAGAGTATAACAACTTTGACCTGATGTAAGAAAACTTACCTGATACCTAATTTTAACTAATGTATATAAGAAAGCTAATATTATTATTCTAATCATCATTTTAAATAATTAATGATGATATGCAAACGTTAAAAATGTGAAAAAAAAATCTTTAAGAGGATGAATAGTATGGTGAAAGTTATATTTGTTTTGCATATTAAGAGAAATTGTGTTCAAATAGCATTGGCACTTTGGAAATTTAATTAAAAATAAATGAATTTAGAGTGTGGTATCACTTTTGGGAGTCTAATATCAACTACCCCCCCCCCCCCCCAAAAAAAAGGTCATAAAAAAAATATTTTTGCATTTGTAACAAATTCACTTGATTTCTTATATTTGTTCTAAATAATATATTCACTATTCTATTTTTGTTATATTAGCTTTTAGTTCATTTTAAAAAATATGTAATAAAACATTTTTATTATAAAACTACAATCATATTTAAGGAGTAAAAATTTAATATATGGATAACAAATAACACTAAACTAAATTCATGACATATTTAAAAGATAATGTTATATATTCTCTTTTATTTTATAAAAATAGTATTTTTGGGAATCAACGGAATTTTGTTAATTCCTAAAAAGTTCTAATGAGACGTTCCTTTGGAACGGATATATTACTAAAAGAGTCATGAGATACAAAATAACTATAATTTCATTTGGAACGTAATTGATCACGTAGCTCGCACTCAATTCGAGTAAAAAAAGAAATATCAAAAAATAGGAAAACACTTATCATCTACACTCTGCTTAATCTTTCACACAACGATACACTATCATTTTATGTCACCTTGAATCCACGATCCAGTACTGACATATTTTTATTTTAAATATTTCACGTTTATCTTAACTATTTAATGTGAAAACACGCTTTGCATATAATTTTTCTTATTTTCAAATTCAATCAATTGCATAAGAAGAATAATTATTGTATAAGTTATGTCAATTGTGATGAATTGCAAGTCAAGTATTATTGGGATTGGGATGTGATTAATTGGATACCCTAAAACCAATTTTTCTTACTTTTTGGGCTTTCCTTAAACTAAGATTTTCCTCCCCCATAAAGTTAGTTAGTGGGGGTGGGGGTGCGTTGTGACGTGATCGACTGGCTAATGGCCCTTTTGGATTATCACAAAAAGATGCTGCTGCTTTCTTGCGTGTGTCTTTGTTGTATTCTTAGTCTTCCGAAAAATCCACATATAGAGTAACAAAAAAAAAAAAGAAAGCAAAATTCACATAAAGTTGATAGGACTTGTCCACGAGAGCCGTACGTTTCTTTTCTCTCCCTGATTGATTAGATTTACCCACTTTTCTTTCTTTTTATTTAGTGGAGATTCTAAATACTTGATTTCACACTTATTGATAAGAGATTGATACCCGCTTAATCAAGTAGTTATTGACAGACTTTAGGATCTTTTAAAGTGAACATAAGATTTTTCATTTCAAAAAGTTTTAATTAAGTCATAACTATTACTTATTGATGAGTCCATCATTTCGACTCATATATAGTGATTCTGACCATCTACGATCATACATGATCATGACAAACGAATTTAAAGAAATTTGAAATGTGTAGAGGAAGCATTCCCTATTAATATATTATTAAGCCACCACCCCATTAATATTGATTAGGCTCCCTGAAGATATACGCAAGTGTCTATATTTCAAGGTGATACTTAGTAGTCTTGAGACTTTAGATTTCTTGAAGAATTTTCCAAGCGTAGAGTCCACACGATACCCCCTACACTTGAACCCAGAATCTTAGTACCCTCTGAATATCACTAGTATTTTTAAAGTATTGTCTCAGTTTTCTTGCAGTGCCAAGAATCCAAAAGTTGTTGAAACCATCTTAAAGAGAAATCATCGTTGCATCCCCTGCCTACAAAGATTTCAAATATCGTTTAAGCGAAATTCAGGTTTCTGGATTCTGGAGTAGAGTTCCGTTGATCACCAAGCCATAAATAAGCAAACTTTAGTTTGATGTGAGTTATAATAGGAAAGACAAGTTGGATTTGCAAATGAAATTCAGATTGTGTACAAGAAAAGTAGATATTAAAAATGTTCCCATCTAAATGCAATTTTCTTCCGATAAATAATATTCCTTCTTAAGTAACTATACCCGAAGGAAATATAAATCAAATAATGATTATAAAACAAAAAAAAAATAGCCAAAACTGAATGAGTCTGGAGCCTATTTCCATGCTTTCCTTCCACAGAACTGTTTGCTGGATCGCTGCTTTAGTTTCCTCTTCTGTTGCCGAGATTTCGCTATCTTTGCTCTTTTCGCAGCAAGCGGCATACCTTTTTCGTGTTCTTTTTGTCGATACCATAAATTACAACTACTATGAACATAAACTTACAAGTCAAAAGACGTACCTTCTTCTGTTTTATAGCAGTCCGCGCTTGGTATTTCCCTTATCAATGCCAATCTTTCATCCTTGGTTAGCTTCTTTTTTATGTTAGCCTGATATATACGAGTAAATGAATTACATGTGTCTTCAATAAGATATGATACTGAGGAAAAAATAAAAATCCCAAGGCTCATATCCTTCAAATCTGAAGATCCATAAATAACTGCTCTAAGAAGCATATCTTCATTGTTCAGGTTTAACATGAGCACCATTATAGCATCGGCGAGCATGACTACGAACAGGCTTTCAATGATAATCTGCAATTTGCTTCATAAGAAGAATAAAGCGAGAATGAACATCCAAATGGGTAATCTCACCTCAAGTGTTGCAGCATCAATCCTCTTGGTGCTAGGCTGCTCTGAGGTTGGAAGCGCTGAGTTAAGGCGGTCATCGCCTCCTTCTTAGCCTAATAATCAAGGTCAAGAAGATATCATATCACCTCAATATAACAAAACGACGCTACATAAGTATTTAAACAATCGTTATAAAGATCGAAGCAAGCCATAAATGAAATCAATGGCTAATACATGCGTTAAGAAGATCCATACCTTCATCTCCTTTATTCTCTGAAAGTCCTCATTAGATAGAATGCCATCATTTGTGTCTGCAGAGGCATCAGAAGACTTTCTTTTCTTTGCTTTTGATGTATTCTTATCAGTATCAGCAATATTGTCTGTCTCTTCCTCTTCAGGATCTTCATCACTCCCTTTTTCATCACTATTGTAATTATTATCATCTTCATCAGACATGTCATCATCTTGAACATCTTCATCATCCACTTCACAAGCAGAATCACTAGAGCCACCAAATTCACATTCAGAATCACCATAATCTTCTTCTTCCATAAGATTATTACCATCATCCTCACTAGAGACTCCATCTCTCTCCCCGTCTATGTCCTCATCACTATCACCATCATCTGCTTGTTCCAATAACTCAACTCCCGGAACATTGCTAGCAACATGCACCTCACCAAAGGCTTTAGGTTTGGCCTTAGGGTCAATGGCCCTCCCCCGATCCTTCTTCAACAATAGTGAAGGGCAAACCTATGACAACAATTGTCAATCCTCCTAAACAAAAAACCTCTGATCTATCCATTAGTGATGTCATAATGTGCTTGCTAGAGAGAGATAGAATCTACCTCTCTAAATAAAGTAAGAAGTGAACGAGCCGCTGAAGAAACTACTTTCTCGTGTGACTTTCTATATAACACGAGGTCTTGCAGCAAATCTTCAGTCATCAACTGAACATAAAAGGAGAAAACAAAGTAAGCATGAGATTCAATAGCAGAGAAGCAAAGAAAAGAAAAGCCTAAAACATAATTCAAGGTTATCAGGGTGTATACCAAGGGCATTCGTAGACGCATTTCTCGTACTACATTCAGTCCAACAGCAATTGCCTGGAGAAAGGTAATTGGGGTGAAATAATGTACAATCAACGTGAAAGAACTTTCTTGAGAAAAAAAGTGGTACCTCAGTACGTGATTTGTCGTGCACAAATTGGTTAACAATTTGCTTGAATAATGGTTCAACTGCATCAGGCGGTACCTAGTACGAAAGAACACAAGGACACAATAGGAATATCGATACAGAAAATGACAGTAATAAAGATATTCAACACAGGAAGTACTACAGGGGACCAAACGTGTATGAAGAAGAATAAAAATGAACAAAATAGAAGATACCATGTCATGGCAGGCCTGAACAGCTGCTGCAAGTAGGTTTGTGACATCTCGTTGATGTGGCTGCAAATGAGTACAAGCAAGCTTAGCTAAACATCAATGTCTTTTTCCTCCTAAGAATAGTATTATTACGTTAACAGACCTGAACATACTTGTGAAGGTAAGGGTAGAAATTTAATAAAATTAAGTGGTGAAGGCCAACGGTTCGGGCATTAAAGGAATTTAGAGTTTATTGATTTCAATAGAGATATGAAACATATACAAGCAGGTAGAACAAAAAAGTACCTCGGAGACGCATGAAAACATATAGCATTTGCAGTCCTATCATCGAACCAGACTCTCCTTCGATGAAGGTCACAAAGGGTAATAAGTGCTCTTTTTGATTTTTCTTCTTCCTCTTGCTAATTTTCCAAAAGATTCTATACATTAGATATTGCCACATAAAGAAGCATGAACAAGTTTTCACCTCGTAAATCAATATACCTGTAGCATTTCGAACAAAATATTCTGAAGTGCCCTTATTCTTGGGGTCATTCTTATGCTTCTGATTCACATGTCTAATGCTATGAATAACGTGCGAGAAAGCCAATTTTCGCAACGCCCTATCCCCTACTCTCTGGAGGTCCATGAATAACACAAGTGTCTTACCAATATCAATGATCTGGAGCACAAAAATCAATACCAGCAACTGTTATGGCCTATGGGGCATAGAGACATAACATATAAAATGTTCATCTTCCTGGCAATAGCAAATAAAGTCCATATTTCTACTAAAACATAATTATGGGTTTTCATCTCTATTATACTAATAACCTACCAGCACAGACACCTTATATGTTTGCAAATTCCATACCCCGAGAAAAAGAAAGAAGATTAAAGACTTTTCTCGACATTTCAATTTACAAGTACATAATTTCCCATATCATTCCCTTCTTGCCCTGTATAGCGAATTAATATAATAGTAAAAAAGATTTATATACTAGAAATTAGAAAAGAAAGGCTACATAATTTCCCATATCATTCCCTTCTTGCCCTGTATAGCGAATTAATATAATAGTAAAAAAGATTTATATAATAGAAATAAGAAAAGAAAGGCTATATATCTACTACTAACACAACGATGAACAACAATATGCAAGCTAGCTAGCCCATAGCACGGAAATTTGAACTCATGCAAAACTAATAAAAGACACAAAATTTAAATTCATGCATCTATTGATATTTTATGAACAGTAGTACTGATATAGCACAATGGTGTAATATCACTGTGAGATAGACAAAAGTCTGTTTAAAAATAAAATGTTATAATAATTTAAATAAATAGACACTTGTCAATCCCATAATGATGTGACCATTGTGTGAGATTAGAAGATCCGATCCGTTCATAAAATATCAATAGATGCATTTCACCAAACCCAAAAAAAAAATAAAAAAAATCACCTTTCGATTAATCAAAAGGATCAAAGCTTGCGTGACGTGCAACCTAAGGCGTGACGACAAATTTCGGGCTGATGATTCCAGGAACATGAACAATTCATTAGGAAATCGGACCAATTCTTTCGGGTAAAACGGCGTAACGTGGGCTAAGAACATTACCACGTTATCCAAATCCTTTGTGACGGTCAAATTCACAAGAGAGGACTTAAATTGTTCGTAAATTAGGTCTAGCTCTTTACTATAGCTTTCGGGGTCGGATTTCATTTTGGGTTGTAGCTTCGTGAGCTTCAGCGTCAGCTTTTAGGAGGAGGCGGACATCGAGTTGGCGACGAGGTCAGGATGGGACGCCAGTGCCAGCGTTCGAGGGTTTCTGTCAATTTTTATTTACGTATAAGATGCAAATTTTAAGGTGAGAGAGAAGTTAATTGTAATTTATAACATGCATGGGCTTGTTGGAGTAAATTGTGATTTATAACATGCATGGGCTTGTTACAAAACTGGATTTTCAAATCTTTCGAAAAAAGAAAAGGAAAATGCTTTTCTGACTGTTTGTAAGGATAAAAATCCTTACAGACAGCTCTCAGCCACAAATTGTGGCTGAGATAAACCGGCAACTTGCTTAGCAAGTTGCCAGGTCATATTTATAATATTCTATATATTAGGCAAAACATTTGCATATTATTTAGATTAGCCCCAAATATAATTTAAAGCTTCATATTTTGCCCCAACTTTCCTTTCTTAATTAACTCTTTACGCCTAAAAATATTCATTTGTAGAATTAATTCTTTAGATTAATTTCATTATAAATGTATAATATCAACAAAATAAAAATAAAAATAGATGAGAAATATTTTGTATCAGATATATGTTTTAAACATATTATTCAACGACTAAGCTTTAAAGAAATATCATGATTACTGAATTAAGTATTGTATAAAGTATGATAATTTAACTTTTTCGCACTATGATTTTGCATTCAAAGGAACTTTTTCGCACTATGATTTAAATCTATCTAGTTAAAATTAAGCTTGCGATCATTAAAGAACGTTATTTTATTTATTAAATAACTAAGTGCACAAAATCTAGACATGTTTCCTAATCTTCAAGAAGCATTATTTTAAATATTAATAATACTTTTACACTATGAAATAAAATATTAAATATTAATATATGTTTGGTATATCACAGAATCAACAAAAATAAATAGAGGTTTATATTCACAATAAAATATATAGATGTATCAATACAAATAAAGTAGCTCATTATGCTTGACAACCAATTCTGTTTCCTGGTCTAGGGTTATTCACTTCGTTGTCTTCTTTAAATCCTTGGTGGATACAACAAAATACAGTACCTTATTTTTCCTTAGTATTTCTTCCTTTATAAGAACTTTTCACTCTAACGCCGAACCCTAAATTTTTCGCATAAAGGTTATTGAAGTCATATGCATCAATCATAACACTCAAATTTTTTATTAGAGTGTTAATTAGAGTGTAATAAAAATCATATATCTTTTAATTGTTTTAAAAAATAATTTTTTAAAACAATTTAATCATGAAAACATGGAACGGCCGAGACTGTTCCGCGATGTTGCAATGGAACTGAAACGGTGGCCTCCGCGATGGTGACCGCGACCGTTCCTGCGAACCATGATCTTACTTATCCATTAAAACCAAAATAGATTTGAATGTTTACTACTTACAATATTATTGAAAAAATTGCATTAGTGTAATTCGGTCCCTCCCCCCACCTCCAACCCCAACCCCAACCCCCCAAAATGCTAAATCCTGAATCTTTCCCTGGTTATCCACATCATTATCTTCTTTATATTTTTAAGTACACAACAAATCACAACACCTAGTTTTTCCTCATTATTTCTTCCTTTATAAGAATTTTTCACTCTAACACAGAATCTCTATTTTTTCGCATAAAAGTTATTATAATCATATGCAGCATTGTAGCACTCAAATTCCATACCTACACATAGGGGTGCCCACGAGCCGAGTTTGGTCAAATTTCTCAGCTCGAGCTTGAGTTCGAGCCAATATTTTCGAGCTCGACGAGCCTGAGAAAATGAGCTCGAGTTTGGATCGAGTCGAGTCGAGCTCAAGTTTAGAAAAAAATTAATTTTTTTGATAATATATATTATTAATTTTGTATTAATATATATATTATTAAATATAATCATAATAAATATTAAATATATCATTATTTATCTATATATAATATTATAAAATATTATATTATTTATATGTTAATAAACAAATAAATATTAGAGTCATGTTTGAGATGAAGTGTTAGAATTATACTAAGTAAATTGATGTGGGGTCATTTGGAAAATAAAGAAAAGTTGAAGTGGGTTTTGATAGAAATAGTACCCGGTTCACAATGGGGTTTGTCATTTGCTATCTCACAGATTTCTGTGAGATTAGCACTACTCAAAAGAAAAATGGAAAAAATAGGATTACGTACCAGTGAGAACTGAGAAGAGGGCAGTGGTGGAGCTTCACGACGAGATGGAGGTGGAGGCGGCGGGGACTCACTACTCAGGAGGTGGTGGTTTTTCCGGCGGCGATTCGAACGAACAGTGGAGGCTAGGTTTAAAGATGTTTTACGTTAACACTCGCCCATTGGGCTCGGTCTAATTCATAATTACTCAGTTTTCACTCAAGCGGAGTGTAAAAGTAAATTTAGGAATTTAATTGCTAATTGGATGAATAATTTATTGTTTTTTTTTTTAGTAATTTGATAATGTAATACAATAATATATTGAAAATTAAAAAGTACACGGCCGACTCACGAGCTTAAAACAAAGAAGTCAAATGGGCTTGAACTTGACTCGATGGGAAGCTCGAGCTCCAATTTGAATAGGGCTCCATTCAAGCTGACTCGGTTCGAGTTGTAGCCCTAGCTATGAGGCTATAAGTAGTTAAGAGATGTGTGACTCCTTAATTATGTCGCTCCACATTTTAAGTAGTGAATTTGATTAGTTTTACATTTAGTTATTTTAGTCCAAACGATTGAATTCGACTATTTAACCATGTTGATAATTGAGTTTTCGGAATCTTAAGCAATGTCAAGAAACAAATCAGGGACCTTTTTATTTTCAATATTAATTAAAAATGAATTAATATTGACGTGTTGGATTGATTTCATGATTTATGGACTAAATTCGACGGTTTGAAAAGATTTTGGGCTCAAATTTATAGTATTGAAAACATTAGGTAGCAATTTGTATATATAAAAATGTAGAATTATAGGATCAGCCGATCAGATAATGCGAAGATGAACGTGACTCTTGCTCCCAAAAAGGCCACCTCCACCATGACCTGTTACTCTAGTAGTATCCACCTCTCACTTTATACGAGAGATTATGGGTTCAAATACAGCCATAAGTTGTGTCTTTTCTCTCTTTTATGGAGCTAAATAGAATCTTTATCGCTCGTGATTATGATTATCAACTCAGATTTGTTGAGCCAAATATTTAATATATCTCTTTCGTCTTGAATTAAATTAAAATAAAATAAAAAAAGAACACGGCCACCCCCCAGTTTTAAAGAACTGCCATCTTATTGTTGTGTATTTTTTTTTTTTGGTTTCCCCAGGGGGTGTCCGCGCCAACTTTTGCACATGTCGACTAATCCCCGCTCATGATGCGTGGCTGCCCCTGGCCAAACATTATTTTGACAACGCTGGAAATCGATCCTGGGAGCACACCAGATCGACTCCAAATTATCTCAGTAATAGCCTTATACTATTGAGCCAAAAGGCTTAGTTATCTTATTGCTGTGTATGACTATACATAGCACTGCGGTGTTTGATTCAATTGAATTGAATTGAAAATTTTTGGTAATTTTGATTTTTTAATTATGAGGAAAAATTTTGATTGGTCAATCATAAAAGTTTATTTCATGCACTTCATATTTTATTCACTAGTACATGCTCCTCTGCATGGATAGTTTAAAAAATTTGGAACATTAATATAATGTTGTTTATGTTGAGTTGAAAAATATCTAAAACAGACTTACCGATAATTACGTGGGTATTCATGAGTATTACCTAACTATAAAGCACATTTTTTAGCTTAATAAATTATATTTAACATCTAACATTCGTCACCTCTCATTAGGATTTTTGTATGACGCCGTTAAAAATGTTTGTGAACTTCAGAAAATACCTTTAATTAATGAAATTCTGATTTTTCGAACAATTACACCATTTGATTGTATTTGTAATTTTTTCAACTCATAGATGTGTATTTGTAATGTTTTACAATCATTCTTAGTTATATTATAATTTTAATATTTTTATCTAGAAATATTCTTTATTTTCATCATGTTTGGGCTTGTCAAGTGGGCTAAATATGAGCCATCAAAATATTCTGTTTTGGGCTTTCTTTCTCAACCCAGCAAAATTAGAGCTAAAAACTCGAACCAAAAGTCATTCGATGCTCAATTCAGCTTTAATCGCTAAAAGCTCACTTGAATTCAATGTTATGAAAATCGGATCGAAACGGTCGGTCCAATCGGTTAAAACCAGTCATCAAATCGGTCTGGTTATGCAAAAAAATCGTTCAAAACTTTAGGGCTGAAAACCGGTTAGAACCGTTGTTCAATCGGTCAGAACCGGTCAAAACCGATTAAACCGAGCAGTTCTGAAAATAAATGAAATTCAACCTTTTAAAATCTAAAAATCTGAAATGGACCCTTTTAAAATCTAAAAAATCTAAAATTGACCCTTTTAAAATCTAAAAATCTGAAATTGACCCCTCAAAATATAGGAAATACATTTTTTTTTCCATTAATGCGGTTCGTTTTTACACCAAGAAAGTCCTGCAAATTCAAATACGACTTTATTTATATGAATATGAGAAATCTAATTTTAGAAGACAAACAGTTTCAAAAATAAGTAAAGAATTTCGAATAAAAATGAGTAAGAAGAACACTTAAATTTCCATTTCTTTTGTTTCCAACTTTCTCTCGAAGATGGAGAAATACAATAATATTACACTCTTTTCTCTTAATTGTAAATCTAAAATTACAAAGAATGAAATTTCTCTTATTTATAGGCCTTAATGGCCGAATTCTCTCCCCTTTTTTTGTAGGAGTGGGCGAGCACTCCTCCATTTTTTGGGGGAGATGAACTTTTTGAGGGATATTAGGTAGGATTGGATACGATTTGATTTTTATCCAATCTTATCCCTTCTCGAGCTATCGTTCTTGATCCGAGCCTTCCGCCATTTCCTCGAGCTATCTTTCTTGATCCGAGCCTTCAACCATTTCCTCGAGTTATCCTTCTTCAGCCATGCCTTCCATTATTCCTTTCAGCTATCTTTCGGCTTCTTTATGACTTACTCAGCTATCCTTCTTGAATAAGCAATCAATGCTCCAACTTGTAGGCTTTCTTTGAGCTCTCTTTCATGAAACCTCCTCCGAACATTTGGGCTCCTTCTTATTTTTGGCTCACTGCTTCATCATTCGTTTGAGTCCATCTTTTAATAAAGCCCAAAACCATGTCGTAATAATTTACGAGCCTATTATTCATATTTTCATATATATATAGGAAATACATATTTTTTTTCATATTTTCACATTTTATATATTTAATAGTATATTAATCATTATTTATTGCATAATTATGACGTCACCTAAGGGTGTTCGTGGTGCGGTTTTGTTTTTTTTTTACTAATTTGAAACAGAATTGCCAAGTGCGATTTTTTGGTAGAGAAATCTCAAATTGGTTTTTTGGTTTTTGGTTACGTTTTCAACACCATTTTCGTCCGAATTTTTCACCCAACATAGTTTGGATCACACAATTTTCACCCGGAAAAGTTGTTAATTTTTGTTCAAAAAAAACATCATCATTGTGTCTCCCACTTTTTCTCTCACTCTCACGTTCTCTCTCTCACCCTCTGACACACACTCTCACTTTCTCTCTCTCTCTCACACATATTATATATAATATATATATATATATATATTATTTTAATATAATTGGAAGACGAATATAGAATGTTGTCTTCACTCTCTCACATTATATCTATCTATATATATATATTAATATATTTGGTCGTCTTCACTTTATATATATATATAAATTGAAGACGACATTTCGAATGTCGTCTTCAATTTTCTTTTTTTTCTTTTTTTCGTAAATTAAATATAATATTGTAATTAAAAATAATTTTATATATATATATATTTTATACAATTAGAAGATGAAATTTAAAATGTCATGTTCATAAATAAATAAAAAATAACCGAAATTGAAGGCGACATTTCTTCAGTTTTCTTTTATTTTATAATTTTCGTAAATTAAATATAATTTTATATATATATATATATTTATATAATTCGTAGACGACATATAATATGTCGTATTCAAAAAAAGCAAATTGAAGATGACATTTTAAATGTCGTCTTCAATTTTCTTTTCTTTTTTTAAAATTTTTGTAAATTAACTATAATTTTTTCTATATATACATATATTTATATATATAGTTACAATATATATATATAGGTAGAAGACGACATTTTAAACGTCGTCTTCATAAATTAAAAAAAATAAAAATACAAAATTGAAGATGACATTTGAAATGTCGTCTTCAATTTTTATTTTTTTTATAATTTTCGTAAATTTGTTTTGTAATTAAATATAATTTTATATATATTTATATATAATTCGAAGACGACATATTATATGTCGTCTTCATAAATAAAAAGAAAAAAGAAAATTGAAGACGACATTTCAAATGTCGTCTTCAATTTTCTTTTTTTATTTTTTCACTTTTGTAAATTAAATATAATTTGTTCCATATATATATATTTAGAATATATATAGTTAGAAGATCATAAATTAAAATAAATTAAAATACAAAATTGAAGACGACATTTGAAATGTCGTCTTCAATTTTTTTTTTAATTTTCGTAAATTTATTATAAATTATATATACAACTAGTACCTACATATATACATATAAATTTGTACATATATATTTATCTATATAATAATTATTATAATCTCAATATTATATTATAATTTTTAATTATTAACAAACAAAAACTTATATGATTTGACAGCTACAGTAATTTATGTTCCCTCTGAAAACAAAATCAAACACTATCTCACCAAAAAATCACTCAAAAATCAACTCTCAAAACATAACCAAACATTATCCTATCAAAATTGCACGTGTCCCCATTAAATTTTCACCAATAATTCTGACAAAAATACCATCCCAAAGCATAACCAAACATAGCCAAAACCAAGGGTGCGGTTTGCAGCGGTTTTGTGCGGTTCGGTGCGGTTTACGCTTTTTATCTAACTAAAAAGAAATACTTCAGGATATTTGCATAAAAGTGTCATTTTTTAAACATTACCTAACGAAACCTAATAATAATATTTCACATAGATAAAAGTTATGCTTAACAAAAATTATTTATCCAAAAACTACATAACATAATCAAAGCTTTGCAAAAATTTAAAATATTTGACTAATATGAAAACAAATATATATAAAAAAATGAAAAAGCTCGCGAGCTTTTGAAAGCCTTAGAAGTCACAGACTCAATCTTTTATAATGAAACTTGTTTCTTTATTTTAATATTAATCATTTTTAGTTTCATGATTAAGATGAATATGAATTCAGTTTTTTAATATAATTTAATTTTTACCTATAATTTTTATTTTGAATTAATATAAAATTTTAATTTTATCTATTGTCTCTGATTGAAGATGAAAGTTAAATTTACATTTCCGTCTCTAAACTCACCTCAAATTTATAAGGTTGAGACGAGATATGTGTTATACGTGCATTATAAGTTATCGAGAAATTATCTCTATCAAATTATAATTCAATTAGAACATATCATCCATAACACAAAATTCAAAAATCAATTGAATAACATTTTGAAGTACCTATTTTAATTAATCTAAAGTTCAAAACGATATTATATTTGTAGTATATAAATTGGTATATCTAAGATTTCATTTATTTTCCCAAGTCCATGCTTCAAGAAAATATGGACACGCATCTTGGGTGAACACTTCAATAATTGTTATATACTTTTTATTGGTCCATATTAGATAAAAACTCATTCTATTTATTTAATCTATCATGCATTTAGGGTTTAGGGTTTAAAGTTCATGGTTTAGGGGTTAAAGCTTAGGGTTTAGGGCTTAAGGTATCAATCTATAGAGGTGTTCATCAGTTCGGTTCATGTTATTTGATATATCTAATTTAGTATTACTTTAATCCTAATTCAAAATGAATAATTAGTTATAGCAAATGAAATTTAATTCTCAATATCAATTTCAATATGATTAAATAACAAATTCATAATAAATAAATGTATAGAAAATAAAAATAAATATGTATATAAATATACATATGTATAAATATAAATATATATATATAAAATAATGGCGGTTTTGCGGTTCGGTTTGGTGCGGTTTGGTCCAAAACCATCACCAAACCAACTTTGCGGTGCGGTTTTCATTTAAAAATCGAAACCACGGTTTGCGCAACAATTTGACGAAAACAGTTTGGTGCGGTTCGGTCCGGGCAGTTCGGGTGATTTCAGAAAATTGTTGCCCAGCCCTAACGTCACCGGTTCGACCTCGGTTGAACCGGTGACCCGTGACCCGATCACTTTTTCGATTCGCTATCCGGTCCGATTTTCAGATCACCGCGGCTGAATTCAATTTGTTAACAATAAATAAATTGAGTTGGGAACTTTTTTTCTTCTCGATAAATTTGGAATTGCATAAATCAGTAGAAAATGATAGGCTGTGTTTGGTTTTATTTTAGGGCTTTTTTTTTGGGTGAAAATGTTTATTGGAAATTGTGTATTTTGATGAAAATGTGTTTGGTTTTGTGTTTGATTTTATTTTCAGAAGAAACAAAAGTTACTGTAGCAGTCAAATCATGTAAGTTTTTGTATGAAAAGTTGTGTTTATAATTAGCTAATAAATGAAAAATATAATATAATATAAGTTTTAAATGATTATATTGTAGTTGATATAATTAGTAGGCACCCAAAAGTAGAGACAAATAGGGAGATAATAGCTGACAATTTTTTTGACCAAAAAAATTCTTTTTGGTAAAAAAAACGTAAAACAAACAAGTTTTAACCAAAATCGGTTTGAAAACAAAACCAAACACAACCATAAATTTGTATAAGAAAGTCAAGCTACCCAACTTTGACTCACGATCACATCGATTAAAATTCGATCGAGTTTGGTACAATAAACAATCAAATCAAATTCTCAACCCAAGGCAAAATTTTGTTCTTCCAAGATCTTTCATCTCAAATTCTTTCTTTAAACAATTAACAGTTTTTGAAATCTCTTCAGGAGTTCCAACGATATTTAAATCGTCAACATAAACTGTAATTATAACAAACTCATTTCCAGATCTTTTCATGAAAATACAAGGACAAATTTGATCATTCTTATATCCTTCCTTCAACAAATATTCACTGAGACGATTATACCACATTCGTCCATATTATTTCAGTCCATACAATGACTTACTTAATTTAATTGAATAATGTTCTCGGGAACTTGATTTATATGCTTCAGGGATATTAAATCCTTCAGGGATTTTCATATATATATCATTATCAAGCGAGCCATACAAATAGGCTGTAATAACATCCATTAGATGCAAATCAAGTTTTTCATGCACTGCCAGACTTATTATATAATGAAAAATAGTTGCATCCACCACAGGAGAATAAGTCTCCTCATAATCTATGCCAGGTCGTTGCGAAAACCCTTGGGCAACAAGACGTGCCTTATATCTTACAATTTCATTTTTCTCATTTCGTTTTCGCACAAATACCCATTTGTATCCTACTGGCTTTACATCTTCAGGTGTACGGACTACAGGTCCAAAAAATTTTCGTTTTTCAAGCGAGTTTAACTCTGCCCCCATTGCGTCTTTCCATTTTGGCCAATCATTTCTTTGTCGACATTCATTAACAGACTTTGGTTCTTGATCCTCATTATCATTCATCATATTTAACGCTACATTATATGCAAATTTATCATCAACGTTGACTTCATTTCGATTCCATCGTTTCCCGTTCATAACATAATCGATTGAGATCTCATTATTTTCACAATTTTCAGGTACCTGAGGTTCTTCTGGAACCAAAATATTAGTTATGACTAAGGACTCTTCTGGAGTTATTTTATCCTCGATTAGACCATCTTGATTCCTAGCTCCTTTTCTTTTTCGAGGATGACTATCTTTGGAACCGATAGGTCTACCACGCTTCAGGCGTGCAGTAGACTCATTACTTTGACCTTTAGGGACAACAATTCTTACTGGAGCATTAACAGCTGGTACATGTGACTTAGTCACTTTTTTTAGGTCAGTAAATGCGTCTAGCAGTTGGTTAGCTAAACCTTGCAAGTGAATTATCTTTTGAACTTCCAGTTCACTTTGTTTTGTTCGAGGATCAAGATGAGATAAAGATAATTCATTCCAACTAATTTTCTTTTCCAGCTGCTTATTTTCTCCCCCTAATGTTGGGAAATCTGATTCATCAAAATGACAATCAGCAAATCGAGCCGTAAATAAATCTCCAGTCAATGGCTCTAGATACTTTATTATCGATGGAGACTCGAATCCAACATATATTCTCAATTTCCTTTGAGGACCCATCTTAGTGCGTTGTGGTGGAGCAATTGGAACATATACCGCACATCCAAAAATTCTTAGATGGGAAATATTTGGATCCTGACCAAAAACCAAGTATAATGGGGAGAACTTATGATAACTTGTTGGCCTTATGCGAATAAGTGCTGCTGCATGCAAAATAGCATGTCCGCAACAAGAAATAGGAAGTTTTGATCTCATAAGTAAAGGTCTTGCAATTAACTGCAGACGCTTAATAAACGATTCTGCTAGACCGTTTTGTGTATGAACATGTGCTACAGGATGTTCAGCATCAATTCCAATAGACATACAATAGTCATTGAACGTTTTGGAAGTAAATTCACCCGCATTATCAAGGCGTATCTTCTTAATTGGATAATCAGAAAAATGTGCTCGTAGTCTAATCAATTGAGCAAGCAATCTCGCAAATGCCAGGTTGCGAGTTGATAGCAAAGATACATGTGACCACCTTGTTGATGCATCAATTAAAACCATAAAATATCTAAATGGTCCACACGACGGGTATATTGGTCCACAAATATCACCTTGAATACGTTCCAAAAACGTAAGAGATTCACTTCCTACTTTTGTTGTTGATGGTCGAATAATCAATTTTCCTTGTGAACAAGTAGCACATGAGAACTCATTCGATTGAAGAATCTGCTGGCTCTTCAATGGATGACCACATGAATTTTCAATTATATTTCGCATCATAATTGATCCGGGATGGCCCAACCGGTCATTCCAAATAACAAACTTATTTTGATTTGTAAACTTCTGGTTTAAGATAACATGTGTTTCAATAGTAGATATATGCATGTAGTACAAACCGGAAGACAATGCTGACAACTTTTCCAATATACATTTGTTACCAGATATTGTATTAGTGATGTAAAGATACTCAATATTGCCATCACTTGTTGTCTCAATATGATATCCATTTCGGCGGATATCTTTGAAGCTTAGTAAATTTCTTTGAGACTTAGTAGAATATAAGGCTTCATCAATATAAAATTGTGTTCCTCCGGGTAATAATATATTAGCTCTGTCGGAGCCTTCAATTAATTTTGCACTACCCGATATAGTACTAACATTGGCTTCTTGCATTACTAAATAAGAGAAATATTTTTTATTCTTGAAAATGGTGTGAGTTGTGGCACTATCAGCGAGACACATATCTTCATTATTGATGTTGTTGCTGATCGAGTAAATACTCATTCTTTATTGAAACATAAAAAGAAATAAATCAATACCAAACAATATTATTTAATATAAGAAACGACAATCATATGAATAAATAGGAAAACAACATGCTTAAATATTTATTTATAAAGTACTAGAATTAAAACTTAACAAATTTATTTTTGAACACTTCCATCTCCACTCAAGTGATTAAGTTTTCCATCAGGATCAGCAAAGAAATCAGCAATATCTAAATGAGTGTCATCAAAATGGCCACGATCAGAATCGCTTTCTTCAAAAACAAAATTTGTTTCTATCTTCTTTCCTTTACCTTTTAACGATTCTTGGTAAAGGTCAACAAGATGTTTTGGTGTACGACAGGTACGAGACCAATGACCTTTACCACCACAACGATAGCATAAATTTTCCAAAGATTTGCTATTTTGGCCACCTTCATTTTTCTCTTCATTATTTTTCCATTTCTGGTGGAAAGATGTGTTCTTTGAATAACCACCACGATTTCTAAAACCATATCCACGACCACGTCCACGTTCATGTCCAATACCACGGCCTCTACCACGGCCGTGGCCACGACCACGACCACGACCACGACCACGATTTGGTTCATTATTAAAATGGTTATGGGTTGTTACATTCACTTCAGGGAATGGAACAGAACCAGTTGGACGAGACTCGTGATTTTTCATCAAAAACTCATTGTTTTGTTCAACCACAAGTAGGCAAGAAGTCAGTCCAGAATATTTTTGAAAACCTTTTTCACGATATTGCTGCTGCAGGAGCACATTGGATGCATGAAAAGTGGAGAATGTTTTTTCTAACATATCCTCATCGTTGATTTTTTCTCCACACAATTTCAATTGAGAACTGATTCTAAACATTGCAGAGTTATACTCACTTACGGTTTTGAAATCTTGCAATCGTAAATGCATCCAATCATAACGAGCTTTTGGAAGAATAACAGTTTTCTGGTGGTCATATCTTTCTTTCAAATTATTCCAAAGAACAAGTGGATCTTTTATAGTAAGATACTCATTTTTTAAGCTCTCATGAAGGTGGTGACGAAGAAAAATCATAGCTTTGGCCTTTTCTTGATTAGATGCTTTATTTCCTTCTTTAATTGTTTCTCCAAGACCATTTGCATCTAAATAAATTTCAACATCTAACACCCAAGATAAATAATTCTTCCCCGTAATGTCAAGAGCCACAAAATCAAGTTTTGCAAGATTCGTCATTATAACACTATCATCAAAGTATAAGAAAAGTTAGATAATGAATCTATTAACTATAATAATAAGACATATAATGCGCAAGGATGTCAATATAATCTGCTTGATTTGTTAGAACATGTGATACTATAAAGTTTGGAATATTTCATCATGTATCTATTCTATATGCACACACCTTGATGACTACTCACGGAAGTCAAAGAAAACCTAGAAGTAAAGACTAAATTTCCTTATGTGCCATTAAACATGAAAACTTAATATAAAAATTATTTTATGATGATCATTCATAATGGTTCTGTAAAGTAAATATATATATGATGTTAATGGATGCAAACAAATAGATTAGATAATTTTCCCACCTAGTTCTCTTCCTCTGCAGGTGCTTTTGCTTCTACCTCAATGCCAATCCGAAAAGATAATGACAACCAACTTGAGACGGATCGTGCTGATAACGTATTATGAAATAACCCCAAATATTATTAAATATATACAAATATTCTAAAGTAGAGAGACTAGAGAATTAAGAAGAGAATTCTTTCTTTGATTTTGGTGTATTTCTCAATACAATGACAAAATCTATTTATAGGCACAAAACAAGATCAAATATTGATTATAAAATGAGGTAATGTAATTGTAGGTGAATCCACTAAATGAGATCTTGGAGTTGTAGGTGAATCCACTAAATTATGTATTGAAATTATATAGACATCCACTTAATGAATTATTCATAACATGAACAATAATTTATTTGGTTCAGTCGAGCAGTTTATAACCATAAGCAAAATCACGCTTGTTAACCCGACCCGCGAAGCCCAAGCTGAGGCCCGGGTCCAGCTCCGGGTCCAGCTCCAGGTCCAGCCCCATTTTCATTTTTGGACTCACGCTCTCTCTCTGTGGCGGTAGGCGAGTGGATATTTGTTGGTGAGCAGCTAAGACAAAATCCGTAAAGAGACGCTACGAAGTTGCACGCGCCGCCGTCTATGGCGTTCCTGTCACTCTCCCTCTCTCCGTCAGCTTCTACAGTACGCACAAATTCTTTGTTCTTATGTCCCTCTCCTCCTTCAACCTCGTCCACATCATTTACGCCGTCCACTTCTCTGCCGCCGCCGCCTTTGTATTATGTCTCCAGAATTCGCGCCGTAAAATTGACAGGTGGACGCCGGAGGTCATGGATTGTCGGTATGGCTCCTGAAGAAGAGAAGATGACTCGCCGTTCGCCGCTCGATTTTCCGATTGTAAGTTTAATTTGAAATTCACTTATTAACTTGTTAATTTTAATCTTGATTTCAAAGTATTGTTCGCATTTCATTTGTTTTCATTTATTTGTTTATTCTTGATTTTGAGCTCTGGGAAGATAGAACTTGAGTGTAGTGAGAAATAAGCGTATAACCTTGCTAGGAAAAGGAATAAGAGTGATATATATACATATAACAAAGATAATGAATATTAAAATTTTAAAGGAAGTTTAAAATCAATGAAAGAGTATTATTGAGGAAGTATTTTGCTAGTTATGGAGGAAGTATTTTGCCAGTATTATTGAGGAAGTATCTGCATCAAGTTCATCATTTACCAAGTGGAACGAGATTGGTGTGATATGTGGCCATGTGAGATTAAACAAGAGCAAGTTTGATTTGGATGATGGAAGATTGGAAGTTCGTTGCAAACTAGAAATACGAAGGATGCACTAACTCCTACCAACTCTAGTTTGATTAAGGAGTCGAGGACTCCCCAAGAATCACTCAATGTGAACTTGTACATTGTGCTGGACCTAGGAAGGACTTAAGAGAGCAAATGTCCTCTTACTTATATGGACTGTTGCGTTGTAGTAGTGAATGAGCAAGCTGCTATTGGTAATGGTAACATGTTGTTGATATGGGCCATATACTTGACAATCTGCTTACCTTATGGGAAATCAGATTATCAAGATCAGGTGGTTCTCATAAGACGTGGTGATGATACAACCCAGAGGTTGCGTTTTCTTGGTAGGTCCTGTGGTAGCATGAAATTAAGTTTCCATGGCTTCTGTTATTAGGATTCATAGTTCTGTAATGGTATCTCAGTTGAATCTCTTGAGAAAAAAAATTCCTTTTTTTTTTTTTTGTCGAGATTGGGTAAGAATAAGTTCTCCGAGAATCTGTGCCTTTTCTGGGAACATTTTGTATTAGTGGACTTCTACAATTTAGGGTTTTCGAGTAGTTTAGAAGAATGAAATATAGTTACTCCACATTTAATAGATGGCTTTATTCCTGGATCCAGGGTGGAGTACAATCGATGAAATAATTTCTGAAGTGTATTACCACATCCCCGATAGTGAGCCCACTTTTACAGGTGAATAATCTTTATGCTCAAAACCTTGATTCAAGTAATCATTTATTTGGGACTTCGCGGAGAGCCGGAACTTCCATTCTAACTCTTCTTAAGTGATTCCATCCACAAAGACAAAGTTTATGGCTAAGATCTTCTTATGGGACTTGGACTTCCTTGTGGAATTGGCGACTAAGGATGAAGCTTCCATTTGGCATCTATATGGCCTTAGGTTTATGTTTTAGGAAATCATAATTGATTATCATGACCAATTATTAAATAGTTACCTTATTCCTGAATTCTTTTCAAAGGGGAAGAGGGTGGGGGAGGGGTTAGATGATCTTAAAATTCAATGGCACTTGAATGAGAACTGACATTGGGGGGGTTTGCTCTCGTAACGTAGCACTTTTGCTAATGATATCCTTGTGAAGATACCTTGAAGTAAACGTTTAAATCACAGGTGTTATTTATTTCACTTGTCACATCCTCTAATCCACATGATTCACGTATGTGACTCTGCTCTGCTTTGTGAATATATTGATGTTTTTACATATGATAGTTACACATGCACAGCTATTACATGTTCTTGTAGCATAGATCACAAGAATTGGTCTTCACCCCTAATCTTTTGGTAGTGTGATCGAACAATGGCAGTTTATTCAAATGTATAGCATTTTCCTAATCGTTTCAGGAGTGGGAAAGGCCGAAGCCTGGAAGGAGACCGGACATTTTTCCCCAGTTCAGCCCAATGAAAACTCCATTACCACCACCAATGCCAGCCGATCCTCCTGAGGAAGACGAAGAAGAGGAAGAAGAGAAGAAAGAGGAAGAGGAGGAAAATCCCGATGAGAACCCTGACAAGCCAGAACAGTAGCTGTTGTTGAAGACAAGCCAGTATGTGAAATCATTATTTGATGGAAACAATGATATTAGCGAGCTATATGGTCAAGTATGTTTTGCCGATGTTTAGATCTTTGTAGTAAAGAATACTTTTGATTCGGTTAATGAGCTATCAACGAGGTGTAATAGCTTCTTTCTAAAGTTGAGTCCAATCCTGGAGATTTAATAGTTTCTGTGTCTGAAGTTGAGTTCAATTCTGCAGCTATAACTGTTGAAATCGCAGAAAATTGTATACTTGTGAGTTTATATAAAGAATTTTTCGTGGTGCAAACAAGATTCAAAATAAAAATAGGAATAATTGTATGGATACTCCTCACTTATTGCATAATTATAACGGAGGTCCTTGAGATTTTGTAGATTACCAAAAGATTCCCTATTGAATCTAACATCTAGAAAAATCAGGAATTGAAATTGTAATCTGTTTTTATTTGGTGACTGAAATTTGTAATATTCTTTTACCAACAGAAAAAATTATGATAATCTGTCAAATTCTGTGTTTTTCACAATTAGGGCCTTGTGCAGGAACTTGTGTAGACCTATAAAAACATCTAGGGCAAGTGATCATGAAGATATCAAGATAAAACTCCAATGTACAAATTCACATACAAAAACCATCATCGTTGCAACGATCCATCTAATTGGCAATCAAATTTTCCAACCAAAATTGTGTTTTCATCGTCTACATTCATATTTCTGAGATACCTTTAAATAGTAAACTCATATCACCAAGTACCAAGAGATTAACACGAGATCACTCGTACACGTTACTTCACAGAAGGAAAGATAATATATGGTTATATTATTCGAAGCACCGCAAGACAATATTTGATCTCTTAAATTCTGAGAACATCACAAATCTAATAGTTATTAACCATTCATAAAACAAGCTCAAACCATTTACTAGAAAGATAATAACACAAACAACAAAATCCCGAAGAATTTTGCACTGAGCTAATTTGCAATTTTGCAGGGCTCATTTTTTGCCACTTTTCTTCAGACCAGAACCTCCAAATGCTCCCTTTGACTGAGCCTTTGCCTTCAGCTCCTTAAGCGCCTGTCGGGAATAAGAGTATAACAGCAAATATAGGTTAGGGGCAAGGCAAATCAACAAGAGGGGCCAGTCCCCCGAGAAAAAAATAGTTTACCTTTTCTTCTTCTTTTTTCTTCTGAATGTTAGCCTTGTCAATCTGCAGAACACCAAGATGTTTTATAACAATTAAACAGATGCGGATACACAAACAATACAGTATTTTACTCCGGGAAGCCATCAAATCCACTGGCATGTCATAATAAGTTTTACTATAAAAAATATGAAAAATGTTTTCATTTGTTTGGTTTTCGAGGAATATATGAAAGCAAAGTCAATATGAATATGAATAGGCAATTTATATATCTATATATATATATATATATTCTCGTTCCTCTGTTCATGACATCCAATTACATTTACAAAGCTTTGAGAAAACCGCCTTTGTAAAATTTACTTTTTCCCTTTCACTTTCCTTAACTAATTGTTTAGATCCAATCCAAATGGAGTATAAGTGGATCGGAAGAGTTACTTCATCAAGGTGCAACACCAATCAGCAATTAGCAGCCATGTCAGAATCGAATCACCAAAGCCAATAATTTAGCAATGTATAAATATATAGGTCCCATCTAGCTTTGAGATTACAAAACAACTCAATTCCTCAGGACTGGAGTAGATAAACATTAATGATTAAACACACACACACACACACACACACAAGGTAATACACATGTACAGATATAATTCAACCGCCATTAGCTTTTTGCAATCTAAAATACACAACGGAAGATGAAAATCACTTAAACAATAAATCATAATTCAAAACTAAGATATTCATCCAGTACCCAAAGGGAATCACTAATCTATGTTTGGATCAGTAGTTTTAGTGAGAAAAATTAAACGGAAAATAAACAGATTTACAAATTAAAGCAAAAAAATTGCATCATGCTAGCAAAGCATTTACTCTTAGTGTTTTCCTAGGTCCAAACACAGCGTAACTCAGAATTTCCAAATTAACAAATCATGGAAATCAATTTCAGAGTTAAATACCTCGTCGTATTCTTTCTTTTCAGATTTAGGTGCCTTCAAAGGTTTTGCTTTTCCTCCTGTTTGAAGATCCAAACACAAAACGGCAAATCTCAGCTATTTTTTCAGAATATAACTAGAAAAGAAAAGGAAACAAAACAATTTACCAATTCCAATAAAACTTCACATCGTTATCTAGAAAAAAAAAGGCAGCTTATAACGAGAGATGTGCGATTACCTTGCTTGGAAGACATGGTTGAATTCTAGGGTTAGGGAACGCTGTGATCACAAAATAAGCTTCCAACTTGCGTAAAAAGAGTGCCCTAACCCAATGGAATTATTGGTATTCAGGACTTTATATGAATATATATATATACACACACACACTAGTGGTGGTGCGGACCAAGGAGAGTTAATAAAGGAGCATCTTCAATTTACGGATTTGTCCCCGTGTAAACGAACCCATTAAACCAACAAGATGGGTCATACTTGGCATTCTACATTTTTTTTTAAATTTATATTTCATCGTATTAAATGGATGACAAATGTATAAAAATATTTATGATATATACATTTAGTTGTTGATTCTGTCCATTTGGTGTGCATCTGTAAACGAAATACAAAATAAATACAATATAAAATAGAGGATAACATGCGTATTTGGGGACTCGTGTAGTAATGTCTTGAATGATCTCTACCGTCAATATGTATAGACGTGCGCTGGTGGGGGGGGGGGGTGTTTTGTGTTATATCAAATCTTAGCACCACCTATTGAAAGGTGAAATTCCTTGGAACTTGTCAATTTTAAAAAATTTGGTGAATTATTTAACAAGATTGAAATAGGCAAAATTCACCGTTTACATTATTTTTTTCTATTTTATGGAACAATACTACGGTTAGACCCCAAGTAGTATCAATGAGTCAGACCGAAATGTTTCATAATTGATTCTCATAGTTTATATCACAAAGTGAATTAGTTACTCTTGACATGTAATTAGTTTGTGAATTATATTTATGTACAATCAAACTGAACTCATTCCATAATTATTTTGACAAGACAATAATGATCATCAAAGTGGGATAAACTTCAAAATCTTAGCTTGGGAAAATTTTAGTCGTACTCGAGTTGATCGAACTCAAGTAACTTATAAAACATGTGAAATTCATTAACCAGGCAATTTGTGTTAATTCCCAGAAGAGTAACCATTTGCAAAATAAATGTATTACAATTGTCTTGAAGTTGGTGGGGTTAATCAAGTGGGGCTAAGTTTAGAATTTGCACTTAGTAAATAATCTAGTAGACAAGATTCTTTATTTCAACACAGTGTTTTGTCTTGTATTTCAGTAAATACTTTTATGCACGTCAAATATATAAAATATTCATCATTTATTTATTTAAGAATTTTTTTTTTATAATAATGATGTAAATATAATAAGAGATGAAACATTGTTTGAATCAGATAATCGGGAAAGAAACATTGTTTGAATTAGATAATCGGGAATGAGTAGCATGGTAGACTGGTTTGGTACCATTGGTACACTTTCCGTGCGTGAAAGTCACTTGGCAAAAAAGAAAAAGGTTATGTGAAAATCACAACTATAGACGTAAAAATTAAATGCTCACAGTAACACGATTTCAGTTTAAACCGGAAAAATTGTAGCGAATAAAACAGAACAGGGCAATCGGTGGACCCCATCCTCCCCGGCCGGGAAGTTAGCAATTTTAACCCCCAATTGCATATTATGAGTCAAATTTAGACCCTTTCAAAAAAGCATTACAAATTTAAACCCCTATGGGACCCATGAGCTTGAAAAGTCCAAATTACCCTTACTAAAGTCAAAAGATGGATAATTGCAAGTTTCCTCCTTGCTTTATCAATAAATTGCTCAAGACCCCTTATACTATTCAAAATCTTTCGTATAGTCCCTATACTTTCAATTTATTTACCTTTAGTCCTCGAATTTTGAAAATGGTTTATTTTGGCCCCACAAAACAACAAAAACATCAAAAAATCCATGAGAGTAATTATACATATTTAAAGAAAAGGGAATCCCAACCCGCTTTTATAAATCTGCATAAAAACTTTTTATTGCCTTCATAATTTACATACATGCCAATTCCTGCTCATATTTTAAGTGCTTTTATTGATTGTCTTAATATCTTAGAAAACTTAGATTATACTAATACAGAATTAATATTAGAATTACGAAATCAATTAATAATTAGGAGAGAACATTGGGTTAATAATTATCTTAACATACCTCCTAGATTAAGAGATCACGAAAACTATATTAAGTACCTTTTAATATTGAATATATTAATAGCAGCTTTTTATTAAAATAGCTTCTTCTAATTATAAAAGATTAGAATATCTAGATTTAGAATATAGTTTAGCCGATAGAACCGTAATCTCTTTAGATAAACATAAATTTATTTGTAGATTTGATTCAAATTTTAAGCATAATTTACATTCAGAAAATAAACACTTAAATAGTTTAACAGATTTATTTATATCGTTAGCATCAAACTTAGAAATAAATAACGCTAAACTTTGTAAAACGTTAGAATCATTAAAAGAAACCGTTTTAATAAATAGAGAAATAATAAAGAAGGGTGAAAATAATAATTTAGATTATATTAAACAACAATCTGAGGAAACTCTAAAAATAGTTAAGAAATATAATAAGCTTTTCCCCACTAAAGACGAAATAATAGAGTTAAAATATAGCTTGGAAAGTAATAAGCTAAAACAATTAGAAATTGAAACTAAGAAAACTCTAAGCCAAGTAATAGAAAAAATAAATAAACTTGAAGCTCAAAACTTAGAAACAAGTAAAAAGCTAAAAAATATAGAACGAATAGTTAGTGGATGAATAATATAGAAAATAGATTAGAATATAAAAGAGCCATTGAATTAGCAAATAAATATCTATCTACCGAAGAAGGATTTACTACCTATCAAGGAACTAGTAATTCAGATAAATTATATCCTAAGCTTTGGAATATTCAATTCGCTTTAATTCTACAAATATTCGAAAGGCTAGATAAATTAGAAAATAAGTTAGAAAAATTAAGTACTAAAATAGACACAGTATCTCAAGTGATTAAAGGAGATTTACAAGATAGTATAGAAGAAAGATTATCAAATTTAGCACTAGAAGAATCTGAAAAACCTAAAAAAGAACCTAAAAATATATATATTGGTAAAAAATGATGAGATCATTTAGTGGTACTAGTAGAACTATAAGTGAATCAAGTAATAAAGAAAAAGAGAAAGGAAAAATAAGTAATACTTTCACTAAACGAATGTTTAGAGGATCAGGAAGTCAAAGCTCAGCTAGAGAAGTAGAATTAGAAGAATAATAGACGTAGAAGAAAATCTTAATTTATATAATAACAAGGGAATAGATAAGTTAAAACCTAAAACATTATACAAAGTAGGGAAAATGGATTTTAACACACATTTAATCAAGAAATTTAGAGAAAAAGAAGTAAAAGTTACAACAAATGCTGAAAATATAAGCTTAGTTAGCCCGGAATGTATAAAACAATTAAACCAATTAAAGCAAAAGTATATACATTTAGGATTAATTATTGTAGGAATAAAAGGATTAACTAGAAAGGGAACCGGTGGAAAGGTTTTAGTTTTATTATTAGATAAGAGTTGGTCTGATGCTAGGAGAGCAGTATTTGCTAGTATGGAAATAGATATGACTAATAATGTAGGAATATTTTATGTAGCTCCGAACATGATGAAAAGTATTAAAGATATTAATAAAATTACTATAGGATTACAAACTAGAGGATATGAAACATATGATGGTAACAACTTAGTAGTTTCTATAGCATTTTTAGGAAGAGTAACCAATAATAGTTTTCCTCAATATAAAATTAATATAGATGGGATAATAGATGGATTAGCCTCAGTAGGAGTAAAAATGATTAAACCTTTAAATATAGATAATAACGATTTAAATGGAGAAGAATGGGAATTAACCAAGCATTTAGAAGAAAATGAGACTGTCAAAGTTCCAGGAGAAAGTGTAATGTATACAAACAGTAGAGGTCAAACTTCTATTAGATTCCTTAATTACCAAAAACAAAATCCCAAAGAAAATTTAGAAGATCTAGAAGAAGAAACTGATAATGAAACTGAAACAAGCTACATGAATATTATAGAAGAAGAAGTTAGAATAACTAGTATATTTGCTAATTGGGAAATATTATCTAATATAGAAAGCGAAGAAGATGAAGAGGAAGAAAATATAGAAGAAATAGATGAAGAGATTAGACAATTAGAAAGTCAGCTCAAAAATGATTATAGACCAAAAAATATGGAAGAAATATTAAGAAAAAATTTTGAGATAAATAATTTAAGAGAATTAGTAGACGAAATGTATTTTGAAGCAATGAATTTAGATATCAATTTAGAATCAGCTGAAGAAGAATTTAAACAATATTATAATATTGATTTAGTAGATGATATATGTTCAGGAAAAATAGAATTTGAAAAATTCTTTAAAAATAAAGAGAAAGTAATAACGAAGTAGCTTTTATGGCAGATAGTCAAGCAAGTACTAGTAGTAATATAGGAAAAAGAACTAGAGTAGAACCAGATTATAGTGAAGTTCCAGCTAGAAATGTAGAAATGAGTGGTAGACCAGAATGGAAAAATCCCACATATGAATATGGATCAACCCAGCCAAATAAATATATAGGATCAAGACAACCCATAGGAAAAACCATGAGTGGAACCATGTTAGTAATTGAATTAGGAAGTCCACAAATGTGGCCAGAAGAAATAAATATATGGGAACAATGTGTAGTAAGACATTGGGAAATAAATAAAAAAGCAGATATGGATATGTTTAATTTTTTAGAAACCTGTTTAGGACCTACAGCATTATCTATCTGGCAAAGCAAGAAGAAGAAAGATCCTAATAGAATTAATGAAATAAAGGCCTTAGGAAATAATCCTTATAATTTTACTAGTTTTATTAGAACATTAATAATAGGTATAGATCCAGGAAGAGAAAATACATTCATACAAGATACAGCACTTAGAAACCTAGAACAACTCACTATAACAGATATGAAATATATTATACCTTTTAGTCAAGATTTTACAAGATTAATAGGAGAAGCTAATAAAGCATTTGATGAAGAATTATGTAATAGGTATTTTACGAAATTACCACAAGATTTAGGAAAAAGAATACATGAAGAATGGATAAAAACTAATGGCAATCTTACAGGATTAGGTATAGGACCTAGAGTACAATATACTTTCTTTAAACTTCAGGAATGGTGTAAAGAAGAATTTATTAGAGAACAAATTAGAAAGCAATCTTATGAGTTTTGTCGAAAAGCTATATACACCCCACAACAATATGGACAGAAGAATTACTTTAAGCCAAAACGCAAAATATTAAGGAAATCAAATAAACCAAAATCTAGTTTTAGACAATATAGGCAAGGAAGAAAGCCACCTAATTATGTTAAAAAGCCATCAACAAGAAAATGCACATGTTATATTTGTGGAGATCCTAAACATTTAGCTAATAGATGTCCGAAAAGACAATTTAATATGGAAAGAGCAGCCATAGCAGAACAATTAGATGAAGACGTAGTAAGTATAGACGGTAATGAAAGTGATAATGAAAGCATATTTAGTATAGTAAGTGAAGAAGGACCAGAAATTCCTAATATAATAGAATATACCTATATGAATAATTCATGTGAACATAAATATATAAATGGAAAAAGAACTATGAGTGTAGCCTGTAGTATTTGTAGATTATATCCTGATATGCATTTAAAATATCAATGCAATATATGTTTTGACGAGATTTGTTTTATTTGTGCTAAAGACGCATATAATATAGAAACAGATGTATCGCCTAAACCTAGTAAAAAACTAGAATCTATAGAAGTTCTAAGCCATAAAATAGAAAATTTAGATTTAAGAATACAATTAATAGAATTAAAATTAAATAATAATGAAAACATAAGTAGTAATCAAAATAAAGGAAAAGGTGTAATTATAGAAGAACTTGATGAAATTAATCAACAATTAGAAGAAACTCATTTACAAAATACAGCGTATGAACCCCAACTACAAGTACCCTATACTAGTAGTCTAATACTTTTAGATTGTCGAATATGGTGTAATCAAGAAAAATATATTGAAACTAAAGCCATTTTAGATACAGGAAGTACAAAAAGCATGCTTAGCGCTAGTCTTGTGCCGAAAGAATTTGTAACACAATTAAGTTATACTGTTACTAGTAGAACTGCAGAAAATAGATTAATGAGAATAACAAAAGAGTTAATTAACATAGGAATACAATTTAAAGATTTTTCAGGAAATTATAGTAGCAAATATACATTAGGACAAGTCCTTATAGCACCAGAAACCATAAATAGCCACGAATTCCTTTTAGGGTTAAACTTCATTTGTGCATTAAATGGTAGTATTTTAATAGGAAAAAATTATATTACTATTAGCAAACATAATTATACTTTTCCAACTAATAGATACATTAAACAATCAGAGTTGACTGCGAAGCGTGGTGGACATGGTAATAATGAACTCGATTTTTTCAAAGAATTAGAACAAAATAATATAGAATCTGAAACTATAGATATCCTATTAGATGAAGAAATTAGAGATATAGGAAAGGGATTAGAAGTTTTAAACCTAGAAAATGAAAGAATTTTGCATAAATTAGAAATGTTAGGATTTATAGGAGATGATTTAGCTAAAAACAAAGTAAACTATACTTTTAAACTAAACATATTAAACCCAGATATAGTTATAAGAACAGCAGCTATAGAATATACTCCTGAAGATATAAAAGAATTCAAAACACAAATAAAAGAAATGTTGGAAATCGGTGTAATAAGAAGAAGTGATAGTCCTCATAGATCAGCAGCCTTTATAGTAAGAAATAATGCAGAAATAAAAAGAGGAAAACCTAGAATAGTATATAATTATAAGAGACTTAATGATAATACAGAAGATGATGCTTATAGAATACCTAATAAAGATGAGTTAATTAATCTTATACAAAATAAAAGATATTTTCAAAATTTGATTTAAAAAGCGGATATAATCAAATTAAAATGGTAGAAGAAGACAAAAAATGGACAGCTTTCAGCTGTAGTGAAGGACATTTCGAGTGGAATGTTCTATCTTTTGGTTTAAAAAATGCTCCAGCAATATTTCAAAGATTTATGGATAGTATATTTAAACATTTAGATTTCTGTTTAGTATATATAGATGACATTTTAGTAGCTTCTGAAACTTTTAAGCAACATCAAGATCATTTAAAACAAGTGTTTAATTTAATAGAAGAAAACGGAATAGTAGTATCTAAAAAGAAAATGGAACTTTTTAAGAGAAAAATAAGCTTTTTAGGTTTAGAAATAGGAAACGGACAAATTAAATTACAACCTCATATAGCTCAAAAAATTCTAGATTTCCCAGATAAATTAGAAAACTTAAAACAAATACAAGCGTTTTTAGGAATATTAAACTACTCTAGAAAATTTATTCCTAAACTTAGTAAATTAGTCGGACCATTATATAAGAAAACAGGAAAATCAGGTCAAAGACATTTTAATCAGGAAGATATTAACTTAGTCAGAAAAATTAAAGAAGTTGTTAAAGATTTAAAACCTTTAGAATTACCCTTAAGTACTGATTATGTCATAATAGAAGTAGATAGCTCTATAGAAGGATGGGGAGCAATATTAAAATGTAAACCTCATAAATTTTCTCCAAAAAATGAAGAAAAAATATCAGCTTATTCCAGTGGTAATTTTAATAAAACAGGAAGTAATTGGACTAGCCTAGATTATGAAATAGCAGGGATAGTTAAAGCAATAGACCATTTTAGACTATATTTAAATAAACCTTTTACCATTAGAACGGATTGTGAAGCTGTAGTTAGATTTATAAAAACGAAAATTCTAGAAAACAAAATAATAAAAGATGGTTAAATTTTAGAAATGCAATAGAAGGTAACGGATATAAAGTAGATTTTGAACATATTAAAGGATCAAACAATAGCATAGCAGATTTATTAAGCAGGCAATTAACTTTAATTTTGGGAAACAGATCATGGCTTCCAACGACCAAGACAACCAACAAACAAGACCTCACTCTGCATCTTACAACCAAATAGTCCGAAGACCAGCTTTCAGGCCTAATTTTCAACAAACTAGCCAGAATAGACCAGCATTCACAATAGAAACTCAGTTATTTAATCCAGCCACTCAAAAAGTTTTTAAAACCTTTGGCAAAATAGCACTTCCAGTTAGACATAATTTCAAGCTCCCAAAAGATACCCCTCATATAACTGAAGAACAGAGTATCTTACTCAATGCTCTATGGGAAGCTCATCCTTCAGCCGGCAAATTAACAGCACTAAATGCACTTTGTTATTACTTTGAAAAGGAAAACAAAAATTTTCCATTAGACGAAGCAGCAGTTTATCTTGTTATTAGAGGAGAACCAGTGGGAATTTTGAAGATTATCAACGAGCAATACAAAGCATTCAGAAGGTAGCAAAGGGATACTTGGAGCCCTTTAAACATTTTCATGAAGCAGTAACAGCAGCAAGAAGAATTTTAGGCCCAAATTTTTACATACAGCCTAATGCCGAAAATGCAAAGCCCAAAATACTTTCAAAGGGAAAGAGACCCATAAACCCAGATGTAGAAGCACTCGAAGATGACTTAGAGACTATAACTAAACAATTTACCAACCTTAACAAATTTTATCAAGACCTTTTAGCCCAGCATCAAAAGTTATCAGCCCATGTAATAAACCCCAGACAAAATGATGTTCCTAAGGAGATCAAAAATAAATCCTACCAATTTTTGTCTGTTCGAACTTTTTTTAACCCTTGCCAAACAGTTCTAGCTTTACCTGAAGAAATTCAGAGTATCATTTGGCAAAAAGCAGAAGATAGCTTTTACAAAAGAATGTTAAAAGTAGCCCAAATTATTATTAATCAGCAGATAGAAGGAATAATTTCAAAGACTCGCCTACTACAATGGAAGGGAGAACCTATTCGCCACGAAGGATCATTAAAATTCTACACCCTAAAATATTTTTCATGGCCTAATGTTCATATAGATGCATCAGTTTTTAGAGAAGGATGGATAGATGAAGAATTTATCAGCGTTCAAAGGTTATTAGACTATGGTTTCATAGCAAAAATATTTGTATCAGATCCAGTACAAGTGACTCATATAGGTCGACATATTTCAGACGCTGTCAATTTTATATTCGAGCAACAAGCAGCAGAAAGTGTCAAGATTGACATAGTATCTCTACCTCCAATTTGGAACACTACAGGAATAGAAATAGGACATTCATTCTTTTCGATAACAGAGAATTATGAAAAATGGGAACCAATGTCAACATTGTGGAATTGTCCTGAAGCCATAAATCCTTTAGCCAATATAGAAGAGCTCAAATTAGCTTTGGAAATACGGAGGAAAACGCAGCGACAATATATGATGCCCAATTCAGATTCAGACCTCAAGCTTATTTTCCAGGCAATTCATCATAGCATATTTATTCCGGCCAAGAACAGATGCAAGATTCGCCTTACTACTCTAGGAAAAAGAGCAATGACAAGTGTAGAATAACCACCAAGATATAATCCTGATATGTATAATCCGGATTCAGAATATAATCCAGATCTAGAAGGAACCAGTCGAGAAACATACTAGAAGACAAAAGCTTCAACAGTTCAGCAATAATGTTTAGCAGCACCAATAATTCAGCTACAAGACAAACTTCAAGAGACAACATTCAAAGATTCAGCAAAATAATGCATCTCCCAGACAAAAGTCATAAATGTATCAGCAGTAAGGACAATAATTTGCAGCAATAATTCAGCTATCAAACAAGGCACTGAATTCAAAGCAACAATCTTTAATAATTTCAGCAACTTTTGTACTGTTCACTATTGCCACCTATGTACTTTTTTACTATTAAGATACTGTTTGTAATAATGGCAATTCGGATGCCAAATCTCTCTTCAAATTGTTGTAATTTCTTTCATGTCCGAGGCCTATATAAGGACCTCATTACTCATATTGTAAACTCGCACCTTGACATTCTCCAACCCACACTTCTTGGTTGCTAGAGAATCTCTCATCTTTTCTTGTAATAAAATATCTTCTTTGTGTGCAATAATATCTTGTAAGTTTTTATATGTTTTATAATGCATAGTGAGTAAACTCCCCCAGGGACGGGATTCCCCTACTATTTAAAAATGTTATAACTCTCTCATGGTCAAAAAATACCAAAAACATTAAAAATGCTCAAAATGATGATGAACAGTAGTAACATTCTACTGTTTCATCTTCTCAAAAATATGTTTCCGCTGTACAAATTATTGTTTTCAATAATATCTGATACTGCTTTGGGAAGATTTTGTTTACCGTCTCGGTGTTACTGGTCGGGAGACAAAATGTGCGGGATAATTCCCCCCAGTGTGCAAGCAAAATGGTATCAGAGCTTGAGTATTTTGAGTATGCTCTGTGGTCGCAGGTTATCTGATCTTCCACATCAGAAAGGTTTTCTCGAGCTATTTATCAAAACAAGGTTACTGAGTTTTAAAATTGTAAAATGAATTAAGTTTATATGTTTAATTTCAAAAGAGTAAGACAGGTACTTCATTTCTGTCCAACGTAAGTCTTCGTTGATGAAGCAACCGGATTTTCGGAGCAACCCTCTTACTTGAGAATGATAAAATGTGAATTTTAATTCATAATCTAAAAAGTGAACAGTAATCTTATTAAATTTCTGTAATTATTTTGTTAATAGCTTTTAATTTATGTATTTACTTTATTTAATGACATTTTTTTTCATATATTAGGGATTAAATAAACCAAATTTAAATATTAAAGGACCAAAGGAACTATTCTTAAGAATAAGGGACTTGATTTGTAAATTCTTAAAAATGCAACAGTATAAAGGAGTGATAAAGTGTTTCTATTCAAGAATAATTTGAACATTTTCAACCTATTTAGCCGCAAAAAATAAAAAAAAAAGAAAATCAGACATAAGGGGTCCAATATTGTAACCCCTCTGCAAAGGTCTAAAATTGCTATCGTCCCCCCCCCCCCCCCCCCGGCCTCCACTCTCTCTTCTTCCTCCCCTATATCTCCGGGAAACCTTCAGCCCCTTCCATAATTGAAATGTACGCATATATATATGTATGTATGTATATCTTACACGTATAACTCATACATGTGAACAAAATGACGGCGGCGAAACATTCCAAAACGTCATCGTCCCGCCAGCCCCTCCTCCGCGAACCCGAACCACCGCAATACGTCGTCGTTCTACCCCCTTACCCCAACCGCCATCGCTACCGTCAATCTCTGAGCTTCCGCCTAATATGCTCCGCCACCGCCGTCCTGTTCCTCCTCGCCGCCGCATACCTCCTCTGGCCGTCCGACCCCGAGCTCTCCATCGCTCGCCTCAGCCTCGATCGCCTCCACTTTCACGCTCGCCCTAAAATCTCACTCGACGTAGCTTTAGACCTCACGATCAAGGTTCGTAACAAGGATTTTTACTCGATTGACTACGATTCGTTGCTGGTCGGGATCGCGTACAAGGGGGAGGAGTTAGGGTTTATGACTTCCGACGGCGGCCGCATCAAGGCGCGCGGTTCGTCGTACGTGAACGCCGCGCTAAATCTCGACGGCGTGGAGATATTGAGCGATGTGATATTGTTGCTCGAGGATTTGGTTAGAGGTGAGATTACGTTCGATACGGTGTCGGAGATTAGTGGCAAGATTGGACTGTTCTTCTTTGACATTCCTATTAAGGTAATTCTTTGTTTTTTCCCCTTGTGATGAAACTCTGCGATTGATTTTAGGTATTTTAAGTTTCATTTGTTGTGTATGGAGTTGGTAGGATTTAGTTTGCACCAAATTTAGTAGCTGGAATTAGGTGCATCATGATCTTCTTCTATAGTATCTCATTCGTCGTCTTTGTCGTCGTCAATGTAAATCATCAATTGAGAATAATTCACCTTCCAAAGTTGTTTTACAGTTCCATAATCTAGCGGAGATGTCACATTATGCAAATCAAGTTTAAGGAGGCATATTCTAAGTGCTGAGTATTCTTGTTAAATAGGCCGAGTTTGGTTGTCGGAAATCGCCTTGGTCCAACCAAGAAAGGCATGGGCATTTTTGGGCATTGCTTAGGTCGAGTGTGATGAGAAGAGAAGTGTCCATAACGTTCACTCGCTGGGAAGACATTTCCCTTAAAGACATTTCCCTTAAGAAGGGTAATTCTACTCAAAGACCGGTCGGAAAGGGCAAATTCTATCCTGCCTGATTGATCACCGGCGTCGAATGCAATCTTTTAAGCATAGCCGCAGGGCGAGAGGTTAGGAAGCGAGAGGAAGAGTGAAAGCCCCCCCATGTTGTAAGTTCAAAGAATGGCTTGAGTGAAAGCTGGAGTGGAAAGTTGTGGATAGATTTTAAGCAAATCGAATTTGGTGAGTATTGTACCTCACTAGCATTAGAAAGATAACAGGAGGAGTGGAATAAGCATGATCGGAGAATTAAGGTTTTCTACAGCATAATTAAATCTTCGATTTTATCTGGGCGTACAATCCTAGGTACAATGAGAACGAGTTTATTTTGAATTTTTTGTCGTGCTCGAATAATAATTATGCATTTCCCCAAGAGATTTTTATTGTCTAAATTGAAATTTTGAGTTTACGATGTTTCAGAATTGTATTATTCTGATATTGTGTGTTCCTTGGGATGTCCCCACAGATAAAATGGGCCACTGTTTAACAGGCTTGACTTTTTATTGCATGGCCCTTCAATTATCAGCTCCAAACCTGTTCTGATTTTCTTGAGGAATATTGGTATGCTGACGTGATTCAAATTTTTCTAACATAGCTCTTTATGATCTGTTACAGGCAAAAGTATCATGCGAAGTCATTGTAAATACACGCAATCAAACAATTACTCGTCAAAGTTGCTACCCTAAGGTAAGCTTTAGTTAATTTGATTTCACCACCATGCTGATTGATCATCCTTTATAGGACCAATAGCAGAAGCAATTTAAGTAACACCTGCATTGGGTTTGGTTGAATATATTTCCCGGAATAACTTAATTGGTAAAACCTGCATAGAAGTACGCCAATGCCGCGAGTAAAGCCAAAACAACAATAGTATCTATATATCATTCATGGGTTGAATGCCATGCAAATGAGAGGATAAAATATTTATTAACATGAGATCAAATTTCTAAGTTTTTTTGTGCCATTCAATGTCCTGGACCTTCGCTCTTTCCGACCCTTCTTTCCCTGTCCTTTTGGTGAAATTATTGTTGAACCACATGGTGAATGCATCATGAATTAACTGATTTGACTGAGCATGCTCTTAGTTGCAAATTTGAATTGCATAGCTAATTTCTATTTTTCAACAATGATGAAAATATTGTATATTGCATAGGTATGAAGTGACATAGAGGGACAGTTATTCGCAGCTTCTGACCAATCAGTAAAACAGAGAGAAACTGCATAAATTTCTGAACAGGTTTTTGGTAATGCCTCTTCATGTAATTATATCCTATCGTGATGTGGGGTAAATATTATTAGAAATGTATTACATAACACACATCAAGCATTTTCTCTCTTTAGATGCGAGAAACAAAGTAGATACATATATTATGTTGCTTGATCGTGTAAAATATTAAACATCTTTCTCTATTCTTGTGCATATGAAGTTATTATGAGTGTCACGGGCATGTGATAGTTGACAAACACGCATTTTATTTGCTCTAATTTGTTAATTTATACAAGAACCTTGTATGAAGGTGTTCAATACAATTCTAAGAACTTTAGTTCTCCTTATGAACTAGCTATTTTCTAACCCACTGATATTCTCCATGATGGTGCCTGCACCTAAACGAACCCGGATGGCTCGTTGGTGAACACACACATACCTTTACCATCCCACCACCTCCTCTGCCTCCCTTAGCCAATCCACCACCTCTGTTAACCGTTTGCTGCCTTCTAGCAGCTTCCACCGGTGTGAGCAATTGCCTATAGCGAGTGGCAGAGATATAAGCACTTTCGTGACAGGTACCCGAGGGGTAGCACATCTTGATTATCTTAGAAAGAGATGTCCTTCAGCTTGTATTTGAGGGAGAAATAGTTTTGAGCTGAAGAATATAGAATCATTGGATTATATAGGAAGGAAAGCAATGAAAAAGGTTGGGATATTGTTTGTTAGAAAGCTAGGGATTGATTCATAGAAAGGGATTGCTTTTGGCCATAGCTTTTCTACATACTGGTGTTTGCTTTCCATGCAAAACTTATCCTTTGTTGAAGAATTTTCCCATCCCTAGAAAATGAGAGAAATATATAATAAGGAAAATAAATAAATATGAAGAGCCTTCTCATTTTTTGTCTTATTAATTGCAAAATTTACCTCCTACCACATGAGAAGAGATAATTCTATATTGGTTTGGGTGCAATGTAATCAGTTCAATCATACCCGTGGACATTATAGGGATTGAATGACTAAAACCACCCAACTCATTATATGATCTAATGATGAAAAGTTGATCGATTCTATTGTCCCTGGTCCATTTTAAAATCACCCCTCACTGAGTAAAAACTTTTAAATGTTCCATTTTGGTACTTGCCCTGAACTATCCAAACATGCAGATGAAATCCGACCCGTGGACATTAGAGAACATTGATTCAAGTGTTCTATATAATCAAGTAGGGAAAACACTTGTATACATCGGGTCTTGGGCCCCATTTGTACACATTGTGGATGTGATTAATACACATCAATTAAAAAATAAGTGATATGTATTAATTACATCCACAAAATGTACAGTGGGGCTCAAGACCCGATTTATACAAGAATTCTCCATCAAGTAGGACTCTCTCTGGTTGTGGACTTGAGCCTGTCACCTTAGCAATGGGCCAAGTACGATTGTCATATCGTTTAATGGCCCATATTGAAGTTCAAGCGTGAAATGTCCGTTGCTAGTACATGAAGGACAAAAACGAAATCAAGTTATTTACTGGCAAATTTATTTTTAGTTCTAAGTTAGGGTATTAACAATGACCTTTTATAATTTTTTCAAAAAACACATTTAGTCTTGTAAGTTAATATTATTCAACATATTTACTCCTATAAGTATGAGTAAACATATTTAATTATGCATCTATTAAATTTTTTTAATATTAGTTCTAAATCCACGCGTCAACCATTCCCTCTTGATGAACCAAGATCACGTGTTTCTCACGAGTTCCTCATAAAATTCAGAACTTAAAAAAATGGGGAAAAGAAAATAACTTCACAATCCTCAAATTGAATGACCCTAATTTCTCTCTTTTAAACCAACTTTTCAATCAGTGAACCCCAAAATCCTTCTTTTATTGCTTCGATTTTTCATCTCCAAAATATTTTGACCCCAAATCAATACCCTTTCTCATTTTGCCCAAAATTCCCAAATTGAACCGATCCTAATTCATATAATTTGCTTTCATTTTTTTCAGTTTTAATTCAAGTTCTTTTTAGATCACACATGATAAGCACATGATTTCATATTATAGCTTCTGAAAATTTTCCCATTTTTTCTGCTCGTGGATTTAGGACTAAAATTGAAATAGATGCATGACTCTATATGTGTTTACTCATACAAAAAAGACCAAATGTATTGGATTTTGTTAACTCATAGAATTAAGTGTCTTTTTCGAAAAGACAATGGATGTATTATGTCAAATACCTTTAACTTACAAGACTAAAACTAAATTTTGCCTTTTTACTCGACTTGGAGACACGGAGAAGCTTTGACGAAGCCTCGTATGCGCATCATCATTTTGACATTATCCATCAGATTCACGACATCCTGACTTGGAATTGGAAAGTGAAAGTGCAATATATGTGTTTACTCATACAAAAAGACCAAATGTATTGGATTTTGTTAACTTATAGAATTAAATGTCTTTTTCGAAAAGACAATGGACGTATTATGTCAAACACCTTTAACTTACAAGACTAAAACTAAATTTTGCCTTTTTACTCGACTTGGAGACACGGAGAAGCTTTGACGAAGCCTCGTATGAGTATCATCATTTTGACACTATCCAGCAGATTCACGACATCCTGACTTGGAATTGGGAAGTAAAAGTGCCATATATTCCTCAGGAAGCAAATCAAATAGTCGATCGTTTGGCTAAAGAGCGTATAACCCGAGAATGAGAGCTCTTGGATGCTCCGAAAACAGGTGTCCAATACCATTATGATCTTGATATGGTGGGCACGAGATGGCTGAGAGTTATGACTATTAGTCCAAATTTGTCGGACTAGGGCCGATAGGGTAACCCCATTCATTAGTAGCAAAAAAAAAAAAATATTTATTCGACTTGAGATTCATTTTTAAAAATTTATTTGAGCTTAGTTCGTTCCAAAAAAAAAATTTGAAACTTGGTTCAAGTTTGTCTTAATTAGTTAAAGAATAATATAATATGTGAGAACATGTTAAGTTATTCGAGCTCTACTTGCTTTCGATTAAATTAAAGCATGTTTGTGAGCAGTTTGATTTGATTACAAATCAAATTGAAACATAATCTTTCAAGTTTTGAAATAAATTTGAGTAACACCTCTTATTCGATTCAATTTCATTTGTTTACATCTAAAGAACTAGTACTTTTACTTCTTGATAATCTCTTTCCTTTTCTTTTCCCAATTTGAAACCAAGTCTTTCTTATCCAGCATCTTTAGTCTTGTAAAGAGGAGATAGAAAAATAAAGAAAGATCACATAAATCTATATTTTCACCTTGAAGGAGAAAAAGGAAGAGGCATTTAGTTTTTTATATGGTAGGATAAGATGAAGATAAGGCTAAAAGTAAAAAGGGAAGAAAAGCAAAAGCTAGAGAACAACACTGTCTCCACTTTGACTGTCCCAAATTTTCTCATCCTCCTTTGTGCTCCGGAGTGCTGACAACAACGGGTAATTTTATGACAGATCGAATTCAATTGTTCGGGTGCGTATTTTGTATTTATCTCATTCACGTATTGTATGTAGAGATCATCCACAATACATCTTTTTATATGAAAGTGATAGACACAAGGACCATTGAACTTGGTCTAATATAGATTTTTCCGCTGCAAAATTGTCCATAATGTGATTAAAATCTGTCTACTAAAATATTTGTTAAATTTTAAATTATTTAAACAAAGTATTTATATAATTTTACCATTTAGAACTTTTGTCAAATTCACATTTTTTCTGAATTTTTTCTTTCGTGGTTGTGTTGTCCTAGCTTTTTTCTGACATCACAATATGACCTCTTTTCCCGTTTTAGTCACACAAAGTGATACCTTTGTGGACTATGACATTATGTTTTGACACTTAATATAAAAGAGTTAATGCTATATATATATATATATATATATTATCAACAATATATTAAATGATTATTTTAAAACTATTACCAATTATGTATAGTAAGTGATAACAATTTTTCGGAGCGGATGCGAGAGTTGTATTATTGATGTTCAGTGACAAATCATCACAAAGTTATTGCCATTGTACATGTCAGTAATTGTTATGGTGCCAATTAAGATACAATTAAGATACCATCTCAGTCAAGAGTGGGAGATGCATAGAGAGCATTGGAACATCAAGACTCAGACAAATGATTCAAAATGAATTTCATTATACAGAGAATTGAAATTTTCAAAACTTCGAAATCTTATAAACTCCTAAGAATGATATACGAAGTGGGATGCTATATAAAGGTAGTGCCTGAATCGATTAGAATTTTATGAATAATTAAGTTTTCCCATGTAAAACTTTAGCAAGATTTTTTTTAAAAAAAATATTTTATTAGAATGTGTATATAATGTTTGGCCCAACTATTACACACCCCAAGTCCCCAAGTCCCCAACTGTACCACCTTTCTAATTAACTTTTTGGTTTTTCAGAGTATCCTAAAAATCGAAAATTCAATACTAAATTCTTGAATTATCTTCAGACACAATTGTAAGGACCTCTTCCAATGAACTTCCTCCCCAATACGGTAAAACGAGAAAATTTCTTAGTGAAAATAGATAAAACACATGCCATTCCCTAGTGGACCATGTTTTGCACATAACCAAGAAGCATGATTTTTCACTATTAAGGATCAAATATAGGTAAAGTACACATCCTTATCTAACTATATATATTGGCACCACCAATATTGTCGTTCAACTTTAAATTATTTAGCATCCTATTCAAATATTACAAGTTTGAATCTCATTAAAGACTAAAGTTTGTCACTTTATGTAAACATATCAGTTTATAACGCTGATCCGATGAGATTTAGGGCTTATTTCCTAGCGTGTTGATGGGAATATGGTGATCAGGTTGGCCATAAATTTTGACAAGCTTTGAATCTTTGACAAAAGAAACATTTCGAAAAAATTAAGTAGGTGTTAAGAAATAACCCCAAATATTATGAAATATACACAAATATTTTAAAGTAGAGAGACTAGAGAATTAAGAAGAGAATTCTTTCTTTGATTTTGGTGTGTCTTAACAATACAACTTCATGTCCTATTTATAGGCACAAAATAGTAGGTACAATTATTTCAAGAGTTGAGTACATAATGGAAAAGATGAATTTAGAAGTAGTGGAAGAGCAATGATCATCCACTATAACATAAAGAGGAGGAGAAATGATTATCCATCATATCATGTAGTGGAGGATACATGGACATCCATATAATTATTCATAACACTCCCCCTTGGATGTCCATCACTTAAGAATATGCCTCGTTAAAACCTTACTAGGAAAAACCCTGTGGGATAAAAACCTAGTGAAGGAAAAAGAGTACATAATTCTTTCAATACGCAATCAGATGCTGCCTCATTAAAACCTTACCAGGAAAACCCAGTGGGAAAAAACCTTGGTTAAGGGAAAAAGAGTGCAGCGCGTATTATCTCCCCCTCATGACAATATCAGTCAAGATCTTTAAGTTTACGCACGCCAATATTGTAAACTAGTTTTTCAAATGTTGCTGTAGGAAGTGTCTTGGTGAACAAATCAGCAAGATTATCTCTGGAACGGATTTGTTGAACATTGATATCACCATTCTTCTGAAGATCGTGAGTAAAAAAGAACTTTGGTGAAATATGCTTTGTTCTATCTCCTTTAATGTACCCTTCTTTCAATTGTACGATACATGCGGAATTATCTTCATATAAGATCGTCGGGATCATTTTTCCAGAAGATAAACCACAAGTCCCTCGAATATGTTGAATTATAGATCTTAACCAAACACATTCTCGACTCGCCTCGTGAATAGCTAAGATTTCTGCATGATTAGATGATGTGGCCGATATAGTTTGTTTCATAGATCGCCATGAAATGGCTGTGCCACCACATGTAAATAAATAGCCCGTTTGTGAACGACCACTATGAGGATCAGACATATATCCAGCATATGCATATCCAATCAGTTCGGATTTGGGTACATTTGAATAAAACAAGCCCATATCGATTGTTCCTCTAAGGTAGCGGAGTACCTGTTTAACCTCATTCCAATGCCTTCGTGTAGGAGAAGAACTATATCTTGCTAATAGATTAACATCGAATGCTATATCAGGTCGAGTGTGACAAACAAGATACATTAGTGCACCGATTGCACTTAGATATGGTACTTCAGGACCAAGGAGTTCTTCATCACTTTCTCGAGGTCAAAAAGGATCTTTGTTCACATCTAATGACCTTACGACCATCGGGGTGCTCAATGGATGTGATTTATCCATATAGAATCGTTTTAGCACCTTTGATATATAAGCGTCTTGATATACAAAAATTCCATTCTTTAAATATTCAATTCGCAACCCAAGGCAAAATTTTGTTCTTCCAAGATCTTTCTTTAAGCAATTAATAGTTTTTGAAATCTCTTCAGGAGTTCCAACGATATTTAAATCGTCAACATAAACTGTAATTATAACAAACTCATTTCCAGATGAAAATACAAGGACAAATTTGATCATTCTTATATCCTTCCTTCAACAAATATTCACTGAGACGATTATACCACATTTGTCCAGATTGTTTCAGTCCATACAATGACTTACTTAATTTAATTGAATAATGTTCTCGAGAACTTGAATTATATGCTTCAGGCATATTAAATCGTTCAGGGATTTTCATATATATATCATTATCAAGCGAGCCATACAAATAGGCTGTAACAACATCCATTAGACGCAAATCAAGTTTTTCATGCACTGCCAGACTTATTATATAACGAAAAGTAGTTGCATCCACCACAGGAGAATAAGTCTCCTCATAATCTATGCCAGGTCGTTGCGAAAACCCTTGGGCAACAAGACGTGCCTTATATCTTACAATTTCACTTTTCTCATTTCGTTTTCGCACAAATACTCATTTGTATCCTACTGGCTTTACATCTTCAGGTGTACGGACTACAGGTCCAAAACTTTTACATCTTCAGGTGTACGGACTACAGATCCAAAAAACTTTTACATCTTCAGGTGTACGGACTACAGGTCCAAAAAGTTTTACATCTTCAGGTGTACGGACTACAGGTCCAAAAACTTTTCGTTGGTTCAAGCGAGTTTAACTCTGCCCTCATTGCGTCTTTCCATTTTGGCCAATCATTTCTTTGTCGACATTCATTAACAGACTTTGGTTCTTGATCCTCATTATCATTCATCATATTTAGCGCTACATTATATGCAAATTTATCATCAACGTTGACTTCATTTTGATTCCATCGTTTCCCGTTCATAACATAATCGATTGAGATCTCATTATTTTCACAATTTTCAGGTACCTGAGGTTCTTCTGGAACCGAAATATTAGTTATGACTGGGGACTCTTCTGGAGTTATTTTATCCTCGATTAGACCATCTTGATTCTTAGCTCCTTTTCTTTTTCGAGGATGACTATCTTTGGAACCGATAGGTCTACCACGCTTCAAGCGTGCAGTAGACTCATTACTTTGACCTTCAGGGACAACAATTCTTACTGGAGCATTAACAGCTGGTACATGTGACTTAGTCACTTTTTTTAGGTCAGTAAATGCGTCTGGCAGTTGGTTAGCTAAACCTTGCAAGTGAATTATCTTTTGAACTTCCAGTTCACTTTGTTTTGTTCGAGGATCAAGATGAGATAAAGATAATTCATTCCAACTAATTTTCTTTTCCAACTGCTTATTTTCTCCCCCTAATGTTGGGAAATCTGATTCATCAAAATGACAATCAGCAAATCGAGCCGTAAATAAATCTCCAGTCAATGGCTCTAGATACTTTATTATCGATGGAGAATCGAATCCAACATATATTCCCAATTTCCTTTGAGGACCCATCTTAGTGCGTTGTGGTGGAGCAATTGGAACATATACCGCACATCCAAAAATTCTTAGATGGGAAATATTTGGTTCCTGACCAAAAACCAAGTGTAATGGGGAGAACTTATGATAACTTGTTGGCCTTATGCGAATAAGTGCTGCTGCATGCAAAATAGCATGTCCCCAACAAGAAATAGGAAGTTTTGATCTCATAAGTAAAGGTCTTGCAATTAACTGCAGACGCTTAATAAATGATTCTGCTAGACCGTTTTGTATATGAACATGTGCTACAGGATGTTTAACATCAATTCCAATAGACATACAATAGTCATTGAACGTTTTGGAAGTAAATTCACCCGCATTATCAAGGCGTATCTTCTTAATTGGATAATCAGGAAAATGTGCTCGTAGTCTAATCAATTGAGCAAGCAATCTCGCAAACGCGAGGTTGCGAGTTGATAGCAAAGATACATGTGACCATCTTGTTGATGCATCAATTAAAACCATAAAATATCTAAATGGTCCACACGACGAGTGTATTGGTCCACAAATATCACCTTGAATACGTTCCAAAAACGTAAGAGATTCACTTCCTACTTTTGTTGTTGATGGTCGAATAATCAATTTTCCTTGTGAACAAGCAGCACATGAGAAATCGTTCGATTGAAGAATCTGCTGGCTCTTCAATGGATGACCACATGAATTCTCAATTATCTTTCGCATCATAATTGATCCGGGATGGCCCAACCGGTCATGACAAACAACAAACTTATTTTGATTTGTAAACTTCTGGTTTACGATAACATGTGTTTCAATAGTAGATATATGCGTGTAGTACAAACCAGAAGAAAATGCAGGCAATTTTCCAATATACATTTATCACCAGATATTGTATTAGTGATGTAAAGATACTCAATATTGTCATCACTTGTTGTCTCAATATGATATCCATTTCGGCGGATATCTTTAAAGCTTAGTAAATTTCTTTGAGACTTTGTAGAATATAATGCTTCATTAATATAAAATTGCGTTCCTCCGGGTAACAATATATTAGCTCTGCCGGAGCCTTCAATTAACTTTGTACTACCCGATATAGTACTAACATTGGCTTCTTGCATTACTAAATAAAAGAAGTATTTTTTATTTTTGAGGATGGTGTGAGTTGTTGTACTATCAGCGAGATATATATTTTCATTATTGATGTTGTTGCTGATCGAGTAAATACTCATTCTTTATTGAAACATAAAAAGAAATAAATCAATATCAAACAATATTATTTAATATAAGAAACGATAATCTTATGAATAAATTCATTCTTAAAAAGAAAACAACATGCTTAAATATTTATTTATAAAGTACTAGAATTAAAATTTAACAAATTTATTTTTGAACACTTCAAGCTCCAATCAAGTGATCAATTTTTTCATTAGGATCATCAAAGAAATCAGCAACATCTAAATGAGTGTCATCAAAATCGGCCATGATTAGAATCGCCTTCTTCAAAAGCAAAATTTATTTCTATTTTCTTTCTTTTACTTTTTAGCGATTTTTGGTAAAGGTCAACAAGATGTTTTGGTGTACGACAGGTACATGACCAATGACCTTTACTACCACAACGATAGCATAAATTTTTCACAAGTTTGCTATTTTGGCCACTTTCATGTTTCTCTTCATTATTTTTCCACTTCTGGTGGAAAGATGTATTCTTTGAATAACCACCACGATTTCCATAACCATATCCACGACCACGTCCACGTCCATGATTTCTTTAATGATTAAAATAGTTATGTGCTGCTACTTTCACTTCAGGGAATGTAGCAGAACTAGTTGGACGGGACTCATGATTAAAATAATTATATATTGCTCAACACATTCACTTCAGGGAATGGAGTATAGTTATTTGCATATATGAATTTATATATTGCTCAACACATTCACTTCAGGGAATGGAGTATAGTTATTTGCATCAAGATGAATTTCAACATCTAACGCCCAAGAAAAATAATTTTTCCTCGTAATATCAAGAGTCACAAAGTCAAGTTTTTTCAAGATTCATCAATATAATACTATTATCAAAGTATAAAATGAATAACATAACAATCATTCAACTTCTTAAAATATTTTCAACATGATAGGATTATTCAAAAGAATAATACTAATCAAATATATGCACATATACATATGTTTTCTTTCCAAACATCAAGAGAATTATTGCATATTTCTATTTTTGTTAAATATTGAAATATATGTACCTTTTCTTCTTGCTTTGTTTTAAAAATCTTGTCCATCAATTTTCTTTACAAACTCATAATAACTCACGAAAATCTCTCAATGGATTTTACATCATACGTTGAGTACCCCGTGTATATCTTTAGCCAAATTTCAAAATGATTAGCACCTTGAGACGGATCGTGCTGATAATGTGTTATGAAATAACCCCAAATATTATGAAATATACACAAATATTTTAAAGTAGAGAGACTAGAGAATTAAGAAGAGAATTCTTTCTTTGATTTTGGTGTGTCTTAACAATACAACTTCATGTCCTATTTATAGGCACAAAATAGTAGGTACAATTATTTCAAGAGTTGAGTACATAATGGAAAAGATGAATTTAGAAGTAGTGGAAGAGCAATGATCATCCACTATAACATAAAGAGGAGGAGAAATGATTATTCATCATATCATGTAGTGGAGGATACATGGACATCCATATAATTATTCATAACAGTAGTAGGTAGTTTATTAAATTACCTAAAAAGAATCTGATCGAATTTTTAAAATTATCCCCAAAAAAAAACAGAACTATATGTATTGGCCACTCCAAGCCTTTCCACTACTTTCTACGCACACAAAACACCAACTACACCTCCTTAGATCCACACAAACACACACTGACATACAAAAATTCTTTAACAATGGATCAAGAAAGATGGCATGTTGATCAAGTCTGCTCGCCAAGAAGCTTCTCCGGTCGAAACTACGATCGTTTCGTGTCGTATAATACGCCAGAAACAAGATCTAAAGCTCCCATTTGGACACAATTATGGAAGAAAATCAAGAAAGAGAAGAAAAGAATGTTCCAATGTTCCAATACAGTGAGGTTCACCTATGATACATGCTCTTATGAGCAGAATTTCGATCAAGGGTTGATGTTTGCCGATGCAGACGATCTGTCCCGTTCATTCTCAGCTAGGTTTGCTGTTCCATCAAGAATGTTTGAGAAGAATAGGTTGATTGTTTGACAAAGAAAAGGAAAGAAAATATTTAGTTGGTGTATATTTTCTATAATGGTAGGAAAATTTTATCCCACACCCGACTTGGCTGCACCCAAGTGTATTTCACAAGAAGAGTGTATTACACTTGCCATATAATTAAAAAGGTATTTTATAAAATACACATGAATTTGGTCGAGTCAGGAGCGGGCTAGAATTTCCCATAATGTTATTAGTAGTTATTTAGATTTTAGAATTTAGAGATCCTAATTTTAGTGGTTATATTGGTTTTGATCATTTTCTTTTTCTGCTTTTTATTTTTTTTCGAACTTTCGAATCTTTGTATCCCCATTTACAAGTAAAGGTAGATGCTTTACAGATTTTGGTGGAGTTTATGGATTTTCAGTTTCGGGTTCGATCATAACTATTAATATAACGAGATCTACTTGGATCATACAAATATTTATTATTGGGCTGAGGTCCTGAATTTGAGAGCTCTTGAAAATGATTTGCATCTTATTTTGGGTAGCAAATCTATTTGTTGTTTTTTCTTTTACTTTTTTCTTTTGTTGATGTTGAAGCAAGTCATAACTCATAGGTGAAATATCTAAATTTTAGACTAGAGATTGAACTGTGCTGCAATATTTGACTTAATTTATGCTGATTATGAATTAATATAACCCATTAAATATAAAGAATGCACAATATCATTTGATTTGTTCTTTGGATTTCCTTTGCGTCTCATTAATTAAATATAGAATGCTAGTTGGTTTTATATTCAATGAAAATAATTGGTCTGTTATACCTACATCAAGCATTTGTTCTAATTTGTTGATTGAAAATAAATATTTGTTCACTAATCTAACATTTAACATATATATTTTCAAAATGTTAATAAGAGATATGCGTAATTCTTTTTTCAGTTGTATTTTAGATTAAGTCAACATGTATTTTTATTTTTAGTCTTATATATGAAAAAATTACATGTCACCGACATTCGTTTTATCACCAATTTAATATATTAGTGTGTCATAGTAAGCAAAAAAATAAAAAAACAATTATTACCTGAATTATATATATATATATATAAGCGTATATGAATTGAAACTTTTTATGTGATCCATTATTTTGCATAAAAAATGTGTTTATTATTAAATATGGATGTCATTGCCTAATTCACAACAAAAAAAGACAAAAAAAAAAAGGATGTCACTGCCTAACTCTTAGGTGCGACAGGTCCAACTTATCTTCGAGTATTAAAATGTTATAACATGATGAAGAGTAAATATACACACAATATTTTCTTTATCAATATTCTATTTATCTAAATACTATTGGAATAAAGTTCATAACTCGGATGTGCGATATTTGATAGGCCACAAAGAGGGTGTTCTCATTTCTCAACCATGAATTTAGGCTGGACAATATAATATTCTTCTTAGCCTCTCCTTTTTGACTATGGCACTACTCATGTGTCTCATCTATAGCCTAATAGCCATATTCTAGGCTTATTCGTTTGAAGTAAAAAAATAAAATAAAATAAAAGGCGGGCACAATGGTCCAGTTCTCGGGAAATTCTATGGTAAATCTATGGTCTTAAATATCTTTCGATACTTTAAAATTTTGGGCTATGTTTGGTTATGTTTTCAAGCTCATTTTCGTCCGAATTTTTGGCCAAGTTATGTTTGGATCACACAATTTTTCACCAAAAAAGTTGTTAATTTTTGATCAAAAAAAAAAAAAATAATGATTGTGCTCCCTGTTTCTCTGACACAATCTCTCTCCTCTTTTTCTCTTACATTCTCTCTCCTCTCTTTCTCTCACTCTCTCACTTTCTCTTTCCTCACACACTATATATATATATATATATATTTTTTTTACATAAATATAAAATGTCGTCTTCACTGTGCATGAATAAAAAAAAAAAAATTGAAGACGACATTTGAAATGTCGTCTTCAATTTTCTTTTTTTTTTAATTTTCGTAAATTAAATATAATTTTGTAATTAAATATAATTTTTTCTATATATATATATATATTATTTTTTATATATATAATTAGAAGATGACATATAAAATGTCTTCTTCATAATTAAAAAAATAAATAAAATGAACAGTGAAGACGACATGTGCCATGTCCTCTTCACTGTTCATAAATAAAAAAAAAGAAAATTGAACGTCTTCAATTTTCTTTTCTTTTTTTATAATTTTCGTAAATTAAATATAATTATATATATATATTTTATATATATAATTAGAAGAAGACATCATAAATAAAAAAATAAAAATGAAAAAATTGAAGACGACATTTGAAATGTTGTCTTCAATTTTTTTTTTAATTTTTCGTAAATTAAATATAATTTTGTAATTAAATATATATATATATGTATATATATATATGTATATATATAAACTTTTCTTTTAAGTATATATATCAACTACTATTACTTATATATATATATATATACACTACTATTACTTACATATATACATATATATTTATCTCTATAATAATTATTATAATCTCAATATTATATATACTACTATTACCTACATATATACATATATATTTGCACATATATACATATATATTTATCTATATAATAATTATTACAATCTCAATATTATATTATAACTTTTAATTATTGACAGACAAAAACTTACACGATTTGACAGCTACAGTAATTTATGTTCCCTCTGAAAACAAAACCAAATACTATCTCACCAAAAAATCACTCAAAAAACAACTCTCAAAACATAACCAAACATAATCTCATCAAAATTGCACGTGTCCCCATAAAATTTTCACCAATAATTCTCACCAAAATACCATCCCAAAACATAACCAAACATACCCTTGGATTTTCGCGGGTCTCGAAGCGAAATCTCACATTCGATCCAATTTTGCAGAATATTTATCGAATTTTTTTGATATTTTCGATATTTCTCGATATTTACCGATATTTCCGATATTTCCCGAAATCTTGAATTCTTAATAAAAAATACTTTGTCAAATATCCACCGAAATTTTCCTAAATTCCCGAAATATCCTGAAATATCCCGAAATATCGACCATACTCAAAAAAATTCAAAATTTTGTATTCTTGCCCCTATTACGTGTACTATACATTCATTTTGGAAAGTGTGATATTTATATCAATTCTTGTACAAATAAGTCATGTATTCACTAATTCACATTAGATTTTTTTCAAAAAATATATTTATGGGATGAATATTGTCGAATATGTTGTGCCCGTTGTGGTTCAGCAGAATACAATATAAGAAGGATATTACCATCATTATATGCAATACCACCAACATTCAATGTCATGAGATAAATACTGTCAACATTTGACTAATAATTTATACATGCAGTACGAAAGTGGAGGGAGAAGAGAGACCAATGATAGTGATTTCGATCCTCCAAGAAACTCAACGTGGTTTTAAATGATGATTTGTATTAAAATTGTGGTTTTTTGTTTTAATGAAGTTCCTAGGAGATTTGATTATTACTTTACTCTCAAATCATATTTATTTTATATTTTTCGCCACAGATTTTAATCATACTACTTAACAAAATTCACTATACATTTATTATATATACAATATTATTTATGTAAAAGATGCATAATTATGATATTTAAAGTTACACAAAGTTTCGTTGCAAATTTCCAAATATTTCTATAAATATCCATAATTTCTTTAAAATCGATATCGAAATTTTGAATATCCCCGAAATTTTCATCGAAATTTCCGTAAATTTACTACCCCGATATCGATACCGATACTGAAATTTAATACCTTGGGTGAATCTGGTTTGTTGGTTTTAGTGCTCTCATCATCATGCACTTGTGTTGGGGTGGGTGATTTTTACAAAGATGGTGGGTAATAAAAAAATCACTCCAACACAAATGTGTGATGATGAGAGCACTAGGATCAACAGACCGGATCTACCATAGATTTTTCCCCAATTCTTTAAGCTTTTAACTTGAATTTTATAATTGCGAATCTGACAGTAGATATAGACCTTGTTCGTTTGTGTGAATATATTATGAAATAACGATGAGATATTTAGGGACAATTAAATTAATTATATAAAAAAAAGAAAAATAAAAAAATATTGGAAAAAGGGTGCCAATCAGATAATAGTACATTACGACATAGTGTATGTCGTCTCTTGTCATTGTTTTTTTTTAAAAAAAATTTACTAAGAGACGACAACATTGCAGCCTTTGTTAGCCTTTTTGTTTTTTTTTAATTAATGAGAGACGACATAACATATGTCGTCTCTCATTAAATATATATATTTTATTTTCGGCTGCATTGTCAGCCTTTATCTTTTTTTAAATATTTTTGTCAGTATAATAGTTTCCCTTCCGCCTTCAATAAGTTTCTTTCTCTTCTGCTTCTCTTTCTCTTCCTCTTCCTCTTCTCTCTACTTCTTACCACCATTGTTTGGATGCACAAATTTTTCTTCAAAATTTGTTTTTCAACCACGAAATTAAGGTAATTCTATGTATTATACTTTTAATTTTCTTAAATTTTGAGTTTGTATATTGTGTTTATTTTATTGTAATGATATTCTATCAAAAACAAATTGTAATGATATTGTATTGTGGGTTGAAAACTTGAATTTTTAGACATAAATTCGATTTGTTATGTATAATTTTTGAGTTATTTGATATAATTCTCGAATATGTTGGTGTAATTATTGAATTAATAGGTATTATTTTGACTTTTAGGTTTAATTTTGACCTTTAGGGATAATGTCAATGTTTAGTGTTTTATTTATGGTTTGAGCTTTGATGCAAGTGTTAGTTTGTTATTATGTAGAAATTTAAGTATAATTGTTAGGGTTTAAATTTCTATATAAGTCGCAAATGAAATTTCAAATGTTTAGGTTTACATAGTATGTATAATTTCGAATGAGTAATTATAATTTTTAGGTTTAATTGGTAATAAATAAGTATAATTTGCATATATAAATTTTAATTTTGTAGGTATATAATTTTCAATTTTATGTATAATTTGTATGTATAATTTTATTTTTTGACTATAATTTTAAATTTAGTGTTTATTTATGGTTTGAATTTCGATATTATATAGAAAATGTCAAGGGTGAACACAATTAATGTTTTAGTATACACGGATGGTCAAATTATTGAAGACTCAAATTCAGTTAGATATAGCACTCGTCCAAGCACTAACATGAGGATACATCGTACAATCACATACGCTGAATTGTTGGAGAAGTTATATGCGAGAACAAGAACTGATCAGAATCATTTTTCATTAAAAGTAATTATAAAGTTTGAATTTGAAAAGAGAAATGTGATGAGGGAGAGCACAATGGAGATAAAAAGTTGATGAGACTTTAGCACTTTTCTTGGATCCTAACATTGTTCAGGACATGATCGAGCTTTATATCGAGAAAGAACCAATCCAACATCAGGGTCAAGACAACTTGTTGTTAACCCAAGTGACGTCGTTAACGCCACCTCAATTCATGTCGTATTTTACACATCCCACAGTTCCCGATTTGAATACGCAGTCACAATCCCAATTCATGTCGTATTTTACTCAACCCACAGTACCGGATTTAAATACACAGACGCAATCAAATGTGTTGGGAACTCGTGAGTATCACGATTTTCTTTTCAAGTGGTTTGGGGAGTTCTACAATTCACGATGTGCATCAAGGTAATTTATTCTTATATTTACATTGTATAGTTTATTTTTAAATTTCATATTTGTGTAGATAATTTTCTTTTCTTCGCTAAATTGTAAAATAAGTTAACCTTTTGTGATTTGCATTTTTAGGTGCTTCTACAACGGATCATTTGTTTGGGCGTTTTCAAAATGTACAAAATTCCCCTTTTATTCCTGACATGTAAACAGGTATTATGAATTTTCTAATAAGTTTCTTCAATTGTTGTATTCGTTTTAGTCTTATTGTGAGTCGTTACGTATATAAATATATGTATAAGCTCAAAAAAAATACACCAAAGCTTAGTATCGTCTAAGGAGTGTGGTTCCTCAACATTCCAATCCTCCCAAATTGAAATCATTTTATGATCGATCGAATTCATTAGAACTGATTCACCCATATACCATTATAATTATGTGTTGCTTGGTGGATTGACCCTAAACCTGGGTCCACCCAAACCCAACTACATACCCTTTATCCAACATAAGAAATCCAGGGCTTAAGCCCATAATAGATATCAAAGCCCAAATCATCAGCCCACAAAGGAATAGTAGAAGAAAAAAGATCTTTCTAGAAGCAACAGAATAATCTTCTAGATGCATCTAGGTCCCATTAGATCAAATCAACCACTTACTTTATTTCCCTTTTCCCTTTTCTTTATTAATTAATAATTAATTCCACTACCCTTTTCCACAAATACCCCTTTCTGATTACTTATTTTCACCAATAACATAAAAGACAAAAAAAGGCTTTCAGTCAGCTGCCTCTTCATTCTCTGTTTTTTCTCTCTCTCACACACACTGGAGTGTGTTTAGGAGTGAAAACTCCACAAAACCTTCTCCGCACCGTACTCGATCTAATCTCAGGTACTGTTTCGTTTGAATTGTGAAACCTAATGTTGATTTCGTTATGTTTTCAGATCTAATCTGTTGCTGTTTTTTTCGTTATTTTCTGCTTTTACTTGCATAATATCTATGTGTTTATGGATGTTAATGTTGTGCTTAATCGAATGTTTGAATGTGTTTTGCTTCCTTCGTTTATCAGATTTAACTAGCTACGCGTTTCGTTTGCTCATTTTATGATGATGTTATTGGATTGTTTTATTTTTGTTCAGGTCGAATTTTGGTGTTAATTTTGTAATAGTTGAGCTCAATGTTGATGTCATTGTGCCTAGGAATTTAGGTTGGCGTAATTGAATATGTAATTGAAGTGAGTTTGATTCTAGTGTGATTTTGATAGTAATCTGAGGGAGATTGCAAATAGCATAAACCTTTGTCTTGAAGAAAAATAGAATTAAGAATGATTTTTCTAAAAAAAATCATCATTTAGAAGCGCACATTTGTGTTCCTATGAGACTACAGTGGACAAATAGCTGAGTCTTTGAAATGCATTAAAATGAAGTTTGATTTCGGATTAGAGTTTGAATTGAATGGTGTTAATGAAAGTTTATATGTAGACAGCGTTTCACAATTCTCTTTCTTCTTTAGATATGCCTTATATTGTGTGTGTCTGTGTGCGTAATGTGATGGGATAAGTTCGTTGCTTTCTGATTGATATCATCTCAAACTATTTGGCTAATTACAGTTTTATGTTGTTATGTAATGGCGATTTGAGGATATTGAGTTTTTCGTGTTTCAGGTGGTAACGTATCTTCTTGCAATATAGTGACTCTGCTCCATCTAGTAAGCTTTTAAGCAACATGAGTGTGGTGGGTTTTGATTTTGGGAATGAGAGTTGTGTTGTTGCTGTTGCAAGGCAAAGAGGTATTGATGTTGTGCTCAATGATGAGTCTAAGCGTGAAACCCCTGCCATTGTATGCTTTGGCGACAAGCAGCGGTTCCTTGGAACAGCCGGAGCTGCATCAAGCATGATGAATCCAAAAAATACAATATCTCAAGTTAAGAGGCTGGTTGGGCGCCAATTTTCAGATCCTGAGCTGCAGCGCGATCTGAAGTCTTTGCCCTTCTTGGTGACTGAAGGGCCTGATGGATATCCTTTGATACATGCTCAGTATTTGGGAGAAACTAGGACATTCACACCTACTCAGGTGTTGGGAATGGTACTGTCTGATTTAAAGAACATTGCGAAAAAGAATTTGAATGCAGCAGTTGTAGAGTGCTGCATTGGGATACCTATTTATTTCACCGATCTTCAGAGGAGAGCAGTTATAGATGCAGCTACTATTGCTGGCTTACACCCTCTTCGTCTTTTTCACGAGACCACCGCTACTGCTTTAGCTTATGGTATTTATAAAACAGACTTGCCTGAAAATGAACCAATGAATGTTGCTTTTGTTGATGTTGGGCATGCAAGCATGCAAGTTTGTATCGCTGCCTTCAAGAAAGGTCAGCTGAAGATACTGGCTCATTCTTTTGATCGATCTCTTGGTGGAAGAGATTTTGATGAAGCTCTTTTTCAGCATTTTGCTGCGAAATTCAAGGATGAATATAAGATTGATGTCTACCAAAATGCCAGGGCTTGCCTAAGGCTTCGTGCTGCGTGTGAAAAGTTGAAGAAGGTTCTCAGTGCAAATCCTGAGGCACCTCTAAACATTGAATGCTTGATGGATGAGAAGGATGTCAGAGGCTTCATTAAGAGAGATGAGTTTGAGCAAATTAGCATTCCAATTTTGGAACGTGTGAAAAAGCCGTTGGAGAAGGCTCTTGCAGAAGCTGGACTCGCTATTGAAAATATACATTCAGTGGAGGTTGTTGGTTCAGGCTCTCGAGTACCTGCAGTTTTTAAGATCTTGACTGACTTCTTTGGGAAGGAGCCTCGGCGTACCATGAATGCGAGTGAGTGTGTTGCCAAAGGCTGTGCTTTACAGTGTGCTATTCTTAGTCCCACGTTTAAAGTGCGGGAATTCCAGGTAATGATTCATATTACGAATAGCATTTTGCCTTCGTACTTGGACCCATTTACTATACTTCGTGATTGCCCCTTAGGTAAACCAATGTTGTACTCGGATTTGATGTACATGGGCATTTGGCCCATTCCTATTTGTGTTGTGTGTTTCAAGATTTATTGATTGGCTCTTTTCATTTGCCCTTGAACTTGTTTTGGACCTAAATGAGTCTTAGAAGTTTGCTTCCTTTAGTTACGAAACAAGTTAAAAGCTAATGGGGTGTACGAGTCCTTTGGCTAGCTTAGCTTGTTTGGTTATGACTGTAAAAAATATCTTTCGTAATGGCAAGAATACATGCTAGATTACACTGTCGATTTTGGGGGTGGGGGGCAAGAGTCGTATTGCGTAGGTCCCTGCCTTTGAAGTTGAGTGTGTTTCTATTGTATGCTCCCGGAGATTTGCTTTCACACAATACCTTGCATTATGTTGTTCCCATAACTACTTGAAAACACTCAAATATAGTGATTAATGCAATAATTGTAAAAATGTAATGTCGTTCTGGAGCTCAAGTCTAAGGAAACGTATCTTTTGTAGCCTTTCTTGGAGAGAAATTTGCATCTAGAGAGGACTAGAGAAGGAAGGGCTGGTGGGAATGTAAATTTTTTGGAGCTTGAGGAAAATACATGCGATATCATTGGGCTCTTTACCAGCTGTATTTTGAGATGTGCGTTTACTATTTTTGGTTGCAATTCTCCATTCCTCTCTTGCTGTGGGTTTCTCTGCCATTTTTCGAGTATCCTCCCTTTTTTTTTTGATTTGATGCATCTTGAACTCTCGAGTTTATGCAAGATATACCTTGGGGTGTTCTCTAGTGGGAATTATCATATGATAATGAGATTAAGACGTAGTCTGCCTCTTTTCACAGGTTACTGAGAGCTTTCCCTTCCCTATTGCTTTATCATGGAAAGGTTCTGCTTCAGATACTCAAAATGGAGCAGTGGATAATCAGCAGAGCACTGTGGTATTCCCAAAGGGTAATCTGATACCAAGTGTGAAGGCACTGACTTTCTACAGATCTGGCACCTTCACATTAGATGTACAATATGCTGATGTCAGTGAATTGCAGGCACCCGCTAAGATTAGCACCTATACGGTAGGTCTTACTGTGCAATGTCACTTTACTTTGCTAGCTTAAGCTTTATGTAGCCATCACTTATGCAACATCCTGTCCTTGATATTACACTGTTATTATGTTGAACGCAGATTGGGCCTTTCCAGTCCACGAAGGGTGAGAGGGCAAAATTGAAGGTGAAAGCACGCCTGAATCTTCATGGTATTGTGTCTGTTGAATCAGCAATGGTGAGCTCCTATGGTAAAGCACTTCAATAGTTCTTAATGTTTTACAGACAAATTCCTTAATAACTAATATTATTCGAAGATTGAAGATGAAGATATTAAATAATTAGCTTGTTTTTACTGTATGCTTGTGACTGTGGTTCTTATCATGGGAAGATTATCCCTCGCGGATAGTAAATATGTGCAGGATTAATGTGCTAATTCTGTAATTGTTCCATAATATTTGGACAATGCTTCTGCTGGAATTTGAGATGTTCTTTTCAACTATCTTAGAACTTGCTTACCTTGCTCTTATACTTGCTTAGAACTTGGTAATTCTTTAATGTAGTGAACAGACGAGGTGTAGTGCATTATTCCGATGAATGAGTTTGAAATCTGACTTATGAAATATCAAGTCATTAATTTACTACCATCTGAACTAATAAATATTAGACGGAAGAAAAGAGAATTTGGGGGTTGATATCAGATTCACTCTGTAGTGACCATGATTAGGCATCTCTATAGAAAGTAGTAACTGGATTATCTGGTTTGCTGCATCTAAACAATAAAATAAGTCTTGACACGTTTTGTTGATTCTAAATGATCCGCTCTTTAGTAAACGTTGTTTGGCAATTCTAACAAAATGAGTTGCTAGAATTTTTGGGTTATTGCATCTAAAACATGAAATAAGTCTCCACATGTTTTAAGTGGTTCTAGATAATATTCTGACTGTTTGCTGGAATGATTTAATCTTATAAGCGTCAATAACAGAATTACAGAAAGAACAATTACTAAAAATTTGTCAAAATACTAAGAGTGCGTTTGGCCCAGCGGTTCAAAAACAAAAATCTGCATTTGGAGTCCAAACACTATTTGGATGATGTTTGGCCCCCTTTGATATAATCTATTTTTGACATTTTTGTGTTACAAAACTACGTTTTAGTAAAGCTCGAAATCCTCACTTTTGCCATAATCAATTCTGCAAGAATCAATTACCTTATAACCAATTATGCGAAATTTGGGACAAACTCACCCTAAATGTAGTAACTAATGCAGGGAACTTTTGTTGGGTATTTATTAGCATTCTTGTACCTATAACTGCTGTTAATATTAGTCTTTTTAGTTTTAATTTTTGCTACTTGATGGGTGTATGTTGAAGCAGCTCTTGGAAGAGGAGGAAACGGAAGTTCCAGTTGTAAAAGAGCCGGCAAAGGAATCGACCAAGATGGAAACTGACGAGGTCTCTACTGATCCTGTGCCACCCAGCACAACTGAAACTGATGTAAATATGCAAGATGCTAAAGCTAATGGTTTTGGAGCTGAAAATACTGTTCCGGATTCAGGTGATAAGCCTGCTCAGATGGAAACAGATGCCAAGGTTAGCTTCCAATCTGCATATTAGAATTTTCCTTTGGTGACCATTGAGGATTTGCCCTGTTTCTATGAAGGCAATCTATAGCAAGTTTGAAAATTTTGACAACTATGCTTTGTTTTTATTTGTCATGGTTGATATTACAAAGATGTTTTTACGATCGGGGTTGATATATTTTTCCCTTTTCTTTGTTCTTTGTGCATGTTCCTGCTTCTTTGTGTAAAGTTCTATGGAACCAAACAAGTATAAACTTTAAAGTGTTGCTATTCCAGAGTTCTCACTTGACCACCTACATGGGCATTTGAACCAGCTATACATTTGAAACTTTTTTGAGACATATCATAGATCTAGTCAGGCTTCTTTGTGTGCCAGGAATTGTTGATAGGTCTAATCGTATTGCACAGTGTCCTTGCTTTCTGCGGTTGAGTATGTTATGTATGTTAGAAGAATGTAGCCGGCACCCAATGAGTTCACTGTGATTTTATATTCATCAGGTAGAGGCTCCAAAGAAAAATGTCAAGAAAACAAGCGTGCCCATATCAGAGGTCGTTTATGGAGGACTTGCTGCTGCAGATGTGCAAAAAGCTGTGGAGAAAGAATATGAGATGGCTTTGCAGGATCGTGTTATGGAAGAAACGAAAGACAAAAAGAATGCTGTTGAGGCTTATGTTTATGACATGAGGAATAAGGTATGTTGAGGTGTGTTGTTCTTACATGCCCACCGTAATTATTTGACAATAACACTCTCTTGTTTCTGCAGCTTCATGATAAGTATCAGGAGTTTGTAACCGAATCAGATAGAGAGCAGTTTATTGCTAGACTCCAGGAGGTCGAAGATTGGTTGTATGAAGATGGCGAGGATGAAACTAAAGGAGTATATATTGCTAAGCTAGAGGAGCTCAAGAAGGTGAAAGTCCTAAGTTATATTTGTTTTTGTTCGACTTATTGTTTTCTATTTGAGAACACTTTTTTTTAAATTCTGAATTAATATCTGCAGCAAGGTGATCCCGTAGAGGAGCGCTACAAGGAGCATACAGAGAGGGGATCTGTGATTGATCAGCTTATTTATTGTGTTAACAGCTACAGAGAAGCAGCGATGTCGGCTGATCCCAAATTTGATCACATTGATTTGGCAGAGAAGCAAAAGGTATAGCCCTCCCCAGTTGCATGTTCATATGATTGATTGGGATGTATCGCGAGTCATTTTGTGTTTCTATGTTCCAGGTTCTGAATGAATGTGTGGAAGCTGAAGCTTGGGTAAGAGAGAAAAAGCAGCATCAGGACACACTTCCCAAGTACACCACACCAGTTCTTTTGTCTGCTGATGTGAGGAAAAAGGCTGAAGCTCTAGACAGGTATCACCAAATTTCCACTTCCCATTTCTTTTTCCATTTTTTGGTCGGCTTTATTGAGTTTGTTATTAAATGCGTTTCTAGTATATGTGCATGTGAACCAAACTTGATACGTAGCTACTCGTATGCTAGTGAAGACATTGCATATTCATTCCAAGAGAGATGTCTGGGTCTCTATTTTCATTTGTTGCAAAAATGGTCTCCGATTACTATAAATTGGTGTGTTTGTTCGCTTAACTTTCATGTCCTTTTCATAAAATTTATACGAGAATGTCAAGTTTTCTGTCACATATTAATCACTATGTGTAGAAGGAAACTAAATAGGTGACTGTCAAGAATTTTATTTTGCAAATAGAAATGTTTAGTTATTGTGATTGGTATAACTATTTATAGGTTTTGCATTTTAAAAAACAGAGAGGATGATTCTCTCAGGTTTTTCGGGGAGAAAGTGGTGAAAATGTGACTTCTCTTATTTCCCAAGAAAAGTAAAATGCGCCATAATTTGGAACATAGAGCACGATTAATTCATGGGGAGACGTTGCTATTTCTCTGATTTCTTTAACCGTTTCTTCTTTTAGTTTCCTTAATTAGTATCTAAAACCCGTTTCGGTTTCACAGGTTTTGCAGGCCAATAATGATGAAACCAAAACCGGCAAAGCCAGCTACCCCGGAGCCACCCTCACCAGCCTCCTCTCAAGGAGGCGAATCTCAAGCACAAGGGGCCGATAATTCAAGCTCCAACCGGGACACTGCAGGGTCTGGAAGTGAAGTACCGTCAGAGCCTATGGAAACAGACAAATCCGAGAGTGCACCATAAGTTGGTACAATTATTTGTTATATCAACGGATTTATTTGGGTTCAATTGTAAAGCCTGAGTTTGGGTCATCTATGGTGGCCATGAAATGTTTGCTGATGAGACTGGAACTCTGGATCATATATCTCAGTAGGCAGCGGAACTATTATTTATAGGTGTGTTCGTGTAAAATCCTATTTTTGAGAAGGGTTTGCAAGAAATAGGTTAATGACTGTTGATTCTCTTGTTCTTATTCTTGTTTACTTCCGTTTGGTTGTAATTCTTTATCATTGTATGGGAATTTTGCCTTGTGTGAGGAGCTGTAGCTCGTCTCACACCGATATTCTTCTTCTTTATATTTTTGTTTACTCTCTTTGGTTCGAAGTGCGTGGTCGAGTCATTTGGAGTGAACGATACTACAATTTAGGGTGAATTACATAGATACCTTTTGCGTGAGAATTTAATCACGAAAATATCACAATGCTTGAGAGGTTACTATGACTTTTCCTGTTAGTCAAACATGTTATAATTTCACACCTTATTACCAAGAAATGCACATTATTTTTCCTATATTTTGTAATGTACTTAATTTCTCCTATATATTTTGAGTTGTCAGTATTTAGCATATGGTGTATTGGTAATTTGGTAATTTGCATAATCTTAGAGGTTCACGATAATTATACATCACATGGCGTATTGGTAATTTGCAAAATCTTAAGGGTTCACGATAATTTCACGATAACTACCTTTGGTACACGGTGTCATTAGATGCATTATCATCGCGCAGATAACATGGGCTGTTGGAATGATTTTAACTTTCTTGAAATGTCACTCGTGTTCTTGTTCGTTTTCAATAGTCTGTCTTGATGATGATGGTCATTTTGCTTTGTATGGTGGTTCGATATGTGCTGTTTGACGAGAGAACAGTAGGTGGAGCCGTGGAGGAGACTCGAAGAAAACTGACTCTTTTAACGAGTAGTAATCTTGTAGCGGTTTGGCCGTTAAATTTATTTCTGTGGTGCTTTGTTAATTCCAATGACAAATATGTAAAAACTTAAGAGGACGAGATCTCACTTGCTAGTGAGACAAACCAGAGTATGTCCATAAGCTATTCAGTTTTCATATATGAAAGACCGAAGAAAGTAGCAAACTCACCTTGCCGTTCCTCGTGTCTCGGCTTCATGAGCATCTTTTACGGTGGAGTTCTGAGCAGACGAATCCTTGTTCTATAATGAAAATAAAAGCAAGATTCATCAACAAGTCGTTGTAGTATAGTGGTAAGTATTCCCGCCTGTCACGCGGGTGACCCGGGTTCGATCCCCGGCAACGGCGTCTATATCGTTTTGTTACGTTAATTTTTGGTCTTCTTGCATGCGCCTAATTCATATAATATTTAGAATATATGTAACACAATCAAGACCGCATAGCGCAGTGGATTAGCGCGTTTGACTTCGGATCAAAAGGTCGTGGGTTCGACTCCCACTGTGGTCGTCATTTTGGAAAGTTGGTGTTTAATTCATTCTAACCATTATTTTTATTGCATTTTGTATTTATTGTATGGGAATTTTAACTCGTGTTTGTTTCATAGTTACCATTAATAGCAGCGCCCCTCCCCCCGTTTTATTTTTATGTCCTCCCAAGATATAACCTTTCTATAAGTAATTCATGTGATCAATACGGAGAAGAGGATGTAATAAATAATTGAGATAATTGCATAAGATCCCCTGTGATAAGCTAAATTTGCTCAAAACTCCCAAGATATAGTCTTTCTATCAATAATTTATGATGAAAAAAAATAAAAAAGGGAGAGTATGCAGAATTAATTGGAACACAAGGGGGCGTTTAGCCTTTCTATCAGTAATTTATGATGGAAAAAAAACTAAAAAAGGGAGAGTATGCAGAATTAATTGGAACACAAGGAGGCGCTACGCAAAAAACTTAACACAGAGGGTTTGACACAGATTTCGCTTATCATAGGGGATCTTATGCAATTATCCCTAAATCTGTTTAAAAGCTGTGTGTTTCTATATGCATGTTATACACTCTCCTTGTGAAATACACTTGGGCGCGGCTAAGTCGGGTCTAGACTAGAATTTTCCATATAGGGTGTGTTGTACACTCCATGGATGAGATTTTAGAATTAAAACAAATTGTATTCATTTATTTATTTTAATATGTCTTTCATGTGAGTTTTTGAGGGATCTTTTACAAATATAGGAGGGGAAAATATATAAATGAATGTTTTCGCAATTAAATTTTGCATCTTAATCAGCCATCATAAGGTTCTTCAATCTTATACCATTAAAGATGTGTATATTACTGAAAATTGATACGAACGGGAGAAGATAGAAACTGATTGAGATCCTCATATGCAAAATGATGTTTTATCTCATATTCTGTTTTATATATGTCCAAGCGTATAAAATATTTCTAAATATAAACTTTAATATGAATTATAAACACCTGACTTTGTATATGTTTTATGGCATATCAGATGATACTTGGAACAGGAGATCTGAAATGGACAAAGACCAACAAAGTGACCTATCTGAAATTCATTATCCAACTATCTCAGTTCCTTTGCGTTATCTCTCCATCCAAATAAAATTGCAGAAATCTAGTATAACTTGCAATAATACGTTGCAATTAAAATGATCAACTTTGGTATATCAAAGAACAGCTGCACATCCAAACAGTGAACGCTTTAAGCTTATCGTCCGTTAAGCATCTACATCGAACGACAACATTTTTCAAATAAGCCCGGCATGAAGGGAGAAGTACAGAGAAACATCAATCAATTTGCGTAACATCTATGTAAGCCTCTGTTGAAGATGACTCATTTTTCATTTGGTTAAAGAATTGGTTGTTATCCCACATAGGAAAACATTGAAAGTGGTGAGTTCAATTCTTGTATAAAGGTGGGCTACCTCTTCACCTTTTAGATATTCCTTAGCCTCTCATCTTTGGCTATTCTTCTTTTTTCCTCTATGGTTTTGTATATTTCACTTTTGGTCTTTTATTTTGTTTAGTGAAATATTTTGGTGGGGTCCGAGAATGTAGGCTAAATTAGCCGAACCTCGTTATATTTGGTGTTCTTTATTTTGTGCTATTCTTCAAGTAGCCATTGTTAGTTATAGTTGTAGTGTTATATTGTGCTATTAAATTCGTCTAGTTAATTCTGTCGAGTAGGTTGGGTTTTAAGCGCGACCGTTGTGACGCCTCCAATCTTTCCTGGGAATTAAATCTAGTGTGTTTTTCTAGTACAATATTTCCCTCGCTATTTCTATATTTGGTGGAATATGACTCTGAGTTCCACAACAGCCTCAACGTCGTTTATAAATTTTCAGAAGAAAACCGAACTTATAGATAGATAGATAGATGCAAAATGTTTATTTAATTTCTCCGGAAAATCAGACCTGTGTAAGACGTCCTAGATTTAAGGAGATGAAAGACAAATAAAATAAAATCAGAAAGAAAAAAACCAACCCCAGAATTAAACTTACGGCCCAAATGATGAACGAAGAGAATTTGTTAAGATCTGAGACAAGAAGCAATAATAAACTCCGAAGAACATATGAAGCAGATTGAAAAACAAAAATGCAAACGTTGTTCAATAAAAGTAACCAAAAAAGGTATTAATAGAAATCAAATATAAAAAATTAATGCTTCATTCGAAGTAATCAGTCAAAAGTAGAAAAGGGCTTACTCGATCGATATCTTGCAATTGGATGAAATGTAGGAATGATATTATAGACAACATGCACAAGAAACACAGCCTTTTCTTTCGGATTATGGTTCTCAAAGTTTACTGTCAATATAATTGGTTGTTCGTTTTCAGTTGTTCTTTTCTGCATATGAAATTCCTCTTCAAAAGAGCGTACATAACATGAGGAAACAAAATGAGAGATTACGTAATTACGTATTTAAGGATAGCAAATATTCGGTCTTTTCATGTTGAGCCGTTGCCTTTCGTTCTTGATGTATCAAAACTATATCCCCTTGGCGAAATCAAAGAAATACACAAGGCTCATCTTGGACACCCGAGTGGCAACAAGGATGGATAAGAATAAGCCTAGCTAGAGTGAGATAGTATAGACATTGAAGGCACGCCATTTGAGCCACTATCACCCATGGATCCCACGCCCTCCAACCATACAACATCACTTCCAATTCCTTTCACCTTCCTTCCCCTAAAAAATTCTCAATCAATCAAGTTTAAGACGAAATAAGCTAATCACCCCGTGTTATTAAAAACTCTGTGCGAAATTCCCATTCCATTAGAAAATAAGCGTATTTTTCGTGTTTTTCACCTTTATTGACATGCTCGTTTGACATATATACCCTCTCTATACAATATAAAGAGTAGATAATATTATTTCACCCAAAAACACATATATTTCCTTCCATCTTTTTAACAAAATGAGGATTCAATAACACAGGGGGTGTTTAGCCTATTTCATTAAAATGAAGATTTTTTTTTGCATTTTCGATATAACACATGAGGGTTTTATGAATTTTCACTCTTTTAGTTTTCATAAGAAAAAGCTGTGAAATGTTTCTTTGGTCTAACCACTAGTAATTCTATGTCAGATCGAGTTCAATAGTTCGAATGTATATTATGTGTCTATCTTTTTCACACAATTGTGTGTGGGGACCACGCATAATGCACTTTACTATGTGAGAGAGATAGACATTATAACTTTTGGACTCAGTCTAACATAGATTTTTCCGTCTAACCACGCATGGACATAGAGCCAATTAGTTGTCCAGTCAACACTAATATATTTAGAGAAGGGGTCAAGGAATATAGGTTTGAGGAACAAATACAAAATAAAAGCGGTAAAATTGGATATTTTTAGATTTTATGGGGCAAAAGTTAAATTTAAAAAATTTATAAGGTGAAAATTTTAGGTTCTATTTGTTTGTGTTTTCCAAGGTCAAGTTTCATTTTTATTCTCATTTGAAAATGAACGAACACTTTACACCATTTTCAATTGAAAATACACTTATTTTTATTTTTAACTTTCACATTTTTCAATAACTACACTTTACTTTACCAAATCGCACTCACATTTTTTTCCTCTCACGTCTCCTTCATAAAATTCGTACTTTTGACAATAATTGTGGTGTTATAGGGGATTTAAATTCATTTAACCTTAATGGGTAATTTTATGACAAATCAAGTTCAATGGTCCGAGTGTGTATTTCACAAGTCTGTGTGAGGACTGCACACAAAATATTTTACTGTGAGAGAGAGAGACACTAGGACCATTGGACTTGGTCTGACATAGATTTTTCCTGACCTTCATAATCTTGTGTACATTTTAAGATCTATTTTGAGTATTTTAATACTTTTTTTTTTGGTCAATTTTATCATTTTTTACTTAGAAATATATTTAATTAATATAATATAATATAATATATTATTTTATCAATACTATTCATATAATCATGGCTTTAAATTAAATCAATTATTTCACACATCATCAAATAATCAATCCCAATCAATTTTAGAAATACAATCAAACATGCGTACATTTTCACACAAAAAATAAATAAATAAAAATTCATTTTTCTATATATTTTTAGGAAATGACCATTGAAAAGGGAATGGAAACACATCCAAACTCAAAATTGAGAGAACGTACTCAATCCGTGAATGTGTTTTAAAAATAAGTTATGATTTTTATGCTTATTGCAACTAGCCCATAAAACTCGGGACATTCAAATCAAAAACGTCACCACTAGACTGATGCTGTGGTGGTAATTTAATAATTCTTTTATGAATTTTCCAATGAGATTTTTGTCTCCATAATTGGACCGAGCCGAGTCTATTACTCCAACTCCAATACTAGAATTATCTATGTAACCATTGTGCAATAAAATTGATATCACTAAATCATGTTATGGTTGTGACTTTCACCACCATGTTCCTTTGTGTTAGATCAGAAAAAACTCCTTAGAAAATTTGTATTACTGAATAATATATATATAATGTTACATAAACTTGGTAAATAAGTAAACCGTAGGCTATAAACAAGAAAAGATAACTACAAGGAAAGATATCCCAAACTATAAAGGTAAATACAATTTGATCAAACAAAAAATATATAAAGATAAATACAAGAAAATATAAGATAAGAAAAGATCCTATACTAATCTAGAAGACATATTCTAACACTCCTTCGCAGTCGAAATGGGAGTTTCCCGAACGTTGAGACTGGATAAAAAAAAAATCCAAGAAGAGCTGAGACAACAATGTTCGAACGTTAGAATCACGACGCCGGACGTCTCAGGCAAAAAAGAAAAAGAAAAAAAGAGAGTTCATCTGTGCAAAGACGTTTGAACGTGGTGTGTTAAACGTTCATTCGTCTAGGGCCTGGAGAGGCGGCGGCGACGACTCCAAGACCTTGTGTCTTAAGAGTGAGTGGCGGCGACATAAAATAAAAGGGTGGCAGCTCCAAGTCCTCGTTTTCCAAGGGTGAGCAGCGGAGACATAAAATAAAAAGCGACAGCTCTAAGTCCTTGTTTTCCACGGTTGAGCAGCGGTGGCATAAAATAAAAAGGCGGCGGCGGCAAAAGAGAAAAAAAAAATAACTAAACTAGATAAGGGACGCCATATGGGAGCGACGACTTGAAGATGGTAGAAGCGACAGATCGAGATACCATAGCTCGAAGTCATGACTCTGATACCATGTTAGATTAGATAAAACTGTTAGGATTATGCCCTTAGATGTCATAGAGGATAGAATGATAGAGCATCTCACTTGTAATAAACTTATTATCTTATATTAATAAAAGCCATTGCTTTTTTTTCACTTAAATTTTATCTGCATCTATAAGTAGTGTAAAATATTTTGTCCATGTTTTCAGTGCAATCTCTCTACTTCCTATGGGATAGGAAGATAGACACTAGAGAGATTGATCTTGATTATTTAAACAAGTTCGCAAGTGATATGAAGTCTTTAATGGACAAATAAAGACTAGGAATACTTGTACAATCTGAACTTTGACATGGGAGTGCCAGTCGAATACTTGTATAATTCTAAGAAAGGATTCCTTCCTATGAGATATGGAGTACACTTATCTAAGTCTACGTGTCCTCAAAATGAGGAAGATAGAAAAGATGAGCAATGTACCCTATACTTCTGCTGTTGGAAGCCTGATGTATGCAATGTTGTGTACAAGACTTGATATTGCTGATGCAGTAAGCATGGTGAGTCGATTTCAGGTAAACCCAGGAAAGGAATATTGGATAGCTGTGAGGAATATCCTAAAGTATCTTAAAAGAACTATTGATATGATTCTCATCTATGGAGGTGGAGATCTGAAGATGGAGGGTTACATTGATTCAGACTTTCAGTCTGATGTGGATGATCGAAAGTCCAATTCAGAGTTTGTTTTCAAGCTCAATGGTGGGGCGGTGTCTTGGAAACGTTCCAAGCAAAGCACAGCTGCCGATTCCACCACTAAAGTAGAATATGTGGCTGCCTAAAGAAGTTGTTTGGATGAGAAAGTTTCTAGGAGAACTTCAAGTGGTTCCTAGTGCAAAGCTCCTATTATCACTTTATTGTGATAACAATGGAGCGATAGCACAAGCCAAGGAACCAAGGTCTCATAACAAGTCTAAACACAGTGAGAGAAGATTTCACATCATCAAGGAGATCGTTGGCAGATGAGAGATAGCAGCGGAGAAAATAGCCTCAGCTGACAATGTAGTTGACCCGTTCACCAAACCACTACCTCAGGCTATTCTGGATCGACACTTGGAAAGGATGGGTATAAGATACCACAAAGAGATACCACAAAGAGTGACATTGAGTACAAGTGGGAGATTGTTAGGATTATGCCCTCAGATGCTATAGAGGATAGAATGATAGGGCATCTCAGTTGTAATAAACTTATTATCTTATATTAATAAAAGGCATTGTGTTGTTTTCACTTAAATCTTATCTACATCTATAAGTAGTGTAAAACATTTTATCCATGTTTTCAGTGCAATATCTCTACTTTCTATGGGATAGGAAGATAGGAACTAGAGAGATTGATCTTGATTACTTAAACAAGTTCGCAAGTGATATGAAGTCTTTAATGGACAAATAAAGACTAAGAATACTTGTACAATCTGAGCTTTGACATGGGAGTGTGAGTCGAACACCATGTGATGGTGGGAACTTAAGATTGTAGGCACATCAGTGGAACTGATATGCTCGAACACGACTCGTATCAGTTCTGTCACATGGGTATTCACTCTGTGACTGTCAATGACATAACTGATTATTCGTAATAGGTATAGATGAACCTTTGACCTGAAGTATCAGGCTGAAGATACACTTGTGACGTCAAGTCTGTCACTGGAGTAGTTAGACCCAATTCACCCGTTGGTGGGGTCGACCTTGAAATATGGCTTGATGGGCAAGTGATAGTCTTAATTGATAACTAACATGTGATTTGTTCTCTCATAAGTGAATGAGAAAGTGTCCTATGTGATTATAGATAATGGAGATCAAAGTCTTTGGCCAAAGCAATGGAGACGATTGTGCAAAGCACTAAATCTAACTTAATGATCTCGTATTATTATAATTAATACATATGGTCAAGTTCAATGAGTTTGGCATCAACATGACTCTCACTTGACTAGGACACGTGAACAAAGGGTTTATACATATACAGAATTTACGGTTGAAATGTTGCGGAATGATCCATTCATTCGATTTCGTTTGGGCTACGAAGTGGGCCACGTGACTGGCTAGGTGTTACTCAAATCCTTTGGACTCATCTCATTGCCAAACGAAACGAACCTAAAGAGTCGCTCTAAAGGATTGTTAAAGAAAATAAAAGGATTTTCTATTTTATTCTAGGATATTTAATTTATGGGATAAATTAAATATGATTAATTAATTACTCATTAGATGAGATAATTAATTATAAAGATAAGGTTAATTATTAATTAATTTCTTAAGGATTAATGAGTTATCTAATTAATTTGGTTAATTAATTAATCTATTTATTTATTTATTAGATATAATAAATAATTAATTAAATAATAGATAATAGATAATTAATTAAAACAAGAGACAAGCCGAGCCAAATAAGAGGGTCCATATGGGCGCCTCATATTGGTGGGTTGGGCGTCCATTAGGATACCCAACTTGGACTCTTGCCTCTTGTCTTAGTCAACAAGTTAAGTGATATAAAATAAATCACTAAAAGACTTTTGACCTAGATGAATTCATAATTCACACAACTCTCCTAGAAAAGAAAAAAAAAACTTCTCCTCTCTCCTAAACACCCTAGCTGTCGGTCAACAAGGAAGAAAGGAAGAAATTTTTCTGTTCATCAATCCGCGTGATTATTTAGAGACAATGTGTTTTTGTTGTTCTGATAAAAAATTCAAGAAAGCTTCAAGGAATTCGTGAAGAATGGATATCACGAGGATTGAAGACTTGGAGGCTTCAACCATTCGAATTTTGAAGGAGGATCGAGTTCTCCAACCACTTCACTTCAACCGGTACGTTATAGTTCGTTTTAGCAAATTCATGATTCAATATGCAAATCGAGAAAACACTGCGGGTATTTTAAACCTTCTGCTGCACAATTTTTCGCCAAACCCAACAGAAACCTCATAGGGAATTTGTATTACTAAGTAACATATATGTAGTGTTAAATAAACTTGGTAAACAAGTAAACTCTAAGCTATGGACAAGGAAAAATAAATACAAGAAAAGATATCCTAAACTATAAAAATATATACAAGGAAAGATCTTATACGAATCTAGAATATATATTCTAACACTTTCATCGTGTCTTTTTATATTCATTTCTCATCTTTATTAATTGAAATAGGAAAAAAAAATGCTTTTTTCCTTTTCCATTAAAATAAAATAATTGATGTCACACCAATAAATAATAGACACGTAACAGTAAAAACATAAAAAATACTTAAAAATTAGTAGTTATAAATACGTGTCTTTTTTTATTCATTGGTGTGAACCCCCTTTCGTTTTTGCCCCCATAAAACAAAAATGCAACTAATCAATAGAGAAATAATGCTCTATAAAAGATTTTATTACTTGATTACAAAACCTCTTATTTAGAAGAGTTTTATATGCTTCTTACAACTGCATAATAATATAGTACACATATCAATAACTTAAACTTCCAACTTCTAGCAAGAAACAACAAAAAAGCTCTTCTTCAACCTAAACTAATAATGGTGTGAAAAAACCACATTTTTCAAGGTTGAGCTTTCCATGCAGAAGAAATATCAGCAACAGCTTCTCCAACTGTCAAATAAAGTCCTTCGAACCCGAACGACTCCAATACATTTGAGTGGTTGAGTTTTTCCATGACGCTTCCAACAGGATTTGCCAACACGAACTGCATGATGATAGTAAGGTCACTACCGAGAAATGAAGGCGAAAATACTCGTGCAAATATTTGAGATGTATAATGGTTTTTGTGACAACTTACCTTAACTGATTGTTTCTCGAGCATCTTTTTGAGTTCGACAATCGTGTCAATACCACTCGTGTCTATTGCCGACACAGCTGATATAAGAGAGATAAAATGGTGTCTTCAGAAAAATTTGGGAGGTTCGGTTAATTCTTAGCCCTAATTGGATTTGGTCACATCCAGCCAGTCACATGGCAAGTTCAGTTCTCTTGCCATCTGATTGGCTTCTGTTTGGCCAATATCTGACCCGGACTAGAATTTCGCTAGATTAATACACAAAAAAATAAGCTAATTCTTTTCTGACTCACCAGTCATATCAAGAATCACGCATTTCATATCACTTTTGTTGTTTGATGCCAACCACTCTTCCTCTTCCCTAATCCATCTCATGACCCTGAAGATTTGAGGAACGAGATTACCTCGATTAGACTTAGTCGAAAACTATGGGGATAGCAAAATCCATGAAGTTGGCAATGTTGATTCAGAATTATTCTTAAGAGGTCTGTCGATACTATATCCTTTTACAATCACAACCGTCCGGGATCTATGTGAGGTCCAGCATATGCAGACGGTTATGATAGTATAGGGACTTATGTCTCGAGACTTCCTAAAAATCACTTGTCAGTTCAATTCTGTTGCATAAGACGGAACATATTAATCCATTTCTTGATACAATTTTTTTTTTTTTTTTCAACTAACCGTTCTTGTAAATAAAGAGAATTCGCGAAGTAAATAGGAGCCTCGACAGCAAGGATAAGAAACGAAGGAATCCTGACAGCGTCCTTGTATCTGTTAAGGTTTTGATATATTTGAGTTCCAGGAATGTTGCCCAAAACAACTGTGTTTGGCCTTGTCACATGCAAAAGAATCTTGAAAACCGAAATTCCGACCTGAAATTTTTTATTAATTTCAAGTTAAATAAATCTGAGAAAGTTTATAAGTCGTTTATGAAGTCAATAGAAGGAAGACTTACTGCTATAGCAAGACCGAGAGGCACTGAGAGAAACAGAACACCGAGAAACGAACACAAGCAAGCCAAGAAATCGAGTTTATCAACTTTAAAAAGTTTGTATGCAGAGTTGTAATCAATTAAGCCAATCACAGCAGTTATAATGATGGCTGCCAAGATGAAATTCGGAGTGTAATGGAAGAGTGGCATGAGAAAGAGCAGAGTTATAAGCACTGTCGACGCCAATATTATGTTCGATACAACGGTTTGTGCTCCGGCATTATAATTCACGGCCGATCGTGAAAATGACCCTGAAAGAAAAAACACACGTTTGGCAATATCACAATCAGAATTCTTAGTCTTGAGGGGCGACATCAATATTCTAACTCATATATGAGGGCAATTTAAGAATGGCAAGAATTTTAATAAGCTATATATGAAATTTGAAAACTATATCGACTTGCAGGGGCGGCTGGCATCCAGCCTCCGCTTGCCCTGTCTTGGGACTAAGCTACAAAGAGATTGAAAAAGAAAAATACGAATTCTTTCTGTGTCGTAGCCGGAATTCTAATTCTTGAGGGGCGAGATAGCTATTTTGACTCATACATGAGGGCAATTCAGGAATTCAGAGAGGATCGATTTTTGAAAGCTACATATGAAATTTGAAATTTATATCGACTTGCAGGGGCGGCTGCCGAGTCCAGAACCCCTCAACCCCTTCTCGCGGTTAAGCCATGGAGAGATGGAAAAAGAAAAATCATGACAATTATTTTACCTGTGGTGACATAACACGAAGAACAAGAGCCGGCCATGTTCATAAGGCCAATGGCCACCATTTCTTTGTTGCCATCAACTTGGTAGTTCCTTAGAGCTGCAAACGTCCTTCCGACTGCGATCCCTTCCTGCATATGACAAAAATCATTAAAGTTACAAAGTCAGGCTTCAGAGTTGTCTTAATTCGTGATATTTAACATAAAACTACATAGAGATTTTATTAAGAACTTACCGTGAGAGAAAGTATACCGGTTATGATACCGGTTTTAATTGCTAGAGCCAGATGAGTGCCACTGAAATATAGCATGTTCACAGAAGGCGGATTAAGACCCTTAGGCAACTTTCCGATCTGTATAAATAAAAATTTCCAATTATACACCATCCGACAATAATTTATGCGATGACAAAATTACCAGGAAGAAAATGATATTCTTACAACTTGAACCCCGTGAAGTTTGGATTTAAGACAGGTGACTAGAATGGTTGATAGAATAACGGATGTTAATGGGGCAGCTGCTGATATCCAAAACAGTTTCGGTTTTCTCATGCTCTGCATTCGTTTATTAACGTCATAACCGAGGGGGAGAAATCTTTGGAAGAAAATAGGCAATAAACTATTGAATGTATCAAGAAATCTTACAATTTGCCTAGTTGTTAGTAACAAGGCAAGAAAACAAAGTCCCATGAGAATTGTCTGCCAAGACCACTGCACAAGCACGAAACAACTCCGAAAATCAAATGATTTTTCAATTGAAACATATCATAGAAGATTAACATAATCCTTCCACAGCCTTTCAAACATTTAGTTTACAGTGCCTTGAGAAATTCAACTGCAGAAGGATATTTTAGTCATTTTACAACGATCACTGTAGCCTTAGACTCCAGCTATAGAAGGGCTTTCCATGTAAATCTTGTTTCCCTTCTGTGATTTTTTCTTTTATTGTTGTTGCTCGTTACTCACACTTTTTTCATCAATTTTTTCAAAACAATCATAGCTCTTCAATCAATTAGTTTCACAATTTACAGAGTGAAAAAAAAGAGAGGTTAATTTCGAACAGAATCATAGCATATCGTAGAAGACGGCATCGTCATGAGATGCCCACTAAAGCAGAAAATATCACAAGTTGATAAAAGAAAATACAGTAAAAGGAACCTTAACTCTAGAAATCCAATATTAGAAAGGTATTTTGGTCATTTTATAGTAACAACGGTAGCCTTAAACTCCAGCTATAGAAGGGGTTTTCCATGTAAATCTTGTTTTCATTTACGTGGTTTTCTTCTTATATTCTTATTATTGTTACCAACACTTTTTTCATCAAATTTTTGAAAATCAATTAATTTTTGCTAAAAATCATACCTCGTCTTTGTGCTTGAAGACAGAAGATAAAACGGGAATGAGTTGCATCTTGCCAGTGAAATGAACAATCCCGAGCAGCCCTTTCAGTTGTTGCAATGAAACGATAACCGCTGCACCAGCCATGAATCCAACGAGAGTCGCTTTTGACAGAAAATCAATCACAAATCCTAATCTGTAAAATCACACCAACATTAAGTCAAACCAAAAAACATATTTTCTGCTTAGAAGTTTTATCCTTATGTTTTTTTTCAAACAGAAAGTTTTATCCTTATTTGCAGCTTAATTATACCTTAGGAAACCAAGAGAAGCCTGCAATACTCCCGCGAAAAACGTAGCAGTAAAAGCCAATTTAAGGTACAGAATTGGCTCTTCATTGTAAGAAACAGTACCACTAAGCATTGTGCCCATTACAAGAGAAGCTATCGAGACAGGGCCAACCGCGAGATGTCTAGAACTCCCAAGTACAGAGTATATCAAAGGCGGGACGAAACTCGAATCTGCATAAAATCCAGTTCATTAATCAGAAACTTTGAACAAGTATACAGCTATATATGTACAGTGAAATATAGAGTTGTTTGATGATCTTGAATGATACTTACATAAACCAACTATGGGTGGCAAATTTGCTAGCTTTGCATAACTAATCCCCTGTTTTAGAGAAATGGAAAGAATAATCATATTCAGAAATCTGTAAAGTAAAGATTTCATAATTTTTTACAGATTTTATATATTTCCTCAACAAAATTTCTGAAAAATGAAGATTGAATGTTAAGGCTGTGTTTGGAACTTGAATTTTAGCGAGTAAAACACACTGAAAATAAATCATTTCCATCTCTCTAATGATGAAAATCTGGGCTTCTTCACTGAAATCCATGTAAAAGTAAAGCAAGAAAAACACACTTCCTTCACTATTCTACAATAATTCACAATCCAAACACGACCTTAACAAAAACAAAACATTGAATACAAAGAAGATCAAAAAGTAACAACAAATTTATACCTGGGGAATTGCAAGGCTAGCAATGGTAAGGCCAGAAATAACATCAGATTTCAGCAACTTCAAGCTATAATTGGGGCCCCACTGGAAAACAGGGAAGAAAAATTGAAGCCCCAAAACAAATTTTCTAAAGGGTGTTTGATGCTTAAACTTGTGAAGTGGGTCATCAGGGAAGAAGATCTCCGATAGGCGGTGCCGGAATTTCTGGACGGTGGTCCGGTGCGGCGGAAGGCACACTTTGTGCACTTCCAACGGCGGCATTGGCGTCGCATTTGTCATAGTACTGGTGCCTTCTTCATGCCATGCAGATTTTGTAGCTGGGCTTGCAAAATTTTCAACCTTGTTTGAATTTATATGCATTTTTTTTCTTTCTTTCTTTTTTTTTTTTGCAAAAATTGAAAAAATATTTTTTTTTTTTTGTTCTTTGTTAATCCAATCCTGGATTGAAGGAGATGATTTTTAGGGTTGTTGTGTATGAAATTTAGGGGGGGTGGAAGTTTTATTGCCAGTTAGAAGAGGCAGTTGTGAGAAGTTAACCTGAGATGGATTCTTTGTACAACGTTGCCTTTTTATAGTGGTAGATTTTTGCATGGGGCTCCTTTTTTTAATTATTTTTTTAATTACTATTAAAAATAAGTGTCGACAAAATAAACGTGACTTTACTGACGAAGCTAATGCTCCGACATACTAGAGATAAGGCGTGTGTGTTTTTCTCTCTTTCATAGTAGTTAATTTGTAATAATTAACAACTTCATATTTTCAAGAAAATTAAATGACCATAATTTTTTTTTAATTATAGATAAAAAAAAATATTTTTTAATCATAGATCACAAAAATTCTATAAAACTCTAAATAAAAATAAAAATTTAAATTGAAATCTGGACCTCCAAGAAGTGGATTCTATTAAACTAACAAACCTCGTAAATGACCATAATGTTATATTGGAAATTACTTTGTGTTATTTTTTATTTTATTTTTTGGATCAAATATTATTTTGTGTTATTATATATTTATATGTATGACTCCTTAATTGTGCTTTGCTCTTTTTGACTCTTTGACTTTTGTATGTCAATTTCGACGATCCGAGTCCTCCCTTGCGACAATCATGTCATTATTCTTTTTGTTATTATAATAGATTTGCGACACATGTACAAGTGAGTTGTTGTGAATTATTAATTCAGTCCAAGACTCAAAATTATTACCTATTACAAATTTATCTGGAAATTAATTATCTTATTCATATTAAATGGTAAAAATCAAGTTACATCAATGAAATAACAATCAGGTGCTAAGGTGACATTTTGCTTTCACCATTTATCGATATCTGTGCTACTATAAAAGTGTGGATCTTGTAGATTTTTCTTCCAATTGTAAAAAAATATTATTGTCCTCACTTAAGTAACCTAACTAAATAATAGTAATATAAATGTTCCAATTGTGTAAAGATTAAAGTACTCTTAATTATTTTTCAAATAATAATACTAATCGAAATAGGTAATAGCTTTACAAATAATTCTAAATTTCTGATACGTCGGTTCAAGTACATGATCAATTGTCTTCAGAAAATAATTCCTATAACAATTAATAGCTGAAACATATGATCGATTATCTTTAGAAAATAATTCTTATAACAATTAATAGGTGAAATGTAGATAGACTCTTCATTTGTTGTCCATCAAATTTTAGACTATTTGGTCTCAATTTCTACATCAACATTTATCTTTTTAGCTTACCAAATCTTTAAATTTCATTTAAACTTTAGATATCTATATTCATCTAAACTCCAATGATTTTTCGAGTCCATATGATGAAAACACATAACTACCCAAATCTTTCTACGTTTCTTTATTATAAATATAGTCTTTACTCCTAGGATTTCTCGTATGCGTATGATATCTTACAATTGAAGTACAAAAATTCAAACATCATTCTTGAAGAAAAGACAAGATTTCAGGATGCATTTTCAAAAATTGATCTGAAAATTGTGTCTAAAGCTTTTGAAAAATTATGATTTGGATCATTATTGAATATTAGGACCTCTTAAGTTTGTTTGTTGAACACTTGGCTTTGGTTTGTGAAGTTTGTCCATATGATGGGGAATTAATTTTCAAGACATACAAATTTTGTGTTAAGTTAAAAAAAAATTAACAGAAACACATGTATCTAAGGATATTACTTGACACAACCACTTTTTTTTGCTTCAAGAGTATGAGACAAAATATGTAATTTGACATGTGATTATTTTTGTAATTTTCTTTACATTGAAAAGAAAAATTCTTACTATATAGTTTATTCATTTGAAAAATCCAATAACAAATATTTACATATAAAAGCAACCAATTGATAATTGTTAATGTACCAAGGTAATTTAGCCAAAAAATATTATTAACCTTTAACTATTGGTAACGAATAATTAATAAAGCAGAGTATTTTAAATTGAATTATTTTCATGACTTTTTAGGAATTAAAATTATTTTATGGAGTTTTTAGAATGTTTTCCTAACTTTAATATAGAAATAAATTTATAAATCATATTTTAACATCTCAAAATTTGTGACTATGCAAAACTAGGAGAAAAGTTCTCTTATGCAAAATAGGTTAGATCACTTCATCTATATAAAAATTGTGTATTTACGTCAACGCACGTAGCTTTTACTAGTATTATTAATACGCTTGTATATGTGAGAATTTTCCTACTTACTCATGGCAAATTTCTATTACTCTATTGAATAACATTCTTTAACACACATAAATATTTGTGATAAGTGTATACTTAGTAATTATGATGTGGAGATAGGGTTTTCATTTTTTTTTTAATATAACAGTGTTTTCTTTCTTCACATTCTAACAATACAGTTGTGAAACACATGTTTTATTATTTCATATAAAGGGAGTGTGATATAATTATAATTTTTTTTATATGAATTGTGGCAATCAACTATATGAACCGAGAACTAGAGAGTAAGTGTGGGGCTAGATACGATACCTGTTAGGGATTGCGTCCTTAAATCCAATTATTTAATGAATTACTTATGAAATTAATTATATTTTAAGTTATGAGTATTATTAAAATGTCCTATGAGATAGGCATAGTCTATAATTATATATGATAATCCAAATGGAAGTGATGTTCCATGAAAAGACTTAAATTAAGTATATCATAAATTATTATAAATGAGTTATAATCAATTATAAGAATGGACGTCTTATCTGCCAAAGGAATATGCTATATTCTATAATTTGTCTCAATCATGAGAGTAGAGATTCCAATATTAAATATTCGAGTAAAGCAATGAGATTGATACACTGAACTAGACCAATTGAATTTTTTATTTTTGGCTACTATCGAAAATAAATAATTTAACAATAACTTTTAATCTTATGATTTTCGTGGACTAATGCATCTAGTGTACATTCTTTGATGTATTCAGAAGTGAAGTTTTCGGTGACCAATATATTTTATACATTGGGTAATGATATAAAATGCGATTACAAAAGAACATTCATATGGAATCTATAATCTCCATGAAAAATAAGATATATCCCCTATAATAGATTTGCAATGTTCAACTTTTCTAAAAATTTGGCCAAAGTATTTCGAGTAAGTGTCACTGAAATTACATAAAAAAAAAAATTTATTTGAAAAGTTGATAAGAAGTATATTATAGGATAAGATGTGAAAAATAAAATGATAATAGTATTAATTGAATAGGGGAGTTAATTGAATATTCTTTATGAAGGAATGGGAACTCACAAATAAATTTATTTAATTCTACAGTGCAACAATATTTATTTAGCAGAATTAAATATTGTTAAGTGGTATCAAATGTTACCATGTAATGGTATTCAATTTGAGACACTTAGAGCTAGAATTTATTTTTCCTAAGGTCCCTATAAACCTCAAATTGAAATTCTACGAATAAATACTAAATAATCCATTAGGTGGATGGTTTGAACTTAGATAAAAAAAACATGTGAGAAATATCTTTGAAGAAGATATTTGAAATAAAAAAAAGGAAAAAGGTAAGGGAAAAAAAAAAAACACCCTCACGCGCGCGTGACGGTCACATCAACAGCCAGCAACAAAGGTTGGCTGTCAGCACGTTCCCTATTGCTGACAGCGCAGCGTTTTTGTTTTCTCTCCTAGGGTTCCGTGTAAATTATTTTTTCTTTTGTTTTTTGTTATCCCACGTTGATTTTATATTAATTTTTTTATCCCTTTGACTCACTATATAAAGGGTCTCACATGGGAGTTCAAAGAGACACCAAAGCAAGGAGTTCTGGAGTATATTTTTACTACGAGAACAAACTAGCTTTAAGTATATAAAATTCCTTTATGGAGTTTTATTTTTTGGTATTATATTTTATTGGGAGCCCAAACTCCCGGAGTTTGTTGAAGCATTGTGGAGAAGATTTTGCGGTGTACGAACTCCAATCCCTTCAGCAAGAAGGAGGCTTTATATGTGCGGTAATTTCTACCCTTGAGTTTCAATCTTAGGTGTAAGGTTTGTTTTCTTCGTTTTAATTATTATTGCGTTTATAGTTGTACAATTATTGTTTTTAATTAAAGTGTTTAACTAAGCACTCTTTTAATTGCTAGCTATAGATAGACAATAATAATTATTAATTAAAGTAACAATTAATTGCTTTAGTCAAGTATGTATGGTTTAATTTTTGTAATGTCATGCATGTGTATATTAGAACTAGGTCTCAATTTTATTCCGCTGTGTACCTATTTAGTATTAATTTTGGGCTAATTTCCCAACAATACCGCACTACCAAAAAAAAAGGTCTTTTACTACTTAGAAAACCCATGGCAAATGAGGAAAATTTGTGGGAAAAGCATTTTTACTTCGCTTGTGCCACAGTTTTTCCACTGTGAGCATTGCAACCGCCGTAAGAACTTTGTTACGTTTTATTTCACAGTCTCTTTTTTGGTTCTAGAATTTTGACGAAAATAAAAAAAATCTAAAAAACTCAAAAATAGTATATTTGTTAAGTTGCTTATGGAAATTAAACAGGGAAGTTTGGCTCTAGGATTTTGACGGAAAAAAAAATCTAAAATATTCAAAATTTTTATATTAGTTAGGTTGCTTATGAAAATCAAACGGAGAAAAACAATGAAGAAATTGTGATTGGGGGTTCGTGCGAGTATGGGATTAGGGGCAAGGAAGGAGTGAGGGTGGAACTAATTTGGATATTGGCAATACAAAAACCCGATGTGATTAATACTTTTTCTTTTTTTATTTCTTCATTTTTCTCACCATTTTGTGAAAAAAATTGATTTTCTCTCTACTTGTTTTCGTCCTTGTTATCTTCCTTAACAACAAACTTTGAAAATATATATATTACCTCATAATTTTCTTCTTTTGTTCTTTATAAAATCTTAGATCAAATTAAAGTACAAAACACGCCATAAATTGTTTACAATCTTAAAAAATTATAGGTAAATTCATATTTCTTCCAATGTGAGCAAAACATATATATAACTTCTCAAAATTAAGAATTCTGGCTTTATCCATACTATAGCTCACTACAAAATAAAATGATTTTTGCCCATGTCAATAAGCCATGGTGAAAAGTCTCTTTGTTATGGTGAAAATTAATTGACCACGGCGTTGCCTCGGCTTCGGTCGTGGTATTTGCAAACATGGTCAATATTTTATTCATTGCAAAGACCATAATTTTTAGTCATTGTAAAAAAGTGTTAGATTAGCATTTCTTCCACTATGGGAGTGTTTGCAAACTCTACTGCTTGTGGAGAAGCGTTTTTCACTGAAAATAAGCAGAATCACTTGAGAAGCTGTTTACACCATAAAATAATTTGGGCTTTCGAATTAAAGAGCCCAAATAGCCCAAACTATGGAAATTCGAAAGAAGGAAATTGGGTCCACAGGTAGGTAAAATAAGGCCCAATAAACTTAGAAAATGGCAGAAATATAGGCTGGGTTGATAAAAACCCAATAATCGAATCTGAAGAAATAAAGAGAGTCCAAAAGCCAATAATCTACATTCAAGGAAGACGCGCCAAGTTGAGGATTTTGAAAAAGACGGTTGGATGCAGTTGACGGCAGTTCTCAAAGAAGAAGAACGTGGGTTCCCCAAGGCCAAGATATATAGGCGGCCAAGATGAAGGAAAAAGAGAAGGATCATCATCGGAAATCAACAACTTCTACATCTTCATTCTCTTAGAATTAGCTCTAGTCTTAGGAGTCGTTTATAGCATAATGTAGGAGTAGCTCATAGCTTAAATTAGGAGTAGCCGTAGAATAATGTAATAGTTGTTTGTCACGAATTACTGGGATTCGGCTGCAAAGCTTGTATCCGCAGTTTATTTGTAATTCTCGATCGAAGAATTCTCATGGAGGTATAAATTATCCTTTTTTCAAATTTAAGTATTTGATAGGTTAATTTTATCTTAACTTGAGTTGTTCGAATAATTGTTTTTACACTCGAAGTTAATAACCAAGGTAATCATCACGATCAAAGACTCTCATGGAGGTATAAATTACCTCTTTTCAAATTTAAGTATTTGATAGGTAATTTTATCTTGACTTGAGTTTTCGTTCATTTTTCTCGTATTCGAAAGTAACAACCAAGAGTTAATTAAAGACTTGAACCACCATCTAGGGTATCGAATTCGAACGCAAGGGTTGTTAGATAATTTTAAGGGGAGAATTATCACGAGCCTTGAGTTAACTAATTAACTCTTCCTTAGTCAATTTGTTTTTATCCAAAAACAGAAGCAGAAGTGAGTAGTGTTTGTAAACACAAGCAGAAAGTAGAAAAAAACTGCAATGAGTGTTTGCAAATAGAAGTGATTATAAAATAGTTTTTTCCAAAAAGTACAATATTTTTAAGGATAAAATTGTCATAAAAGATTTATTTTAATTGCAGGAATTTTTAAAGCACCTCGAAGCACCCCCTACCCAGTTTGGAGCTTTTGGTTTCTGGAAACTTAATTTTAGAGAATCAGAAGTAAAAACAGGATTTGCAAACACTGCAAAATTGCTTATTTTTAGCTAAAAGCTCAAAAACGCTTTTGTTTAGAGTTTGCAAACACTCCCTATAGCTAGTTAGAGTTTAAAATAGCTAACATTTTTTTCACCACAGACAGCTTTAGTGTGGCTATGTTAAATATCTACCACGGTCAAATTAGCTGTGAGTTTAGACTATTATAGACCACGACTTTAGGTCATGACATATATTTTCATTATCAATACTCAATTTTCTTGTTGTGTAGGTCAAATGTACATTACTTGAAAATCGAAAAGGTACATTACGTTTTATTTTTTTCTTTATGTTAATTTACTTAGTGGCATGAGCACTATCAAAGTCAATTTTAATTTGATATATATATATATATAAAAGTGAAGAGACATCACAATATCATGGTAGGACATAGAAACACAAGATCAAACCGGGTGTACCGCAGCCCAAAAGAAAGAAAAACATTCACTCAATTAAGTCATATAGAATTCATTTTATTAAACTAACAAACAAATTTGGCGGGCTTGAATGTAATTTGATTAATTAAAAGCAAAAAGTATGTGTAGATATATTAACTATTCGAGTTTCACTCCTCAAAATGAATGGGACATTATCTAAAATAAATTCTAAAGCTCCATAAAACTTATGTTATTCAACTCAATTTATTGACCGCATTAATGGTAGAGCTATAAGACATTTTAGTTTGACCAATCTAATTACAAATTGAGATTGCTAATATCTTACAGTTCTTTATAATCTTGTTATATCTAAAATATTTTAATGATTATTTGTATGATAAAATCTACAGATTAATTATAAGATGTAAGCGTTTACAAAAAGTTAAAAATAAGTTTGTCCAAACACCCTAATAATCTTTCTATTATTAAGTACTACCTCATTGATTTGCACCAAAAATGTCTAGGGTCTTATGGTAATTAACATACCCCCGGTTTGGGCCGGGGCGCCACCGGTGAATCAAGTTCGCGGTTAATATACTAGTCGAGCCCAAAAGGCTGACGACTAAATAAGGGGTATATTATTAAGCCTGATGGACTACTGATAAAGTTGAGCCCACGATCCACAATCCACTACCAGTTCCATATAAATACCCATCTCAAAAGTAGGGCGCACCTCACCAAAGAGGGAGACCCCAATGTACATCAAGTGATGCACGCAAGGGTGCCAATGGAGGCGATAGGCGAGCCGAGACTGGAGGCCAAGCATGAGATAATCACCCTTGGGGAACACCCTCCAAGCTTGACAGGGCGTTATGCCTAATGAGGAATCAGCATGTATCAAGTGAATTAAAAAACTATCTTATTTTCTATATTGCAATTGAACATTTGCAGGTTGGCCATGAGCCAAACGTTGAGTAGGGGTGCCCACCAGCACAACCTACCTTTACTTGGGTTTTGAGGTGCCTATATGCATCCCCGTACATTTTGCATTAATGTTTAGATATTTCTGAATGTTCACTATCTGTTTGTTGAGTGCCGAGAGGCACCTTTCTCATTATACTCAGGTATATGTTAGTTTTATTTGATAACATCCTAGCATATCATATGAATGTGCATCACATGAATGAACGGGTGATTTAACAACACCCAAAAAATGCTCATCGGAACCAATGTTTCCGACCGAAGCTACTCAAAAAACTTAAAGCCCTTTTTTGAGGCTAACATAGGTGGAGCAACAAAAGCCTCCGAACCCTTGAGAGCTCGATTGAGGCTAACCCGCCTTATGATCCTTCCAGTAGTACCGAGAGGGAATGGGGTTTGAAAAACTACCCCCCCTCCGACATGGACTCTGGACTGAGATCATATCAATATGGCCAGCGTGATAATTCACCTTATGCCACAAGTAAACAACACTTATAGTTGTTCAAGCCTCCTAAAATTCTAAGAATCATGAGGAATGGAGGGCACTAATACCCTAAAAATCCGATGTCGGCTGTCAAACATACGAAAATCAATATTACCAAAATTAACGGCCCCCACGTCTAAAAAATAAATATTTTCAAACAGCCATAAAAAAGGCAAACAAATAATGGCGCAAAAGCGTTTACAAAAAAAGAAAAATGTCACCCTAGTACAAAAACTACAAGGCTATAAGCCTCAAGGCATCAGGTCTCAAATTCACAAGGGTCGACACTTAACAAATAAGGCTTGGTGATCTCGTTATTAGCGAAATACTATACGCTATTTGAGAAAAGTTTAACTCCCAGGTGTCGAAGAAACACCAGGTGGGGGGGGGGGGTACTATAATACTAAAAATTGGACTATGGCATGCAAAATACACGCAGCCAATAGTACCAAAACTAATGACCCCCCACACGAAAATCACCCCTTACGAACTTACTCCTAAATATTATAGAACACATATTAAGGAGTAGGGGGACAAGGAGGTATCGAATAGCGCGCTAGTAGCCGCAACTAGCTAAGCTCTAGTAGCTAGCTAGTGAAGCTAAGGAGGTATCGAACAGCTGGCGCTAGTAGATAGCTGATGAAGCTAGTAATTTTAAAGCCTAGTGTTTTAAAAGCCCAAGGGACACTCACCTCTAGCATTCCTTAAATTCCACCAACGGTGTGTTAAAATGGCTAAGTACCTAAACTAGTGCTCAGGAAGCTGAAAAGTACTAAGGCAAAATAATTGAACAATTGATCTAGCACTCATGAAATCACGCCAATGTCATTCTAATATAGCTAAGTAAAAGGCGAAAAAAGATAGTCAATATCCATGAAAAATACCCCGAGCTACCAAAGACTCGAACGAGGATGATCCACCTAATAATTCTTCCAGCAATACCGGGAGGGGATGAGGCTCCACAAATGATCTCCTCCCTCCCACGAAGGTTCTGGACCAAACTTATACAAAAATAATTAAAGTGATGACCATTGTCGCACTAAAATAATAAAAACACAAGAGGCAACCCAAGCCTCCACATAAAAACGTGGCCACTAGTGTTACAAACCACGCCACTTGCTCAAAAAGCATAAAAATAGGGTGAAATCAAGCTTTAAGTTAGCCCTTCATTAACTAAAGATATCATCTACCCCATACCTATCTTATTCCTTAAATCTTTTGTCGCTGAAAAGCACTAAGGAATGAGGGGCAGGCAGTGAACCCTTTAAAGTGCTAAAACCAACCTTCAAAATTCATCCATCACCAAATCAAATCATGGGGGTAGGAAAAATAAGAACTAAGCTATGAAAAGACGAGAACAATAAGATAAAATTTAGTCTTACAAAGCACTAATAAATGATAGTCATAAAGGCTAACAAGAATAACATACCAACAAAGCCCTTTGGAACTATAAGTGTCCAATCGAGGCTGCATTTAATAACTCATGACCCCATTAGAAGTAAAAATAGGTGGAACGATGAAATGCCCTTGAGTTAGCAAAGGCTCGAATGAGGCTTGTCCACCTTATAACCCTTTCAGAGGTATTGAGAAGGGTTGAGGCTCCATTCAAAATGTGTCATAAGCATAGTAATGGCACCATTGGCATCACATGGTGCTAACAAGTAACACCACCATTGGCACCCCAACAAAGCTTATGAGGCAACTGGGTTAGAAAATTAAAAGATTTACTCAAAGCTTATGAAAGGCCAATGAGTAACACACGAATGTGTTATATGCTAAGTCGAAAACAAAAAATCAACAAGGGCCAAGCCGACTTCGATGTTGCGTCCCTAACCATAGCCCCGAGACACCTCATGCCACCGAGGGCAAACGTAACGCCTAGAGGCAAGGCCGCGAGGCAGCCATGCCTCGTGGCTTTGCCTCGAGGATGGCAAGGCCTCAAGGCAACAAAACATCACGGCCAAGCCACAAGGTCGCGAGGCACCACGTCTCTTGGTCAAGCCAAGAGGTACCGCGCCTCGCATCTGACCACGAGGCCAAGTGTCCGGGGTCGCCACCTGGCTCCCCCCACTCCGAATGCGAGGCCCAATGTCCACCTCTATTTAACCCCCATGTGTGGATATATATCTACCTAGGGGGATACAAATCCCAATATAAAATACCCCCCAAGTTGGTGGGTTTAAACAAGCTAGCAGAAATGCTAGTGCTTTCAAAACGCTAGTGAATAACTCTCTAACAAAATGCTAGTGTTTTTTTAGGTAAAATGTTAGCAAGTGATGCTCAAGTATAGCAAAACGCCAGAGACAATAGGACTCTTGGCACTCATAAAATCCTGCTATAGGCGCATAAAAATGACTAAGTACCCCGCTAGCGCTCATGAAGCCAAAGGGTACAAAACACTCCACTAGCGCTCATGAAGCAAAGGGTATAAAACACGCCACTAGCGCTCATGAAGCCAAGGGGTACATAAGACCCCGCTAGTGCTCATGAAGCCACGGGACACAACAACTCAATTAAGTAATTGACCTAGTGCTCATGAAGCCATGGGGGTATACCCCGCTAGAGCTCATGAAGCCACAAAGAAAGAAGTAAAGACTTACTTGAAGCCTAAAAGGCCAGACATATGTTTCACGGGTAAATATGTCATACGAGGTTAGACCAGGACATCATATATCACCCGCATATATGAGGTAACTTGCACAACATCTATGTGAGAAATTACCGGGAGGCAAAAACCCTCAACAAAAAGCCTCAAGGCTACATGCCACAACGGCACGCAGTAGTGAGGTTCTAAAGGAGGCCCCGGGGGACAACAGCGGGGCGACCTCCTCTTCACGTAAGGGCGATATGTCTGCTTGCTACTAAAATCCCTCTTGAAGGGGAGGACTCTCCTACCCAATGGGTGAACAAAAAATATTTTCGACATATGGTCCAGCGCAAAAGGCCATAGGAAATAAATATAACACTACAATGAAGAAAAAATAACCAACAAACCTAGAGGCCAAAGACTTTGCCCCCTCACTTCGAGGCAAAGGATTTAGCCCATTCTCCATGAAGCAGAGACCCTTGTTCTCTTAACACGAGGCAAGGGACCTCGTCACCACACCTCGAGGCCAAGTCCCTTGCCCCCTTATCTCGAGGCTAAGGACCCTACCTATTTGCCGTGGAACCAATGCCCTTACCCCTCACCTTAGGGTAAAGGCACTCCTAATAGATTTGAAGTCCCCTCCGGAGTGCAAATCATCGGACTGAGATAAAAAAAATTATAGGTCTCCTCCGGGATGCTGAACCCCAGATAGAGGCCTCAAAATTCTAAGCCTCCTCCCAGACGACAAGCTTCCTATGGGGGAGGCGCAAGCCTCCCCTTCGGCTAGGCCTGTGCCCCTATCTGTATGAGGCGCGTCTCACAAATAAAGGTGTGCTTGAAGCACATCTCACCAACTACAATTCTTCTAAAGTGCCTCATCAACTAACTTAATAACCCCTTTGAGGTTATCAGTCAATTGGGGTAGAGGCTCATAACTTAAGAGCTCCCCTCATGACATGAAACGCATACCCAATCGAAGTACCTCGCACACGTTGGCATTGCAATGCATCCGACCTCGATCCGGAGGCGCCAGACCTCACGGTGGCCACAGGTGCTGCCTTAAGTCAACATCTACATTGCCTCGAGATAACACTTAAGATATACCCCTTCAAAAGGGTGACTCGTTAAACCCCCCGAGGCAACGAAGTTTGTCATACGCCCGCACATATTTCTACTCTCGGGTATCCTATACGGTACACTCGGGAGTGTGGGGCATTATAATGTGCACCAAAAATGTTTAGGGGCCTTATGGTAATTAACATACCCCCGGCTCGGGCCACGACGCCACACGTGATCAAATCCGCAGTTAATATACTAGTCGAGCCCAAAGAGCTGACAACCCAATAAGGGTAATTAGGCTATTTTAATAGTCTAACGGCTAAATAAGGGGCATATTATTAGGCCTGATGGGCTACTGATAAAGTTGAGCCCACGACCCATAGCCTACTACCAGCTCCATATAAATATCTTAGAGGAGCTAGGAAAGACTCATTATCTACTTTCTCCAAAAAAATCCACTGGCTACGTTTGAGAGTAATTCCAATAAAAAAATACAAACTGACTTGATCCCCATTCACCGGGTACGTAGGTAACTCGCATAAACAACGAGTGCAGTCTATACATTCATCAATCCCCAACCTAGTTTGTCGTGATTTGGATCAGATTCTCCACCCCACATGATAATACACATGACAAATTTTTAACTGACGATTTTTACCATCGTCGCAAATGAAATATAAATTTGTCGCGTAAAGATATTTTTAACCCTATGTTCTTTGTTCTATTGTAGTACTAATTTGGACTCTTAAATATTCAGATGTAATTGACACTTCAACTTCTCATGGTCAAATTTGATATTTTCTACCGAACTCCACTAATAGGATAAAGAAATATTGGTATTCACCTCCCCTAAACTTTTTCCTAAAGTTTGAATATAAGGCAAATACATACTTTCGAATTATGACAAAGATTTTCACGAGATTTTATTGGAAAACAGAGGCATCACCCACCCATATATAATCAGAAAAAAGATAATTTCTAAAAGGGTTAAATTCACTTTACCCCTATAATATGGTGTGTGTATCATTCATCACCCTCGACTAATAAAAACTTCAAATATATCCTTAAACATTATTAATGGACGGGTTAATTACATTTACTACTCCTATTATTAGTGCAATTACAGTTCAGTCTGCTTATTGTTGGCACATAATAAACACCCCCTCTTATAATAAAATTTTATATTGAACCCCCTCTGACTAACATCCATTAATTAAGCTTGACGAAAAGTTAAAATGTCATTCTTAACCCTGGTTTATAAAAATAAAAAATATTTTTCAAAGGGTTATTTACATTAACACCCTCCATATTTAGTGTCAATTATAGTTCAGTTCACTTTATTGATCATATAATAGACACCTCCCTCTTATAACAAATCTTACAGATTACCCCCTATCAATAATTTTTATTACTTTTTTCCTTTTTATATATTTTTCCATAATACACTTTTTTTTATTTTCCTTTTTTTATAACCTTATATATATTTGTTTTCTTTCAACATATTTTAATTTACTAATTTAACTATCACCATTAAAGTTTGACATTGCTCATACAAAAAATCGAAACTCGATATTTGTTTTCAATATCTAAATATTGTTCAAATTGGCATAAATCCGAATTTTCACTTTATTTTCAACATGTTAACAAGTTTTTAAAGAAAATATTTATTTAAAACTAAATTAAAATTTATAATTACATCCTCTTTAATATAAAAAGTTACATTCACCCCCTCAAGGACAAAATATGAAGTTAAAAAAATTGATGATGTCAACAAATTTCATCAGTTGTCTAATCGGGAAGTTGATTGTAAGGTTTTATTATAAGAGGAGGTTATTTGTTATATGCTCAAAATAAGTGGACTGGACTGGACTGTAATTATACTAAATAAGAGTAGTTAGTGTACTTATCATTTAATAGACTAAAATAAGATTAAATCTACTGTCCACACTCTAATTACAATCCATAGTACTTTGGCCCTATGTAATATAATTACAATTGATTTAACCCTTAATTTTGTTCGATGCTAAATAAAATAACCTTATTACATGGACTAAAATATATGATTACAGAAGTCAATAAGACCATTCAAACTTAAATTATCTCACATAAGTTTTTATGACACTATTAATATAAATTTTTTTTCATATTAGACATTTATTAGTCCATGAATTGTATTTTCAATGATAACTATTAATTCACATTGTTTTTTATTCGAATAATATGGTTTCAATAAAACGAGTTATTTATTTTTCAAGTATTGTATTGATGAAAAAATGGTGAAGCTACTTATATGGGTTTTTATAATATAACATATACATACCTCTTTATATACACAATATTGTGTGTGTTAATTATTGACCAATGACTTATTCTTTAATCATATAATTGATGCTATTATGTTATATTTCAACACATATTAACTGAATATTTCAATGTGTAGCTATTTATTTGTGAAAATGCAACCAAAATTAGAAAGCACGATATCATAAGGAATTTCTTTTAATCTCTACTAATGCAACTAAGTTTTTCAAATTTGAAAATATTCTTAATATATATATAAGATAAGACACATATTTCCACCCCCAAAAATATGACATGTTATGAAGTTTGCGCCAATTTCTAAAAAGTTTCGCACTCAATCCCCAATTTTTGATTTTTGTCGCAGACCCCTGACTCCGTTTCTAATGAATATTCTTAGAATATTCCGCAAAAAAGGGAGCCAGAGACATTTTGCAACAAAAATCAAAGGTTGGAGTGTCAAGTGTGAAATTTTTTAGAATAAGGGCCAAAGTGCTCAGTGCAATATAGGTTGGGAGTGTTCTCTTATCTATATCTAAATATATATATATATATATAGAGAGAGAGAGAGAGAGAGAGATTTTTATATATATAGAAGATGGTAATATATAAATTAATACGAGACTTTTGAAAGTTTTATGCCTTCATCCCATACTATTGCAATCATACTGGCGAGTTAGTTGAAGATTAATTTTTTATATACAATTAACTTCAAATGAAACTGAGATCAAAGTAATCCATTTTTATTGAAGAGGGGGTATCCAAATTGTCATATGTCGTGAAACGTTAATTTTTTATCTATAGAATTCACACTATAAAAAAATAATATATTAATGACAAAATGTCAAGTGACAATGTAAAAATTGTCACTAATTGTAAATTTTTAGTGACAAGATTTTTTGTTTTGTCACAATAATATGTTTTACATGTTTAATAGTGACAAGATTTGTATAGAAGTTGTCACTTTTGATACTTAGTGACAAGGAATTTGTTGTCATTATTGACAATTAGTGACACACCTTTAGTGATAACTTAGTGACAACAATTATAGTTGTCACTCTATTTGTGTTGTCTCTATACATGTGTCACTAATTGTCAATAGTGACAGCTTTAAAGAAATTTTTGTCACTAAAAATTCTTTTTGTGACAATGCAAACATTATTGTCACTCATTATATATATCTAATGACAATTGTAACATTGTCACTTCCAATTTTGTCACTAATATTACTTTTTGTTGTAGTGTCAAGGGTATTTCAGTCCATGAATATTGTTCAGAGGGTAATTGAAATTTTTAGCGAAAATTACAGTTTTCATCCCTGAAGTTGTCGCCAAAAACAGATTTAGTCCCTCATGTTACGGCCTCGACGCATTTGGTCCCTCAACTTATAAAAAATGAACACATACCGTCCCTGTCGTCAATTTACCGTATGCAACTCACGGAATTGCCATGTGCCCTGCACGTGGGGCTGCTTTTGGGAGGAAATACCTACGCTTTGGTCTTCTTTCTTCACTTCTCACCCTAAAATTTTCTAAGTGTCCAAGAATTCCCTCAATATTGTCACTCGAACTCCTAATCTAAAGCCTCAAAATCTCATTTGTTTGCCATTTTCCTCAAAAATTGCATCGTAGATCTGATTACCAGCCTTTAATCGGTTGATTTTCCCTAAAAAAATCCAAGTACTCATGGTTCAATCATGAAATCTCTCAAACCCCAACTTCGAACCCTAAAATTCTAACAAATCTGAACCAAAACCCATATATTTGTTCGTATATGTCAGTTTGTACCCAAAATCGTTTGATTTATAGTAAAAACCCTAAGATTTCATCAGCTATTTCTGAAATCCCCAAAAGGTCGAACCAAATTTAGGGTTCTCCAACCACCAAATTGAAAAGGTAAATTTTTATTTCTGAAATTTTATTGTTTATTTTAAAATCCCCAATTTTTACTAGCCCTAATTACGATGTGACATAGTTTTGCAGTATGGCTAGAAGAAGCAAGCATGCATTGGACTTTACACCTTATTATGGTACACGAATGCTTAAACCCTAATTCTGATATGTTTTGTGTTTTTGTATATGAATTGCTTTAGTGAATTTGTTGTGAACATTTGAATTGGTTGCGTGCATATTTCTTGTGTTGGTTTTTCTGTTTTTTGGATATTGATCTATTATGTTGGTTTTTCTATTTTGTTTTTCTATTTTTTTTAAAATATATAACAAAAAAATAATTAAGGTGTGATGAGGGATGATGGATGTTTTACAATTAAGCTATACTACAATGGTATAATGAGGCATAATCCTAAGCAATATATTGGTGGGGATGTAGAATATTTTGACTTTGTTGATATAGATAAGTTGGGGATGCCTGAGTTTTGGGGATTTGCAGAAGGAGTAGGATACAGTGTTAGAGGAAGTGTTAGGTATTGGCACAAATATGGGAAGACTATGGATAAGGGTAAATATCAAGAACATGACAATGTTGTTTTAGCCATTAATAAACACATTCCTTCTAACTATGAAGTTGCAATTTATTTAGAACATCTGGATAGTAGAGGGATTTTTGAGAGTCAGACTGAATCTAGTGGTGTTGTAAATAGCAGTGAGAGTGGTTTAGGGGAAAATGCGTAGCCTGTAGAAGAACCTGTAGAAGAAACTGTGGAAGTACCTGTATTTTCAGAAACTGATGAAGAAGATTCAGACTTTTATGATAGTGAATATGATTTTGAGGAAGATGATAAGCTTTTTGATGTGTATGTTGACCTTGACATTGAGTTGATGGGGTCTAAGGATAAGGGAAAAAGTGTTTTAGAAAAAATGAGTATGTGACAGAAAAGATGTGCGATAGAATGCAAAATGAAGAGGGGGATGAGGACTGTGTTGATGATAGTGATTCTCTAGACAGTGCATGTGGGTCAAATGATGAATCACCAGAAAAAAATATCCAAAATTTAACCCTCGAGCTGATTCTAAAAATCTTGAATTAGAGTTGGGTTTGGTGTTTGATTCAAAACAACAGGCAAAATTTGCAATCCAAAACCACTGTTTAAGGAGGGGAATAATGGTACAATTTAAAAAAAATGATGGAAGCAGGCATAGGGCTAAGTGTAAAAATAAGGGGTGTGTGTGTACTGTCCATGTGTCACATATGCAGGGTGATGATACTTGGCAAATAAAGACATATAACTCTGAACACAATAATTGCTACTGGAATTACAATAACAAAAGCCTTATGTCTAATTGGATAGGGAAAACTTTTGTGAAAAAATTTAATAGCAATCCAAAGTTGGGAACTTCTGAATTTAGAGATGAGATATGCACTACATTAAAGGCAAATGTGTCAAGGTCACAAGCTTATAGAGAAAAGAGAAAAGCACTTAAGATTATTGAGGGTAATTTTGAGGATTAGTTTAGCAGGATACAATATTATTGCAATGAACTAAAGAGAACTGATGATAAGGCAACTGTAATCTTAAAGTTGACAGAAGATGAAGAGGGCATTAGGTTCCATAGGTTGTACATCTGCTTCTCAGCATGTAAGGATATATTTAAAGCAGCTTGTAGGCCTGTAGTAGGTGTAGATGGCTGTTTTTTAAAAGGGCAGAAGGGTGGGCAGTTGTTATCTACAGTTGAGATAGATCCAAACAACAACATTTTTCCCATTTGCTTTGCACTTGTTGAAGGGAAAACAAAAGATACATGGATGTGGTTTTTGAATCTGTTAGATAGTGACCTAGGTATTTCAGAGAACCAGTATAGATGGACTTTCATGTCAGACAAGCAAAAAGTCTTGATTCCAGCCTTTGAATCTTTGTTTCCTGATGCTGAAAACAGATTTTGTGTAAGGCACCTACACACTAACATGAAAAAAGATGGGTCTGGGGGTATGGCAGTGAAGAATGCTCTATGGGCAGCTGCAAGAGCATCAAGAATAGAAGAGTTTGGTAGAAGGTTAGAGGAATTGAAGGCCATTGATGAGTTGGCTTTCTCCTGGTTGGTGAAAAAACCACCAAATCAGTGGTCTAGGTCACATTTTAGTCCTTTTCCTAAATGTGACATTCTTTTAAATAACATGTGTGAATGTTTTAATTCCTTTATCATTGATGCAAGAGAGAAACCCACAATCCCTATGCTTGAAACAATCAAAACCCTTTTAATGATAAGGTTACAGTTAAATAGGGAAAAGGCTGAGAAGTGGGACAGTGCTATATGTCCAAATATCAGAACTTTGCTAATTGAAAACAAGAAAAATGTTGGTGAATGTATACCAATTAGAGCTGATGAGTGGAATTTTCAAATTGTGTGGCCTTTTGATCAGTATACTGTCAATGTCAAGGACATGAGCTGTAGTTGTAGGAGGTGAGAATTAACTGGCATACCCTGTAGACATGCAATTTCTGCCATCTGGTGCAGAAATGAAAATCCTGAAATGTATGTGCATAAGTATTACAGTGTGGAACAATATAAAAATGCTATGAAAAACCAATTATAGCAATTAATGGTCCTGAATTGTGGTCTAAATGCCAGTCAGTGCCACCATTGCCACCAAAATATGATGAAAAAACTAATGTTGGTAGGCCACAAAAACAAAGAAGAAGGTAGCCTGATGAGTCCCCTGCTCCAGACATTCAAACAAAACTAAGAGGGGTCATTAGAAAGAAAAATAAATGTAGATTATGTGGGACAATTGGGCATAATTCAAAGGGTTGTAAAAGAAAAAGAAACACTGTAAATAAACAGGCCCAGACTCAAGGAAGCAATGCTGGAACTGGACATTGACCAATTCAATCTGCTCCAGTCAATCCACAAACTGCTGCAGTACAAGTGGCAACATTATCAGCCTCTTCAAGTGGTGGCAATCAGGAAACTACACAAACTAGAGAGAAATTACAAGTAAATTATTAGTGTGTATTGTTATTTTGTTTAAACTAAATGCATTGTGTAATTATTTATTAACATTTTCAGGTGAGAAAGCCAAGTAAGAAGGGAGTTAACATTAAAGGAACCTCAAATAGAATAGCCTCAATCAATGTAAGTATTTTATTTATTTTTTGACCGTTGATAAGTACTTCAATTAATGTATTTCTGTCCATTGTTTAATGTAAATAATATATTTGATTGGTTTGTAGATAAATCAAGGTCCAACCATCCACACTCCAATGTTGATCAGAGGTAGTAAAAATTTCATCACTTTGACCAACTTAAGAGCATTTTTTGGAAATCAATCCAATTCTACCCCCCATTATGGAAATCCATCTTTGAAACCTCAAACACATCCAAACATGGTTTCTCAACCTTCAAATGTGGCTTCTTCACAGTCCAGATCAGTGTCCAAACCTGCAAATGTGGCTCCAAGTGCCTCCAGACCTGCCCCAAAGTGCTCTAAAACAAGGCAGTCACAGTCCACTTCAAAGTCAGTCTCCATGAGTGGCAAGTCTGCCTCACAACCTGCCCAAAGTATACATCACAAGTTCCCCCAAAGTCTGTCTCACAGCCCTCTGGAAGTTCTGTGTCCAAGAAGTTTTGGAGACCTTAATTGGTAGGACAAACTGTTGATGTATTTGAATGGCTATCTTGGATGTTATGTTTGGTATTGGAATTTTCCTCCAGACATGTTTGTATTTGGGTTTTGTTTCAGACATTTTATGAATTGAGCAGTTTATGTACTTGATTTGAATTGGTAGCATGGTGGAATTAATGGGGATCTTTTGACCTTATTTGATTGATCTTTTTGTTGAGCAGTTTATTTTGGATGATGTAGTGGCTTTGATTTTGGTGATGAGATGATTAAGTGAGAAATGACCACAAAGTATACCAATGGAGATACTCAGTTACACTACAACATTTCAAGTCAAACTAGTGAAACTCAAAATTAAACTAACATAACTAAACTACAACACATAACTAAACTACAATACAAATACAATTGAGATAGTTACACTACAACATTTCAAGTGAAACTAGTGAAACTCAAATTTAAACTAACATAACTAAACTACAATACAAACTAAGAGACAAACATGATCCATAGTGCTAGTATGCATTTTATGCATATTTTTCATATAATTCCTTTATTCTTTTATTAGTATTTGAGTTTAAATAATAGATATTTATTATGATTTTTTATTTTGATAGGTGAAAATTTGAAAGAAGAAGAAAAAGGAAGAAAAAGATGGAGAAAGAGAAGAAGACATGTTTAAGAGTGTGAAGTAGGAAGAGAAAATCTTATTTTGTAGGAGCTTTCCTATTTGTTTTAGGAGTTCTATTAGTATTTTATTCTATTAAGTAATTAATTTCATTATTCCATTAGAATTAGAGTTTTATCTAGTTAGGAGTCTTTTGGCTAGGCATATATAAATAGATATTGCTGGAATTTTATTATCTCTCCTACACTTTATTATTTTACACGTTATTTTGAGGGAAGAGGAAGAAAAATTCTGCGTTTTGTTTCATTGAAGATGTATTGCTAAAAATTCAAGTTCTAGCCGAGGATATTTGAAGTTTAATTCTACAAAATTTGTGAGATCTAATTTATTCATATTATTTCTTTGTTCTTGAATATTTACATATTCTTTGTGCTTGTTAAAATTATTGTTTCAATTAATTGGGTAATTCGGCCGGTTATTTAATTATTGGAATAATATATAGCTAATTAGAATCTCAAATCCGTAATTATTTGGTTAATTCTAATATTGGTAGCAATTAATAACATTGATTATGGACAAGTTTTTGATTGTTATTATGGGAATATGTAATCTAATTTAAATGAATCGAGCTTGTGAGTTTGTTAATTAGAATTGGTGTTTCTCTAATTTTTAAAGCTATTATTGAATTAAATCTTAAGAGCTTGTTTAGGGTTATTCAATAAATAAGGGAAATAATCAAAGAGCTTGTTTTGATTATCGATAAAATAAGGAGAAACGAGGTTGTTAGAGCTTGTTAACAGTTATAGCCAATTTATTCAAGAATATCGATTATTTTTGCATCGAGGATCAAATTATAGAATTAAAACGGATAAAATTCCTTAGGCTAGAATCTCACCACATAAATAGATTTCTTCTACTTGTTTAATTTTGCATCTCTTGATTTTAATAATTTTAGTTATTTATTTTAATTTTAGTTTAATCGATTATAAAAAATCCCCCCTTTTATTTTATTCGTTTGTTGATAATTAAATCTGAACCAATCCCTATGGATTCGACCCTGCTCATTACTACCTACAAATTTAGGAGTAGGAATTATTTTTGTAGGCTTGACACCTAACACATAGATACTACACCACTACACCACTACAACACAACAAAACACAAGACCAAAACATAAACTACAAACACTTTTCAACTCAAATGCAGATACTCAAATTTGCCTCCCTTAAACATTGGTGTCATAACCATAAGGGTTATGGTTATGAGTATGACAACAAGAACAAATACCACCAATTTCTGGAGACTTTGGTTGGGCAATTCTTCAGCATATTTCTTCATTCTTGCTCTGTGTGAATAAAGCTCTTGCTCCAGAAGTTCTTCTCTTTTGTTGAAGTCCATTATCTCAGGTTCCAAATTTCTTTCTCTTCTCTTGCAGTCCGTAATTTCTGCTCTTAAATTATTCTCAATTCGCTTGCAATCAATTACTATGGATTCCAAACTCTTTTCTCTTTTTTGATAGTTAATCAACTCATTTTTCAAACAATTCTCTCTCCTTTTAAACCAATAAATTTCGTTCTCTATGCGCATAATAGTTCTATGCATATTAAGAAGAAATTCTCTGCCCCTCTCACAAATATCCGGATCCAACCACACGAATACACGACAATATGATGGTTTCTGGTTCAAAAACGACCAATTAAACATTAATCCAAGTCAAATACTTCACAAAAAATTAATTTAACAATAGAAACAATAGTAATACACTTACCCCATAATTTGGACATTTCTGAAACCTTCTGCCGGGGTTTAGATAGGTCCAAGTAGTGAGCATAGGAAGCTTGATTCCACATCTGCATTCATCAACAAGGCCAGAACGTGAAGAATTATTTTGGGACCTTCTCCTTTGTGAGCTATTTGAGTTGGATGAGCTACTTCCACTCATGTTTGGAGAAGTTGGAGAATTTGGAGAGGAGAGAATATGATTTTGGAGGTAATTTATGGTGGTAGTTGATCAAAATAGGTCAAAATCGATTAAAAAGGGTGAGTTCAGCACTAAAACCGAGTTATTTCCCCCAAAAGCAGCCCACATGCGTGGCCCATGGCACTTCCATTAGTTGCAAACGGTAAATTGACGGCAGGGACGATATGTGTTCATTTTTTGTAAGTTGAGGGACCAAATGTGTCGAGGCCGTAACATGAGAGACCAAATCTGTTTTTGGCGACAATTTCAGGGACGAAAATTATAATTTTCCCGCATTTTTTATTAGTAAAGAAGAGAAATTGATACATAGTGTATAGTGCAAGGGACAAAGTGAATTTAACCTTTTCTAAAGTAATAATTCCAGCAATTTTTCACAGCATAGACAATTCTTAAAAACCAAGTAAAAGACCAAAATTTAATTTGAATGCTCATTACTAAAATAAAGTGTATAAACTAAAGTTTATATGCTTAATATAAATGCATATATTTGAAATGTTACCCAAGATACAGTTTTTTGAATACATAATATTGAAATTTTCTACCGCCAAAATTTAATATTATGATAACTTGACGTTAATTTTGAAAAGGGAATTGATATTTGCACTCCATATTTTTATAATAGCACTCTACTTGCTTTTTAATTTGTTGAAATGGAAAAGAATACCCCTTAATTTTTAAAAAAACTTTCTATCAATCTTACAAGATAAATTTGTCAATTTTTAATAATTCTCACATTTTTAAAGCAGTATTTTTTTCACTTTTGCTGCAGATTACTAACATAGAAATCAATCGCTATAGCGTGGTGTATTCCAAATATGTGAAGTAACTATATTAATGATAAGCAAAATTTATTTTACGTCTCTGAGTCTTAGATGCAGTAATTCTCAATAATATGTACTTGCTTGTGTCAAGCTTAACTTTTTGTAAAATTAATTTTGTCCAATAAATTTGATAAAATGCATAAAGTATATGGATAAATGAAATATTACTAAAACTCTATTATAATTCTAAGAAAATGGCAGGTGTTGCTAGCGGCCAATACGGCGTTGCCATTGTGAGTTGTAACATTCTATAAGTATGGTTCTCATGTTTTCATCTCATACATTGATGAGAAAGTATTTGGGATGCAAAAAATTCTAGCACAAATTCAGTTTGGTCGAGCTAAAGAAATTATATTGTTATGTGATTAGTCAGTGCATTGTGAATTATTTTTGAGTTTTGTTTGAATTTGAGCTAGAATTTTCCCTCCGAATGCAACATTATTTGGTGTGATTTAATTTTCTTAATTTGTTATGGCTAATCCTTGTAATCAACTATTTATTGTCCATTAAAATCAAAAGTAAAGAAAAAACATAAATAAAGAATATGATAGTAGAAAAAACAATTATAAACAGGCAAGTTCATCTTTCAAAGTTGCAACTGATGATGAGTATGCAACTATCATCCCACGTTGATTGGATACGACAGACTTGAGAGGCTTATAAGCATCAAGATCCTATATACCTAGCGACGCGCCTTTTTAGGACCAAATTATGTGACTCTGGCAAAGTGGCCAATAACTCGCCAAAGGGCGTCAGATGTACGAGAAGGCAAGTGCATGCCACATCATTCTGCCTTACTCAAGCCCTCATATGAGAGCATAGATAAGGGTGTATAGAGTATGAGAAGGCAAGTGCATGCACATCATTTTGTTATTAACTTGGGTTTCACAATTTACTTTAAGTCTCTTGCACAAAAAATGTTGAACAAAATCCCGAACAAACTGAAAATGCAAAGAATGGATGAGTAATTTTCGAGGCGAGAATTAACTCTATCCTTAATACGAGATGAGGAATCAACGAACTTATATTATCTGCTAAAATCTTGAGAGGAGAAGATGAAGAACACAAGAGCACAAAAGAAGATTTGTGATTGTGTTGGTGTAATTTCTGACTGCAGGAGATGGCTTCTTATAGCCACTGAATTCAAACAGAATTAAAAACCAAAATTAAATCTACCATAAACAATATCTGTAACAGCAAAATAGTTTAAGTTGTTACAGATATTGTGACTGTTGGACTGTTGACTGCAGTCAATGGTCCTTCTAGAAAGCACATTTAAAAATTTGAATTAAAAAATGTGGCCAGCATTTTTAATTCAAATTGTGTTTAATTAAATCAGATTTCTACTGTTGGATTTTCTAGAGAGACCCAATTACAATTTGTCCAAAAAGATTAACAGGTCTCTAGACTTGACTCAAGCTGAGTTCTTGACTTAACTCAAGGTGAGTTGACTAAGTTCATTTCAGTTTTTGACTTAACTCTTAGCACTTGACTTACCTCAAGGTGAGTTCCCAACTCTCAGCACTTGACTCATCTCAAGGTGAGTTTCCAAGCCCACACCACACAGCCTCAAGCCACGGCCCATGGCCCATGGACCTCTGACCCGGAACCAGTACCAAGCCCAATACGGTACCGTCCGAGCGGGCGGATGGACGGCGGCGCACGCGTGCACATGTGTGTGGTGAAACGGACCATGGCTAGGTCTTCTTCCCCTACAAAACCCACAAAAGTGAGATGACCCAAAGGGCCAATATTTTACCTTAAGACGTGGAATTATAAACCCACTACAAATGTGATTTCATTCCAAAGTAGGATACACTCTTTCAAACACCCTACTTTAACACCTAATTTGTCATTTGTAACAAGTACGATTTGAGAAATTTGAAATGCTAAACTCATCTACTCGGAACGTAGATTAATGTTATCCAATAATATTTAGTATCTCAAATATTTACGATGTTAGAATTTATTACGCAAAAGTCATGTAAACACATTTTTGATAATTCAAATTATCCAACAATCCCTCACACGAATGAAATTAATGTAATGCATGATCTCGAGAGTTCGGTTGAAAGTTTATCACATCAGAAGGGCTAGCTTTTAGCTTTGAACCTTTCTTAGTGAAATATCATCGGATTTACTAGGCTACCCAATGAATATGGTGTCTTGAATTGATCAGGCATTTATGTAATCCCAGACAACGATATCACATGATAAACTCTCAGCAGTTTTCAGTTCTCACTTTTGGGTCCATTTTGGCCGTGGCACCCCCTCTTGATTTCAGAAGTGTTTACATTTTACTCAATGTTGAGGTGGCCTACACCTCACACTTACATATGTGACTTCTTAATTAAGAGTATCCTTCCATACTCCACTTCATTTAGACAGTATAGGAATCATGAAAAACCCAGTTTAACCTTAACCTTTGCTACAATTTGCAGGTTGCACTTCTTTATCCTAGGCAATGGGTTTAGAGTTAATTTAATTAAACCCTTAAGTGCCTCACTGAATGGTCACAACTTAGTTGTCCCATTGAACTAAGATCTTGGGATCTCCAGTTAACATGGTTGGGTTACCGCTGTGTCCGTTCTTAATCTATAGTCTTTACCCCATTTCTCTTGATAGGTATTCTATTTGATCTCTGGGCAATCCTTTCACCAAAGGATCTGCAATATTCTCCTTTGATTTCACATAATCAGTAGAAATTATTTTGTTAGAGATGAACTGCTTAATAGTATTGTGTCTACGACGAATATGTCTAGACTTACCATTGTGCATACTATTTTGTGCCCTACCAATTGCCCACTGTCAGTCGCAATGAATTAAGATAGAGGGCACTGGTTTTCCCCAACAGGGACATCTTCTAAGAAATTTCGTAGCCACTCAGCTTCTTCACCAGCTTTATCTAAAGCTATGAATTCTGATTCCATTGTGGATTGGGCTATGTAAGTTTGCTTAGATAATTTCCATGACACCACTCTACTACCGATGGTAAATACGTACCCGCTCATGGACTTAGAGCCATTTGTGTCTATTATCCAATTAGCATCGTTGTATTCTTCTATTACAGCTGGATATCTTGAGTAGTGTAATCTAAAGTTCTTTATGCGCTTTAAATACTTAAGTACTCTAGTTAAGGCCTTTCAATGGTCTAAACTGAGATTACTCGTGAACCTACTCAACTTGCTCATAGCGTATGCTAGATCAGTGCGGGTACAATTTATGATAAACATAAAACTTTCAAAGACCCTAGCATATTCTAGTTGCGATACGGGTTCGCCATAGTTCTTGCATAGATAAACGCTCATGTCCACTGGCGTTTTAACAATCGTACTGTCGCTAGGAAGGAATATTTCCAAAATTGTCTCAACATAATGAGACTACAACAATACAAGTCCTTCAGATGTCTTTAAGATTTTAATCCCTATTATGACATCTGCTAACCTCATATCCTTCATGTCAAAGTTCTTCTTTAACATTCCTTTAGTATTCATGATTACTACCCATTATTAACATGTCGTCTACATATAGACACACTATGACATAGGTGTTATGTGTTTGTCTAACATGCACGCATTTGTCACACTCGTTGATCTTGCAATCATTTGACAACATAATGTTATCAAAATTTTCATGCCACAGTTTTGGCGCTTATTTAAGTCCATACAATGACTTCGCAGGTCGACATACCTTTTTCTCCTGTCCAAGAGCAACATACCCCTTGGGTTGTTCCATATAAATTTCTTCAACTAATTCTCCATTTAGAAATGCATTCTTAACATCCATTTGATGTATTTCAAGCTTATGCAATGCAGCAATAGCGATGAATAATCGTATGGATGTTATCATCATTACCGAAGAATAAGTGTCAAAGAAATCAAGACCCTCTGTTTGTCGGTATCCTTTGACTACCAACCGGGCCTTATACTTAGTAATAGATCCATCAGTCTTATACTTTCTTTTCAGAATCCATTTACAGCCTCAAAGCTTACTTCCCTTTGAAAGATCAACCAACTCCCAGACATGGTTATGCATAATAGACTCAGAGGGTGTTTAGCTAAGTTTATAAGCTCCTCTAAACATCTTATAAGATGTTTTAGAGCTTATAAGCTCTATAAATTTGTTTGGTAATTTTTTTAAAAAAATGGCTTATAAGACCAAAAAATAAGACGTTTGGGTTTTATAAGCTATTTTTAAAAAAGTAACACAACCCCACCTTTTTTTAAACATCTTATAAGATGTTATAAGCTCCTAAAACATCTTATAAGATGTAGGAGCTTATAAGATGTTTTGATTAAGCTTAGCCAAACACCCTCTTAATTTCACTATTGATAGCCTTTTACCAGAGTTGAGCATCTGGACTGAACATTGCTTCCTTAATCGTCCTTGGTTCACCTTCTAATATGTATGATACAAAGTATGTACCAAATGATTTAGAAATTCTTGCCCTTCTGCTACGTTGTGGTTCTTCATCCCTGAGATTAGAACTACTCGTATACGCATCATGTGTTCTTTTAAGACGACTTTGTTCAGTTCTTTATTTATTTGGAAAGACATCCCCAAAGAATGAAGCATTTCTAGATTCCATGATAGTACCTTCATAAATCACAGAAATTTCAGATTTATGTACTAGAATTGATAGGCGCTACTATTAAGTGCATAACCAATGAATATGCAATCAATATTTTTAGGTCCTATGTTATTGTTTGGGTTTCGGTACTTCTACCTTAGCCGAACACCTCCATACTTTGAGGTACTTATATGAAGGTTTGTGACCTTTCCAGAGTTCGTACAGAGTCTCACTCCTACTTTTGTGGGGAATCTTATTAAGAATGTAATTGGCGGAGAGGATTGCTTCCCCTTAAAAATTCTGAGGTAATCCAGAATTTATCACATCGCATTCTTCATTTATTTGAGAGTGTGATTCTTGCGTTTAGTAGCAACATTTGATTGAGGTGAATAGGGTGCCATCGTTTGATGAATAATTCCATAGTTGGTATGAAATTCATCAAACGGCGCTCTGTGTTCTCCACCTCTATCATTTCGGATAACTTTTATCCTTTTCCCGATTTGATTTTCAACTCTAGTTTTGTAATGTGTAAACGCTTCAAGTGCTTCGTCTTTACTTCTTAGTAAATACATATAACAATATTTTGTGCAATCATCTATGAATGTAATGAAATACTCTTTTCCACCTCTACTTTGCACAAACTTTAAGTCATAGATGTCATTGTGAATAAGTTCTAGAGGTGCTGAGTTTCTTTCCACCGAATGAAATGGCTGTTTGATTAGTTTTGCTTCAACACATATTTCACATTTGTGTTGAGTATCAACTTTGAAGGTTGGTGGTAATAAATTTAAATTTATTAGCCTTCGCATAGTATTATAATTTACATGTCCTAATCTAACATGCCATAAATTAGAATACTCAAGCAAGTAAGCAGAAGAAATAATCTTATTATCATCATCTTCGGTTACAACAGCGCGAATCACACTCATTAAATGCATTTTGAAAAGGCCCTGCTCGAGGTAACCTTTTCCTACATAGATTCCACGCTTCGTAAAAGAAAACTTATCTGTTTCAAACACTAGCTTGAACCCATTCTTCACCAGGGTAGATCCTGACATCAGATTCTTGTGAATATCAGGAACATGTAGCACCTTGGTCAGAGTCAGCTCTTTTTCGGAGGTCATCTTCAGCATCACCTTACTAATTCCCAGTACCGGAGAAGTGGTAGAGTTACCCATAAACAATCTCCGCCCTTCAGAAGGTGATTAGGATGAGAACGCGTTTTTATCAGAACAGATATGGCGAGTGGCCCCACTGTTGATGAACCACTCTCTTGGGTTGTCTACTAGGTTTGTCTCGAACACAACAGCAGTGAGATTGAGTTCAGACAAATCCAGTGGGACCCAATTTCCAGATAGGTCATCAATCATTTCGTTGATGCTTTGTACATCATCAACAGCTAAGTAACCTGGTTCGGAGCCTAGTTCTGAACTTGTTTGCATTTGTTTTGGTTTTGACCAGAACCTTGCCCTTGAGACTTATTTTTCTTGGGTTCTTTGCAGTCTCTGGCCTAGTGACCAGGACAGGCAAAATTGAAACAACCTTCTCCCTATTTTGACTTCCCTTTCCCAGCCTGCTTTTTTTGGGAATTTCCTTTGGATTTCTCCTGGAATTTTCTCTTCCGGTTGGACCTTTCCAGGACTTCGGCGATATTTGCCATCGCCTGCATAGGAGGTTTCTTATTTGAGCCCCAATTACCTTCCTCAATTTTAAGTCAGACAACCAAGTCTTCTAGACTCATCTCCTTCCTCTTATGTTTCAAATAGTTCTTGAAATCCTTCCACAATGGCAGTAACTTCTCTATAATTGAAGCTATCTGGAAGGTTTCACTCAGAATCATATTTTCAGCATGAACTTCATGTATGATTTTCTGAAGCTCTTGGACTTAGCTCATTAAGGACTTAGAGTCCACTATTTTGAATTCTAAGAACTTCGCGACCAAGAAGTTTTTCAGTCCGGCGTCCTCAGTTCTGTACTTCCTGTCCAGTGCCTCCCAGAGGTCTTTGTCAGGCTTGACAAATAAATATACGCTATACAGCAAATCATCTAATCCACTGAGTATGTAATTCCTGCAAAGGAAGTCACTGTTGTTAGGCATCATATGCCACCATCAGTTGATTATCAGGTGACTCAGTCGGGACATAGGGAGCATCCTCCCTTAAGAACCTCGCTAGGTTCAATGTCGTGAGGTAAAATAACATCTTTTGCTGCCACTTCTTGAAGTCAACCCTGCTGAACTTCGACGACCTTTCAACTTGAGCCGGTATAGCCAGATTATCCATAGGAACAAATGGAGGGACTGGACAAGAACCAGAACCGGAACCAGGACCCAGCCCTAAACCGGAACCTAACCCAGCACCCCCACCAGAACCAGAGCCAAAGTTAAAACCAACATTGGAATAGAAACCAATGCCGAGACCAAGGCCTGTACCAGGTCCAAAGCCGAAATCAAGAGTATCAACAGCAACAACATCACCATGGTTAGCCATTTTCAGAATTTCGGATAGAATGAATCAACAAAACCAGAATTTCATGTTAAGTTTATAGAACAAAATCACGAACAAACTAAAAATGCAAAGAATGGGTGAGGAATTTTCGAGGAGAGAATTAACTATATCCTTAACACGAAATTGCCCCGGCTATAGGTGGTACCGGCTTTGACAAAACGTGTCCCAAGATAGAAAGAAAAACTTTCTGAAAAATTGAACCACTTCAATATCAGAAATCAACGAACTTATATTATCTACTGAAATCTCGAGAGGAAAAGATGAAGAACACAAGAGCATAAGAGAAGATTTGTGATTGTGTTGGTGTGAATTTTTTACTGCAGAAGATAGCTTTTTATTGCCACTGAAATCAGACATAATTAAAAACCAAATTAAATCTGTCATAAACAATATCTGTACCAACAAAACAGTTCAGCTGTTACAGATATTGTGACTGTTGGACTGTTGACTGCAGTCAATGGTCCTTCTAGAAGACAGGTTTAAAAATTCGAATAAAAAAATGTAGCCAACATTTTTAATTCAAATTGTTTTTAATTAAATCAGATTTCTGTTGTTGGATTTTCTGGAGAGACCCTATTAAAATTTGTCCAAAAAGATTAACAGGTCACTAGACTTGACTCAAGCTGAGTTGACTAAGTTCAGTTTAGTCCTCGACTTAACTCTCAGCACTTCACTTATCTCAAGGTGAGTTCCCAACTCTCAGCACTTAACTCACCTCAAGGAGAGTTTCTAAGCCCACACCACACAACCTCAGGCCCACGGCCCACGGATCAGGTCCCCCGGTTCCATGCCCGCGACGCGCATGTGTGGTGAAATGGACCATGGCTAGGTCCTCTCTCCCTACAAATCCCACAAAGGTGACATGACCCAAAGGGCCAACCCTTTACCTTAAGACATGAAATTATAAACCCACTACAAATGTGGTTTTATTCCAATGTGGGATAAACTCTTTCAAACATCCTACTTTAACACTTAATTTTTCATTCGTTACAGGTCCGATTTGAGAAATTCTAAATGCTAAACTCATGTAAATTAATATTATCCGTTATTATTTAATATCCCAATTACTTACTGTGTTAGAATTTATTATGCAAAAGTTATGTAAACACACTTTTCATAATTCAAATTATCCAACAAAAATTAAATAATAATTTAGGGCCCCCATTTTGTTTTAAATATGCACTTAGAAACTTGTGAACCTTTAACGGCATAAAAGTTGATTATTTCTATAGCATAAGAATGACTACGGTTCATGTTGGCTATATTATTGAAGAGACATAATTTTCTTTTAGGTTCTGTAACTTTTCGCTCACTATATATATTTATTCTCACATTGAAAAGGACAGAGAATTTTGGCCCTTGGTGAGCCAAAACGGGCATATGAATCTAGACCGTCCAGTTGTTGCCAGTTTAACAAGATTTCTAATCCTATTAAATCTGTAGATTCTTTTACAATGGAATTCTCTTTAGCCATTTACCAAAAATAAAAAAAAGAAAAAGGAATTCTCTTTAGCCATTTACCAAAAATAAAAAAAAGAAAAAGGAATTTTCTTTAGCCATTTACCAAAAATAAAAAAGAAAAAGGAATTCTCTTTAGCCTGCATATAAAACATTTCTTTAGTAATGAAAACATAGAATTCTGTTGTATAATCAAAAGGGAATGTACTAATGTCCCATGGCATAAAGTCAATAAGGAAAATAAATTCCTCTGGTAAAAAGAGGAAAATTCTAAATAAACTTTTGGCGCATTTTGTGTTTGTTTTATTGTCACCATAAGTGTTTTGATGACATGATGCATAACAATCACGAGATCCATAAACTCAATGTAGAATAATGTTGTTCGAAAAAAAATTTACTTCAAAAACTACAATCATGTCACCTCCTCATTTGGCTTCTACAGTGTACATATTAAAGTCATTAGCATATAGGCCCTTCATTTTCCTCAATAAAAATTAAATGGCAGACTAGGCAATTAGTGTAGCAATTGTCTTAGAACTTGATTTGAGTTATCACAATATTATGTGTTTTGTGCACCTAATGTAACCATGCGGTACCATTATATGAGCAATTGTGAACTTGTGATTATTTCAGGACCTAAAGTCTCAATATCTAACAATCACAATTGTCCGTGCACAATATATTTAGTATCAATGTGTGAGTACCATCACATGATTTGTTGCGATTATTTCGAGAACTAGAGTTCAGATACCTCTAGGACCTGAAAAGGATAAATTATTTTGAAATGTTCAAATTGAGTCGTAACAATTGAGAAGGGGCAAAATCTTTCACCTAACTTCTTATCAACAATCGAAGCCTTGTACCAAGGTGACTAGTGCAAGGACTATTGCTCACAATGGGGAAACTCTTCACTACACCTCCCATCCAGTATGTTGATTTGACTAAAAACCGTATACCAAAAAGATATCCCTATTTGATTGGCCTTAATCTTCAAACCTCTTGGCTTCAGCAAAGCTTGATTGTATAGATCACCCAAGTCGAATCCAAATACACTGATAATTGACCTAATATGAACATGTTTTCGATCACATTCAAATTTTCATTAACATCGAGAATTAAATTCTTTGACTAGAACTAAACTGAGATGACTAATACACAAACTATTACCACGATGTATCTAAAACTCTTTGTTTCAATCTTCAAGGAGAAGAATTAACCCTTGTCCCTCTTCTTAAAATGTATTATAATATACTTAAATCACCAATCAGTTCATGTTATTCTCTTCTCTCTCTTTTTCCCCACACAAGTGACTGATATTATTTATTGCAGGAGAATATCGGCTTATGCTATTGTGATGGGGATTGACAACATATATGTAACCCTCTCTTATAATTTCAATATTCAATGTCCACAAATTCTTGAGACAATATATAATCTTTTGTTATACGCGGCGACTAGTGGATGCTTTTTGAATATAAACTTAATTTAGGATCGATGTAATATAAAGAAGCTGAAACAGTCTCAATCTCTTTGGACCTACATTGAGTGAGCCACCATCGATGGACTAAATTTAAGTACCAAAATATAGGCGTCAAAAGGCCACTTCTCCATCAGAATATCCCTTTCACCTTTTTCCCTTCTAATTATAACATTTAAGTCTTAATTTTCGAGTTCTGTCACGTGCAGTTCTAAGGACCTCTTTCAAGATACGTTCTCAGCATAAGTGAGGGCACAGTCTTGAAATATTTGTTGGAAATAGCTTATAATATGGATATCTCCTATCTCACGTAGAAAAAGTAAATAAGAGTTGTTTACTTTATAAGTAGATATCAAATAATAAATTCAAATAGAAGATTGATGGGAAAATTTGGAGGAAGACCAAAATATAGATATATTATATATATTTATATATCAAAGATATGACACTTGGCACGTGGCACGCGCACGTGGAAATAAATGATAATATATTATTTATTTTCGAATTTATTTTTAATTAATTTTTGAAATTAATTTTTTTAATTAATTTTCGAAATTAGTTTTTTATTTTAATTCCGAAAAGGTATGACTTTTGGATGTGAAAAACAGAGTTTTTCTCATCTGAACATTTACAATGTTTTGAAAAAACTTTTGATCAAATCATTGCAATGATTCGAATGGTTGTCAATAGTCTATAAATATAATCAAAGCCAAGGATTCAAAATTATTCGAATTTCTCTTACTTTTACATAACATTATTAGTTCTCTTTTTAGTTCGTGAGGGAAGTCTTCGAAATTGCTATTCGCAGACTTCGATGGTTTGTTGTATCCTAGAAGTGAATTGCCATTTAAACACGGTAGCAAATTTATAGTGAGGTCAATTATCACTTTAAGAAAAATGGGATCACGCCTCAAATCTGCATAAATTGTTTACTATTTTAATAACAGTACTCTCTTGTAATTTTTCGAGGTAATTAATTCCTGTCAAGTTTTGAGGGTCTAGATTTTGACAACTCATGGATTTTGTATGTTTCTCGACTTTCTTAAGATTTCTCTTAAAATTAAAAAATTTGTATACATAAGGCTTATCAAATTCAAAATACTGTTTTATGATATTCAAGCTAGGTAGCTTGTGATCAGCAACCGAAACTTATCGGATTGAAGGTCCAGATTTTGACAACTCATGGGTTTTGTACATTTTATTGCAACAAAAGAAGAAAGTTCATATTCTCCTTTAATTTGATGATCATCAGCATATTAGATTGTCTCCCTGTGAGCCATGAAGTCCTTTTCTTTAATTAATGGGTAAAAAGGTAGAGAAGGCTTCTTATGCTTGCTTATACGTACTGAGTCTTGTTCTGACGTGGGATATATGTTCATATTAAATCATAACTTTTGTTTGGAACAGGCTCGTTTACTAATCAACCGAACCAATTCATTTATTAACGATATTGTATCTGCACTTGATTCAATTATTAAACTAGTTAAATTTTTTATGAGTTCTAATTAATCTGGTTAAATTTTATATGACATGGCTCAAATGTTATACATATATGCACATTCTTTTTAAATTTCCTGAGTCAAACTTGAATTTGAAATTTGTTTACCCAAAACCCGTTAAAACGTTAAGAAATTTCTATTTTGTCCTCGAAATTAGGAAGTTCGAATTCATGCTTAACACTTGAAAAAAATAAAAAATATTAGTGATAAAATGTCACGTGAAAATATTAAAGTTGTCATTAATTATACATATTAAGTGACAATTTTTGTTTTGCCACAGAAATAGTTTTCACATGTGCAACAGTGACAAGAATTGTATATTTGTCACGAGAAAATTACAAAACTAGTCTCATAACTCACGAAAAATATAACTTTGGTATCAAACTTTTTAAAATGACAATAATAGTCTCTCATAACTCAACTTAATTTTACAAAATTAGTCCCACAGTCAATTATGGATGGAAAACACAACTTTGACCGTTAAATCTGAAACCCCCACCCGCCCCACCCAATTGTTGCAATATATTTTGGAGGAAAATCAAAGGATAGAGTTGTTTTTGGAGGGAAACCTACTATCAAAGTCATTTTATTTATATTTAATTAAAGTCAAACACACAAACAAACACACACACACAGAGGGACGGATCCAGAAATGAATGCTTGGGGGGGGGGGGCAAATTACTATTGTATTTTTTTTTTACTATTGTATTTTTTTTTACAATATTTACAACTATATTCTCAAATTTATTTTAGTTTTATTAGATACGTAAAATAAAGATTATCACATGTAAGAAAATACAACATTATCTTTCAATAAACCTATAGTAGTTTCGAAAATATAAATTATTTCGTAAAAGAGTTTATCGAAGTATGCTAAAAGAAGTAGTTAAAAAAATGTTATGCTTATTACAAATCAATGTACAATTATTTGACATAAAAAAACATCAAAACTAAAAATAAAAGATAAATCAACCTCAAATTTTTTAACAATATATTAATGACAATTTCTCAAAAGAAATAAAATAATAATAGTTTGTCGAAGTATGCTAAAAGAAGTAGTTAAAAGAATGCTATGCTTATTACAAATCAATGTACAATTATTTGACATAAAAAGATATATCAAAACTAAAATAAAAGATAAATAAACCTCAAATTTTTTAACAATATAATAATGACAATTTCTCAAAAGAAATAAAATAATTACTATTAAGATTAATATAATCAGTTTATAAAACTTCAAATTTTCAACAATATTATGACACTTTTTGAAAACATTATGACGTAATATAATATAATTACTTCATATCTTGTGGTGAATAAACTCTAAACAATTAAATGATGAACCATTTTTTTGTGTTTATATTTGTTCATGCCACAATAAGTGTTTGTTAATTTTAATCGTAATAAGTGTAGAACTTCAAAAAGAAAAATGTTACTTATATATCCTAAATTTCTAATTCTAATAAGTATAGAAAAAATTTTAAAAAGAAAGTTATTGTTATTTATTTGACTTTTTTAATGGTAATTAGATTTTTAATAAATGCAATGACATTAAAAGATGTGCTGAATACGAAACAAGGCTAAAAACTATGCATTTTTAACAAGAAACAGGATTTAAAAAAAGAATACATAAAAATAGACCAAACTGAATCGAATTCCCCACCTTGAGAAACCCCCACCCCCACCAAGCCTGTTGGTAGGGCCTTAAATTTCTATACAAACCAACTGCTCCAAGCGCATTCTTGTTACATGTTTACAACTTAAATTTATTGGTGGGGGGTACCCTAGAACAAAAGTTCGAAGTCTCCGCGGCCCCACCTATATATATCCGTCCCTACACACACACAGAGTTTGTTGTGTGATGAAGATGAAGCCATGTGTGTGTGTGTGTGTGAATTTTGTGGGTGATGTGTTTGTGCGTCTATGAGTTTGTGTGTGTGTTTGACCTTAAATATCCCTTCAAAAATAACCCCATCCTTTTATTTCCCTCCAAAAAATAATCGGGGAGGGGGGGGGTGTTTTAGATTTAACGGTCAAAATTAATTTTTTTCGTTCATAATTGACGGTGGGACTAACTTTGTAAGGTTAAGTTGAGGTATGAGACTATTATTGTTATTTTAAAAAGTTTGGTACTAAAGTTGATTTTCGCATAAGTTATGAGACTAATTTTGTACTTTTCTCAAGTTGTCACTCTTACTAATTGGTGATAAGAAAATAGATGTCACTATTGACAATTAGTAATATATGTGACAACTTAGTCACAAAAAATAAAGATGTCACCCTATTCGTGTTGTCACTATACATATTGTCAATAGTAATAACTTATAAAATACTCTTGTCATTAAAAAATTTATTGTGACAAAATAAAAATTTGTTATCGCGCATTATGTATAGTTAGTGACAATTTAGATATTGTCACTTCAATTTTTGGCACAAATATTATATTTTGTTGTAATGTAACTCGATTTAACAATACAACAATAAGTAATATTATTTTCAATATCAAGTGATGATAATGTCATTTTGACATGTATAATGAGTAACAATATTTTTTGTTTAGTCACGTTAATGATTTTTTAGTAACAAAAAGTCTTTTCAGTTGTCACTATTGACTTATCATCTAGTGACATGATATGTTTAGTACAACACAAATATAGCGAAACCTTATTTGTTCTTACAAATAGTTAATGGTGACAATAATATTTTATTTGTAAATAGTGACAATAATTTATTTGTTACTAATTATTACGAGGGAGAACTTATATGTATAAATTTTTTGTCAATACTAAACTTGTGGAAATCATTTATGTAGCAAAACACAAGTTTATGTCAGATAATATATATATATATATATATATATTTAGTAACAACTTTGACATCATCACTAAACATCTCAGCATTAATATTTTATTTTATTTTTGCAATGTTTTTCAGCCAAGTTATATGTGTAGCAACTAGTAAATGATTAAAAATAAATATTAATCCTCATGAAAATTTCCTTTGTCCGGCGTGTGCCAGCAATTTCCTTAAAAGCAAATAGAAATTGAGTGATCTATAAGCTGCAAAAATATGATTGTTATAGATTGGAATCTAGGCATTCGCAGAAGTACTCTTGAGGCTGAAATTTTTTATTTTATTTTATTATGAGTTTTGCTGGTAGTGGAGAAGTTTATTCCAGGAATATACCAGGGACAGTGGTAAAGATTGTGTATATAGTTGTGAGTGCTAATTAGCAATCATGGTAAAATTGACTAATATATATGGTTATCTTTAATGTTTTAGCCTTAAATTGAAGTCAACTTTGTGAAAAAACATCAATGTGTCTCTTCTACCCTACTTGCTGCTGGTTTTTCTATACACTTGTCGATCCTATCAAAATCATCACAATTCACTAATGCGGTGATTTAATGGTTAACTTTTGAGTTTCCTACTTCTATATATGTCACGAGTTTGTTATTTTATGTGAGTTTATTATAGGCTCACAGTAACCGGTTTATGTTATTATTGTTTGATTTAACGATAACTATGATTTATTTCATAATCTGGTGGTGCAGTAATTAAGTTGGGCTATATATCGCGTCTCAACGAAATTTTGTGAAATGAACATTTCGTGATAGTTTGATTTTCTTTGTTATTCTTTAATCTATTAAAAGAGAAAAAAAAAAATCACAATCAAAACCCTAAAACTTGAAGGTTTCGTTTTCTTTGCAATAATCTTTTGAACCCATCCATTGAAATAAAGTGATAATTAATGGATATCATGTGCACAAAAACATGGGCTAGGGTTGTTTAATGCCCCCCCAAGACATCTAGAAATAGTGAAAACGTAGAAACACGGATTTACAAACCTTTTTTATTGGTCAAATTAAACGAGAGGTACTAATATCGTGCACATTAAAAAAACACGAGTACGTAGTGTAACACGTCAACACTTGAAGGATACTGAAAAATATTAGTCCATATATCCGGTTTAATTTGCTTGAACTCAAGTATAGTTCATAAGATAAATAAATTGCATTTATCATATGATTAGATCGAAAGAAAATTAGTAAATTACACTTAGATTCGACTAAACCAAATTCGAACTAACATCTCCGAAGAATACAACATGTTTTAGCATTTAGTTGAGAGTGTGATCATTGTTCAATGATCATGTAAAAATCCCTATACACAATTAGAGGAAAATTGTAATTTTGGTCCTATATATCTGGCTTTTTCAATTTTGGTTATTCTTACATTGTGTCCTGTAACTAAAAATTCTCACCTTTAGTCCCAATTAAATTTTCCGTCCAAAATTTAAAAGTCAACTCCGTTAGTCAACATTTTGACCGATTGTTTTTTGGGAGAATTCGTGCGTGAATACACCCATACACGAATTTTATTCAACATATCACGCCATTTTTATTCAAAATCATGTGCTACTCACGCACAAAATCTTCCTAAAGACCCGGTTGAAATGTTGACTAACTTAGTTGACCGTTAAATTTTGAACGAAAAATTCGATTGAGATCAAATGTGAGAATCTTTAAAAGTTATGAGACACAATGTGATAATCCCGTAACAAATTGGACCAAATTGAAAAAGGTCAAGCATTTGGGACCAAAATATGCGATTTTCCCTACTTTTTGTGTTTATCTCTTTCACACACTAAGTTGTATTGTGTGTGGACCCAACATATACTTGTGTGAAAGATATAGACATGCATACAAGTACACGTTAGAGTCACAATATACCATATAATTTCCCCAATTTGAGGTAGGAAATGTTTTCTCATCATTAATGGAGGTTTGAAGGATGATCATAAGCTATGGGAGAAAAATAACTCATTGAGAAAATTTTCACTTTTATTAGTTAGCTTAAAATGGGATTTTAATGAGATTCGAAAGCGAAAATTTTGCCTATTTGTTCATTCTTGTCCTTGAAATGAATTAAATTAGTAGTCAAGCGTCAGCAGTTTCTGAGAAATTGAACCTTATTTTGGAACGTTGGTATTCAGAGGTTACTAAAAATTATAGTTTATACCTAATTTGGTCGAACTCTAGTATAAATCACAAGTTAAATAAATTACATTTTCCATGTGATTTGATTGTAGAAAAAGTGAATTACACTTGATTAGATTAAACAATACTCGAGCTAGAATTTTTGAAAAATACCATGTGTAAAGCATTTAGTTGAGAGTGTGATTTTTCAATGCCAAATCATGTAAAAATTCCTGCACATGACAATTAGAGGTAGGAATTGTTTTCTGATCATTAATGGAGGTTTGAAGGATGATAAGCTATGGGAGAAAAATGAATCAGAGAAAAATCTCACTTTTGTTGTAGTCAAATTATAATGGGGTTCTAATGAGAGCCGAAGGCGAAAATTTCGCCTATTTATTCATTGAAATTAAATTAATAGTCAAGCGTTACGTAGCTACTAGCTATTAAGAAATTAAACCTTATTTTGGAACGCAAGGCTAGGGTTTAGAGTTAAGAGATGTTAATAAGATGATTACTAATTATGCTTATTTTGAGTTAGTGGGGTTGGTAATGGGGGAAATTTGAGTTCCCCGGCCTCCTCTTGTCTGCAAGAAAAAAGTACATGCACCTTCACAATTCTTTATGTTTAGAGACCTAAAAAAACTGTATTCTTATATATTTAGGGAAATGATACACTTTTTTCTTTTCCTTTGATGTTTTTGATTATTTTATGTGCATTTTTCTTTCTCAACCAAGATTTGCACTAACTTTGTCCATTTGAGTTCTAATTCCTAGAATATTCCTTCCACTACAAAGACATGAAAATGCTACACTACTATCTTTTCAAAAGATGACAGCTTGGAACGTAATGTATGAGGGAAAATTTTGGTCTCATTCTTTACGGATTTCTCACATTTAGTCTCAACCAAGTTTTTTGTCCAAAATTTGACGATCAACTCTGTAAGTCAACATTTTGATATTTTTTTTTGGAAAATTCATGCGTAATTGCACTCACACATGAATTATATTCATTATCACGTATCATTCAAGTACAAAATCTCCCCAAAAAATTGGTCAAAATATTGACTAACAGAGTTGACCATTAAATTATGTATAGAAAAATTCGATTAGGACTAAATGTGAGATATTTTGAAAGCTATGGAACTATATGTGAGAAATCCATAAGAATGAGATCAAAATTAAAATTGGCCAAAATTACGGGACGAGAAATATAATTTTTCATGATATTTGCTTATGTATCCTATATAGCCTACATGGACCATTAGGTTTGATTTTAAGTTGGATTGTGTGTTAGTGTTCCTAATCCCATCTTCGCTACCAATATGATAGAAGTTGGCCGGTGATAATTACCCTATCCCACCACATTAGTTGTGCTTTCAGATTTTCGAAGTTCCGGATTTAGATTTTTAGCATAATCATAATTAGAAATACAGTGGGGTTCACTTGAGACGAGACTCGAAATATGAAAGCTTTCTAAGACCTCACGTACATGAACAGATTGTGGAGTTTGATAGAAAAGAGAATAACTGTACAAAAATCTTGATTTGTCAATCTAACTTTATCAAGAAAATATTTTGATTATTTTATATAGTAAGCGTTGTAGCTCTAATTAAACTTTAATTATAGATAGATTGAGCATGATTCATATAACATGTAATTCAAATATCAATAAGTTTTTTTTGTGCGACTCTGGTCTGTGGACATAAACAATCATTAACCTAGCAAATTTTATCTTGTGTGAGTTTGATTATTCTTCAAATTACTTTCTCTGGCATGGTTCTTTCTTCACCAAAAATACATGCTTAGTAGTGCTGAAAACAGGGCCACCATTTCAAGAAAATGTTCGATTTTGATATTTTTCTGTAGCTTTAGAGAAAGCTTTTCGGTGCATACTGAAATTTACCGGTTTTGACCGAATATAAGTGTAATTTATAAGTTAAGTGAATTATATTGTTTATGTAATTAGTCACTTTCCTTGTGTCTATTAGATATTACACTTGTTAGATACGCTCTGTGTAAGTGAATGCATGACAAGAGTCCCATGATTCTATAATCAATGAATATAAAATAAAAACATGGACGCAAATAATCATATTATACGTTTAACACCAAGTGTATGTCCACTAAATGTAAGAATATACAATTTTTGTCTTTTTTTTTTTTTGAATTACACTTGATGTCTACTAAATGTCTAAATCAAGTCCGTATTAAAACTTTCCTATAAGGCTATAACTACTATTTAACCTACTTGGTGGCAAGCATGTCAGGAATGAGAATGAATTAGTGATTAAATTTGTATAACATTTTCGAAGATGATTTATATATTTTTTTTTTTGAAAGGAAAAATGATTTATATATAAGTACTCTTTTACTATCATCATATTGGTAAGAGCATCTCCAGCTCATAAACACAAAAATGGTGCAACTTTTACGTCATTTTAGTATTGAACAGTAAATTTACTCCAACCCACAACTCTATTTTTAACAGCAAAAATAATATTCTGTAGAATATTCCCTTTTACACCTATTTTTATACAAGGCTTGCACCAAATTTGGTGTAAATGAACAATTGTACGCCAAATATAGCGTGCTACTGTTTATTTGCATCAAATTTGGTGCAAATAATAATGTAAATTGGAGAGCCCAACGTGCGCCAAAATGACCATCTGCAACCCAAAATGGTGTGGGTTGGAGATGGTCTAAGTGGCACCTCCCTAGCTAGACCTAAACTCTGCTTTTATTTTCTTACCTTACCATGTTTCTCCGGACTAATCTCCGACATCTATTTATTTCTGTTAATATAATTAAAAATGGATGAATTATCTTTCATCTATTGATTTTTTATTTTTAAAAATCTCTTGAAATTGAAGGGAAAAGAGATTGGATAATTAGTATGTGGTTAGGTCATGCTTGAATCAGATATGAAATCATTACAAGTAAGAACAAGTTAATTGCCATTCTTAAAGTCATTACCAATTACATATATATATTCAATGATTAAAATTTTCACAAACCCAACTATAGAAAAATTATTGATATATGTACAATGTCAATCCAAAAATAAGTAGAAAAGTTCTAAATGGCTTAGTAAAAATATTTATACTAGCTATCACTATACACATGTAACTTATTTTCTAATTATAGCATTTAAAAATAATAGTTATCACTATTGGTTCTTCTAAAAACAATTATTGTAATAACAATTAAAATTATTTCAGTTAATATGCCTTGAGTTATTTAACATTTCCATGTAAAATCTTTTCATAATATCTTTCTCTTTAGTGTGATCAATAAATACACAATGTAATACTTAAATGTATGTATAATAAAATTAAAAATACTTTTCTTTTACATAATAAAACAATTCATTTCTTTATTCATAATTATCTTTTTTAATTACTCTCTAGTTGTATTTCTCCCTGGTAACTTTTGAGAAAATTAAAAAGTTTTACAAGAAAAAAAATTAGGGATAAAGAGCATTACCTATCCGAACTTTGCGGGGTTTTACACTTTTTCAAACAAATTTTTTTTTACACTTTTTTATTTTAACTTCATAAGTTTTACACTTTCTTATATATTAGCATATTCCGGTGGAATATTTCGCCGGAATTTCAACACATACGGCGGAGTTAGATAAAAAATTGTAGAAAAAAGAAAAGTTTGGATAAAAAAGTATAAAAAAAGTTTGTTTAAACAGTTAAATCCCATGGACTGAAATTCGGGCGGAATATAGAATTTGTTAATATATAGGAAAGTTAAAACCCGTGGAGTTGAGATAAAAAAAGTGTAAAAAAAAAAAGATTGTTTAAAAAAGTGTAGAAACCCGTGAAGTTCGGATAGGGAATGGTTTTTAACCCAAAAAATTATTAGAAAAATACATCATCATTATAAATATATCGATATCTAGAGAACAATAAAAAAACACATTGTTAATTCATATAGAAAACTAGAATGTATTATAGAAATCGATTAATATGCACGATAAAACTAATCTTAATTGGATCAGAATATGCAGCATTTGGGCCATTAAGAAATTCCTTAAAAGTCATGTAAGAATTTCTGGAAACAAAATCCGATGCCCATCTTGTTGGTCTCTATATTTGGGACCAGTAGTAATGGGCCTTGTACCTTATAACACTTAATTGGTGAAATCCTTACTCTATCTTGGGGACAGACCAATTGGCTCGGTCATTCGGGCTTGTTTGAACTTTTATCGAGTGTAGAAATATGTTTGAGCTATCTTTGATTATTAGTACTAACAAGGTCCAACACAGTTGGTAGATGGGTTCCTTAAACATTTGTCCAGGGTTCGATTCCTGACGATGTGTATGGAAAAGACTTTGTTGGGAGAGTAAAGGATTCGATTCCTGGCGGTGTGTATGAAAAACGCTTTGTTGGGAGAGGCAAAACCCACTTCGGTGATCTCTACGCCTCGAAGGAAAATAGTCTCCGGAGTCCGATTGAGGGAAACCCTGGTATATACCAAAAAAAAAAAAAATCTTTGATTATTAGTCTGACCAAGTTCCTTAATCAAGTCGAATAGAGTAAAGGTCAAGTTGATTGACATTTTATCATTTTTTATTGAGTTCGAGTCGAACTTTAAATTTTATTGGTAAAGAACTATGTTCAAGCTTGATAGCGATCGATGGATTTATTATCAAATAGTAACATGTTTTTCAAGTTAATGTTACCTTTCAAATTATGTATTGTTTAATAAAAAAAATAAAATAGGTCATAATAGTAAAGCATATAGTTCATTTATGGATTAACTGAATCAAACCGAACAAATTTGTTTTCTTATATATAATATTAATATATTGTTAAAACTATTTGTATACAATATTTGTTATTTAATAATTATTAGTTATATACTTTTTGAATTCTTTAACTATAAATGCAGCTATTGTGTGACATATTATATTTTATATTAATTATTTGCTAGAAGTGACCCCGTGCCAAGGCATGGGATACTCAATAAGTAAAAAATAAATTATTTAAAAATATATATATCAAGCGTTGCATAATTTGTTTATCTATAATCTAAAAAATTATGACTCAATTTTAATGATTATGATCGAAAATTTCTTTTATATGAATATTAAATTATATTTATTTTATTTAAAAAATAATAATAAAATATTAAAAGATTTAATTAAAAATTATTAGAAATTAAAATGAGAGGTAACTATTGTCATTAATACAAAAATTGACTTAGTTTTGTTGATTATTATTGGTAAATTTAACCAAACATGAAAAAATAGAAGACGATTTAGGTAATTGGACTTAAATAATTATAATGAAGTGGAATTTATAATTATTATATTTAATAATGATGAAAATCCTCAACTGCTACGCTGAAGAAATTCAATATAATATGCATAGGGAAGTAGAAAATTAAAAAACATGCATATGTATCTATCATGTAAACTTGAAAAAGAAAAACTTGTAAAAGAGAAAAATAAATGGAACGCATTACCGATTAATGGTTATATAATTTGTTTTTTCTTCTTGGTTGCAAATATTCATCGGAAAAAAAAAACTCTAAACATTTGAATTAGAAAATAAATAATAAAAATATTCTAAAAGTAAACTCAACTCCTGTGCTCTTATTTCTTCAAAAAATGGCTGTTGCTACAACATTTTCAACACTCTCCACATTTAATCTTTATTCCATATTAAGACCAATAAAATATATCTAGCATCCGTTAGTAATTTTAACAAAGCAAAAATCAATTTGGGATATATAGATATTATAGTAAGATAGAACAGCAATAGACAAATTATTTAATCAACTGAACTTTCTTCTTGATGACTTATCTGTGATTTGCTGGATAGCACATTTCATAGCTTGCTCGCAGTGCTAACCCGACCGCGACTCTACTACCTCATTAGATTTTTTTCAATCATCCCTCTTTCACTTCCCACAATAAAGAATACCCACTGATTCTCCCCTCAACAGCATCCCTCAACACCCAAAATAAAAAATGTGATATTAAAAATAAAGTGAACTATTAATATATAAATAGTATATGGATCGTATCTTTTAAAAAAATGAAATTTAAATATCATAAATCTCTAAATTTCATGACCCGAAATCTTGTTTTGAATTTTGAAAATTGGATATTGATCATGTAATAGGCAGATTTTATTAGGATTATGTGAAAATTGTATACTGATTATGTAATAGGAAGATTTTTAGTATTATGTTTACTCCAAAAATTTAGATTTCAAATTGATCCAATATCTTCAAAATATGAATTCTGATGAGATTTGGATTAGGTTGAGGAAATGACCCAATTGCATGGGAAAACGTTGTGAAAGTTGCCTCTTGTTTTTCAATTTCTGGCAAAATCTTCTTAGAACCATAGTTCTTTAGTTATTAATTTGAAATTTGGAATTTGGATTAAATGAAGAAATCTATTAGTTATTAACTTTATCCGAAAATATATGAAGTTGTTAAGATTGATAATTTTTTTTAAAAAATTTAATATGTATGTAGATTTATTCAATTTTGCTTAAGTGGCAAAATTAAGCTCAATTAGGTCATCCACATGTGTGCTTATTTGGATGGTCTCAAAGGTTGTATTTTATTATATATAGATTAAAAATATATTTTGGAAAAGTTTTGATTGACCAAAAATCGAATCGAAATAATCTAATTTAATCCAATTTTAACCAAACCCGATCGAACAATTTGGTTTGATTTTTGAAAAACCAAAATTTCGATTCCATGCAGACCAAATGAACACCCCTATCCGGGCTAACCCTAATGATAATTAGACTTATCAAGACTTATAGATAAAGGATATATTTTGTTTTTTAAAAAAATTAGCTTTATCTATATATAATAAAATACAACTTTTAAAGTTATCCAAGTAAGAGCACATGTGGATGACCCAATTGAGGTCAGTTTTAACCTGAAGGGTTGGCGTAGTGACTTGTCCACCACTACGCTCCTGAATGGGGAGCGGGTTCGACTCCCTCCAGTGACAAATTCCCTCAGGCCAGCGGCAGATTCAGTACCACGAAGCGAAATTAGTCTCATACCCAATGTGGTGTGGAAAAACTCGTGGGAAACAAAAATAAATAAAAAAAATTGAGGTCATTTTTGCCACATAAATAATTTAATTTATATTTATTTATTGATTTGGATAAATATAGTTATTAATCTTTGTCTAAAACATTCAAAATTTGAAAATCAAAATAAGGTTATTATTAATATAATTTAAATTCAAATAAAAAACTAACTTTTCTATATAATTTTTTATTAATGATATTTATTAATCATTTTATTTTTTAGTTTCGTTTTATTCAGTTTACCGATCATATATTATTATTTCTTAAACTAAAATATATGATTCAACACCGACATAAATAATATTTCCAATGATAGTTATCAAACTTGAATTGAACTTTTAGGAGTCATTTTGTAGAGTGGATGGGATATGAGGTGATAGGATTGACTAGAGGGGATTACACTGTTTGTGATAGTGATGGACAGTTGTATCACCCGTTTTGTGCAGAAAAATTATCCTGGGAATTTTATGGATCAGCCCCCAATCCACAGCACAAAACTGATGATACTACCCCGGATTGTGCGATATTACTTTTTTTACCATCGTTTAAGAGGTCAATATTTTCCAAAACTTCTGCCATTCGCCCGTGTTCGGTGACTGCTAAAAAACCCTAAGCCAATTTATCCTGTTCACATGTTTTCGATCGGCGATGAATTTGACACTTCGTCTATTTGTACAATGGTATAGCGTATGCTGTTTTTGCGCTATAATGTAAGAACCCAACAATAGGGTTTGTAGTTTATGGTATTTTGTCCATTCGTTCGATCCGTAACATTTTAAAGGTTATTTTTGAATGCAGCTAATTTTTTTTTTGTTCAACCAGGTAATGTGATGCTTGGCGGATATAAGAAATTGATCTCCCGATAGTGTTCGTATTGAAATTGCCAAATATCTGCCCAGTGAGATCTTCAATGTCCCTGAGCGCAAATGTTTTGTAGACCATTTTTTTAAATTTTTATAAAATTTTTAATGGTGGGATTCTGTTGGTTTCCTTATTGTCATTCGGAGTGTGTTTATGTTGTGTATTTGTGGCTTGAACAAAGCATGAACATGACATTGTGGTGTTAGTTCGTGTGACTTGAATTTTTGATCGTTATGTTAACTTTAATGTGCATTTCTGTGCGTGTAATTTGGTCGTTGTTAACCCGTGTTGGTAGTTATCTCGATTGGACCTCCGAATAAATCCCCTAGCTGGTGTGAATTTTTTTTCCCAAATCTTAAGTTAGTATTGTGCACTTGATTTTGGGATGTTACTACCAAATGTGGGAAAATATTTTATGTTTTGAAGTTATTAAATCATGGATTATAAATCCTGATTGACTATCAGTTGGCAAATTTTGTAATTACACGCTCTCTGATTCTATCTTGTGTTTAAATCCATTGAGTTCTCTAAAGACTCTGTCATCTATCCATTTCTAATGCATGATTTTATGCTAACTCATGGTATTTGTTTGCAATATATGCATGTTTGTACATTGTGATATACACTATCTTGCACAATGATATTGTGAAGATTTTCCCTTGACATGATACATCCAAATTAAATCTAGTTTTTCGAAACGGAAAGAATTTATTTTAGGATACTCTTTTTTTTGTGATAAGCAACGTCACAATATATTATCTACCAGGGTATTTAGCCTATTTACGTTCCAGTTTATGTAATATTCAGTTGGTTGAATAACAAGTTTATACTTGGCCCCAAATGCTGTTGTTAATATGTGTCATTAGCACATATTAACAATGTTGTAAATACCAAGTGAACCTTAATGAAATCATGTCATAATACCGCATGTATACTTTGCAACTTAACCAACAGTCATTTGATAATGAGCCTTTTAGATGCATATACCCACATCAACTCTGCAACCTGTCATCTTTATATATTTACTTTTTGTATTTGAATATATGAATGGATATTGTATGCATTATTGGTTTATGTTTGTCATGGGCAATATTGTCATGTTAATTTTCCATGCAGCCCAATATCACATAATAATCGGTTTCATTATTTTTGCACATTTTCGCGTTCTAGGCCACCACATATGAAGGCGGTTCTTGCTCATATACAATATGTTAGGTCATTCACACTCTATCATATTATAATTGCATAAGCTATGTGAATTTTTCAGTTTGGAATGTGTAATATTATTTGTCCTTACACAGGCTTAAGTGAATATGATATACGATGTGTATGTCAAATGTATTATTGCAGCAATGGGTGTTGCCTTTTCTTCTGTGAGCATTTAGATTTAATTCGTATATATGGTTTAACTCTGTATATTTGATTTAATTGTTTTCCTTCCACCCACACGTCTTAAATCATATTAGTTTTTACTAACTGTGGTTAATCTCCATATCCAAATGATGTGACCATAATCTCTATTTGTGCAGATATGGATATATTTTGTATGTGTGTTCATGCATTTGCAATCATGTCAAATTAGATTTATTCAACTTGTATCACATCATTGTATATGGAATCATTTCTCTAACCCCCTTTTTCAGCCATAACATGTCAATTTAGCAGCCAAATCAACCAACTTTTGCTTCAGTTATGAAAATTCTAAAATAGTATTGACATAACACTTTTGATCAAGACTTGCAATGGTTATTATCCAACCACCAAAACCAATTGTAGCCTATTTTAATTTTTTTTTATATTAGGTTTTTTAACCATTCAACACACCTATATCTTCTATAAATACTCTCCCCATTAAATGAAAAGCAGAATCCTTCCTTCAAACAAGCTCTTACATAGAAAGTTCATCTTACTGAATGTTGCAATGGCTGCTATATACATCCCTGCACAATCTGAGTATCTTTATGATGATTTGTGGACCGAGTCCAAAGACAAAAAGTTTGTCCAGCTATTGGTTGATGAATCAATTTGTGGAAGTTATCATGTGGGAGATGAGAACTCTATGACTCTAGAAGTAAATCAGTGGATCATCAACAATCAGTTTCAGACGGACTTCATCATGGAGCAACTTAAGGGGAGAGTGAAAATGCTGCAAAAAAGATTTAGAGTGTTTGATTGGTTGGTGCATTTAGATGGTATTCACTATGATATCAATACGAACAAGGTGAGTGGTTCCCCATATGTCTGGAACCACATATGCAAGGTACTGTATCTATCTTCAAGCTTTTTGATTTGTAAAATGTATGATAATTCCGGATTGGGTCCTATATAACTAACTAATGAAAGCTTGTTGTTTTAATTACAGGCTGAACCTTTCGCATATGCTTATATGACAAAGGGAGATCCTAACTAGGTTGATTTGTGCTCCATTTTTGGTGGAGATGATACCCCTGTTGAATTCTTTTCAGTTGAAGAAACCGAAGTTATTCCTATTTGGTCAGATGATTATACGGACCTGTTGGGAAATTATGGTCCCCCTGTAATTGACCTTACATCTGATAGTTGTAGCTTAGACAGTGCGTTCTGGAGGGAGCTCACGGGAAATCGTGACTCAGCAACTGGCAGTGATGCACCAGCCCTTTCTGATCAACCTGATGCGGCCAACCATGGTTATCGTAGTTCACAATCGTCCAACTCACTGAAGACGGTTGGTTGATCTCTCGGTGTTACGTAACCCATTATGTTTTAGTATTATGCTTAAGTTTGACTTGATTAAGTGTTATTAGTTGCAAATCTCCCTAAGGTCTTTGTACCTCATCGTGTTTATGTGTGATTTAGTTGTGTTTCCCTGTTCGGGTTGGTTGATTGTGCAGTTGCAATCTCAATGTTAGGACTTTTGTTGTGTTTATCTATGTTGACCTTGTGACAATATCCTTCTATTTTGATTTGGTTTCTGAAGGAATGACCTTTTGTAATCAATTGACATGTTGTTTCCCATTATGCATATCAATGAAAAGCCATGTCTATTATATATCATTTTCCGAGTTTTAATTTTATGTTATTTCAGTTATTTATTTTATGTTATTGCAGTAATAATTAAGAACCTAAAAAGTCCATTATATGTTAGATCAAACTGTAAAACTGAGGGCCCGAGTTTGGTAAAAAATTGTCAATTAAATTACTCCAGTTTTATGATGTAGCAAAATAATTAATGGTTCTTGTTTTTAACCTTCTATAACGTGTACTTGAAATTAAGAAATGGGACTTATGTTTAACATACCAAAAATTGTTGTTGAACATGTATATTTTAATGTCCCTAAAGTAACCATTTTGTTTCAACATTGTGGAAAAAATTTGGTGACTTTGCATAATTATAATTTTTCATAATATTCAAATTGCTGTCAAGTGTTGTCCAATACAACCACATATTAATTAAATATCTTTTTCATGTTAGTGATGTACCTCCAAATAGTGTTTGCAGTTCAAATCACACTTATCATTGCTAATGGAGAATCTTCAAATATTCTCTACAAATACTACTAATGGGGACATGTCAATAATATCGCTTTAGTTCTTGTGCATCCCCTACAATCAACATTTTGAAAACTGGACCGGACCTGTCGGTCTGACCGGTTAAAATCGGAACCGGTCATCAAAATCGGTCCGGTTATGCGAAAAAACCGTTCAGGGTTCAAAACCGGTCAGAACCGCGGTTCAACCGGTCAGAACCGGACGATTTTGAAAATAATGAAATTCAACCTTTTAAATTCTAAAAATCTGAAATTGACCCCTTTAAAATTTAAAAATATGCAATTCGCCCCCCAAAATATAGGAAATACATTTTTTTTTTCATATTTTCATGTATATATAGGAGATACATATTTTTTTTCATATTTTATATATTTAATAATATATTAATTATTATTTTCTACATAATTATGACATCACCGGTTCGACCCCGGTTGACCCGACAGTTGAACCGGTGACCCGTGACCTGATCACTTTTCCGGTTCGCTGTCCAGTCCGATTTTCAGAACACTGCCTACAATTGATAGTATGTTTAGTTATGTTTTTTTCCTTTGCAACTGTACAATCAAAGTTGAATTGTCATGTATGTTAGATATGCAATACCTCTTTTTTGTGTTACATACTACTCGTATATAACCTTATACGGTTATACCAAACATGGTGCACATTAAATTAAAATATAGTTAAGTTTCACTTATATCTTCCGAACATGTTACAAATACTTGTTTTTGAACCCATTTTCTTGAACCTTGTAACACACGTACTTTATGGAACTGCTATTTTATTATTATTATTTCTTTTTGGAAATCCCAGGGTAAATCTCCGTCGGTCACCCAATAGAGCAAACCTGTCCATACACAATAGCCCGCAAACCACGTATGGAGGTAAGCCGCCCTAGGTAACCCATAGGCGATGGGCTCAATAAGCGCAGGGGCACCCAGGGCAGGACGGAGGAGTAAACTCCCCAGACCAAGCATCACCTGGGTTTTGAAACCACCCCCCAGGGCAGGATAGGGGATAAAAACTCCCCTTACCAAGCATCACCTGGAGTTTGAACCTGGGTGGATTCTCACGGCCAAAGGCCTTGTGACCGCTAGGCCACACTCTCTTGCTTATGGAACTGCTATTTTAGTTAATGAATAATACATTCTTTTCGTTTTAAAAATCTATTTGGTTATCACTGAAATAGAAATATATTAATTTGTAAAATCTATTTGGTTATCACTGAAATAGAAATATATTAATACTACAAATAATGAATTTAGAATAATAGTACTAAGAAATTTGCAAAACATCCATTATTGTCAACTTGGTTGTAATACTAAGGAACAAAAAAATTACATAGATTTAGTCGTAACATTGGTTTAGCATACACGAATCACATCTGTTGAATTTAAATTGAAGAAAACAACCAAGTTCAAACATATGCGTTAATATTTAAGTTCAAAATACTACTTAATCAAACACATAGGAAGATAAATGTGACGCCTACTCAATTCACAATAGTAACAACCATTTTTACAATGGCATCCTTCTCCCCTACAATGTGAAACTGGCATGTGTCCCCCTTCTTGATTTTGTTTGCTGTTGCAAACTCCAGCCAGTCGCTACCCAGAGTACGTAATGGATTATATTTGGTACCCCTGCTAATCCACTTCAGTTGAACATCCCACTTTGTATTTGGATCACCTGGTAATGTTAGTTGTACTGTTGATTTAACCCGTAGCGCAACAATGTTGTTTGCTACACGCGGTATGGTCTACAAGAAGATTGATGAAGAAAATTGTATTAATGTGTATAACCTGTTAGTATGCCTTCAAACACACGACTGTCAGCTTACCACTCTACATAGATGTTTGCTATGGTGGTCATACGCACTTGTAGCTGCTATTTGAACCTTGAAATCTCTCCAACGTGATGCGTCAATCAGATAAGGCTCCCCAAGTACGTCGTCCACATTTTGCCGTGAATTGCACTTACGCTTAGGCCTATTGGATTAACTACCCACTTCTGAATATTAACCAACATGAAGTAACAATAAACATCTTAATTTGCAACACCAACATGAATTGAAATGAATGTTTTAGATGTAATTATGTAAATATAAATTGTACGAATCAGCGCATGTACCTGTCGATAAAATGTGATTGCCCTGCCTAAAGTTGTGTGGGGCACACGAAGAATCAAACACATAAACAATGAAATTCATGTGTTCTTGATGTGTGAAAACCAGTAAACAACCATCGACTAGCTGATGATTGTTTTTGAACAATTCCCACGCGGGCTCGTTGAAATATAGACCAGACTTCCCTCTTTCCACCCCAATATCAAACCTGCCCAATGATGTTTGTAATGTGATTCGGTCTCTCACTTGTATTCTTCTCCTATGAACCAGTATTGGTGGGATTCTCTGCATGAGGTTTGTCAATAATTGTGTCAAATTAATCGATGAAGTGTAAATGTATTGCGATGAGAAACACAAAAAAAAAAAAAAGATGCTTGATATTTACCGGCGGGACTATCCAATCGGCAAGCATTATGTGAATAAATTCTCGATTGTCATACATTGGAGGTGGAATTTGAAACTATAGTCCCCCCTTTTCAGTGTGGTTTTGGTTGCTATATTCCTCGAGTTCCTCGCTTGCTATACAATATTCATTAATTAATTAATTATACTATATAACAACAACAAATGTTCTATTTAAATTGGTAAAGTTGAAGTAATTATGAAATACCTTCTATCTTAACTGGTACCATGCCGCATGAACTTGCGGTTAACGAGTGGTCGAATACCTTAACCATAAAACATTTTTCAGTTTCGTGTTTGAACACAAGAAAATACGCTTCCTTGAGGTGGTGAGTACGAATGAAGCGTACCCACTCGGTTCCACGAATGACCAGCCTTGTCTTTTGTTTTTGCAGACTAAAAACAAATTTGTCTAAAATAGACTGAACTGTAATCCGTTGTCCATGCCGTAATCCACCAGTTTTTACAAACGTCTCAGGTAGTTCCTGTGAACCGATAAATCCGTAAGTGAGTGTCCTTATATGAACACAATGAATGACGATACACTTAAAACCATTGTTATTCTAATTTTATAAGAAAAAATTAAGATAAATTAAATACATTACCAGCTGCTCTTCCCAATCGAGTACCAGTGGTTTGAAAAAATGCACAAAGTGTCGTTTGTGAATCTCTATTTGCAACTATAATGAGTTTCAGAAAAATGTCCACATGTTGGTGTAAGAGGCGTAAATTATGTCGAAAATTGTTTGACATGCAGGAGTTGAAACTACTATGAATAAGTTTTTGTTTGAATCTTCTAATCTTTTTACTCGATCAATCTGATCGTCGCAACATTTGACAAGTACTAATGATATTTTTTAAGATTTATTGACACGATAATTCTCCGAATCAGCGCATATTGAAAAAAAAATTCACCTCACGCATGAATTAGGGGTAAGTAAATTAATCCTAAAAAAGTAAAACAAAATATGTTAACAATGCTTCAAAAACGGTGGAACTAAACTCCATACATACAGTGTTATGGGCACCCATTTGCCTTAGCTATATCTTCGATTAGTATCTGTTTCTGGCAGGTTTCACATGGTTACACATTGCAAACGTGAAATCAAACTGTTTGTAAACAAACCCTAATTTTGGCGGAAAACCTGATAATCGATCAGAAACAAATTTCCCCCAATAGAAATTCGACTACATGCGAGCATAAAATGTGTATTCAGCGGCATGATAGCGGATAAATTTTGATACCTTTTTTCCAAAAATCGTCGTCCACGGCGGGAGGATTGCAATTTGCAATAGGTTTGGGGGGATGGGGGGGCGTGATTTTGACGACAGACGTGGGGTGCCCTTTTTTTTCTTTTTTGTTGTATAATAATCTGGTTTTCCCCCTTTTTCCCCCCCTCTTTTATTACTATTTATCTATGATGCACGGACACAGATAGGGACACAACATGGGTATAGACATGTGAATTTTTGGAAATTTTTTATCACAAACACGGCTAAAACACGAATGTTTATGTTCCTAATTTTCCATTTGTCATCCAAGTGAGAAAACAAAAATTTTTGTCACTAAAAATATACAATGACAACTTTAACATTTTCACTTGATATTTTGTCAAATGTATTATTTTTTTGTAGTGAGCTCGGAACTTTTGCTCTTGTTAGGGAGGTAAAGTGTATTTTGTCCTCCATGACTTAATTCTATTTTTTCACATTTTTTCATATTTAATACTTTTTTAATTCACAAGTAATTTGTTATTTACAATAGATAAAAAAAATGGGAAGTTGATGTGTTAAAAAAGGACGTTCACGTGCAATTAAGTACCCTTGATTTCTTTGTTGAACTTTAGGCACCTGTAGGTGAAATTGTATGACTAAGCCACCTGTAGCCACCAAATACAATTCCGTAAATTAGGTTTTTTATGACTAAGCTTAATTTATTTTCCATTCTACCCTTGAATCATAAATGGGTCTACCTACCCGTCTCTACATAAGTACATATCCACCCACCCTCCCCCACCCCAATCAGACTGTCCTTTTGCATTCCAGAAGAATAAGGTAATGTTTAGTACTTCTGCCCGAATACTCAAACCCCATTTTGACTCTGCATAAATCGGGTAAAACAAGGTGACTAGATTTGTCAGATTCGTGTTTTTTGTAGTCATTTGACAAAGCCGGCATTAAACTAACTTGTTTTGGGTTTTTTCTGTCAGATTGCGGCGGAGTATTCTAAAAAACGAGTGACTTTTTCTTTCTGGTTTTGCATTATTTTTTAGTTTAGACGTAAACAAATTTTACTCCTAGCAAAATAACTCAGAAAGAAGATTTCAATATATTCCTCTATTCAGATTGTGGCGATTTGTTTATTATTCTGGTTATATCACATTGTTGTATTTGAATGAGCGCATTTAGTTGTAATTCTTTGCTTGGGTCTTTGATAATAGTGCGTGCATACTTAAATTTTTGTGTCGATGTGTTGATTGAAATTAAATTGGACGTATTTTGCCTTTCTTAGGTTTATCTTGGTAATACCATAACAGGCGTCTGTTTTAATGATTTTATGCAGATTCTTAAATATTAATAAGTTGAAGAATTATGTTAATATAATTGGTAACTTCTCCAATTTCTATTAAAGCTTGTACTATGTTTGAAAATTTGGTTTTGACATGATTGTTCAACTAATTTGCAAAATCCAGCTGAGTTTAAAGTCCAAGTATAATTTTCATTTTTGTTGCATAATATCCCGATGCCTTCTTACAATCTATGTTAATTATTATGTAATTAACGAAAAAGTTTTTTCTGTAGGAGTGAAAATGCCAAGTGCTAGAAAGGACAAGCTAAGTTTCCTTAAGATTCTACTGGAAAACCGTTGCTTGGAAAAATTGGTAATTAACATATGCTAATCAACTTTATTGGGGAGTTCAATAAACGATATTTTGAGAGCTTCTTTTTCTGAATGCTAAATTGAAGATTATATAGTATTGGTAATGATTGAAGATTATATATAATTCGTTATGTAGATACTCCCCCGTGAATTTGCTCGATGTGCTGACTTGAACCGGGTCCCATTTAACCGTTCATACTATACTCGGCACTTTTGAGTTTGGGGTTGACCCCGTTAATGGCGGCCGTTACATGATGTTACAGCGCGATGAGTGGATGCGCTTTGTTGCAGTTCACAGAATTGAACTTGGTGAGCTTGTCTACTTTCGTCATTGTGGTCGGATGGTGTTCGATGCCACAGTGTTTGACCAAAGCCTGTCATCGAAGAATTAAGATGTTGATGCATTAAGCGGTGAAGGTACTGATTTATTTTGTTTTTGGTTTTGAAATACATCATTTTCTTCATTTGAAATTTCGTTTGTTCAGACTTAAGTGATGAGGCTGATGACGATGAGGACGACGATGACGAGGATGAGTATGAGTCTGACGATGCCATGGAATATGAAGATAATTCTGATGCGGGTGAGGAGCCGAAAGAGTTTGAGGTGACCGTCCCCCCTAGTGCTGGTTATGATTATCATACACCACGTCTTGCATCATTGGTTAGTAATGTACCTATTTTTGTTTGAATGTGCACTTTACTTGTTCGATTTCCGGTTACGAAAATGTTAAGTCCTAACCCCCCTTTTTTGTACAGTGCATACCTGCACATGCATGGAGGGACTACGGCTTGTTGACAAAGGACATTGCTGTACTCAAGGCTGTTCGTCGTGGTGCTACGAATATGGAAGTTCATTTTCAGTGGAGAAGCCACGATCGAGACAGGAGTGAAGGCACCTACTTGCTGAAGGATGGTTGGCCAGAGTTCGTGAAAGCGGAGAAGATCAAAGGGGAAGATCGTTTGTTGTTTGTGATCGTGGAGGAATGTGGTGGGAAGGTTAAAATGGATGTGTTGAAATTGCATGATTGACAGTGTGGTGTAGGGTTGAAAATGCGAAATTTCGTACTGTATGTTTTGGATTTTGCTTGCTTGTGTTGATGGTGTAGTTTGGACAAAATATTACTCATTTTGGCTGTATATAGTGGTAATGTTTTGTGGTTATCGTCTAAACATAAAATCCGCATCATTAATTTATAAATTAGGTTATGTTTAATGTTTCTTAGTTATAAACCTGAAAATATTTTTGACATATTCCTACAATGGAGATTTGTGAGAAAATGAAGTATTGTGTGATGTTTGGGTTTATGTTTTAGTAAGAATTGAATGTTGCTTAAAATTTGTGAAATGTGTTAATGTGTTAAATCATCTCTGATTGGGTGATGTATGTTGACTTAAATGATTGAGTTAGTTACGTAGATAATGTTTATTTGACTCCACAAATAAAAAAATGGGGTAATGGCATTTTCCCATCTGAATTATTCGGGTTTTTGCCCTTTTGTAAAAAAACTTTTTTCGTTTGCACTTTTTTATCCGAACTACATTTTTCTTTAGCAAACTTTATATTTTAGCATTTTCCGGCAAAATAGCCGGAGTATTCGGCCGGGGTTCCATCATATATATCACATGTGATCTTTTTAAGGAAAAATATGAAATTTTACCAATTGAAACAACAATTTGTTGTGGTTTCGCTATTTTGAATTCTACTATTTAAAGTATCATTTGAACTTAAAAGGATAAAAATATTGAACCTAAATGGGTCCACTTATCTGTCATTTATACCCTTAAATGGGTCATATGCTATGGGAAAATGTCATTATCCCTAATAAAATTCACAAACTCACAATGGTATGACATCATTGTGGGATTAACAAGTGTCTAGTTTTAAAAAACTGTTTATAATAATTCAAATTACATGGAGACTTGTCAATCCCATAATGATGTGACACCATTGTGGGATAGAAGACCCGCTCCGTACAACACCACCAAAATCCGAAAAGGGGTTTTAATGCTATTTTCTGCCAACTAATCTATGATATGGGCCCAGACGGTGTTTTTTGCAAGCTGTTGGTTTACATTGCTTGGGCTGTGTGGAAAATACAATTTTAACCCTAAAGTTTACTTAAAATTGAAATTTTAACGCCAGTCTCGACTCGATTATAGTCAAAAATAATAAAAATATGTACAAAAATATCAAACTACTCGAGCTCGACACGTGTTCGGGTCTACTACAGCTTGTCTGAGCTCGCCTCCATTAATAATGAAACAAGGTCAAGAACCATTTTTGATTCTCGATTGTATTTCAAACAATCTTTAACAACATCTTGTTTGGTTTAACTCGGCTCGTTTACACCCGTATCTTGGAACAGTTGATATTTTGGCAACGACCTCATATTCCAAACAACTGAAATTCCCAAATAAGCCCCAAGTAACACCATGGCATTAGCAACCCGTTTGCAAGAGCTTATGCTTTTAAAGAAGTGCTGAATTTTAGAAAAAGTTGTAAAAGTACAAAAGTTAAAGTTGAGTGTGTTTGCATAACTTGTTAAAAAGCAGAAAACTAGAAGAAGCTAACAGAAGTACCTAAGGATCTGCTTCCCTTTTCGGCATACTTTCAGCTTTTTTTCAATGAGGCAGAATCTGAATCAATAAAACCAAACAGCAAAAAGCAGCTTCAATCCAGCAAAACACTGAAAAGTGGTTTTTAAAGCTTTAGCAAACAGGCCTTTAAGGTTGCAAATCTTTTATAATTTCTCACCAACTATGTCAATAACAACTACTTACCAACAATGTTCCCTTTGAACCTCCCATTCCCGTTTCCCGACGTAATAACAACTACTTACCAACAATGTTCCCTTTGAACCTCCCATTCCCGTTTCCCGACGAAATCGCCGATCACCTGGTATTGCAGGTAAAGTTGCTTATAATTTATGTTGTTTTCATTTCTGATTGAAGCCTATTTTAATATATTATATCTAATGTTTCACAGGAGCAAATGTTTTGTTTATCCATTTCGCACAAACTATATAAACATTAGTTTTTTGTTAGATCTCCTTCATAAACCCTGTTTTGCGAAGTGTTTTGTTTTGCAAAATGTTAATCAAAGGTTTCTTTTGGAAGTGGCTTTTTATGCATAGTTTTGCGATGTCTTTTGTTTTTAATGGGTTTAGGATTAATTACGCACCACTGATTTTTGTTAATGTTGACCTCTGGTTTGTTAGTTGTAACCATTAAGCATTCTTTTCTGCTAAATTTTATACTGCGTTTTATTACGGCGTTATATGTTGTATCCATCGACAATTCTGTGCTACTCATTATTTCGGTTTTATATTTATATTGTAGGGAGACATGTATAAAGTGAGATACAGTCCACTGAATTTCTACGTATCGAATTTATATTTTTAGGCTGTTGTTATATGATAATATATTTAATTGCGTTTCGTTATTGTGTTAGAATTTTCCCAAAAAATTTATTCGGCGGACTCAATTGAAAGAGGGGGATAGGTTCATCGTGCGCAACGCGTTGGAAGGAAGTGGGAGTTCATTGTCGAGATGTTGGATGGGAAGCCTGTCCCATGCGGCAATGTATGGCGCAAATTTATCGAGGAGCATGGAGTGCAGTACAAGGATGTTATGATTTTCATGCATCAAGGCAACCTGCGTTTCTTTGTGACCGTGTTTGATGAGAATGCACATGACGACGGTGAGACGGAATACCAGCTGCATCACTGTACTGATGATGATATGACTGATGACGATGGGGATGAAGATGATGCGGACTCAGCCGCGAACAACCATGCTGATGACTCAGACAACGAAGTTAAATTGCTGAATATGTTCAACGTAACCATTCCTAAATCGTCAGTGTACAATTACCATCTTCCCGTCTTTGTCGTCTCGTACGTTAGTGAACCATTGTAATTTGCTATATGCCTTTTGTTTGATGAAATTGTTTGCTCATATTCTTTACACATTCCGCAGTGCATTCCCATAGAAACATGGAAGGGATATGGATTGCTCTCCAAAAAGAAGGCAACACTGAAGCTGGCAAAAGATGGCGACAACAAGTGGGATGTAGGCCTGAAGTGGATTCCGCGCATTGACAAAGAAAGACAGGGAATGTTAGCTTTGCAAAAAGGCTGGTTGGCTTTTGCCAAGGCAAACAAGATCACACACGGATGTAGGTGCTCTTTTGTGCTTGTCGACCAGGATCACGACTGCGTGATATTTCATGTCGACATTGATTGCGTTTAGGTTTATTTTCGGGACAGTTTGTTGTCGATTTACATTATGACGACTAATCCTGAGTACGTTTTTTTTTACATCTGTTCTGGTGTGTAATTTCTTGAACACCATGGAACTTGACAAACGCATGTCATGGGCCATCTTGCCATATTGAATTGGTAATGTTGGAACTCATCTTTTGTGTGGATATTTTGAAGGGGTTAAATTGGTTAATTTAATTTATATTTCAGAACTGGATTTGCATAATATTTATGTGTGATTTGTATATTTGAAACCAGCTATTCACAAATACGGTTGGAGTGTCACAAGATGTTTTTTATACGATCTCACAAACATATAAAATTGTGTACTACCACTTCACATGTTCACAATATGCACTGCAAAATGAAGTAGGCAAGATTTGGCCAAACATAAAATATATAGCATGAGTTGTTTGCAAATTGTAATACATACATATGTCATAACCAAAATATTATGCCAAAAAATACGGTTGGTCCATTGCCACATAACACTCCCGACAAAACAAACTACAAAATATGAGTAAAGTGGGAATTCATAATATATATTACACAACATCATTGAAGCTCCTAAATATATCCACCATTAGACCTACGGGGCAAAATCGGTACCATGAACAAAAACACAATAATGCATGATAGAACAACAAAATATTGCCATATTCGACTTCCATGTGATATCGTTTGACGTTGAAACAATGCATGTGATGTCATCTTTAACTGTTTAACTTTGTCTTCCAGTTGATTGCAACGCAATTTTGCAACCTTCAATTCATCCTCCAACTTGCTGATTGAGAAGACAAAATTCTTTCTTTCCTCTCTAAGAATATTACTCTTTCTTAAAAGACCCGGGATAATTTTTTTTGATCTAGCACACATTGGCGGGTCATACCATTTGCGAATTTCACATCCGGGTCGCTAATAAAATATTAACGTTAATACGGTAATCACTTTTATACTCCATAAAGCAGTTTAAGTAATAAATGTAATTTTAAACATAAAACTTACCCGGTTTGGGCATTCATGGTAGCTTCTACCGGGGTCATCACTTCCCCAATACGTGATGAACTGCAATTCATGCCCACACGTACAACTTAGTATTGGAACTTGTTCACCATAATGCCAGTATGTTTGGGAATTGACAGAGGACGAACTTGTTGACATTGGGAGGTGAATGTGGTAAAACTTTCAACTGAAACAGAGTAATTATTGGTAAATTAAGATAATCCATATGGCTGGTCGATTACATTATCAGATTTTGCAAAACAACTTAAAGCAAATATTTGGAAAATGCAGAACGCGTACACATATTGGAATAGAATCAAATGAGTAAATAAAAAACCATGTACCAGAACGCCATTTCAGTCACAGACAGCTCTTTCATTTTAAAAATTGGTACATAATCCAACGCAAATGTAATGCAAAACAGATATTCAAACAATCACCCATGTAAAAAACTAAAATCACGAATGTGCGATTTTGCAGCTAATTAAAACAAACAATCACCCCACTCCAGTGCTTTCGTTTCCACAAAACCATATTGAAACCCCAAAAAAAATATGATTCATGACGCACTCATCAATTCATAATTGCAATCGTAACTTCACCTAGGGTTTTAGCAAGATGTGGTGAGAGAGGGTCTGAGCTTGAATTTCGTGAAGTGGGTGAAAGGGGGGGAAAATAAATCTATATTCCTCAAAGTTCACCAAAACAAGTAAAAGGGTGTTTACGAAAATGCAGCATTTCTCGGAAGGACGTTTCTATCTTTTAACTACTAGTACAGGAAAATATATATATATACATGAGACCGGCATTCATTTTTTTATAATATGCCATGTAACCCTTTTTGCAAAATTCAACCAAAAAAATAAAAAAAACAGATCTCGGAGTGTTGAAAAGCTTTTTTAGTTGTCAGGTTTAAATGTAGCTATTAATATTTTACTGTTGTTATCTATTTTATATCTAATCATCAAATTATTTGAGGTTTGAGCATGCTTTAGGGGAAAAATATGACCCACACGAAGTGCTTGATTTTAAGGTATTTGAATTTGGTGTCGGGTTAATTTTAGCAATCTAATTAAACATGTCGGGTCGTTTGAACTTATAATACAACACAAAATATCATCCCTGCGCATAACCACACTAATTATTATAAACATAGATGAGCAAAGATACAATTTGTTAAAATTCTAAAATGAAATAGAAATGTAAAAGAAATAAAAGCAAAAACAAAATGCAAATGAAATGAAAGGAAAGCAAAAACTGTGGACCTGCGCAGCACCTGGTATGTAAAACCCTAAAACATCACATTTTGGAGAAATTCTATGCTACACCGGTACCAATGGTCCTGGTGTAGTGTACACCATTGGATAAGAGGGTGTAAAAACCTAAAGCCTAAAGCACTATTATCGATATACCTCCATTAAATTGGTTTGATTATTTAACATTAAACATTATGTTCAATATCATAATTCGGTTTACATATTTTATGAATAATTGCAAAATAGCTTTTGTCTCATTTAGGTCGCTGAACTATTCTGGCAAAATACTTTTTGTATCATACATATGGCTAAGAGGTAGAATGTTACAGTTGGATATTATCTTCACAATACAATTTTGTATTTCATCCCATTTCACGGCGTTTACATTTTATATGTAGTGCTTTTTTTTGTTATAATGTGATGTATTTGTTGCGTAGTTGATGTCATTAGGAATCAACGATTGTATAAATTTTGTGATGTAATGAGATTTGTAGGTTTTACGTCCTACAAAACTACAAAACAACTGTAATGAGATTACAATTTTTATTAATACCATATTAACGTTTTTAAAATCATATATTAATAAAATACATACACGAATTAAATATTCTATATACTTTTTTTTATATAAGAAATATATTCCATATACTTTCACAAACACTTCAGCACAATGTCAATGCAAACAGGCACATCCAAAAATTCAATATTCCACATACTTTGTCCAGCAGTACAATTATCAACTAAAATATTATTGGGAGATAGAAACGGTGGAACTTGCTGACTCCACAGGGGATCTTGGGAGACCGTCTTCATCACTTGAAACATCCATAACCGGCACTTCAAATCCGATATTTTGTTCCGGGAAACTATCAAAAATTAGTTTAAGCTCTTTCCACGCAGGATCTCCGACAGCCCTATATGCCCTTGCCAATGGAACGTCCTATAAAATATAAATAAATTTATTATGCATTTATATTTTGATAATTCTGAGAATACATATATATATATATACATATACATATCATATATCATATATGTATATAAATATATATATATATATATATATATATACACATACATATTTGTAGGTATGACATGAAAGTAACCATTTCAAATTACCACGAACAGTTTCTTCAACAATTCAGGAGGATCAATTACGATGGGCCGTTCATTATCCCAGTATGAAATCCCACATTTCACTGTTAGATGTCGAAACAGGTTGTACCTTTGCTGTAGAAACTGATAACGACTTTCCAAATAAGTAAATGGAAATTTATGGCCAAACTCCCACATGAGAGGCCCGGCCGCCATCGCAACTGCATAAGCATGGTTAAATAAACCCGGTCCGATGTGCCCGCGTTCCGCCTGAAAGACCAGTTCTTCTATGAAGACATTATCCATTTCCTTAGTCCATACGTTGTCATAAAAATACTTTTCTTGAGATTTTTGTTCACAAAATACCCTATTTAAAACTTTGTCATGATGGTGGTGGATTACAGAATCGTTTTTCTTAACCATTGTTTTTTTCAAAATGTTTTTTAGGGATAAAAGCAGACACCCCACCTAGCCAAGCCAGAAAAAAAAATACAAAAATCGATTAGATAGTCCAAAAGGATGATGGAAATCTGATAATGGAGATAACAACAGTATTTGTGTGCAATTGATGACCCTGGTCAACGTGCCCCATTGCGGTATGTGAATCGGCGGTTGGAAATAATATTTAAATATTTTGGGCATAGCCCATTCAAAAATAAAACCAAATCAATGTGCATTACATGCATACTCTATTCTCTATCTATTATCTATTATGTATTTTAATGTATTATACGGATAAGGGTCTTTACGAATTGACAGAACCAACCGCAAACCGAAATTTCGGTCCGAATCGAAAACCGAACTAAAAATTCGGTTCGGTTTTCGGTTTTTTTTTCCCCCAAAATTCGGTTTTCGGTTCGGTTTTTGGTTTTGAGGTTTGGTCGGTTCGGTTAACCGAAAAACCAAAAATTATTTTTATTAATTTTTAATTTTTATATTGTATAATATAGACTAAAAACTATAAAAAAATCTGTTTCATAGTGATAACTTATAAGAAAATCAATTAAAATTATTCATAATTAAATTTCAATTATTTATTTATATCTAATTTATTCATTTATTTATACCCAAAAACCGAACCGAATTGGTTCACTTTTTAATTTCATTATGTCAATTTTTTAACCGAACCTCTTTTCGGTCCGGATTCTAAATCGGTCAACATTTCCAATGAATACTTTCAAATTTAAATAGGTCCAAGTTAATTTAAATACATATTTTCACATGTTATTTGAATACATATTTTCACATGTGTTTTAACTCCCCCTTTTATATCTCCCAATAAAATTGAATACGATGCTTGATAAAATTAAAATAAACACATTAGAATAAAATTAAAATAAACATATTGCAGCTTTTAGGTTAAGTTTTGTCCGATTTTTTTGTACTTAGTTATCCTTTTTTTATTTTTTTTTCATTTACTTTCTCTTATGGTTTGAGGACATACATATAGATATATATATATATATATATATATTGATAAATTCATATATAAATAATTTAACTATTGTTTTAACAATGAATTAAGACAAAACTTAATTCGAAGAAGAAACAATTTGGTTGAACAATGAAGCTTATTATTTATGTTGTCTATCTCTCTATGATTGAATTGTTGTCATATTCTTTATCGAAATATAATGTTGGATGTTAAAAAGAAGTTTATTCTCACTAAGTCATTATGATTTGTGACGAAACATCTAGGCCTTGTTTGTTTATGTTTTCAAATTCCATTTTCAATATCCTGGATCACAAAATTCTAAAAATTCATAACACAAACCATTCTCATCTAAATTCTACTTTTTTCAACTTAACTTTTTTAATCCCCCATATAACTACCCATCACTCACTATATCAATCATTTCACACATTTATCAATCAACATCATTTCTTCCAATCATTATTTTTTTATTCAATCTTCCACATTTTACTATATATTAATAATAAATTTCAAATTTCAAAATATATTAATAATAAATTAACTTTATATATCTATCTTATTCTATTATTTATTTATTTATTCACATAATCATTATACAAATAACTAACTCAATTATTTAACTCATCATACATCAACCAATTATTATTGATTTAACACATTTTACAAATCTCAACCATTTTTAAAAACATAAACAAACACAACACACATCACATCAATTCTCACACGAATCCATGTAGTACGCATTTTTAGAGAAATTTTCAGGATTTTATCTCAAAAACATAAACAAACAAAGCCCTAGAAAGTACAAGTTCAAAATCCAAAATAAACTTGAAATATATTACAGCTTAAAATACAACACAAAATAGCTACGAAGCCACATCTTGATTGCTTTAAACTTTCAAATTTACGTAAAAAAAAAACAGAAAAACGAAAGAAGAAAAAGAGTTGAAAAGTGTATGGTTAGGAATTTTAAAAATATTTTCATTTTTTGGATCACCAAAAAATGAAAATACACAGTCCAAGCCAAATTCAACAGAAAATGATCAAATTTTAAATACACTGCACATTCCCCTATACAACAACCAATCATTTCATCATTTCAATCTATTCACATCATTAATTACATTATCCCACTATCCAACTCATTCTCTTACTTTCCATATTTTATATAATAAAAATACCTATTCAATTTTTCAATATTCCAATTATTATTATTAGGGGTGGGCGTTCGGTTCGGTTTGTCGGGTTCGGCTTGTTCGGGGTTCAGGTTTGGAATATAGCCACCCGAAACCGAACCAAATTAATCGGGTTCGGCTTGTTCGGGGTCCGAAAAATTTTACAAGTTCAATTCAATTTTTTTGGACAAATTATTGGGCCTCTTAAAATAAAGGCCCAAAAACTTTTAAATGAATTATTTGGGCCTCTATTTTTAGAGTCCCAAATGGCTGAACAAAACAGAGGCAATTTTGCGTCTGTTTTTCACATGTAAATGGAAAAACATGAAAAACAGAGGCGAATGCCTCTGTTTTTCAGCTCCCAGCTAGGGGTGGGCGTTCGGTTCGGGTTATTCAGACCACGAACTAACCCGATCGGATTCGGGTTATTCGGTTCGGCTTATTCGGGTAAAAATCGGGTTCGGCTTTATACCGAACCCGAACTCCATAATTCGGTTCGGGTTCGGGTTTGGGTTCGGGTTTTTATTTTGTTCGGGGAATTCAGGTTCCCGAACAAGCCGCATTAGAATGAAAAAAAAATTAAAAAAAATATTAAGAATTAAGAAGATAGCCTACTCAACACTCTATAAGAATTTCTGCCGCTCACTCTCAGTCTCTCACACAAAACAGAGGCAAAATTGCCTCTGTTTTGTTCAGCGATTTGGGCCTCTAAAAATAGAGGCCCAAATAATTCATTTAAAAGTTTTTGGGCCTCTATTTTAAGAGGCCCAATAATTTGTCCAAAAAAATTGAATTGAACTTGTAAAATTTTTCGGATCCCGAACAAGCCAAACCCGATTAACCCGAACCCGAATAAACCCCGAACCCAATTAAACCGATTAATTCAGTTCGGTTTCGGGTGGCTATATTCCAAACCCGAACCCCGAACAAGCCGAACCCGACAAACCGAACCGAACACCCACCCCTATTCCCAGCAGTCTTTTAGCTGTGAGCTGAAAAACAGAGGCATTTTGCCTCTGTTTTGTGTGAGAGACTGAGAGTGAGCGGCAGAAATCCTTATAGAGTGTTGAGTAGGCTATCTTCTTAACTCTTAATATTTTTTTTAATTTTTTTTTTCATTCTAATTCAGCTTGTTCGGGAACCCGAATTCCCCGAACAAAATAAAAACCCAAACCCGAACCCGAACCGAATTATGGAGTTCGGGTTCGGCATAAACCCGAACCCGATTTTTACCCGCATAAGCCGAACCAAATAACCCGAACCCGATCGGGTCGGTTCGGGGTCCGAATAACCCAAACCGAACGCCCACCCCTAATTATTATTAAATAATATTTAATAATATATCATTTGTATAATATATAATCCACTATTCACATTTTCCTCCCCTGCACTATCCACTATTTTTTGGATAATTTGTACTTTTAATCAAATTCTAAAAATACATCCAAACAAACAAATAAAGTCAACATTTTCACACGAATTTTTGTAATACACATTCCCCCAAAAAAACTCAGAATTCATTTCCGAAAACACAACCATACGGAACCTAATTAGTTGTCTTAAATTTTGAAACAATAGGTAGTTCATAGTTGGCTTACGTGTGTGTGTGTATATATATATATGTCAAAAAAGAAAAGGAAAAGGTCAAAAAAGTGACACTTGTGGCATTCTGCCGCACCCGGGCATGGAGGAAGCCGACCAGTTCCCAAGTAATTATACAACTCTGTTCAATCCCGGTTCTCAAGTGATTACGTAATTATACAGAGTGACTCTACACCTTCTTAATCTTTTTGTTCAATGTACAACTCTGCATTTATATATCCCAGTTCCCAAGTAAAGTGTGGAGTTATAACGTGTGTGTATATATATATATATACATACATAATGTGGCCATGTGCGTACGTTTTCGGTTTCACAAATATATGTAAAAACTTGCATTTTTCATTTCACATATTGTGTGCAAGTCGTAAGTCGACAGGGCTACCAAAATGATGAATATTTTTCCAATACAAAAACAAGAGCAGTATCTATATGATACAGTGTGGACAAAGAAAGTAGATCGAGCATTCATATCATATTTATTAGTTCAAAACAACCTTTTCTCTAGGGGCTATCTTTAAGAAGACATTTTTAAGTCCATAATGCATTGTGTTGCAATAGTTTGGGCAGAACCGGAACACAATTTAGATACAATTGAGAAAGCATGAAGGACACAACAGAAAGGTCCGCGTATCAGAATTGATGATTTAAATTTCAAGTTCAAAATTTATTTTGTTTGTATTTGTAATGGCTTGGATTGTCAACAATTTAACAATTTCATACTATGTACTCCGGGACTTGTATTAATATAACGATAGTTATTACGGACGAAACACTTAACAACATATGAGGTATTCCTTATGAAATACCTCATATCGTACTTATATCTTGATTAAAACAATAGTTTACAAAGATTACCGTCATTATTATTATTACATTTACGATTGTGTACCATTTTAGGAACGTACTGGAGATATAAATATAATATATCTTTTGGTATTCAAGTACAATTCCCACTATGATATATATATATATATATATATATATATGAACCCATGTCCACATATTCCCCCTTAAAAGAAATCAAAACGTCTTCTTCTTTCACAAAAAATTAAACTAGTGTTATTTGGCAGCCATGAATCATTTCCCCCTCAAGCATCAAGATGAGTACCTCTATGACGCAGAATGGACCAGGGATGTATATTTGGTTTTCATCGACGCATTAATAGCCCAAATCAGTCTTGGTCAATTACACCACCCAAGTCCCAATTTCATTGCAATATCTCATGCTCATGCACATGTGAATCAAGTATTTAACACGGATTTGACATTCTCTTCTTGCCTAAGGCATTATCGCAGCCTTCTCAGACGCTATAGTTGTTTCCATGACATCATTAAATGGTCTGCCATTCAATGGGATGCTGAAAGAAACTTGGTGCATGCAACAAATGAACAATGGAATTGGTTTTTTGAGGTAATGATATAATATCTATATATGTCCGAAAAATTCTAAATTCGGTGTTCAAGTTTAAATGTTAGGGTTGACTGTAATATTTGTACCGTAAAATAATGACATGCAGGAATTTATGGTTTTATTGTGGTTTGATTGTTTATGTGAATTTTCAACATATGTAGCGAACCCCACCGGCTAAAGCATATTATTACCGTGGAGATCCGGACTGGGATTCGCTTGTTAGAATTTTCAGACCACCTCAGAATGTCAATGGGCTCGGCGGTTAGTGACAATGTTATCTGAAGTTGGCGTGTAATGTGTGCGGGGTTATGACTATTTCATCATTTATGTTTCTGTTCATGGATGTAGCAAGTGCATAATCGTTTTGTGTAATGGCATATTGAAACAATTTGTATCAAATTTTTGTTGTCACACATTCAGCTTGTCATAGTTGTTGTTGTTGTATTAATGATTAAGGTATGCACTCGTTCATATCTTGAGTAATGTAACAATGACACGGCAATCTGACCATGTGAAATAAACAATTGTAGATAACCACACAGAGCCCTAACAATTTTTCACCTTATTAAATGAAGTATTTATTGCTATGAATGTTTCAGACCTATAGTCTGAAAAAACTGCTTTTCAATCCTTCTATTCCTACATACATATATTCACATATGACGTGGTCCAAAAGTTTTGCTAAGGCATTTAATACACCAACAACCAAACTTTTCAAATGTTCTTTTAAATTTATTGTCTATAAATTAGGTCCCAAAAAAGATGATGTATCCCATGAAACATTGGGAAGTAAAAATTGCTTTTACATTTCAAAATAATACAAAACCTGCGCCCCAATGGATCCAATGGATTTTCACCCCCATGATGGATGGACTAAGCGTGCTGAAGACTATTTCATCAATTTGATGCTCCGTTCCAAAAGCGAGGGTTTTATGAGGGGAAATGAAGTAGAAATTTTTTTATGGGGAGAGTGGCAGCTGTCTCTAACGCCCCGCATGGGTATATTTACAATTCGTAAAATTAAGGCAAGATTTGAAAGGATTTACACCCGATATGTGATGTTTAGCAACATCATAAAACAACCACAGGTCCATTGGGACGTTTCAAGGAATAAAGTTATAGCTCCAGCAGATTTCTGGATTGACTTTCCTAAGGTTACACGTTCACTTTTTAAATTGAAAACGGTTTTTGAGTTATTTATTCAATTTCAAATGTTACATGTGTAATCAATTGTATCATAATGCATTGCATTGAGGGTTATATTGTTTTTCCAGACTTGCCCTGGAGTAGGAATGTATCAAATTCAAGGGGAGCCAAATTGGGAAAGATTGAGCGGCGTATTCGATGAAAGTGAAAGTGGTCCAGAGGTGATTAATCCAACAGATGAGGATGATAACGTTCCTAATGATGTTGACTATGTAACAGACGATGAGTTCGAGCCCGAGTACAAAGCATTCATGATTAATGGGTACTGGGGTTGGGTTGAGTAGGTCGTGAAAATTTAAAGCCAAAGTTGGTATTAAATATGTTTAGACGTTGCCAATTACCATGTGTAATTTCCCTATGGTGCAGAAATCTAAGTAAATCGTGGTCACTATGTTATTAGTTCACAGGTACTTCATGTCAACTTTATTTATTAGTTGAATTAGATCACTATGTAATAGTATGTTTTCGATTTAATATTAATTTTTTTTATGGTTAGTAAAATGAATATCAGTCAGCTAACTAAATGATATATGAGTGTCACCGTCACTGTAACAAGCCTATATGGATTTGTCCAAAAATACTTTTAACAACATTTCAATGAATTTTTATATGTTGTTTTTTGTGTTTTATTATATTCATATAGCACTGCTGGATATTTCCCTAATTTCCGTTTGTTTATTCAATTTTATGCTGGATATAGTAAAAAATTCCCAAATATGTAAACCATTGAGGGAAAAAAAATGAAAAACTCATAAACAATATTCATACAAAAATGAGTCACGGTACCTGATAACTTAAAAATTGGTGTCAACGAATATATATATAGATAGACACAATGACATAGATAGGACACGACACATTTTCTAAAAAAATGTAGGACACAACGGTTCCCAATATAGTTTGTTCTTGTATTTTTCTTGGTTATAGTAAATCTATTATAAGTTTGAAAAAATTCAACAATCAAAAAAAGTCAATAACGAATGTTACAAAGGCTGCCATTTTTGAAGTTTTTTTATACAATCTTTATTTTTAAGAAAAATTGGACTGACAAGATACATGTACCAATTGACACATATTAGTTGTCTCCAAAACGTGAAATTCCGACACGCGTGATAATTTTTATGTCCTCTTTATAGCATTAGGGGTACAACTTACATAAATTAGCACTGAAAAGTAAAAAGGCGATAATAATGTATTTACCATCCCAAAATATGCAAGCTTGCAAGTGCAAACACAGGAATAGTATTATGGGTCATCATATAATATCTATAGATATGTATGATTTGATTTAACAACACATGGATATATATATATATATATATATATATTGTTTATATATTCGGCTTGTGTGTTCCAAGGTCCATTCGATATGGGCCAGATGGTGTGGCACACGCACACCGGGTGCGGCAGAGGGTCACATGTGTCACCCTCTCATTATTTTATTTTTTTGGCCTTTTCTTTAGTTGTTTAATTCTAGATGAATGAAAGGACCCTGAACCGACAAACTCGGATCAATAATTTTTCAGTTATAGGCTGCACTGATCCCGACACACATTCTATTTTTTGAATAATACTAAGCTCTTTCATATTTTACTATAACTATTTTTTAACGATTCAATCAATCCTACCTGAATCGTTCACTTTAAATATGTAAACGTTTGATTTTATGTTAATATTCATTGGCTTGTACGGTTGTGTTGGGTTAAAATATGATTCAATTAATCCTACTTGAGCCGCTTGGTTCAAAGATATAATTGTTTCAATTTGTGTTAAGAGTTATCTGTATTTGTTTAGTTAGGAGTTATCTGCGGTTACATTCAAACAGATTGATATTGAAAATTCAACAAAACCCGACACTATCGCATAAATGAACACTAACACAAAATCAAATTATTATATTTTAAAATTGAGTTGTTTGAATATAATAGATTACATCAAACTTTAATCCCAATCAAATTATTTTTAAAATTAAATTCAATCGCTTACATCCCTATCTAATACAAATATAGATGAGTAGGAAGGAAAAACTTTATCAAATTGAAAACAAGAAAACAAATCAAAACGAAAAATACCTTTTTGGGTAATGTTTGTCCATTAAGCTACAAAATAAAATTGCTTATAATATGTGTATATCACTTTAATGGGATTTCATGAAGCACAAGTACACCCTTGGCCATTGAAAATTTGAAACAATGGATGATGCAATATTCATGTTTGAACATTCGTGGGCCATGACTTGTGTAAGTGTTGTGACTTGTGGCCCGTGGGGTTGGTTAATGGTATTGGTTTGCTAAACAGGTGGGCACAAATAATGGGGGAAATTTGTAAAGCCTATGTCCGGGGTTATTTTAGTCATTTCGCCTAAACAACCCAAACATAATGTAGCTTGGTATATCTGGGTTCGAGTCTCTAGACCTCGTATAACCTTATTTTGCCCCATTTAGGTTGTTATCTGCTAAAATTGTTTTCAATCGATATTTATAGACACACACACACACACACACACACACATATATATACATATACAACAATGCACGGGGATATATAAATATACATATATACACGTAAGCACATAAATAATATTGAAAATACTTCAAACCAATCTATGATAGGCAAAAATTAAGAACTCAAATTCATTATCATTTTTGTAAAAAAAATTAAAAACAAAATACAAACCTAAAGAAATTCATTTCAACTAATGTGTTTTAGGCCCAAATGTGTAATGAGAACAAGAATTACAAGCGTCTACACTTCTACTACCCACCAAACCCTACGTATCCATCACTTACCGAACATCACCAAAAACAAGCAAACGTTTGTCTAGTCAAATCAAAATGAAGTAAAAGCTACATAAAAGACAGTGAATGTATGTGTGAGGGTGGCCATGATCGACGGCGCACACCATAGTTCATTTAACGTGGGCTCGGGGGGCCCGTCCAGCCGGGATTTTAGTTTTTTCTATAGGATGTGGAAACATAATAAAAAAGTTTACAAGTAACACTGCAGAGACCAGCAGTCGAAGTGGCAAAGGCACTTGGTAAATTACTTTGAGTTTTTTTGCCAAGGTTCAAACCTCCCCCCTTCCCATTTGGATCTTTTTTGTTTTGAATCTTGAAATTCTTTTAACATGTAGTGCTATACACACGGACCCAACAAATATATGAAAATAGTTGATCTTTTTATTTAAGTCGAATATATGTTTATTAATTAGAGTTATTATTTATCATACTATAATTAATTTTGTATTTAATTTGGTAATCATTTAAAATTGAATTTTTTAGGGAGGTTTAAAATGAATATAATTTAATCTTCTGATAATGAGTCTTTTGCTTCATAGTCTAATATATTTCATTAGACTATGCTATTTGACCAAATATAATTTGGTCAATCAGGTGGTTGGGGTTGAAGATCATCATCTTCCCTTTTCTTCTAACTTTTTCTTTGTTGACAAGGAGGCAAGGAGCCTCTTCAATTCTTCACACAATCCCATAAACCTAACACATATATATTATAAATTGGTCAAAAAGACTTTAATTACATAGCTTGCATGGACCAGATTGGTAAAAAATCCAGCACCCACAAACACACGCACACACACATATATAGAATCAAACAATAATAAAAAAATATAAAAAATACATACATATATATATATATATATTACGTGCACTGTATATCCTATTTACATTTCATTATTAATATAGCATATATTCGAATGTAGTAATGTATGGTATTATTAAATTGTATTTGTCGACATGCCAGAAAGTTTTATTTACACCCATTTGATGATTTGAAGGAGATCATAGCATTCAACAACTCAAAACATTGCAACTGTCTGTAAATATTTCGCAACCCCTAAATTGGATCCATCTAATTTTAGTTACGTTCAAGGATGTTATGCGCATTATTTATGCACATACGTATGTGAATTTCATTTACCTATCTAATAATTAGATGCCTCGTTCGCGTTATGATCATCTTCATTTCTAGCGGAGTACAAAGGCCGATTTCAAACAACAAATGCTATAAGTGGCCGGTACATACCTTTTAGATATTAAACGGTTTATTAAGATATTATAGGATTCAATGTTATACAGATACTGGTCGAAAAAACTTACTTCCACCCTGACATTTTATCAATAGACACAAACACACGCCCAATTCATATCTTGGTCAAAGAAGAAGGTGGTTGGGGGATGTAAATGCAAATTAATTCCAACCACCTTATGTGTAATTTAAAATGCAGTATAAATAGGTGAGACATTGTATCTTGAACGTGAGCAACGACACACACTATATATCTGGTGATCGGTATTGAACTATATTTGTTGTATTTTGTGAATTGCGAAATTAAGAAACCTATTCAAATTGATAACCACATCATACATTAATATTTCAGGCTTTCGTATAGGTTACAAATTGAAACAATGGATGGTCTTAACCAGGCAGCTGATGGTTGGACGATTGAAGCCGAAAATTTCTTCATTGATTTACTACACGAATCTGGAGGGCGTAATGAGATAAGAAGTAATCATGTTGACGACAACTTGGTGGAATCATGGCGCAATAGACTAAACCAAGAATTCAGTGGTTTTACGACTGCATCAGTCCAAAAGCGATTCAATATGTTGCATAGGCGGTTCCAGATCTTCAATGTAATTACTTCGGACCCCGGTTTTCAGTGGGATAGGGTGAAAAATAATATTAAGGCATCGAAGAAGAAATGGAAATCTTTAATTTTGGTAAGAATCAACATATTACATAATCTGTTTTGTAGCATGCCTCATAATCATAGTTAATTACTAATATCGCATCTCATACAATTTATACCCTGTGGTGCGCAGCAATACCTAGATGCAAGGAAATACGAATTACGAGGGGAATTGTGCTGGGAAAAACTGTCCCAGGTTTTTGAGGATGATATTGGAAAAGGGTGCGTTATAAATAATCCCGGTGGAAGTGATGTTGTGCCAATTGATCATGGCAAAGAACCTAGTGTCATCCCGGACGCCGACTATTTGGAATATCTTGTAGCAATGGAATTTGCATATAAGTTAGAGTGAAATCATTAGCCATAGACAAATGATGTGGCATCTGGTGGTATGGTTTGATTATGTTATTTCTATTATGAAATTTACATTATGATAAGATTGCAATTCAAGTTTGTTATGTGTGTTACGTATATTAATGTATTTAACATTGCAATTCAAGTCATATCGAAAATTAATTCTCCCCTAATTGCGACGCCTCAAGTAATTATCCAGAAATTATTTTACATTACGTAAGTTCATTTATTTAACAATTTAAAATTTCCACGTTTTGAATAAATATATATCAACATAGTCACACTTTTCAAATTTCTTAATCAATCATGACAATAATTACATAGTAGAAAGACTAAACTACGATACCCCTAATAATGACTCAATTGGATAACACAAATTTCCACACATTTAGACAACACACGGCGCTTTCACACAGTGGTTAAATATCAAAAATCGTATCTTAGTATAATTATCCTCGAATCCCACTTTGTTATGTTCGTATTGATGCGGTACAAGATTTATAGATCTTGTACTTTGTATTGTTATATGGCCAAACAAGGATGGGGATATACAATCTGAAGTACCCAAACATCAAATATTAATGTTTACATTATGCATGTTGTGTCAGTAAAGTGGAAATTAGCAATGTTGTGTTCATGTTAGTAAATTGCTATTTTTTTTCATGATGATGTTGGTGGGACAAGCGGTAAGTTTGTTATTTTTTTCGCTTTAGAGCATGTCTGTAATCATATGCCAAATTATACATCCACACAAGTTCAATTATGGAGATGTAATTTGTTGTCAGCATTTCCTAAATTTGGTTTTTGAGTTATTTATTTTCATCTAAAACAACTCCTTACATGACCTCCATGAGTAAATGGAAATGGATGGTTCGCCAAATTTTATATGATAAGATCGTTTTAATTGAGAAAGTCCATTGGGCTTTATGAAGACACATAACTGATGTGCGGGGTTGGTTTAATTTAAACCAGTTATTTAACAAAGCAAGGCCCAATACAGTCCAAAACATCTTTGTATTTCAATTGATTAACAATACAGTCCAAAACATCGTCGTTTTCACCTATTACATCACGGCAACCTGCTTTTTTTGGGAATTGCTTAATAATCATGCAAAGTGATATTATATAACGCATAATTTCATATGTCAATTATGAATTTTGTTCAGCACAGAAACTTGGTTTACACTAGTAAATACAATGTTGCATGAACGAGGCCCAATATTACGTGAAGGTCTACAGTCCTCACAAATTACTAAGAGCCATTACAAAATACGATGTTCCAAAAGAACGAAACTTCGTTCATTATATAATACAAAATTAAACAATAGGTAAATCAATAAGTGCCCCCTAACATTATCTTCACCATCTCGGACTTACCAACGGTTGGAAGACTGAAAAAGAGGTCTAAATCCTTGGTGTTGTTTACCAGAGATTTTGAAATTGAGATCCTTTGTTCTATGTCAAGATCACCAATTTCCGCGAGTGCTTCAAACACAGCTTTCCGAGACCTTGAAGCATCCTGTTCAAAGCCAATTCTCATAGAAATGTCGCCCAACCTCTTATATCCGTGTTTTCACAAAATGCACCCATCATGCTCATGTACTCGGCATCACCATCATCTACAAGTTTGCGCTTGCCTTTAGATGAATTATTTTTTGCGCTGCCACTAGCATCACTGCATGAAACAAAATTACTTTGCGCTTCGTCCCAGTCTCTATTTTTGAATGGGGGAGTGTGATCCCCAGTAGCCTCATTCAGAGTCGTCTTCTTTTTTCCTTTCTCATTGTTGTCCAACTCATTTGCCACATCATCAAATGATTCTGCATTTTCCCCAGTAGCTCAATCTTTGCCAAAAATCTCACACCAATCATCAAACAAAGGCCATTATTTATGCCTCATAGTTCTTGCATTCGCATCAGTCTGAATTTCACGAGTTTTAAGTATTGGTTAAATTGTCATAATGCATATACACAACTTGCACACAAATTTATTCATTCCCCTAAGAACTAATTCATTTGGACAACATGTAAGCTGGGCATACAACACATTGCATTAAAAATCACTTTCAATTGCCAGCAGACAATTGCAGGTGTTTTTCAACTTAATCAAAAGGAGAGTGATACATACCTTCACATAGTTATCCCAAACGTCATCGTTGCTAACTGTGATGGTCTTACTTGTCGAGTTCCAACCAAAACCGCTTCTCTTGAGCATGCTGGGAATTGTTGAGTGATTTTTTTGCCACACATGGATTCTAGAATTAATGTGCGGCTCAACTCTTAAATCAGTTGATGGAAATGCTGCAATCATTGCCTGCTCAAGAAGGCTCTGGTACCCAGTCCTGAATCCATTATCACATTTGTATCCCCTCACAACTAGGTCTGTTAGAGCTGATGCAAGTTCTACTTCTTCTTGCATAGTCCACGTTCGTCGAGTAGTTTTTGCTGGGCCGACCCGAGTACCTGGATTATTTTTCCTTGAACTACTGTCCATGGATACCTGGTCAAGATATCAGAACAATGTACACATGGTTAACAAGATATACAGAACATTATACATATGGTTAATAAATAGAACAACATTACAAACAACAAATCATGATAAACACAAAGACAAGTCAGCCAAAATTAATTTATAAAAAACACAGAACACGGCAAAGTAAATGGTAAACAACAATGCATTTAGGCAATAACGCAAACAAAGCACAAGCCGTTTCTTGTATCCGTTACAAAGCCATATATAACAACTAATACTCAACATAACTCCACAATCATTACACGTTGGACAACACAATCAAAGAGCACAACAACACTACTTCGAAGATGTAATACGGTACACATATAGCTACCAAAGTCCCATTTACTACTAGCGACGCCCTCTCCAAGCATCAAACATTTCACGGGCTAAAGTATCACGCCAGTTACTCCACTCTTGCGAAGGCTCTACTTGATCAATATATTCAGGTTCTGGGTCATCATTGGGTTCAAGGGTTTCAGGAACTTCTGCCTCAATTGGATCAACCGCATGCTCTGTGCGGATGTAATTTTGGAGCAAACAGCACGCCATAATGATTCGATTTGCGACCTTTACAGGGTAGATTGAATTACTCCTCAATATAGCCCATCTGCCTTTCAATAAAGCAAATGATCTCTCAATCACATTGCATGCTTTGGCATGAGTTTTGTTGAAAAATTCTTTTTCGTTCGCTGAAGGAACCCTACATGCATCCCATTCTTGCATATGGTATCTAACTCCTCTGTATGGTGCCAAGAAGCCTTCACCATTTGTGTAACCACAATCACATAGATAATAGTTACCTGAAACAATATAGTTAAATAAATGGGTAAATTACACTCAACCCCCCTGTGGTTGACCTTATTATCACTCCACCCCCCTATGAAATTTTTTTTGTCAACTTACCCCCCTATGAATTTTTTTTTGTCAACTTACCCCACTATGAATCAATTAAAGAAGCAATTTAACTCCCTACGCGCCTCACTCGCGTGTCATGAGACTTGTTATCCGATTTTTGCCACTAAAAGACTGTTTTGCCCTTAATCTTACAACCGTTGGATCTGATCACTAAAATCAATGGTTCATATATTTTTATAATTTAAATTTATTGACAATGTATTAATATTATATATATTTACACATTTAAATAATATTTAAACTTATAATTTATATATATATATATATACACCACCGCTGCAATCCACCGGCGACCACCTCCAAATCCACCGGCGACAAATCCACCACCGGTGAAAACCCCATCAACTCCGGTCGAGTTACTCTTCTTGCAAACCTCCGGCGACGGCTCCACCACCTTCCTCGTCGACTTGAAATTTTTCGGCGAGGATAATGTCCATGAAATTTGTTCTCAACTGTTTCCACAAGCACCACCACCACCACTTCTGCAAATCGCCGTCCCAAGCACTGTAATCGCCGCTCAAAGTCCAACACTTCTTCAAATCTGCAAATCTGCAGATTTGAAGAATTTCAAATTCTTCATGTCTGCAGATTTGCAAATTTGAAGATTTCCCCCCAATCCTATCTCTTTCTCCCTCTCCATGAGAGCGAAATCTGTTATTGTGGTGGAGATCCATTTCCTCCACTCTCTCTCCACATTATTTCTTCAAATCTGCAACTTTGCAGATTTGAAGAACACACACACACACACATATATATATAGGGATAATTACACTGGACATACTTGAGGTATTGCGAAATTACAAAAAACATCCCCTAGTTCAATAAATTACATCTAACATCCATTCCGTTTTCGCCGTCTAACATTGAGCACCTTCCGTTAGGGTTCCGTTAAATTTTTAGGTGAACTTCCAAAAATACCCCTGACTTTTTCTGGACCAGAAGACCAAACTTTTCTCGAACAATTATACCCTTTTGGTGTTATTTGTAATATTTTATAAAAGTACAGGTGGTATATGTAATGTTGTGTATGTAAAGTATATAAATAATTATTTATAATTAAAAATTATTATCAACAAAATAAAAAAATTATAAATTATTAAAATTATAAAATAAAAAAATAAAAAAATTATGTGAAAAATATCATTTTATTCTTTTAATTAAATTAATATATAATATTTTAGGTTATATAATAGTTTATATAAATTAAAGTTTTATATTTTAAATCAATTTATGAAATTTATAAATAAATTTAAAAATTGTATATTTTAATTAACTAAATTTCTAAAATAAATTACTTATTAATATATTAATTTATAAATTAAAAAAAAAGAAAAGGGGGGTGGGTGTCGTCTTCTCCACCCACCCCCATGGCCACACACAGTACACACACACAACTATACACACGCACACACAAAATTACACACAATCTCTCTCTCTCACACACACACACTTACACGCACACACACACACAATTACACGCACGCACACACACACACACACTGTCACGCACACACACACACAAACACACACATATTCACACACATTTCTGATATTAATTAGCTCGTGTGTGAATACATATACATATAGACACATACATATATACATATATACATATATAAGTTTTTTCTTTTAAGATTATTTTTTTATTTTAAAATTGGTATTAGAAGTAAATTTAGATAGGTAAAGGGGCAATTTGGTAATTGAGCTTTTTTTCATTTTTTTAATCTTTTTCTTTTTTTAAAAAACAATATTCAGTAAGGGCATTTAGGTCATTTATCACTTTCCATCCATTTTTACATCAATACATGAAAACCTTGGATGTTAGATGTAATTTATTGAACTAGGGGATGTTTTTTGTAATTTCGCAATACCTCAGGTATGTCCAGTGTAATTATCCCTATATATATATAATATTATTAGTATATATTTTTAATATCTTTTTACGATTATAAATTTAAATTGTAATGGGGAAGATGATTAGGATGATGGTGCCTTATTGGGGGGCTGATTTTGGGGATTAATTTTGGTTAGATTATGAAATGGTGTACTAGGATTAGGGATTTGGGTGGAATGAATGAGTTGGGGAAGAAGATGAAAATAAAAAAAAATATATAAAAAGGTAAATATAAAATAATAGAAATAATATAAAAAAATTAGCGTTAATATTAATGTAAATATTTTCAATAGGCAAGGGTATATTGGTCTTTACATAATTTTTTACAGGCAAAAATATTAGAGGGAGGCAGTAGATATCTTTTTAGAAATGATAAGGGGGTAAGTTGACATTTTTTTTTCCATAGGGGGTTGGAGTGATAATAAGGTCGATTACAGGGGGATTGGGTGTAATTTACCCTTAAATAAATATGCATAATCAATATAAATCAAATGATAAATGGAGTAAACAAAACTGAACGAATGGGACAAATATTCAGCATTACCATTAGGAACTTTGAGACCATTTGGCCTTGCAACAACATCTTTTAACACCCTGGAATCCACAGCAGAACCTTCCCAACCGGTCAACACATAAACATATTTCATGTTTGTATCACAAACAGCAAGGACATTGACAGATATTTGTCCCTTTCGGTTTCTATATCGGCCTTTGTCCGTTTGAGGTACTTGTATTAGAATGTATGTACCATCTAACGCACCAAAACATCCCTATCATTAAAAAATAATGCATATTGCAATGTTAACTTATATGTATTACCCATATTGGGGGTGGAACCATGAACAATATCTTGTGGTAATAGAAATACCTTGAACCATTTCCACCTATCAGATGAACAGTTTTCCTCAATCGGCTCCGGAGTTGACAAAAAACACGTATGTATTCTAAGTAATGCATTGAGGACCCGGTGGAAGATCACACTAACGGTGTATCCAGATCGGACGAAATGTTGTTTCACTATCAGATTCTTTGTGTGATGCGATAAGACTACCAAGAACATGGCTACTTGCTCAGAAATTTTGACATGCTTGGTATGTGTTAGTCCTCTTTTCACTTCTAAAATGCAACACAAACAGAAAAAAGCATTTCTACACATTCTAAGTTGGTTTATGCATGTTTCATCAGTCATATTTATAAGTGAATTAAGGTATTTCACTTGATCAGGTATCCTTTCTATCATGCTATATCTAGCTCTAGCAGCATGTTGCGTTATAAAATGACGCCGGCTACGACGCCGATACACCCAATAAGAAAGCAATAAAAAAAACCTAATCTGAGAAACAATCGCCTCAAGCACCACTAGGAGCTCTTGATGGTCAGCGGACACATCCATGGGGGATAATGGCTGTAATAACAAGTACACAATCATAATCAACGCAAACAAATACAAACAAAACAATCTTAACAACAATTGTTGCAACCACAGTTTGTAATACAACCAGTTACAATAAAACATCTATGAAATTACGCTTGCTAAATAGCATTATATAAACTATCTTAACACACGAAAAAGTGGAATTTGGTGCATTTTAAAAACAAATCCTTTAAATACCATAAACAAAAACCTTAAAAATTAAAGGTAGCATTCATACTTAACAACTAGGCCAAATCTGGGTGTATAGGGTTATTTCAAGGATCTGCCTGCAAAAAATATAAAGCAAATATTACAATCTAATTGGAGTTCGATAAATTATATTGCGTCAAACTAAAATAAACTTCAGATTAGGGAAGTTAATGCCCGGATCTGCGTAGCTTTCCAAATTTTAAAAATCATTTTAGGGTTTATAGGGGCTTTAGACCGAAAACAATTGTATCGGGAAAATAAAGGATGAGATTATATGAACAACTTACCTTCACAATATTGCACTAATATTAATGAAGTACGAAATTCATTGTAGGTCGGAATTCATGAATTTTTGCAACCACCGTCTGGGTTTGGGAAAAAGATGCTACGAGAGTTCAAATTTGAAATGAAGTGAAGGTGGTAAATTTCGGACGGTGAAGGGGCAAAATAGTCAAAAAAAATAATAATCAAAAGTAAGGGTAAACATGTCATTTCAATCTTATCCTTAAGCGGCCAACTTAAGGATAGTGTAATACCACCTGGGGTGGTATAATTCATCACCGATTTTGGGGATAAAAGCGCGGGCCCTTTATCAATCATGGGCTGCCGTCCACAGAACAAAACGGGTGATTACCGGTGACAAAACCACTTATCACTGGATATCCGCCCTACAAAACGAGTCCTTAATGTTGTAAACTATAAATATATTAATTATATAATGATACACACAGAGACACACATATATATTTGATTATTTTTATCTACGTAATTATTGTGCGGTCCCTTGGCACGGGTTCAGCTAGTTTATTCATAGATCAAGTAAGTTTTACAAGTGAAAAAGCAGGAAAATTCTAAAACCCAGAGGTTACATACTAAATCCAAATCTAGACCGTCCATCCTCATTGGATCAAAAACACAAAAACAATTTATAAAATAATACAAAATTGTTATGAAATAACCCCAAATATTATGAAATATATACAAATATTCTAAAGTAGAGAGACTAGAGAATTAAGAAGAATTTTTTTTTTTTGATTTTGGTGTATTTCTCAATACAATGGCAAAGCCTATTTATAGGCACAAAACAAGATCAAATATTGATTACAAAATGAGGTAATGGAATTGTAGGTGAATCCACTAAATGAGATATTGGAGTTGTAGGTGAATCCACTAAATTATGTATTGGAGTTATATGGACATCCACTTAATGAATTATTCATAACACTCCCCCTTGGATGTCCATCACTTAAGAATATGCCTCGTTAAAACCTTATTAAGAAAAAACCCTGTGGGATAAAAACCTAGTGAAGGAAAAAGAGTACATAATTCTTTCAATACGCAATCAGATGCTGCCTCATTAAAAACCTTACCAGAAAAACCCAGTGGGAAAAACCTTGGTTAAGGGAATAAGAGTGCAGCGCGTATTATCTCCCCCTCATGACAATATCAGTCAAAATCTTTAAGTCTGCGCACACCAATATTGTAGACTAGCTTTTCAAATGTTGCTGTGGGAAGTGCCTTGGTGAACAAATCAGCAAGATTATCTCTGGAACGGATTTGTTGAACATTGATATCACCATTCTTCTGAAGATCGTGAGTGAAAAAGAACTTTGGTGAAATATGCATTGTTCTATCTCCTTTAATGTACCCTTCTTTCAATTGTGTGATACATGCAGAATTATTTTCATATAAGATCGTCGGGATCATTTTTCCAGAAGATAAACCACAAGTCCCTCGAATGTTTTGAATCATGGATCTTAACCAAACACATTCTCGACTGGCCTCGTGAATAGCCAAGATTTCTGCATGATTAGATAATGTGGCCGATATAGTTTGTTTCATAGATCACCATGAAATGGTTGTGCCACCACATGTAAATAAATAGCCCGTTTGTGAACGACCATTATGAGGATCAGACATATATCCAGCATCTGTTTAACCCCATTCCAATGCCTTCGTGTAGGGGAAGAACTATATCTTGCTAATAGTTTAACAGCGAATGCTATATTAGGTCGAGTATGACAAGCAAGGTACATTAGTGCACCGATTGCATTTAGATATGGTACTTCAGGACCAATTAGTTCTTCATCACTTTCTCGAGGTCGAAAAGGATCTTTGTTCTCATCTAGTGACCTTACGACCATAGGGGTGCTCAATGGATGTGATTTATCCATGTAAAACCGCTTTAGCACCTTTGATACATAAGCGCTTTGATATACAAAATTTTTGTTCTTTAAATATTCAATTTGCAACCCAAGGCAAAATTTTGTTCTTCCAAGATCTTTCATCTCAAAATCTTTCTTTAAGCAACTAACAGCTTTTTGAATCTCTTCAAGAGTTCTAACGATGTTTAAATCGTCAACATAAATTGTAATTATAACAAACTCATTTCCAGATCTTTTCATGAAAATACAAGGATAAATTGAATCATTCTTATATCCTTCCTTCAACAAATATTCACTTTGAATTATATGATCTCATCAAAACGTTTCTCCTTATCTTGGAAAATACTCTCACTCAACTATCATTTCAAAAATAATTTGACATCATATATTCAACATATATTTAAATAATTTATATAATACACTTGATCACATCAAGTTTCTTACAATTTCATTTTTCTCATTTCGTTTTCGCACAAATACCCATTTGTATCCTACTAGCTTTACATCTTCAGGTGTACGGACTACATGTCCAAAAACTTTTACATCTTCAGGTGTACGGACTACAGGTCCAAAAACTTTTACATCTTCAGGTGTACGGACTACAGGTCCAAAAACTTTTCGTTTGTTCAAGCGAGTTTAACTCTGCCCTCATTGCGTCTTTCCATTTTGGTCAATCATTTCTTTGTCGACATTCATTAACAGACCTTGGTTCTTGATCCTCATTATCATTCATCATATTTAGCGCTACATGTATGCAAATTTATCGTCAACGTTGACTTCATTTCGATTCCAAAGTTTCCCGTTCATAACATAATCTATTGAGATCTCATTATTTTCACAAGTTTCAGGTACCTGAGGTTCTTCTGGAACCGAAATATTAGTTATGACTGGGGACTCTTCTGGAGTTATTTTATCCTCGATTAGACCATCTTGATTCTTAGCTCCTTTTCTTTTTCGAGGATGACTATCTTTGGAACCGATAGGTCTACCACGCTTCAGGCGTGCAGTAGACTCATTACTTTGACCTTCAGGGACAACAATTCTTACTAGAGCGTTAACAGCTGATACATGTGACTTAGTCACTTTTTTTTAGGTCAGTAAATGCGCCTGGCAGTTGGTTAGCTAAACCTTGCAAGTGAATTATCTTTTGAACTTCCAGTTCACTTTGTTTTGTTCGAGGATCAAGATGATATAAAGATAATTCATTCCAACTAATTTTCTTTTCCAGCTGCTTATTTTCTCTCCCTAATGTTGGGAAATCTGATTCATCAAAATGACAATCAGCAAATCGAGCCGTAAATAAATCGCCAGTCAATGGCTCTAGATACTTTATTATCGATGGAGACTCGAATCCAACATATATTCCCAACTTCCTTTGAGGACCCATCTTAGTGCGTTGTGGTGGAGCAATTGGAACATATACCGCACATCCAAAAAATTTTAGATGGGAAATATTTGGTTCCTGACCAAAAACCAAGTGTAATGGGGAGAATTTATGATAACTTGTTGGCCTTATGCGAATAAGTGCTGCTGCATACAAAATAGCATGTCCCCAACAAGAAATAGGAAGTTTTGATCTCATAAGTAAAGGTCTTGCAATTAACTGCAGACGCTTAATAAACGATTCTGCTAGACCGTTTTGTGTATGAACATGTGCTACAGGATGTTCAACATCAATTCCAATAGACATACAATAGTCATTGAACGTTTTTGGAAGTAAATTCACCCGCATTATCAAGGCGTATCTTCTTAATTGGATAATCAGGAAAATGTGCTCGTATTCTAATCAATTGAGCAAGCAATCTCGCAAACGTCAGGTTGCGAGTTGATAACAAAGATACATGTGACCACCTGGTTGATGCATCAATTAAAACCATAAAATATCTAAATGGTCCACACGACGGGTGTATTGGTCCACAAATATTGCCTTGAATACGTTCCAAAAACGTAAGAGATTCACTTCCTACTTTTGTTGTTGATGGTCGAATAATCAACTTTCCTTGTGAATAAGCAGCACATGAGAAATCATTCGATTGAAGAATCTGCTGGCTCTTCAATGGATGACCACATGAATTCTCAATTATCTTTCGCATCATAATTGATCCGGGATGGCCCAACCGGTCATGCCAAATAACAAACTTATTTTGATTCGCAAACTTCTGGTTTACGATAACATGCGTTTCAATAGTAGATATATGCGTGTAGTACAAACCGGAGGAAAATGCAGGTAATTTTTCCAATATACATTTGTTATCAGATATTGTATTAGTGATGTAAAGATACTCAATATTGCCATCACTTGTTGTCTCAATATGATATCCATTTCGGCGGATATCTTTCAAGCTTAGTAAATTTCTTTGAGACTTAGTAGAATATAATGCTTCATCAATATAAAATTGCGTTCCTCCAGGTAACAATATATTAGCTCTGCCGGAGCCTTCAATTAATTTTGCACTACCCGATATAGTATTAACATTGGCTTCTTGCATTACTAAATAAAAAAAATATTTTTTTATTCTTGAGAATGGTGTGAGTTGTTGCACTATCAGCGAGACATATATCTTCATTATTGATGTTGTTGCTGATCGAGTAAATACTCATTTTTTTCATAAATAAATGATTCATTGATGAAAACTACACATTTTCATATTTATTTTAAAAACTACTAAAAATAAGATTTATAAAATTGATTATGAACACTTTCATCTCTAATCAAGTGATCACTTTTTTTTTTCAATCAGGATCAGCAAAGAAATCAGCAATATCTAAATGAGTGTCATCAAATCGGCCATGATCAGAATCGCCTTCTTCAAAAGCAAAATTTGTTTCTATTTTCTTTCTTTTACTTTTTAGCGATTCTTGGTAAAGGTCCACAAGATGTTTTGGTGTACGACAGGTACATGACCAATGACCTTTACCAACACAACGATAGCATAAATTTTTCACAAATTTGCTATTTTGGCCACTTTCATGTTTCTCTTCATTATTTTTCCACTTCTGGTGGAAAGATGTGTTCTTTGAATAACCACCACGATTTCTATGACCATATCCACGACCACGTCCACGTCCATGATTTCTTTAATGATTAAAATAGTTATGTGCTGCTACTTTCACTTCAGGGAATGTAGCAGAACTAGTTGGACGGGACTCATGATTAAAATAATTATATATTGCTCAACACATTCACTTCAGGGAATGAAGTATAGTTATTTGCATCAAGATGAATTTCAACATCTAACGCCCAAGAAAAACAATTTTTCCTCGTAATATCAAGAGTCACAAAGTCAAGTTTTTTCAAGATTCATCAATATAATACTATTATCAAAGTATAAGATGAATAACATAACAATCATTCAACTTCTTAAAATATTTTCAACATGATAGGATTATTCAAAAGAATAATACTAATCAAATATATGCACATATATATATACATATGTCTTCTTTCTAAACATCAAGAGAATTATTATATATTTCTATTTTTGTTAAATATTAAAATATACATACCTTTTCTTTACCTTTTCTTCTTGCTTTGTTTTGAAAATCTTGTCCATCAATTTTCTTTACAAACTCATAATAACTCATAAAAATTTCTCACTATATTTACATCATATGTTGAGTACCCCATGTATATCTTTTGCCAAATTTCAAAATGATTAACACCTTGAGACGGATCGTGCTGATAACGTATTATGAAATAACCCCAAATATTATGTAATATATACAAATATTCTAAAGTAGAGAGATTAGAGAATTAAGAAGAAAATTCTTTCTTTGATTTTGGTGTATTTCTCAATACAATGGCAAAGCCTATTTATAGGCACAAAATAAGATCAAATATTGATTACAAAATGAGGTAATGAAATTGTAGGTGAATCCACTAAATGAGATATTGGAGTTGTAGTTGAATCCACGGATGGAGTTATATTGCTTAAGGAATTATTCATAACAAAAATGAAGTTTACCTTCATCTCTAATCTTTCAAAGAGTATTTTTTCACTATCATACGCTGATATATGAGCTCAAAACCTCTAGTTTCTCTCTCTATAGTTACATATAGTTACACATGATACGCACATTTTCTCTCTCTTGATCTCAGCATTCGAGTGCGTATTTCTGGACTCCTTCGCTATTCGATCTCACGCTCGGATCTCTATTGTTGCCCTATTGTAAACATTTAATCGGTTAAAATGGTGAGTGATTTTCTTCGATCGGTATTGAATGATTTCGTATTACATGTTAGATCTTGTACCTGTTAATTTTGTGTAATCAATTGTAGTGAGATTGTATTTGCTGATAATTTTGGAATGAGATTCTACATTTCGTTTTTCTTCGAATTTGAGTGGTAGATTTGTGATTTGTTTGGACTTGATCCGGTTTTGAGATCTGGCGGTGCTGTTATTCTTTGCTAACATAAGTTTTTGATTGTTTGTTTTTGGTTTTGGATTGTGGTGCAGCCTCTCAGACTAGAAATCAAGGTACTGAAATAATTTAAATTGAGATTTCTGTTTGCGATATTTTCTTATGTACGTGTTTGAGTGATTGTTGGCTGATGTTTTGATTTATTGCATCAGAGGAAACTCGCGCAAAGATCAGAAAGAGTAAAATCTGTGGATCTACATCCTACGGAACCATGGTAAGTTTCTATTGCAATTAGTTCAAACATTTTAGTGGTTGCAAATGGCATTGTGCATTAGCAAGGGGGAAATAATTCCTTGTCATATTTCAAAGTTAATTGCAGAAGAAAACTCATTCGTTGTTTTTGTCTCAGTCATTTTCAGCATTCTACCAGCATTTAACAGAGTTGTAATTTGAACGGTCGAAAGTTGCAAACAACTTTATGTTATTGCTATCAAGTCACTAAATCCAGTTTTTAGTTTTGAAATACTTTTCAGTTTATTTCATCTGTTTTTGCGGTTTCTCTTCTTCGGTGTTTGTGTATGTCATGGATGGTGGCATCCCAGACTTGCCTGTCTATGGGACACAGAGCAAATAATTGTGTGATCTGCTGTGTCATATGTGGACATTTTAATAAGTTCACATTGTATTGTAATTTCACAGGATATTGGCAAGTTTGTATTCTGGGACTGTCTGCATTTGGAACTATCAGACCCAGGTATGAAAAATATACAGTTGATACAATAATTTGTGTTATTATGGAAAATTCATAAATGGATGATACATGACAAAGTGATGGATCTTTCTAGCATGTCTTGTAACTCTGTAAACTTAATTTATCAGATTAAGGTTTGAGATCTTAAAAGAATTGGTAAAATCATGGCTACCTCGTCTTGTGCAGTGATAAAATGCGACTAGTTTGCCATGAGAAGAGATACAAATCTGATGACGGAATGATATGTCCTTGTGTATAGTATTTTATTAGGTTGTTTATTCTGTTGTCATGATCTACTAGATCCAAATTCTGTTAATTTAGCTGGTTTGTCAAACATTTACTTATGAGGACCCAATTTTGGTCTGCGTTTGGAATTAAGGATATTGAATAGCGATGAGTACAATTTGGAAAGTTATTTGCGCTTTACAACGTATTCGAGAGAGCAAGTCCCTTAACTCCCCTCTGACCGGAAAAAGATAGTCACTTAATGTTGCATGACATGATATTGCAAGATGATACTACTAGTTGTTAATTTTTTTTCCCCGCCAAAATCTACATCCATTCCAGCATACTCTCCTTGTGCTAGCATATGTACGAATCATTGTGATTGGTTGTTACCCCAATCTGTGTTTTAAGAGGCAAGTTCCTTTAAGGACCAAGAAAGTGATGAAACAATATGTGTGTCCTTACTTTATATTATGTCGACATGAGACTACGGTGTCTCAATTTTTGCCTATTTGAGCAGAAATATGAAGCTTTTATACAATTTTGTTGGTAGCTTTTCCAACAAATTGTTCTCGTTGATTTTCTCTACCCTGAAATACGTTGTAAAACTTGATTTCTTCTGCTGCAGACAATGGTTAAATCTTTCGAGGTTACAGAACTACCAGGTGCATGATTAGTATTTTATGTTATTTCTTTGGGTCGGTAAACAAATGCTTCGTCCGACTTTTTTATTTTGAAGGGGAAGCATTTTTAATCCTAATTACTCAGTAAAGGGAAACATTTTTAATACTAATTCCTACCATGTAATGTTGCAGTTAGGTCTGCAAAGTTCATAGCACGCAAGCAGTGGGTTGTCGCTGGTGCTGATGACATGTTTATTCGTGTGTACAATTATAATACCATGGATAAGGTCAAAGTGTTTGAGGCCCATACAGATTACATTAGGTGTGTGGCTGTTCATCCCACTCTTCCCTATGTATTGTCATCCTCTGATGACATGCTCATTAAACTCTGGGACTGGGAAAAGGGGTGGTTATGCACTCAAATATTCGAGGGTCATTCTCATTATGTTATGCAAGTGACATTTAATCCAAAAGACACCAATACTTTTGCCAGTGCATCTCTTGACCGCACTATTAAAGTAAGTGTAGAATTTTTTCAGTGTATAATTTTTAAGAAGCAATTTTGTTTGACTTGATATAACTTTTATAAGCTCATAATGTTTATTATGTAGATTTGGAATCTTGGGTCCCCTGACCCAAACTTTACACTAGATGCCCACCTGAAAGGAGTCAACTGTGTAGATTATTTCACTGGTGGTGATAAACCTTATTTGATCACTGGTTCTGATGATCACACCGCTAAGGTTTGTGCCAGGTTCCCCCTTGTCTTGATGTGTTGAGTTTCCAAGAGCATAATCTAAATTTTTTACTTAAACATGTAAAACAGGTTTGGGATTATCAGACAAAGAGCTGTGTCCAGACCCTAGAAGGCCACACACACAATGTTTCTGCAGTTTGTTTCCATCCTGAACTTCCCATTATAATAACAGGTTCCGAGGATGGTACAGTCCGCATATGGCATTCCACCACTTATAGGTTGGTTTCGTACTACAGAATGGCTTAGAACTTGGATTGTACTGACCTGGCTTAACTTGTCTTCAGTTTCATGGAGTGTTCTAATTAACATGCCATACTGCACATACCACAGTATTCATTTTCTTTTCGACTTTTCAAGTGCTTCTTCATTGATACTCATACTAAGTTTAAGCTTTGAGAATCATCTTTTGCATCTTTTAGGGTTGTTCATTTGACTTGAGTTGAGTCACAATTCTTTAATTTGTATTCTCATAAATTTTGAGCTTCAAGAATTCAGATTTTATTCTTTCTAAAAGTATACTCATATAAAAACTGTGTAGTATGCTTATGGTTGATTAGCTTGAGTTATAATTCCTTTGATATCGTTTAGTACTGATATTGAAGAGTCCACCAGTGAGCACATGTACTCCCAAAATCTATAAATCGCCTTGATTCACACCAATATATATTGTATTCCAATTGCGTTTTACTATATTTTCTTTTCGTGTTTCCTACAATAAAAGTTAATTCTAAAATTTAAAGGTGTATATGTATATTTGTATATATGTATATAAATACATGTCTCACTTCCATTATCTTTTTGCAGACTTGAAAACACATTGAATTATGGGCTTGAAAGAGTCTGGGCAATTGGTTATATAAAAGGTTCGAGACGGTAAGTTTTATTGCAGTTGATTGTATGTGCTGGTTCCTTGTTGGGGACAATTTCATCTATTTGAATTTTCAGTGTTCATACTGACAGTTATTGCGCTTGTAGGCTTTATAGTTATAGGTGTCTGAAAGTCCTTAAGTTACACATCTAGATACTCATGTAAATTTTTATTGTTTTCAGCAAAGTATTTATGGGTAAAGGTGGTTATAGGTCGTGTATAGGCTTTACTCAAGGGACATCACCCTATGGGGTTAACTATATTTGAATTTTTGGTATTTCTGTTTGGGATTATGTTTTATATGGAGACTGTATCTAAATCTGATGGCTTCAATGCTCAGGGTTGTCATCGGTTATGATGAAGGAACGATCATGGTAAAGCTTGGCAGAGAGGTACCTGTTGCTAGTATGGATAGCAGTGGCAAAATTATATGGGCTAAGCATAATGAAATCCAGACTGTCAACATCAAAAGCGTTGGTGCAGATTATGAGGTATGGATTTTTTTGAACCTAATCGTCATACACGAAGCTAATTGCTACTCTAGATTTACTTAACGTTCTTTCTCAGGTTGCTGATGGAGAGAGATTACCTTTGGCAGTTAAGGAATTGGGTACATGTGACCTTTACCCACAGGTGACTTTTCCTTCATTTGTATGAACCTTATGTTGTAACAAGTTGTTTAAGTGGGATTTAAATGTCTAAACATCTAAATTTATGTCTCCTTGTAGTTTCTATTCTGGCAAGTACAAACGAATTACTGGTTAATCCAATTTTTTTCTTTGGTTGATTATGCTGGGATTTATTATTAAGTTACTGTGCTCGCTGTTGTTTGCTTTATGTTATTTGAGAAAAAATGTTGAAATTGGTTTTTGGAGTTTCGCACTCGTCATTTGTTTGATACCGCTGATTTCACACATGAATTCTTTTATCTCTGTTTGAAAATATGCACGAGGTTCATCAGACAGAAATCTATCTCAGAAGCAAATTGCATATTGGGACTAGAGCTCTATCTTTTTTCTGGTCTGAATATGTGGAGTGCCTGAACATTCCTGTAACTATTTGTTCGAAATATTCTTTACTAGAAATTGTTGAAGTTATTTCTTATTCTCTTTATATTAAAAGTCAAATATGAAGCCTGAAGGTTATCCATTGTGTATGCATGCATTCTCAAAAACATAACTATTAGGATATCATCTGATAGATTCTTTGTTCCGTTGCAAGTTTTGCCAACTTTTTGACACACCAGAAGGTTTTGTTTCAATTCAATTGAATTTTTAAGGAGCATTAAGCTACCAGATACTATCCTGCTGGATATATTTATCAAGTTCTTTAGCTATGTTTCTGCTCAAACATTCTTGTTTTTTAGCACTTCAAATTGAAGTGTTCCTGTTGCATAATTTACCACATTCCTTATGTTTGGTGATCTTCAATAGTCATTTTTTTAACATGTGCATTAGAGAGAGACTTTGGAGATGAATGTATTTAGGTACTGATGCATATGTATTTGCTTTCTTTTCTCTACCTTGTGATGTTTAACTTTTGGAGTTTTTCAATTGATACTTGACTCATGTATGCTAATATTTTTGCATTAGATAGAACACAAGGATTCATATTCGTTCTCTTCTTTTCGCGTCTTTTTGATTAACTCTTTCATATCTTCTGTGATATGTATGCATAGCAAAGTTTTAATGTGATTTTATTATTAAAGAAATTATATTTTCTTTATGTTTAGAGATTTTAGATGAAGAAAATATAGGGAGAATTGTCTCTCTTTGATCATCTTCTTGACCTCATTTTTTGAAAGATTACCTTCAAATCAGCTGTAACAATGAGCATTCTTGCTGACATAGTATTGACCTCATTTTTTTTCTTTCACAGAGCTTAAGGCATAACCCTAATGGTAGGTTCGTTGTTGTATGTGGAGATGGTGAGTACATTATCTATACGGCTTTAGCATGGAGAAACAGGTCATTTGGCTCAGCATTAGAAATTGTCTGGTCTACGGAGGGAGAATATGCTGTTAGAGAAAGTACATCAAAGATTAAGATCTTCAGTAAAAATTTCCTGGTTGGTCTTTTTGCCTCGTACATGTTTTTTTGATTTAAATCTTAAATTAGAATGTATTCTTGGTTTTTCTTTGGCTACCTTTCTTTCTCTCTCTGCACCTCTTTTAAGTTTTACATTTCAAACCAAGGTTCCTTTTCATGCCGAGTTTAGCAGTAATGTCATGCAAAATCTTGCTGGTTTAATACAGTCCTCATCGCAACCAAAACATAGTGTGGGCCTGTCACGGCGTACTTAGATGTTCATACATAGCTCTTCTTGCTTTAGGAAAATGATGAATTACATGTACCTTTCATTCCTGAAACCTTGTTATTAGTCCATAATATGTTCTTGTTGTACCTTTCATTCTTGAAACCTTGTTATTAGTCCATAATATGTTCTTACTTTGTCTCCTTGTCATAACAGCTAGATTGTTGTTCTCTTTCAGGAAAAGAAAAGCATCCGACCCACATTTTCTGCTGAGCACATTTATGGCGGCACTTTGTTGGCGATGTGCTCAAATGATTTCATATGTTTCTATGATTGGGTTGAATGCAGGTTAATAAGACGAATTGATGTCAATGTTAAGGTAAGAAAGTCGCATCTTAAAATATTAAATATACATTTTACTACAATGGTCATATAGGTCATAATCCTTGTTTTATATGTTTCTTGGTAATATGTTACAGAATCTTTACTGGGCTGACAGTGGTGATTTGGTGGCCATAGCTAGTGAAACATCATTCTACATACTAAAGTTTAACGTAAGGATTCTATTCATCTTGAGTTTCGTATGAGTATGCATGCAAGTTCTTTATAGGGAGGGGCGTTTTGGTAACTGGATTGGCCTTTATGTTGTGCAGCGTGATGTCGTTTCTGCTCATCTAGATAGTGGGAGATCAGTAGATGAACAAGGTGTGGAAGATGCGTTTGAACTTCTTTATGAAATTAACGAACGAGTACGAACTGGAATTTGGGTTGGGGATTGTTTCATTTACAATAACTCTTCCTGGAGACTCAATTACTGCGTGGGTGGTGAGGTATGGTTTAGTACTCTATATATACTTTTACAATCATATCTACACAATCGTTTCAAAAATTGAGAATGCAATGTTTCTTTATCTGATTTTTTTAGGTGACAACAATGTTTCATCTAGATCGACCAATGTACCTGCTTGGATATCTTGCTAATCAGAGTCGCGTTTATCTCATTGATAAAGAATTTAAGTGAGTAATTCATGCTAGCTTTTAGAAGCATGTCTGTTTTTATCTATTTGTTCATTTTGATGGTGGGGAGTTCTTTTCATCTTTAATTAGTAAATAAAGTCTAGATGGTTTTGACTCCTTGTCCTGTTGATGCTAGGAAAGAGGTCCTTGTTTTATTTTGCGACTTTTCACACTTGTCTCTGAATCCATTTTGCAGTGTTATTGGATATACTTTACTGCTCAGCTTGATTGAGTACAAGACTCTTGTAATGCGTGGGGATTTTGAAAGGGCAAATGGGGTTTTACCATCAATTCCAAAGGAGCACCATAACAGGTTCTTTAACATCTTACAACCTCTTTTCACGCTACTGACTGAGTTAATTACCTAAGCCATTTATGCAATGATGATCCTAATTAACTTGATACTAAAGAAATCAATTTGTACATTCAGTGACCATTATAAATAGGCCTGATTTGATTCTGCACATAAAGACTCAACCATCATCTTAATTTAATCATCTAAATAGGTGACAATGATCTTGTTCTTGCTATGGTTTTGCCTGCTCTTCGTTCTTTCATGAACCAGAACATTTTGTGTCTACTAGTACTTTGTAATGAACATAAGCAACAAGTTAAAGATTTCTAAGTCTTGGTAATCAAATGATGCTTTATCTGTAGTCAATCATATTTTCCAGTCTGTTTTCTATGAGTCAGCTGATACTGCTAAGTATTTCTCGAGATTAACATTCTCTCCCAAGCTTTGTTTTAGTTCTATAGGACTAATCCTTATTCCTTGCTGAAGATTCTGAATTAGTGAAAATTTGTATCCAAAGGAAGAAGAAGTTCTTAACACGCTATTATCCTTGCCTTTCGCCCTTTCCTCAGTACCTCTCTTTGTATTTTCTCATTTTATCTGATTCTGAGGCATAAATGCCTATAATCATTTGTTTTGTTCAATTATTTGTATATGAATTAATTCTCTGGACAGTGTGGCTCGTTTCTTGGAGTCACGAGGTATGATAGAAGATGCACTCGAAGTTGCTATAGATCCTGACTACAGATTTGAGTTAGCCATACAGCTAGGCAAACTAGAGATTGCTCAGGTGAACCACTGTTGACTTGTTTAGAGTATTATAGCTATAAAAAGTTTTTTCTTTTTTCTGGAGCAATTCTATTTTGTTTTCTGGCTGTTGAATCTTTGGAAGGTCCACTTCATCTTCTCTGCTGATTTCTTTCCGCCTATGGATTAAGTGGTTTCTTACTGGTTCACTTGTTATGTTCTTCTATACAGGAAATTGCTTCAGTGGCACAGAGTGAGTCTAAATGGAAGCAATTGGGTGAATTAGCCATGTCTACTGGAATGGTATTCTCTTGATCAATATGCTCTGAGTTCAAAATGCATTCAATGGACTTAAAAAAGATTGAGGCTGATAAGCTATCGTCTTTCACACACAAAGAGATGCTTTGTTTCTCCACCTCTTTTAATATGTTAATGAATTCTTAAAGTTTATTTTGCCCAAGAAATTTATCCTGCTCAATAGCCTGCAGGTCACAATTGTCTTTTTATATAGATCCATGTCAAGTATTCTTTGTGAAATGTAATGCTTTGATCTTGTATTCCAGTTAGAGATGGCGGAGGAATGCCTGAAGCATGCAAAGGATTTTAGTGGTTTACTGCTACTCTATTCTTCATTGGGCGACGCTGAAGGAATTACAGAACTTGCATCTCTTTCCAAGGAGCATGGGAAAAACAATGTTGCATTCCTTTGTTTATTTATGTTGGGTAAATTGGAGGAATGCCTTCAGCTGTTGGTTGACAGGTATAACTTTTCTTATTACTTTATCTTGGTTTGATCTACCCATTAGTTATCCTGACTGTAATAAACCATGGGTTCTTTCCAGCAATCGGATACCTGAAGCTGCATTGATGGCTCGGTCTTACCTTCCAAGTAAGGTGTCAGAAATTGTTGCTCTTTGGAGAAAGGACGTTCATAAGGTAATTTAATTATCCATGTTTTAGTTTTTCAATTGTGGCAGTTGTCGTTTTTGGTAATATTACAGATACATTTTTCCACTGTCCAAATAAGAAAGTCGAATGTCCAAGGATGATTATTGAGGAATTTTATTGTTATTTGATCTGGTTACATTGTGATTTGCAGATTAATCAGAAAGCTGCAGAATCTCTTGCTGATCCAGTAGAATATCCTAATTTGTTTGAAGAGTGGCAAGTTGCGCTTGCTGTTGAAGCCAAAGTTGCTGAAATGAGGTACATTTACACCACTTTGCTTTTCTACGCCTTTCTTTTATTTGGTCAAGCACTTTATGCATGAAAGTAACTCGAACTTTGTTGTCAGGAATATCATTTAACTTTCCCTTTTTCTGATATGGAATATTGTAGAAGTTTATGTAAATTCAGTTCAAGTGAACTCTGCCATTGGTCTTGATTCTTTTGGAGTTCCCCAAACTTTTCCCTTCCTTTGTCTATTTGTACGACAAATGGCATGGGCTTAAGTTAGCATGTTTCATGAAATGTTTGACGTGCGATAGAAGTTCACTAACTTGTTTTTCATTGGGTTGTAGGGGCAACTATCCTCCAGCAGCTGAATACGTGCAACATTGTGATAGATCAACTGCAAGTCTTGTAGAAGCTTTTAGAAACATGCAAATGGATGAAGAAGAACCCGTGGAAAATGGAGACTTGGATTATGAGGTAGAGGTAAATTCATTTCCTGTTTGCTGTATTTTTTTCTTCCCTTCTCTAAATTATAATATATGTTATAGGAAAACCATTTTTTTTAATATATGACATATGTTAGTGAAAAACAAAAGGAGTATAAAAAGTCGTTGCTAATATGTTACAAGCCAGCACTTACTTTTTGTGCAATATTACCTCATTGGTGCTAAGTTGTGTTATCATTTCTCTTTTCAAATTTTGTCCAGGATGCAGGACAGAATGGAGACGAAACACACGAGGAGCAAGAGGACGAGCAAGGAGAGGAAAAAGATGAGGGCCAAGAAGAGGCTGTTGTGGTGGATGCGGACTCTACAGATGGTGCCGTACTCGTTAATGGAAACGAGGCTGAGGAAGAGTGGGGTACGAATAATGAAGGAAAACCGTCAGCCTAAAAGCAATTGGTTGGGCCGGTGTGAAATTCCTAGTTTTGTTGCTGGTGATTAATTGATTTTTCTTTTAGTTGCTGTGTTGACTCCAATATTTTGTCGTCTTCATACTATTTTGTTTTACTTTTTATGCATAGATTGCTTCATTCATCTATGCCTTTGAATGCATCTTCTCATATAATAACATTGGTTTTCTAGGATTCAGTTGATATTGATTCGTCCTGGGAATTTAGTAAATTTTTGTAGGATGAAAAGTTTTTTTACTAATTTAGAAAATTCAAGCTTATAAAAATTGATCCGAAGAACTCATGTCTAGTGGGTTTTTCATAATATCTTTTACTAATTGAGCATAACACTAATAATCCTTCCTTTAACCCTATAATAATAGTATCTTATATCTTTCCTCTCCCTCTTTGCTGACTTGGCAGTGCTTACACCACGTCACTGAGTCCACTCGAGACAGACGGTTCCAGCTGTGTACGATTTCTCTCATGGTAAGGATTAAACTTTTTTTTTAAAATGTATTTTAGTTGTGATCCATTTGGGAATTGTTCATTATCATATCGATTCTTCTAAAAAACGGAATTTGGGGCCATTAATTGTTCTCGTCATATTTACCTAATTTGAAATGCATAGTTTGCGTACCTCTAGTGCTAAAAGATTTTTAATTGGATATGCAACTGCTCATGACATGTTCTATAGTTCTCCAGTGAATTAAGACAATAAATGCGTTTGAATACCATCTACCTCCATGTTTATTTATTGGATACAAGGCTTCTGTTTTATGATAATTGCCTGCTGTTAAAAATGTACTTCATTTTAGGTTCTCATGTCCCTATATTATACACAATTTAAAATACTTTGTTAACTAAGTTATTGATCTGCTAAGCCTTTAACCTTTCTACTTTTTCTTTTTTCCTTAATAAAGATGTACGTCTAAATTATGTTCTGATTCATATTTTCCGGTGCTAAGAATTTGTTCAAAGATTTATTTGAATACAGTTTATGTAATTCTTATTCCCTTAGAAAAATTGGTAAACAAAGCATTATTCTACCGAGTCTGAAATGTGGAGTTATATGTTACAAATTTCACCAGATTGTCATCTTTGACCTTGTGATTCCTTGGTTCGAAAGTTACTGTTTTATTGTGAAGAAGGGTACCATCAGTATATAGTGGACCCCTCTTGGGTCCCCACCAAATAGATGATTATGCTTGTCTCGGGACTCGGAGTTTATTCGATATGCAGTAGTTCTTTCATTTGCTTAGCTAACATATATTGCTCGTCTTTTTTATCTTTTCGAGAATTTGGCTCTTCCATTTCCTCGTCTCTCTGCACTTCAAAAAATTCCTTATGGCAGGTATTCTAGTAGATGTTGCCTGGAAGAGATGATCACGGGACCGGGTGTCTTTTTGCCAGTGGTGTGATAAGCAACGATGAATTTTGTCATAAAGGCACGCATACCTTAGGCTTACGATTTTCGATTATTAGTTTAGTTGAGACATTAATTTTGTTTATGTCGAAATTATATCTCATGGAATATTATTAAGTGCCTTTGTGAATTGTAGATACATAATAGCTACTCTATGTTACAGAATTTACCCATCCAATGTTGTATTTGTATGCTTGATTGCATTGTCCTCATTGTCCAAGAGCTGAAATTTATTATCCATCGTGCGACTTGATTTCTGTTATTTTCGTTTGGGTTATTTTTAAAAGCTTTTGGGATTTTAGAATCCCGAGACAATCATAGCTATTCAATTGGTGGGATTCATCTTGGTTAGAATTTGACTCGATATAACTGAACTCGTCTTTTATATATTCTCTTTTTGTGTGTGGGTGTATAATTGTATATGATGCAAGGATACTCTTAAAAATGACCCATACTGTATCGCACTCGTATCGAATACGAATACTCTTGAATACCTCCTAAAACTGTATTCAACACATTTTTAGGTGTCCGAAAATACAAAGAAAAGAGAAAATTATGGATACTGTATGTGATACAAAATTTGAAGTATCTTCAAAGCTAAAATAAGAACATTGATAATGTTTTATAAGTGGTAAAACTAGTAGTAGTTTGGGCCAAAATTAGAAGGAACGGATATCGGGAGATTCGTGGATTCTGGAATGAAAAATGGCTTTCATATCTTGTCGGAACGACAGGTTCTTGGGGCTCATGCTACGGTAAACGAGTTGAGGGTTGGGGAAGATGGATGGTGGAACTCAAATTTAATTTGGGATATTTTCAGTGAGACCGAGGCATAAACTATTCTACCTTTACCCTTGAGATGTGCACGAAATAAGGACCGCATAGTCTAACACCACACGAAGTCGGGTAGATTTACGGTTCGCATTGCATATCATCTCGCATACGAGCTCGCATAGCGTAACCAGACTTCTCATTCCATCTCTATGGATATTCTGGACCGTGCAACCCCAGGGTGGAGTTTTATTTGGTGCTCTCAAGTCCCTCCAAAAGTTCGATTTTTTGCACAGAGGGCTTGCAAAGAAGCTTTACCCACTTGCAACAACTTGATCAAGAGGAACATGGATGTCGCGGATAAATGCTTGCTTTGCTCGCAAGATTCAGAGACGTTACACCACATTTTGTTCCTTCATTCTTACGCTCGAGTGGTGTGGTGTATGACGGGATTACCTTGGAAGCAGTTATCTTATTGGCCGAATGGTATAGACCTATGGTTTCGGGTTTTAGCCATCAACCTTGTGTCGGAGGAGTTTAATCTTTTTCTGGTGGTTAGTTGGTATCTTTGGCATAACCTTGACGAAACCGTGATGGAAAATGATACAATACCACCAGACAAGTTGTGGTTCCAAGCTAGAGAGTTTCTGAAAGTGTACAAGAAAGCTTGCTCGATCGAAAAGGTTCCAACTGTACCACGGGGCGAAAGGAAGTGGTAGGTTCTGGAGGAGGTGGTGGTGAAAATTAACTTCGATGGGGCTGTACTTGAAGCTAAAGGTACAATTGGGGCAAGAATTGTAGCTAGAGACGCGAGGGGTACTTGTTTAGCTTGGTGCACTCTGCGCTTTCCCTTCTCCTCTTTACCGGACATGGCCGAAGCTCTTGCAGCAAACGAGGCTCTAGCTTTGGCGCATCGTTGTGGCTGGGATAATATTGTAATTGGATTGTGAGGGGCTTATTATGGCGATTCGGTCGATTGATGATTGTCTTTTAGCGTTAGGTCATATTTTGGACGACATTCGTTTTTTTACTTTGTCTTTTCCGTTTATTTGTTTTGATTTTGTTTATCGCACTGGGAACATGGTTAATCACTACCTTGCCCGTTCTGCTTTGGAAGACCAAGAGGCTATTTTGGAACTCTCGTTTCTTTCAGCAAATACTTTAGCTGCAGACTTTTTATTTGAGTAATATTATTCTTTATCGTAAGTCTTATCGCTTATCAAAGATTACGAATTTCCATCGTAAATCTTATACATAGTAAGTCACATCATTTCTTGGATTTGAGCATTATTATTCTCCATCATAAGTCTTATCACTTATAAATGCATACCATTATTTGAGTAATCTCCACGAATCTCCCCTATCCGCTTCTAATTTTTGGCCCAAACTACTGGTACTACTCTTATCACTTATAAAAGGACCTTATCCTTGAAGTCTTATTCTTCGACTAGTAGTAGTTTGGTCCAAAATTAGGAGTGATAAGACTTGCGGTTCTTTTATAGGTGTCATGTCACACGTGACAATTTCTAACACGTGTTAATTTGATTGAAATTAAATTATTTATATAAATGAATTATACTTGTTCAATATAGATGTGGTTGATTGGGTTCCAACAAATCGGGTTGGTTTAGACTTTGGGAAAATCCATAGACATAAAATAAGTAAAATTAAACACGTTATGAAATCGATTGCATTCCAAGAAACTAGTTTGCATTAAGATTTTTCTTTTAGAGATACTAGTATATAGTACATGCGTGTTGCACGTGAATAACATGTGAAGTGCATAAATATAATAAAAAATATAATGATTAATATAGGTTCATCTTTTTATTAATCTTGATTCGTATTTTATTTGCATTTTAATTTTTGGTTTTGGGAATTCTTTTAGCACAATTGTACTTATAACCCGAATAAATATGCTTTTTAGTAAATGGTTTATTTTTAATATATGATAGAATGTAAGATATTGCTAAAATCAGTGTATGACTTATTGATTAAAACATTCCCAGGATTTAAAAGCAATGAAATAAGAGAAACATTATGAACCCAAATAATTGGATAAAGTATTTAAACAAAGAATATCAAATACTCAAAACCTAACTAATAATTCAGCTAAAAAATGTTTTTACTTCATCGACCATAAAAGTTTTGAGTTTATGATCACATTAGTCCTTTTTGTTTGACCTTGATGCCCAGCGTGTTCTCATTTTATTTGGTCATATCATTTTTTTTCATGTTCAATTTCTCAACTCTCTCTTCCACCTTACTCAAAAGTTGGTCCTTAACGGAGTGTTTGTTCTTCTTGTGATAAAATGTTGACTAATGAATGAAGTCGAACTAAAAAAGATATCAATATTTTTATAATAATTTTTTCTGTCTATTTTAAATTTGATTTTAAGTTATTTTGTTAAGGTTTAATTATTATATATCTACAAGTAAAGATTCATGAAACTAAAAGTTAAAATAAAGGTATTCACATGTTCAACGTATTAAATACATTAGATAATGAATATAAGTGGCGTAGGATAAATTGCTATCTAATTTGAGTTGATACAATTTTCAAAGTCAAAAACAATTCATATATACTCCAATTTAAGATTATAATATTAACATGAATATGAAGTTTACATGATTGACGTTTATGATCAATGAATGAGATTGTTTTCTAATATTTGTTCAAGAACTCGACATAATTTCTTGATGAATACATGATCGCATAATACATATTTTAAGGTTTAAATAATTTTTTTTTTGAGTTATATCTAAATACTTGATACATGTTGTATATACAAATATTTTGTAGAAGCATTTAAAAAAAAGTTTGTTGTTCGATTATCAAAATATTATATTATTGTAGATCTTACAAAAGTTAGTTAAGAACAAGTGATTATTACAATATTTGATTTTCTATCCTTAAAAATTCAATTAAAAATTATTATAACTTCAAGTACTTGATACATGTTGTATTTTAACTCAAAGAAGAAAGTATCCTAGGTTAATACCTGTTATATAATTTGTTCAATTTGTTAATCCTTTTAATAATTTTGGATTATCAGTTTGAAAATTCAATTTTTTATGTAAGGTTGACTTTTGCAAAAAAAAAAACAAGGATAAAAATTGTAAAACCTATTTCCATGTACCCAACTGTGCTTGGTCAAAACTTGGATCTTAATTTCACATGTCAAGTGTAAAACTTCTTCCTTTAGTAATTTCATTCAACATAGTAAGATAATGATTGCCTAGAATATTTGAGTCAATTAATATATTTATATATTCATTTAAAGGTTAATATCATAAAATCCACTTTATGATATTGTATATCTAATAAAAATTAATTATGGGTAAATAAAACTATGGCATTGGTAATTTAAGAAGACGTATGATGGGGATTAACATATCATGTATTTTTAAACCAAAATCTTAAAATAATTCACACCCTATCACTCTCCACAAAATAAATCCCATTATGTTGTTCTTTATGCCACATATGAATGCTGCTACATTATATAAAGTGTCTCAAGCCAAGCTGCCTCAGCCCCCGTCAAGCCCTCCACCGCTATCACCCTTTAGAAAAAGCTAAGTTAAAAATCAAATCATATCTTCTGGGCCCAGAGGAGTCTTCCAAGTTATCTCCATCTAACCTCAGAAATAGAGATGATCAACTTGTTGAAAATGTAAAGCTCGTTTATGGCCATGGAGGATTGCAAGTAAAGGAGAAGATGAAGGTGATGATAATTGGAAACTCCATGACTGGTATTTAATCCAAATTTCTAACACAAATACACGTAGCTAGCTTCCATGAGTTGTGGTTATCTTGGCCAAACGATACCAATTTATAGTGAAAAAAGAGTTTAGTAGTAAAGCAAGAGCCAAGTAGTTAATTTCTTGTCAATATTAATTTATTGGTATGTAAAGAGTCTTTCAGTTTTAGCAATTTGTTAGAAATATTATCTATTATAATTTACTCCAGCTAAAGAGATTAGTTCCAATAGAGAGTCAGGCCACCATCTTTTAGTACTAACGTTAGGGGCATATTAAGGGTCATTCTTATCATTATTCAAATTAATTTACACTAAAAAGGATATAAAAGGCCACCATCTTTTACTACTAATTAACATTAGGGGCATATTAAGGATAATTCTTATCATTATTTAAATTAATTTACAATGACAAGGATATAGTAGGAATAGAGACTTTGGCAGGCATTTTTAATTACGTTTCATGTTAGGGGCATATTAAGGGCCACTCTTTTCAATTATCATTTGAATTAGTTAATAATGTAGAATAATAAGGATATATTAACAAAGGGTCATTGTGTCTTTTTACAATTGGAAGAAACATCTCCATGATCCACACTTTTAATATAGGAATAGAGACTTTGACAGGCATTTTTAATTATGTTTCATGGTCACATCTTTTCAATTATCATTTGAATTAGTTAATAATGTAGAGTAACAAGGATATGTTAACAAAAGGGTCATTGTGATTCTTCACAATTGGAAGAAACACCTCCATGGTCCACATTTTAAATATAGTATAGATATAGATATACATAATGTATAAGCTCATTATATATAAGTACTAGATCAAGAAAGGGAAAAGGTTCCTATAACATATCAACTTTTATCAAAATCGAGCTATAATTATTATTCGAAGGACGAGCTGTCAGCATAACCACACTAATATGTATTAATTTTTTTGGGATTATACGGACGAACAATAGTTATTGTCTGGAGAGTGATCCTTCGCCACAACCATACTGGATTTGGATGTCAATCAAGCTAAAACACCCACTGCAAAATAGCTGATTGATTCACGAATTATTATTACAGTCGAGTTTGAAAAAATCCCCCTTGTTGATAGTGAGCCACCCCCTCCACAAAATAAGTGATTAGTTTATTAACTACTATTGCAAGCGAGTTCAAAAATATCCTCCCTATTGATATATAAGCTCAATAAAATTGCCAAATCGAAAAAGGAAAAATGGTACTAACATATCAACTTTTTTTGAGATAAAATTGAGTTATAATTATTGTTCGAAAGGCAAGTAGTCAACACAACCGCACTAACATGTATTTACAGTAATATTTGTTCAATGGGCGGTCTTTCGACACAACCATTCTGGATGTTAGTAAAACTGAAAAACGCACCACAAAAATAGTTAATTGGTTCACAGACTAGTGCTACAAGCGAGTTTGTTAATGTCTCCATTATTGATAATGAGCCACCGCTCTGAAAATAGGTGATTGATTCACAAATTGCTATTGCAAACGAATAGCAAAGATGCAACTGTCGTATTAACAAACTATTACTGCCAGTAAATTTAAAAATATCACCAATAATAAGCCAATATTTTTTTTCATTCCAAAAAAGAGTGGGGTACCCAAATAAAAACTTGTACATTATCCCGACAAACCTGGACTAATAGTCACAAAACGAGGCCATAATATGCCATCTCTATCATTGTTTAAGAGATGGTATATTTGTGAAAAAGTGCATCCATGTGGTGCATATGAGTATCAATACCCATTTTTGCTAAGGCGTCTGCCACTTGATTAGCTTCCTGCCAAACTAACTGAAAAGAGACATCCCAATCTCTACCTTGCACACTACGGATGCGAGAAATCACATCAAAATGGTGATATTCAGTGGAGGCGTCCACAATGTTATTAAGTGCAACCCGATAGTCCGATTCAACAATTAATTTCTTTAACCCTGCGGCCCATGCCATCTCTAGTCCCAATAGAATGACACGCATCTCAACCTCCAGCAATGAGCATGGGTTAATGCGACCACTGAACCCCCTTAACCACGTTCCATGCTCATCCCGACAAGTACCTCCAACCCTCGCTTGGCCCCCTAACGTCACCGCAGCGTCCACATTGAGTTTGGTATAGTCGGCTGCCAAATTTTTCCAGCCCGTATGTATCTGAGAATGCATCACGTCCGGATCAAAGTTAAGGGCTTTAAGTGTACCGTCAATTCTTTTATGTAACACATCTAAGTCCCCCGTAGGTACCTCATCTCGGACGTCGTGGGTCACTTCGTTGCGAACTTGCCAAAGGAAAGAAAAAGTCTCAGTAAAAACGAGATCCCATCTATCACACCACTCATACCTGTTTATCCTATGCGATAAATTTTAGTCAATCCATTCTTTCGCCGTGCCTGAAAAGAAAGAATTATAAAAGTTAGGATGGACAAGTTGTAGCCAAATTGTTTTGCCCAAGTACAATCCCGAATGGCATGCAGTGAGGTATCCGATGCAGTCCCACAAACGGTGAAGCTATCGGTAACCACAATTCCCTGGGTCTTTAAGACCAAATTAGTGATCACTTTATTATGATGGAGTAGCCATAGAAACATGCGATGGCGATGTGCCCTCGGGACCTTCCAAATTTTCATCCATAATTTTGAATCCACCATCAAACCAGATGCCTGAGTTAATGCTTCATAGGCACTCTTACAACTATACTTACCGTCTGGGGAAAAAATCCAACGTGGCATATCCCGTTGCCTTGTTAAATCCCCTAAATTAATTTTCTGCAATCGAGTTCTGATATTTTTTGGCAATCCCTGTAAGGCGTCCCAATCCTAGCCAAGCCCCGGTATCCAATACTGATCTATAGTGCGATGTAAGTCCTCTAGTGGAATGGGTTGCACGTGATGCAGGGCTAACGGTTCATCTCCAAGCCATATATCTTCCCAAAAGTTAATTCCAGTCCCGTTACCCACAATCCAACGAATTCCCCTTTTGAGTAGAGGGATAACCGATTGAATACTTCGCCATGTAGCCGATGTCGCATTTTTCGCTCGAGCCCCCTGTGCCTCAAAATATACGTGTGTTTGAACACTTGAACCCACAAGCTATCATCTTCTTTGAGCAGCTGCCATCCCAATTTGCTGAGTAACGCCAAATTTGTGATCCTAGTCTGTCTTAACCCCAGTCCCCCCCGCTTCTTCGGTTTACACACGGTATCCCAATTAACAAGGTGCATTTTTCGTTCAACATTCGAGCCACCCCACAAAAATTGCCAATTCGCATTATCAATTGCATCACATACGCCTAAAGTAATTCGCATTGTTAGCATATGATGGGATGATACAGTCTCTGTTACCGATTTAATTAAAGTCACATGGCTTGCTAGAGAGAGATGTTTATGTTTCCAGCCCTGCAATCTTTTCTTAACTCGATCCACCAAAAAATCATAGTCCTTGTGGATAACACGATCGTGTTGAAGAGGGAACCCAAGATAACGACCCAAATTGTCCGTACGTTCGAGATTCATGGTGGTACTTATGCGGCATTTGGTCTCAGAAGTCACGTTATTGGAATGAAATAATTTTGATTTCTGAGCATTCACAGCTTGACCTGAGAGGCTACAGTAATATTATGAAGTATGCATAGCCGTATTAACCTGTTGCACTGTGGCCTTCCCAAATAGCAACAAGTCATCTGCAAACATCAAATGAGAAATACAAGGGCCATTACGAGAAGTGGGTATTGGGTGCCATTTTTTCTCCCGCACCGCCATGTCAATAAGCCAAAACCAATTTTTGCACGCAAAAAACAAAAAAAATAAGGGGACAAGGGGTCCTCTTGTCTTAGACCACGCTTGGGAACAAACCACTCCATTGCTTCACCATTCCATAGTAGGGATAGTTAAGTTCGAGTGGTAACATCCATAATAAGTGAACTCCAAGACGAGGGAAAACCAATTTCACTCAACACCTTCTCCAGAAAACTCCAATTAATTCGATCGTAAGCTTTTTCGAAGTCAATTTTGGCTATGAAAAAATGATTTTTTCCTTTTAAACGACGTAAATCATGCAAAATCTTCTGAGTGATTGTTTGCTTCCCCGTAATAAAGCTACTTTGAGATCATGGGATAAGATCGTCAGTGAACTCTTTAATACGATTAGCCAAGGTTTTAGTAACCATTTTAATGCTTACATTCGTAAGACTAATTGAGCGAAACTGTGAGAGATGTGTTGGGTTCTTAACTTTTGAAATTAAAACAATGCGAGATCTATTAAGAGATGGGTCGATACTACCTGATTGAATGACTTCCTGCACAAGTTGAAAAATATCCTTGTCCACAGTATCCCAACATCGCTGATAGAACATAGGCTGAATTTCGTCTGGGCCCGGTGACTTGGACGGACTCATATCCATAATGCTCTTTCTACTTCTTTCTTTGTTACCGGTCGAGACAAGACCTCTACATGATGACCCTGAAGCTTCGGGAATCCCGGGGTACAAATGTAAGTATCCACAAGGTCTCCTTGACCGTACATCTCTTTGTAGTATTTGACTGCAATTTGTTTGAGTATAATCGGTTTGGTTTCTACGGTCCCATCTTCTCGATCCAAAAAATGTACTTTAGCTTTGCCTTGATGAGTCACGGCTGAGAGATGGAAAAAGTCCTTGTTAAGTTCCCTCGCTCGAAGCCATTGCGTCCTAGCTTTTTGCTTCCAGAATAATTCCTCTTGCCTTAAAGTTTCAAAGTATTGCGCTTGTAGTTTATTCTCCAATTTCGTTAGAGAGTATCTAAAATTTATGCCCTACGCCCGTTCAATACCCGAAGTGCTGTTGGGTTTCGCATAAAATCAAATAAACGCAGCGGAAGTTTTAAAAATTAAACCCAAAGCGAATTCTCTGTTTGAATATATGAATAATTACTTACCCGTTGAAGCGAAGTGGTTGGAGAATCCAATTCCTCCTCTAAATTTTGAATTGTTGAAGTCTCGAATCCTTCAATCCTCGTGTGATCTACTCTTCTTGAATTCCTTAAGTTTTTCTTGAAGTTTGATCCGAACAACAAACACACGTTGTCTCTAAATTATCATGCGCGGATTGGTTGACAAAAAAATCCCACTTTTTCCCTATGGAAGCCGACGACTAGAGTAGAGAGAGAGGGGGGAATTTTTTCTTCTTTTCTTTTCTAAGAGAGTTATGATTTCGGATGTCTTGTTTAGGTCAAGGAGTTCTTTTATAACCACTTGACTTATTGACCAAGACAAACAAAAAGAGACCTTGTTGGGCTTCCGAGTGGACGCCCAACTTACCCTAGTAGGCGTCCAAATGAACGCCCATTCTAGGCCCGGGATTTCTTTTGCTTTAATTAATTTCTATTTAATTAATAATTTATTATATCCAATAAATAAATAAATTAATTAAATAACCAAATTAATTATATAAAATAATTCATGAATTTATTTTCGTAAGAAATTAATTAATAATTAATCTTATCTTTACAATTAATTATTTCATCCAATGAGTAATTAATTAATTATTTGATTTATCCAATAAATTAAATCTCCTAGAATAAAATAGAAAATCCTTTTTATTTTTCTTTATCAATCCTTTAGCGCGAATTTTTAGGTTCGTTTCATTTGGCAATGAGAGGAAACCAAAGGAAGTGGGTAACACCTAGCCAGTCACGTGGTCCACTTTGTAGCCCAAACGAAATCGAATGATTGGATCATTCCACAACCTTCCAATCGTAAATACCGTATAAGTTTAAACCATTTGTTCACGTGCCCCTGTCAAGTGAGAGTCATGGTTATGTCAAACTCATTGGACTTGACCATATGTATTAATTATAATAATACGAGATCGATTTAGTGCCTCGCACAATCGTCTCTTTTGCTTTGGCCAAAAATTTTGATCTCTATTTATCTATATATAATCACATATGGTACTTTCTCATTCACTTATGAGAGAACAAATCCCATATTAGATATCAGCTAAGATTACCACTTGCCCATCAAGCCACATTTCGAGGTCGACCTCACCAACGGGTGAATTGGGTCTAACTACTCTAGTGAAAGACTTGACATCACAAGTGCACCTTCAGCCTGATACTTCAAGTCAAAGGTTCACTTATACCTATTACGCATATCACAGAGTGAAAACCCATGTGACAGAACCGATGCGAGTCGTGTTCGAGCATATCAGTTCCACTGATATGCCTACAGTCTTAAGCTCTCACCATCACATGGTGTTCGACTAGCACTCCCATGTCAGAGCTAAGATTGTACAAGTGTTCTAAATCTTTATTTGTCCATTAAAGACTCCATATTACTTGTGAACAAGTTTAAGTAATCAAGATCAATTTCTCTAGTGCCAATATTCCTATCCCATAGGAAGTAGAGGGATTGCACTGAAAACATAGACAAAACGTTTTCACTACTTATAGATGCAGAGAAGATTTAAGTGAAAACTAAGTAATGCCTAAGAGATAAGTTTATTACAAGAAAGATGTCCTATCATTCTATCCTCTATGGCATAATCCTAACAAGTGCGAGCTATAAGATACTGTATACGTTTGAAAATATTTCCAAAAATGTCATGATTTCAAGCATGAACAGCCGCCGAGTGTGTTGGATTTGAGCGTGTAATCCCTGACCTCGTTGCGATTGCCAATGTTGGTCTATAAACTCATGAAAATTTGGATGCGTGAACCATGCCGACTAGAAGCAAAAATAATCCAAACTAGCTGCAAACCGTGTATGCTCAGATAGAGTGAGCATTAAAGGGGCGTGGTCCGACCCTATTCGGGGTAGATGTCGCACAGTAGCCTTCAAAAATTTGATCCTCCAACTGTCATTGCACAATAACCGATCCAACCGTTCTTGTAAAGATAACCTATCTCCTTTGGTCCACGTGAAAGACGAACCAATAAATTTTAGATCAATAAGCCCACACTTGTTGACACAGTCCAAGAATTTGCCGCACTTATATAACTCGATTGGAGCTCTGCCAATTTTTTTTGCTTGTGTCGTAACCACATTCATGTCTCCCGCAATAACCCATGGGCCATGTATATGAGGTTCCATACATATAAGATGTTTCCAAAGGTGATTACGCGACTCTACTTGAGGACTCGCATAAACTGCTATTAGAACCCAATCCGTATCGCTTCACGTCGAATAATGGAGATGATAGTTTGCTCATTGGCCTCAACAATGTCAATATTAACTTCCAAGGAATTTCAGAATAACAAGATACCTCTCGCAAATTCCCGAGTTTCCACTTTTTCAACTCGATCGAATTTGCTGAATTTCAAAATAGCACCTGCCCTGTGACCCGGAACTCGCGGCTCCACAAGGACAAGCACCATCGGCTTATGAAGATTAAGAACTTCTCATAGCGAATTCAAAAACTTAAGTTTCGCCACACCCCTGCAATTCCAAAATATAGACGTTATTTAATTACACAGAGGGAGAAGTTCAAATAGAACAAAAATTTATACCGGGGGAGAGGGGGGTTGGAACCCCCCTATCCGTGGTCATGTATACGTTTGTAGCCAAATCCCCATGAAATTCAGGATTCACAACGTCGCTATAACCCAAATCGCCACTATGAGTGACAAACTTGGACATGTCCAGTTCCTCTACCAACTCTTCATCAGAGCTAAGCATGTCATCTTTATTGTAATCTAGTGGTCGGTGTGATCGAATTGAGAACTTGGTGTCATCGAGATTCTCGCATTTCTTGTGCCCCTGCCGGTATGACCCGAAGTTGGATAAGTTACTGATGCATTGGGGTCGATCATATTGAGGTCCTTATCAACGTCCGGAGTTACATAATTGTTTCGTATGAGGTATGTAGAACCATGAGTGATAGGTGTAATCTTATCTCTGGCCACTATCGTGTCCGACTATGACGGATGAGTCTCTCTTTCAACACGTCGCCAAACTTTAGTAGCCCCTACACTTGTTCCCACATCCCCTGACTTGTCTTGTTCCCTAGTTACTTTTGGTCCCATCTGATTGTCCAAATCCTGTAATGCCAAGAATCTTGACCCACTCGAAGCCGAATTCATATTTTTTGTCGATTGTTTACTTTGTACCCGAGTAGGTGCTTTCTTAGCTGGAGCTTTAGTCTCTTTGTCACGTACAGTAGTATTATCCTTTGTATCCAAGTTGTTCCAATCCGTCATTGGCTCTGCTTGATTCCCTATTCCAAAATAAAAGATGGACGAGTCTTGTGCAGCCCGTGCCATTCTCCTTCCTCGGGCCCCTTATTCGTGCCCTGGGGGGCACTATGTTCCATGGCCCAAGAGTAGTGAGTGTGACTTGTTTCTCCACCTCCTTCTCCGCATTTTCCTGACTTTACTGTGATCCGCAAGTTTCTTTTTGTTGTCCAACTGCACCACAGCTAAAGTAGATTAAGGATAAACCCTCATATTCAACTAGTCTTAGCTTCTTATTAACCTTAATAACTGGCACAAGTGGTTTATCCAAGTGGAGTTCAATACGCACTCTAGCGTAGCGACCACGTAACAACTCTTCCGTATGTTTATCAATGCTACGCACTTTACCAATTAACTGACCCATCCCTCGGAGATGTTTGTCATTGAAGTAACGTATCGGTAAATAGGGGAAATGAACCCAAACCATTATGTTCAATATCTTCTCCTTCTTTGGATTGAACGTCGGATTTGATTTCCGAACCGTTAAGTAATGACCCAATATCTTCCATGGTCCTTCCCGAAGCACCTTGTCATATTCGGCTTTAATCCGGAACCGAACGAGAAAAAACTTGTTACCAAAGTTTACAGGATTGATATCGTATGGGAGTTTCCAAAGAGCTTTCATGCATTGTTTCAGCATCTTGTATCCCACTTTGCGTCCGAGAACTTTCACAACCAGAGCTCTACGGTAAGGGGTCGCCATTACACAGAGATCTTCATCTGGAATTGTGCAAACGGGTACAGAGTCATCGACTTCATCCTCACTCGTGTCCTCTCTATCAAAGAAATCTTCTTCTTCGCCTTCCCCAGTATAGTAGCGTAGCGTAACTGTATTCTGTTCCATGCTTGTCGAAGATCGTTCATTCCCCAAGCATTCATACGATTATCTTCCTTGGCAGTATCCTCTTCCTCAGGCTGCTTGTCTGCGATTCCCATAGTTGTAGGCGCAAATCCGAAAGATGGGCTAGCATTAACCATCATACCATCCAGAGTAGGGCCAGGGTTAATCCCCTCATCTGCCCCTAGCAGATTCCATTCCAGCTTTTTTGTTTGTCCGATTGGGTGTAACCACCAGCGATGGTGGTTTGTCGATGTCTGGCTCCTCTATGCACGGAGACGGAGCAGGACAGACAGCAAAACCCTAGGAGGGATAGGGTTACGATTTTTCCTAGGGCTCCGAAATTTTAGGAGCAAAAATTTTGGCTGTGTTTGCTTTTGTTTTGGGGTTTTTTTTTGGTGAAAATGTTTATTGGAAGTAGAGTATTTTGATGAAAATGTGTTTGGTTTTGTGTTTGATTTTATTTTCAGTAGAAACAAAAGTTACTGTTGCAGTCAAAATCATGTAAATTTTTGTCTGAAAAGTTGTGTTTATAATTAGTTAATGATTGAAAAATATAATATAATATAAGTTTTAAATGATTATATTGTAGTTGTTATAATTAGTAGGCAATCCTAAAGTAGAGACAATAGCTGACAATTTTTTTGACAAAAAAAAATCTTTTTGGCCAAAATTGGTTTGAAACAAAAGCAAACACAGCTAAATGTGTTTTGTCATGTTTAGGAACAAATTACCATTATCTAATATAAGCCAATAATTTATTGGGGAGCTAAGCCATGCATCTCTACATTTCATTTCAATGCTGAATAGGGAAATTAAATATCAATAGAAACTAAGAGAAACCTAAAAGCTAAAAATACAAAAAAGAAGGAAATAAATGTAGATTAAAGGGTATTTGTACTCAATTCATTTCCTTGTCTCCCTATACCCTCTGTAATTGTTCTAGGGTTTTAGCAGATCCAAATACTATATGCTTTAAAGTATAGAGCTTCTGATTCTTTAAGGTATTCATCTCTCTTTCTATTTCTATGATTTCGGGTGCCGTTATATGTGTATGTATATGTGCAATTGTCGTATTTTACTGTAATACCAAATGGTTGCGGGTGATACTTCCATTTTATAATTTTGCTGATTCTTTACGTTATTGATGTTTGAAAAAGCTTATTCATTTAGTTACTTAAGAATTATTAACTCGCTCATAGTTGGCTGTGATGTTGTTCTTTTGTAATTTGAGGGTTCTGAATGTTGTTTGTTATTTCTTAATTGAGTTCATATGGAGAGAAATGGGCTTTGTAAAGCCAATGAAAGATTCGGAAAAATTCGATATGCTTTGTTATTTTCCTTTTTGGGTTTTGAATTGCTTTCATATATATTTCAACAGATAAGCTGCATTGTATTTAGCTAAAAAGTTTCTTTTCTTCTGCCCTTTCCCCCCTCAAGCTGGTGACATTTCTTTGATGTCGAAATGTTAGGTTCTTTTCCTGTAGGTTGGGCAATATTCGATGAATTGAATGTTTTTGAGAAAAAAAAATTAGATTCAAGTTGAAGGGAATTTTATTGGTATGTAAATATATATACATATGTAGATGGATGGGTAGATAGATATAGATGTAGATATAGTTCGTTAAATGCTGGGAGGATTATTTCGGTTTAGGGTTTAGGATTTAGGAAACATTTTCATGCATGTTTCTCCTATATTACATACTTGTTCTTTTGGTTTTATGACAGCTGACATTTGGTCGCGCATCAGAAGGGACTTTTGTCGTAATCTGCTAGTCCCTCGTCTTGGTGGTCCTATATTGGCCATTTTATTTTGTTTGTTCTTTTACAAGACTTACCAATTTGTTAAACCATAGAGTGGTTGAACTAGAATCTAAACTCTAGGTTTGAGGCCTTCCAAGTTTTTTTCCCTTTCCCGATTTCATTGAGAGAGCTTAGAATTGGCCGTTTATCATTTATTTACTGATTTAACTGCACAAGTTACAACGTCCTGAATCTTCCATCTTTTCCGTTCTAATTTGAAAAGTTCATTGAAGAATAATTTTATGTCTCCACCGTCGTATTTTTCCTTGTTTCAGCTCAGCTTCTAATTTGTGTTTTGTGTAATTATTGTCTTGCCTATTTTGATAAAATGCAAAATGATGACTTGGGTCTCTGAAATTTCTGTAGGAAAAAGATAAAAGCAAAATGATGACTTGGGTCTCTGAAATTTCTGTAGGAAAAAGATAAATGCAAAATGATGACTTGGGTCTCTGAAATTTCTGTAGGAAAAAGATTCTTTACGCGATAAGAAGTTTTAATTGTGAAAGGTAAAGAAGAAGAAATAAATTGGAAAAGGTAAGGAAATGCTGCATTTGAATTAAACTGATACCTTTAAGCTTTCAATTGCACAGCTAGATACAGGATAGGTGGGTATATGGGGTAATGCACATTGCTGATATCATATATTTATATATATGCTCTCCAACCTTTTGGCACTTTCCTCATAAAATCTAAATTGTAAATAATATTCTAATTAGTCTTTGGGAACAAATATAAGGAGTGGTATAAATTTATTTGGGAAGTTTGTTATCATGCTATTGATTGTTTTGAGGGGTTTAGCTTTTGAATTTTTTCTCTCTTCTTCTGGTTGGAACTGGAACGAATACAAAATAAGTGATGGTCTTTGAATTAATGAGTCTACTTGTTCATTTTGTAACATGACACCGCTAAAACTTGATGGATCAGAGAGCAATTTTTAATTTTCTAGTTCTCTCCATGCGTTCTCCAGTCGCTTTTTTAGATCATTTTATTGTACTATACCAAATCTATTATACTTGACATAGGATTTGCCGGTGCCTTGTATCGGACCGGGCACTAAATATCAATATACGCTGCCATCTTAGTTTGATGAGTATATGCTCGTCGTTTAATGCAGAGTCTGCATCTTTTCTGTGTGCTAAGGAACAACATTCGCAAGTTTGTTTCCATTATTTGCCATGGCGGATACTGAAAACAATTCTCAATCTTCAAAAAAAAGGGCTGCTGGAGTACAACTATCTCGAGATAACCCTGGTCTCGAGGACGATGAGGAGACATCTGAACAAGAGACGGGAACATTTAAAAGGGCAAGTGATGAGGTCCTGGCTACTAGAAAAATTGTGAAAGTCCGTCGCAATCAAATATCATCAACTCCATCAGCCCCAGGCCTGCCTGTTTCTAACCCTTTTGCTGCGATCCAATTGGTACCTCCTGATTTTGCTTCTCCAGTAGAGGTGAAGACGTCTAGTGTTACGAGCAAGGAAACTGAGCAAATTGATGAAAATGGCAGCAAATCTGAAAATGAGCCACAATGTGAATCTACTGAAGAGGAGGACAAAAATGATGTCAATAATGACAATGCTAAGGTTGATGAGTCAAAGGTCGAAAATTCTGAGAAGGATTGGGTGACTAAATCTGTAGTTGGGGATGTTGCGGAAGGGGAGATTTCTGAGGGTCGAGACAAGAAAGCTACAGACGCTAATGATAATGAGAATGAAGCCAGGAAGGATGTAGAAGACAAGAGAAATGATGAGGAAAAAGGTAATGATGAGGAAAAAAATGTAGAAACTGCCTCGTTTAGCTCGTTTCAACAACTTTCAAGTAGCCAAAATGCTTTCTCGGGACTTACTGGAACAGGATTTTCTAGTACCTCGTTCTCGTTTGGATCAATTCGTAAAGATTCTACTACTGGTTCCCTATTTGGCCCGAAGAGTGACCAGCCTTCCTTTGGTTTCAGTGTTTCCAGTAATGGAAACTCTTCTCCTTTTGGAAATTCAGGGGCAAATACCCTCAGTAAAAGTGAAGGCGACAAATTTCCTTCGATGCAGGAGGTTCCTGTTGAAACGGGAGAAGAAAATGAAAAGCCCGTTTTTACAGCTGATTCTGCTCTCTTTGAGTTTATTGATGGGAAATGGAAGGAACGGGGGAAGGGAGAACTGAAAATCAACATTCCCACTACAGGGACGGGAAAAGCCCGACTTATTATGAGGGCCCAAGGAAATTATCGGTTAATTTTGAACGCTAGTCTATTTCCGGACATGAAGCTGACAAATATGGAAAAGAAAGGCATCACTTTTGCCTGTGTGAATAATGCTGGTGAAGGGAAAGACGGCCTTTCTACAATTGCCTTGAAGTTTAAGGATTCTTCCATAGTCGAAGACTTTCGAGCAGCTGTCACGAAGCATAAAGAAGCTAACATGGGTATTTCTCTTAAAACTCCGGAAAACTCTCCATAGGCCTCAAAAGAATATCGTCTATTTCGCCTGTAAGTTCTATCCATTTTTGTTGTTATTGTTAGTTGATCTTATAGATCCTAGCGAAGTATCATCTAATATCGTCTTTTAGCAATGTATGCATATGATTAAGACCCGGGATTATATATTTAGTGGGATTGAGAAATTGAGGTAAAAGTGCGCATATAGTTGATTCATCTTTGATTTGTTGAGAAATTAAGACCTCTTAACGCATCTTGATTTGTTGAGAATAAGGCTCGGTTTGTTTGCAAGAGAATGGAATTCAAATTGGGAATTAGATATTTGGTATTCAGATTCCCAATAATCTGATTCTATAATAATGTTTCGTTGTTTCTAGAAAAGAATAAGGATTTTTTTAAAAAAAGTTTAGTTCATGCACATTTCGCAAGAAATGACATTTACATTTGAGAACTTTCATTAAATTAATCTTATTTTTTAATTAGTTTATTTGTATACGTTGTGTCACCCAACCTTGTAAAAAATTTTATAATAAAAAAGTTGATTTTTTTTATATTAATTATAATCTTGTATTCATAATTAATATTTAAATACTAACTATTAAAACAATAAAGTAGTTTGATTAGGACACGCCAACACATTTAACGAGTCCAAAATATACCCAAAATGTGAATTACACACAGTAGATTACTATAAAAAAATATTTATATAAATATGTACATATATATTTATATTATGTAAAAGTAAAACAAATAAAAATTAAATTCAAATATATAATTGTATATATGTACACATCATAATATATATATAAATTGTATACAAATATACATGCATATTGATATATATGGTATATTCTCTTATATGATGAAATATAATAATTATATATATATGCAATATTTTATTAATAGATAAAAAATATAATATGGAGAGTAAAAAATATTTTACAACTTTTAATTTCAAATTCCCTGAAAAGCGGAATAAGAAACCCTAAAAAAAAAGAGAAGGATTTAGATTCCTTGTTTTGGGTGCATGATTCCCTGTTTTAAGACATCTAATTCTTTTCCCATAATTTAAGCAATGCTACCAAACACAATAATTTGATGTTAGGGAATTAGATTCCCAATTTGCATTCCATTCTCTGGCAAACAAACGGAGCTTAAGAATATTTTTGATAATGTTGGAATGTACGTATTCTAATATGATGTCACGAGCTTGAGAACTAGATGCTTAATAGGGGTGGTTGTTATTGAGTTTTGGGGGCACAGAGTCCTGGTATAATTACAACCTTTTGTAATAAAAAGATTACTCGACTTAATAGCAGATCCCTCACAATTTTCAATCCTATCTCCATCAGAACAAAATAGATCAAATAGATAACTATGAGCGTAAAGAGATTCTCGACCTCAAGTTTTGATATAATGACAACTATACGTATGCAATGAATTTTACACAGAAGTTGTGATTATGTTTGGGTACTCGAAGTTCGGAGGGTTTTAAGATAACCAAATTATTGATGATAATGATAAGCAATTCTACCAAATCATATCCTGCATTTACCATTGCTTTTACCATATAATGATAATGATTCCTATAATGATAAGCAATGCTACCAAACACAATATTTTGATGTCAGGGAATCAGATTCCCAATTTGCATTTCATTCTCTGGCAAACAAACGGAGCTTAAGAATATTTTCGATAATGCTGGAATGAGTATATTTTAATATGATGTCACGAGCTTGAGAACTAGATGCTTAATAGGGGTTGTTGTTATTGAGTTTTGGGGCTCAGAGTCATGGTATAATTACAACCTTTCGTAATAATAAGATTACTCGACTTAATAGAGCAGATCCCTCACAATTTTCAATCCTATATCCCTCATAACAAAATAGATCAAATAGATAACTATGAGTGTAAAAAGATTCTCGACCTCAAGTTTTGATATAATGACAACTATACGTATGCAATGAATCCTACACGGAAGTTGTGATTATGAGAGTTTTAAGATAACCAAATTATTGATAAAGAATAATACAAGAACCAATTAGTGTATATGTGTCACTAATGGATTTACTCGTCTCTGGTGCTAATTATCGAGCAAGTGCAGTAGTTGGAGCCCAGTTTGCAGGACTCGACAATAGCGTGAATATTCTGTTTACACCATAAAATAATTTGGGCTTTCGAATTACAGAACTCAAATAGTCCAAACTGGGGAAACTCGAAAAGAAGGAAAATTGGGCCTACAAATAGATAAGACAAGGTCCATTAAATTCAGAAAATGGCAAAAACATGGGCTGGATTGACAAAAGCCCAAGAATCGAATCTGAAAAAATAAAATGAAATTCAAATAGCCAATCATCTACAAAGACGCGCTAATTTGAAAAGATTTGAAAGAGCAGTTGAGGACAGTTGAAGACGGTTCCCGAAGACAAGGAACGTGGGTTGAAGACGGTTCCCGAAGACAAGATATATAGGAGCCGCGGAAAAAGAAAAAAAGGATCATCACAAGATCATCAGAAGAAAAACTTCTATATTTTATTTCTCTTAGAATTAGCCCTAGCCTTAGGAATAGTTAGGAGTAACTCTTAGCGTAATTTAGGAGTAGCCGTAATGTAATTTAGTATTAGACTCGATGAAATTTGCCTCCAAGGCATTGTATCTGCATTTGCTTGTAATCTTCACGATCGAAGAATCCATGGAGATATATATTTAAGCTTTTAAACGTTAATTAATTGCTTGAATTTCAGTATATCTTTTTGGGTTGTTGAGATATGTTTATATTTTGTATTCGAACACAATAATAAGCATTTAATTAAAGGCTGAAATCACCAAATAGCGTATCGAACGCTGCTTGTATTCTTTTAAGTATCGGAGAGATGATTTGTACACTTGACTTGAGTTTTCAATCGTTGCGGTCCACTCGAAGAAGATGAAGAGAAGTTCGAATACATCTAATCAATTTTTCGTTTAAGACGTAGGACCACCGGTAGCCTATTTAGGCAGGGGTCGATAGATAATTCTAAGTTGAGATTATCGCGAGGCAGGGATCGTCTACTCGAAATTTCTCCTTATTCTAATTTGTTTTTATTTTCAAAACAAATAAATGGCGACCACAGTGGGAGCTTAGTCGAACGCTCCTTTTATTACGGGAAACAATGGCTTCTCGAATGTACCGATAAGTCAAGGAATTCTTACGTTCCCAAATAATATCCTAATACCATATGCAGGGGGGCAAGTTGTGCCCGATGCCCATATGAGAGGAAGTATTGGGGGAAACTTTTTTGATCCCTAAATCAGATCGAAATGGTTATTGAGAGGTTGTACGGGCCTGGTTTTCGAAGAAACAATAGGTAAATGCCAGGAAAATTGAAGACTCATCATCTGAAAGAGTTATGAAGAAGTATTGGGGGGAGATTTCTCTGATCTTATTCAGAATCAAGGATCGAGTGACTGTCCTGCCAAATGGTGTAATTAAACCTTCCTTTCGAAATTCGAGAAAGTTTATTCACTGCATTGGAGAAACGTATTTATCACTTTTACGCGATGAATCCGTAAAATGATTAACACAAGATGAGAGAGAGAGAATACGAAATTCCACGCACTGAATTATGACAAAAAAAAAAAACAAAAGATCTTGAGCAGAGCTAGTTGCTCGAGCCTCGAATAGGCAGCTCGAGCAAGCTGCATTTTGAATTGTATTTTGGAAGGATATGACAAAAGTCCACTTAAGGTGGGATCCTACCAATAATTGTAACTATACTAATTACTAACCAATCATAAAGGTGTTTGTCTCCATGAAGAACTACACCCGCGCGCGCGCGCGTACACACACGCACATATATATATATATATATATATATCTATATATATTCATGCTGCTATAAATATTAAAGTAGTACATTACATATAAACATTATTATAATCACAAAAAGTAGGTAGGCATGTCAGATTTTGTTTTTCTTCCCTTTCGAGCATAACGGTTTGGAGTTTGCTCTAATTCCCTTTTTTCGAGCATAATGGTTTTTTTTTTCTTTCGAGCATAATATCACGATGCTCGAAATTACTGAATTCGAAATATCAAGGTATTCAAAATTTCTAAACTCGAAATATCAAGGTGCTCGAAATTAATAAAACTCGAAATATCACGGTGCTCGAAATCGCTGAATTCGAAATATCAAAATATTCAAAAAGGCTAAACTCGAAAAATCATGTATTCGAAAGTAAACATATTCGAGATAGTGGGGGTCTTACCATTCTCGAGCTAATTAAGCATGTCTTTTGAAAGCTTTGCTTGAGATATATATACATATATATATATATATGGCTTTTGTTTTTTGTATTCACTTCGTAATTGCTGGACTGAGAACAAGCATATTCCTGAAGTGAAAGCTTTGCTTGAGAAATATATATCTATATCATATTCCTAAAATTAAAGCTTTGCTTGATATATATAGATATATATATATATATATACACACATGGCTTTTGTACTCGATGATCTCAATCAAAGTGGTTTGTCTCTCACCAAATATCAAATAAGTTGATTTGTTTTAATTTCTAAGAGATCAGGATTGGATCATGAGTGGGGTGCTTAATTAATTAGTATGATTAACTATTTTTTAAGCTATCATGTGACTCCATGTGGAAACACTTTTGTTTTAGTTAATTATTCGAGTAACTGTGCTCGAACACAAATCTTCGAATTGGAGGATGCTCAAGGCCACAAAGTTTCGAGGCTGTTCAAGGGGCCCAGTTTGTACAATGAACAGTTTCGATTAAATTCGAACAATGAAAAGACGGTATGATTCGAATGACTGAATTCGAAATGATGGAAAATCTTTAATAGTATTGGTTTCTTGGGAATAAAATAATTAATCATTGATGACAATTACAAGCCATCGAAACACCAAAGAGTTTCCGAAAGGAGTCAAATCATTTAAACACACCAGAACTCGAACTCGAAACATCCAGGTGTAACGAAGGTAATTAAACGAAGGCGACACAATTGTTTATTAGCAAGGGACACGTCCACTGACGTTAATGGTGGCCATCGAAAGGTCAAAGGTCACAAATACAGAAACGTATCACTTAATACACATAAACTCGAAACGTTCATGTATATTATGGGGGCATTTGTTTACACCATAAAATAATTTGGGCTTTCGAATTACAGAACCCAAATAGCCCAAACTGGGGAAACTCGAAAAGAAGGAAAATTGGGCCTACAAATAGATGAGACAAGGTCCATTAAATTCAGAAAATGGCAAAAACATGGGCTGGATTGACAAAAGCCCAAGAATCGAATCTGAAGAAATAAAATGAAATCCAAATAGCCAATCATCTGCAAAGACGTGCCAATTTGAAAAGATTTGAAAGAGCAGTTGAGGACATTTGAAGACGGTTCCCGAAGATAAGGAACGTGGGTTGAAGACGGTTCCCGAAGACAAGATATATAGGAGCCGCGAAAAAAGAAAAAAAGGATCATCACAAGATCATCAGAAGAAAAACTTCTACATTTTATTTCTTTTAGAATTAGCCCTAGCCTTAGGAATAGTTAGGAGTAACTCTTAGCGTAATTTAGGAGTAGCCGTAATGTAATTTAGTATTAGACTCGATGAAATTTGCCTCCAAGGCATTGTATCTGCATTTGCTTGTAATCTTCACGATCGAAGAATCCATGGAGATATAAATATATTTAAGCTTTTAAACGTTAATTAATTGCTTGAATTTCATTATATCTTTTTGGGCTGTTGAGATATGTTTATATTTTGCATTCGAACACAATAATCAGCATTTAATTAAAGGTTGAAATCACCAAATAGCGTATCGAACGCTGCTTGTATTCTTTAAATTGAAGACTTTCAAGGAGGTATAAATTGTCTTTTTATCCAGATTTAAGTATCGGAGAGATGATTTGTACACTTGACTTGAGTTTTCAATCGTTGCGGTCCACTCGAAAAAGATGAAGAGAAGTTCGAATACATTTAATCAACTTTTCGTTTAAGACGTAGGACCACCGGTAGCCTATTTAGGCAGGAGTCGATAGATAATTCTAAGTTGAGATTATCGCGAAGCAGGGATCGTCTACTCGAAATCCCTCCTTATTCTAATTTGTTTTTATTTTCAAAACATATTCATCATGAGCTTTTCTTTTTCTTTTTCTTTTTCTTTTTTTGGTGAGAAAATGCGATTACATAAACAGAAGGGGAAAAGGGAATTACAAATCAGCCTTAAGTAACATCATGAGCTTGATTTGAGGCATATGAGAAGATACAATCTTTCAAGCATTGTGTCGTAACGGGAACTTAACGGGTGATTCTATGATAGATTGGACTAATGCAGGATAAGATGGTAAAAGCAATGGTAAAAGCATTTTAATCCAACAGTGTATGGTAGATTGGGCGGCCTGGTCTACCATAGAATCAGCGAAGAAAGAGTTTGAAAATGAATATTGAATGATCAAATACCTCATTTTATAAATCACCTTGGATCGTTTATTCCAAATTAATATTTTATCTGATATTTGTATTATAACTGCACGTCAAATGTATTATAACTGCACGTCAAATGTATACCAGTTTGTACATTTGACATTGATTTGTAAGTTGAAAAAAAGATTAAATATTAAATTATAATAAAGAAGTCGAATAGAATGCTCACAGACTTGTTTAGTTGGTCACTCTTTTAGGGTAGGTACTTAGTGACCCCATGACCTGGGGTTTTGGGAGATTTACACCCTTCATGTAAATACTTTAGGATAACTGACATTCAGATTAGGGTTAGGATTTCTCTGAACCCTTCTTTCTCATTGAGAGCCAAAATTGTTGCTAAACAGTTGGCCCAAGGAAAAATATTGAAGCAATGTAAGAATGTTGTTCAATTGTGCATGAACTAATTTATTAGGGTTTTCTAAAGTTTAATTTAATATGTGAAAATTTCTTATGTAGTAAGATGGTAGTCTTATCGGGTGATGCGTAAGATCTTACGTATCACCCGATAAAACTACCATCTTACTACACAAGAAATTTGGGTGATACGTAAGATTTTACATATCACCCGATAAGACTATCATCTTACTACACAAGAAATTCTCACATATATCTTAAAACTCGGAGTTTGGTATGATTATAATTATCTATAATGAAATTTATGTTGGATTCACTATACATGAGTTATTGAGATTATATCAAGATTTGTGGGAAAACTTTGATTGATAGTCATTGAAGCAAAATGTGCTCATTATGTGTATTTTTGTCTCGTGTTTCTCCACAGAAGGTCGCAAATTTTTTAAGGTATGAAAGAAGTGTTTGCAAACACAATTGATCATAGAAAAATGATTATAAATAAAAATAATTAATATTGATAAAAAAAATTAGAAATGGGTAATGTTGCAAACATAAGTAAAAATTTTAAAAAAAACTGCAAATGATTAAAAAGTGATTAAAAAAGCGAACCGTAAAGAAATGTGAAAATGATGTATTTTTGCAAAAATCTTTTGGAAAATTCAAACTTAACATGACCGGATTTGGAACTATGCAATATCATCGAATGTGAATTTTGGTGGATTTGTTTCACTTGTCTAACTTGGGAAAAGTCTCAATTTTGGTACCACAAAATAGGCCAAATATACTTTTGGTACCACGTTTTTATAATGTAACATATTTGGTAGTAAATCAAGTTTTTTGTGTTGATTTTGGTATTGGCGTTAGTCAACTAACGGTCAAAGTCAATTTTGCCGTTCAGTTTTTTTTTTTTGGGGGGGGGGGGGGGGGGGGGACATGTTTTTGTTCAATTGGAGGGAAAATGATCGGTCAAAATGGAGGAACAATACATTTTAGGTCTTTTCAATTGGAGGGAAATTGACCGGTTAACATTTGACTACATTGCAGGGTAATCCTAATACATATAATAGCCGTAACATTTTGACGTTCACAAATAAACTTTCTTCCCACAATAGCATTGCATTACAACATTTTGTCCGCTATTAGCTCGGCTCGAGGAAGAAGAAGAAGAAGCCATTAATTTTGGAAGAAATAATTGGAGATCAGTTGAAGAGCTCAAAAAATAAAAATAAAAAACAACAAACAAAAGTTTGCTTATAAAAAGACCTGAAATGCATTTTTCCTCCATTTTGACGGGTCATTTTCCTTCAAATTGAACAAAAATTGGTGTTTTTTTCTCTAAATGTCAAAACTAACGACAAAATTGACTTTGTCCCTTAGTTTACTAACGACAATACCAAAATCGAAACAAATAACTCGTCTTGGTACCAAAAGTTTACATTGTAAAAGCGTGGTACCAAAAGTGGATTTGGCCTATCATGTGATATCAAAATTGAGATTTTCTTTCTAAAGTTGTTTCTTTGTGTTTTTTCTCTTGCGAATCTGAAACGATGTCGTTAATTACATCCAATTATTCCAAATCAAGTTGATAAACAATGTCTCAAATTAATTTGTTCAATATGTAAACTAACCAACAATTGAAATTCTAAATTACCTTGATTTTGAGACAATTTATTTTTTCATGGTCAAACTTACAGTTCTACGTAAGATGATAGAAAATTTGTTTATTGATCAATAAGCAAGATAATCATCAATAGTTCATGGGCAATATAAGAACAATACCCAATGTTACTTGAACAACTGTATTAGCTGGTCCAAAAAATCTTTTAATTTGTATAATTTCTGGCTACTAAATCTATGTTAGGTGTCGAACCTACAAAAATATTTCCTACTCCTAAATTTGCAGATAGCGATAAGCAGGGTCGAATCCACAGGGATTGGTTCAGATTATTTCTCAAATTGCTAATATTAAAATAAAAGGGGGGGATTTTTAATAATCGATTAAACTAAACTTAAAATAAATAACAGAAATTATTAAAATCAAGAGATGCAAAATTAAACAAGTAGAATAAATCAATATGTAGTGAGATTCTAGCCTAAGAAATTTTATCCGTTTTAATTCTATAATTTGATCATCGATGCAAAGATAATTCAATATTCTTGAATAAATTGGCTATAGTTGTTAACAAGCTCTAACAACCTCGTTTCTCCTTATTTTATCGATAACCAAAACAAGCTCTTTGATTCTTTCCCTTATTAATTGAATAACCCTAAACAAGCTCTTAAGATTTAATTTAATAATAGCTTTAAGAATTAGAGAAACACCAATTCTAATTAACAAACTCACAAGCTCGGTTCATTTAAATTAGATTACATATTCCCATAATAATAATCGAAAACTTGTCCATAATCAATGTTATTAATCGCTACCAATATTAGAATTCACCAAACAATTACGGATTTGAGATTCTAACTAGCTATATATTATTCCAACAATTAAATAACCGGCCGAATTACTCAATTAATTGAAACAATAATATCAACAAGCATAAAGAATATGTAAATATTCAAGAATAAAGAAATAATAATAATAAATTAGATCTCACAAATTTTTGTAGAATTAAAACTTCAAATATCCTCGGCTAGAACTTGAGTTTTTAGCAAGACATCTTTAATGGAACAAAACGCAGAATTTTTCTTCTTCTCTTCTTGTAAAAACATGTAGAATGATCAAAAGTGTGGAAGAAGAGATAAAAATTCCTGCAATATCTATTATATATGTCTAGCCAAAGACTCCAAACTAAATAAAACTCTAATTCTAAAGGAATAAGGAAAATACTAACAAGACTCCTAAATGAAATAGGAAAGCTCCTAAAAAATAGGAAGACTCCTACAACTTCATGTGTCTTCTTCTCTTTCTTTCTTTTCTTCATCTTTTTTTTTCTTCATTTTCCTTCTTCTTTAAAATTTTACCTATCAAAAATAAAAACCATAATAAATATCTATAATTTAAACTCAAATACTAATAAAAGAATAAAGAAAATATATGAAAAATATGCATAAAATGCATATTAACAAATTCCCCCACACTTTAACTCTTGCACGTCCTCGTGCAAAGACAAAAGACTCAAAAATAAAGAAAAATAAAAACAACTAAAACTAACCACTTTCGTAGGTATCACGATTGCATTTAGCGTATGCAACAAGCCTTTAACCCCCTAGGTTACCCTAGTGGACGAGTTGTGTCTCGTGAGGGTTTGCAGATGATATACCCACAAAATCGATCTCTCAGTGTACAAACAAGCAAGTCAAAGAAACTTATTTTTCCAGACATCAACCCTTATCATCAAAAATTTTAACAAAAATTCTTTAAAGATATCCATCATGCCTCAACTATAACTTTCGTATCCATACATACTCTTCAAAAATTCACAAAAATCCATGATTGCAAAATCACGTATACAACATTCAACTCGCATTATCCATTTCTATCTCCTTAAGCATTTTATAACCAATTTAGCACCAATATCACACTTACATTTACTTAAGCAATTACTTATCTTTTGACGCGAATACAAACATTGGTCATGAATGCACCCGGTTACTCAACAAGTTTATCATTTATCATTTGATACCCTCTTATAGCCCTATCAGGATACTAACACAGTAGCAGGTTTGGGCCGATAGATCCCAGACCAGTTGGCCTTAGGTTACCAAGCTTGAAAACTCCTCAGGCTTAATCCCTTCAGTGTAGTTAGCCCCAGGCGCTACAAGAGGTTATATCATACACATTTTAAGCACAAATTACTTCATAGGGTCTTAGTACCCATATTTTCAACTCATCATCAATTTAATTTCACTAAAATTAATACCTAAGAAAATATCAACGAACTTTGCGAGTCAAATATCACATACACAATTATTCCAAATTACAAACTTCCGTAAATTTCTCAAAGAAGCATGTACTTCAACAATTGTAACAATATAAGCATGCTTGACTTCTCTCATGAATTTCATCAAATTTCTCAAATCAAAAGAATTGATACTTCGAAAAAAAAATTACACTAACTTAACTCGTTGCACACTAAGAGAATTATACACACATCACGACAAAGGATTTAACCCCTCCCCACACTCATTGCATGCATTGTCCTCAATGTATAAAAAGAAAAAGCACAAGAGGAATAAAAAGAGAGGTAAAGGAACGGGACTCCCCTGAACGTAGGTGTGTGAACCCGAGATCAATCCGGTGGAATGTGGAAATGAGCAAGGATTCGATCCAACTTAGACTCAATACGGTTGAGTCGATCCTCGAAGTGGCGGGAGAACGAATGCATGTTGGAAGTCGCGGGAGTAGACGAGGTAGTGTCTCTTGATGGCTCCTCCATATCACGGCGTTTGCATTTTTTTGGTTGTATCGTGGGTCCCGGAGATGTAAAGGTAGGACGTCCGTGTTTGAGAGTCACGATGCCCATCCTATGCAAGCAATCAATATCCAACGGTTCCATGTGACAAGCAATGTGCATATTAGTGTTACTCAAATTAAGCAATTTAAGAGAAACAACTAATTGTGTAATGTAAGAACCTAAGATAAGACGCTTTTTGTTCGAGGCCGATTAAAATTGAACGGCTAGCCAAATACCCAAATTAGCTTTGATTTTGTTTTGCATACACCAGATGAAATAGAACTCGGCTTTAGTGAAAGTGCCGGAACTATCTTTCCTACCCGAGTAATTATAAGCCAAAAAACGTTGAATATATTTCAAAACAGGCTCACGCAAATAAGAACTTTTAGATTGACTTGGGTGATAGCAAGTAGTATCGGTTGAAATAGTTTTCCAAATTTGATAAGGGCAAAAATCACGCAAATAATCACAACAAGAGTTTTTATACTCGTCCGTTTGAACGTAATCGTTATCAACGAAGCCCAAAGCCACATTAAACTGATTAATCGAATAAGAAAACTCTTTGCCCATCAATCTAAATTTAACAACACCGGGGCTAGTTAGAGTTAAATCCTTCGTTTTATTGAACTTAAACGTGGTGTAAAACTCCTTCGTAAGTTCAATAAACGCCGGGAGTTTAACATGAAAATAGCCACTCCACCCAATTCCATTAATCAATGCAGCAAATTCATCACAAATATTGAAAGCATTAAGCACATCATAATCAATACATTTACCGAGAATAATTGGATAATGACACAATTCATTATACCTCGTTTGTTGAACTTTAGAGTTGGAAGTAGTAAACCACCAAGTTTGGAACTCGGTGGTAATACACTCTTACCCTTACCGAGACGAGACCGCTGTGGTGGTGGACGAATTGGAGAATGGCTGAGATGGTTGTGCTTGTTGTCTGGATTGATATGGATGTTGGAATCCTTGAGCACGTGGACCATAACTCAAATTAGGATGATCCCTCCACCCGGCATTGTAGGTATTGGAGAAGGGATCATACTTTCTCTGTGGAGCCCCCGGAAATCCAATGGCATTGGCTTGTTCGTGTGGATTCTCTTGAAGTGTAGGACACACCTCGGTAGTATGACTGGGATTGTAACAAATACCACATGCTTTCACTTGCTGTGTATTGCCTACAACCAATTTTTGCACCAGAGAGGTCAAATCATCCAAACGTTGGTCCATTGATGCCAAATTCACCTCATTCACCCCTTTTTGTACAGTATCTTGTCGAGTGCTGAATTGTTGGGTGTTGGCAGCCATGTTGGAGATCAAATTTCTTGCTTCTGTGGGAGTGTACCAATGCTCCTCCACTCGCAGCATCTATCATATTTCTCTCCATTGTTGACAAACCCTCATAGAAATACTGGATTAGGAGTTGTTCAGGAATTTGGTGTTGTGGACAACTGGCTACTAGTTGTTTAAACCGCTCCCAGTACTCGTACAACGACGCTCCACTGATTTGCCTAATCCCGCATATCTCCTTTCTTATGTTTGCAACTCGTGAGGCGGGGAAGAATTTCTCCAAGAATTGTTTCTTCATTTCGTTCCATGTCTGGATTGAACCAGAGGGTAGATAATAGAGCCAATCCTTAGCTCTGTCAGCTAGTGAAAATGGAAAAGCTCTCAGTTTGATTTGGTCTTCAGTGACATTCCTTGGTTTCATTGTTGAGCAGACCACATGGAATTCTTTCAAGTGTTTGTGGGGATCTTCTCCTGCAAGATCACGAAAAGTAGTAAGTAAGTGTATAAGACCAGATTTTAATTCAAAATCTACCTCAAGGGTGGGATATTGAATGCAAAGAGGTTGTTGGTTCATGTTTGGCATAGCTAACTCCCTTAAAGTTCTCTCGTTGGTGTTGGCCATGTCTTCAAGTTCCTCTTCTGAATTACTAGACGTATCACTCAAATCCAAAGTTAAGTTGAGCCCGGGAGATGAAGTAGACGGGAATCCTTGAGCACGTTGCTTGGCTTCTTTTCGTAGTCGGCGAGCTGTTTTCTCAATTTCAGGATCGTATTGAAGTTCACCTGTACGAAGGGATCGAGGCATAAAACTGACCAAGCAACAAAAATTTATTCTATAATGAGAAATAAATCAAAAGGCACCAATCCCCGGAAACGGCGCCAAAATTTGTTAGGTGTCGAACCTACAAAAATATTTCCTACTCCTAAATTTGTAGATAGCGATAAGCAGGGTCGAATCCACAGGGATTGGTTCAGATTATTTCTCAAATTGCTAATATTAAAATAAAAGGAGGGGATTTTTAATAATCGATTAAACTAAACTTAAAATAATTAACAGAAATTATTAAAATCAAGAGATGCAAAATTAAACAAGTAGAATAAATCAATATGTAGTGAGATTCTAGCCTAAGGAATTTTATCCGTTTTAATTCTATAATTTGATCATCGATGCAAAGATAATTCAATATTCTTGAATAAATTGGCTATAGTTGTTAACAAGCTCTAACAACCTCATTTCTCCTTATTTTATCGATAACCAAAACAAGCTCTTTGATTATTTCCCTTATTAATTGAATAGGCCTAAACAAGCTCTTAAGATTTAATTCAATAATAGCTTTAAGAATTAGAGAAACACCAATTCTAATTAACAAACTCACAAGCTCGGTTCATTTAAATTAGATTACATATTCCCATAATAACAATCGAAAACTTGTTCATAATCAATGTTATTAATCGCTACCAATATTAGAATTGACCAAACAATTACGGATTTGAGATTCTAACTAGCTATATATTATTCCAACAATTAAATAACCGGCCGAATTACTCAATTAATTGAAACAATAATATCAACAAGCCTAAAGAATATGTAAATATTCAAGAATATGTAAATATTCAAGAATAAAGAAATAATAATAATAAATTAGATCTCACAAATTTTTGTAGAATTAAAACTTCAAATATCCTCGGCTAGAACTTGAGTTTTTAGCAAGACATCTTTAATGGAACAAAACGCAGAATTTTTCTTCTTCTCTTCTTGTAAAAACGTGTAGAATGATCAAAAGTGTGGAAGAAGAGATAAAAATTCCTGCAATATCTATTATATATGTCTAGCCAAAGACTCCTAACTAAATAAAACTCTAATTCTAAAGGAATAAAGAAAATACTAACAAGACTCCTAAATGACATAGGAAAGCTCCTAAAAAATAGGAAGACTCCTACAACTTCATGTGTCTTCTTCTCTTTCTTTCTTTTCTTCATCTTTTTTTTCTTCATTTTCCTTCTTCTTTAAAATTTTACCTATCAAAAATAAAAACCATAATAAATATCTATAATTTAAACTCAAATACTAATAAAAGAATAAAGGAAATATATGAAAAATATGCATAAAATGCATATTAACAATCTATACACTAATTATAGAATTTTGCAATCTGCACGCATCAGGTTAATCCTAGATAATATAGAATATTATCTATGTAACTTCTTCCTCCCTTCTACATATCAATATGTGATTCAACCACAAACCCAAAATAATGAACTAAATCCCCCAAAGTGCTTTTATTTTCTGCTCATGCAAGTGCAGATGATATCCATCCTGAGTCACCTATCGACGTTATTATTTGTTTTAAGCAATGCTTAAAAGAATGTACTAAAATAAGAATTCTTTGTTACAAGACTTGTTATCAAGCGTAAGGCGCCGACATCTCTTCGTAGTCTGCCTCCCCCTCCAGCCACCAGTTACGTGGCGGCAATTATGGTGGCAAAGAGGGAGAGGGACAACTATGAAAATAATTAGCTTTTTATATGTATGAAAAAAAAAATATATATATATAGATGGCAAATATGAAACCAAGTTGTGGTGATTTATAAATATTGGTTTATGTTTAAATAAAGGTATGGCGGCTTAGAGCTTCTGATAATTAATAAAAAGTGTAGTTTTTTACGTGACTTTTAATGGATTATTTCTTTGACTTTGAATCAATTAATAAAAGGGCAAAATACACTTTGTACCCGTGAACTATTCACTTTGTCTCATTTAGGTCCCTGAACTATAAAACGTATCAAAAAGGTTTTGTCATCTATTTTCTGTTAATAACTCCATTGGCCAACTTTTTAAAGACTATAATACCTTTCTTAAATATGATGTTGAAGTTGTCAATCACAATTAAGACTTAACCATTTAAAAATATATTTTTAATTAGTTGATTAGTTTAAGAATTTTTTTAGTATATTTATTAATAAAATAATTAGCTTAAGTTATATTTATTTTTATAAACTATCATTTCAGAAAAATATTTAATGATTTTCATATTTAGGCTATAAAATTTCTGAACTAATTAATACTTACTAAATAGCAATAATTAAAGAAGTAATCAAACTAGTGGTACATAGTTCGCAAATTGATATTGCAAATTAAAAATACTTGCGGTTTAGCATTTATCTTTGAATAACTAGTATAAGATATTTAAATAATATTATGTAGTGCGCATGTTAGATTCTATAAACATCATATAAAATTATGATTATTAAGATTAAGAATATTATCAACATGAAGAATGATTACTTGAAGTTATAATCTTTATTAGTTGAAGTTGTTTCCTCAGAACAGCCTCTATATGTAAATATAAATTAGATTTACTAAACTAACTGAATAAATTCTTATAGTTTCATGATCAGTAATAACACAATAAGGTTATTGCCTATGGATATGTCTCTAACACATTACAAATAAATAGATAATATTATTTAAAAATATCAATGTATGTACTAATTTCATTAATAATACAATTATAATTAAATAGTTATTGTGATTAACTTAGTTGATAACCGATTATGTGAAAATAGAAATATTTACCATACCTTATTACTAACTATAATATTAGATAATGAACGGTAGAACATATAAATAGTATATTTAATATAACATTCAAGAAATATTCTTGGTAGTAATAGTAGTAGTATAAAAATTTAATTCCATCTACAAGATAGATGATATTTAAAAGGACATAAACAAACTTCATTTCAATGTCAAGGGCAGAAAAGTAAATTCATATCAAATCTTCACATCCTCAATATTTCAAAGGTTTGACTAGTAAAGTCAAGGACCTTCTTGATACGTTTTATAGTTCAGGGACCTAAATACTACAAAGTGAATAGTTCAAGGGTACAAAATGTATTTTGTCCTTAATAAAATTGTGGGTAAAATACATTTTACCCCCCTGAACTATACCCTTGTATCAAATACCCCCTAAACTACACAAAAATACACTTACCTCGTTCATTTGCATGGAATTGTCTTAATTACCCTTAACTATTATTTTGCCCTTTTTTTCATTTTCTCCACCATTGTTCTCTTTCACAAATTTTATTTTCTTACATACATTAGTTAAATTTTACGCATACATCAAAATTAATTAATTAAAATAACTAACTGTATTTTTTTAGTCCAAACGTTAAATTAATTTGATGACAACATGTTATATTAATGTTTGGAAAAATTCGATTGTGATAAATAATATAATTCAAATAGATTCTTAATATATTTTTGTATATTTTGATAATATATATATATATATATATATTGTGTGTGTGTGTGTGTTTTGAATTAGGGTGTAAGGATACATATACATTTATATATATTGAGTTAATATATATATATATATATTGTTAAAATATAATTTGTTGCATTAATTAGATTTATATTCTAGTGAATTAGGGTATTAAAATTACAGATATATGTAGTAAGAAAATATACATAAAAATATTTAATTAGGTCTTGAGATAAAATATACACACACACACACACAGTAGAACCTTTTTAAATTAATATTCGATAAATTAATAAACTCTTTAAAATGATAATTTTCTCCGGTCCCGACTTGGGCCTGTTCAAACAATCATCGACTTCGATAAATTAATAAGATAATATATTTTAGAAAGATCCTTATATAAATCCATGGTCCCATTAATATCATAAATTAATAATTCTTCAAAATTACAAACATATCTAGGACAATGTAGTAAAATATGATTCCATTGTGGTTTGCTTTTTCTTAAAACTTAGATCTAGGTCGAGCTCGTCTCTAATTTTCTTATTGCATTCAAATATTCTGGTGTTGTGTTCTCGAACTGCAACAAAAAATTGTAGAGAGTTTTAGACGCGATAAGTGCTTCCTTCCACGTAACCAAAGTTGTCGTATCATCTTCAACTTCATCCTCAACATTATTTTCAACGATGGTCGCCAAAATTTCTTCTAAACTCTGGACCTCTGAACACACATCATTTTCGATTAATTAATACCTCTCTAAATTAAAAAAAATTCATGGTCCCAACATTATTAATTTATAGAGGTTTTACTGTATATAAGATATTAAAAATCTATATAATTAATTTAATTTTGTAACAATGAAGTAGTTGAATTTTATCATACATTAATATAATACATTGTCACCAAATTAATTTTATATTATTGCTAAAAATATTGTAAAATATTATTTTAATTAATTAATTATAATATAATTTGATGTGGACGTAAAGTATCACTTTTCACAAAATAAAAGGCTATGTATACATGATTTGTGGAGCCATATTTATCAAACGCGTCTAGGAGAAGAAACGAAACTAGATGCTCATAGTGAAAAGGATGGAGCGTGAGAAGATGAGAATTGCAGGAAAATAAGCTAGGAGGTGAGCTCAGGAGGTAGATGAAGGAGAGCTAGCTAACACGAGGAAGGCTAGCTGTTAAGAGGAATCCCTGGAGACTAAGTCAATCCTTAACTAAACTTCCCTAAAAATAAGGAGATGATCCTCATATCTCTCTATTATCTGAAATTGTCTCCAACAACCCAAGAAAAAGAAAAATCGGCCATGGAGCCTTATAAATATGGGAGAAGTAATTCTTGTATTTTTTAACATGAACTAGTCCTTAAAAAATTACTATATTTATTGTAATCATCCTCCAAAAAATTAATACAAAGAATAGCTGTGTTTTTCTTCTACTTTTAGTCATAAGTTGCTTAGTGATTCTTATTTTTCATAGTTCAAGTTATAAATCGTAGTTAGCTTGACACGATTTTCTTGGTGTGAAAATCGAACCACGTCAAATGGCGCCATCTGTGGGAAGATTCTGAGTAAGAGACGTGAGTTTCTTTGAGCACTATTTTATGAAGAATCCATGCCGAAACTGGCTTTGCTTCCATCTGTAAAGTTGTAGATCTACTCGTGAACTTATCAGTCCAATTAGCCTTGATCAAATCTGAGATCTGTAGATTTATTTACAATTTTTGCACCATACTGCGCAGCCTGGTCCTCAGGCAAACTCTGCTGCATATTGGTGAATATTTTCAGACCTTTATACTTATGAATTAGGTCTGTACGTCTTCACAATAGTTGTAGGTCTTTATCTTGGCTTTCTATACATATATGATTCCTGAAAGAAAGCTTTAGATAAGCTTATTTTTCCAAAATTGCGCAGAACTGCTTGATTTGATCGAAGCACTTTAAATGGCTTCTTCTCAAGAAATCGTTGTTGAGCCGAGCTCCACCGCACACCCATCTGGGGAGGGATTACCACCACCACCACCTTTGGCTTCCGGCGTCATGCATAGCTCCGTCATGTGCCCGCTCTTGGCGGAATTACCTCCATCACCGCCTAAGGCAACCGGGGTCGAGCCTAGCTCCACCGTGCTTCTACTTTCGGCGGCCATAGATCCGCCATCGCCATCAACCTCACGAAATCAGCCCCTACTGGTCTACACGAGTCGGCGAGACACTGAGACACGTGAGACATGGCCCCATTTGAACACTCGGTGGCGATAACTCGCGTCCCTTTGAGGCCCGATCCGGCAACGATTGACGAAACGGGGGATACAGCGTCTTTTGGTGATGTGAATCAATCAAGAGGACAAAGTGGAATGGAAATGGAACTCCTCCCCGCTCCACCTGGTACATATCCAGTAGTAATACCGTCAGAAAATATAGCCCCTTGTCCGAACAATAAGGACGCCTATTTACGGCTGTCGTAACCTCCATGCTCCAAGGCAACATCCCTTTGGCATTAGTACATGCGCCAGGAGCGACTAGGGTTTCTTTCCCGTCCGTTAGCTCAAGAGGTGCTCTTTTAGCACCCCCACCAACTATCCCAGGAATGACCATGCCAATTTTGGGAGCTAGCTCAGGAGTCCTTCCCCAAACCATCTTGGGGTCGATCCATCATCCTTTCCTACCAGTAGATCTGGGAGTTTTCCCTTCTGCTATCTCGGGAATGAGCCCGATTGTGCAAAGCCAGCTTTCCCAGAAAGCTTTCCGTTTAACTTCCCATAAGATATCCCGAGATTGTCCTTGTTACCTCAAACAACACTAGTGGTGCAAACACTGCCCATGTATCGAGAACAAGAAGTTAGACATAGTCCTCAAATGACATTCCAACACGGAGGACCCCAAACTGTCTCATGGGACCCTCAGGTTGGCATGAGGGAAAGGTTCGAAACCCTGCAAGAAAAAATGAGAGCCATGAAATGGCGTATAGAAGGGGGCGCACCCCCTTACCAAAGGGAACACATTTTGGACCACGGGGGCTAGTTGATGGACTACGAGCTAACTTTCGTGCTCCCAATATCGCGAAATATGACGAGTCTTCTGACCCATAGAGCACTTGGGGAAGTTTGAGAATTGTACTACTCCATCAAAACACAAATGGAGTAAAATAGCGAGTCTTTCACATTACATGAACTCGAGCTGCTCAGCAATGGTTTAAACAACTGGCGCCCATCTCCATCTATTCTTTCGAGGAGTTCAACTCCATGTTCCTTCACCAATTTGCTAGTAGCAAAAAGTACTAGAAGACACCTTTGAGTTTATTTAGCATGCACCAGGGGGTCAAGGAGCCCCTACGAGGATATATTCAGAGATTTAATATTGCTGCCCTCGAGGTCCCCTCAGCTAGTGCTGACGTGCTATCCAATGCGTTCGCCCAATGCTCGAATGACGGCAAATTCTTTGGTCCCTTGTTAAGAAGTCCCATACTAGTTTCGATAACTTGTTAACTAGGACAGAAAAGTACTTGAATGTGGAGGAGGCCACTCAAATGACTAGGCCTGAAGCCACTACAATGAATCAAGATGAGGAGAACGCCGAGGTGGAATCATGTAGGCCCCCTTTCATGGATAAACCCAGAGGTGATTACTGTAGTAGTCAACGTACACCTTTGACAGTTACGCCCGCCCAAGCACTTAGGATAGTAGAACATAAAGACCTCCTAAGGTGGCCACAGAGTGCTTATACTGGACCTGTCAATCCCAAATCTGATAAATACTGCCTATTTCACAAGGACTATGGGCATGACGCTAACACATGCCGACATCTACTGAATGAGATAGAGTGTTTGATCAAAAGTGGATACCTGCAGGAGATTATCTGTCGAGACCACAAGAAGAGCACTAAGTTGTTTGAAAGAAGCCCATCACCGGTAAGGTATCGTGATAAAGATAGGAGGCAGAACAAGGAACTGCGACCGCACCCTCAGGAAGGCTCCCGTCTAGATCTATAAACACGCCTAGCTCTAATAGAAATGAGGAAGGCTTAAAAACAAAGTGAATGTTTAGTCTCCAGTTCTATTTATCAGTTACCATAACTATATGATGTACTTCTACTTGAGCATCCTTATATATTCGTGCATGAACGCATACTCGTACATAAAATACATTAAAAATAAAAATAAAAGTCATGTGTGCAAAAAATTGAGCAACCCAAGAGAGAAATGTCGGGTTCTAAAAACAGAAGTCCCGTATGCAAAAGGTCGGGCAACTTGAGAGCGAAATGTCAGGTTCTAAAAAGAAAGCCCTGTGAAAATCAGGTACCTAAAATGTGCTGTGAAAAACCAGGCACCTAAAAAGCCCTGTGAAAAATTAGGCATTATCTATAATAAAAGCCCTGCGAAAGAATTCTGGCACTATATAAAAAAAAGAAAAAAAAAGCCTTGTGAACGCACAAGCACCAAGAAAAGTCTTGTGAACACACAAGCACCAAGAAAAGCCTTGCAAACACGCAAGCACAAAAAAAAAGCTTTGTGAAATACCATGCACTAAGAAAAGTCTTGTGAACGAGCAGCAAAATAAAATAATAGTAATAATAAAACAAAAAGATAAAAATAATGATAAAAAATTTATAATAAAGGAAAAAGAAGAGGAAGCATTGTAAAGCACCAATCCCTAAAGAAGCCCCGAGAAACGTTTGGGCATAAATTACATAAAATGTGCAGGTAGTCAGATAAAATCTACAAGAGCATGCAAAGCCCTACAAAAAGTGTGTAGGCATCCTATGCAAAGTCCCCGAGAACATAGGTTAGCTGCGTTCAAAATAAAGCTCGTTAGCAGCCTCAAAGTAAAGCTTGTCGCAGCCTCAAAGTAATTATACTCTCAAGACTTTGAAATTCTTTCAAACTCTCAAGAGTAGGGGGACTTATGATGTGGACTTAAAATATCACTTTCCACAAAATAAAAGACTATGTAAACATGATTCGTGGAGCCAATTTATCAAACGTGTCTAGGAGAAGAAACGGAATGAGAAGCTCACAGTGAAAAGGATGAAGTGTGAGAAGATGAGAATTGCAGGAAAATAAGCTAGGAGGCGAGCTCAAGAGGTAGACGAATGAGAGCTAGTTGACACGAGGAAGGATAGCTGTTAAGAGGAATCCCTGGAGACTAAGTCAATTCTCAACTAAACTTCCCTAAAAATATGGAGACGCTCCTCATATCTCTCCCCATTACCTGAAATTATCTCCAACAACCCCAAGGAAGAGGAAAATCGGCCATGGAGCCTTATAAATATGGGAGAAGTAATTCTTGTATTTTTTTAACATGAACTAGTCCTTAAAAAATTACTATATTTATTGTAATCATCCTCCAAAAAATCAATAAAAAGAATAGTTGCATTTTTCTTCTACTTTTAGTCATAAGTTGCTTAGTGATTCTTATGTTTCATAGTTCAAGTTATAAATCATGGTTAGCTTGACACGATTTTCTTGGTGTGAAAATCGAACCGCATCATAGTGGATAAATTATAATGTATTGGTTTAATTAATTAATTATAACATATTGGATAAATTTTAACTAATGTTTGTAAGAAAAGAAAATATGTGAAAAAGAAAAAAAGGTGGAGTAAATGAAAAATAAAAAGACAAAATATTGGTTAAGGGTAATAAAGTCAATTTCATATAAATGAAGAAGGTAAATATATTTTTGTTTAGTTCAGGGGGGTATTTGGTACTAGTGATATAATTTTGGGGGGCAAAGAGTGTTTTACCCTGAAATTGTTCATTTTGGTGAACATTTTTTATCAACTACTAAGAGAGATTTTTTTTTTTTTTTTTGATAAAATAAAAGAGGTTTTGATTAATATTTTTTGAGGAATTGATTACATACATATACGAACACCAATTGACGACGGTTAAGATTTTAATCATTATCAACAATATATAATCAATTATTATCGCAATTCAAGAAGCAATTTCGTAAATTATTAAAAAAAATCTTCTCATTTCTTTCTCCAACATTAACCTATAACGTGTCTACGTCATATTTCTATCACATGAGTTATTGTCACGAGACTGGGGTTGTGCAATAAATAAATGTGAAGTGTCACTTTTTCATTTTTTTTTTAGCCGTTGTTGTATGTAAATAATATTTCATAATTTAAATCTTGTTGCTTGATCATTATGCGGGGAAATTAAGGGAACTACTCTCAAATTTGATGAAAAATTCTTTAATAAAAATAGCAATGTAACATGTTGTTATAGAAATTACAATTTGAGATGTTTAATTTATTAGTCCCTAATATATATTTTATTTGTCATGTGGCATGTAATGATTACATTTACTAATTTCAGATCAATAACAACAAGAAAATTTAAAAATCACACAAAAGATAACAAATAATTTTAAAAATAAAATTCTTAAGTGGATCGAGTCTGTTGTGACTGAAAACTTAACACCTTTAATTTCAAAAGATGATGTGTCAAAAACCATACCCCATTGATCAGTACTGTAGTCTAATGGCCGTATGTATTATACATGCCGCCAAAAATTGGCTTAGTGGTATCCACATTGGCTTATCCCAATTCGTATTTTCAATTGAAAAGCTCTAATTCTTCCCGTATTTTCTCTCGCATGTGCATGATAAATGTATTGTGTATGAATTATATCTAAAGTTATAAAAATAATAGGAGATTCATACACTTGGCATATAAGGTTATGAACACCAACCAAAAAGAGATCAAGATTAATTTCACAAACCCTAATGATTTGTGACAATGACTAATCGTAATAATATGCAATTTTTATTATTCAAATATTATTAAATTAATCTATTTAAAAATTCCAAGTCCCGACCCCTACTAATTTGTGAAAATAACCTCAATCCAAAAGTTGAAGTTAATATTGGATGGCATAAATCAAATTACATGAATATTTTCAGAATACCATAAACAAAATGTTTCAAAAACTAGTTATAAATGTTGCCTCTCATTCTTGATGAACATTAACCTCATTCAAATCTCACTGTTTTCATTTATATATAAAATAAAATTGCAAAAATGATGTGTTCAAGAATAGCATATTTGGTTGTTATTATAATGATGGGGTTAATCTTTATTACAGATATAGATGCAGCTTATGATTATCAGCAAAATAGCTTTGCTCAATGTTTCAGTAATTGCATGGCTAATGCCTAATTGTAATAGAATTAAAATTTTCTGTACCGGAGAATGCTTCCGCCAGTGTATTGGACAATCTGGTGGTGCCGCCCACCAATTTCAAGGCAGTGAAGGCGTAGGAAGATTGAGAGATGCAAATACTGATTGAAGAAGTTGTAATATACAATATAAGTTGGAATCCTTAATTATGCAGCTCAATTATACTATATATCTACACAATAAAAATGTCAATGAAAACAAAAACTGGATGTGTTATTTAATAATATTTGTAGAATATTTATAATTGTGTTGCCTGATTGGAAATTCTTAGTTCGAGCTTTTTTTTATCAAAACAAATAGAAAAAATAGAAAAACTTTTAACCATTCTTTCATGATAATGATAAATGTTCGACCAAGATGAAAGAAAGAGACAATTTAACTTTCGGCAAAATATTAGAAATTACTTCTCATTTCTCTGACTAAAGTTGATAAAAATGTAGCAATTAGGTTTTTTACATTATACGGAATTCTTAGAATTGGAAATAGAAACATTTTATTTGAAATAAAAAATTGTCTTCAATAATTCCAATTATATTAATCCACTTACAATAAAATTAACAATGGATTTACATTTTTATATGCTTCAAAGAGACTACTTTTACTCCGGGATTATCACGATTTATAGGATAAATATTTGAACTTTTATTCTTCTTTTGGTTAATATATTTTAGATAGTTGCTCTATCTACCCTAACTATTTCATAAACTCGGAATTCGAATCTTGAGGCTTTTTTTTGGTGTGATTATCCTATTTGTTGTGGAAAATACATTTTGAGTTGATCGGTGTATGTAAAAACATAGTTGTTTTACCAAATAAGAACATTTATTGTTGCAAACTAAAGCTTAATCTGTTATAATTATATAAACTCCGTAGAGAACTTTATATTACACAAGAAGTATATATAAGTACAAGAGTCTTGGAAGACAAGATAACCCTAGACTAAATACATGGAAAGAAGTAAATAAGGAAAGATATACATAAAATATAATACAATTTATTTAACACTCCCCCGCAGCCGAAGCGGGAGGTTCCCTAACACTGCGACTGGATCTGAAATCAAGAAATAAAGGCGAAGGCAAGCCTTTGGTAAAAATGCCGGCAAACTGATAAGCTGAAGGGACATGTAGCACACGAACCTCACCAAGAGCCACCTTTTCTCTTACAAAGTGGATATCAATTTCAATGTGTTTAGTACGTTGGCGCTGTATCGGGTTAGAAGCAAGGTAAATGAAACTGATATTATCACAATAAACAATAGCGGAGGAAGAAATGGGACAATGTAATTCTAGAAGCAGATTTCGAAGCCATGAAGACTCGGCCATGACATTAGCAACACCGCGATATTCAGCTTCAGCACTAGACCGAGAAATAGTATGCTGACGTTTGGAGGACCAAGAAATGAGATTATCACCTAAGAAAACACAGTAACCTGAGGTAGACCGACGAGTATCAAGGCACCCCGCCCAATCCGCATCAGAGTAGGCAACGAGCTGAGAGGTAAAGAAGGGGCGAAGATGAAGGCCATGAGAAAGAGTACCACGAATATAACGAAGGATTCGTTTTATGGTGTGCATGTGAGGTTCACGAGGATCATGCATGAACAAACAAATTTGTTGAACAGCAAAAGCGATATCAGGACAAGTAATGGTGAGATAATAAAGAGCACCGGCTAAGCTTCGATAATGTGTGGCGTCGGCGACAGGGGGACCCGAGAGAGATAGTTTTGCGCGAGTGTTGACAGGAGTTTTACACGAATTGCACGAGACCATATTGGCACGAGTTAAGCTGTCGCGAGCAAACTGAGATTGAGAGAGAACAAGACCCGAGGAAGATCGAGTGACAGTAATACCTAGAAAATAATGCAAGGAGCCGAGGTCAGTCATAGCAAATTCGAAAGAAAGAAGCTTAGTAAGATGAGAAAGAAGAGAGGAAGTGGAGGCAGTAAGGACGATATCATCCACATAGAGGAGGAGGTAAGCAGTAGAGGTACCCTGACGAAAAACGAAAAGAGAAGTGTCGGCTTTACTACTAACAAAACCTAGAGAGGTGAGAAAGGAGGCAAAACGATGATACCAATCGCGAGGGGCTTGTTTGAGGCCATAGAAAGCCTTCTTGAGACGACAGACGTGGTGTGAAAACTTAGAATCGACGAAGCCCGGGGGTTGTTTCATGAACACAACTTCATTCAGATGACCATGCAAAAATGCATTTTTAACGTCTAACTGGTGAATGGGCCAAGAACGGGAAAGAGAAATACTGAGAACAGTGCGGATGGTGGCAGGCTTGACGATAGGGCTAAAGGTTTCATCATAGTCTAAACCGAATGTTGGGTGTAACCTTGAGCGACCAGGCGAGCCTTGTAACGTTCTAGGGAACCGTCGGAGTGGAATTTGTGTCGAAAGATCCATTTGGAACAAATGAGGTTTGCGAGAGGGGGACAGGGGACGAGATCCCATGTGGCGTTAGAATGGAGAGCAGAGATTTCAGCTTGCATAGCTGCGGACCAGTGAGGGTCAGCGAGGGCTTGAGTGTGGTTACGAGGCAGTGGAGAGAGAAGCGAGGAGACCGAAAGATTGAGGAGGTGCCAAGGACGGGTTATGCCGAATTTTGATCGAGTAACCATGGGATGCTGAGAGACGGCGGCCGTCGAGGGAGGTGCGGGTGATACAACGGGAGTAGGTGGCGAAAGCGTAGGAGAGGTGGGCGGGTTAGACCGAAGGAAGATTTGTTGAAGGGGAGCAAGGGGATCGTCGTCTGGTTGGAGAAAGGAGTAATCATGAGTGGGAGAAGATGCAAGGGATGAGGAATAGGGAAAAACTGACTCATCAAAAGTGACATGACGAGAAAGAATAATTTTATTGGTGGAGAGATCAAAGTAACGATAACCACGATGATTTGGTGGAAAATCGAGGAAGACACACGCAGTGGAACGTGGGGCGAGTTTGTGAGATGCGACAGCGGTAAGGTTTGGGTAACATAAGCATCCAAAAATGCGAAGATGTGAGTAATCGGGTTTAGTGGAATACAGAACTTTGAACGTTGTTTGATAGGAAAGGGTGGTGGTCGGAAGTAGGTGGAGGAGATGTGTCGCCATATGCAAGGCTTCAACCCAGAACGCAGGCGGGAGAGAAGATTGGAAGAGGAGGGTACGCACGACATTGTTTATGGATTGAAGAGTACGCTCAGCTTTACCGTTTTATTGAGACGTATGAGGGCAGGAAAAACGAAAATGAATACCAAGACTACTAAGAAGACTATGAAAATTTTTATTATCAAACTCGCGACCATGATCGCATTGAAAAGACTTAATTTCCTGATTAAATTGATTATTAACGTAAGCGCAAAAATTTAGAAAGACATTAAAAACTTCAGATTTTAGACGGAGAGGAAAAACCCATAAGAAATGCGAAAAATCATCCAAAAAAATTACGTAATAGCGAAAACCACTAGCACTAGTGACCGGGGAGGTCCATAAATCCGAGTGGATAAGTTCAAAAATACGAGAAGTAGTAGAGTTAGAGCTAAAGAAAGGAAGACGTTTATGTTTGCCTAATTGACATGCATTACATAACGTTGATAAATCTCCTTGACAAGAAATAAAATTCCTAGAAGCTAAAAACTTAAAGACGGGAGAGCCAGGATGGCCAAGACGACGATGCTAAATGGTGGAAGTGGTGGCAGTGATGGCTTCGGCAGAGTGGTGTGAATGGGAAGGTGTAGAAGCAACAGGGTAAAGCTTGCCTTGACTATCACTGCGGAAGAGTAGGGTGCCCGTTAGAAGGTCCTTCATAGAAAAGCCAAAAGGATCAAACTCAAAAGAAACATTATTTTCACGAGTAAAAGAGCGAACAGAAACTAGATTTTTTATGATGGGAGGGGAGACAAGAACATTGGATAGAATAAGAGTTGAGGAAGGAAAAAAGGTAGAACCAGTATGTGAAATGGGTAAAATAGCACCATTGCCAACTACAATTGATTTTGAGTATGACACATTGAAAGAGAAGAGAGTGTACCTGGGTGAGAGGTCATATGCGCACTAGCCCCGGAATCCATATACCAGTTGTCATCCGGAGTTTGAACAGTCATGGTGGAAAATAGTTGGGCGATATCCGTGGGTTGAGCAAGAGGCTTGTTGAAATTTGCTTGCTGGAATTATGCCGAGAACTGGGCTGGAGCAGGAGGTCCAGGCGGAGGTGGAGAGGGATAATGGGCTGCTGGATAAAAGCCTTGCTGAGAGTGGGCCGAGTAAACTTGATATGAATGGGTAGCTGTTGCACGTGTCCAGGAGCACTAGTGTGGAAGAAATTGGGCTGCTGAGTATTAGGCCCACCAATAAATTGGTGCTGAATGTGGGATGGGGCATGCGGCAGACTGTTCCAAGAAGGCTGGCGATGGGGCCCATATTCGTTGTGCTGGAATGAATTTGATGGAGGAGAACTTGAAGAATTAGAGTTGTTCCTGGTATAATAATTATTTTGGCTAAAACCGCCATTACCACGGCCAAATCCACGACCGAAATTCTTACCGCGACCACAACCTCAGCCACGACCATTATCACTACGAGTATTATTTTGGGAGTAAAGAAGAACAGAGGAATCAGAGGGTAAAGGTGACTCAGATTTATGAGAATCTCGGGTTTCATGTAAAAGAAGCATGTTACGAGCCTTAGAAAAATTTGGAAAGGGTTGTTGATTTGTGATAACATCAATAATACTATTGTAGGAATCAAGGAGATTATTCAGAATTTGTAAAACTAACTCCTGATCATTAATAGGAGAATGCACATCTTTGAGATTGTCAGCAATTCTTTTCATATCACGACAAAAATCCGAAATTGACAACGTTCCCTTTTCGTAATTGCGAAATTTTTCTTGAAGATGAAGGGAGCGGGATGGTTTATTATTATTGAAAAATGATTCGAGATTATCCCATATGGTTTTGGCGGTGAATCCATTGCCACTAACACTATCAAGAAGACCGGCATCGATAGAATTATACATCTAAGTCTTGATTTTTTAATCTAACGAATATCAGTCCTCATCATTATCATCTTTTGGGACTGTTTTTCCATTAATATGGCCTAAAACTCTATAGCTACGACATATATCGGAGAAAATATTTTTCCATAATTTGAAACGAGGATCTTCCTCACAAAGTTTCAAATTAAAAAGATGAAAAACATTATTAATGGCAAACGCCGGAAGAGGGGACGAGGTTGTTGAAGGTGGTTCACCCATAGTGATAATAGAGATGACAAAAGACGAAGAAGACGAGTAAAAAATAACGAATCGCGAACTTACCGTGACAAGAGGCGGTTGAAGGCGGCAATAAATTTGGACGGAGAAGAAGATGCACCGCGGAGCTCGATGGCTGGGCTTAGGATCGATCGTGAGAGAGGATGTGTTTCTCTCGAATCAGGCTGATACCATGTTATAATTATATAAACTTCGTAGAGAACTTTGTATTACACAAGAAGTATATATAAGTACAAGAGTCTTGGAAGACAAGATAACCCTAGACTAAATACATGGAAAGAAATAAATAAGGAAAGATATACATAAAATGTAATACAATTTATTTAACATAATCGTTTGAACAAACATACATTTTAACATAGTAGTGGGTGGGTAGAGCACACGTGCAGTAGAAAAAATTAAAGAAGATTTTCGAGTGAAAATGAACTAACAAAGGATAAATATACTTGATAACTAAATTTTGAACAAAAGACCAGAGAGTAGAAAGAATAAATAAAGAGATATGACCAGGAAAAGAAAGAAAGAAGAAAATTTGTGTGAGAGTTGAGAGAATAAATAACTACATGCCAAATAAAAATAATTTTTATTCACCCCTTTTCAATATAAAGCACAAAAAGAAAAAATCTATAGTAATATGTAAATTCAATGGGCAACAAGTGTGAAATGCATATTTCTACCATATTGCACTTGAAAGTATAACTTCCAGTGATAAATATCTCCATCCCATAATCAATGTATGTACCGTCGGTTATCGAACAGGATCCTCTGTTTACTTTCCCTGTTTCATATTGCAGCTAACTTTTTTCCCATCCTCCATTAGTCAAATATGTTACCAATCCACGTGGCTTTCATCCGTAGGTCGAAACAGAAGATGAAACGGGGTAAAGTAAACAGAGGATCCTGTTCGATAACCGACGACACATAATGGACATTGATTATGGGATAGAGATACTTATCACTGAGAGTGATACTTTCAAGTGCAATATTGTAGAAATATGCATTTCTGATTTCACACTCGTTGCCCATTGAATTTGTATATTATTATAGATTTTTTTTTTGTGCTTTATATTGAAAAGGGGTGAATAAAAATTATTTTTATTTGGCATATAGTTATTTATTCTCTCAACTCTCACACAAATTTTCTTCTTTCTTTCTTTTCCCGGTCACGTCTCTTTATTTATTTTTTCTACTCTCTGGTCTTTTGTTCAAAATTTAATTATTATTGGAAAGAAAATATATTGTTGTAATTAGTTAGAGTAAATTACATTTATGATAGGTGTATATTTGGTAGCTAGATTTTTACCTTGTTTAGTCCTATTGTCTTTTGGCTATATATATCTGTACTATATAACCTTCCCCAACATCAATGAATCAGAATTATATTCACTCCTAATATTTTCGTGGTACCAGAGCGGGATTGAAGCCCTAATTTTTCCATACGTTCTTAGCCAACAAAAATTCTTGTGAGATGAGCGAGACGGGCCAATCGAAGAAGGTGATGGATTCTTCATCACCATATTACTTACATCCATCGGATAATCCAGGAGCCATTAGCACTTCATGTTTGCTGAACGGGGAAAATTACGATATGTGGGCGAAGGAGATGATGAACGCTTTCAGGGCCAAAAATAAAATCGGCTTCATCAATGGGACCTTGATGAAACCTAAGCCAGATGAGCTAGAGGCTACCAATTGGGAGGCATGCAATTCGATGCTCATCTCATGGATTTTCAATTCGATTGAAAAGTCGATCCAACCAAGCGTCGCGTACATGGAGATTGCAAAGGCAGTATGGGATGACTTAAAAGCGATTGGGAATGACTTAAAGGGAACTCTTCTCGATTGGGAATGCACAACGCGTTCATGAACTCAAAAGCGAGATCTCATCGCTTCGACAACAAGACATGTCTGTAATGACATATTACACAAAATTGAAGGGGATGTGGGATGAATGAGCAGCTATTCCAAGATCCCCACTTGTACTTGCGGTGCAGCACAAGAATTTCTCAATGAATGAGAGGAGGAAAAACTCCATCAATTTTTAATGGGACTTGACGATGCGGTTTTTGGGACTGTACGATCTCACATACTTAGCATGAATCCTTTGCCATCGCTGAGTAAGGCTTATGCCACAGTCACACATGAGGAACGACACAGATCCATTGCAAGAGGGCAAGAAGAACGGGTGGAAACAGTAGCCTTGGCAGCTCAAGTAGCAACAAATGAGAAGATTGTTGGGCAAAATAAACATCAATGTGCTGAAAAATTTTGTTCACAATGCAAGAAGCCGGGACATGAGATGTCTGAATGCTTCGAATTAATAGGTTATCCACCCTGGTTCAATCGAAAATGAGGACGTGGACGTGGAAAACAGGAGGTGGTCGTGGTCATGGTCAACAAAATTGGAATAATGGACGGGGTCAGGCCACAGCACCTCATGTTCATCAACTCTCGGGATCAACTAGCAACGACACCGTCAACCAAAACACCATACCAGGTTTGTCAAATGAGCAATTTCAGTGACTGCTAACCTTCTTGAATCGCCCTGATGACAGTTCTGAAAAGTTGTCTGGTAAGGCTCTCAAACCACCATTTTGGATAATTGACAGTGGGGCATCCAATCATATGACGGGAAGGTTGGATTTAATCTCCGACGTCAAAGAGGCAGTCCCCATGCCAGTTATCTTGCCCAATGGAGCAAAAACTACAACAACAAAAATTGGCAAAATTATTTTGAGCCCTGAACTGATTTTAGATAACGTTTTATATGTTCCAAATTTAACTTGTGATTTGATATCAGTGTATCAACTGATAAGTGAGTTAAATTGTCATGTGATATTTACAAATAATCTTTGTGTGATACAGGACCATACCTCGAAGAACCTAATTGGAGTGGGTAAGCTCCAAGGGGGGGTCTACTGCTACAAACTCATAGAGTCGCTCAAGGCTATGAAAGTGGAAAAGGTGGACTCCTATACAGTATGGCATTGTCGGATGGGGCACCAGTCAAGTCAGAATTTACATTTTATTCCTGAAATTAGTTGTTTTAAGTTGAAAAATAATGAAGCATGTGATGCTTGTTATCGAGTGAAACAAACACGCGCTCCTTTTCCAATTAGCAATAATATTGCAACTAGTTGTTTTGAATTAATACATTGTGATTTATGGGGTCCATATCGTGTAGCTTCTTCTTGTGGTGCTCACTATTTTCTTACAATTGTGGATGATTGTAGTCGTGCCGTTTGGGTTTTTCTGTTAAAAGAAAAAAGTGAAGCTAGTAAACACCTAATAGAATTTTGTAGCATGGTAAAGACTCAATTTGAAAAGAATGTTAAGAAAATTCGCAGTGACAATGGATTGGAGTTTAAGTACGGAGCAATGCAAAAATTTTATAAGGATAATGGAGTAGTGCATGAAACTAGTTGTGTTAATACGCCACAACAGAATGGGCGTGTCGAGCGAAAGCATAGGCATATTTTGGAAGTGGCTAGAGCACTTCGATTCCAAGCATGCCTACCTATTGAATTCTGGGGAGAATGCATATTGACAGTGGCTTACTTGATAAACAGAACTCCCACCACTAAACTACATGGGAAGTCGCCTCCTGAGATTTTGTTTGGTACTAAGCCATCATATAGCCACATCAAGGTGTTCGGTTGTCTCTGTTATGCTCACAATAATCCCAAACAGAAAGATAAGTTTGGGGCTAGGAGTCGGCGTTGCATTTTTGTGGGTTATCCTTATGGGAAGAAAAGTTGGACATTGTATGATCTCAAGGAAAATACATTCTTTTATTCAGGAGATGTTTCTTTTCATGAGGATGTTTTTCCTTTAGCTCAAGCTACTGGTCAAGTTGAAGAAAATAGAGATGGAGAATTCAATTCGGGTTACTCATTTGGTGAGGATAGAGAGCCCGAAGCACCTATTGATAGTGGACCATAGTTTCGAGGTGAACAAATTGACCCTGTTATGACCGAAAGGGGGAGTACGAATGAGATACATGATGAAAATGTTCAAGTGAATGGTGCAGAAGAAGGTAATGGGAGGCAAAGACGAATAACAAGGAGACCGGTGCATTTGGATGATTATGTCGTGTACTCAGCGCATGTTCATCGCAGAGGTTATCCAACATTCGCCAAAATGAAGATAGACCCTCCCTTTGAGCATCCACGACATGACCGGTTCTCAGGTAATCTTTATCCCTTTGCTAATTATGTAACGTCTGATAAATTCTCTGATAAGCATCAGATATTCCTAGTTGCTATAACATCACAGGTGGAACCCTAGAATTATTCTGAAGCTGTGAGAAGTGCACAATGGCGTGATGCCATGTCAAAAGAAATTGCAGCACTGGAAGCAAATAAGTCTTGGACAGTAGAAAGCCTACCCTCTAGAAAGAGACCTATAGATTGTAAATGGGTCTATAAGGTCAAGTACAACTCGGATGGAACGGTAGAGCGCTACAAGACCAGACTTGTGGCAAAGGGATTTACTCAAATTGAAGGTTTGGACTTTCACGAAACCTTCGCTCCAGTGGCTAAGCTTGTCTCGGTTCGAGTCTTCTTAGCGGTCGTTGTGTCAAAAGGATGGGAATTACATCAAATGGATGTAAACAACGCTTTCCTCCCGGGCTTCCAAGTAAATGGAGACAACATGGTTTGTCGACTTCGAAAATCAATTTATGGACTTCGTCAAGGATCACGTAACTGGTTCTCAAAGTCATCTATGGCCTTAAAGAGGTATGGTTTGTTCAATCTCTTGCTGGTTACTCGCTGTTCACCTATCAAAAGGGCAAAGTTTTTATGTGATTATTAATATATGTGGATGACATCATACTAACGGGGAATGATTCAGAGTCGTGTTTAGACTTTAAAGGTTATCTGAATAAATGTTTTCATATCAAAGATTTGGGGGCACTCAAGTATTTTTTGGGTATAGAGGTGGCCCGATCACCACATGGACTATTTCTATGCCAAAGGAAATATGCGTTGGATATTATATCAGAAAGTGGTCTTCTTGGGTGCAAACCCGCTGACTCTCCAATGGAACAAGGCCAAAGATTAGCACTAACAGAAAGTGAAGAAATTAAAGATGCCTCGATTTATCGACGTCTGATTGGGCGACTAATTTACTTGACAATCACACGCCCAGAAATCTCCTACTCGGTGCATGTGTTGTCCCAGTTTGCTCAAGCACCTCGGAAAGAACATCTCGATGCAGCCATGCGGGTAGTACGGTATCTCAAAGGTAATCCCGGACAGGGAATTCTATTACGAGCAGACAATGATTTGAGGATGTACGCTTATTGTGATTCTGATTGGGCGAGTTGCCCAATCACAAGGCGATCAGTGACGGGATACTTCGTCAAGCTTGGATAGTCACCCATCTCTTGGAAAACGAAGAAGCAAAGCACCGTGTCTCGATCTTCAGCAGAGGCAGAATATCGCGCGATGGCAGCGGCTACTAGTGAGTTGATTTGGTTGAAATCCCTATTGACATCCGTGACGATAACTCACGAAAGACCTATGAAGTTATATTGTGATAGTCAGTCCGCTATTCACATAGCAGCAAACCCCGTCTTCCATGAACGGATCAAACACATAGAGATAGATTGTCATTAAGTGCGAGAACAACTCCAGGTTGGGAACATTGTAATAACTCATGTACGGTCACAATTTCAACTGGCCGACATTTTCACCAAAGCCCTTGCTAGACCACAATTTCAGTTTCTACTGCGCAAGTTGGGCATCTATGATCCTCATGCGCCAACTTGAGGGGAGTATTGGAAAGAAAATATATTGTTGTAATAAGTTAGAGTAAATTACGTTTATGATAGGTGTATATTTGGTAGCTAGATTTTTACCTTGTTTAGTCCTATTGTCTTTTGGCTATATATATCTATACTGTATAACCTTCCCAACATCAATGAATCAGAATTATATTCACTCCTAATATTTTCAATTATCAAGTATATTTATCCTTTGTTAGTTCATTTTCACTTGAAAATCTTCTTTAATGTTTCGTACTGCACGTGTGCTCTACCCACCCACTACTATATTAAAATGTATGTTTGTTCACACGATTAAGCTTTAGTTTGCAACTATAAATGTTCTTATTTGGTAAAACAACTATGTTTTCACATACATTGATCAACTCAAAATGTATTTTCCATAACAAATAGGATAATCACACACAAAAAAAAAGCCTCAAGGTTCTTTTTTGAAATAGTTCGAATTCCGAGTTTATGAAATAGTTAGGGTAGATAGAGCAACTATCTAAAATATATTAACCAAAAGAAGAATAAAAGTTCAAATATATATCCTATAAATTGTGATAATCCTGGAGTAAAAGTAGTCTCTTTGAAGCATATAAAAATGTAGGTCCATTGTTAATTTTATTGTAAGTGGATTAATATAATTGGAATTATTGAAGACAATTTTTTATTTCAAATAAAATGTTTTTATTTCCAGTTCTAAGGATTCTGTATAGTGTAAAAAACCTAATTGCTACATTTTTATCAACTTTAGTCAGCGAAATGAGAAGTAATTTCCAATATTTTTGCCGAAAGTTAAATTGTCTCTTTCTTTCATCTTGGTCGAACATTTATCATTATCATCAAAGAATGGTTAAAAGTTTTTCTATTTTTTATATAAAAATTGTTTTGATATAAAAAAAAAGGCTCGAACTAAGAATTTCCAACCAGGCAACACAGTTTTAAATATTCTACAAATATTATTAAATAACACATCCAGTTTTTGTTTTCATTGACATTTTTATTGTGTAGATATATAGTATAATTGAGCTGCAGAATTAAGGATTCCAACTTTTATTGTAAATTACAACTTCTTCAATCAGTATTTGTATCTCTCAATCTTCCTACGCCTTCACTGCCTCGAAATTGGTGGGCGGCAACGTGCTGAGAGGTTGCGGGGCCACCACCAGATTGTCCAATACACTGGTGGAAACATTCTCCGGTACAGAAAATTTTAATTCTATTACAATTAGCCATGCAATTACTGAAACATTGAGCAAAGCTATTTTGCTGATAATCATAAACTGCATCTATATGTGCAATAAAGATTAACCCCATCATTATAATAACAACCAAATATGATATTCTTAAACACATCGTTTTCGCAATATTATTATATATATAAATGAAAACAGTGAAATGTGAATGAGGTTAATGTTCATCAAGAATGAGAGGCAATATTTATAACTAGTTTTTGAAACATTTTGTTTATGGTATTCTGAAAATATTCATGTAATTTGATTTATGCAATCCAATATTAACTTCAACTTTTGGATTGAGGTAATTTTCACAAATTATTAGGGGTCGGGACTTGGAACTTTTAAATAGATTAATTTAATAATATTTGAATAATAAAAATTGCATATTATTACGATTAGTCATTGTCACAAATCATTAGGGTTTGTGAAATTATGTGAAGTTATGCTATATATGGTGAACGGATTCAAGTAATCTTGATCACTTTTTGGTTGGTTTCATAACCTTTTATGGCAAGTGTATGAATCTCATATCATTTTTATAACTTTAGATATAATCCATACATAATACATTTATCATGCACATGGGAGAGAAAATACGGGAAGAAATAGAGCTTTTCAATTGAAAATGCGAACTGGGATAAGCTAATGTGGATACCACTAAGCCAATCTTTGGCGGCAGGTACAATACATACAACCGTTAGACTACAGTACTAATCAATGGTATGGTTTTTGACACATCATCTTCTGAAATTAAAGGTGTTAAGTTTTCAGTCACAACAGACTCGATCCACTTAAGAATTTTATTTTTAAAATTATTTGTTACCTTTGTGTGATTTTTAAACTTTATTGTTGTTATTGCTCTGAAATTAGTAAATGTAATCATTATATGGCACATGACAAGTAAAATATATATTAGGCACTAATAAATTAAACATCTCAAATTGTAATTTCTATAACAACATGTCTATCTCCTGAGCTCGTCTCCTAGCTTATTTTTGCTTCAATTCTCATCTTCTCACACTCCATACTTTTCAGCGTGAGCTTCTCATTCCATTTCTTCTCCTAGACGCATTTGATAAATATGGCTCCATGAATCATGTTTACATAGTCTTTTATTTTGTGGAAAGTGATATTTTACGTCCACATCATAAGTCCCCCTATTCTAGAGAGTTTGAAAGAATTTCAAAGTTTTGAGAGTATAATTACTTTGAGGCTGCTGACGAGCTGTACTTTGACCGCAGCTAACCCATGTTCCCGGGGACTTTGCATAGGATGCCTATTTTGCAGGGCTTTGCGTCCTTTTATAGACTTTATCTGACGACCTGCACATTTTATGTAATTTATGCTCGAATGTTTCACAAGACTTCTTTAGGGATTGGTGCTTTACAATGCTTCCTCTTCTTTCTCCTTTATTATTGATTTCTTATCATTATTTTTATCCTTTTGTTTTATTATTACTATTATTTTATTTTGGTGCTTGCATGTTCATAAGACTTTTCTTAGTGCTTGGTGTTTCACAAGGCTTTTTTTTTCTATTTTTTTTTTTGTGCTTGCGTGTTTCAAAGGCTTTTCTTTGTGCTTGTGTGTTCACAAGGTTTTTCTTGGTGCTTGTACGCTCACCTGGCTTTTTTTTTTTTATATAGTGCCTGAATTCTTACACAGAGCTTTATTATATAGTGTATGAATTCTTTCACAGGGCTTTTATTATAGATAATGCCTAAATTATTTCATAGGGCTTTTGTTATAGATAATGTCTGGTTTTTCATAGGACTTTTTAGGTGCCTGGTTTTTTACAGTGCTTTTTAGGTGCCTGATTTTTCATAAGACATTCTTTTTAGAACCCGACATTTGGCTCTCAAGTTGCTCGGCCTTTTTCACATAGGACTTTTGTTTTTAGAACCCTGCATTTCGCTCTACAGTTGCTCGGCTATTTGCACACAGGACTTTTATCTAATTTTAATTTTAATTTTTAATGTATTTCATGTACGAGTACGCGTTCATGCAAGAATATGTAAGGATGCTCGAGTAGAAGTACATCATATAGTTTTGGTAACCGATAAATAGAACTGGAGACTAAGCATTCACTTTTTTTAAGCCTTCCTCGTTTCTCTTAGAGCTAGGCATGATTATAGAGCTAGATGGGAGCCTTCCTGAGGGCACGGTTGCGGTTCCCTGTCCTGCCTCTATCTTCACCACGATACCTTACCGGTGATGGGCTTCTTTCCAACAACCGAGTGCTCTTCTCATGGTCCCGACAGATAATCTCCTGCAGGTATCCACTTTTGATCAAACGCTCTATCTCATTCAGCAGATGTTAGCATTGTGTTAGTGTCATGCCCATAGTCTTTGTGGAACTGGCAGTATTTGTCAGATTTGGGATTGACAGGTCCAGTATAAGCACTGTGTGGCTACCTTAGGAGGTTCTTATGTTCTACCATCCTAAGTGCTTGGGCGGGCGTAACCGTTAAAGGCGTACGTTGACTACTACTGTAGTCGTCTTTGTGTCTATCCAGGAAAAGGGGCCTACATGATTCCACCTTGGCGTCCTCCTCATCTTGGTTCATTGTAGTGACTTCAGTCCTTTTCATCTAAGTGGCCTCCTTCATATTCACGTACTTTTCCGCCCTAGTTAACAAGTTATTAAAACTAGTAGGGGGCTTCTTAGCAAGGGACCTTAAGAATTCGCCGTCATTCAAGCCTTGGGCGAACGTGTTGGATAGCACGTCAGCACTAGCTGAGGGGACCTCGAGGGTAGCAACATTAAATCTTTGTATATATCCTCGTAGGGGCTCCTTGACCCCCTGGTGCATGCTAAATATACTCAAAGGTGTCTTTTGGTACTTTTTTCCACTAGCAAATTGGTGAAGGAACATGGAGCTGAATTCATCAAAAGAATGGATGGAGCTGGGCGTTAGTTGTTTAAACCATTGTTGATCAGCTCGAGTTAATGTAATGAGAAAGACTCGACAGTTTACTCAATCAGTGTATTGATGGAGTAGTGTAAAATTCTCAAACTTCCCCAAGTGCTCCATGACCCATCATATTCCGCGATATTGGGAGCACGAAAGTTAGCTGGTAGTCCATCAGCTTGCACCCGTGATTCCAAAGGTGTTCCCTTTGGTAAGGGGATGCGCCCCCTTCTATATGCCATTTCATGGCTCTCATTTCTTCTTATAGGGTTTCGAACCTTTCCCTCATGCCAACTTGAGGGTCCCATGAGACATTTTGGGGTCCTCCGTGTTGGAATGTCATTTGAGGACTATGTCTAACTGCTTGTTCTCGATACATAGGCAAGGTTTTCACCACTGGTGCTGTTTGAGATAACAAGGACATTCTCGGGATATCTTATGGGAAGCTGGACGGAAAGCTTTTTGAGATAGCTGGCAACTGCGGAGCCGGGCTCATTCCCGAGATAGCCGAGGGGAAAGCTCCCAGAGCTACTGGTGGGAAAGGATGATGGACTAACCTCAAAATTGTTTGGGGAAGGACTCCTGAGCTAGCTCCCGAAATTGGAATGGTCATTCCTACGATAGCTGGTGGGGGTGCTAAATAAGCACCTCCCGAGCTTACCGACGGGAAAGAAACCGTAGTCGCTCCTGGCGCATGTACTAATGCCAAAGGGGTGCTGCCTTAGAGCATGGAAGTTATGGCAGCCGCGAATAGGCGTCCCCATTGTTCAGACAAGGGGCTACATGTTCTGAAGGTGTTAGTACTGGATGTGTACCAGGTGGAGCAGGGTGGACTTCCAACTCCATTCCACTCGTCCTCTTGATTGATTCACATCACCTAAAGACGAGGGATCCCCCGTTTCGACAATCTTTGCAGGATCAATCCTCAAAGGGACGCGAGTTACCGCCACCAAGTGTTCAAACGGGCCCGTGTCTCACCTATCTCGCCGACGTGTGTAGACCAGCGGGGCCAGGGTAAATTTCACAAGGTCGATGGCGGTGGCGGCTCTATGACCGCCGAAAGTGGACTTTGCCTTAGACGGTGGTGGAGGTAATTCTACCTAGAGTTGGCACATGATAGAGCTATGCTCAATGCCGGGAGGCAAAGGTGGTGGTGGTGGTAATCCCTCCCGAAATGGGTGTGCGGCGGAGCTCGGCTCAACATCGATTTCTTGAGAAGAAGCCATTTAAAGTGCTTCGATCAAATCAAGCAGTTTTGCGCAATTCTGGAAAAATCAGCTTATCTAAAGCTCTTCTCCTCCGTTTTTCATGAATCCTATATGTATGGAAAACCAATATAAAGACCTACAACTATTGTGAATATGTACAAACCTAATTCTGAAGTATAAAGGTCCAAAAATATTCACCAATATGCAGCAGAGTTTGGCCGCGGACCAGGCTGCGCAGCTATGGTGAAAAAATCGTAAATAAATCTACGGATCTCGGATTCAATCAAGGCTAATTGGAATGATAGGTTCACGAGTAGATCTACAACTTTGCAGAAGGAAGCAAAGCCAGATTTTTTGGCATGGATTCTTCACAAAACAGCTCTCAAAGAAACTCACATCTCTTGCTCAGAATCTTCCCACAGACGGCGCCACTTGATGCGGTTCGATTTTCACACCAAGAAAATCGTGTCAAGCTGACCACGATTTAGAACTTGAACAATGAAAAATAAGAATCACTAAGCAACTTATGACTAAAAGTAGAAGAAAAACACAACTATTCTTTGTATTAATTTTTTGGAGGATGATTACACTAAATATAGTAATTTTTTAAGGACTAGTTCATGTTAAAAAATACAAGAATTACTTCTCCCTTATTTATAAGGATCCATGGCCGATTTTCCTCTTCTTTGGGGTTGTTGGGGACGATTTCGGACAATAGAGAGATGTGAGGATCATCTCCTTATTTTTAGGAAAGTTTAGTTGAGAGTTGACCTAGTGACTAGGGATTCCTCTTAACTATCCTTCCTCATGTCAGCTTGCTCTCCTTCGTCTACCTCCTAAGCTCACCTCCTAACTTATTTTCCTGCACTTCTCATCTTCTCACGCTCCATCCTTTTTACAGTGAGCTTCTCATTCCATTTCTTCTCCTAGACGTGTTTGATAAATATGGCTCCATGAATCATGTTTACATAGCCTTTTATTTTGTGGAAAGTGATATTTTACGTCCACATCACATTAAATTATAATTAATTAAAATAATATTTTACAATTTTTTTAGCAATAATATTAAATTAATTTAGTGACAATGTATTATATTAAGTATGATAAAATTCAACTACTTCATTGTTACAAAATTAAATTAATGATACAGATTTTTAATATCTTATATATCTATATATATATATATATATATATATATTATCTGAAGACCTAGTTAAATATCTTTTATATATATATTCTTACTACATATATCTGTAATTTTAATACCCTAATTCACTACAATATAAATCTAAATCTTAAAGCAACAAACTATATTTTAACAATATATATAAATGTATACATATCCTTACACCCTAATTTAAAACACACACACATGAGAGTTATAAGTACATAAATATTACTTAAATAGCATAAATAATATTAAGATTCTACAATAGCATAATATGTTTCAGTTTTTCATGGAAACAACATAAAACTTTTGAAAATATGAAGTCGCCTTCATAAATCCAATCATATGAATGGTCAACTTTTTTTACTTTTTTATTTCAAATTTTGACATCAAATTATCCATTCTCTCTATGAAATAAGATTTCAAGCTAGTCTACTTTAAGGTCCATATAATCTTAATTAAATCTACCATTTTTAAAGCATGTAACAAGTTTTATTAATTAAAATAATTGAAATATGCCTCCTATTATTTTAATCCAATACACCCACAAATAAACATAAATTGAGACTTTATAAAGATTTTTATAATTCATGAATTGTATATAAACCATATTATTTTCACTAATCTACCATCGAAAAACATTGTATCCATACAAACAAGAACATCGCAAAAATGAAAGGTGCAAGTATGGGAATTTTCGTCGTACTAATGATGGTGTTGATCGTTTCAGCACAAGCAAATTGTTTTACAAAATGTCTGAAAGAATGTGGTGGGAACATATTTGCTTGCATGACTGTGTGTCTAGGACAGTGTACGAAGTCCATTCATTCCTCCGCCTCACTCTCTGCCCTCCCGCCACTACTCTGCACTGCCAATGAGTTCAAAAATCATGATCATGATGCAAGTGAAGAACACTAGGAGAATCAGAAGGAAGAGATGGAGAAGGAGAAGACTAGGAAACTTAGAGCCAACTCTTTAATATTTCAATGCTTAAGGACCGTAATAAAATGTTGATTTGTCAAAATCATGTTTAAATCTAATAGTAATAGGGAAAAATTCACTTTTGATCCCGTAGGAGTTGATCTAAAACACTTTTAGTCCCATAGGACTTTTTTTTATACTTTTAGTCCCATAGGATTGAGAAAGTGACATTTTTGGTCTCAAATCTCACTTTGGTCCCATAGGAGTGCCGCGTGTAACACACGCATGCCCGGGCGCGTGAATTCGACTGTTCATCAAAAAAAAAAATCAAAAAATAATTCAAAAATTAATTAAATAAATAAAAAATAAAAACAAAAAAAAAGAAAAAATAAGAAGATGAACAGTGTTTTACACTGTTCATCTTCTTCCCCAACACAACCCCACTCCATCCCACCCGCGGCCCGCCGCCACGATGCCCCCACCACCGCCGCCAACTCCATGACCGGCACCCTCCATCGACGGCGAGTGTTTAGAAGTGGTGGGGGGTCATGTTTTGGTGGGGAGGGAAGACCCATCACCACCGCCACCTCCATCAACAGTGATTCGCGAATCACTGTTCACCTTCTTTTTCTTTTTTCTTTTTTTTGTTTTTTATTATTTTATTAATATTTTTGAATTTTTTTTTGAATTTCTTTTTTTTTAATGGCGAGTGATTAGTCACATGACAAGGGGATGGTGCTTGAGTTCGACCAAATTAAACCAGAACTAGACTTACATGATATTCAGCACCGAAAAAGAATGACAATGCTTTTGATAATTACTTAGAAGGAAGTGGTGTACAATGAAGAATTGAATGATAATCTAATTTAATGAATAAAATGATAACTTTTAGAATAAACTATTAAAAATCCCTAAAAATAATTTTTTATATATCCACAAAGAATTCATGATAATAGTTTTTAATCCAAAAAACCTATCCCAACAACTGTTTTTTTCTTTCTAAAAATTCAATATTTAAGGTTAATAAATTTATGGACTTAATTGCCCTTAGGTTTCTTCATAAAAAATTAATTAATTATACTTTTTATTGAAGTTTATATATTTAGAACTTTTATATTGATGATTGATATTAGTTATGATTTTAATTTTAAATTTTCAAATTTTTAATCTTCTTAAAAATTTTAAAAAGATTTCAACCAAAAAAAAATCAATTAATCAATTCTTAACTTAAAAAATAAAGAGTAATTTAGTCCAAAAAAATGTTAATCTCAAATTTTGGATTTTTTTGAATGAAAAGTTCGTAGGTGAGTTCTTGAGAATGAAAAATATAAAGTATTATCATGGATATAAACTTTTATTTTAGGTTTTTTTTTGGTAATTTTCCCTAAATTCTATTCAATGCATAAGAAAAAGAATTATGCAAAAAAAAAATTGAAAATTCCAATTCCTGGCTAACTTATAGTCCAAAAACAAGAGTCACTTTTATAGTGTCATGACTTTTATGAACCACAAGGAAATTTACTTGACTTATATATATATATATATATATAATTAAGAATAAAAATGCCAAAAAGTACAATAAAAAGGAAAATACTTGGGTGCACCCGGTGTGATCCTACTTGGATGCATCCACACACATAAAAATATAATAAAATATTTATTATATTTTTATGTGTGTGAGTGCACCCAAGTGGGACCACACCGGGTGCACCCAAGTATTTTTCCAATAAAAATGTACATGGACCAATTTGCCTATCCTCCAAGGCCCATGGATAGGCAAAACATTTGACAGAAAGCGACATTCGGTATATAGATAGTATTCTCAAAGTTTAGATTTGTGTAGTTTTGTGAAATCTTAGCTTCTAGATGCTGGATTTTGTTTATTCACACATGAGCAACAGAATGTGATGCCATGTGATGTATGGTTGTAAATATTGCCTGTTTGGTTAATGGAATGCTTTCCTTTTACCAAAAAAAATAAAAATAAATTATAATTCATGAATTGTATATAAACCATATTATTTTCACTAATCTGCCATCGAAAAACATTGTATCCATACAAACAAGAACATCGCAAAAATAAAAGGTGCAAGTATGGGAATTTCCGTCGTACTAATGATGGTGTTGATCGTTTCAACACAGACAAGTTGTTTTACAAAATGTCTGAAAGAATGTATGGGAACATATTTGCTTGCATGACTGTGTGTATAGGACAGTGTACGAAGTCCATTCATTCCTCCGCCTCACTCGCTGCCCTCCCACCACTACTCTCCACTGCCAATGAGTTCAAAAATCATGATCATGATGCAAGTGAAGAACATTAGGAGAAGCAGAAGAAGGAGATGGAAAAGGAGAAGACTAGGAAACTTAGGACCAACTCTTTAATATTTCAATGCTTAAGGACAGCAATAAAATGTTGATTTGTCAAAATCATGTTTAAATCTAATAGTAATAATAATATCACTTATATCTTACAATGTCTTGACAACTTTAATTTTTATCAATTTTTTTTTAACTATATATGCTATCAATGATTGTGCCAAGCAATATCTCATGTCAATGTGAATTAAAAACAATTACAGTATCATTTATAGACGAGTATTGATTTTCAGACTAGTAAATAACAATAATTACGAGGAAAATTCTATGTAAGACTCGATTTAGTTAAATCCTAGTGCAATTCACTTGGCACGTGAATTGGACTTTCTATTGATTAGTCACATGACAAGGGAATGATACTTGGGTTCGGCCAAACTGAACCAGAACTAGACTTGCATGATATTCAACGAAAAAGAATGACAATGATTTTGATATTACTTAGAGTGAAGTGGTGTACAATGAAGAATTGAATGATAATCTAATTTAATGAATAAAATGATAAAATTTTAAAAAAAATTATTAAAACTTCCAAAAAATAATTTTTTATATATCCACAAAAAATTCATGATAATAGTTTTTAATCCAAAAAACCTATCCCAACAACTTTATTTAAAAAAAAATCCAATATTTAGGGTTAATAAATTTATGGACTTAATTGCACTTAGTTTTCTTCATAAAGAATTAATTAATTATACTTTTTATTAAAATTTATATATTTAGAACATTTATATTGATGATTGATATTAGTTATGATTTTAATTTTAAATTTTCAAATTTTTAATCTTCTTAAAAATGCTAGAAAGGTATATTAAAATAATTGCATATTAAAGTGAAAAATAATAATATAAAAATATTTAATATGAAAATAAAATTTGTATACTGCACCTTACAAATTTCAAAAGTCTAAAATAAAAAGATTTCGATAAAAAAAATCAATTGATCAATTCTTAACTTAAAAAATAAAGAGTAATTTAGTCCAAATTATGGTTAATCTCAACTTTTGGGTTTTTTTGAATGAAAATTCATAGAATGGGTTCTTGAGATTGATAAATATAAAGTATTTTCATGAATTTTTTGGATATAAACTTTTATTTTAGGGTTTTTTTTTTAGTAATTTCCCTAAATTTTATTCAATGCAATAAGAAAAAGAATTATTCAAAAAAAAATTGAAAATTCCAATTCATGGCTAACTTATAGTCCAAAAACAAGAGTAACTTATAGTGTCATGACTTTTATGAACCACAAGGAAATTTACTTGACTTATTTTTGGAATTTCCACAAATTCTATATATATATATATATAGGATGTGGATCAAATACATCCCAATTTATTAGGTAAGATATAAGACCCAATCTACACCCTTGATATTATTTGATCCCAAGGTCCGGATTTAACTTCATTTTTCAGATTTTATAAATTTTTTTAATGATGGCAGGGGCATTTTAGTCAAATATCATGCAATATCAAAATCAAATCCCACTTATTATGCCATAACAGATTCTTTTTTCCAAATATTGACAGGGAATCGTATAGATGGAACCCCACACGCGTATTCGAAATTTAGTCCGCAAACAAAACAAAACAGAAAATACAAATACAAAATCAAATCAAATGAGCTTTTCCCGTTTCCCGAGCTGTATGTAATATTGTTCCATACGCCATTTTTGAACACTTGAAGAAAAAGGTAATTGTTGAAAACAAAAGGAAGATTCATAGTGATTGGTTGCTGCTCCTCCTCCTTTTGAATCTCCGATTTTTCCATTAATTCGAATCTCCATGTAATTTCTTCACAACCCTAACTGCTTTTGTATCCTAATTTCGAAACTTGCATATTTGGGGGTGTTGTGTAAAACTTCAAGGAGCAGGACCCCTACCTACCTACCCCCCCCCCCCCCCCCACCAAACAAAAAAAAAACTGTGTTTCAGACCCCTTTTGCCTGTCATTCAACACACAGTCCAAAAATGGTAAGTGTCCATATTATGTGTAGACGACAACACAAAAGTTGAACTGGAAAAATACAATATTGGCTTTGTTAATTTGTTTTGTCTTTGTTCTATGAACAAGAGGCCTTCTGCTAATGACTAAACACATAATGTATAATAAATTATAATACACTGTATAATGTGTTATAACATAGTGTATAATGGCTTATAAGATACTGTATAATTGAATATTTTTAATATGTTATAAACACATACCGTATAATGAGTTATAATATATTATATAATGTGTTATAACATATTGTATAATGACTTATAAGATACTATATAATTGAATATTTCTAATACAGAATTTTATAAACCACTATACAGTATATTATAACACATTATACACTATCTTATAACCAATTATATAGTGTGTGCATATTGAATTCTCTATCCAACTGTAATTTATACAGAGTTAAATTCATACACACTACATCAGTGCTTTATGACACGAAAAATCCTTACGTGTATTAAACAGCAAGTGGACTGGTCGTGTGTAGTAATAAAGTGGACTTTAAGTCCGAGTTATCGATCCCACAGAGACAAGATTATTTAAAGCTAGGAATTTAAAAGCAATTAAAATTGAATTAAAAGATTGTGATTAATTTACAATAAAAATGTGAAAACGAGACTTAGCAAATAGATTTAGATTCTTATGAGATAAAACAACTAAGGCACATGCTTCGACCAAATTTACTTGTTAATATAAATATGAACTATTCTTCGTATTATTAGACTACTATTGCTTTGGTGAAAATTCCTTAATTAATTACTACCCGATGTCTCGGCTGTAATAATCCTATGATAAATTGACAGTTCTCTAAATATGTCTATCCGAGAATTTAATCAATAATCATGCATTCAAGTTCTAGAATTTCCCCGAATAAATTCGGCTAACTGCACCCGGGAATCTCTACCTATCTCTAGGGGCAATTCCCTATTTTTTACGGATGATGTGATGATTTCTTTGAACCCTAACTTATATTCTTTCAAACTATTAAGTTAGGCAATATGACAAACATATGGCGATCAAACATATGCAAGTAATTACGCACAAAATCAAAACACAAAGCAATTGTAGAATTAATACGAAGAATAATATCATATATATATACTCATAACTTTGGCCTTCACATGGCCCTAGTTAAGGGAAAATTAGTTCATAATTGAAATTGGGAAAACAATAAAAACATAGAATTACTCATAGATAAAGATGAATATCAAACTAAGAAACTCCCTATTTTGGATTGATGATCGATTCTTGATTGGAAGCTTGAATCCCTCCTTTTCCTCTTCTTAGCTCTTCAAGTATGATGATAGGATGACTCAAAACCAAGAGAATGCTCCCCCAAACCCCTGAATTTTGTCCTCACACTCTCAAAGGATGATTTTTTTGATGCTCTCAAGTGAGCTCCCCACTCCCCTTTAAATACCCAAAAATCCACCTACCAAGAATTTTAGCTACCCTTCTCTTTCTTTCCTCCTACCAAGAATTTCTACCTACCAAGAATTTGCACCTACCATTCTCTTGTTTTCTACCTACCAAGAATTTCCACCAACCAAGAATTTGCACCTACCATTCTCTTGTTTTCCACCTAACAAGAACATGAGCTGCCACTTTCGTGTTTTCCAGCGCAGGGATAGTGTTTTATTCATAAACGTCTCCACAGATCTCCGAATTGGATGATTCAAGTACCCATGTAAAGATAAGACATAGATCTAAAACTTTGTAGAAGGACACTTCATCCAATTCTGTCTCTAAAAATATCAAAATGGCGTTCCAACGTGGAGGTTGTTTCTGATTTGGCGCCCAGGTGTGCAGAAATGGTACTAAAACATGATTTTGGCTAACTCCAGCTTATTTCTTGCTTGTTTGGTCGTGGAGGTGTGAAACATCTTGGCGTAAACTTGTTTTATACATCATTTTTCCACCCTTTCTTCAATTGTATCCACTTAAGGCCTGAAATCACTTAATGCACGAATTAAACGCACAAGTGACAAAATCAAGTGATAAATGAACCTAAAACATAAACGCAAAGGGGCTTAAAAACACGTAAAAATGACTCCTATCAACTCCCCCAAACTTATCATTTGCTCGACCTCGAGAAATAAAAGTTCTAGGCATGAAAAACATCATCAACCAAAAGGAGAAAACAAAAACAACAAACGAACTCACTTTCGTGGAGTAAACGATTGCACTTAGCATGTGCAACAAGCCTTTAAACCTTTGAGTTACCTCAAAGGACGAGTTATAGTCTCGTGAGGGTTTGCAGAAGATATACCCACAAAATCTAACAAACTTTCAATCCCAACCAAATGAATACATCTCAACATAATTAACAAGAATAAATGGCACAAACTCATCCTTTTATAGCTCACAAATATATATACATATCAACTACTTTTGCTCATGTGACACCAATACTCGAAAAGACTCCATAGGGTGTAGTGAAAATAAATCTAAGGTATTATAGTCGAAAGGCATCCTTACCAAATTTTGGACATTAATCCCATATCTATCAACTTTTGATCAAACACAAAGCATAAGAATCATAGAAAATCTCATAGCCATTTAAATTTCATTATCTCAACCATTCAAACTTTCAATTCATATGAAACTTTCCAATTAACTTCATTAAGGCTAGATCATGTGCAATGTTTTATTCCATTAGGCTTTCTATGACACCCATGTAACAAGCTTTAGATCAATGACTCCCAAACTAGATAGTTTTGGGGCATTAAGTGTAAAGACACTCCTAAGGATTTAATCACTCGAGTGTCAAAGGCCACGAAATAAAACTAGATCTTTTAAACAATTCGCTTCTTTTTGGCTTGAGCTTAGCTCAAATTAGCATAATAGTACAGTATATAGGCATGAAACTTTTCACCTCCAGTACATATTAGCCTGACCACTTGTGGTCATACCAAACTTCAACCTTTTTAATTCATTGTTTAGCATAAAAAAAATTACTACTCAACTTATAACCTTATGAAAAATCTAAGTTAATTTTTCCGGGAAAAACTCCTTAAGTGTCTCAAGATGGTTATCCTCTCAACTCCTCTACCCTCGATTTATTGTGCAATGTGAATCATCTAAGAAATCAATCCTAGTCTAGGGTCTCCATGAGCAATTTCAAAGATATATATGTTCCATTAAATTCAAATTATTTCAAGAAATCATGCCATTTTTTTTTCAAGTTAATCAATTTTAATGCATCAATTGGAAAAAAAAAAAAAAAACAATTTATACTTGATTTTCTCAACAAAAAAAAATTTAAACATGATATCATACAAACTTTCCCCCAAACTCAAGCTAAAAATTAGCATTGCATTTTCAATGTTCAAAATAAGCACTCTTCTACCCCCAAACTCAAATCCAACATTGTCCTCAATGTTGTTACAACAAGTATACGTAACGGTAAAAGAACACTTACAACCAAGGATGTTGAAAAACATCCTTTAACTTCCAATGCATCGTTACAAAGCTTCTTCTCCTCTCGAGTAAAATAAGCATCTCTAAACATGGGGTCCAAATGTCTATCATATCTAACACTTCAACTTTTCAAACCATCAAGCATACGAAAACATACATGCCAAAAGTGCATGTTTGAACATAAACATAAACAAACAAACTAAACAAACAAAAACAAAAAAAAAAAAAAACTTACAAACTTGGGTTGCCTCCCAAGAAGCGCTTGTTTATAGTCAATAGCTCGACTATTCAGGATCGACTTAAGTCGATGGTTCTCGGAGCTTGACAGATAATGTGTCTGCGCTCCAGTCAGTGCCCGAGTAGTGTTTCAGCCTATGTCCATTGGTTAAAAATACTTGTCCATCCTCAGTGATAAGCTCCACAGCTCCGGAAGAATACACTCGGGTGACTCGAAAGGGTCCCGACCAACGCGATTTGAGCTTGCCTGGGAAGAGCTTGAGTCTAGAGTTGTACATAAGAACTTTCTCACCTTCCTCAAATTCCCGGGGTAGAATATGCTTGTCGTGCCACTTCTTGGTCCGTTCTTTGTACAGTTTTGCATTCTCGTATGCTTCATGTCTCCACTCCTCGAGCTCATTCAGTTGAAGCAACCTCTTATTACCTATAACACTTGTATCGAAATTCAGGAATTTGATAGCCCAATAAGCACGATGTTCAAGTTCGACAGGTAAATGACAAGCTTTTCCAAATACAAGACGATATGGGGACATGCCAATAGGGGTTTTAAAAGCAGTACGGTAAGCCCACAATGCATCATCTAATTTCAGAGACCAATCAGTTCGATGGCTATTTACCGTTTTTTCTAAAATCCGTTTAATTTCCCTATTAGACACTTCGACTTGCCCACTAGTTTGAGGGTGGTAAGGGGTCGAGATTTTATGCTTAACACCATATTTGTTCAACAAGTTTTCAAATTGCTTGTTACGAAAATGTGTGCCTCCATCACTTATAATTGCTCTCGGGGTTCCAAATCGTGCAAAAATATGTTTTCTCAGAAATCTAAGAACAACCCTAGCATCATTAGTTTGCAAAGCCTCAGCTTCGACCCATTTAGACACATAATCAACAGCGACTAGAATATACCTATTGGAACAAGAACTAGGGAAAGGTCCCATAAAATCTATACCCCACACATCAAATAATTCACATTCAAGCACATTATTCATAGGCATTTCATGTCGTCTAGAGATATTACCTACTCTTTGGCATCTATCACATTTTTGAACATAAGCGTGTGCATCTTTAAATAAAGTAGGCCAGAAAAAACCTGATTGCAGAACCTTGGCAGCAGTCTTGGATGGGCCAAAGTGGCCACCTATCACCATGTCATGGCAATGAGCCAAGACGGAGGTCATTTCTTCCTCGGGTACACAACGCCTGATAATTCCCTCGACACCAATTTTAAACAAGTAGGGCTCTTCCCACAGATAGTGCCTAACATCTTTCAAAAACTTCTTTCTTTGGTGAAATGTCAAATCAGGGGGTAAAATTCCAGCAACTATATAGTTAGCATAATCAGCATACCAGGGGATTGAAATAGAAGAAAGAGTAAAAAGCTGTTCATCGGGGAATTCATCTCCTATTGGGGTCTCATCCATTTTCTTATCCACTAATTCTAGTCTAGATAGGTGATCAGCTACTACATTTTCAGATCCTTTTTTATCTTTTATTTCTAAGTCAAACTCTTGTAGTAATAAGATCCACCTGAGTAGTCTAGGTTTTGCGTCTTTTTTAGCAAGCAAGTATTTCAAGGCCGAGTGATCAGTGTATACTATTACTTTGTTAAGCACAAGATAGGAGTGAAATTTGTCAAAAGCAAAAATGACAGCTAAAAGCTCTTTTTCAGTCGTAGCATAATTGAGTTGGGCCTCATTTAAGGTACGACTAGCATAGTAAATAGTATGAAAGATTTTACCCTTCCTTTGACCTAGTACAGCTCCAACGGCAATGTCGCTCGCATCGCACATCAACTCGAATGGTAGGCTCCAATCTGGGGCGGACATCACAGGTGATGAGATTAATTTCTCCTTCAGGGTGAGGAAGGCCTGCATGCATGCATCATTAAAGTCAAACACTGCATTTTTCATGGTCAAGTTAGACAGGGGTTTAGCAATTTTAGAAAAATTTGAAATAAAACGCCTGTAAAACCCGGCATGTCCCAAAAAGCTTCTCACGGCTTTGACCGTGGTGGGTGGTGGAAGATTAGCTATCACTTCAATTTTCGCTCTATCCACCTCAATCCCCTTGTGGGAGATCTTATGACCCAGAACAATTCCTTCTTGTACCATGAAATGACACTTTTCCCAATTTAAGACTAGATCAGTCTCCTCACACCTCTGCAAAACTAAGGTTAGATTGTGCAAACATCTATCATATGTAGAGCCAAAAACAGAAAAATCATCCATGAAGATTTCAAGAAATTGCTCGACCATGTCATGAAATATAGCCATCATGCATCTTTGAAAAGTAGCAGGTGCATTACATAAGCCAAAAGGCATACGCCTATAAGCAAAAGTGCCGTAAGGACAAGTGAAAGTAGTTTTCTCTTGATCCTCGGGTGTAATAGCAATTTGGTTATAGCCGGAGTACCCATCCAAAAAACAGTAATATTCATGCCCGGCTAATCTTTCTAACATTTGATCGATAAAGGGGAGGGGAAAGTGGTCTTTTCGGGTATATTCATTCAATTTACGATAGTCTATGCAAACCCTAAAACCAGTGACAATTCTAGATTGAATTAACTCATTATTGTCATTACGAACTACTGTCGTACCTCCTTTCTTGGGCACTACCTGCGTTGGACTTACCCATGGACTATCAGAGATAGGGAAGATAATGCCGGCATCGAGTAACTTGATTACCTCTTTCTTCACCACTTCTTGAATTTGAGGATTAGACCTCCTTTGTGGTTGTATAGTGGGCCTTGAGCTTTTTTCCATTAAAATCTTATGCATGCAGATGGCTGGGCTAATCCCCTTGATATCAGCAATCTTCCATCCAAAGGCTTTTTTGTGATCTCTCAACACCTCCAGTAACCTTGCTTCTTGTTGATCTGTAAGAGAAGAAGAAATGATGAGTGGCAAGGTTTCATCGTCATTTAAATAAACATATTTAAGATGAGAGGGTAGAGTTTTTAGGTCAAGAGTTGGTGGCTCTTCAATAGATGGTTTGGAGTGGCTAGACAGTGGGCTATCCAACTTCTCAAATTTCTTCGTGGGGTATTGTGCACGCCTCTCTAAGCTATGAACAACTTCCAGTTGTTTATCACTGGCCGACTCAACATCCGTGGAGTTCATTATGCATACCTCAAGTGGATCATCAGAGATGTTTTCCTGAAAGTGCTCAATAATCAAAGGATCAAAACATCTATTCTTAAACATGACGCATCATCACCAACATGCTTCATAACCTTGTATACGTCAAAAGTAACTCTCTCCTCACCCACATTCAAAGTTAACTTACCATTGGCTATGTCGATCATAGCTTTACCTGTGGCTAGGAAGGGTCTTCCTAGGATGAGAGGAACTTCAACATCTTCTTCCATCTCCAGAACCACGAAGTCCACCGGGAAGTAAAACTTGTCAACTTGCACGATGACATCCTCTATGATTCCCTTCGGGTGTTTGATTGATCGATCTGCAAGTTGGAGGCTCATCGAGGTTGGCTTTGGATTCCCCAAACCCAATTTCTGGAACAACGAGTAAGGAAGAAGATTTATGCTGGCGCCCGAATCACATAGCACTCGGTCGAATTTGAGTTGCCCAATAGTGCAAGGAATTGTGAGGCTCCCTGGATCCTTGAGTTTCTGTGGCAACTTGTTCAACACCACTGCTGAGCATGCTTCAGTCAAGCACACCGTTCCATTGCCTTCCCACTTCTGCTTATTGGATAGAATATCCTTGAAGAACTTGATGTAATTGGGCATCTGCAAAATCGCATCAATAAAAGGAATATTAATTCGAACTTCTCGAAGAATTTCTAAAATCCTAAGAAAACTCTTATCCATATCTTTCTTATTCTTTTTATGTGCTAGGGGGAAAGGGAGACGTATTTCAATAGGATTAGGCAAAGAAGGAGTCAAAGTTTTAGAAGACGCCCTGTCTGCCTGTGAAGTACGGACTTGATCCTGCCCCAAGTACGTACTTGAGCTGTGTGAAGTACTTACTTGGTTCTGGTCAAGTACGTACTTGGGAGACAGATTTGAATTTTCAAGTTTATCAAAAGTTTGAACATTGTCCTCTTCAAGTGCGGACTTGGACTGCTTGGGAGGTGCACTTTTCAATTCTTTGCCACTTCTCAGAGCGATGGCATGGCATTGCTCTTTTGGGTTTTTCTCTGTATCACTCGGCAGTGTCCCGGGTGCTCTTCCACCTGCATCAACCGATAATTGTGCAAATTGGTGCTGCATCTCTTTCATTCCCGTCATAACACCCTGTAACATCAATCGAAGCTCTGCGAATGATTCGTCTGATTTTTGCATGTGAGCCGCCAATCTTTCTTCGACAGTCGAAGGTCTTGGAACTTGACCTTGTGGCTTAAAATTTCCAGGCCTTTGAGTTTGGTTGTTGTAAAACGGAGGCCTCGGTGCTTGGTAGATGCCTTGTTGTGAATTTTGTGCGGGATTTGGCCTTTTCGGAAAATTCTCGGGCATGTGGAAGCTCAATTGAGGCTTGTTTGAATTTCCGACATAGTTCACATCACTAATGGTTGGCTCTGCCTCTAGATTAACATTTTGTTCTATCTCTTGAGCAACAGCAACCCTTCGGGTTTGTAGAGGAAACTCATCGTCATCTTCAGGGTACAGTTCATCATCCCGTGCCATCTGCTCTAGTTTAGCCCACACTGTTCTGCTATCGAGACCCAAAAGATCACCGCCTGCTCCTGCATTAAGTCTGTGACGAATCCGAGACCGGACTCCATTAAAGAAATGTAGCACTCGCTCGTCTCTTGAATAGTTGTGATCGGGGAACTTTCGAAGCAGACTCTTGTATCTTGCCCATGTTGATGCTAACGATTCATCCCGTTTTTGCTTAAAACCCTTGATCTCGCTTCTTAACTCGTTAATCCTTGATGGAGGGAAGAACTTGTTGAGAAACTCTTCGACTAACTCTTCCCACGTTTCAATGGATTGTGGGGGCAACGACTTATACCACAAAGTCCCTTTATCCTTAAGCGAAAAATGGAATAATCGGAGGCGGATGGCATCAAGATCTCTTGGGTGGAATTGCATGGTAGATAACACATTTTCGAAGTGCTCTAGATGGTCGTGAGGTGACTCTTTCGGATCACCATAAAATTGTTCAGCCTGAACCATGCTAACCATGTGAGGTGGAATGTGGAAGTTCGGCGTGGAAAAATTGGGGACCACAACAGGCCCCGGCGTAGTGTGTACACGGGCTAGCTGATTACCACGAACAGATGGAGGTGGTGCTGGTAGTGCCGGTTGCATAGCTTGGAACAGATTTTGCAACCATTCTCTATTCTCGGGCAGATTCGTATCAGGGAAGTTGCCAGTCATAGCTCGATTTCTCTGGTTTGCACGAAGTGTACGCTCGATCTCAGGGTCAAATTCCTCTAAAGCCTCTCCTGAGGTTCGAGTCATTCACCAAAAGATCAACCTGTTTGAAACAAATAAGCAAACCAACAAAAATTTAAAGATAGAAAATAACAGTGAGAATAATAGAAAGTAATAAAACGACAAAAGAAATTAAAACTAAAAATTGCAATAAAATCCGAAACTAAAATAAATCAAGTCCCCGGCAACGGCGCCAAAAACTTGACACGAAAAATCCTTACGTGTATTAAACAGCAAGTGGACTGGTCGTGTGTAGTAATAAAGTGGACTTTAAGTCCGAGTTATCGATCCCACAGAGACAAGATTATTTAAAGCTAGGAATTTAAAAGCAATTAAAATTGAATTAAAAGATTGTGATTAATTTACAATAAAAATGTGAAAACGAGACTTAGCAAATAGATTTAGATTCTTATGAGATAAAACAACTAAGGCACATGCTTCAACCAAATTTACTTGTTAATATAAATATGAACTATTCTTCGTATTATTAGACTACTATTGCTTTGGTGAAAATTCCTTAATTAATTACTACCCGATGTCTCGGCTGTAATAATCCTATGATAAATTGACAGTTCTCTAAATATGTCTATCCGAGAATTTAATCAATAATCATGCATTCAAGTTCTAGAATTTCCCCGAATAAATTCGGCTAACTGCACCCGGGAATCTCTACCTATCTCTAGGGGCAATTCCCTATTTTTTACGGATGATGTGATGATTTCTTTGAACCCTAACTTATATTCTTTCAAACTATTAAGTTAGGCAATATGACAAACATATGGCGATCAAACATATGCAAGTAATTACGCACAAAATCAAAACACAAAGCAATTGTAGAATTAATACGAAGAATAATATCATATATATATACTCATAACTTTGGCCTTCACATGGCCCTAGTTAAGGGAAAATTAGTTCATAATTGAAATTGGGAAAACAATAAAAACATAGAATTACTCATAGATAAAGATGAATATCAAACTAAGAAACTCCCTATTTTGGATTGATGATCGATTCTTGATTGGAAGCTTGAATCCCTCCTTTTCCTCTTCTTAGCTCTTCAAGTATGATGATAGGATGACTCAAAACCAAGAGAATGCTCCCCCAAACCCCTAAATTTTTGTCCTCACACTCTCAAAGGATGATTTTTTTTGATGCTCTCAAGTGAGCTCCCCACTCCCCTTTAAATACCCAAAAATCCACCTACCAAGAATTTTAGCTACCCTTCTCTTTCTTTCCTCCTACCAAGAATTTCTACCTACCAAGAATTTGCACCTACCATTCTCTTGTTTTCTACCTACCAATAATTTCCACCAACCAAGAATTTGCACCTACCATTCTCTTGTTTTCCACCTAACAAGAACATGAGCTGCCACTTTCGTGTTTTCCAGCGCAGGAATAGTGTTTTATTCATAAACGTCTCCACAGATCTCCGAATTGGATGATTCAAGTACCCATGTAAAGATAAGACATAGATCTAAAACTTTGTAGAAGGACACTTCATCCAATTCTGTCTCTAAAAATATCAAAATGGCGTTCCAACGTGGAGGTTGTTTCTGATTTGGCGCCCAGGTGTGCAGAAATGGTACTAAAACATGATTTTGGCTAACTCCAGCTTATTTCTTGCTTGTTTGGTCGTGGAGGTGTGAAACATCTTGGCGTAAACTTGTTTTATACATCATTTTCCCACCCTTTCTTCAATTGTATCCACTTAAGGCCTGAAATCACTTAATGCACGAATTAAACGCACAAGTGACAAAATCAAGTGATTAATGAACCTAAAACATAAACGCAAAGGGGCTTAAAAACACGTAAAAACGACTCCTATCACTTTACAACATGTAGCTTTTTGCAAAACTAAATAAAATGGTGGTTATAAAGGAAAACAGAAGCAGCAACATCCCAAACCCCCGGTTAACTTCTACAAAACCGCAAGCACTCTCAAAAATTGATTTCTAAATTTTCTGAATTTAAAGTCAGTTAACTTCTTATTTAAATGTCTCCTTTCACTTTAATTATAGACAAAAACTCAAAATTCACACAATTTCTCAATTGCAATTTAGTTAAGGATTGAAGTAAACTCCATTAAATCAACATTAATTCTATTTACCTGATTATAACATTAGTCTTATAAACCATTATACAGTATGTTATAACATATTATACAGTATCTTATAACTCATTATACAGTATAGGATAACACATTATACAGTGTGTGTTTATACATCATACACACACTATATGATGCCGAGGCTATTCATTCTTCGATGTTTTCTTTGATTCTTTGAGCTCAAGACTCCTTGTACTCTCCATTGCCTATTATTGCTTTTTCTTCTTCTTGTTTGTTCTTGTCAGAGTTTTTGGGTCTCTCTCTGCTACTGGTGCTCACCATTGCTGCTCTCTCTCTCTCTCTCTGTAATGCACAAATTTTTCAAATTTGTTGGCAAGGTAAAGAGAGAGAGAGAAAGTAATAAAAGGAAGATGAATTACGTAAATAAATAAGGGAGATTTTAGGGGAGATTCTGTTTATTTTTTTGCTTCATTTTTTACTATTATACCCCTTATTCAATTGGAATTAATTTTTCTGCTTTTTTTTTGCTTTTTTTTTGGACTGTTAGATTTAATGGATCCAATGGTGTAGATTGGGTCTTATATCTTATCTAACATAGAGTGTGTATTCGATCTTGACCCTATATATATATATATACATATATATATATATATATAAATTAAGAATAAAAATGCCAAAAAGGACAATAAAAATGTACATGGTCCAATTTTGCCTATCCTCTAAGGCCCATGGAGAATGACCCAGATCCGGAAAAGGCCAATGTGAATTTCCATAAAACACCCTGGAGAAGGAGATAATTACACATGTACTAGGTTTCGTATTGATTTTGTTCTGTTCTTCTATTGAAGTACACAACAACTTATAACTAAAGTATTAAATCTCGGTATCGGTATCGATTGGGGGTGGGCGTTCGGATCTGATTTTCGGGTTCGGGTTATTCGGTTTTCAGGTAGTGAAACATGAAAACCGAATCTGAACCAATTTTCTCGGGTTAATCGGATTCGGGTTTAATCAGGTTCGGTTCGGATTCGGGTTCGGGTTTTTTTTATATTTTTGAAAAAAAAAGTTTGGGTCGAATTTTTCGGGCCTCTACAACTCTAATTTTCATTAAATCAATGACCAAAAATTAATTTGTAAATATTTAACTGAATATTTTATATAGTAGTCATCTAAAAATTAGCATGTAATTAATTAGCATTATCAATGACGATTAATTGAATGCACCTCAAAAGAAAAAAATAGTAACTAATTACATATACCTTCAATAAATAATAGAATATAAGTTTAAAAGTACACTTAATACATATTAAAATATTAAAAGTAACATTCTCTTTGTTAACAAACATTATTCTAGAATATATTTATAGGTTGATTAAAGAAAGCACAATTATGAATATATCTCCAATAAATCGATTTGATTAATTAACAATTAACATTCTCCTTGGAGTTTTATAATCTTATCCTTGAAATCAAAATGAAATGAATGCAAAATTATTTTGGTGTTGTAGCCACAAAAATAGATTGGAGGAGAGTTTATATTATATCATCGGAACCAACTTAAAATCCATATTTTTCTTGATGGAGCATATAAATTAGCTCGAACATCAATATATAATATATTCTGGAGCTCATAAGATAATACTGATAAATATTTCAACCTAATTGAGTATAATTATATTTTTTATTTGCCATGTAACAAAAAAAATATATATTTTTAATTTTTTTTTATTTCGGGTAATTCGGGTACCCGAATTGCCCGAAACAACTGAAAATTAGAACACGAACCCGAACCCTAACATCACTATTCTGAACCCGAATAACCTGAATCCGATTAATTACCCGATTTACCCGATCCAATTAGTCCGAACCCGATCGGGTCGGTTCGGATCCGAATTACCCGATCCGAATGCCCAGTCCTAGTATTGATATCGGGGTAGTAAATTTACGGAAATTTCGATGAAAATTTCAGGGATATTTAAAATTTCGATTTCGATTTTAAAGAAATCATGAATATTTATACAAACATTTGGAAATTTACAACAAAACTTTGTGTAACTTTAAATATCATAATTATGCATCTTTTACATAAATAATATTGTATATAATGTATGTATAGTGAATTTTGTCAAGTAGTATGATTAAAATATGTGGCGAAATATATAAAATAAATATGATTTGAGGATAAAGTAATAACCAAATCTCTTAGAAACTTCATTAAAACAAAATACCACAATTTTAATACAAATAATAATTTAAAACCGCACTATTTTAAATTTGAGAATTTTAAATAAATAATACAAAAATAAATCCAAATTAAGAAAATAATACACAAAAAATTAAACATCAGGAAATAATACATTCCGCGCTGACGTGGCGCGGAATCAAGCTGATTCCGCGCCACGTCAGCGCGGAATCAATATATTTTTTTTTTTTTAAATTTTCGGCCATTCCGCGCTTACGTGGCGCGGAATGGCCGAATTTTTTTTTTTTTAATATTAAATGGCATTCCGCGCCACGTAAGCGCGGAATGCTGCCATTCCGCGCTGATGTGGCGCGGAATGCTGCCATTCCGCGCTGATGTGGCGCGGAATGGCAGGCCTCTTTTTCTCTTTCCAGCTTTTCTCTTTCCCCTTTTTTTTCGACTCATTTTTCTTCATTTTTCGTGTGTTTTCGGGTTTCGACTTGAACATAAAAAATGTAGACTTGAGCATAAACTACTTTTTGAAACAAGAATTGGATCGTTTCGATGCTCGAGTAAAGAAATATGGCAAGACGAAAAAAAATAATACCAGTTTTTTTAATGAACATTATTTTTTTTCCGACTCATTTTTCTCCATTTTTCGTGCGTTTTCGGGTTTCGACTTGAACATAAAAAATGTAGACTTGAGCATAAACTACTTTTTGAAACAAAAATTGGGTCGTTTCGATGCTCGAGTAAAGAAATATGGCAAGACGAAAAAAAAATACCAGTTTTTTTTAATGAATAATGACTTTTTATTTTTTTCCGACTCATTTTTCTCCATTTTTCGTGCGTTTTCAGGTTTCGACTTGAACATAAAAAATGTAGACTTGAGCATAAACTACTTTTTGAAACAAGAATTGGGTCGTTTCGATGCTCGAGTAAAGAAATATGGGTCTTGATAGCAATCCTCGCTCTTCTCCAATCTTGGATTGATTTTCTCAAGACTCTTGCCATATTTCTTTACTCGAGCATCGAAATGACCCAATTTTTGTTTCAAAAAGTAGTTTATGCTCAAGTCTACATTTCTTATGTTCAAGTCGAAACCCGAAAACGCACGAAAAATGGAGAAAAATGAGTCGGAAAAAAATAAAAAGTCATTATTCATTAAAAAAAATTGGTATTATTTTTTTTCGTCTTGCCATATTTCTTTACTCGAGCATCGAAACGACCCAATTCTTGTTTCAAAAAGTAGTTTATGCTCAAGTCTACATTTTTTATATTCAAGTCGAAACCCGAAAACGCACGAAAAATGGAGAAAAATGAGTCGGAAAAAAAATAATGATTCATTAAAAAAACTGGTATTATTTTTTTTCGTCTTGCCATATTTCTTTACTCGAGCATCGAAACGACCCAATTCTTGTTTCAAAAAGTATTTTATACTCAAGTCTACATTTTTTATGTTCAAGTCGAAACCCGAAAACGCACGAAAAATGAAGAAAAATGAGTCGGAAAAAAATAAAAAGTCATTATTCATTAAAAAAAACTGGTATTTTTTTTTTCGTCTTGCCATATTTCTTTACTCGAGCATCGAAACGACCCAATTTTTGTTTCAAAAAGTAGTTTATGCTCAAGTCTACATTTTTTATGTTCAAGTCGAAACCCGAAAACGCACGAAAAATGGAGAAAAATGAGTCGGAAAAAAAATAATGATTCATTAAAAAAACTGGTATTATTTTTTTTCGTCTTGCCATATTTCTTTACTCGAGCATCGAAACGACCCAATTCTTGTTTCAAAAGTAGTTTATGCTCAAGTCTACATTTTTTATGTTCAAGTCGAAACCCGAAAACGCACGAAAAATGAAGAAAAATGAGTCGGAAAAAAATAAAAAGTCATTATTCATTAAAAAAAACTGGTATTTTTTTTTTCGTCTTGCCATATTTCTTTACTCGAGCATCGAAACGACCCAATTTTTGTTTCAAAAAGTAGTTTATGCTCAAGTCTACATTTTTTATGTTCAAGTCGAAACCCGAAAACGCACGAAAAATGGAGAAAAATGAGTCGGAAAAAAAATAATGATTCATTAAAAAAACTGGTATTATTTTTTTTCGTCTTGCCATATTTCTTTACTCGAGCATCGAAACGACCCAATTCTTGTTCTAAAAAGTAGTTTATGCTCAAGTCTACATTTTTTATGTTCAAGTCGAAACCCGAAAACGCACGAAAAATGAAGAAAAATGAGTCGGAAAAAAAGGGGAAAGAGAAAAGCTGGAAAGAGAAAAAGAGGCCTGCCATTCCGCGCCACATCAGCGCGGAATGACAGCATTCCGCGCTTACGTGGCGCGGAATGCCATTTAATATTAAAAAAAAAAAATTCGGCCATTCCGCGCCACGTAAGCGCGGAATGGCCGAAAATTTAAAAAAAAAAATTTTTTTTATTGATTCCGCGCTGACGTGGCGCGGAATCAGCTTGATTCCGCGCCACGTCAGCGCGGAATGTATTATTTCTTGATGTCCAATTTTTTGTGTATTATTTTCTTAATTTGAATTTATTTTTGTATTATTTATTTAAAATTCTCTTTTAAATTTTGAAATATTTTGAGTTTGACCGAAATTTCGGGGATATTTCGGAATATTTTGAGAATTTCGAAAAATTTCGATAAATATTTGACAAAGTAATTTTATTAAGAATTCAAGATTTTGAGAAATATCTAAAATATAAAAAATATCGAAAAATTTCGATAGATATTTTGTAAAATTAGATTGAAGGTGAAATTTCATTTCAAGGTCTCAAAAATATAAAATTTCGAAGTTTCGAAAGATATTTAAGGCCGTGCCTATAAATTTAAGGATATTTAAGGACGCGCACTATTTTAAATTTTGAAATATTTTGAGTTTGACCGAAATTTCGGGGATACTTTGGAATATTTTGAGAATTTCGAAAAATTTCGATAAATATTTGACAAAGTAATTTTATTAAGAATTCAAGATTTTGATAAATATCTAAAATATAAAAAAATATCGAAAAATTTCGATAGATATTTTATAAAATTAGATTGAAGGTGAAATTTCATTTCGAGGTCCCAAAAATATAAAATTTCGAAGTTTCGAAGGATATTTAAGACCGTGCCTGCAACTCACATTCGTCGATGCCCCCACCAAAACCCCCAACACACCTAGCCCCCACCTATATAAACCCCTTGATTGGTGAATGAATTTTGACTTTACCCTTTTCAACCACACAAAAATCTCAACGAAAAATCCCCCAAAAAAAATCAACCCACTTAATTGAAAAAACCCTAGAGATTTTCATTTTATTTCACCCCGCAATAAATCTCAGATCAAATCCCCATAAATTCTGGTCCTGATTTAGGGTTTCGGTTCCCGAATTAGGGCTTAGAATCTGGTATTGTTGTGGATTGTTTTGAGTTTATGAGTGGAGGGGCAATGGCGGAGGAGGAAATTGAGTACGAGAGCGATCCGGAGGAGGCGAAGCTGTCTCTGAAGATGCGGAGGAGAGAGGCGAGCGACGACGAAGAGGAAGAGGAGGAGGAGAAGGAGGGAGGGGTGAGTAGGGAAAAGTCGCCGCGGAGGGTTGATGATACTGATGGGGAATCTGAAGGGGCTGCGGCGCAGTACGAGGAGGATGGATTGGAGGGAGAAGAGGAAGATTATGATTTGGATGAGGAGTATGTGGACGAGATTGAGGAGGTGGAGAATGAAGTGAGCGGTGGTGCGAAGGCGATGGTGGCTGTGGAGAGGGCGGAGGACGTTGGTAAAGATGGAAGTGTCGTGGCGGCGGAGTTGGAGTTGGAGGAGAAGAAGGGGGTGAATGATAATGATGCAAGTCAGATTAGTGATGAAAATAATAATAATAATAATAATAATGTTGAGGATGGTCAACATGAGGAGGAGAAGAAGGAGGCGGAGCCCTTTGCTGTGCCTACCGCGGGGGCGTTTTACATGCATGATGACAGGTTTCGGGACAATGCCGGTGGGAGGAATAGGTATTTGGGATTTGTTTCCCATGTTTGCAATTCATGTTGTGAGTTGAATTGAAGTGCTAGAGTGTTGGACTACTGGAACATGAGTTCACTTTGTTACTTGCATTGTTTGCATAAGGATTGTATTATGGTTCTCTCAGAGGAATAATGTCTAACCATGAATTCTGCAGTAGTATTGTACTTGGCTAAGTCATATTTTCCTGTTTATCATATTTCATCATTTACTTTTGTGAACTTCCCTAAACATGTGGTTTCTTTGTGCTGATTGAGCTCATAAATGTTTTTCTAGTAGTTAATCTGTTCCCGGATTATAATTAGAAGGGAGTATTATGGTTTTTGGCAAGATTAACAAATCAGTATGTCAGGAGGAATGAAGGTTAGGTTATATTATGAGTACATTCACTTTGTTGGCTGGTGCGTTGGGATGCATGGAATGTCCTATTATCAAGCCTTTAGGAGTGGACATTTTTGTGTTTTAGGCTTGGTGGTTTTGAGATTCTTAATTTTGACCACCACTTATTTTTGTCATGTCCTTATTGAATTTGTGGTCAGGATGAAGCTTTTATCAAAGTATGTACCAATTATTATTGCATCAAATATTGTAGAGTCAGATGCAGGGCTCTACCCAAACTGGGACAGTGAGTATAGTAATGAACAAAGGCATTCTCATTGTTGGAAGAGGATGGACATGCTTTCTCCATTTTTTTTTTCTAGTTGCTGCGAGAGTTCCACAAGTAAATTCTTCTAACTGCTACAAGGACTCAAAAATTTATCCCTGGTCTTGCCGAAGTAGGTAACATATAGAATTGGCATGATTTTGTTTATAGTGAAAATCTAAATACCTCGTATATGCAACTGGCCTACAAAACGAATAGATCCAATTTGATTTCCGCTAAAAGTGGTTGCAACATCACCTCCCTATTCCCCTATTTGAAGGACTTAAGATCTGAAACAAAATTGAAGGAAATATGCGTTATCTTTTGTGATAATGAAGCACTCATGCTCCCCTTGTAATGTGCCCGATCTTTGTTTTTGCTTCTTGTAGTTATATTATTCTTTCTTAAAAATATGACGGAAAAGCAATAATCTGCTTTAATTCTTAGCACAGTTGTTTTTTACGTACACGTTATCCAATTATTTAGCCTGTGTTGCGTTTATCTTTTCCAAGATTCTATTAAAGCTGTATCGTTTTCGGCGATAGCATGCCTTCAGGATATGTGTAGGTGTTAAATTGTAAACTATCCGAAGTTCTTTTCTTTAAAAAAGTTTGAATGCTCATTCAATTTAATAAAAACTAAATTGTTATGCGATTGGTTGATGAGGGAAGAAGGATTAACGTGGATATTGATATAATTTTAGTTTAAATGCACTTCCTTTATGATTATCCTCACATGCTGCTACCTGTTTTTTCGAAGTTTATAGAAAATAAATCTCCCTATTTATTTTGGATTTCTTTGTTCTAGGCGAACACTTGGAGGAAGAAAATTATGGGAGTCTAAAGATGATAGGAAATGGGGGCATGATAAGTTTGAGGAGCTAAGTGTGCAGGATAGGAATTATGAAGAGGTAATATTTCTCATATGTGCAAGTAGATGTGTTTCCATGTATTTTGTGATTTCCCCCCCTTTTTTTGTTTCTTTTCTCCGGGTTTCTGGCTTTTTTATAAGAGTTGTGTTTTCCAGGGTAGAAGGGGTTCTAGGGGCCGAAATCGTGGTCGTGGTAGGAATAGAGGCGCAGATCGTGGATATGCTCGAGAAAACAGGCCTAGAGAATATGCTAATAATATCACTCCGAATAATAACAATCAGAACAATGCTCTGAAGGGTGTCAGAGTCAGAGGACCTCGAAGATATCAACCATCTTTTAAGAATAACAAGGATGCCCCTCTCACACAAAACAAACAGTGAGTAAAGTCTCTTTCATTTGTTTTTCCTAGTGAATTTTTTCTCTCATCTATGCTATCTACTTTCCATTTGTAGATATGGGAAATCAGTTGATAAGCCTATCTATGTTAGTTCTGGAAGAACCAGTGGATCTGTGTCTAATGCCGTGCCTGATGTAGTCCCGCCCAGAAAACATGTGTTTGCCTCCAATTTGAACATCGCATCTCCACCATTTTATCCATCTAATTCTTCCACTAAAGACAATAATGTCACCAATAAAAGGGACGCCCAAGCTGGTGAGAGTTCTAATATGGCACAATCCTCTGGAATGCATCGGGGAAAGAATATAGAGGATTCTATTGGAGTGGATAAGCTTTACATTGATGATTCACTGTCTTCAATGGCTGGGAAACCAGGGAACAATAGTCAAATGACGCAATCTGGTTCTTCATCTATTAATTCTACTCCACAACAGTTGAGGGGTCAAGGAAGAGGAATAAATTCCTTCACGCAGATGTCCTACCAACCAGTTGTCTCTAATAGCCAAGTCAACAGGGTTCCACCGCCAAATCAGCTACACAATGTTCAGAGGAATCCCGGTCAAAGTCGTGCCCAATCATCTGGTCAGCAGTTTACACAGCGAGTCCCGGGTAAATCACAAGCTTCTTCTCCACCAAAAGCTTCTGGAACTTTGAATGCATCTGAATCTGGGGAGATGGAATCTCCTTCAGAACCAAATATCTCCAACACTGCATTGGTTGCTAAAGGAGAAGGTAGCGTTCAAGGCAGTGGAAGGGGCTCGTTTTTATTTGGTGGAGCTCAGCTTTTGGGATCCCCTGGCAATATGGGTAACGGCCGAGGCCGTGGAGATCAAAACTTTCCGGCTTTCTTGCCAGGTAATATGCCTGTATAGTTATCTTCCAAGAAAGAGAGGAAATTTATTGTTACTGTAGAACTATTTTTTTCCTTGAAGTGGATTGATTTGACTTGCCTGCAATAGCATTGTAATTTTACATGTAGCCAGTATGCATTTCAAATAGGAAGTATCACCAACATAATGTAATGATTGACCATGATCATGATCTTAAGACTTTCACACCAGATAAATTATGTGCTTTTTTAAAGAAGATGAAAAAGAGTATCCAAACGAGAATCGAGAGCATTGTTGTGTTCTGGGAATCGTATTAGATGTTTGAGAAGGGAGACTGAGATCAACAGTTATAAAAATGTTATTTTAATTTGGATTGGAAAAAGATAATATGGACGTTCTTCATAGAGTGGGTAAGTTCCTGCTGAGTTAGTTATGCTATCCTGGAGAAACTTGAAATGTGACTGAACTTGAATGTTGATATGTTCTTTTGTTGTGCCCAGCAAATTTTATTTCATCTATATTTCTTGTCATATATCTGAGAGAATACCATCCCAGTCTATCTTCTTCTGCTTCTTCTTTTTTCTCTGTCTCGTGTTTCTTGCTTAATGTTTAACTTGATTTAGTTCCTATTGTTTGGTGGATCATTACAGTCATGCAATTTGGAGGCCAGCATCCTGGTGGAATGGGAGTTCCTGCTGTTGGCATGGCTTTCCCTGGATATGTTGGTCAACCACAACTTGGTGGCCTAGGGAATTCTGAGATGACATGGTAATAACTATAACACCATCCACTCTTTCCAACAAGATTTTCTCTACGGAGTCTGATTGGTTTCAAACTTGAATTCAGTTACTATGTAATTAGATTGTGGGAAAATTGCAATATTGGTTCCATAGGATATAATCTATTACAATTTTTATCTTATTGTTTACGAATTTGTAAAAATAGTCCCATAAGATCTCTTTTTCTGCAATTTTGGTCCCATCCTTCATAAAACGGATGGAATATCAGTTTTGTTAAATTTACGCAAGTTAAGTCTTGCACATGACCAAACTACAGGTTCCTGTCCGTTTTTTTAACGCCTGGGACTAAAAATGCAAAAGAACACATACGATGGAAGTGTGGAACTAATTTTGCAAGTTTGTAAATACTGGCATTAAAATTGCAACGAGGCCTATTCTATCAGATTAATGCTGCAATTTTCCTTTGGATTGTTTATCTGACATACATTTTATCCCCACCTTTTCTAATTATTATGCACAGATCAACTTGTCAACATTTTCGTGTTGGAAATTTTTTAATTCTTATTTTAATAACAACATTCAGGCTACCAGTTTTAGCCGGTGCTGCTGGAGCAATGGGGGCATCATATTGTCCTCCATACATCTCTATTGATGGTTCCTATCATGCTCGTCCATCTGGACAGACGCCCTCTGTAACTGCTTCTTCAAGGTAGTTAAGATAGTCTCTGTTGTTTAATTATTTTATCCTGCAGCTGCATCACCTTGTTGGCATCCTCGGCCTGTATTATCTCTTTTGGATTTATTTTTCCTTCACTCTGACTTTGTAACTCTGCTGCCGTGCATGTAATTTTAGGGATAGTTACATGCACCCCCCTAACTTATTTGGTAATTACATGAGCCCCTGCAGTTTTGCAAAATTACTGACCCCCTGTTACATCCTTACAATTCCAAAAACAGGGTGAATATTTGTAATATGTTTTTACTGATAAAAGAAGTAATGATAATTTCACAAAACTAGGGAGTTTTTCGGAATTAAGGTCTCATGCAGGGGTGTCTATGTAATTTACCCTTATAAATACTTTATAAATCCCCGTATGTTTTTTTTTTCTTCTTTTTCTAACCCATAATTTTTTGTGATTGGATGACGTTTCTGCATCCCAACTGTTCTTATAACAACTAACAACTTTGGTTGCAGTAAAGAAAATAATGCAACAAATGATTGGAAGCCTGCACAGAGACCTGGTAAGATATAACGACCTTATTGTTCCTTAATACTCATTAAATCTTCCTTTCCCATATGTAAATTAAATAATTAATTCTTTTTCCCCGCAGAGAGTTCAAATGATGATTTTGGCCAGAGACAAAAGAATCCTCGCAGGCAAGTCCGGTTGTTATACCTCTAAACCTTTTTAAGTAAGACACCTTTTGCTGATTAGGACCTATTATTTGCAGATATACGGAGATGAAATTCGACCAGTGAAGTCCCATTGCAATAACCAGATTTAAGTTGCAAATATATGCAATCAAAATCTCTTTTATGTATTGGGTGTTGCGGAGTTTCTTGGTTGTGTTTTTCGTGCTACAGGCCTTCTTCTAGGCCCTTTGTTCCCCGGTTCTTTGATCCGGAGCACTTTGGGCTACTGCTTATTCAGAGATAATTTAGGTAATGGCTCAAATTTGGTATGATTTGGTGGCTTTATCTTGTCTTTTTCCTTTGGTTGGGGTTTGGTGGGCGGGATGGAACGTGACTAAATTGAACAATGGGCAAAAGAAACGAAAGCAGAGTTATAATTTTTTTTGGGTAAATTACATATACATCCTTGCATAGACTAATTATGAAATTTTGAAAAACACCTGACATTTGAAAAATCACCATATTCATATCAGCAGAAGTAGATTAAAAATTTCACCGTATGACGGTAAAATGCATATCACCACTCCTGTTTTTGGTGGAGTTGGGCGAGAAGGAATGTCATGATAATTTGCAAAACCTCAGGAGACTCGTGATAATTACCCAGAAAGTGGGGGCGTGCATGTACTTATCCCTTTTTTCCATTTATTTTTACTTTTTCATTTGCTGGAAAACGGGAGTTTTCATCTTTAACCATCTCGGTCGCTCGTGAAAAATGGGACAAAAGTGACCTAGGAAAAGAATCCCGAAACAAAAGAAAAGAAATTACTCTTTTGCCTATTGTCGCAATATGGGAAAAATGTGAAATCACTCTGCTTATTAATCAACTGTTTAGTCCTCACATTAACTTCAGCATTTTCTCGAATCGGATATCCGTAATTCTTTATTCATTTTTGTTTGACAGGTATATGTGAAAAAAACAAAAAACGCCTGATCTTGCTGCTTAATATAAGGAAGAACACTGCAGCTTGACGGGTGGCAGTTCTGCGTTCTTATTTGCTGTAAGAACTGCAAAATATCGAATGTATCTTATTTCTCGACATTGCAAGACGGACAAATAAGTGTTTTTTTGGTGTGTTTGATGCAGGTTAATTGTGAGTTAGTATCTTCATGGAGCTTGCAAGAAGATTGCCATGAGGCTTCTTCCAGAAAGTGTTGGAATAACATTTGGCAGCAGCTTGCTTTCTCAATTTTTTTTCTTTCTTTTTTCTGTTCTTATGAATACTGTTTTATTTTACAAATCAGTTTGTACTGATTATTAATAAGCTTTTGAGACAACTTTTGCAGTATTTGGAGTGAGAACAATTTCAATTTTTTTCTGTTGTTTTCTTGTTAATATATTTGGATTGAAAAGAAATGCTACTTTGTGGTATTGGACTATTAATCCTTCGATGACGACAAACTGACAATTGATGTTTTCTATTTCTTTTGGTATGGTGTATTCTTTAGTTTTTCATTGGATAACTTCAATTCGAATGTCACTGAAATTGTGGGGCTTGTCACTTTATGCTTATATATTATGAGTTAAACGATGATTTATCATAATACTTGATTTAGTGGGAATTAGTACTTATTTTCTAATGTGTTGGTGAAAATGCATGATTAGGCTGTACCATATGTCCAAATGAGTTCGGAAGAAGGAAATGTTTCATGGTGAGCGTGAATGTATTATGGGTTAGAAGTGACGAATTTGTCATGTTCGATCCAAGGGGGACTATGAGCATGTATCTGCTACGAGTACATATTTGTGCTCCCCAAGATATTCACTGCTCCCCAAGACATTCAGCCATTCAGGTAAAACGATGCAAAATTGCAGGCCCGCTTCTGCTAACTCTGGGACACCATAGCATGTCGATCATGGCTACTGCCACACACTTGACCTGCTCCTAGTAGCCTCCTACCCACCCCGGGACACCATGACACGTCGTTCATGGCTACTAAAAAATGAGACTGGGAACCAAAAACCAGATGGAATAGAAAGTATAAAGTAAATTGTTCCAAGCCCCCAAATTAGTTTAATCAAATTGAATCATGTCTTAACAAGTTTTAACGACATTTGAATATTTTCAAATTGGTCTAATCGAATTGAGTTATATAATACTTATATGTTTTAGCGAGCTTTAGCTAAATGGGCATTCTTGATTTAGAGCATTTCGTGACAATCAAAATAGTTATTTTACTAGATAAATATATCTCAGTAATAACATGATCCGATTGTAGTTGGTGCTCTTAAAGGATAAATTAGACTAGATGCAATTAACATTCCTAACTTCCATTTGTAATTGTAAGGATTTATAATTGTAAGGGAGTAGTACCTTTTTTTTTTATATTCACCTTTTAAAATTTAGTGTACTACTTTTCTTTGATATATAGTAATAGGGAAAATTTTATGTTAGTCCCGTTCTATTGGTCTACCTATATTTTTACTACCTGCCCCTACACAAATATGTGTTATTTGAGGCACGAGGATGAACGAGATGCCACAAACTTACTCATAGTTTGATTAAAAAACATGATCCGATCAAACTCGACAAAATTGGAAAATCGAACTTTGCTTAAGCTTTAGGTTGTATTAGTCTCTGTCACAGTAGAGGGTTGCATTTGCAGCAGATAAACGCCATTGCAACCTTCTCTCCCTCTCTGCAGCTCTCCTTCATTCATTGCAGTAGCTACAATGGGACCTTCGTTTCCTCCAAAAGAGGCCAATCTCTTTAAGCTCGTCGTCGTAAGTTAGATTCTCCTTTTCAGCAATTGTTTTACTAGAAACCTCGACAATCTTGTTACTGATTGAATTTGCATTCATGCATTAATAAGTGGAAATGTAGGTATTAATTTACGAGCCAATTGTTATATATCAGCGGAAGAATACTCCTTAATGTTTCCTATATATCAGCATATAAAGATCAGAGAAAGGCATTGGCGTTTCATTTTTGTCATCAACATGTTAGAAAGCATGTGAAATTGATACCCTCTGCCCTGCTGACTGCTGTAGGCAGTTCTTTTTGCTTATTCACGTATTGTGTGTGTACCTCTTACTTCAATGCTGAACGATTACAGACAATTATTAAGTTATTCGGCGGAATTGGTGCATCTCACTTGGCACCATTACACAGAATTTAAACTATCTGAAGTGTACCTAAAAGTAAACAAAGAAACAGTGTTAGTGATTTTGTAAAACTTGTATATTGGCAGAAGCATTTTCTATCAGTTATCGTAAGCAATTTATTGCACTTGATTCTTTGTACCAAAAAAAAAAAAATTGCACTTGATTCCAAAAATTCATGCAAAATATTCTGGATTTATGGTTGATATCATCTCCTTTGTATGCAAACTTACATTCAAATCCTTCAAGTCTAGAACAATTACGATTTTTGAGGCATATTTAATATATTTATGCAAAAATCATATGAGACAAAACAATACAAAAAGGGGTTAAAGGCTGCTGATGCAATTCTAAAGAAGTTCCCAAATCACGGAGGTATGTGGAAATTTTATCCGGTACTGTAATGTTGGTTTAGTCTGTGTCAGGAAATTGATGTCATCAGATATCGGCCTTTTTCAAAAAATTAAACTTGTTTTAGCTGTGAAATATGTGATCTGTCTGGATATTCTTCTTCTGATCAACTCCTATCCATCGGATTCTGGTTATAGAATTGAATCACATGACTTTCTTATCTTGCCTTGTTTGACTTGACATTTGATTGATGACTGTTAAAAAGTGATGCGAACATTTTGTACAGGAGTTGCGAAGTTTGACTGAGATTCTGTGATATCTTCTCTGTTCAGTGTCAAAGAGATTGATTTTCTATCTGGATTCAGTATGTCTTATCAAATTTATCGCGTGACTTTTTGTTCTCCTTATGCATGCTTTTTGGTTTCCTCTTTGGGTCATCAGAAACTCTATCAATGAAAGGATTGACTTTAAGCTGCATGGACCGCAAGTCAGAAGCTTATGAACTTGTTAGACTTGGATTGAAGGTTAATCCGTTTCCAAGACCTGGTGCTTCACCTTAGTTTGTATAGTCTTGCATTAGGTTTAGACTTGGTTGCTTGTTTTTGCAGAATGACCTGAAGAGTCATGTTTGCTGGCATGTTTATGGTCTTCTGTAACGGTTGGACAGAGATTACAGGGAAGCGATTAAATGCTACCGCAATGCACTCAGAATTGATCCCGATAGTATTGAGATACTTCGAGATCTGTCACCTTTACAGGTGTGCTGCTATGCTTGCTTCTTGTTATAACTGATTCTCATTTTGTTATTGGTTTTGTTATTAACATATGATTTGCTGTCCTCTTTTATCCATACGTATGGACATCATGTGTTGTACAGTCTATGTTTGGGAGTTTCCCTTTTGCATGATTGATTGATAGAAGTTTTCCCAAGTGTTTGTTTGCATGCGATCCAGTCTATTTGGATAATGAAAGTTATAGTCAAGCGAATTAAGAGAGTAGAGGCTGGATTAATAATCGAAATAATCATTATATGCTATCTTTTGGCTTTTGCTAATCTCTCTGAACCACTTTTTAAACTCTTGTTGAATGCTCCGCAACTGTCTTCACTATTTCTATAGCTGGGCAGCTATGATAGTAGGAGACCAATTGAGGGCCTAATTTCTTATCATATGAGGACTTTTCGCCGGAGACATGGATTGACTTGTTTGCAACGTTGGTGCTCAGTATTTCCTTGCTCATTTGCTGTATATTTAGTATGTAGAAGTTACATGACTTGGAGTAAAGTGGTTCAGTTTTATGTAAAATGTGCAGGTATAATGACTTACATTGGCTATATTTAATTTCGTGACCTACTTTAAAAAGAAAGTTGTATTTTGATCAGTCTATGGTTCCTCCGAGCATGTGGTAATTTTAGAAGTTATTGCTATTCTCATTTTGGCGATTCATGAGGCTTTTCCAAGCCATTTCTTTTGGTAGTTGCGAGCTACAACACATAAACCAATGTCAGAAGACATTTTATGCAGCGATCAATATCTGAACAAACTCGTATCAGTCTCTGAAATATATTCACGACTGCCCTCCCGATAATGAACGCTGTGAGCATGGTATAGCAAAGATATCGTGCACCATTAGCTCTAGTCTACTGTATAGCAAAGAATTATAAATTTTCAAATGTCACCTACTACCCGTTGCTTCCTTCTTAGGTATTAAACTAAGATGAATATAATTGGCACATCATGATTTTTCGCAGAAAAATTTACCTTTTGATGACTTAAAGCGCTTTTTATGATCTCTAAGATCCATCTGGCTTTTCCTGTTCTCTTCTTTGTGATTGCTTCTCTGTTTAAAGGAAAGACCCATCTGAAATCATGTTACATTATTTACTTGCTATAATTCATTATCTACAATTGGGATTTTTGCTACAGATTTTTTTATTGGAAGGATGTGGATTAATCGAGAGGGCTCTCCATCTCGAGGAGTTGCGCAAGAAAGAACCCAAAATTGTGAATGATAGTTTTTGCATTTTTTGTGCATTGAAGTATGAATTTCATGTTAGACTTTCCAACTCTTTTTTCGTCTGCACTGTAAGTTGACAAATTATCTTACAAGGAGCAGGAGGTTTCGGTTTCTCTGCTTGAGAAACTTGCACGTTTTAATGAAGGAGAAGAATGTTGGAATTTTCTTATTCATAAGTGATGGGTTTCTCTTTATTAATGTGTATCCCACATTGGAAAGATAAGAGAAAGGTTGTACTTTTAGATATTTATAAAGGAAGTGGTTTGTCTCTTATGAAAGGAAAGTTCTATGTCCCACATGGAAAAACTAATGAAATGAAAATATGTTTATAAACATGTTCACTCATTGAAGACTTAAATTGGCAAGCAAAGAATAAAGAGGAACTACCTTATGGTCACGGTGCCGGTCAGGTTGGGCTTGGTACCGTTGCTTGCGTGCGGCCATCGGGGGTCGTGATCTATCCTTTTGCTAAAAATCCATTTGAACAATTGTGTTGAGCACGGAAATTCACCTTGAATTGAGTCAAGTGCTGAGAGAGTCAACTCACTCACCTTCAATTAAGTCAAATATTGAACTCAACTTGAGTCACGTCTAGTAACCTGTTGGGAAATATTATATTGAACTTAGCTAAGTCAAGTGGAATTGCATTGTCTGTTCGTCTGGATGTAACTGTCAAAAACGAAGAGTCACCTCTGACTTGAATGTGGCTATTCAATGAAGTGTAACGTTTGAAATGAACAGTCACGCCTTGAATGTGGCTATTCAATATAGAAACACAATAATTCTGAATGGCTTATATAAGTCTATAAATACTGAATCCCTAAATTAGTTGAAGTACATCTGAAAACACAGAAATATACTCTCTCTATTGGTGCAAGTTCAAGGTATTCTTATATTGCTTTTGAATACTTGCCTGTTTTATCTTGGGAGGCTTATTTGCTGTAATTCTAGCGACATTACTCATTCTTACGTATTTCCAACAAAGAATTGTACAGAATACTACTTTCTATGAACCCTGACAATTATAGGTATCTGATTAGAGTTGCCATACTTCTACTGAGAATTTCTTGCCTTATTCATGGAAATACTCATAACTAGTAGTTAAAATACGGTTCAGTTTAATTTCAATGTGTACTGATTAACTGATTTTTTTTTTCCCAAATATATGTCGTGCACTGAATTTCTCGTCTTATGTGCATTGTTGCATTCACTCAGAGGATTCTATGTTCAACAGAATTATCCCTGCACAAAAGTATTTTCCAAAAAAAAGAAGAGGAAGACCTTCATTTTGCATTCACTCAGAGGATTCTTCTTCTTGAGCTGGAGACCTTCATTTTGAGTGGTGAATCGCATACCTTATTATTCTTGTGAGTGAGTTTTTATTGTAATTACTTGGATTTATCCTATTGATCCCAGTAATTGACTCGGGTTTTAACAATTGGCCATCAGAGCAATAACTCCTGGGCAAAAATATGGTGAAAAACAACAGCAGATTAGATGATTTGGAGCAGAAACTGCAGGAAGTCCAGAACTCCATTGATAAGCAACTCGTGCAACAAAAGGAGGAGATAATACGCCTTGGGCTATCTGCATGTGTTGAGCATTTGGGCCAAAGTGAAGAATCCAAAAAGAAGAACTTATTGGGCCTAGTATTTTGCATTTTAATTTGTTTACCTATTCTGCAGTAGTATAATTCCTACTAGTGGTTTATTAATTGAGCAGTTAATTGGTTTATTAGTGGGTAGTTTTAATTTCCTTAAAACATGTTAGTGCTAAGAGAAGTTGGAAGTCCCTTATTGTATTTAAGTAGTAGTTTGCGTATTGTAAAGAAGCAGAGAAGAAAATTCGTAATTCTAGTTAATATCTTTCTTGTCTTTCATTTTGGAGCTCGGTTTCTACTCGAAAGAAACCCTTTCTCTTAATCTCACAATTCTGGAGTTAATTCCTGACTCGGAAAGGAATATCTTGATACATGTTCGTATCAGATACTAGCTGAGATGAGGAATCTAATGACTATACAAATGGAAGCATTGCTGAAAAATATGGAAAATGCCAAAGGTAAGAACACTGCTGGACCTAGTAGTCCTATACTACCCAACTCCCCTAATATTCACATCAATGAATCAGTGGAAGGGATACATAATTCTAGCAATCGAATGAATGATCATATGAGGAGTTTCACTCCTACACAACACTTTACTAAGGTGGTTAAGCTTGATTTCCCTAAATTCGATGGGACCAATCGAATTTCACTCCTACACAACACTTTACTAAGGTGGTTAAGCTTGATTTCCCTAAATTCGATGGGACCAATCCAAAGAGTTGGATCAGAAAGTGTAACAAATACTTTCTAGTCAACCCCCTCACAGATTATGAAAAATGTCCTGCATATTGTCCGGCTTAGGCCGTGAGACAATTTTTCCACTTTCAATGCATACAATCAAGACTGCCCAACATTCCTAGAAAACCACGGCTCTGGCCAATGTGAAATAACCTTGCTACGTCGTTAGCATTAGGCGATCTAAGATATCGTTCGGAGAAAATCTCAACAACATCACAACAAAATCTCTTTAAGCTTTCAATTGCCATTGACTCTCCAATTTTAACATAATCATCAATTGCATCTGCCGCAATACCATATGCTAACATCCGAAACACGACTGTTGTTTTCTGTAAACTTGATAGACCAATTCTACTAAAACCATCTCTTCGTTGTTTGAAATATTAATCATAAACTTTGACTGCATCAACAATATGAACGAATAGGTCTCAAGACATTCGATATCGTCGACGGAACATTTTATCATTATATTGGGGACTAGCGCTAAAGTAATATTTATGGAGATTACAGTTTGCAGCTTGATGATCACGATTAATCACTCTATGACCTGGGACAGTGTCACGATGGGAAGACTTGTTGTCTTGCATATTCTGATGATGCTGCCTATTATTGTTTTGCAACAGAAGGTGTAACATTGCTTCATCTGCAACAATTCTTTGCAATATTAACTCAATACCATTATCATCTGAAGAAGAAGAAGAAGAAGATGGCGATTGAGATGGAGATGAATTTTCAATTAGCATATTAGAAGAACCTCCAATATCAAAATTCATCTTCAAAGATTATTTTTCGCCTGCTTTAGAGAAGAGAAAAAAAAAAGATTTAATTGTAAACAATGCAGAGATTATGGTGTGAATTGAATTTAGTAAAGGCTTTTATTTGTAGAATAAGAATAATGATATAATACTACATACATATATTATATATACTAGGTTGCACGGATACGGATATGGGGATACAGACACGGCGACACGAATTTTCAAAAATTTTAGGATACGACACGACGAGGATATGGCTATATATAATAATTAATAATATATATTATATATATGCATATATTATTATATATATACATAAATATTTAAGCATTAATAATGTACCAAAGCGAAACAAAATAATAACTAAGAAAAATTTAAAAGTTACACAAATACAAGCTTCAAGCACACCAAATTTGTAATACAATCCACACAACTAAATCTAAATGTAAGGTGTAATTATCAACAATATGAGCAACTAAGCATGGCAATTGGCAAGTCTCCACTCAACTCAAAATGTAATTTCAACTTTCTTACTTAAATAATGGTCCCACAAGAGCAATCAAGCAGTTTATTTGGAGAAAAACACAATAGAAAATCAGTAAATATTTTTTAGGCATTTTATCAAACACTTAGAAGTAGAATACATTTTTATGACTTTCGCACAAAATATTTACACTAAACTCTTAAAATGTTTAAATTTACCTGATATGGTGCACTTGCAGCAAAAAAATCGGTGTAATCGTGCAAAAATTGATCCAAAATGTGAAGAAGCAAGATGAAGAAATTAAGGCTTTCCGTTCTGCTTGTGCGCTGCTCCTTGTTCTGCCTTTCTGCTTGTGCACTGCACGCTGCTCTTGTCCCTTTTCATTAGGTAAGTTAGTCATATTTACAATTTAGGCCCTCCATGTTTTAAAAATAATAAAAATGACCCTGCCTTATCCTAAACGTGTCGGACACGCGTGTAGCAGTGTCCGACACCGTATCCCATTATTTTCTTTTTAATTTATTTGACAGACACGCCACGTGACATGTCGTATACGTATCGGAGCCGTGTCCGAGGCGTATCCGTGTTTTCCAAGTATCCGACACTGTATTTCGTGAATTTTAGGAGTATCCGTGCTTCATAGTATATATACACACACACACATATACATATATCACCTCACCTTCTTCCACTTAATATTTCCGTAAGTGTACTTTTTTTTTATGGAAGTTCTCGTGAGTGCACAAGAAGAAATTACATAAAGCTTGTCTAAACTTTTGAAAAAGAAAAAGCTCGCTACAACAAGATTTTAGCAATTACATATTTGACTGAAATTTGCTTGTACTCAATCCTTTAGCAGCTAGAATCTAGTTAGCTATATTGTTTGTATATGCAAATAGTTGGATGCATGATTGGATTTTTTATTATTCTTTCTATTCTCAAAATTATATATATATATATATATATATGTATGTATGTTGAGGAAATCCATCCAACGGTTGAGATGAGATAAGAAAATCCATCCAATCAAGAGTTTGAGATAAGATTTTTGGATGAGATTGAGATTTCTTATGGATGAAATTTTTGTCTATATATAGACTACCCGTTTATTTTATTCCATTACAAATCTTTTCAATTTCTATTATTATTGTTGTTACTACTACACATTTTTCTCCACAATTTGCACAAAAATGTCTTCTCGATCAACTAATCATCGTGTTGAGGAATATATTCTTTTATGTCATCTTTTTTTGGATATTTCTCAAGATCCAATTACTGGTATAAACCAGACAAAAAATAAATTTTGGAATCGAGGTACTCAATTATACAACAGGTCAAAAGATGTGTCTATGGAGGATCGTAGCCTCAGATCTTTAAAATCTCGTTTTAAGGCGATTGAGAAGGGTGTTTGAAGATTAATCCAATGCATAAAGAAAGTGGAGCTCTATAATCCCAGCGGGGCATTAAAACAAGATATAGTGAGTAATTTTTAAAATTTTCATTTTTGTGATTTATATATGTAAATACTTAAGTTTGATACTTAAATTTTTTTGCAGCTTCAACGAGCAAAACTAATATTTGTTGAAAATGTCAAATTCAAGGCTGGTTTCAAATTTGATCATGTGTGGAACATGCTAAAAGATATTGAAAAATTTCTAGATAATGACACCACGAGAAGACAAGTTTGTGGAAAAGATCCTTCCGACTATTCCTCATCACAATCAGATAATCAAACTCCTGATTGTAATACACCAGAATCACCTGGGTTTCCACGATTTTCAATGAATCTAAATGATGGTATTAGTGACTCTTCATATGAACGACCCATTGGGGTGAAAAAAGCCAAGTTGAAGAAAAAAATTGGAGAACAAAGGAAAAAAGACTCGAATATGCTCGATGAAGAGATTAAGGAGATGATGAGGAATGCAGAAGCAGAGAGACTCCAACTTATCGAGCTGCAACAACAACAATTGTATGTGAAACAACAACACAGACTTTTCAAACAACAACAAGCGTTTTTCAAACAACAAGAAGCGGATGTGAAACAAAAAGATATAGATATTGCACGAGAGGATAAAATTTTGGAGAAGTACTTGAGTTCTATCAGTGATCCAACGGTTCGTGCTCATTATCAAGCTCGACAATTAGAAATTATACAAAAAAGACCTCAACCACCGTCTACATCAAATGATTATGGTCAATATTTTCCTAATTTGGGTGGAGACGGAACCAATTTACCACTATATTAAACTGTTGTTGTCTATCTAATTTATTAGTCTTATTATCTTTAGTTACTCTTTTTTTAAATCGTGTACTTTGGTATTTTGTGTAATATAATCTATGTTGAAATGAATATTTTAATGTTTTTAACTTATATTGTAATGCATTTTGTACTAGTTTAAAATACATCTATTATTCATAATTGAAATAAAATCATATATAATAAAGTAAAGAAATTTACAAACATTTAGGACCTAATTATAACCTTTTCAAAATGCATATACAATATAAGCTAAAAACATTAAAATATTCATTTCAACATAGATTATATTACACAAAATACCAAAGTACACGATTTAAAAAAAGAGTAACTAAAGATAATAAGACTAATAAATTAGATAGACAACAACAGTTTAATATAGTGGTAAATTGGTTCCGTCTCCACCCAAATTAGGAAAATATTGACCATAATCATTTGATATAGACGGTGGTTGAGGTCTTTTTTATATAATTTCTAATTGTCGAGCTTAATAATGAGCACGAACCGTTGGATCACTGATAGAACTCAAGGCCTTCTCCAAAATTCTATCATCTCGTGCAATATCTATATTTCTTTGTTTCACAGCCGCTTGTTGTTGTTTGAAAAGCCTCTGTTGTTGTTTCTCATGCAATTGTTGTTGTTGCAGCTCGATAAGTTGGAGTCTCTCTGCTTCTGCATTCTTCATCATCTCCTTAATCTCTTCGTCGAGCATATTCGAGTCTTTTTCCCTTTGTTTTCCAATTTTTTCTTCAACTTGGCTTTTTTCACCCCAATGGGTCATTCATACGAAGAGCCACCAATACCATCATTTAAATTCATAGAAAATTGTGGAAACCCAGGAGATTTTGGTGTATTACAATCAGGAGTTTGATTATCTGATTGTGATGAGGAATAGTCGGAAGGATCTTTTCCACAAACTTACCTCCTCGTGGTGTCATTATCTAGAAATTTTTCAACATCTTTTAGCATGTTCCACACATGATCAAATTTGAAACCATCCTTGAATTGAACATTTTCAACAAACATTAGTTTTGCTCGTTGAAGCTGCAAAAAAATTTAAGTATCAAACTTAAGTATTTATATATATAAATCACAAAAATGAAAAATTTCAAAATTACTCACTATATCTTGTTCTGATGCCCTTCTGGGATTATAGAGCTCCACTTTCTTGATGCATTGAATTAATCTTTGAACAGCCTTCTCAATCGCCTTAAAATGAGATTCTAAAGATTTGAGGATACGATCCTTCATAGACACATCTTTGGACTCATTGTATAATTGAGTACCTCGATTCCATAATTTATTTTTAGTCTGGTTTATACTAGTAATTGGATCTTGAGAAATATCCAAAATAAGATGACATAAATGAATATCTTCCTCAACACGATAATTAGTTGATTGAGAAGACATTTTTGTGCAAATTGTGGAGAAAAATGTGTAGTAGTAATAGAAATTGAAAAGATTTGTAATGGAATAAAATGACTGGGTAGTTTATATATAGACAAAAATATCATCCATAAGAAAATTTCAATCTCATCCAAATTTTTTATCTCAATCTCTTGACCATTGGATGGATTTTCTTATCTCGATCTTAACCGATGAATGGATTTTCTCAACATATATATATATATATATATATACAATTTAGAGAATAGAAAGAGTAATAAAAAATTCAATCATGCATCCAACAACTTGCATATACAAACAATATAGCTAGCTAGATTCTAGCTACTAAAGGATTGAGTACAAGTAAAATTTCAGTCAAATGTGTAATTGCTAGAATTTTGTTGTAGCTAGCTTTTTTTTTTTTTACCAAAAGTTAAGACTGGCTTTATGTAATTTCTTCTTGATTAATACTCACGGGAACTTCCATAAAAAAAAAGGTACACTCACGGGAATATTAAGCAGAAGAAGGTGAAGTGAGATATATATATATATTATATGTATGTCACCGGAATATTAAGTGGAAGAAGGTGAAGTGAGATATATATATTATAGGTATGTATATATATATATATTATATATATGTCCTATTATATCATTATTCTTATTCTATAAATAACAGCCTTTACTAAATTCAATTCACACCATAATCTCTACATTGTATACAAATCACTTTTTTTTTCCTCTTCTCTAAATCAGGCGAAAAATAATCTTTGAAAATGAATTTCGATATTGGAGGTTCTTCTAATATGTCAATTGAAAATTCATTTCCATCTCAATCGCCATCTTTTAATTTTCTACAGAGATGATAACGGTATTGAGTTAATATTGCAAAGAATTGTTGCAGATGAAACAATGTTACACCTTCTGCTGCAAAACAATAATAGGCAGCATCATCAGAATATGCAAGACAACCAGTCTTTCCATCATGGCTCTGTCCCAGGTCATAGAGTGATTAATCATGATCGTGAAGCAGCAAATTTTGATCTCTATTATGATTACTTTAGCTCTAATCCCCAATATAATGATGAAATGTTCCGTCGACGGTATCGAATGTCTCGAGACCTGTTCGTTTGTATTGTAGATGCAATGAAAGTTCATGATCAATACTTCGAACAACGAAGAGATGGTTTTGGTAGACTTGGACTATCAATTTTACAGAAAACAACACCTGTGTTTCGGATGTTAGCATATGGTATAGCGGCAGACGCAACTGACGAGTATGTTAAACTTGGAGAGTCAACGGCAATTGAAAGCTTAAAGAGATTTTGCCGTGTTGTTGAGATTTTCTCCGAGCGATATCTTAGATCAACTAATGCTAACGACGTAGCAAGGTTACTTCACATTGGCCAGAGTCGTGGTTTTTCAAGAATGTTGGGCAGTCTTGATTATATGCATTGGAAGTGGAAAAATTGTGTCGGGCCAAACAATATGTAGGACGTAGTGGATCACCAACTATTATTTTTGAAGCTGTAGTCGATTATGATCTTTGAATATGGCATGCGTATTTTGGTATGCCAGGAACCAATAATAATATTAATGTGTTAGAATCATCGTATTTGTTTCACAATCTTGCTCAAGGTATTGCTCCCCCAGCACATTATGTTATTCAAGGAAAATAATACAATATGGGATATTATTTAACTGATGGTATATATCCAAAATGGTCCACTCTAGTGCAAACTATTCGAGAGCTGCGGGAACCAAGGAAGCAACATTTTGCAGTGAAACAAGAAACATGTAGGAAAGACGTAGAGCATGCATTCGGAGTTCTACAATCAAAATTTGCAATTGTTGCAGGACCGGCATGTTTTTGGAAAAAAATGTGCTACATGACCGCGTGCATTATTTTGCACAACAGGATAATTGAGGATGAACGTGATCCCAGTTCATAGATGCCATAGAAGCACCAACTTCAACAGTTGATCCGGCAGATGAAAGTTCTAGATTTCAACAATTCCTTGGTCGATATAGACAAATCAAGAAAGAAATGTTCATATTGAACTTCGTAATTCATTAATAGAGCATTTATGGGAGTAACATGATAATTCACAAAATTAATGAATAATATTATCAAGTCTTTTCCAATCGTGTTGTATTAACGTTAATTAATCAATGTAATGTATGTCTCCTTTACCAAATTTTGTTTAATGTGATATATAAATTGTAAACCCGGCCTTTCTATATTGTGTAAATTTTTAATTTAATTTACAAAATATCAAAATAGATTTAAATTAAATTTTAATAATTTATTATTAAATAGTTATTTATTATTATTAAATTATGAAAATATAATAAATTGTAATATCATAAAACAACACAATATATGCACTTGGATGAATACGTAACAAAAAACTTAAATCTGGGTGTTATTTGTTAAATATGAGAAATAGTATAAATGAAGTGTAAAAAGGAATATTTTAGGGAATATACTTTTTGTGTGAAAAATAGTGAAGTACATTGGAGTGCAGTTACTGTAGCTATACAAAAATAGTGCCCTATTTTTGTGTGAAACATTGGAAATGCCCTTAGCGCTTCATTGGAGCAGCAACACTATTTTGCCGCTCCGTTGGAGTTGCTCTTATCTTGGTTGGCTCAGTATCTGTTTTGCGTTACTACTGTACAAAGTGGGAGATATCTATTGAATCAGGCGGATGTGACATGACGATTGATTTACGTCTCATTTTTTTCCTTTTATCGCATGTTGCATTTTTCCTCTCATGAAAGGCATTGGATTGTCCTGTGTTCAGGGTGGACAAGGAGCCTCCTTCAACACATATGTGGACTTTGTTTTATTTGGCTCAGGTTTGTACTTATCCATATTTTACGGGGTTTCTGCTCACTAGTTTTGCTGACTGACTTTTGTCCTTGAGTATGTTAAAAAGCTTCCTTTGTACAACATTATGACAGACGAGGTCAGTATGAAGTTGCTCTCAGAAAAATTGACGAGGCCATAGAGCACACACCAACTGTAATTGACTTGTACTCAGTGAAGGTAATTAAAAAGTACTCCCTCCTGTCTTGTAATATTCACAACAATGTCTACTATTTGAAGTAGTTCCAACATATATATGCAAAGTTACTTTTTCACCAGAGCCGGATAATAAAGCATGCTGGTGGACCTGACAGCAGCTGTGACATTGGCGGATGAAGCTAGATGTATGGATCTTGTTGATCGCTATGTAAATAGTGAATGCGTGAAACATATGCTGCAAGCCGATCAGGTCTAGTGTTATTATATTGTCCTTTTCCTTTGTCACTAGATAATGCTTCATCATGATTTGGACTTCTTCCTTTCGATTGTGCATTATGTTTGATATTTATTCTAGGTTGCCTTGGCAGAAAAGACAGTTGTGCTATTCACGAAAGAAGAACAGCATAATGACATTCAGGATATACAGTGCATGTGGTTTGTACCTATATCAAGTTACTGAACTAATATGGTCTTCCGAACATAAGACATGTTTTGAATCAGTCATTTTATCAATGGTTATAACTTATAAGGTATGCACTAGCCAAGAAAGTAACGAAGTTTGCAGCCTTAGTTTCTTTGAAAGATTTTATTTGGCAATAGTATTGCAGTAATTAGTTGCACTCATGCAGGAATCAAAAGTGAAGGAAGAATCCAATGCTACTGCCGCTTCAAAATCTAGAAAACGCCACGTAAAAACAGTAGATCTGGATCCACATGGAGAGAAGTTATGACAGGTACTTATGCAACATTTTCATTGGAATATTTGGTCATTCAGGTTTTGGTTTATAATCCTCTTTCATAAATGTGTAACCCATGACTACAAAAAGCCTTCGCAGTTTGATATAAATGATTATGTGCCTGAAGGAAATACACATAACAAAAAAATGTAGAAGGGCAATAGTTCACTTCTTAAAATGTATTTGTAGGTTGAAGATAAGCTACAAAGTACTTGAAACTACTTCAGAAGCACTCTTCTGATTCCTTAGAGACTCACTTGCTTTCATTTGAAGTTAATATGAGAAAGCACACAATCTTACTGGCAGGCATTGCAGGTGATTTCTCTATACAGCTAAGCGTCAAAAGAAATCATCTTTCTTCTAGCATCCTGCATTTTAGTCAGCATTTGTTTGTTTCTTATTTCCGATGAAAGTAATAGGAGTTAGCTTACTAAAATATTATGCTATCCACTAGGAACTTTATATTTTGTTAATTTATCGACATGATAAAGATCCTTTCTTTTTGTTTATTGCAGGCGGTTAAGCATCTGATGCGGTTGGATGCTGATAACCCAGACACACACTGTTGCTTGGTAAGGTTGATAGTAATATTGTCTTTAATCTAACAAATGTAATGCATAAAAGGATTAGAATTCTTGTTTATCTGCTTTGTGTATATAGTTGCTATTAGCTATCAATTACCGTCTTAGTTCCACAAGACATCATTTGCTCTTTGTCAGACATAATGTTTGCTCTTTGCAGATCAAATTCTTTCATAAAGTGGGATCCATGTCTTCTCCGGTGACTGATGCTGAAAAACTTATCTGGGATGTCGTAGAATCAGATAGCGTCCTATGATCAGGTAGTCTTGGAACTGTGATCCTTTTGTTTCCTTTTTCTCAGCATTTGCCTTCAGATTTTGGACCGTCTCTTTCCTATATGGCTGATATTGCAATATGTTTTCTGGTTATTCATATCTCTTGCATATTTAACTTCCTTTTGCTTTGAAACCAGTTGAATGGGAAATCGCTCATCGAGGCAAACACCTTTTCCTTGAGAAACATAGAGGTCATTATCTTGCGGGCATTTATAATTTATATGTATAGATAATCATTGCCATGTCTTCATTTGGCCTTTTCATTTCTTCTCGGCATATTCATTCAGGCACAGAGCTGCTGTAGCAGAAATGATTTTAGTTATGGAGCCGAACAAGAAGAAAGATGATATCAGCTTGATATGAGAATTATCTATCGACCTGGTTTCATCGTATGTTGGTTATAACTTACGTTTTACCATAGTTGCGCCAAAGCATCTTGTGGCATTGAATTTACAATTTTCTCTTTTCAGAAATGGAGCACTTGAGCCAGTCAGAAAAAGGAGGCTCAAGGACTGCATTGCAGTCCACAAATTCCTAGGGACGATTTTGGATGACAACGACGCTGCAGCAAGTAAGTTTTCATTGTCCTCCATGCTCTTACATTGCTCTTGATTTGGATTGTAATGCTTATTACTTTTCCTCTTATAATAAAAAGTGATCACTAGAGAGAGTTTCTCCTTATTATGCTATACTTGTTACCAGTGTGGCATAATTGATGTCACTAAAATGTGGCGTTTATAGGATAACTCTTAGGAGGTCCCCGCCTCCAAGTCTAGGACAATCATAACCTTCATGACACCATGTAATGAGATCCATATGGGGTCACCATCTGGATGACTGATTTTACCATAACTTGGAGTCCCGGTACTCTCTAAGAATGATTTGTTTTAGAATCACTCGTTTTTACAGCCATTGAACGTTTGGAAAATACTGTGGATTGATTATCTGCATGAATCTAAAAGGAGAATAGCTGCTATATTTATAACCTTTCTTGCTCTCATATTTTAAAACTTCTCCACTTAGTGGATGTAATACTCTGGAGTCATTTCTCAACGGCATAGTCGCTGCAGCTGGGGTTAGGAAGTAGGTACTGCGCAGGGGATGTCTATGTAATTTACCCCATTCTCTTATCGATCTCAAAAGCTAAGAAGATTCAAATCATATCTCTAGTCAAGAATACAGAAAGCGTTGAGTTCTAGCCTCTTTATCATCTCTTCTCTTTTCTTTTATAGATCTACAAAATGTCCATAGTGATGGTGCATGAGGCTGAATTTCTTATTGTTTTGTAGGATGCAAGGTTCGGTGTGCTGAATACTCCCCTTACTCCACGTACCTTGAGGGCTGCCACAGCTCAGCTGTCCAAAATTCTGCTTACCACAAAATTCAAAAAATATCCGAAAATGGCATCACCAGCGGCTCAACTCCTGATCAGAATTGAAATATAGAAATGTTGGATGCATTCAAGAATCTTATCATCCAATAGTTCACAATTGATTAACAAATCGACGTTCTGACTTAAAAGCTTACGAGAAAAAAGACAAATGGATATTAGGATTCATAAAGTTGGAAGAAGTTGCTTTTTCCTTTTTACCACGACCCCCCAACCATCTTATTCTGGTATGCATTATACAGCAAAATGTTTATACTTTTCATTCATTTCATTTTTGGAAGTTGGGTCTTGCATTTACTCGTCTTTCTGCTATGATACTTGACAAAAGCTTCTTTTTGGCTTGTACTGCGGAGACAGCTAGATGCAGGATTTACAAGGTAATTCTACAGCCTCACAATGCATAGAACACGACACGAATAGCTAAACTGAAGAGCGTGTTGTATTTCTTATTTGTCGAATTATTCGTGTTGTGGAACTCAGAGTCATATTCCACCAAATATAGAAATAGCGAGGGAAATATTGTACTAGAAAACCACACTAGATTTAATTCCCAGGAAAGATTGGAGGCGTCACAACGGTCGCGCTTAAAACCCAACCTCCTCGACAGAATTAACTAGACGAATTTAATAGCACAATATAACACTACAACTATAACTAACAATGGCTACTTGAAGAATAGCACAAAATAAAGAACACCAAATTTAACGAGGTTCGGCTAATTTAGCCTACGTCCTCGGACCCCACCAAAATATTTCACTAAAGGACTAAAGTGAAACTATTACAAACTATAGAGGAAGAAAGTAGAAATTGCTAAAAGATTTAGACAATTTGGGATGTTTTTCAAAGTGAAGAGGTGGTCTCCTTTTATACAACAAATGAGCCCACCCTTTACAAATTCTATCTATGTGGGATATTTTCCTCTTTCAAAATAAGCCACACTTCAACAAATCTCCACCTTGGCGAATTTCAAAATCTTCAATCTCCTCATCAAACGGGGTCACCAAAACCAATCTTCAAACTTTGACAATGTTGATCAAGTCCAAACAAAATTTGAACTTGATTGCAGTCACAACTTTTGTCAACATATCAGCAGGATTCTCAGTAGTATGGATCTTCTCGATTCTAACTCCACCTTCTTCGAGTATCTCTCTTATGAAATGATACCGAACATCAATGTGCTTCGTCCTTGCATGATAAACTTGGTTCTTTGCTAAATGGATAGCACTTTGACTATCACAATGAATTTTGACATACTTTTGTCCAATCCTTAGTTCACCAAGCAACCCTTGAAGCCAAATTGCTTCCTTTACAGCCTCTGAAATTGCCATATACTCTGCTTCCGTAGTAGACAGAGCAACCGTTGACTGTAAGGTAGACTTCCAACTGACTGGTGCTTTAGCAAGAGTAAATACGTAGCCTGTAGTTGATCTACGCTTATCTAAATCACCAGCATAGTCTGAATCGCAATATCCAACTACATACTGACTATGTTCCCGCTCAAATATCAAACCAACATCAGCTGTGTCATGGATGTATCGCAAAATCCATTTCACAGCTTGCCAATGTTCCTTTCCAGGATCATGCATATACCTGCTCACAACCCCCACTGCTTGAGAAATATCAGGCCTCGTACACACCATAGCATACATCAAGCTACCAACAGCATTTGCATACGGTACTTTTGACATGTATTCCCGTTCTGCATCAGATTTCGGTGACAAAGCGGCGCTAAGCTTTAAATGAGGAGCAAGCGGAGTACTAACTGGTTTTGACTTTTCATCAATGCCAAAACGCCTCAACATCCTACTCAGATATTGTTTCTGAGTCAAACAAAGCCTCCTCAATTTTCTATCTCTGAAAATCTCCATGCCGAGAATCTTCTTCGCCTCACCTAGATCCTTCATCTCGAACTCCCTTTTCAAATGAGTCTTCAACTTCTCAATTTCTATTAGACTCGGGGAGGCAATCAACATATCATCAACATACAGAAGAAGATATATGAAGGATCCATCTTGTAGCTTGTGCAAATACACACAATGATCGTATTTGCTTCTTGTGTACCCAATTCCCATCATAAACTTGTCAAATCGCTTGTACCACTGCCTCGGAGATTGCTTCAATCCGTACAACGATTTTTGAAGTTTACAAACCAAATTTTCATTTTCAGCAACTTTGAATCCCTCTGGCTGAGTCATATAGATTTCCTCTTCCAAGTCTCCATGTAAAAATGCAGTTTTTACATCCAACTGAACTAGTTCAAAATCCAACTGTGCTACCAAAGCCAACAAAATTCTAATGGAGGAGTGTTTTACAACTGGAGAAAACACCTCATTATAATCAATGCCCTCCTTCTGAGCGTAACCTTTGGCCACCAATCTGGCTTTGTAGCGAACATCACCTTGGCTAGGAAATCCATCTTTCTTTGCAAATACCCATTTGCATCCAATTGCCTTCTTTCCCTTCGGGAGACTGGCCAGTTCCCATGTTTGATTCTTATGAAGGGACTGCATTTCTTCACTCATGGCAATCCTCCACTTATCTTTCTCTGGTCCTTTGACTGCTTCAATATAAGTGGTAGGAACATCATCAGCGGCAATTGCAGATGCACAAGCCACCATATCATCAAAGCGAGCAGGCTTTCTGATTGTCCTCTTTGGCTTGCTAGTTGCAATTGATTCAAGTTGCTGTGGAAGTTGTTGGGGTTGAACTTCCTCTTCTTCAAAATCTCCTTCTACCGTAGGAGAATGATCAAGAGTTTCTTGATCTGCTGGGACAACAAACTTTTCAAACTCCACCTGTTTGGGAGTACCATCCTGCTGTTCTGCATTCACCTTTTCCAACATGGTAGATTCATCAAAGGTGACATCCCTGCTAAAGATTATTTTCTTTGTCTCTGGACACCAAAGGCGATAGCCTTTTATACCAGAGGTGATCCCCATGAACACTGCTTTCTTTGCTCTAGGATCCAACTTTGATTCCTTAACATGATAATATGCAGTGGAACCAAACACATGTAAGGAATCATAATCAGCAGCAGGCTTTCCAAACCATTTCTCAAATGGTGTTTTTCCATCAATAGCAGTAGATGGTAGACGATTAACGAGATGACACGCATACGTCATAGCCTCAGCCCAAAATTCTTTACCCAACCCAGCATTGGATAACAAACACCGAACTTTCTCCAGCAAAGTCCGGTTCATGCGTTCTGCCACTCCGTTCTGTTGTGGTGTATGTCTAACAGTGAAGTGTCTGACAATGCCTTCATCCTCACAAAATTTTTGAAATGGACCACTCCTAAATTCTCCACCATTGTCTGTACGGAGACGTTTGACCTTTTTATCAGTCTGAGTTTCCACCATCTTTTTCCATTTGAGGAATACCTCAAACACTTCATCCTTCGTCTTCATAGTATACACCCAAACTCTCCGGGAAAAATCATCAACAAAGGTTATAAAATAGTGTTTCCCTCCCAAAGAACTCGTTTTTGAGGGACCCCATACATCCGAATGAACATAATCCAAGATACCCTCAGTATTATGGATTGCTGTTCCAAATTTAACCCTTGTCTGTTTCCCACGAACACAATGTTCACAAAACTCCAATTTGGAGTATTTCACTCCTTTCAACAATCCTTGATTTATGAGGAGATTCAAGGATTTTCCACCTGCATGTCCCAAGCGCATATGCCATAGCCTAACTGCTTCTGAATTCCGATCATCAACAGTAACTGCTGCTACTGCACCCACAACTGTACCACCCATGTAGTGATACGTATTGTTGTTCTTCCGAATTCCCTTCATTACCACGAGTGCACCAGAGATGATCTTCATCACCCCATCCTTAGCTCTTACTTCAAAACCTTTCGATTCTAAAGTTCCAACGGAAATAAGGTTTTTCCTCACTTCTGGTGCATACCGAACACCCTTTAGGGTTATGATTGATCCATCATGATTCTTCAAGCGAACTGAACCAATCCCAAGTGTAGTAAGAGGAGCTTCATTTGCTGTGAAGACAACGTCATTTTGTTCTTTGAAATCAAAGAACCAATCCAAATGTGGTGTCATATGATGACTACATGCTGAATCCAGCATCCATATTTCAGAAGCACCGCTGGATGATGTCGCCAATGAGAAGTCCGATTCGGCATCATCACACGTTGTTACATTTGATTCCGCCACGGCCTTAGAATTGCCCTTAGTTGTCAGCTTTGGGCAATCTCTCTTCCAGTGTCCTGTTTCTCGACAATAGGCACACTCGTCTTTGCTTAGTTTATGTCTGGACTTGGATCTCCCTTTCTTTCCTTTGTTTTTGTTTTGTGAACGACCTCTGACGAACAAAACCTCTGCATCTCCGCCTGAACTAACTTGCTTGTCCTTCTTTCTCAGCTCATAACTGTACAGGGCAGCACAAACTTCGCTAAGAGATACAGCAGCCTTCCCGTGAAGTAGAGTTGTTTCAAGAAACTCAAACTCCTCAGGAAGGGATCCCAGCAACATCAGAGCCAAATCCTCGTCTTTAAAAGTCTCATCCAAATTGATCAAATCGGTAACCAGTTGATTAAAACTGGTAATGTGACTATTCATAGTGGAACCCGAAACAAATGTGAAGCGAAAGAGCCGCTTCTTCAAATGGAGCTTATTCTGACAGCTTTTCTTCAGAAATTTCTCCTCCAGTGCCATCCACAATTTATATGCCGAGTTTTCTTTCGAAAACGCATATCTCTGCTCTCTGGATAGACACGAACGAATTGTTCCACATGCCAACCGATTCATCATACTCCAATCTTTTTCCTCCATATCATTTGGTTTCTTTTCTTCAATAGCTAAGTATAGACCTTGTTGAAAGAATGCGTCTACAACTTCGCTTTGCCACATACCAAAATGGCTTGTGCCATCAAAAGACTCCACTGCCAATCGCGTATTCGCCACAGTGGTTCTCGCCCAAATGGACGACGACGATGCTTTTGAGGTAACTTCCATTTTTGGTTACAAATTATTCTTCAATAGCCCTCCAAATGCGAAAGCCAAATAGCCCGGGAAAACTTTTCTGATGTGGAAGATCAGATTAAACTGCGACCACAGAGCATACTCAGAATACCCGAGCTCTGATACCACTTGTTGTGGAACTCAGAGTCATATTCCACCAAATATAGAAATAGCGAGGGAAATATTGTACTAGAAAACCACACTAGATTTAATTCCCAGGAAAGATTGGAGGCGTCACAACGGTCGCGCTTAAAACCCAACCTCCTCGACAGAATTAACTAGACGAATTTAATAGCACAATATAACACTACAACTATAACTAACAATGGCTACTTGAAGAATAGCACAAAATAAAGAACACCAAATTTAACGAGGTTCGGCTAATTTAGCCTACGTCCTCGGACCCCACCAAAATATTTCACTAAAGGACTAAAGTGAAACTATTACAAACTATAGAGGAAGAAAGTAGAAATTGCTAAAAGACTTAGACAATTTGGGATGTTTTTCAAAGTGAAGAGGTGGTCTCCTTTTATACAACAAATGAGCCCACCCTTTACAAATTCTATCTATGTGGGATATTTTCCTCTTTCAAAATAAGCCACACTTCAACAATTCGCAATGTATAAAATGGTAATTTATGCCAAAATTTTGTTATGATACCGAGACGAAAATATTTCTTGAAGTCACGAGTACCGATTACGGCAAAAATGAAAAACCTTATTTACGGTAGCTCTTTGGTGCATGGACTTGTTAATATCTGCATGTATGGATTACTTTGATCCACATAGCTTAGTTCATAGCCACAACTCAAATATCCATGTCCATTTCAATGAACAGAGAAGGGGTTAAGTCTTTCTAGTTTTTAGTATTCTATGTTGCTCAATGTTAAGTCATTCTCGGGAGTTTTCGAGTTTCAGAGTTTCGGGCCAATCAAATTACCGTTGTAGTTGAATTCACGAGGGCTTCGCTATATTATCTGAATTCACGTGGGGTCCATCATATATGGATGATTGTGATTATATTTGAACTAGATGATTGTGATTATATTAGGACTATTTTTGACGCCAGACTAGATAACTTGTTTCCCACCATATATGTCTTGGTTTTCTAGTGCTATTATGTTGTCACGGAGTGACAGTTGTGATTATATTAGGATTTCATTCTGATATATGGACGATTGTGATTATATTTGAACTGGATGATTGTGATTATATTAGGACAATTTCTGACGCCAGACTAGATAACTTGTTTCCCACCATATATGTCTTGGTTTTCTAGTGCTATTATGTTGTCACGGAGTGACAGTTGTGATTATATTAGGGATTCATTCTGATATATGGACGATTGTGATTATATTTGAACTGGATGATTGTGATTATATTAGGACAATTTCTGACGCCAGACTAGATAACTTGTTTCCCACTAGATATGTCATGGTTTTTGAGTGCTATTATGTTGGTCTTAGTTCAAGAATTGACATGTAAAACATACAAAAACAGTTATTGGTTCGTATATGCTCATTAACATTTTATCAATCTTGATGAAATTATTAAGGAATGGATCTCATTCTGCTTTCATTTTCCTCCAAATTTTGGCAATAAAACCTGAAAATTGAAGCCTCCAGAGCTCAAACGGTCCATCAGTATATCCACAAATTAATGCACACAATGCATTGAAAGCACTTCTCTATCTTCCCCATCACAATTGCAAATTAATGGCAATCTAGAGATAGCAAGTATTCACATTCACGTGATCAATGGCAATCTAGAGCTGCCAACTATTCACATTCACGTGAATGTAGGGGCCAACTTTAGAATTTGATACCCATCTCTAAAAATTCCAGTTCGCATCCATTTTAACTGAATCTAAGTTGAATTCATAAGAGGATATAATTTTTTCACTCACAATGGCATCTAAGCTCTTGTCTACTACTAGACAACATATAACTCTAGTACAAGAGATAGACGCTCACATTTGAGACAATACATATATATTAAACTTTTGACTACAAATAGGCTCTCTTGGACGGGTCAATATTAGGAGATCTTGATATTCATATTTACGAAATAATTACAATTCATGTAGAGTTAATGTGGGGTCCACAACCCCTGTGGGTCCATGATAGGCATGAGGTATTACCTAGACTCCTACCCCATTATTGAGTATGAGACCATCCCCGCCCCCATCTCGATCTTCTGGTTTGGGTGCATATACTCGTCTTGCAGACCAGGGTTTTTGGCCGGGAGTCTTAGTTAGGTCCATGATGTAGTGATTGGGTATTCTTAGCGTTCGAGTTTGAGTATTACTCATTGATAAGCCTAGTTCACTATATATTGACAATTGTGGTTATATTGGAGCTCGAAATCATATACTCCTTAAAAATTATTGGTCCCACACACAAGATATGATATTTTGTTATAATAAAATTGTGCTATGATTAATGCCGATGGACATGGGATACACATTATTCTTTGTATCATAATGAAAATAATTCAAAATTCAACACTCAATAATTATACTTAGCAATGTGACCATGATCATGTCCATGCTTTGAAGGGCTTCTCTCCACAATCTTTAACACCATAACCGAACAATAAGACTTTGTTCGGATATCAAAATTATTAAATGGGTTGGTCAAAATAGTTTTGATTCTTGGGACATATATATTGAAGGCAAGTATTTATGTTGTCTAAATGTTACAACCAAACACAGTCTTATCGTATCACAGACAACTATCATCACGTGTACCCTATATATATATATATATATATATATATATATATATATACTTATCAACTTGTCCAATCTAAGAAAGCATATGGCCGGTTGGAAGAAACATGACTACCTATTTAATATTAAATTGAAATGGACAAAAGGACTAGAGCTTGTTATATAATTAATTTTGTTGATTTGTTCGATTCATTGTTCTGATGATTAGGGTTTAGAAAAAACCTTAGAAGAATATATATATATTTCGTGGCAGTTTGTAGATCAATTATGAATCATGCATGTGGAGTTTGTAAACCTTTCATGGTATCTTGAGTCACGAACATAATTAGGACCAAAAAAGACTTTTGAGAATATAATGAGTTACACAGTATTCTCAACTGTCCTAAATAAATGAATCTTTTGTTCAACTAATCATATATACTATCTATATTGATCAATATATATATATATATATATATATAATCTATACTATTATGTATATATAAAGCAAGAGGGGCTTATAGTAATTAGTAATTACATTGGGCTGTGAAATTTTGTGAAACCTTTATTATTCTAAAAATTTGAGAAGTGTCCCAAATATTCCTTTTTATATTTATATCTTTTGTATCATTTTAACTTTTACTCTCTTTTTCCTTATTTCTTTTCTCACATTCCCTCTCCTAATATTTTCTTATTTCTCTCATCTCACGGGTTATCTTCTTTTCCCCTCATTTCTCTCTCTTTATATGTCTCCCTTCATATTTTATTGATAGGGGATTTATTCAAAAAATTAAATATCAAATTTATTTTATTTTAAGTGTGCCACGTACCGACTAGTAATATATATATATATATATATATATATATATATAGGGTCAAGATCTAATACATACCCTATCTAAGATAAGATATAAGACCCATTATACACCATTGGATCAATTAAATCCAACATTCCAAAAATAATCCAGAAACATGCGGCAAAATGGGTTCTAATTCGCTCAAGGGGTATAATTATCAATTTTTTCATTACACAGCATCATCCTCCCAAAAATAACGGCATAAAATCTTCCCTGAAATCTCTCCATTTGAAACTGCGAAAATCTGACCTACAATCTCTCGATTTGTTACCAAAATTGACTCAAAAAAGTTATAGAATCCTATTAAACCTATAATTCCATCGATTATCACCACAAAAAAATTCTGAAACTCTAAAAAATTTCTGGAAATCGAGATTGCAAACCCTCTGAAAATAGTGATTTTTTCAATAGTGATTTGAACACATTATACATCATATTATATTACATTATACAGCGTATTATATTACATTATACAGTTCATACAATAGGGATATACAACATGTGATTGTGCGCCTTCCAACAGTCAGTTGAATATATTATACAGCATTTTGTATTACATTATACAGTATATTATAACCCATTATACACTATCATATAAGCCATTATACAGTGAATACAATAGCTAATTAATCCATTATATAATAGTTAATAATCAAATATACAGTAAATATAAACAAGGTAAAGTACGAAAATAATGGAAATAAATAAAAATAAAAATCCGACTGAAAACGTAAAAACGCGAAAAAACCTATTAAAACGATGGAATTTTGGCCCGAGAGGGTGGTGCTCAGCATACTTAAATGCTGAGTTGTTTTTAAAACGATGTTTCCTACAAGATTGAAGTAGAGCTTGAGACCAAATTCCAAAAACAGTTTTTGCTATATCATTCTATAAAGTTGTGTATAAAATTCACAGTGTATAATGGTTTATGTTGTAGTGTATAATAATGAATCTAATCTATAATCTGTTATACCATTTTATATAGTTGTGTATAAAATTCACAGTGTATAATGGTTTGTATTGTAGTATATAATGGTTTGTATTGTAGTGTATAATGGTTTGTATTGTAGTGTATTCCTACCATAGCTTCCACTTTCTTTTTCTTCTATTCTCTGTCTTTATAACTGGATGATAAACCGCGGAACCGAATATGAATCCGAATTGACGATTATGATTAAAAACGATCTTGATGATTAATTGATTTGATGATGAATTAATCTGGGAAAAAGACTCGTATCAATGGATAACTTATCGCGCGATATGATGAGTTAATAATGATACTGTATAATATCATTATATGTACTATATATTAATGTATAATACACTGTATAATATCATATAAGATGATGTATAATCTATTCAATTTACTGCTGGAACTCATAAATCGATGTGATGATGATTAACAATACCTGAAACTATCTCAGCCATAAAACATGAAATCAAAACCTATTTATAACTGGATGATAAACCGCGGAACTGAATATGAAGTCGAATTGACGATTATGATTAAACGATCTTGATGATTAATTGATTTGATGATGAATTAATCTGGGTAAAAAAAAAACTCGTATCAATGGAGACTGGTCGCGCGATGAATTTGGGTATCGGAATGAAACAATCTTTGATCTGATCGAGTAGAAATTGGATACACAGATTTGATTTGTGATTACACGAGCTGGTATGATCTAGCTGAAAATAGAAAGAGAATAATGAATTCGGTTATGGCGCGTAAAAAGGGGAATTTGATTTGATACTGCATATGAAATTGTATGGGTTTGTTATGATTTAATGACTAAAATGCCCCTGACAGCATTAAAAATAATTCTAAAATTCGAAAAATGTGTTAAGATTAGACCTTAGGATCAAATGGTATCAATAGTGAGGATTGGGTCTTATATCTTACCTAATGAATTGGTATGTATTTGATCCATATCCTATAAATATATACACTATACATTTCTTTTAAAATTATGCATGCATGATTCTGATCCTTTAAGAAACACGTCGGTAGTAAATGACACCTGAATTCTTAACATCACACCACCACATACCAAAAATTGAGGAAAAAATTAAATATAGATTAGTTAAAAAGAATATATAGTATGTTTTAGTCTATTTTTGATAAATTGAGTATAATATATATGTAAAACATGCATGACCCTCCTTGATATATATATATATATATTGATAATACGTACTGTTTTGCTGTTGACACTCATGTATATATATAATTAATAAAAGACTTTTTATTTTTATTTTTTGTTAAATAAGAGAGTTGGGTTTTGCACTTTGTATGACTTTAAAACAGACAAGCCTGAATCTATATAAACTAATAATTAATGCGATATATTGCTTCAGCAAATACTACTTGTAGAAGTGTTTGAACATAGAGTTTAAGAGCAAGACAATATTTGAATGGTAGGACTAAATGTACAAAAACATTTAAATGTAGGACTAAAGTCTAAACGTGTTATTAAAATCCATAAAGCTTGGGATCAAAAGGTGCACGGGACCAAAAGTGCAATTTTACCTTATAATCATGTTCTTTGGGATGCTAAACTTGTAAAAATTGCATTTTTATCATAATTAATCAACCTATAGACTACCAAAACTTACGTACAGGTTTATCTTATATATCCTTAATTAATTTAAAGTCAAAATTTTGTTTATTCTGCCAAATTAATTAAGAGTGATGCTATATACCACCTTTTATATATCACCGATTTTTCACTCCCCCTGCTTTTGGCAAGAAATCATTTTCAATTAATTGATTTTAATGAATTTAATACATCTATACTTTCTAAATCAAGGGGAGGTGAAAAATCGGTGGTATAAAAACAGTGGTATAGAGCATTTTCCATTAATTAATTCCATTAATTTATAAAACTAACTCAGTAGTTTTTCCCTCATCGAGCCTATTTGATGCTATACGTTTTTCACCTTGTGGGGTTTATATTTATGCATTATTGCAATATTAACATTGTACAATCAAGATTGTACAAGGAAATGATTACATTAAATGGCTGGCTACGCTTACTTTTAACCTCGTTTATGATTATTAAGATCGGAAAACAAATCGAGCTACTGAAGCTCAATTTCATCGATCAACAAGCTTGTCTAAGTTTGATTTAGTTGACATATAAATCAAACTTGAATATCATTTTCAGTTTGATTAGATTTAAAGTTCTAACTGAACGAGCTCGACTAGTGGCTAAATTTTTTTCGAATATATAGATGAGAATATAAAATATATTAAATTCAGTTAATGTTCATTCAATTAACAATCAAATCAAATTTTAATATAATATTTCAAGATACTTGATTCAATTCACCTAAACTTTCATCCAAAAAAAAAAACCCACCTAAACTCGAGTCAACTAGTTTATACCCACTTGCTCTAGGAAACAACTTTTCTATCTCACAAATGTGTCACATCAATAAATGATTATTGATTAACAAAGGTTTATTTAGAAAAAAGTTGTTAATTAAAATTCACTCACATATTAATTGAATAAACACTTGTCAATAACTCCTCATTGATATGACAATATATTGGTAATTCTATGTCAGACTTGATCCAATGGTTCGAGCGTGAATTCTGTGTCTATCTCTGTCTCACAAGTGTGTGGGAATTGTACATAATATACTTAATTAGGTGTATATATATATATATATGCATTAGGACTATTGAACTTGGTCTAATATAATTTTTTTTTCCTGACATGTGATATTATTAGGGAATAGAAAATCCTCTCCACTTGCTACGCCTAAATTTTAGGATGATAGGAAATTACCTGGAATGGACCCGGATCCCACTTTTTATTCAACATGGTGTTCTCATAGGTGAGACAACCAAGCCAATATGCAGACTTTTGGGTTGACATATGAAATGCTATCATTATCGAGATTTAATTACCTTTAAAAAAATCGAGGTTTATTTAAATTATATACTTTATATAGTCTCAAACTAAGTATATAGAAATAAATAAACGTAGAAATATCTGGAAAAAAAGTTCTTATCAAATCGAATTCCGCTTATTTAACCGATTAAATGCAAGTATTATAAAACTTGTATTCTAATTAGTCATTTTTATCGAATTGTATATCAATCATATGATAAGTCAAATTAATTATAATTAGGTGCCAGTGGATGAATTTGCAGTCAATTAACTTACACTTAAACAACTGTAAATTAATAAAATTTGAGGAACTATAATGGTATGATCAGTTGTAACTGTTTGCTCGATAGAAAACACTCGATCACATACTTTTGCATGGACGATTTAAATAGGAAGTTCCATAGTTGCTTAAAAACTTCTCTCATTCTAACATATTTGATTTGGGTATACTATTTCATCTATGTCACTCAAATTTTCGTTTAGAACGATAAGGATCTTGTATGATGAACCGGCACAGTATGGAATAGAAAAACAGGATCCAAAGTTCAAACCAACGCTTATAATAGAAAAAGAATATATGTCACCAGGTAGTCGCCCTTCATCTTTTTCTCATGGCTAAAAATGGTGAACAATAAATTTTACTTCGAGCTAATATGCAGAAACATTAGTATTCAGACTCAATTTGGTAAAAAATTCCAAGTACTGTCATGTGATCGCATACAAGACAAGTCAACTATATTTTTAAATTCGATCCAACCAGGTTCGGACTAAGATTTCCAGGAATGCGTAATATAATTAAGGGAAATTCTAGCCCGCTCCAAGCTCGGCCAAATCTATGTGTATTTTTTAAAATAACTTACCAATTATATGACGAGTGTAATACACTCTCCTTGTGAAATACACTTTGGTGCGGCCAAGCCAGGTCTGGGCTAGAATTTTCCTATAATTAATATACGTACCATCACAAATCAAGCACATCACATGCAATGTTCCTATGGGACAACATTGTTGGACAGCCAAGATATACTCCTTCCAAAGCATGACAAATCGAGAGCCCTCCGATCTGCCAATGTCAAGCATCAGTCTTGCCGGCCCATTCTAGTGTCTCATGCACCAAATATTTCCCCACCATTGTACCTCAACTCAAAGCATGTATAAAATCTAGCCCTTTAATTTATTTGATCAACCCTTCAAATCTAATTATCCGAAAAAAAAAAATACCCTTCAAATCTAATTCATCCGAAAATGGAGAAAAATGATGAAAGACTCGAAACCGAGCTCAAGTTGGGACTTCCCGGCAGCAGTGGCGGTGGTTGTGGTGGTGAAGTGGAGAAAAGTGTGAAGAAAAGGTTGTTTTCTGATATTTCCGGCGGTGGTGGAGAAGTGGAGATCAAGAATGAGAAGAAAAGGGTGTTTAGTTCTGTATTTTCCGGCGAGGAGGAGGAGGTGGTGGAGAACAAGAATGAGGTGGTGGGGTGGCCGCCGGTTTGCGCATACCGGCGGAGGAATGGCGGTAAAATGTACGTGAAAGTTAGCATGGATGGTGCGCCTTTTCTTCGGAAGATTAATCTGTGCATGCACAAGGGGTACTTTGATCTTGTCAAAGCTCTTGAACAACTCTTTGGTATTGGTGAGTTAATTTTTTTTCTCTAATTCATTTTGAGCATTTTATTTTTTATTTTAGATTTTCTATTTCAAAATATTGTATTATTTTGTGCTTCATATATATTAGTATATATAATCTATATCAATATTATATTTTAGAATTTTTTTTCATGCACATGTCATGTATAAAATAAAACAAAATACGAGATGAAAACATTAATTATTTCGCAATAGAATATTCGAACTTATTTAATTTTGATTATTAATAAAGGAAAATCGAAATTGTTTTGAGCATGAAGTGATCTCCTATATTGTTTGTGCAAGAAATGTTAATATTGCAACTAATTACTCTATAATGTATTTAGCAAAAAAATATTACTCTATAATGTATTTAGCAAAAAAATATTTGTAAGCCATTATTTTGAAAAAAAAATGTTTGTTTATGGCAACATATGACTAGTTTTAAAGAAATTATTTATTCAAACTGGGATAAGCTAGATTTAATCATGTGACAAGTATAGTCGTAAAAAAATTTTAAGGGTCATATATCTTGATGCAAATAGGGTTTTCATTTAAGATTTGTCTATTTGTTAGTAAATTTCTATTCTATTTAGGTAAGGGTGTAGGTAGATAGGATCTTATGTCAATTGTGTGTGTTTTGAGAAAGTTTTATTTGTCAAGTGGATGTCTTGTTAGTACACTTTGAGTGATTTTTAGATAAGTTCGAGACGATTACAAATTTACAATAACATGTGTGATGGATATTTGAGGGGAACACGGACGATGATTAATGCATATTATTAATACCGTACAATTTAGATTGTAATATATTTTGAAAATAATTGTTCCATTAGATTTTTTTTTATATTTCTATTAGATGAGATTAACACAAATGTGTACTATTATCCATTGTATTGTATGCACCAAATTATAAGAAGTATATGGTAAATGACAGAATTTTAAGAAAGAATTTTTAATTTTTTTCCACATCATAACTTGTTCTCTCTCTCAATATTATAATTGCTCATATAATGCATATCAAACCTCTATACATACCGAAAAAACTGTCATGGGCAATTTGGATGGAACCAATATAATGAAAATTTGCACTAATGTCAATGGACATCATTAAACTATATCTTTTAGTAGTGTCGGAGAAAGTACATGCAAAATTTACACTTCTATAACTACCATCGAAATTCGGATTTAATTTTGAATAAAAAAACATTGTTTTTTTAAATGTAAAGTCAAAATCAAGTTTTTTGAAATAAAATAATACAATACTTGATATTTCAGAATAAAATAGTAGTAATAATTGACAAAAATATTTGGCTTGATCGAAATGTGAGCAGAGGAGGCATTGAAAGAAGAAGAAAATTGTGAGTACGTTCCCATCTATGAGGATAAAGATGGCGACTGGATGCTCCTGGGAGATGTCCCTTGGAAGTATGTTTCTCTCTCCCTCTCTCTCTATATATATAGATACTAGTCAATAGTCCACATTTTTTTCAGATAACATTAATATGAAAAAAGAGAAAAAGGAAAAAAAAATGGTTAGGGTTGACAATTTCTCAAACTAAATCACTCCTGGTTTATAAATTAGTTTATTTTTTATAGAAATAGTGTTTCTTTTTCATTTTTGAGTTTTCAAATTTCTAAATTATCTATACTATATTCTATACTATAAAGAGAGCCCGGAGGGGCCTAGAAAAACTATTTTGATCTGTCAAGTTTTGGTGAAATCACTTTTACTCTAAAAAGTTTAACAAGTGTCCCATGTTTTATTTTTTCTAAATTTTATCTCAATTCCTATAACTTGCACTTTTTCTTTCCTTTTTTCTCTTACATTCTCTCTTACGTATCCTCATACACGTTCTTCCCCCCCCCCCCCCCCCCCCTTATTTCTCTTCTTTTGCTATTTATTTGATTATTATTCAAAAAATTAATATTAAACTATTTCATTGTATACTACTTGATTTTTATTCAAGAATTTTCAAAATTTTCTTTTTCACACACATCAAGTGTGCTACGTCGACTAGTATAATAATAATTTAATTGTTTCAATGTTCAATGTTAAAATACTTTTACACATTAATTAACTCAAAAATAAGTTTTAGTTTTTAAATGACACCAAAAAAAAAATGAGAAGTTAAGTACAAAATTAATACGGATATCAATTTTAGAATTCTTAATAAAGATTTCTATAGGAAAAGGTGATTGATTTGTTCTTAATCTAAAAACAAAAACTAATAAATTCCAAAAAAAATTACTAACCCTTAATTATTAGTATTTTTAAAGAAAAAATGATAATAATGGTAAATTAGAGAATATAAGTGTGAGTTTTTTTTATATAAAATTTATTTTCAGGCGTTCAAGAAAGCAAAATCTATTTATTCAAAAAATAATAATTAACCTTTAACATTTGGATTTTTTTAATGAAAATCGGTAAGAATGATTTTTCAATTTAGAAAAATAAAATTTTATTTAAGACGTGTTTATCAAGTTTTCTTATAAGTTACTCCAGTAATAGAATGGAAAATTTTCTTCAAAATTTTGTGCCCCACATGGTTTTTCAGAAATAACTTTTCGCCAGACAAACCTGAATTTTCCATCATGGCTTTGAATTTGCGCAAGGACAATTCCCAGTCAAGCCAGACATTATCACACCATTTCTTCCCTATATTAATTCCCACCAAACACAATTATGAAATTTAGAAACAATGTGGAAAGTTCTTCATTACACTTCTTGTTAAATATCAACGTATTGTGGCATATCAGTAAAGATATATGAGATGTGGTAAGATATATATTAATTTATTTTATGTTAAACCTGCTGGATATGCACGGAGCAAATAGATTTATGATAAGTGTTCATATTTTTATTTGGGTATATCGATTGATTCTTAAATCGTGGGACACTTGTTAATATTTAGTTACTCAGTGTATATACACCAGGTATATCATATTGGAAAATGTTATATACCATTATTTTTATATTATTGATTTGTCACCTCTCCTTGATTTAGAAAGTATACATGTATTAAATTTATTAAAATCATCTAATTGTAAATGATTTATTGTCAAAACTAGGAAAGTGAAAAATCAATGGTGTATTATAACATTACTCTTGATAAAGACAGGTCTACACCATTGGGTGTATGGCAAACCAAGTGCATTTAAGCCTTTTTGAACAACTTTATTATATTAGGTTCCATTTGTGAATTAAAAATATTTTCCAAGAGAAAGTTCTAGCTCAAATTCAATTTGATTGCATTCAAACACTTATTAATTTTGTAACTACATATTAAAGCGACTGTGGTTCACTCATCATATAAATTACATATAAAAGCTAGACTGAGTCTCTACTAGAATGTTCTATAAGATTAATTAAGAGAATATATATATGGAGATGGACATGTATATGTTTGATTGATTTACGATAATACTTTCTAATAGCGGCTAAAAATAGTAAATAAATTTGTTACTATTAAAAATATTTATTATCAGTAAGTTGTCATTATACACATGTTACCAATTGTCGAAAAATGATAAATTGATAATTGATACACAGTTTTTGTCACTATTATTAAGTTTGTAACTTAATTCAAGTAATTAGTAACAAGCGAATATAATATTGACATTATTGCTTAACATTTTATTTTTAAATTTATTTTTCTAGTAGTGATTTACTATTTATCTTTATGGCCTTGTATGGTCGATAGTAAGTGATGTGCCCAATCGCTGAATTGAACTTGACACATTATATTGTAAGGAAGATTCATGCACTAAATTAATTTTATCTTTTTGCAAAAATATGTAGTCTCTAATAAATATATATATATACACACACACTCTTATTTTACTTTAACATTTTTCTCATTGTATTTGATTAACAGTATAGTAAAAGTGGTTAGTGGTTACAATATGTAGGATGTTCATAGATTCATGCAAAAGGCTGAGGATAATGAAGAGATCAGATGCAAATGGTGTTGGGCTTCATGCAAAAGACCTTCTCAAGGGACTTTCCAAGGAAGAGTAACTCATACCAAATCTTCCCTAACATTTTTGTGTAACACTTTCTGTAACATGCATATATATATGATAAATTTATACACAGGTGGGAGGTGAAGAAATAATTTCACATTTTTTCCCACAATATAAGTTTTCTCTCTACACATCCCAACCATCTGCTGTATATATTCACATATCTATGCATGTTACAAAAAGTGTTACACAAGAATTACAGAAGATTTGATCTGAGAGGAACTATAAATTGCTTATCAAGTGCAACAATTTGGAAAGATACCTAATTTATTGAAGATCATTATAAAATATGTTAGTTTATACCTTAATGTAAGGTATTATCTTGCTTATATATTAAATTGCTGATTAATTTAGTAATTGAAGTTTTATTATATCATGGCTATGTATAAGTGGATTGGATTCAAACCTTTATAGTAACGAAAGAATATTCTATTAGAAAATGACAATATATATATATATATATATATATACACACACACACGATTAGAAAATAATAGAAAGATCTCTTTTTTATGACTTCTACTTATCGATCCCGGCCCAGAAAAGTGCCCGACCAGGGCCCTATTGATGAATGAAAGAAAGGGTGACTATATATATTGTTGGTTAAAATGAATAATTTGATTGTGATAAAATGGATATGCAAAATCTGAATCGAGGCGAGAGTTGAACTCTCTATCCTTAACACAATATTGCCCCGCTATAGCCCTGCTATTGGTGGTACGGGTTCCTGCAATTTGTGTCCCAAGATACAACGATTTTTCTCGGGATTGAACCACTTCAAAACCGAGACCCACGAACGAAATCCTGTTTCGAACTCTCAATAATAACATAATTCAACTCTTGATTTCATTATTCCCGGAATAACAAAACTCAAAGAATGAATATGAATGAAGAGGAATTGTTATTCGCTCTTAAGAAAATGAATACCCAAGGGGGGTTTATATAGGGATAAAGAGGGGCATAAGAGTCATTAAACTCACTTTAATGACTCACATGTGATGTGATCAATGACTCACATGTGATGTGATCAATGACTCATATAAAATCATTAATGACTCACATGTAATGACCAAACAGATTTTGACTGTCATAAAAACGATCAATCACATGTGTGTTAAAATACAGCTCGTACGATCGTGGCCATCGATCGTAATGGGTAGTATCTTTAATTCCTCCTTGTTTTACACGGTTGGATCAGAAGAAATTCACGGTAAACTCACAGATTTCAAACCACAACTTCAACATTTAATTTCTCATTCATCCAAACTCGGATTAGAGAAATTCGAAATGCACACGTGTTATTCGAATTTGTTACCGTAAGTACGTCACTCGTACTTTATTTGCATCTGATTTCCAACAATCCCCCACACGAATGAAATTAACATATGCAGACACATTGAGAGTTCGGGTGAAAAACTATAGCATCAGAAGAGGTAGCTTTTGGCTTTGAACCTTTCTTAGTGAAATATAATCGGATTTACTAGGCTGCCCAATGAACGCGATGTCTTGAATTGTTCAGCCGTTCGTGTAAACCAAGACAATGATATTCACACCGTAGTCTCTCGAACAGATTTCGTTCTCACTGTTGGGTCCATTTTGGCCGTGGCACCCCCTCTTGGATTCATAAGTGTTTACATTTTGCCCAATGTTGAGGCGGCCTACACCTCACACTTACATAGGTGACTTTCTATTTAAGAGTATCCTGCCATACTCCACTTCATTTAGACAGTATAGGAATCATTAAAAGCCCGACTTAACCTTTTGCTACAACTTGCAGGTTGCACTTCTTTATCCTAGGGAATGGGTTTGGAGTTAAACTCCTAAGTGTCCTACTGAATTTTCACAACTTAGTTGTCCCATTGAACCATGATCTTGGGATCTCCAGTCAACATGGTTGGGTTACCGCTGTGTCCATTCTTAATTTGTAGTCTTTAACCCCATTCCTCTTGATAGGCAGTCTATTTGATCTCTATGGAAGTCCTTTCGTCAAAGGATCTACTTTATCCTCCATGATCAGTGGAGATAATGCCATTATAGATCAACTGCTTAATGGTATTATGCCTGCGACAAGCCTGTCTAGACTTACCATTACTTATGCCACTATATGCCTTTGTTATTGCAGACTAACAGTCGCAATTGTATGCACGTGCTATTGCCGACTTATTGTCTCAATATATCAAATTGGGCATATGTGCATATTTCAATATGGGTTCACCATGGTTCTCAACCAAATCTTTAGTCACTTTCTTACAAGAGCACTGTTATGGAAACTAAATTTTCCAAGTACAGTCTCAGTAAGACAAGTCTTTTGACCGTGTTAGAAATCTTAATTTCTAATATAACGTCTACTTGACCCATATCATTTATGTCGAATTCTTTTTCAACATCCTTTCAGTAGTCATGATTACTTACATAATCAACATATCAAACTTTCACACCAGAAAAGGTAGCTTTTGGCTTTGAACCTTAGTGAAATTTCATACTATGAGCTATGTGTTTTGTTAAAACCACATGTATCACGCTTGTTGATTATGAAGTCGTTTGAAAACATAATATTTTGTCAAACCTTTCATGCCACTACTTTGGAGCTATGTTCGAGTCTGTATACTGACCCAACATACCCCTCGGTTAGTTCCATGTGAACTTCCTCATCTAATCCTTTGTTTAAGGAACGCAGTCTTAATATCCATTTCAAATATCTCATGGTTATGCAAATTAGCAACAACAATGAATATTTTATGGATTTAATTCCCATTCCCGAAAACATGAAAAGACGAAATCAAGGTCTACCATTTGAAGGTTCCCTTTGGCTACCAAGTACGCCTTGTAACCTTGTTAAGGTTTGGGTGTTTTTACCTTAACCCACAGCCCCCACATTTGTACGTAACTGTAGGAAATCTTGCCATCTTTCAGGCAGATTCTTACTCTTACTACTACGTGGGACCTTCGTTCAGAATGTAGTTATCTAGGACCACGTCCCCCACAATTCTGAATTTATCCAACGCATCATTATCTTCTTTAGAGTATGATTTTGGCGTTCGGAAATATCATTAGACCATGGTGAATACTACCACACTTGCATCAAATTCTTTGAACGACGCACCATCGGATGTTTGATCGACTTTCTCGATTGTACTCCAATGGTCAAATCCTTCGTATTTTTGACCAAGTTGTGTACTTCGTACACCACGTCGTCTAGACGTTTCTCTCTTCAGAGAATATGTGCCACAAACATTAGGACCGATCTCACTCAACAACTGTATAGTTTAAAGTGACGACGTCCAAGTTTATGCACAACACCACTTTACCTATTCCAACCACAAGTGACGTGATCAAGTTCTCCATAAACATCATCCGCTCATCAGCCGGAGTGTAAGATGTGCACTTGGTTTGGAACTTGGTTAAAACCTGGTTTTTACTCTTATACATCCAAGATTCCAACCTGGGTTCTCTTCTAAATATTGTGTAGTCACTCAGCTTTTTCATCAACTTTATCTAAAGCTATGAATTCTGACATGATCTATAAAAGTTGATTTAGATGATTTCAATGACACTGCTTCTCCACCGATGGTAAACCAGAACCACTCGTGGACTTAGAGTCGTTTGTGTCAGATATCCAGTATCCTCGAGAAAAGACAACGATTCTATATTCCATGATTTTGCCGTCATGAATATCAGAATTTCTTGACTTTATGTACGAGATACGCTATGAAGTGCATATCCAATATGCAGTCAATGGTCCTTGACCATTTGGATTTTCGGTATTCCAAAACCTCCACATTTTTAAAGTCAAATATCCAGGGAAAACTTTTCTGATGTGGAAGATCAGATTAAACTGCAACCACAGAGCATACTCAGAATACCCGAGCTCTAACCACTTGTTGTGGAACTCAGAGTCATGTTCCACCAATTATAGAAATAGAGAATGAATATTGTACTAGAAAACCACACTAGATTTAATTCTCAGGAAAGATTGGAGGCGTCACAACGGTCGCGCTTAAAACCCAATCTCCTCGACAGAATTAACTAGACGAATTTAATAGCGCAATATAACACTACAACTATAACTAACAATGGCTATTTGAATAATAAAGAACACCAAGATATAACAAAGTTCCTCATTTCATACGGAGTCTCACTCCTACTTTCGAAAATGTAATTCGCTGAGAGGATTGCCTCTTTCCCCCACAATTCTGCGATACACCAGAATTGATTAAATCCCCTTATCTCCTCGAGATTATTTTTGGGATAAATAATACCAACAACTTCTGGCGATGCGATTTGGGACATCTAACGTTGCTATCCGCAATGAGCAACAGCGCTCCAAGCGCATCATTTTGGTCATATTAACATAAATCTATTTTATTTTAATAGACAAACTCAAAATGATTACATTCATGTTGGGCCGAGCCCACACATAATTTAATAAATGTAAAACAAGCAAAAGCAAAAAGCAAAAAGCAAAAGGAAAAGTAGCAAAAGGCAAAACTTTTCCGATTTAGCAATTCTTTTTCATGCTTTTTCATGATGACTACTTTAACTCTTTATACTTTAACATTTTTAATATATTAATAAATAAAAACAAAATAAAAGACAAAGCAAAAAGCCTCTCTTTTTCCCATCCGAGCTTTTGTGACTTTTATTCTTACATCATCCACTAATATATTATTGAAAAAGTGTTGGCCCACAAGAAAAACAAAAGGCCAAAAGGCACCTCTTTTACCGTAATGGGCGGCCACTTTTAAGACTTTTGCATTCTTTTCCATGATGGCTACTTTAGCTTTTAGTATTAATATAATAAAAAGCTATCATCACCATTGATATCACTCCACCAGATTCTCCGATCCGGGAGGATTTTTCAGCGAGATTCGTCGATCCTCGCGTTGCCAGAAATTCGCCATTTTCGGCGGCAACCCAGCTTCGGCATCTAAGTGACCCATCATTAACGGGATTCGAGGGCCACAAGAAATTCGCTCCGAGCAATTTCTTTTCCGTGAGATTCGAAAATCGCACCTGCCATTTTCATGGCTTCGCCGGCAAACAGAGGCAGCAACATCACCCAAGTACCGTCTGCGATGGGTTACGGCGGCGAGTTCACCGACACCTAACCCCACCACACGGCAGATTTGCTGTCTCAAACCCAACGACAATTAGTTGTGTTGCACGGCGGCAATTCAACCAAACCGGGTCTAACCCGATTCAAATCTCGATTTTTAGATTTCCAGAATTTTGATCCAATCGAAAAATTCCAAGAACATCAAAATCAGATTTTAGTTCAAATTATTGTGATTCCAAATCACAAAATTTCAGATTTTTCCAAATCTTTGTTCCAAACAAATCGGATCTTTCTCTCTCGATTTTCCAGCCCCAAACCTGATTCCAAATTATCAAAATCCAGATTTTTGGCATCAAATCGAGTTATCCAGATTTGATCCATTTTACTCACATCAAATTTGAATAATATTGTGTTAAGTTTGTTGGTTAAAATGAATAATTTGATTGTGATAAAATGGATATGCAAAATTTGAATCGAGGCGAGAGTTGAACTCTCTATCCTTAACACAATATTGCCCCGCTATAGCCCTGCTATTGGTGGTACGGGTTCCTGCAATTTGTGTCCCAAGATACAACGATTTTTCTCGGGATTGAACCACTTCAAAACCGAGACCCACGAACGAAATCCTGTTTCGAACTCTCAATAATAACATAATTCAACTCTTGATTTCATTATTCCCGGAATAACAAAACTCAAAGAATGAAGAGGAATTGTTATTCGCTCTTAAGAAAATAAATACCCAAGGGGGGTTTATATAGGGATAAAGAAGGGCATAAGAGTCATTAAACTCACTTTAATGACTCACATGTGATGTGATCAATGACTCACATGTGATGTGATCAATGACTCGTATAAAATCATTAATGACTCACATGTAATGACCAAACAGATTTTGACTGTCATAAAAACGACCAATCACATGTGTGTTAAAATACAGCTCGTACGATCGTGGCCATCGATCGTAATGGGTAGTATCTTTAATTCCTCCTTGTTTTACACGGTTGGATCAGAAGAGATTCACGGTAAACCCACAGATTTCAAACCACAACTTCAACATTTAATTTCTCATTCGTCCAAACTCGGATTAGAGAAATTCGAAATGCACACGTGTTATTCGAATTTGTTACCGTAAGTACGTCACTCGTACTTTATTTGCATCTGATTTCCAACATATATATATATATATATATATATATTGAAAAATCGGTGGTTTGGTTTCATTTCATAAGCAATCGTGAATTCTATATTGGGAATGGTAGCATCAGAGCATGAAGAAATAATTGTGACTGTATGCTACTGTGCTACGAGAGCCAACCTGCTCGCTGCGGCGCTGTGATGTATGATACTGGAGTGCTGGGCTGCGGCAAGCACAAATTCTCACTGCATCGCGGCCATTTGGCCAACTGCGGGCTCGCTGGAGCGCGGTTCTTGGTTCTTCCTTTCGCTGTTTTTTATCATCTCCACGTAACCCATCATTCCATATTACAAATGTTTCATTAAATATATATTTGGTGCAGATACATTTTAAAATAGGGGAATGTCATGAAACATTGTATTTAAATAAATTACCCAAGCATTTCGAATGGTCATAATAGACTCTCGTGGGATCCACATATAGATTCATATATGATTATTCTTAGGAGGTTCAGGGACTCCGAATCTCAATATAATCATAATCTTTTATATAGGGATTATAAGGAGTTCGTCATACATGAGTGTTGTGATTATAACACTTGAAGTTCCAGAACTGTCTAACACTCGGTCGTTGCTGGGGGTGTGGACAATCAAATTGAGTACGCCCACTAAGAATTTTACATCTAAAGATATATTATATATATGGGTTTTGTCAAATCCAAGTCAATATAATCACGCAAAAAGTGAATCAAACTTGAAATGTGATTAAGATATCTTATAAGGCGAAAATGACCAATCGCTAGATAAACCATGACATTCAACAACGATTAATTAAATTTGGCCGATCCCGTTCTGAATTAGATTTTTTTTACATATATTATAATAGTTACAAATGAGATATGAGGTGATACTTGGTGAGTCTCGAGACCCGAGGTTTCGGGTGATCTCACCCTTCATTAATATACATACATGGGGCCCGCATGTGATTATACACATGGGGAAAGATGTAGATTATCCCGGAACTTGAGGTCTCGTGACTCACTAAGTTTTATGAGATACATCAACTAAATCCAGACAATGATTAGTCCCCATTATTGGTTGATGCCTCATTGAAAAATTAAAGAGTCGAAACTTTTATTTTATTTTTCAAGGTTTCTACAAGTTTTATTTTTTATTTTTTGAAGGATATGAAGTATGTTACAAGACAAGAATGACTCAAGTTTGTTGAACTCGATTCTCAAAGTTCGTTACTATCGAATAGTCTAAACCTTGGAAATTAGGAAAGTAATATAAAATTATTAGGAAAAAAAAATGTAAAATGAACACAGACATGTCTCCTTGTCATGTGTATCAAAATTATGTTTCTGTTTTTTATATGTTTCTTTATGTGTATCTAAATTATGTGTGTCAGCCAAACATGCGTGTTTAGTAAGTCCAAACAAAACTCACTCTGTTGTCTAGAATTAATCTTTAAGATTATGCAATGATAATAATACTACATTACATACAACTAGTTAGCAAGATTTGAACTGATAAATTAGAAGTTAAAAAATCTCAAATGAAGCAATGACAATAAAACTTGATTATGAGATCAGTCGAGATTGGGGTAGCTATGCCTATGAGTTTGATCTCATTTGTAACCAAAAATGATCTCAAAATCTGTAAAGATTGTTAGGCTTGATTGGTGAGACCCTATAGGGAAAAAATTTGTAATGTTTAAGTCAGATAACAGTTGTGATGACAATTAAATATGTATGTGAATTAGATTTGAACTAATTCATATCTTATAAATTTCATGTGTCAGAACATGTATGAATACACATGTCATTTTCTGATGAGACTACTGTGAGCAGCTCAACAATTATTAATGTAATTAGGCTACAACAAAAAATAATATTAGTGATAATTGTATGAAATGATTATTTTGTTGACATATATAAGGATCCATTTAGGCTACAACAAAAAATAATATTAGTGACAATTGTATGAAATGATTATTTTGTTGACATATATAAGGATCCATTTGTTTGTTACAGAATGGAATCCAAGTTGGGAATTTGATTGTCTGACATCAAATTGTCGTGTTTGGTGAGATTGCTTAAAATTTTGGGGAAATAATCAAATTCTTCAAAACAAGAAATCCTGCACCCCAAAACAGAGATTTTTTTTACTAGCCTAAAACAAGGAATCTAAATTCTTATTTTTTTAGGGTTTATTATTCCATTTTTGAGAAAATCTGAAATTAAAACTTGCAAAACATTTTTACTTTCCATATCATGTCTTTTTTTCTATCAAGAAAATTATTATATATATATAATTATTATGCTATCATATAATGAAATACATCATATAAATCCAATACGTGTGTATATTTGTATGCTATTTACATCATCTATATGAATATATGTATTTACATGATAATATATATATATATATGAACATGTATTTATATATATGATCATATATTTTAATTTGATTTTTATTTGTATTACATAATATATATATATATGAACCTGTATTTATATATATGATCATATATTTTAATTTGATTTTTATTTGTATTACATAATTTATAAATTTATATATATACTTTTGCAGAAATCTACTATTTGTAATTCACATTTTGGGTATATTTTGGACCCATTAATTATTTTGACATGTTCTTATCAAACTAATTTATAATCTGATCACCAAAATTCTGATTCCCAATTTAGATTCCATTTCTTGGCAAACAAATGGAGCCTTATAAGTGGGATCCACATATAGGCCCATATATGGTCATTCTCATATAGAGATTATGCCGGGTTTGTCATACACTGAGTGTTGAGATCATAACACTCAAGTTCCAGAACTCCCTAAAAATCATTCATCTCCCAGTCGTTGTCGGGGACATGAACAATCAATTTGAGTACACCCCCCCCCCCCCTCCCCCCGAAGAATTTTAAATCTAAAGATGCATTATATGCGTTTGGTCAAATCAAAGTCAATCACGTGAAAAATGAATTAAACTTGAAAAGTGATTAATGTGTCTTATAAGGTAAATGACCAATCGCAAGATAAATCATGATTCATGACACTCAACAGACAATTAGTTAACTTTGGCCGATCCCATTCTGAATTAGGAAATAAAATATGGGGTGATACTTGGTAAGTCTTGTGTCCTGAGGTCTTGGGTGATCAACACCCTTCATTATACATATGGGGGCCGCATGTTAATATACACATGAAGAACGATCGATGTAAACTATCCTAAAACTTGAGGTCCTGAAATTCATTAAGAATGATCCATCAGATACGTTAACTAAATCCAGGCCATTATTAGTCCCCATTATTGGTTGATGCCTTATTGCAAAATTGAAAGAGTCAAAAAATTTATTATATTTTCAAGGTTTCTACATTTTTTTTTAAATTGTTTTATTTTTTTGTTGCCTACCACAGTATCTCGGAGATTGCCGAACTAATCTGTTGGTCGACCCGGGTCGCACACCTAGCCTGGTGGGTGAATTTCCCAACGGGGGTAACTGCGTATACAAGGAATCGAACCCGAAACCTTGTTTAAGCGAAATTAAGTTGCTTACCACTTGGACCAGCCCCAGCTGGTTTAAATTGTTTTTTGAAGGATAAGAAGTATGTTACAAGGCAAGAATTACTCAAGTTCGTTGAACTCGATTCTCAAAGTTCGTTAACATCGAATATTCTAAACATTGGAAATTAGGAAAGTAATATAAAATTATTAGGGGGAAAAAATGTAAAATGAACAGAGACATGTCTCCTTGTCATGTGTGTCAGCCAAACATGTTTAGTAAGTCCAAACAAAACTTAGTTTATGTCTAGAATCTTTAAGATTATGCAATGATAATAATACTACATTACACATACAACTAATTAGCAAGATTTGAACTGATAATTTAGAAGTACACATACAACTAATGACGCGTTAACAATAAAACTTAATTATTTGAGATCAGTCGAGATCGGGGTGGCTATGAGTTTGATCTCATTTGTAACTAAAAACGATCTTAAATATCTCTAAAGATTGTTAGGTCAAAACTTTGCAATGTTTAAGTCAAATAAGAGTTGTGGTGACAATTAAAAATGGGGTTGTTCTAGTCTCGGCCCAGCTCAGCCGTTGGATCCCCCAAACAGGATGGGGTCAAATTCTCATTTAACCCCCCATGTGGGAGGATCCAACGATCCTCGCTGGACATTGATCTCGATCCAGCATAGAATTTTCCTTAAAAATGTATGTGAGTTAGATTTGAACTAGTGCATATCTTATGCATTTTACTTGTCAGGACATGTTGAATACACATGTCATTTTCTGATGAGACCACTATTAGTGGATCAACAATTGTCTCTTTGTGACTCATCACATCATGAGCTTGCATCGGATGCAAATCTTTCGCCCTCTCTGATCATTATTTCTAAGTAACGAGTGCATCTTATTTTGTAATCGGACTACAACAAAAAATAATATTAATGATAAATGTATAAAAAGATTATTCTTACTATAATAAAAAGTAATATTTATAACAAAATTTAAAGTGATAATGTTAAAATTGTCACTAGATCTACATAATGAGCGACAATAATTTTTGCTTTGTCACAATAAGAATTTTTAGTGACAATAGTTTTTTTTAAAGTTGTCACTCTTGACAATTAGTGACACACGTATAGTGACAATTTAGTGACAATACAAATAGAGTGACAACTATAATTGCTGTCACTAAGTTGTCACAAAAGGTGTGTCACTAATTGTCCATAATGACAATAATTTCTTTGTCACTAATTATCAAGAGTGACAATTTTTATAGAAATTTTGTCACTATTATACATGTGGAACATATTTTATTGACAAGACAAAAGTTCTTGTCACTAAAAATTGATAATTAGAGACAACTTTGACATTGTCATTTGACATTTTTGTCACCAATGTCATATTTTTTTGTAGTGTCTGTTGGCATTTATAAGACTCCATTTGTTGGTTATGAAATAGAATCAAAATTGAGAATCTGATTGTCTGACATCAAATTATTGTATTTGGTAAAATTGCTTAAAATTTGGGATAGTAATCAAATTCCTCAAAACAAGAAAGCTTGCACTCCAAAACAAATATCCTTTATTTTACGAGCCCTTAACAAGAAATCTAAATTCTTATTTTTTTTTAGAATTTTTTATTCCGTTTTTGAGGGAATCCAAAATTTAAACTTGCAAAACATTTTTACCTTCCATATCATGTCTTTTTCCTATCAATAAAAATATTATATATATTTATTTATATCTTATCATACAATGAAATATATTATATAAATTAATACGTATGTTATTTGCATACAATTTACATATATAACATTTATATGTAAATTTATGTATTTATACGATAAAAATCTCTATATGAACATGTATTTATATATTTGATCATATATTTTAATTTTATTTTATTTGTATTACATAATATATATATATATACACTTTTGCATTAATCTACTATTTGTAATTCACATTTTGAGTATATTTTGAACATATTAATACGTGTTCTGATCAAACTAATTTATTATTTTAACAATTAGTATTTAAATATTAACTATGAGTACCAAATTATAGTTAGTTTTTAAAACAATGTTAGTGTTTTTTAATATAAAAATTTCACACATTTGGATATGTGACACAACATATATAAATATTTAAATTTAAAAATAAGAATAATTTAATGAAAGTTTTCAAATGTGAATTTTATTTTTTACGAAATGTGCATAATCTAAACATTAAAAAGAGAATCTTATTCAATTTTCTATTTACAACCAAAAACTATGGGTATGTTTGGTTATGTTTTCAACTCATGTTTGGTCTAAAATTCCCACCAAACAATGTTTGGCTCACACAATATTTGGTCAAAAATACACTCCTTTTTTTGTCCAAAAAAAGCATAATAATTATTTGTCATCTTTCTACACCTATTTTGTCCCTACACTCCTCTCTGTGTGCTCTCTCTCTTCTCTCTCCTCTTTATCAGACAAAAGCTTCATGATTTGACTGCTACAGTAACTTTTGTTCCCTCTGAAAACAAAACCAAACATTATCTCACCAAAAAAATACACCCAAAAATCAACTCCCAAAATAAAACCAAACACAATCTCATCAAACACGCACGTGTCCCCATAAATTTCTCACCAATAATTCTCACCAAAATACCATCCCAAAACATAACCAAACATAGCTTATATTTTATGACCTTAAATAACTCGAAATCTGATTATCAAAAATCTAATTTCAATTTGGATTTCATTTGTTGGCAGACAAAATGGAGCTTTATAAGTGATCTTTAAAGAGTTTGAAGGTAATATTAGGCGCACATTACAGTTGAGATGGTAAGTTGAACTGACTAATATATGGAGAGAGGTCAACCGTCCGGCAGACGGTCTCGCTAAAAAGGGTTTTGATGAAAACCTCTTTGTCATGCATTCCCCGAGCTTGGATCTGCAGAATATTTTGAAACAAGATCGACAAGGCTTTACTTGCCTAAGGAAAACGATTATAAATCCGGGTCTGTCGGGTTAAATCGTTAGGGTTCCCCTCTCTATGTATTAAAAAAAAAAAAAAAAAGAGTTTGAAGGTTATAGACCTCAAGATAATTAAGATTCATGCCAATATCATTACAGGACATCATGATTAATTATTTCGAATCGGTAGTTACGGGTCCTCTCAGCACGATTAATTTCATATAATATCATAATGCACCATGTCTAATCAAAAGGGGGAAATGAATTAAATAATGGTCCATACTCCATATTTTATTGCACATGAGTGGCAAAATCACCAAACTTACATATTTTTTTCAAAGAAAATATATAATTATATGATCGAATAAATCAATCATGACAGCTTACCCCCATCAGGTTCAAAATATCAAGAAATTCGGCCAACCCAACAGCGTATTTGGCCAAACCAGATGTTCTTGTGTGCCAGATTTGGTTGGTACATAAATTATATTATATGATTTCGTGCCTAAATTTAACTATGTAAAAAAAGCTAAAAAATTAAATGCAGTAAATGATATTAATTACTGTTTTTGTTAGTGGGTCGATTACATGATATATGTGATGAATATTAAATAATAAAGAATTACAATCAACTATCAATTATTACAATAATTTAAGAACTACTATAAAATAGAGAAAGACTCACACGCAAGTGGGACTAGGGGTGGAAGGTGAGCTGAGTCGGCTCATGAGCTTGGTGAGCCAGCTCGACTGAAGCTCAGCTCAAGCTTTTTCGTGAGTCGAGCTCGAGCTCACTTATAGTTGTTCATATGCTCGTGAGCTTTTATTATTATTTTTTATTAATTTTTAATATATGACTAAAAATACTCGAATTTCATAAAAAAAAATACTTACAATTTTATATACAACATAGTTTAATAATACTTAAGTTTTTTTTTTAATTTTGTTTAAATCGTGAAAAACAACAACAATTATAAGATTATATATTTTAGTTGATGATATATTTTTCGATAAAATAATTAAATGAAATCATGTTTTCACGACACCCTCCTCTATTTTCTAAATACTTATTGAATATAAGATATTAATCATTATTTATTTTAATAATATTTATTGTTTATCTGAATAATGTATACTATACATTATTAACTAAGCAAAAAAGCAAAATATATTTTATTTTATTTTATTTTCCCAAAACAAAAAAATAATAATTAAATTAATTTTTACTTCGAGCTCGAGCTCGAACTCAGCTCATCTACTTTGAACTTGAACTCGAGCCCTAGAAAATGAAGCTCGTCGAGTTTGAGCTCGAGCTCGAGCTAAAAAAAGTATAATCGAGCTCGAGCTCGAACCTGGAAATTTCATCAGGCTCGGCTCGAGCTCGACTAGTTTACAGCCCTAAGTGGGAATAGGACCCAAATTATCCCCCCCACCTCCCACCCCCACCCCCACCCCCACCCAAACTATAAAAATTCACTGTGCCCCTGAACTATAACCTTCGTACCAAATACTCCTTGGGCTGTAAAAAAAAATATACTTACCTCCTTCTATGTTGTAGAATTGTCGTAATTACCCTTAACCATTATTCTTCATCTTAATGATTCATTTCTCCATCACTTTTTTCTTTATCACAAATTTTTTATTACATACATTAGTTCAAATTTACGTCATACATCAAGATTAATTAATTAATATAGTAATTGGCGACTTTTCAGCACTAACGTTAAATTAATTCGGTGACAATATATCATATTAATGTTTTACAAAATGCAATTTATGCATTGTCACAAAATTAAACTATCCAAACAGATTTAATATATTTTATGTATATCTTAGACAACATATATATATATAGATATATATATGTGTGTGTGTATGTGTGTTTTTATTACTCTAGTTCACTAAAGTATATGTTTGGATGTAGCAGATTAGGGTATATATTAAATATATATATATATATATATATATATATATTGTCTAAGTATACATAAATGATATTAAATATCTATTTGGAAAAATTGAATTGTATGGCTATGTATTAGTTGAATTTTTTCAAATATTAATATAATGTATTTTCACCAAATTAACTTAACGGTAGCACTAATTAAAGATACTTTTAATTATTATTTTAATGAATTAATTTTGATGAACGGCGTAGATTTTAACCAATATATGTAATGCGAAAAAGAAAAAAATGGTGGTGAAATTAAAAATAAAAATAATGGTTAAGTGAAGTTAAAGCAATTCTATAATATAGAAGGGGGGCATGTGTATATTTATACAGTTCAGAGGAGTATTTGGTACGAAGGATATAATTCAGGGGGTAAAGTGTATTTGCCGTATCTTGGGAGTCACAATTTTGCCAGTAGAATTAAGTTAAATCGGCTACTAATTACTCATTTTTAACTACTACATACATTTTAAGAAAGGAAAGTAAAGACTACTCATATGAATCATATTTTCATGCTTTTTCATTAATTTTACATTTATTTGCAATCTTTTGGGTGATTGGGCATTGCCGTAAGAATATACACATTGATCACATAACAAATTTAATTTACTAATCTTTTAAATTGTTTTGGCGCCACCGGATATGATTAAAATTAAGATTTTCTATTTTCCACTATTCATAAACATATAATGGATTGTGGAGTCTGCTAAAATGAAAAGCTTGCTAAATATTATGACTAAAATTGCACGAGAAACTTGCTAAAGTACTAATTTTGCAATTTTTTCCCTAACATCATATATTGACCCGCAAACACCGGTAAAAAGAAGTGTGATTTAACTTGGAAGTGACGGTTATGTTCAAAAAGCAAGGGGCGGGGACACCGACTGTTAACGACCACGTGTCGGTCGGGAGAGTCTGGTCCTGAACTGGTGGTCATTACCCGACAAAAAAACAGGCTCACATGATATTAAATGGGTCCCAGAAGTTGTACATGGGATTCATCAAAACGGGTTGACTGGCCTTTACAAACCCGACAAGTGGGGTCCGACCCAATTCGATATCATCTCTTTGCCTTCTACACACGAGCACAAGGGGGTGTGTTCCTCTGTACATCCCTTTAAGGTTTCTACCCATGCACCCTCATTTTCTTTGTTGTCAACTTTCTCTCAGACTTTTCTAGGAGCTTTGTAGATTTCAAGTTTGGGTATCACTAAAATTTAGTTTACGTTGCATGTATTGATTGTTCGAGTCCAGAAAATTCCTAAAACTAATTAAATTCTTTATGAATTTGTAAGAATTTTGGAATTTGATAATAAGCAATTCAATATTAATAGAAAATACGGTGCGAGAAAGTGCGATATCTTTTTTATATCATGTGTCATGCAAAATAATTCACGTTTTTATACTGAGAATTACTCCAGATAAAGTTATATTTATTCTATCACAACTTAAGCAGTTCATAATTAAAGTAAAGTAATTGATGTGTTTGTAATAAAATAAAAAACAGTATGTTACTAGATCATTTTTAACTATATTTTTTATCTAAGTTTTCTCTTGGGGAAAATATTTGTGGATCGAACTTAATGAAAGCAATTTTAGTAATTTATCAACGTAGAAACAAATTAGTATGCGTTGAGCTTTTAAAAAATGGATAATCATCTCTTTTACACAATTACACTAATCTTACAAAAACTACAAAAAGTAAAATAAAGACTTTAATCTAAAATCAGAAAATAATCAAGAAGTTGCTACGTGTCCTTGTCTACCTGAACCAAACACAGAATAAATCTCCCTCACAAAATGAAAAATTAAAAAGAAAAAGACAGAATGAACCCCGCGGGGCCCATATGTTAATCTCACACACGCTCTGCCATGAAACAAATCGACCTGGACGAATCAAAACCTATCTTTTAAGGACACGCGTCATGTGACGAATGGTCTGTCATCCATCAAAAATGCTCCCCATCCAGATTCCTTCTCCTTTATATGTCATTCCCCACTCCAAAATATTCACATAATAACAAACCAACAATTTTGCAACAAGACAGAGAATTAAGATACGAAAAAATGCCGATGGAAAACGGAAAAAACTTGCCGGAATCGGAATATCCCGGCGGCCTGAAAACGGAGCTCACATTGGGCTTGCCCGGCGGAGAGGCGGCGGCGCCAAAGTCCGGCGGGAAGCGCGGGTTCTCCGAGACGGTGGATTTGAATTTAGGTACAAGTGCTGAAGTTGAAGTTAGTGTTTCCACAGCACCTCAGTCCAAGTAAGTTTCATTTATTTTTACTCAATTTTTACGTCCGAAAAATAAATTAAGTTATTCATGATGGACTCGATGTAAACCGTTAAATGCTTTTTTGAAACTCTACTCAAATTTAATTAAATTAATTAAAAATAATAATGAAATATGTGCAAAAAGATCAAACTGTGAGCAATTCTTGTTCGATTCTATTAAAATTCGTTCGGTGTGGTCTTATTTAACTACCAAATTCAAGACGGATTATGTAACAAACAATCAGCCACCTTAGCATCCGGATACGATGCTAACTAAATAAATCTTAATCAAAATCGAAAGAAACATGAAAAATATCTTATTCGACTGGACTCGATTCGTTTAGGCCCCTACATATTTCTTGTGTTGCTAAATATATAGTTTTGATTGTAGGGCTCAAATTGTGGGGTGGCCACCAGTGAGATCATACAGAAAAAACATGATTAAAAATTGCAAATATGTGAAAGTGGCTGTGGATGGAGCTCCATATCTAAGGAAAGTTGATCTTGAAATTTACGCTAGCTATCAGGAGCTGTTAACTGCATTGGAGGATATGTTTGGATGCTTAACCATATGTAAGCTTATAATTAATTACGTTTTTTTTTCTAGCTAATTATTGAGGATAATTTTTTTTAATATTTTTCTGATTTTTTTATTTTGGGTATATAGGTAATGTTTTAAATGAGAGGAAGATCATGGACCAAGCAAATGGCACAGAATATGTACCTACTTATGAGGATAGAGATGGGGATTGGATGTTGATTGGAGATGTTCCTTGGAAGTGAGTTTCCTAATTTGCCCCTCAACTTCTCTTGATCTTGCCATTAGTTTTTGCGAATTTAAGTTTAATTATTAATCTGATTTCCCCCCCCCCTTTTTTTTTTGTAGAATGTTTGTTGAATCATGTAAGAGGATGAGGTTGATGAAGAGCTCCGAGGCAATTGGATTAGGTATAAGATGCATGTCTATACTTGTCTCGTGACTTTAATTACATGATTGTAATTATTATGAGATTTCGAATATCATCTATTATATACAGCTGAATTATAATTAGTTCATATACCTCAAAACTCTAATTATTTTCAAGAAATATTGCATTAACTATATAGTAATTATTTATAGGGAAAGTATTAATATTTTTCATCCTTTTGCCATTTTTGCAGCTCCCAAGACATCTTCAAAAGGATTAAGCATAAGCTGATAAAAAAGTGATTATCGGCAAACCATGGCTACGCGTTGGTTGTAGATAGAGATCTTCTTAATTTTGCCTTAGTGTATACATGGAATAGATTTCAATATGTAATAAAATGTTTGATGTACTTTAGTAGATGTATTAGGCTTTTGGAAGCTATATAATACTTGTTGTAATAGATAACTGTTTGGCATTAGAAGATCTGATGGAATTTAGATTTTAAATATATATATCTCATTTTAAGTGGTGGAATGAATAAAGTAGAAAAGGCAATTTGTAGTTTTAAATTTTTTATTCATGAATGATTGTGATTAGATTTAAAAGTTGTGAGATTCATGATTACTGCGTATTTAGGAGGTGCTGAAAACTCGATTACAAAATGATCTAATCTCCAATCGTCGTTCGGAAAGGTTTCTATGAACGCTACACCTAGAAGATTGAAGACCAGTCAAGATCTAGTAGACTTTTTCATCCCTAATAACCACTTTAGGGCTCTCAAGTAGTGGTAACCAAAATTAAGTGGCCCAATCCTAACAATGTCAAATATGGACAATAAAAGTAGTCACTCATTTACCAATCCAATAGACACATTAATTCACCAAAAAAAAAAAAAAAAGACTCATTAAAGCTTTAGAGATTGGTCCTCAAGTCTTCTCATCTCTACTCAAACTATAAAAAGTAGGTGCGCAAATGATTCAATCAAATTGAACAAGCATGTGTTTCAATATTTATTGAGTTTGAGAAATTTTGTTTGGTTTTTATTTGGTTGTTAATCACATCATGTTCGATTGAGGTTTTATTGAATCACTTGTGAGTCACACACAAGTTGAGTTCGAATTGAATGAACTTTTTTACACATTTTCTTTAACCAATCGATTTGAAGAGTATAAGTTGGGCTTCAAATTTTATTAAACCACAAAATATATTCCGATCTTCATTTGTTAAGTTTAACAAATGGAAAAATTACAAATTTGGTCTTATGTATTAAAGGGGGTAGCACTTTGGGACAATATCTTTTCCAAGTTGCAATTAAGTTCAGTGTCTTTTAATTTTGTGGCAATTTTAGTCATTCGGCGCTAAAAAATTGCTGAAATTGGGGATTTTAATTCGAGTTAGGGATTTTGTCTTCAAGTTGGGGATTTTGGCACTTTTGGAGGGAGCAGCCTCTTTTTTAAGCTAATTTCTTCAGCTTCTGAATCCCTATTTTAACGATGCAAATCAGGTATGATGCTCATTGATCTTACACACATTTGGGGGTGGGGGAAGCAAAAATCTGCTTCCTCCAAACAAATTCATAGGTTAGAGTTAGACATAGAATAACATATAAGAAATACAATAATATCAATTTCATACCTTTATAGTTGAGACATGAAAGAAACCTTCTTCCTAGAATGTCATTAATCCAAAAAGTTCTCTAAGCAGCCCTAATCCCACATTACCAATTGACATGGAGTTCACTGTTGAAAGTAGAAGACATTGAAGACATTTTTCCCAGAACTTTTTGTCACTTTTTCCTCTTGCATTCAGGCCTAGAATCTGACTTGTCATCCCTTATTTAACAAATTTGCAAATATGAACAGTAGGGAGCAGGAAGTGATGCTCTTTTCCCTTCCAATTTGCTTGTTAGGTTTTGCAATGTCCTATCGGACGCCATTTTCCCTCCAAAAGTGCCAAAATCCCCATATAATAATTGAAATCTCCAAATCAAATTGAAATCCCCATTTTTCTCAGTTTCCCAGTGTCCGAGGACCAAAATTGACAAGCAGAGGACTAAAATTGCCACAAAATTAAAAGATGCTGGACTTAATTACAAGTTGAAGAAGATATTGTCTCAAAGTTGCCACCGCCCCTAATGTATATGACCAGAAATGCAATTTTTCCTTAAACAAATTGATCTCGAATGAACTTTTAACTATTAAATTTGAATTTAGTGTTGAATAAGTTATGTTGTTTTTCACACATCATAAAAAAGTTTGCAGGAAGGATGAATAGAAGCTTGCGAAGTATTTAATGTGAAAGTGTCATCATAAGTAAATACTAAATACTAAGAGTAAATAATTTTCATATTTTTTCATTTTTTTTCATTTATGATATTGGAAATGATATTATCATAGACTTCAAAGTTCAAACCATTTTAGTAACTATTATAAGGTGCTATTTTAATCATTATGACAAATTTATATCACAAAAATTATTAGGGTTGTTTAAAAAAATTAACTTACAACTTTTTCATAAATGTATATTCTTAAATTTAAATGCATCACGAGTGTAGCCATGAGAAAACCCTATTGACAAGATGAGGGCGCAAAAAATATCTTTCAAATGTATAATTACTTTGAATACTTGAACGTACAACTTATTAAGTTACAAATAGAAGATTGTTAAGGAAATTCTAATTTATTCGGTCGAATTTTTTTATTTTTTTTAAAAAAAAATTTGTCTTATATATCATTCAATCGAAAGTTTACAATGCCTGAAACAATACAATTCATATCGACTCAAACGACATAGTAAGAACATCTAACACACCAACTATCAAATTTTTTAAAGATAACAAATTTTAACTACTCATAAACGAACACAAGAAAATTCTTGTGCAACTCCTTTTCAAGGAGAGACGAAACTTTCATTCGAGAGATAAAACAAACTCTCATATGAAAGAAAAAATAAAATACTAAACAAAATATCTAAAACGCTATATAA